>CM060419.1:45757077-48157077 GCA_030545235.1 Helianthus tuberosus | reverse complement strand
GAAGAAAAAAGTGTAACAGGAGATAAAATATTCTTTGAAGTTTGTTGACATAGTCTTTGAACATTTTTTCAGCAATTAATGATTTATGTTTTAGTTGACATGTTTGATGACAACTTTCTTGTTCGAAAACTAACTTAAGAATGAAGTTATGTAGTGTTAGTATATAAAGTTATATACTTTCAAAACATTGTGGTTTTATCTTTTTATATTTTTCAAGTAAACATTACTATATTTTACATCTAAACATTACTATTTTCCATTACATTTCCCGATCGCTCAACAAAAAGAAATATAAGACTCAAAATTAATAAAATAGTATACAACTTGTAATTACAAATAACAGTGTTTTAAAAATCTACTCCTACCAAAGAGACAAACTCAACATCTGTTTCGCTAAACTTTGCAAACCAAAACGTCTGTAAAGACAACCACTGTTGAAAGAAAGTCTGTTAAACCAAACAACCTCAGCTCATGAGCCAAACAAACTCTGCTGATGAACCAGAAGTTCTGTTAAGACAAAGACTGCTGAAGCAAAGGTCTGCTAAAGAGAACCTCTGCTAATGAAGCCAAATGTATGATGAACCTAAGTTCTGTTGTGGACCAACAGATATTGCACAATTCAACAGAAGATCAATAATATAAGATCTTTAACAGATGATGATCAACAGCTCATAAGGTCCGTTGAAGCAAAGTCTATCAACAGATGCTAATATAACTTAGATCCTAACAGTTCTTAGGGGTTAACAGATGTTAGCACGCTATAACAGTGCTTAGCCTCTAACAGATGTTAATGTATCTCAAACCCTAACAGTTTTCCCACTAACTAATTGATTAAATTTTCATTCATTAATCTAACAATAATATACAACCCTACTACTTGTTCAGTCCATCAATATCACCAAAAATGTATATAATGTATAATAACAATATTGTATAACAAACAAAAGGTTAAATTTACTTGATATTTAAAGCGTAGACATTACATACCATATTCATCATTGTAGCCCTTACAAACCAAACTTTTAACCACAGTTTGTTAAAACAACAGTTAACAGACATAAATAAAAACCACAAGGATTCTTAAAAAATAAGTGGTTTCTACTTATCTCTCATAAGAATTGTTTTTTCATAAGCATCTAATTGTTAACCTTAGACAGCTTCTTCCGGGTTCTTCTCACATTAGTAGATAGCTCACCAACGTTGACAACATCAGCATCTTGAGCCATCCGCTTTCCATTAGGACTTGATCCAGAATCCTTTTCAACTTCAACGACTGAAGAGTCGGCCGTAACAGAGACATCATCCTTGCAACAGATCACAAAAAAACTATTGATCTCATTTAATAAAATAATGAACTCTTTTTAAACATACTAAACAAACTTTAAAAATAAATACTCACCCTTGAAGTTCGTTCAGCAGACACCTGGGAAGATTCTGAAAGGCTAACATCTTTAACGTCGGCTACCCCTTGAGTAACCTAAAGGATCATAATATATTATATCATATAAAAAAGTGCAGAATCCAGTGTTTAAAACTCAAAAGAAAAATAAATAGATTGAAAAAGTAATTTTATATGCTACCTCATCAGTATTTTCATCACCATTACCATCTCCACCAACCAACTCAGCAATTATTACTGGATCATCACATATTTTTTGCACAGTATAAACACGATAGTCATTTTTAAGATTGAACTCTGAAACATCAATCTTAAAAGCAGCCTTCTTATCTACCAATCGAAATATCTCATGAGGGAAACATCCAGTATCAATGGCCTTAACCTGCCTCTCTCTTATGTCACTCGCCGCTAATCCAAGAAGCTTCTGAACATCTCTATCAAACATAACAAAAGAAACACTACCACTCTCATCCTGCACCCGGACTTGCACCTTGAACATGAAATATACACAAATGACTAAGTAAACTGCAAAACTATATTCAAATATCAGTCTTAGAATGTTACTTATATAAATATAACGTTAAATAATCATCATTGCTTACTTTGTGGTGATAGATGTACATTCACTATGACATTTGGGACAAACCAAAGAAGTCGCAGGCAATCGAACAATATCATCTGAAACATTTTCAACATTCTGCAAGTATTCACTTTTACCCATCACCTTCTTGAAACACTTACGACAGGCAGCATAAAACCAACCATACTCTTCTTGCACAATCTTAATTGTCGCAACCACAACACAAGACATTTCATGTAAAAACAATATATGAACTTGTAATCTCTAGTTTGACAAACATGCAGGTGAGAAACCAAACAAATAACCAAACTATATAAAAAGATGTGAAACCTTTTCTATCTCACTAATCTCATCAACATGTTTCTTCACACCATCAGTTACAAATTCTTTATGCAATGGAAAAACATTCTGAGACGATAGTATTGTTTGAGAAGTAGAACCACTCCCTTGTCCAAACTTCAGTATAAGACTTTTAAATACCACAAATGATTAGAATTAGTATACAAATAACATGAAACCAAGTATTTGACTTGAACATCTATATACAATAGAAATTACATTGACAAATTACCTCCTCCTTAGCTCATTAACTTCATCAATTTCTTCATTCAGAAAAATCCGTGTTGCTAACTTATCACTTTGAACAGTATATTCTCCTACATGCAAAAGTATATAGATATTTAATGTATACATGTGTTTATATTGCCAGAAATAAACAGTATAGTTATGATTTGCAGAAAGTAACAAAAATACCTTTCCATTCCTTACACTTTCCATGCTGTATAACAGCCATCATGTCACACCCCAAAAACGTCGCAGCGGAATATTTAACGTAGTGGAGACGGAAGTTGGTGCCCGTTTATATCTTGTCGAGTGATGCATTTTATTGTTGGACATATTAGTTTATTTTAAACATAAGTTGTTAAACGTTACGTTTTAAGTCATGACACAATCACATAGTTAAGATGTCTTTGATCCTCGCGGATCTTGTTACAAAAGTCCCAGAAAGTTTAAAAGATGTCCAACATACTTAAAAGAAACAACATGCATCATTCACCACAAGATACGCCATGATTTCCCGAAGCCGATTTCAAGTACCTGTAGAACACGTTAAAATCAAGTGTCAACACAAAGGAAGGTGAGTTCAGTTAATTGTTTACTAACATATTTTATTTCAAGGAAAACTTTCTAATTAGGTGTCTATTTGAAAAGAAAACATCTATGAAATTTTAGAAAGTCCATTTTATTTCCTTAATAAAATCCATGGGCTTCCATCGGTTCATTACTCCGACGATTGTAGTACAGCCCAGGTTTTGTATATTAAATTCTAGTGTCTATTTTCAGACTCGTATGTTAGCTAGACGATACGAACTATATATTAACCATGCAGGGATAATCAAAGCTAGACAATAAACATAATTTTAATTCCTCATTTGACAATGACTTGGGGCGACCGGTCACGACGGGGTTGTCAACCCGATAGATCTACCAACAATTCCTCGCGTACCATACTTAATCTGATTAAACGACATCATGGGCGCAGGGTTCTTCCTCGAAGAACGAGATGATGTCTGCCTCACGTACAATATATATATATATATATCCTACTAATATGACAATTTAATATACTACGACTTACGAATTCCCCTAGCACTCAAGTGTTGAGATTCAGTTCGGAATTCATTCCCATTTCGTACGGTTTCATTTCTCTTAAGAAATACTGCTCTTACCATATTCATTCTTCAAAATCGTTTTACTCCGAAATGCGTGACTTATCAAATTTATATATTTTCAGCGAAAATATGTATGTTTTATATTAAAAGGCATGTTTTATTTCGAAAACAATTATTAAACCCTTTTAACGACGTGTTCCACCCCCAAAATATATATAAAACAGTAAAAAGAGGGGTTTAGTGATACTCACCTTTGGGTGCGTATTTTAATACCGCAATCCCAGAAATTGATTATATACGTCCTAATATGGGAACAATTCTAAATCAATATACATTTAATCACAAAAATCCTAACTTTCTCTGTTTCTTAGAATTATCACATAACTTTGAGATTTTCTCGAAAAGTTGTCATTTTTGGTTATGTTGGCACGTTAAAATATATATATATGAGTCCATATATATATATTTATTATTATTTTGCATTTTGAACGATTTTTATTGGTGACCATTATTGTGTAATTCCTTTAACCCTCCCGTTTATACATGATATACCTACGCTTTGCGCGTTATAATATTTATACACAAACGTTCATATAATTTAACACCAAAACTCATGAAATCTTGTTAATTTATCTATTTTGTCATTTTCAAAGCAAATACACACGAAGTACCCTATATATATCAAATTTCATGTTCGACAAACAAGTTACACATTTAACGCATTTTTACTGTTTTTACCGCACAATACGTACATGCATACATGCAAAAATCTAAATTTCCTTTTATTAGATTAACACTTAACATATTATCACATTCATATGTCAAAATCACTTAACACATTTTATCACAAAAGATTCACCCATACTTTTAGTTCACTAAAAAAATGCGTGTTTTAGCGATTCGATAACGTTTTTAAGCATCGGAAGTCACGTACGACCAACCAAACACCAAGTAAACTTAAAATTAGTTAAAATAATTATTTTTAAACTAAAAATATCAGTTTATTTACTAATCTAATTCAGTTTTACAGAAATCACCCTAAAAGCCGATTTTCGACCGTTTTAACGCATAGTTTTGCGTTAAACGTTACTATAATCATCCCAACTCGAAACGACTTAATATTTTAACAAAATACATGTTATTTACTGATTAAAATAGTGGTTATAATCAGATTAGTGCAGTTTTTGTGTAAGTCACATAAATCATGCGATTTCACGTATTTTACAACTTTTAAAGCACCAAGTATAACATGCAAAGCTAGCAAACATTATGTCAAAGTTACATATCATTAAACACTTCAAAATAACTTTATTTTAAGGTTTATAATATGGTCTAAAAATATTTATATCATAACATCATTTATCCATCATTTTATGTACATACACCCACATGCATGACTTTGTACAAGCACTTAATGCATATATATCATATCCTCATCATCTTACATAACCTTAAATGCATCTAAGAATACATTTACTTCATGTTTTTATAAATCACAACATGTTTATCTCATAATAATTAGATCATTTCACATAAATGCATCATTCCATCTTTATTTACATATGACAAAATTTTAGTGTATACACTTACATATACATACATACATACACGACATACACATGCATAAACTTCCAAAACCTCACTTTTTAACACATCTACTTCACATCATGAAACCTTTTCAAGAACTTTCTTTTATGACTCTTTTACAACACATGCATGTAATCATCTTTTCAAAATCAAATCAAGTAAGAATCACTTAACAAAATCAAAACACAACTAAATACCCATATACATACAAGTTACGGCCACACACACATATGTACACACATCCATTTTTAAATCTCTTTAAAAACCCATTTGTCATTTGTTCTAAGTTAGTGTTTAGATTTAAGAACAAGAGAAACTTCCATCATTATTTAAGATCGTCAAGAATCAAAACAAGATTTGTGAAATGAACTTTATACCTTCAAGATTTTAGATGGGTTTTTGAGAATAGATGATGAGATGGAGGTTGTTCTTGCTTGAAATCACTTCCAAACACCCTTTTTAGCTTGAATTTATCTTGAAAAGCCCTTGAATCTTCATGGAATGGTTGGAAATTTTTGAATGTGGGTGTTTAGAGGGGTGTTCGGCCGTGAGGTATCAAGAGGGAAGAGAGAGAGTGATTTTGATCTTCTCAATTCTTGAAGTGAAGTGTTTAAAGAATTATCATGATTAGGTTGTATGACACAAGGACCACTTGTCACAATTTCACAATTCCAAGAAGAGGTGGCACCTCTCTTGGCCGCCAACTCCCTCTCTCTCTCCTAACCACACACATTTTATTATATATATATATACATATACATATGAAGTTTAATAGTTTACACAGGTATTTTACTGGATACAGGGTATTTTATCTAGCGTTTTAAGCTCGTTTTAATGCGTTGTAAATTATTTTTAGCGCTCTATAAAAATAAACTCACCAAAATATTACTGAACAATATTTTGTTTGCCTAGACTGGCAACGTTGTCGGTATTTGGCAGTATGCGCGCTGTGCTGCGCGGTACGCGTTAAAAATGATTTTTAGTTGTCTTGACGGGCTGCGTTGATAGTATTTTGTCGGTATACGTGCTGCATTGCGCGGTACACGCTTAAACTCGAAAAATAGGGTTCCTTAGCGTTTTAATTTATTTTTCCTCATGAATAGGATTAAAATTATTATTTTAATCATTACAGACTATTTTTAAGATTTTAACACAGTCCGGGTGGTCACCGAGGTTCGTTTTGCATTTCAACCGTTATGTGATAAGCGTCTATCTTACCGTTGCCAACATAATTTTATCAAAGTTTAATTTTATCAATACACTAAATTTCACATATAAACACCATAATTAGCCAAATATAGTCATGTTACCTATTCACAATACGTGCTATAATTATACGGTACGACCTAACAAGCCGGGTGTCACAGTCTCCCCCTGTTTAGGAAATTTCGTCCCCGAAATTTTACTTCACAGGTTTTGTGTTCGCACTAAATAAAATAATAAAATGAATCTATTGAATATAGTCTCATAGTTTCTGCGAGAAACTTGGATTCTTCCGAAGAATCCTTGTAGCTCTATATTACACACGTTATCGATTCCTAAACTCTCGTCTCAACACTCTCCACCCTTTCCAGAGTCCGACATTCGTAACCTTACATCAAGGAAATTCAAATCAAGGTTTCATCAAGGCAGATGCATCTCGTGGCGATAAACTTGATCGAACGAATTCCTTGTCCATAAACTTGGAAAACTATCTCGTCATTTCCATCACTTCAGGCAGTGTTTATTCTGTATGAAGATTGTGCAACCAGGCGTAGCACCGTAAGTTAGATCGATACGAAGTTCAATCCATCTCGCAGGGAAGATCCAGGTAAGTCTTTTTAAGAAAACTTCCTGACAGTTGCGTTTTGATAGAAATCTCTCCGACGTTCCTGCATTCGGTTTCCGTATCCATCGCGTTTACTACAACGCTGGATAACCCCTTTCTCAACAACTCAGCATCCTCACAATACTGACCTCTCCCGATTATTAATACTCAACATCCGATTCTCTCACTCCTCACGAACAGCTTCCGCCTTTCCGTTATCATCAGGACGAAAGATTCCAACTAGCTTCTCCGAGCAACAGTCCTCATTTCTTCCTCTAAAAGTAAATTCATCCTTGCATTTTCATCAAAGTTTCTTAATTCCACCGATACGAATCTAATCTCTAAAACTAAAATCACCTTACTAAATGCTATAACCACGAACGACCTCGCTTGTTTTATCAATTTACCAATTATTAATTCTATCGGACACTTTATACTTGGCTTACTTATAGGTGAACACAACAATGGTTCATAGTTTCTAGAACGAAACTCAGTCAGCTTTAGTATCATAAATATGAACATAAATTGGCTTTTGATACGAAACATACCGGTAACAGTAGCAGGGCTCTCGCTTGCCTTCCTGGTACTTGTCCCCACGGAATTACTCTTAACATCCTGTCCTTTTGAATTCGGACATTCTCTTTTGTAGTGTCCTTGTCCACCGCATGTAAAGCATCCTTCAAGCACAGCTCCATCCAATATACTCTTAGCGTAACACTGGGAAGTCACATGTCCAGTTCGGCTACATCTGGCGCACTTCTCTTGTCCATCGCCGTCCTTTTCCTTACTCTTGAGGGTTGGCTGCACTTGCTTTCTCCAACTTGCGTTTCTTCCTACTTCCAACTTCGGGAGTCTTCTTGGAGCTCTCGGGTTTGCGCTTCTTCGAATTTCCAATTTCAGATTCAGACCGCTGAAATACTCGGATAACTGACTCATTCTGACAGCCTGATATCACGCATATCGAGGTCACGTCATTGCATAGAACGCCCGTAAATGATCTTGGTCTACAACCCTGGATTGTTTTGTGTATGCTCCGGTGCACTGTTCATACAGTTATTAGAAATCAGGAATACGTTCCAATGAGATCATGACAAATGAACAACCAAAACTTTCCGATCATTATTTTACCTGGAGGGTTTCCAACCTGTGTCCCACCAAGATCCTGCCCAGGAGTATTACAATCACGTTTCCGACCATCATTTTGGTTAGCATCACGCTGTTCCAAGGCAGTATTAACGTGTTGAGTTATGAGTCGTGCCAACTCCTCTGGGGTGGCAGGTAGTCCAGTATCCGGTTTTGCTTTTGGCGGCATTTTCTTCGTTTCTATTACTTACAACAATAATAAGCACATGAGACGATAACCAAAATAAAAATAATTCAATCATTAAATATTAGTGGACCAAACATAGCGCATGTATAATATCCACATATTAATGAGAACAATTTCTAAACCAAAAGTTAACTATCTGATATCATCATAGAAATTAACAACTTGTTTTTCGGTACATCATGTCTAATCATCGGTATGTCTACATCGACATCCATAACAAGTTTTTCACAAAATTTCTACCTAATATCACAAAATATAATCGGCACGCAGGCCCCCAAAAGAAAAGAAAATATCAAAAGAGTATCCAGACACAACAACCAAAAACAAACAACCACCAACAACATAATCAACATCTAACGCTTCATACCTATGAAGTCTAGCATCTTCCTAACCAATTCCTCCAAATCCACGATCCTCCAATGCATATGACTCATCGCGCTATCATCTAACTCCTTCAACTCATTGTACCAGTCGATTTGCCCCTCAAGGTCCTTCAGCTTTCCCTTGGTTGTTTCCAGCTCTTCACGCATGGCAGCGAATTGTCGGTCACAATGGCAACATCGATCCACCCAAACTCCCTTCTGCTTCTTAGAAGCAGTTGCAGTCTCAGCTTATGACATAGAAGCTACCTCTCCAGCAGGCCTAACACTCTTTCTGTGACGATAATACACTAATAGAGGCGTAGGAGATGCGCGTGTCTCAATAACAGGTAAAGGTATCTCTGATAACACAGGTGGAGGGACCTCAGGAACAGGCTCGATCATAGTAGCAGGTGGAGCAACAGACGGCTCTAATGGTAGAGCAGTAACAATAGTGGCATCCACTGCTGGTGCAATACTGAAAGGTCCTCCAAACACAGGGACATCTCTGATCACGTCATCGATAACTGGTACTGTGCCAGATGACTGTCCTGTCTCATGAATCGAGAGAGGAGCGTCATCGTCGTCATCAATCCACCCGTTGCTCGTGAAAGCATATCGGGGGTCTACCTGACTAGCGAAAATAGGGTCGACATGGAATGATGAAGCAAACTCAGCCATACCAACCATCTATGGGGTCGTGATAGGTGCCTCTGGTAAAATAGATCTGGGTGAAGTCTCGAAATCAGGCTCGCTACTAGAGTCATTGATCTCGATGACCTCGTGCTCGTGCGACATCTGTGACACATATATAATCGTATAAGTAAGTGTGTGATCAACATAAATAGTAACACATAAGGCTCAAATAAGCAAAAAATCACGTGTGCACATAAAACACATAATGGTTTTCACACATGATAAAATATTTTCTATATCTATTTAGATATCTTGGCTTCGAGAATTTTGGACTTTATATCTCAAAATTCTTCGGTTGAAGTCTAGTGTTTTTCACGAAAACATCTAGTTCGCTAACAACCAATGGCTCTGATACCAACTTCTGTCACACCCCAAAAACGTCGCAGCGGAATATTTAACGTAGTGGAGACGGAAGTTGGTGCCCATTTATATCTTGTCGAGCGATGCATTTTATTGTTGGACATATTATTTTATTTTAAACATAAGTTGTTAAAAGTTACGTTTTAAGTCACGACATAATCACATAGTTAAGATGTATTTGATCCTTGCGGATCTTATTACAAAAGTTCCAGAAAGTTTAAAAGATGTCCAACATATTTAAAAGAAACAACATGCATCATTCACCACAAGATACGCCATGATTTCCTGAAGCCGATTTCAAGTACCTGTAGAACACGTTAAAATCAAGTGTCAACACAAAGGAAGGCGAGTTCACTTAATTGTTTACTAACAGATTTTATTTCAAGGAAAACTTTCTAATTAGGTGTCTATTTGAAAAGAAAACATCTATGAAATTTTAGAAAGTCCCTTTTATTTCCTTAATAAAATCCATGGGCTTCCATCGGTTCATTACTTCGACGATTGTAATACAGCCCAGGTTTTGTATATTAAATTCTAGTGTCTATTTTCAGACTCGTATGTTAGCTAGACGATACGAACTATATATTAACCATGCAGGGATAATCAAAGCTAGACAATAAACAGAATTTTAATTCGTCGTTTGACATTGACTCGGGGCGACCGGTCACGACGGGGTTGTCAACCCGATAGATCTACCAACAATTCCTCGCGTACCATACTTAATCTGATTAAATGACATCATGGGCGCAAGGTTCTTCCTCGAAGAACGAGATGATGTCTGCCTCACGTACAATATATATATATATCCTACTAATATGACAATTTAATATACTACGACTTACGAATTCCCCTAGCACTCAAGTGTTGAGATTCAGTCCGGAATTCATTCGCATTTCGTACGGTCTCATTTCTCTTAAGAAATACCGCTCTTACCATATTCATTCTTCAAAATCGTTTTACTCCGAAACGCGTGACTTATCAAATTTATATATTTTCAGCAAGAAAATATATACGTTTTATATTAAAAGGCATGTTTTATTTCGAAAACAATTATTAAACCCTTTTAACGACATGTTCCACCCCCAAAATATATATAAAACAGTAAAAAGAGGGGTTTAGTGACACTCACCTTTGGGTGCGTATTTCAATACCGCAATCCCAGAAATTGATTATATACGTCATAATATGGGAACAATTCTAAATCAATATACATTTAATCACAAAAATCCTAAGTTTCTCTGTTGCTCAGAATTATCACATAACTTTGAGATTTTCTCGAAAAGTTGTCATTTTTGATTATGTTGGCACGTTAAAATATATATATATGAGTCCATATATATATTTATATATATTTATTATGATTTTGCGTTTTGAACGATTTTTATTGGTGACCATTATTGTGTAATTCCTTTAACCCTCCCGTATACATGATATACCTACGCTTTGCGCGTTATAATATTTATACACAAACGTTCATATAATTTAACACCAAAACTCACGAAATCTTGTAAATTTATCTATATTGTCATTTTCAAAGAAAATACACATGAAATACCCTATATATATCAAATTTCATGTTCGACAAACAAGTTACACATTTAACGCACTTTTACTGTTTTTACCGCACAATACGTACATGCATACATGCAAAAATCTAAATTTCCTTTTATTAGATTAACACTTAACATATTATCACATTTATATGTCAAAATCACTTAACACATTTTATCACAAAAGATTCACCCATACTAATGTTCACTAAAAAAATGCGTATTTTAGCGATTCGATAACGTTTTTAAGCGTCGGAAGTCACGTACGACCAACCAAACACCAAGTAAACTTAAAATTAGTTAAAGGAAAATTGGTATTTAATAAACCAACCTTTAACCAGTTGGTAAATAATAATCCTACCTACAGAATTGGTATATAATAATCCTACGTTTTAACTTGTTGGCTCTGAACGAACTATTCTGGTTAAAAGTTAACAGAGGTTATGTTTTTGATGATGTGCCTAATGTTTTTGATGATGTGGCTAATGGGTGATGACTAAGCATAACTAATGTGGAAATAACACTACCTCCCCTAAATAAAATCTGACTTCACTTTATAACCCTAAAATAATATCGAACGGTTCATGTCACCTTCATTGCAACTGAGCGATCTTCACCTTCTCTCATGTAATACTCTCTCCATTAACGAGTTCCATCAATTTCGTTTTCTAAGGTAATTTCGATCATCTCGTTCTATCCTTTTTTAGGGTTTAATGGCAGATCGTGACCATATCTGGGTACAGCTATGGCATGGAGGTATGTTCAAAAAAAAGGGGAAAAATTAAGTTATGTAGGAGGGTTAATTGACTATTTTGAAGTTGAGATTGATAAAATTTCATACTTTGAGTTAACTGGTTTTGTAATGGATTTCAAATCATATGAAAAAGATGATTTTCAACTGCAATACTTGCCTGTTGGAAAGAAATTGGATAATGGGTTAGTTGTGCTGAAGAACGACAAAGATGTAATGGAAATGTTAATTGGTTTGGGTGGTGACTTCAGCCATATGCTTTACATTTATGCTGATGGTGGTTCTGTTGCTCATAAGCCTGTTAAGGCAAATGAAAAGCCCAAAGAAATAGCCCAGATGAGCCCACTAACAAACCCTAGCCCAGATGAGCCCACTACAACTTCCAGACCTACAGGTAAGTTAACCAAATCCTTAGCTAATAGGGTTGCAGTTGTCACACCTACACCACCTGTAACACCAACAGTAGTGGAAGATGATGTTAGTTCAGAACCAGATACAGATGATGATGAGTACAAAGAAGATGTTGAAGATGATGCTGGTTTAGAAGATGATGTTGGTGTAGAAGTTGATGTTGAAGATGATGTTGGTTCTGAAGCAAATATAGATGATGATGAGTACAAAGAATCTGTTGCAACTATTCAAAAAGTAACACAAGAAGATGAGGACTTGAAGAATGAATTACTAAACAAGTTGTTGTATGCACCTGAAGATGATGCCTTGCAAGATCTAACAGAACAAGGAACTGTTGACCAAACAAGTGACCACAGTAGTTATGAGGATTCTGAAGGTGAAGTAAACTCCCCAGGTGAAAGTGAAGATGATGATATCCTTGGTAAGAAATACAAGGTAAATATGCCAGTTGCAACCGAATGTACAGACTGGACTAAGTGGGAGTGGGTGCCTGGGACTAGATTTGCTAGTAGAAAGGCTTTCAAGGCTGCAATTAAGTTGTATGCAGTAGCAAATGGTAGAGATCTTAAAAAATATCTATTAGTGATAAGAAAAGGCATGGTAGGATAGGTGTGAGTTGTAGCAAAAATTGTCCATTTAAGGTGTATGTTACATCTTATGATAGGAAGGGTTGTTATTTGGTGAGAACTGTTACCAGCACTCATACTTGTCAGAGAAACATGGCCAAGAATAGACAACTAACATCAGAATTTGTAGCAGACTAGTTTTTGGAAGTGTTTAAAGCTAAACCTCATCTGTCAGCTAAGGAGATTCAAGATGCAGTTAAGGAAAGATGCAAAAAGGGCAAGGGGAAGGGGTAGGCCTAGGAAAGATGCAGCTGGTCAGGTCAGTACTCCTGTTGATGTTGTTGGAACAAAAAGAGGCAGGGGTAGGGGAAGGGCAAGGAAAGTAACACCAAGTGAGCATTCTACTCAGCAATCTACTCTGTCCACTCAGCGGCCTAGTCAAGGAGTTGTTCACCTTGCATGATATGAATGTTTTGATGATGTGATGTTAAACACATGGATGTTTTGTTGGTGGAATGCCTCCTTTAATTTCAGTTTGTAATGTTTTAAACAAATGGATGTTTGTAATGTTTTGGATGTTTTGGATGTTTAATGGGGATGTTTTGGATGTTTAATGGAATGCTATTCAATGTTTTGGATGTTTAATGTACATTTGGTCAATATGGTCATATAGCATGCATTTGGTCAATTAACATGTACATTTGGTCATATAGCATTCAAGTGGTAAATTAACCTGTACATTTGGTCATATACCATCACCATTCAATACATTTCAAAAGACACTTCATAACCATTACCATTCAAAAGACATTGCATAACCATTACATTTCAAAAGACATTACATAACCATTACATATTCAGTTCCCCAATTGTGATACACTTCAATGACCAAAGATGCATTTAAAACAAACAAACAAACAACAAAACTAATACTATCACATAAGGGCTAGCAGGGCATTTTGACACTTTCAACTTGTGCTTCAGATTTTTGTTTTCTTCTTCCAACATTAACTTCTCCATTTCCAAATTCGAAACCTTCATCTCCAATGCTTCATTCTTTTGGATTATGTGCCTGTTTGTTTGACTGATGTTCACCCCACATGATATTGTTTCATCCACCTGTTCTTTCTAGATGAAAAATTTACAATCCTCTCTATTTGAGGATTAATAATGTTGTCAGTTGCTAGAATTGCAAAATTGAAGAAAGAATTACTAAACTTACAGGCCAAAGTGGACATCCATAAAACTCATGTCCTGCTCTTGAACTACGATGCCCTGCAACCCTCCTGATAGCCAGCCGGTAATGATGGCAGTACACATTGCCTTCCAAATCAACACTAAAAATCCTAGGTTTATGCGATTCAGATGTGTTTGAAGAAGATGAAGAAGGCATCTGGTTTCAATTGGGTGTTCTAGGGTTTATGCGATCGAAGAAGGTGATTTATAAGGGTTGGGGTTAAAATGGTAATTTCAAGTTTCAATAGTGTTATTAACACATTGGCTATGCTTAGTCATCACCCATTAGCCACATCATCAAAAACATTAGCCACATCATCAAAAACATAACCTCTGTTAACTTTTAACCAGAATAGTTCGTTCAGAGCCAACAAGTTAAAATGTAGGATTATTATTTACCAATTCTGTAGGTAGGATTATTATTTACCAACTGGTTAAAGGTTGGTTTATTAAATACCAATTTTCCTTAGTTAAAATACTTATTTTTAAACTAAAAATATCAGTTTATTTACTGATCTAATTCAGTTTTACAGAAATCACCCGAAAAGCCGATTTTCGACCGTTTTAACGCATAGTTTTGCGTTAAACGTTACTATAATCATCCCAACTCGAAACGAATTGATATTTTAACACAATACATGTTATTTACTAATTAAAATAGTGGTTATAATCAGATTAGTGCAGTTTTTGTGTAAGTCACATAAATCATGCGATTTCACGTATTTTACAACTTTTAAAGCACCAAGTACAACAGGCAAAGCTAGCAAACATTATGTCAAAGTTACATATCATTAAACACTTCAAAATAACTTTATTTTAAGGTTTATAATCTGGTCTAAAAATATTTTTATCATAACATCATTTATCCATCATTTTATGTACATACACCCACATGCATGACTATGTACAAGCACTTAATGCATATATATCATAGCCTCATCATCTTACATAACCTTAAATGCATCTAAGAATACATTTACTTCATGTTTTTATAAATCACAACATGTTCATCTCATAATCATTAGATCATTTCACATAAATGCATCATTCCATCTTTATTTACATATGACAAAATTTTGTTGTATACACTTACATATACATACATACATACACGACATACACACATATACACATGCATAAACTTCCAAAACCTCACTTTTTAACACATCTACTTCACATCATGAAACCTTTTCAAGAACTTTCTTTTATGACTCTTTTACAACACATGCATGTAATCATCTTTTCAAAATCAAATCAAGTAAGAATCACTTAAAAAAATCAAAACACAACTAAATACCCATATACATACAAGTTACGGCCACACACACATATGTACACACATCCATTTTTAAATCTCTTTAAAAACCCATTTGTCATTTGTTCTAAGTTAGTGTTTAGATTTAAGAACAAGAGAAACTTCCATCATTATTTAAGATCGTCAAGAATCAAAACAAGATTTGTGAAATGAACTTTATACCTTCAAGATTTTAGATGGGTTTTTGAGAATAGATGATGAGATGGAGGTTGTTCTTGCTTGAAATCACTTCCAAACACCCTTTTTAGCTTGAATTTATCTTGAAAAGCCCTTGAATCTTCATGGAATGGTTGGAAATTTTTGAATGTGGGTGTTTAGAGGGGTGTTCGGCCGTGAGGTATCAAGAGGGAAGAGAGAGAGTGATTTTGATCTTCTCAATTCTTGAAGTGAAGTGTTTAAAGAATTATAATGATTAGGTTGTATGACACAAGGACCACTTGTCACAATTTCACAATTCCAAGAAGAGGTGGCACCTCTCTTGGCCACCAACTCCCTCTCTCTCTCCTAACCAGTTTAATAGTTTACACAGGTATTTTACTGGATACCGGGTATTTTATCTAGCGTTTTAAGCTCGTTTTAATGCGTTGTAAATTATTTTTAGCGCTCTATAAAAATAAACTCACCAAAATATTACTGAACAATATTTTGTTTGCCTTGACTGGCGACGTTGTCGGTATTTGGCAGTATGCGCGCTGTGCTGCGCGGTACGCGTTAAAAATCGCACAAATAGGAATTTAAGCGTTTTTATTTATTTTTGTAATTATATAAGAATAAACTTATCAAATTATTGCTAAAATGATTTTCAGTTGTCTTGCCGGGCTGCGTTGACAGTATTTTGTCGGTATACGTGCTGCATTGCGCGGTACGCGCTTAAACTCGAAAAATAGGGTTCCTTAGCGTTTTAATTTATTTTTCCTCATGAATAGGATTAAAATTATTATTTTAATCATAACAGACTATTTTTAAGATTTTAACATGGTCCGGGTGGTCACCGAGGTTCGTTTTGCATTTCAACCGTTATGTGATAAGCATCTATCTTACCGTTGCCAACATAAATTTTATCAAAGTTTAATTTTATCAATACACTAAATTTCACATATAAACACCATAATTAGCCAAATATAGTCCTGTTACCTATTCACAATACGTGCTATAATTATACGGTACGGCCTAAAAAGCCGGGTGTCACACATCACATGCTCATGAGGTGGGATTTTAGAAATGAAGTCCTTAATCTATAGAGCATAATCATTCCACACAGTACACCGCAAAACCTTACCCCTACATGAAAAGAATATTCATATGACGATATACTAAAGACTAATTTATGATCATTTCTTTACAAATCTCTAATATCAAAACCAAATTGAATGAATAAAAACACAAAATCAAAGGAAAATTATGACATTTATTAAAGTAGCAAATGAGCCATAAATTAACTAACATATTCACTAAGAATAAACTGTTGATCTCATTTATTACCATGATTCAGCATTAGATACAAACACTATAGATCTCATTTATTACCATTACCATGATCCCACATTAAATACCAACATTCTTCATCTTATTTATTAACATCATTAACTACAAACAATGATCAGTACATGACTGCACATGTAAACAACAACTTACTCCAAGTCTTCAATATCGAAATTGATCTTCTTAGTCTCCTTTGGAGGTCGATCAAAGATTTCAAGATCTCCACAACAAACCACAGATCCAACAACATCTATATGATCACATTTTACAAGAATATAAGTAAAACTCTCTAATATTATACAAGCAAGACATGATTACAAAAATATACACTACCAACACTCAAAGCATTTAATGCCTCTCCTTGAAGAATATCTTCATAAGCTCTGAAGTTGAAACCATACTCAACACCTTGCCAATCTCTCACAGGAGTAACAGTTGTGCATCTATAAAAGTTGATTTTATAAGGCTGCACTACTACTTTATATAAATCTTTATTCTCACCAACACCAAATTTCGACAGAATCACAACAGCATCTTCTTGAAGCTGTCCATCAAAAACAGGTATCAGATGACTCTTAATACATGCTTGAATCTTAGCACCCTGAAGAACATTTAAAGAAAGTATCTTGTTAGCATACACCACTACATTCTCTAATAAAACGGAATAGCAGAGATACAAATTACCTTTTCATCAATGAAGATGAGATCCATCTTGTAACCCTGATTCCATTTTCGAATAATTCTCGCTTTCATGTTCCACATATCTTTCCCAGGATTCAAATCGTTAACAAAACTAAGATTGTTACTGTCAACTGATATTGACATGCTTCTAATTCGGAATTTAGATTGTGATTAAATTTTAAATTTCAAAATCAGAGAAGATGAAAGCGTGATGAAATATGAAGAGGGAAATGGGAAGAAAAGGCTTATATAAGAAGGATGATTGACAGGAGTTTCTGAGTGGCATGCATTAATTGCTAATTACTTATTCCCATGCATTTTTGAATTTGAATTTCCCAGTAATTAGCCTTAAACATCTGCTGATCTAAAAGCATTAAGGAGGATAACAGCAACAGCTGCTAGGTATTAAAGTAAAGTCACATATAAATGAACAAATGTTTACCCTGGCAGAGGTTTAGACAGAATTTTAAATGATTTTATATATTAGGCTTTATGATGCAATAATGACATAAGAAAAGAATTGTTGGACAGCCTCTCTGGCTGACACATCAGCTTTTCATATGTCACTCAGATTTCTCCTTTAATAGAAAGTATAGATAGATAGTTGAAAAGGAAAATTAAAATTCGAATACATAAAATTAAATTTCATAAATGTATTGGTTCAAGAAATTGTATCGGAAAAAAAGTTAAGGTATTATTACATTACTCTAATTTAATTAATGAACAACACATTATATTATATTTATTTAATATATATATGGATAGTGAGTATGAATAGTAACTTTATTTATATAATAATATATATTTTTTCTCTTCATATTTTTTATACTACAATAGACTCTATTATACATATTATTATTTACGTTTAGTTATACAACTATTGCTGATTCCAGGATCCAGCGAGTCTGACGGAGCTTCGGTCCCGAAACGACGTGTTCGGTGCGATTATTACGACTAAGAAAGGAGGAGAAGATAGATAGTACACCGAGCAGTCAATTTCAATCTGGTCTCTATTGATTATTCAACGATTACAGCACCGCGAGACCAGTTGGACAGCATGTCCCCTCTAGGAACCAAAAGCCTGTCCAAATCGGAGCCCCAACCCCCTATTTATAGACATCACACACACTCTATCTAACTATTCGACAGTGACATCCAAGGGGGAATCTGTTAGTGCATTTTTCATACGTCTGCCACTGTGCAAATAGTTAGATAGAGCGTGTGTTGAATATTGTATAGAATAGGAGAAAGTTGGACATGTTTTGATATTGTAAAGGTCAATCCGATCGGATGACCACATGGTATGTGATGTCTATATATAGAGGGTTGGGGCTCCCATTTGGACAGGCTTTTGGTTCCCAGAGGGGACATGCTGTCCAACTGGTCTCACGGTGCTGTAATCGTTGAATAATCAATAGAGACCAGATTGAAATTGACTGCTCGGTGTACTATCTATCTTCTACTCCTTTCTTAGTCGTATTAATCTCACCGAACACGTCGTTTCGGGACCGAAGCTCCGTCAGACTCACCGGATCCTGGAATCAGCAGATGATTCGGGTTTGCTTTTGCCAAAGTAAAGCACGAATTCCCCCTGGAATGAAACTTCAGGTCTTTTGCACAGTTTACGACTCTCCTCTGATTTGCTAAACTGCAACCTTCACGAACAATCACCAACTTGAAACTAGTCAATGCAGCATCCTCTGTTTCAACTTTAACCGCATCGGAGCTCAGTTTTTGATATCACAAGTAAGCACCACGATCTCGCATTCCGCCTGCTCGATCTAAGAATGTACAAAAACTCAACCGACAATTGATAGAAACTTCAAATACCCCACTGGTTAACTTTAAATTCGCAATTCCCCCTGAAGATCTGATATCCCGTTTACCATGATCCACGTTAACGCACCGTAAGAATGACAGATCCGTGTAAACGGTATTCTCCACAATCAACAAATCTTCATCGGAAAACAAATCAACTGGTAATGTAATCTGATCTCCGAAGCATTCGTCCACAATCAGATTCATCTCCTTGGATAATCTAGATCTCGGAAGCTTTCACCCACGATCACTCTTGGATCTCTGAAGCATTCGTCCATGATCAGATATCAACACCTCGGATCATCTTGATCTCGGAAGCTTACACTCACGATAAGATTCACATTCCCCATGACAATCTGAAGTCGAAACTACCCGAATACTGTTGCAGTGTCACGAATTTCAAAAATGCCGGAATTTCAACATACAACAATGAAATTTTTATTCCCCCTCATTTTTACAAATTCTGACGTCTCTATCACTGAATTCCCCCTCAAACTAGACAATCCAGTCCTCTTTTATCTGTGTAAAACTCGACAATGCCGAAGATGTGACAATTTTCCTCAAAATGTTAGTTTTTCATCATTGCGGATTTTACGTTTTGGCCCATAAATAGTCATATACCCTGAAAGATAAACTTTCAGCACCAGTATCATGACTACCCCACTAATTTCCACAATCCGTGATCGCATCACCAAATTTGTTCACTGAAGCCCCCGACGGTGTCCCCGAACAACCCAGTTTGGTCGTTAAAAACCCGAAAAAAATTGACAATCACCAAATTTTTTCTGGAGACTCTCCTCGTCATTGCGATAAAAAAATGCCTTTTTTTAGGCATTTGATCATCTGGTCAAGTGTTGGATGGTATTCCGATCGGATTGCCACTCGATTGAAGGATATAATGTCATATACCCAAGTGTCTGTGGATCGGATGGTCATCCGATCGGATTGCCATCCGATCGGATTGTCGTTTGATTGAAAACACCTTGATCTTTCAAACACCCTATAGTGACATGGATCGGATGGTCATCCGATCGGATTGCCATCCGATCGGATTGTCATCCGATTGAAAGCATCTAAACCTTCAACAATCCTTCAAGCAAGTTGGTGACATGGATCGGATGGTCATCCGATCGAATTGCCATCCGATTGGAAATCTTCTAACAACTCAAGAACACTCCAAATCACGTTTTTTCGATCTAGATTCTTTATTTGTGTGAATTTCATGATGAAACTTCATAGGATTGTTCGCGAGTCAATTCCGCACAGATTGATGTGTTCAATTCCAAAATCCATCCGTGAATCGACCTTTCTTTTGATGATTTTCTCTGTTTAACGTCAAAACTCCCATTTAACCCAAAATTGATGAGCTTTGGGTGATTTAACCGACTGTTAGATCGATTAAATCGGTACCATAGCTCTGATACCACTGCTGATTCTAGGATCCGGCGAGTCTGACGGAGCTTCGGTCCTGAAACGATGTGTTCGGTGCGATTATTACGACTAAGAAAGGAGTAGAAGATAGATAGTACACCGAGCAGTCAATTTCAGTCTGGTCTCTATTGATTATTCAACGATTATAGCACCGCGAGACCAGTTGGACAGCATGTCCTCTCCGGGAATCAAAAGCCTGTCCAAATGGGAGCCCCAACCCCCTATTTATAGACATCACATACCATGTGGTCATCCGATCGGATTGCCATCCGATCGGACTGACCTTTACAATATCAAAACCTATCCAACTTTCTCCTATTCTATACAATCCACACGCTCTATCTAACTATTCGCACAGTGGCAGACGTACGAAAAATGCACTAATAACTATCGTACAAAAAAACCTGAAACCGACTGAATAATATATGTATTGGTACCAGTATTTATTTATATTGTTTTTGCTTTTGACAAACCAATATTTATTTATATTGCTTTTGCTTTTGATAAACTGACATCGTATCGCTACTATACCGTACCAAACAACATCGATACCTGTACCTGCAGTCATTTGTATGGTTTATGTTTGGTAATGAATTTTGTGCCGCAATCATAGTCAACCGAACCAAAACCGAACGAACAACATCGGTATTGGTACTGATACTTATTTTTGTGTTTTTACTTTTGATAAACTGACGTATCATACCGAACAACATTGTTACATGTACATGTATTCATTTTTATGATCTTCAGTTTCGATAATTTTCATTTATACAATTCTGTCTATGATGATAAATGAATATCATTGCCAGTACTGTGACAATCTGAAATGATTGATACCATTTGGACAACATCATTGTCGGTACCGTTGGTCCATAGGACCCACACAGAAGAGTGCTTTTGTGTCCCAATCGAGGGTAATCGACACAAAATCGTCAAGGGTTGGATGGCTTCCTATGTCATCACACATATTAATACCCTAGCATACATTAATGATCAACGATTTCATTGACGCTTTAACATACCAAATGAAAATCCTATGAGATTTATTTGGAACAAATATTCAAATTTACTTCATTAAGCCTTCCATCTGATTGCAAACACGGTGAACTTGTTTGGTCACCGCTATTATTGAATTACTTTGATCACTTCAACACCTCATGGCGTCGGCATAAACTTGTAGCGTGGGATAATCATGATCATACGTTTCATGCAAAAACTATGTGTGCTTTTCGTTTGACTCATCCTTGAAAGTGGTCTTAATGCAACTATGTGTAAAGACAATGATACACTAAATTCGGTTGTATTTCGGTGTATCCTTGCAATTTAATAGTGTTAACACACTGATTATTCCTTATGTTATGGTTCGACAACTTGACAAATCATTTCCGTGCTTCTATTTCATCTGAGCTTGTTGATTCTAAGTTTCACATATACAACAACCAACGCAAGTTTCAGTTGGTAGTAAATTCTATTGTTTCTAAAATTCATTTGCAGATTGTGAACGTTCATTTGTATATTTATTGGTCGAAATTCCTCTTTTGTGGGACCTCCTATAAACTTAGTCACATTGGTGATTGTATCACTACGCTTTGTTCATTTGGCATCGATTTCTGAAACAAATTCAATTGAACCGTTGAGTTCTTATTGTTGTAGTATGTCCTTGTATTCACATAATTCGAACAAGTCTTGATGCGATTACGTGGTCATTTGCCTTGGTATTATTCGTATTTACCTACACATGACATGACTCTAAAATGACAACATAGTCCAAATTTCGAGGACGAAATTTCTTTAACAGGGGGAGAATGTGACAACCTGTAATTTTTGGTTCCTAATTACACAAATAACAAGCGTTAAGACAATTAAAAATAGTGTTCTAATACACATATTAACTTAATTAGACCTTTGGAATACCTAGGAACCTCTGTTCGGCCGTACAGTACGCGAACCGTGATTTACGGGAAACCTGACGAACGTTAAATGGTAACAAACTGACACCGGATGAAATATTGACAATGTTGAAAAATCCGATTTTTATACGTATATATTAAACACATGAATTGGTTATGCTAAATTATCATGCTTTCGAACGTCACAAAATGCATACGTGAACGAACAACGCGATAGTAAGAACGCACCGACCATGAAACGGAAGCATTAGACTCATTTATTATCGAGAAAACTGAAATACTATGATATATTTAGTTTCATAATCAAATTTTAATACTCTTAGTCGAAATTAGATTAAAAAACGGACTAGAAACGACAACCGAAGCATTTTACACAATTTTAACTCAATCGACGAATGTACGCGAAAAATATCGACTTTCGAAAATTTTAAGTGTTCTCGGCCCTAAATAAATATTCTACAACATTTCACGAAGTTTGGGTTCGAAAACGGGCCTCGTAAATGCATTTGGGCCGCATAAAGTGTCACACCCTGACTTTTACGGAAGCGTATGATGTGTGACTGGTTTAATATCATTGCGTTCAATCGTAATAAACAACTACATGATCAAAACGATGTCATCCATTCATAAAATTTGAGTATTACAAACATTAGTTATTTAAGTTTTAAAACACATTCTTCGTCTAGGTTACAAACCAACAAAAGTGGATGCCATCTAAACTTGAAGTCTACTTCTAGTTACGACACCCGCACCCAAGATCCATCCTGTCACCTGAAATACATGTAATTTTGGAAAACATCAACAAAAGTTGAGCGAGTTCATACGTTTTGTGTGAGTACTGTAATCTTGTAAATCTTTAAGAGACTCCTTTGTAAACAGGTATGAAAAGCGTATATGAACATGATTGTTTTACAAGGACTTTAAGGCATGTTAGGACATAGGGAGCACTCGTAATGAGTAGGCATATACCCTTGTCGATTTTCCCTCGACTATGTCGATTTCCCTCGACTATGTCGAATTTCCCTTTGACTATGTCGAATTTACCTTGACTATGTCAATTTCCCTTGACTATGTCGATTTCCCTCGACTGGGACTCCGAAGCACTCAAGTGATCACATGAGGACCATGAGTGGGGCTCGGCCGTACCCGTTAGATCTAACCCGCATCCCTAATTAAGTATTAATGGCATTTCAATATTAAGTCTATGCTCACATGATCTAGTATTTCATAGGCATTTCATACCGTTTAAGCATTCGTAACATGTATTTCACCCCCGAGAGTTATAAAACCAAAAACAGTTAAGAGAAAAGGGGGAGCATGAACTCACTGTTTTGCGTCTTCAGTACTCGTAATTCAAATCTCGTCAGCAAACACGACTACCTACAATGTGCTAGGGTCTATTAGATGAGCGAGCCATGCCTTGCCTTAGTATTCATGTTTTGAGTTACGTTTCCTTTATGTCTTTAACATTATCCAAAGTTATAATACTTCTCAAGTATTTATTTTCGTATTTCATTCCCAAGGATGGGAGTATTTCATACATGTGGATTTGTATCCTCGTATTTGTAGTTTCCAAAATAATATATTTTCTCTTTGCCGAAAATATGATATACTTTGTAATAATAATGAAAATTGTATTTTCATTCCTTGTGTCCCAAAATAATGTTTAGCAAAAACATATTTATAACGGTATTTTCCAGAATATTCTGTAAGTTACGTTCTTGCGTTTGATTTCACAATATTACGCGTGTACCTTATATATTTATTCCTTGTGATTTTCGGTATTATTTCGGATTGTAATTTCTTGGTATTTGTTAAGTTATATTATTTTACCCTAAAATAATATAACTATTTCACCAAGTATACAAATAATCACACACAATGTGTCTTTAATGTATATATTCTAAATACATATTTACCCATTTTTATTTATAAAAATCCAACCTCCAATACTTGTATTTTTGTAATAAATTCTATGGCAAGGTTTATATTAAAAACCATGGTTAAAACACACTTGTAAATATTTGTTTAGAATAATATTTTTCTAAGTGTTTGTATTTTTAGAAAATTTTGCCATAGTTTCCCCTAAAAATGGAGGTGTCCAAGCTATCAAATCATATCATTTTCTTTTCAAAATCATCATAAATATTCAACAATCAATCCCTAAACAATTTACACTTACCAAGTGCAAAACTATACAATTCACATAACAACATGAACTTGATCTTTCACAAAAACTTGTAGTAACTTGGTAGTGTTTTAAGTAGGTCTAGTTACCCTTTAAAGTGTGTTTACTTCTCCAAAAATCTCATTCTTGAAAGATTTGAATGTTACAACTTGTAAACATATTTTAACAAAACGTTTCTTTATGGGTCTTCTTGCTTCTCTAGTGTTTCTACACTTGTTTTACCACAAAAAATAGTGTAGGTTTTAGTAAGAACCATGATCTTCTAAAAATCATATTTTGAACTTAATTCCTTTTGGAAAACCACTCATAAATCTTAGATTCATAAGATTACTAGCTTACTTTGTTTATTATTTTCCAAGAAATTTCTTTATTCATCAAGTTCATGTTTACACAAGAAGATGATCATCTTATGTTGTCACATAATCCTCCTCTCACTTGCTAGATCATGTGTTTAATCACAATCTAGCAAGCTCTAAGTGATGATCAACATCATATTCTCAAGAAAAACAACAAGCAAGTATCATACATACTCTAAACAACATTATTTCGACAAGATTTCATCATATGTAAGCTTCTTGTTCATGATTCAAGTTCATGTCTTTTAGGGTTCTTGTGATTTATAACATAACACATCTTTTAACCAATCAAAATTAGAAGTAACAAAGGGTTGTGAGAGTCTTACTACTAGCTCTAAGCTAGGGAAGAACACTTGATGAAGAAGATGGTGAAAATGGTGGATGAAAGCAAGCAATAGAGATCCTTCAAGTTCCACAAGCTTCAAGCTTCCTTAATCACCTTCTAACATTTGGAAATGAGCTTGGATTGCATGAACTTGAAATGAAAACAATGGTGGTGTGGGTGTAGGGGGTCGGTCGAGAGGGAGGGAGAGAGTATGAGAGATGAAGTGTGGTGTGGTGTTGTGAAGTGTGAAATGAAGATCTCTTTAATATCATGTGTCATACTTATAATCATCACCTCTTAATATTTTGGCAACTAAATCAAGCAATATCTTAGAGAAGATCATATAATATCTTGCAAGATTTGTAGAGATCACAACTGGGGCCACACCTTGTGATCGAAAATATATAAGGGGGAGGGGGTCTAAGTGTAACTTTTAACCATATAATTAGATTTATGGTTCAATTTCAAGTGTTAGTTGCAAGTGTTATTTACTAGACATTTTTTTAGTGGGTGTTATGGTGTTCGGGGAGCATAACTAGCTCAGAAACATTAAAACAATGCTTCTAGTATAATTTTGGTGTTACGGGTAATGTCCGGTTGTTCGGTTAGATACCGGTTCGTTAAAGTGTCAAATTATTCCGTTTAGTGTTCTCTAAGTACCCTTTTGTGACACTTTTAATTTCCGACACTTAGGAAAGCATTTAGGACCATTTAGTCATATTTTTGCATGTAATAAACTTGTTAAAATGCTGAATTTTGCTGATTTATGCAGAACTCTGCACTCTATGTGGGTTTTAGGCACTTTCCGGCGCTTTATCTATCACCTAGATAAGCAGTTTTGTAATCCTTACTTTCCTACACACTATACTAGTGTATCACTTGGTCTCTGGCTCATACTGGGCCTCAAAACACTGTCTGTCTATGTACTGAACTTTGTCAGCATTTTAGTTTGTCTGATAATGGTGCCAATTCTGTTCTGTGCATTATTAGAACTATATCGTGTTGCATGTAGCAACGATAAATCTTGCAACATGAAATGCCATTGTGTGTATATAATAGTAATAAGAAATTCATTTGTCTTGTAAACTAGATCATGCATAGTTATTAAAGCACAGATTACTGTTCAATTAGTGTACGGAATGTACGGAAAAGTGACAGTTGTCACAGACTCCCCCCGTTAAAAGAATTTCGTCCCGAAATTCAAGCGATGCCATCGGTCGCAGGGGAGTTGTGAATCAAATATGGTCACTTAGGTTTAAAATTTGTCTTCATGTTCCCATGTAACTCTGGGTCATGAATTCTAACGTACTCAAGTAAAATCAACTATGTCTTCTCTGTGTTTTGTGGACTCTTGGTCCGTAACCTCGACAGGTTTTTATGGTAAATTCGTTAACGTTAATCTTATTTGTGGAAACAACGACTGTTCCTTGAGTCAGACTCCTCCTTTAAAGACTAGACACATGGAATGTGTCGCGATCACTACTGATCTTTTCTGGTAGTTTCAGTTTGTGAGCAATGGTTCCGATCCCTACCAGGATCTCGAAAGGTCTAATATACCGGGGATTCAATCATTTCACGTTTTCTAATTCGCACCACGCCTTCTCAAGGCGACGCTCCCATTAAAGCCATACTTTTTATCTCAATTTCTACGATTTCCGCCGCTCGTCGGCGCAATCTTCCTGTATTCCGCGGGCTGTCTTGATATGATCACATATCTGAATGATCTTGCCTCAAATTTTTCCTGAACCAACTCGGGCCAGTAGATTGTTTATCTCCGGTCTTCGTTTAACATAACGGGGATCGACTTATTATGTTCCACCTAAGGCTTCACACGGAGCGGTTTAAACAGCGGTGTGATAAGTATTATTGTAGGAAAACTCCACTAAGGGCAAGTGAGTGATCCAACTTTTCATCAAAGTTTACCACACAAGCACGTAACATGACCTTACAGTCTGCATCGTCCAGTAGCACAGTTCATCTTCACTAATATTTAAGTTCTTGCGATCAACGGTGTGCTACAACCCTTGTGATCAGTAAAAGTCGTGCAGCATTTTCTTACAGGTAATGACGTCAAATTTGCGGCGTGCAATCACTGCATCTAGATCATGGTTTCTTCTCATGATTCCTTAATCAACGTGATGCGTATGCAATGCCGTGGTCTCGTTGCATCGACGCTCAATCGAGACTTTATCGAGAAGCGTCACATAATTGCAACTCTAACTCTTTAGCTCTTGATTGCAAGGTTGGCATGACTCTCGTTCTTATCCACCATGTATCCTAAAGTTCTTATCTTGCGAATTCGAAATCCGCTTTTCGACATCTTATCACATAAATGTTCTTTCTCTAAGAGTTGCAAGATAAATTGCACCTGTTGCTCACGACCTTCCTTGGTCGTTGGCCATATAAGAATGTAGTCAATAAATATAATCATGATCTATCCAGGTATGGCTTACACGTTCGATTCGTGAGGTCATGAATGTTGTCGATGCATGTGTTAAGGCAAATGGTACGACAAGGAACTCGTAATGCTCGAAGCGAGTCCTAAAGGTTGTTTTAGGGATATTTCCTTCTTGTATTCACAGTTGAGGGCATCCTGTCCTCAAGTCGACCTTTGAGTGGTAACTAGAACCTTACGATTGTTCTGTTCATGTCATCAATCCTTGGCAAAGGATACCAATCCTTGATATCCATTTCTCTAGAATTTATGCAAAATGGAAGCTGTCAACTTTCTCTTTGTGTCCTAAACTACGGGTGTTATGTCCTTAATTTCCTCTGTCTAGCAGCTCTTGCAATTATATCAGAGGCTCATGCTTCTCGGACGAAACTAGTTGGTAAGGCGTTGTCGCTGGTGCCGCTTCTGGCACGAGGTTCATCTTAAACTTCTCTTGTCATTACGGGGGGTATTACTGGAAAATCTTCAGAAAAGGCTTCTGGGACTTCTTCCATCACGGGGATGTTTACAGGCTCTGGCTCTTTGGTCTCCTTATTGGCAACATGAGCTAGAAAGGCTCTGCAGTCTACTCGGAGGCCCTTCTGTGTCTCTTCGACCAATGAGAGATGTTGCAGACCCACGGTCTTATGGGGTCTAGTACCCTTGCACCTGTTGCAGGAAGGTTGTGTACTATAAATGTTTCATCATTCGCAAGAGGGATGCGACTGATTTTCCTTATATCGAACGACTTCAGCTCTATACTTGGATATCCAATCCATGCTGACTATCATATCATGACTTCCCAAGTCAATGGTAACAGAAGGTTCCGGCCTTCCGAGTCCCCAAAATATAATCCTTAATTGCTTCGTCTGCTTAAACTAGCCTTCTATATGCCCATTTCTAAAGAATACGGGACGTCTATTCTACTTGAAACTAGGCCAAACAGTTTCTTAAGTTCTAAGCATGCAAGGTTAAAGTTGGTTCCAGTATTAATAAAAAATAGATGCATAAGGTTGGTTAGTAGGAAACGTACCCGTAACCGCATCTGGATCCTGGCGTGCTTCACGAGCTCCGATCGTGAAAACCCTTTCTTGCTTGTTTCTTCCTAGGGCAATCTTTCCTAAAGTGCCCTGCTTCACCACATCTGTAGCAACCTGGTACTCTACCCTTACCTCTTCCATTTGGATCCTTCGCCCAACAGGCGTCCTTGCTGTGCCCTTCTTTTCCACACTTCCCACACTTAGGCCTCAGACATTGACCTTCATGGTAAAAATTGCATTTCTCGCATCTCGGCTTATTCCCCAAGTATACCTTACCACCAGCCTTATTAGTGGCTCCATAACCTTTCCTGCCACAAGGCGGGTTTTCTCCCTTTCTTTTATTTGTTTTAGAGCTTCCATAGCTGACTTGGGTGCCTATCTTTAGGTTCGAAGACTTCCTTTTCTTGTTTCCTGATGACTCCACATGAGTCTCTTTCTTGTTATCCTCAGATTCCGAAAATTTTCCCATACGTAGAGCTTCTTCAGTAAGAGTGACACTCAAATCGATAGCCTCTGCGATGGTTGAGGGCTTTGAGGTAGTAACCATACTCCTAATTTGAGGTGCAAGTCCCCAAATGAATCGCTCAATTCTCTTAAATTCTGGCTTGACTAAGTAGGGGACGACCCTAGACAAGTCGTGAAATCGCTGGACGTACTCAGAACCGTCCATTTTCAAATTCCAGAACTCCACCTCAAGCTTCTGGATTTCAGCCCTAGAACAATATTTCTTCTCCTTCATTTCCTTGAGCTCGTCCCAGCTCAGTGCATAAGCAGCATCTGCACCAAGGGTCTGAACCTGAAGGTTCCACTAGGAGAGTGCGCCATCCAAAAATGTCCCTGAGATAAAGGTAACACTCTGCTGGGGTGAACAGTTACTCATTCTTAGAACAGAGTCAGTCTTTTCTACCCAATGAACAAATGCAACGGCACCTCCTGTGCCATCAAAATTCAATGGCTTGCAGTCCAGGAATTGTTTATAGGTGCAGCCAGTTGGAGGGTTATTTCCGGAATTGCCACCGCTGTATTCGGAGCGGAGGGCTTCATGTCGTGCAATTGCCTGTGAGATTCGTTCTTGAAGCTCGGCTTCTGTCCTTGGTAACGTACTGGTGTTTGTGTCACGCCTGGGCGGCATTCTCTTCTATCAAAAGTATGGGATGGATTAGACAACATTCCATAATTGTCTATGTGGTACATATTACCACAAGCAAACATGTAATCACCCAATATCATATGCATATATAATCAACAATGTATGAACGAGGAGACAACTACTGAGCGTTCACATAGGCTTGGTAACTTGGCCTATTGTTTGAAATAATGAACTCGAGGCTACGTCGCCTTGGTCATACAAGTTTCATGAAGTGGTAGCTGTTCACGTAGAGGTGATAGAGAGTGTAACGTCACTGAATCTTTCTGAATGCTATCCATCTTCACTTGTTTAAGTATCGGTTCTCAAACGTCTCGTACACGGGTAGAAGTGTCAGACACGAAGTAGGTAAAGACAGGTTTCCTACTTTGTAAAGTGCTAAAGCAATGGTCTAGGAGTTGTTTTATCAGATGAAGGTGTGAACACCTAGAGTTTATTTTTGTGTAGTGATCATTAGCTTAGCCCGCAGGGTCCATCAGGATTTCCATGCACTACAAGTCGTTATTACGTGGGCCCCCGTAATAATAAATTGTCTTGCACAGTTACCCCAAATTTTCCTTCGTCCAAGCAGATGATCAATCAAGGAGGGGATACCACTGTCCTTATACCTCTGTTATGGAAAGGACCATTGCGGTGGTCCACGCGCTAACACTCGTTATCGTTACCCGCGAATAGGCACGATGATTAAATAAAATAGGAATAAGGAGAATTCCTAGTAGTTGGAGGGGTACCTTCAAGATGAATACTTCATCTTCCTTTTATGGTCAAGTATGTCGTCAATCTCGCTTCACAAAAGCCGCAGGGATTTCGTCCCGTTGATTAAGAAGTTGTTCAAGGTTGCAGCCTCTGCCTCGCCATCACTACCGTAGTCAGGCACCTTCACATTCGAGAGAGAAGATCAGCCATTTTCTACAGAAGCGAGCTCAGAATCTCGTTTGGTAATCACTCCAGCCATGAGCTTTGCAATGAACGCGAGGTCGAAAGCTTCATCGTGCGGGGTAAGTACAATAATAGGAGTCGGAGTTGAAAGTATCTTATTCACGTCAATAATCATTCTGTACACTTATTCGTATGTATATATATCAATAGACAAGTATGTTACTTAGCATAAGCAGACAATTTGATGCATCATATCACGTATAACTCTCGTTTATCCTTTGGGGAGTCATTTTGTCTTTGGCAAGTCTAACTCGTGTAGACTATGCCTTAGTTGGCAACTTATTTTAGGGTATTCCCTACTAATGTCATTGCCTTGTCTCTTCTTTGAAAAGTGTTTGACTCATGGATCTTGACGCTTACGTGAATGCAATGAAAAACCTTTTTGTAAAATGTTTTTGTGAGAGAACTCTAGTGATTGTAGTCTAGACTCGAGAAGGAATCCTAGTTCACTACAATCGAAGCTCTGATATCAAACTGTCACACCCTGACTTTTGCGGAAGCGTATGGTGTGTGACTGGTTTAATATCATTGCATTCAATCGTAATAAACAACTACATGATCAAAACGATGTCATCCATTCATAAAATTTGAGTATTACAAACACTAGTTATTTAAGTTTTAAAACACAATCTTTGTCTAGGTTACAAACCATCAAAAGTGGATGACATCTAAACTTGAAGTCTACTTCTAGTTACGACACCCGCGCCCAAGATCCATCCTGTCACCTGAAATACATGTAATTTTGGAAAACATCAACAAAAGTTGAGCGAGTTCATGCGTTTTGTGTGAGTACTGTAATCTTGTAAATCTTTAAGAGACTCCTTTGTAAACGGGTATGAAAAGCGTGTATGAACATGATTGTTATACAAGGACTTTAAGGCATGTTAGGACATAGGGAGCACTCGTAATGAGTAGGCATATACCCTTGTCGATTTTCCCTCGACTATGTCGATTTCCCTCTACTATATCGAATTTCCCTTCGACTAGGTCAATTTACCTTGACTATGTCAATTTCCCTTGACTATGTCAATTTCCCTCGACTGGGACTCCGAAGCACTCAAGTGATCACATGAGGACCATGAGTGGGGCTCGGCCGTACCCGTTAGATCTAACCCTCGTCCCTAATTAAGTATTAATGGCATTTCAGTATTAAGTCTATGCTCAAATGATCTAGTATTTCATAGGCATTTCATACCGTTTAAGCATTCGTAACATGTATTTCACCCCCGAGACTTATAAAACCAAAAACAGTTAAGAGAAAAGGGGGAGCATGAACTCACTGTTTTGCGTCTTTAGTACTCGTAACTCAAATCTCGTCAGCAAACACGACTACCTACAATGTGCTAGGGTCTATTAGACAAGCGGGCCGTGCCTTGCCTTAGTATTCATGTTTTGAGTTACGTTTCCTTTATGTCTTTAACATTATCCAAAGTTATAATACTTCTCAAGTATTTATTTTCGTATTTCCTTCCCAAGGATGGGAGTATTTCATACATGTGGATTTGTATCCTCGTATTTGTAGTTTCCAAAATAATGTATTTTCTCTGTGCCGAAAATATGATATACTTTGTAATAATAATGAAAATTATATTTTCATTCCTTATGTCCCAAAATAATGTTTACCAAAAACATATTTATAACGGTATTTTCCAGAATATTCTGTAAGTTACGTTCTTGCGTTTGATTTCACAATATTACGCGTGTAACTTATATATTTATTCCTTGTGATTTTTGGTATTATTTCGGATTGTAATTTCTTGGTATTTGTTAAATTATATTATTTTACCCTAAAATAATATAACTATTTCACCAAGTATACAAATAATCACACACAATATGTCTTTAATGTATATATTCTAAATACATATTTATCCATTTTTATTTATAAAAATCCAACCTCCAATACTTGTATATTTGTAATAAATTCTATGGCAAGGTTTATATTGAAAACCATGGTTAAAACACACTTGTAAATATTTGTTTAGAATAATACTTTTCTAAGTGTTTGTATTTTTAGAAAATTTTGCCATAGTTTCCCCTAAAAATGGAGGTGTCCATGCTATCAAAGCATATCATTTTCTTTTCAAAATCATCATAAATATTCAACAATCAATCCCTAAACAATTTACACTTACCAAGTGCAAAACTATACAATTCACATAACAACATGAACTTGATCTTTCACAAAAACTTGTAGTAACTTTGGAAGTGTTTTTAGTAGGTCTAGTTACCCCTTAAAGTGTGTTTACTTCTCCAAAAATCTCATTCTTGAAAGATTTGAATGTTACAACTTGTAAACATATTTTACCAAAACGTTTCTTTATGGGTCTTCTTGCTTCTCTAGTGTTTCTACACTTGTTTTACCACCAAAAATAGTGTAGGTTTTAGTAAGAACCATGATCTTCTAAAAATCATATTTTGAACTTGATTCCTTTTGGAAAACCACTCATAAATCATAGATTCATAAGATTACTAGCTTACTTTGTTTATTATTTTCCAAGAAATTTCTTTATTCATCAAGTTCATGTTTACACAAGAAGATGATCATCTTATGTTGTCACATAATCCTCCTCTCACTTGCTAGATCATGTGTTTAATCACAATCTAGCAAGCTCTAAGTGATGATCAACATCATATTCTCAAGAAAAAACAACAAGCAAGTATCATACATACTCTAAACAACATTATTTCGACAAGATTTCATCATATGTAAGCTTCTTGTTCATGATTCAAGTTCATGTCTTTTAGGGTTCTTGTGATTTATAACATAACACATCTTTTAACCAATCAAAATTAGAAGTAACAAAGGGTTGTGAGAGTCTTACTACTAGCTCTAAGCTAGGGAAGAACACTTGATGAAGAAGATGGTGAAAATGGTGGATGAAAGCAAGCAATAGAGATCCTTCAAGTTCCACAAGCTTCAAGCTTCCTTAATCACCTTCTAACATTTGGAAATGAGCTTGGATTGCATGAACTTGAAATGAAAACAATGGTGGTGTGGGTGTAGGGGGTCGGTCGAGAGGGAGGGAGAGAGTATGAGAGATGAAGTATGGTGTGGGGTTGTGAAGTGTGAAATGAAGATCTCTTTAATATCATGTGCCATACTTATAATCATCACCTCTCAATATTTTGGCAACTAAATCAAGCAATATCTTAGAGAAGATCATATAATATCTTGCAAGATTTGTAGAGATCACAAGTGGGGCCACACCTTGTGACCGAAAATATATAAGGGGGAGGGGGTCTAAGTGTAACTTTTAACCATATAATTAGATTTATGGTTCAATTTCAAGTGTTAGTTGCAAGTGTTATTTACTAGACATTTTTTTAGTGGGTGTTAGGGTGTTTGGGGAGCATAACTAGCTCAGAAACATTAAAACAATGCTTCTAGTATAATTTTGGTGTTTCGGGTAATGTCCGGTTGTTCGGTTAGATACCGGTGCGTTAAAGTGTCAAATTATTCCGTTTAGTGTTCTTTAAGTACCCTTTTGTGACACTTTTAATTTCCGACACTTAGGAAAGCATTCAGGACCATTTAGTCATATTTTTGCATGTAATAAACTTGTTAAAATGCTGAATTTTGCTGATTTATGCAGAACTCTGCACTCTATGTGGGTTTTAGGCACTTTCCGGCGCTTTATCTATCACCTAGATAAGCAGTTTTTTAATCCTTACTTTCCTACACACTATACTAGTGTATCACTTGGTCTCTGGCTCATACTGGGCCTCAAAACACTGTCTGTCTATGTACTGAACTTCGTCAGCATTTTAGTTTGTCTGATAATGGTGCCAATTCTGTTTTGTGCATTATTAGAACTATATCGTGTTGCATGTAGCAACGATAAAAGTCTTGCAACATGAAATGCCATTGTGTGTATATAACAGTAATAAGAAATTCATTTGTCTTGTAAACTAGATCATGCACAGTTATTAAAGCACAGATTACTGTTCAATTAGTGTAAGGAATGTACGGAAAAGTGACAGTTGTCACACAAAGTTAGGAACGTGCTAATGGGCTCTAGGCACAACCCACTCCACTAACCCTAGATATAAATACTCTTATCCCACCTCCTCACCCTAGCCCCCACAAACAATCCCTGCTCTCTCTCTCTCTATGGCCAACGGCTGGCCTCCACCTCCGCGGCAGAGGCGCGGCGGTCTGGTGGCGGCATCACGGTGGTTCTGGCGGTGGCGCTATCGAAAACAGTGGCGGCGATGGTTTTTTTTTTTTTGGAGCGTTTGAGCGCGTGTAGCTTTCATAACACACCTCTCTCTTTCTAAAATCCGGCCACCGGATTAGGGTTTCGGCGACCTTCCAGTGCTGCCTTTCCTGTGAGCCACACCCAAACAAACAAAACCAAAGGTCCACCTCTCTCCTTACTCTCGCTCGTCTCTCCTTCTCTCTGGATAAACGGCCGACCACCACCCATTGGTGGCGGCGCACGACACACGGCAGCAGCAACAACTGTGGGGGGATTAAACTGGAATGGTGGTGACATGATTTAAGGTTTTCAAGGGATGGGTGCAGCGGCGATGAACCGAAAGCGGAGCCGCCACACCTATGGCTAGAAACGTCGCAACCGGTGACGGTGGTGTGTGGTTTCGCATCTGATCAGTGGCGGAGTGATGATGTTCTGCGGCAGCTCCGGTGAGTGTTTAATTTTTTTCTGGTAAACTTTTCGGTTTTACACGGTTGCTAACCTACTTGTTCTTTGGATTTTGGTATTGGTGGTGGTGCCTCGGCTGATTATCGACAGAAGTGGTGGCCAACGGCGGCGGTTATTGTTTCGGGATGGTTTGGGTGTTTCGGGCTAGGTTTTGGTTCGGTTCAGCAAGTAAACGGCTTAGATTTCGTTTCGAGTTCGGGTTAACCCAGTCAACATTGGGTCAAAAATGGTCAAATTTGTCAACTATGGTCAATGAAGTCAGATTCGGGTTCGGGTCAACAAGTCAACTCGGTGAGGTATAATGGGCGCGCGTGTTTAATTAAGTTTATACTTATTTAAATTTTTCTTCGTCAACCGAGCTCGCCCCGGCCGATTAACGTTTATACATTAGCAACATTTCGAGGATATCGGCATAAATTATTCATCTACCCACCGACTATGCGATAGTTTTGATGTGTTTATATAAATATTTATATATAAAAGTAACAAGATACTTATATAAAACTTAGAAAATGTGACATCATTATCTAAGTATCGGGCATATGAGTGGGAGTTGGCTAGAAAGCCTAAGTTTCCTAGAAAGTTTAGGAAGCAATAGGAAGGTGACATGTGGGATGGAGGGTTTTTAATAAAAAGGGCATTTATGTAATTTGATATTATTTTAATTATGGATTATATTATTAGGATAACTAACTTACCAGATAAGTCTAGAAATTAAATATCCCATTTAATTCAAATTGACAGTTTTAATTTAAATCATACAATCCATACAACATATTCACAGGGAATTCGTAAATATGGTGTTTCACAACATCTTTACCAGCAATGATTTTTGCTGGAGGATTTCTTGATTTCTTGACATTGTGTCTTACTAGCAAACAGACTAATACCATTGAGTATTAAACTTGATTTTTTGTTTGATTTGCAGGAAGAATTCTTGACATTGTGTTTTACCAGCAAACAGACTAACACCATTGAGTATTAAACTAGATTTTTTGTTTGATTTGCTGGAGGATTTCTTGACATTGTGTTTTATCAGCAAACAGACTAATACTATTGAGTATAAAACTTGATTTATTGTTTGATTTTGCTGAAGGATTTCTTGACATTTTGTTTTACCAGCAAACAGACTATTACCATTGAGTATTAACTTGATTTTTGTTTGATTTGCTGGAGGATTTCTTGACATTGTGTTTTACCAGTAAACAGACTAATACCATTGTGTTTTAATAGTTTTAATTTAAATCATACAATCCATACAATGATTTTTGCTGGGGATTTCTTGATTTCTTGACATTGTGTTTTACCAGCAAACAGACTATTACCATTGAGTAGTAACTTGATTTTTTGTTTGATTTACTGAAGGATTTCTTGACATTGTTTTTTACCAGCAAACAGACTAATACCATTGTGTTTTAATAGTTTATCATTGGATTAATTAGAGGATTTTTTTCGTTGTGTTTTATCAACTACTGGTTTCATCACAATGTGTTTTATTAGTTAATGGTTTCAGTTCCTATTTCATCACAATGTGTTTTATCAGTTGTGGTTGATATGATTTTGGTATTCTTGATGTTGTGTTTTAGCAGTCAGTCACTAGTTTGTCACATTGTGTTTTATCGCTAAAACACACTACTATGAACACATCTAGATCTAATTTATCGTTATTTTTTGTATGATTTGGTGTTTTCAAATGTGAGGGATTAGAGATAGAGAAAAAAATTTCGACATTTTTGGAGTTGGTTTTATGATTGGTAGTTATTTCGTTATTTAAAACAACTTAAATGACACATTTACCCCCAATCAATTAAATTAGCCTATTTTAAAGACACGTATAGTACAAAAATGCCATCGAAATGATCTCAACCATTAAGCACACTCATCTGATGGCCCAGATCGCTTTCTACACTTTCTAGGAAAAATACATTTTTCGCAGGATCCCTACTCTCGGGCATATAATATCTAACGTATATGGTGTTGTTTTGAAAATGTTGTGTTTTGGAAAAATTATCGACAACTTGTATTGTCGGGTTTTGATACCAATACAGAGGAAACTCTGCCTGATTTTTGTTAATATATATATATATATATATATATTATAAACTTAATATCAACGAAAACGTATTGGAGCTCAAATGAACTTTATAAAATAAATATAAACGTATATTTATTTTGGATGGTTTACACAACTCACAAAATAAATTTATAATGTTTCGAGGAACGCGGTTTACAAAGTAACGAACTCGGAAAACTTATATAAAATAAATATAAGAGTAAATTACAAGTTTTGTCCTTTATGTTTGTCCCAAATTTCAGACGCTGTCCTTTACCTTTAAAATTTATGACTTTTGTACTTAATGTTTGAGAATGTTGCACGTTATGTCCTTTATGGCAAACCCAGTTATAATTTTCAGTTAAATTAAGTCATGTGCAGTGCACATGAGGGTAGAAATGTCATTTCGCCACCCATTTGTATTTCCCCCTTATTTAGTACCCAGATTCTTCTTTGTCCATGAAGTTTGTATAATCGCTTCCCTTCCACAATGGCAGTTGACCATGGCGACGAACCCTGATTTGCAAAGTGATGATGAATCCTAATTTTCAAAAGTGAATGGATTGAAGTAGATCAGGGTATTAAATAAGGGGGAAATACAAGTGGGAGGCGAAATGACATTTCTACCCTCATGTGCACTGCACATGACTTAATTTAACTGAAAATTATAACTGGATTTGCCATAAAAGACATAACGTTCAACATTTTCAAACATTAAGTACAAAAGTCATCAATTTTAAAGGTAAAGGACAGCGCCTGAAATTTGGGACAAACATAAAGGACAAAACTTGTAATTTACTCTAAATATAATTATTTATATTTATTTCAAACACTCAGTATTCGACAATTATGTAAAATAAACCTAATTAGTCATAACTATTTCCAGTGTCTACGACTCAAAAACTTTATAAAATAAATATAATTATTTGTATTTATTTCAAACATTTAAACGGAATACGACGCATTACCGTATGATCTTCACATACCTTATTACCCGAATCATTTTGATAACAAACAAAGGAGAGTTAATTATAACAAGCATACAACTATATATAATTATTTCGATAATTACCCACGGGGCGCGAGAATACTATTGCGACCATGCGACATTTACGTGTATATAAATATACTACTCTAAGAACCCGCGAATTTCGCGGGTTGGTAAAAGCAAATTTCTTCATTAATACCGCTGACATTAAATATTATGATTTTATACACAGTAAAAGAAAACCGAATAAATTAGATTACAACGACAAATTGAAATACGTGGATATACAACGATCACATTCGTTGAAAATCTCTTTATAAATAGAACTCACCTCTATCAAAGCGAGTCCAAATGGCTCAATGAAAGTCGGATTGATGAAAACACCCTGTCATTATTATTAACTGTCAATTATTGATATCAAAGACAATATGAATTTATTCAATATTACCTTGGTTTTAGCAGCGAGCCAATAGATGTCAGGGACTTCACTCTGCTTATGATGTTTCAGATACTTCACTTGACCAAAATGATCATACTTATCAATCATTTTAATAATCGAAAGAAGCATTGAAGCACTTGTGCTCGACATCTCATTGATGTTTTCTCGGTTACCCATTATTAACGTCTGCAGAATTAGTAAAAAACCTTAAGAACACAAAACAATTCAATCACGCTTGCCAACAAAGAGTGTAATCTTAAGTTCTGAACATACAAGATTAGCTAGCCCTCTTAATGGACGACACTCCATGAATGCTTTAACCAAAGTTGTAAGGTTCTTTTTCGGATCAGGCCTTGCAAGCGCAAGTATCATGGGCTTTCGTGGGTTGGTGAAGAATCGCATAAGCATTATCTGCATAAAAATGTATAAAAACCGCAACATGGATAAACATTAAACGTCAAATAAATAATAATAAATAATAAAAAGTTACAAAACCTCTGCCCAGATAGGTGGCTCCGGAGAAGGCTGATGCACTTCTCCGCCTTCAGTTTTGTTAGTGCATACGTCTGTCGACTTCGTCTTGTATCGAGTCGTGTAATAGAATAGATGAAACAAGTCACACAGTTCGAGATTAACAGGATACAGAGGTGAACAAGCCAGTTCAAACGAAGTGGCCAGTTCAAACGAAGTGGTCAGTTCAAACGAAGTGGTCAGTTCAAACGAAGTGGACAGTTCAAATGAACTGGACCAGTTCGTACGAACTGGAAAGGTTTGTTCAAACGAACTGGAAATAGTATAAATAGATGACTTGTGATTTTCATTTGTAACTTTTGGATTCCGGTAGCGAAGCTCTGCCGAAGTGTTTCCATCCTTGTAAACGTTATGAAATCAATACAAGAGACAATTAATAGTGAATATCAAGCTGAACGAAGATCTAATCTCTGAATTCCGCCTTTGATTAAATCGAGAACTCTTCTGATCGACTCGTATAGGTCGTTTCTCGATCCTACAAGTGGTATCAGAGCTCAGGAGGAAGAGCTCTTGCAATTTCAGCTCGATTTCATTAAGAATTCTGACTTCTACACCTTTCTGTCACGAATTTTCAAAAATTAACCAAGATTTTCTGGTTAAAATGGATTGAATTTGAAGTATATTGTGCGTAACAGTAGTTTAAACAATTGGTAAAAGTTTTAGACCTTAAAACTGAGTAAAAATTAATCAATTTGGTCAAAAACCTACCAGTTCGTTTGAAACTTGATACATTTCACACGAACCAGAACTTTGAACTCAGATCTAGAATGATTATGTGGACGATATTGATCGATATACACATCATTGTGATCGGAATTTAGTGTAGTACAATCCTTGAACATATCAGATCCTTAATCAGTCGAAAACGTGATCATATTTGACAAAATAACATCAGATCGTTTGAACAAATGGTGCAGATCGTTTGAGAGATTAATCACAGTTCGTATCAATTCAGACGAACTGAGTTTTGAATCTTTGTTCGCATTAGTTACCTGGTCGTTTGAGGTTGTTAGTCCGTTTGAAATTAACTCAGTTCACACGGTGATCTTCATTACAGGTGTCATTGTCATAAAGCAGTTTGCATGTGATAGATATTTTGTCGGCAATATTCGGCTGCATGTGATAAATAATAGGGTTTATCAAATTAATTCAAGATTGCAAGATGGCATGTGAAAAGTCCACGTGAAACAACTTAGTGTGTTAGCCCACTATTTGATAAATCGGTCCAATCAGCAAATACATATATCAGTTGAAGGTCAAATCAGATTCAAAGTTAAATTGCTACAAGTAGATGGGTCATGTGATCATTAAATTGGTTGTCGGCCAATTTCTATTATCATAATCATATTAAAAAAAAATCAGTTTAGTGGTGGTCATCGGTCCAATTAAATAACATTTGCATAATTGTAAGTTGCATGTGAGTTCATCGGCCCAAGATTCATAATTGTCGGCCCAAGATTCATAATTGTCAGCTCAATTTAATTGATCAGCCCAATCAGACTTTTAAGTGTTTACTATTTTGTTTGAAAGGTGATCTAGCTTGGACTTGATATTTTGCTTAACGGGACTGTCTTGATAAACGTGTTTACGAATCATGGATATAAATTTCTTTAATATGAATAGTGAAACAGTTAATAGAATAAATGTATTAAAGAAAGAGTTTGACTCGTTTTCAGGTTGTCCAGGAGAAAGTACAAAGAGTATCATTGAGAGGTATAGCCATCTTGTTCGTTCAATGTCTGAGAAAGGTATAACCAAAAGTCCAAATGAATGGGTTGAGAAATTAGCCAATGCCTTACCTCAAAAAGAATGAGATACATATCTTTTGAGTTTAAAGAGAGCAGGAGAATACTATGGATTGTCTATTTCTCAATTCATTAAGAAGCTTGAAGAACAAATGGAGAACAATGCTATGAATAAGAAGAGTAAAGATGGAAAATCAATATTAAAAAGGAGCAAGAATAAAGGTGTCCAAGTGGAAGAGGGACAGACTGAAGAGATTTCAGCTTTGAAAGATGAGAAGAAAAATGATGGGAAACAGATTCTTGAGATGCGCGTAATTTGTGAAAATCTGAAATCTGAAAATGTCAAACTCTTGAGGGATTTAGAGAGTTTGACATTAGAAAGAAAAAATTTTTAAAAATCAGAAAAAGATTTTGAAAACAAAATAAAAATGTTTGAAAATGAAAAATGAAAAAGTAAAAACTGAAAAAGAATTTCAAAGTCAAATAAAGATTCTTGAAGATCAGAGATCTGTTTTTAGAAAGAATAACATTGAAAAACAAAGTACAATAAACTCTTATCTTCAGACGATTATTCGAATTGAAAAAGAAGCTGAAAATGCTCGAAATAAAATCAAAGAGCTTGAGAAAAAATTGAAAGGTTTTGAGACTTCGTCATCAACACCAGATTATCCATGTCCAAAACCGATCAATTCTGTTCCAATAAGTGACAAAGTCAAAGTTGAAGATTGTGATGAGAAAACTGATGATGATGTTGAAAAAAGAAAAATATTTTTGAAATTAAATGAAATGTTTAAAGAAACTGTTTTACATTCTACTGAGAAAGGTGAATGCTCAACGCATAAACCTGTAAAGAAGAATGTGGAACAAAAACAAAAGGATAAAAAACCGAAAAATCTTCAAAAAGAAAATAAAAGCTCATCAGTTCAATCATCCAATCGCGATAAAAAACCACAAAAATTGAAAAATCAAAACTCAAAAATTGTTGGTAATAAGTGGTGCAGGTTTGACCACAGTGCTCAAAAGCCAAATCCAGCAAACAAGAGGAGAAGTGATTATCACCAAGCCAAACAGTGTTATGATCTGAATGTTTGGATTGAAAGTGGTGATTGGTACGATAACAGAGTGTGTTACACTTGTGGTGTGAGAGGACACATTGCTGTTAACTGCCAGAATTGGAGTTATGAAACAAGAAGATGCTTTGAATGCAATATCAGAGGTCATATTGCCAGAGATTGCCCAATGAGATCAAAGGGAAGATCGAGGGCTGAATCTCAGAAAATGGCAAAGAAACCAGTCAATGTCAAAACAAAGCCCAAAGAACAGCAAGTTCAAGAACAGAAAGTTCTAGAAAAGAAAGTAAAGCTTTCGCAGGGGCAGAAAGACAGACTGAGGAAGAAGAGAAAGAAGGCGAGAGAGTATCTTGAAAGGATTTTGTCCTCGGATACAACTGGTAAAACAGATAAAAGTTCTGATAAATCGTCTTGCTCACCAAAGAATAACAAATCAAGCAAAACGCATTCATCAGATACAAATCTGAGGACGAAAGAGGGAAAGAAGAAGAAGAAAGTTTATGGCAATGAATCTGTTTCTTCGGAAACAAAGGAGCCACATGTTGGCGATGAATCTGGCTCATCAAAGTCAGACAAGCCACATTCAAGCAATGATTCTGGTTCGTTAAAACCAGAGGAGCCATTTGTTGAGGTAAAAGTTGAGAATTCTGGTCTAACAATGGATGATGTAAATTTTCCACCATTGTTGAACAAGAATTCAAAATCACCCAAGGACTGTCAGGCTTGGGTGAATCTGTTTAAATGAAAAACCTGACTTGCCGGAGTTCCCAAGTTGGTAATCGTGGAGCAGGAATCGGCATCTTTCTTGAGAAATTCACAAATGTGATATTTCGACTTAAAAGTGGTAAATCAGGGACATTAAGTTGTACTTGATTTTCTACAAATGGTTTTTGTGATTTGATCTTAATTGTTATAATTTTTACAAGTAGTTGAAGAGAACAAGGTGATGAATGATCCCCATGTTTGAAAAATGACTCACAAAACTAATTTTCCAGAAAAACCATTTTGATTAAAACAAACTTAAGTGTTTTGAAATCACTATGGGAAAACGTTTTGTTGTCATGGGGAGTTCTGATTGTTCAAGCCAAGTGAATGGAGAGTTGAAGTAATTCTCATCATGTTGTCACATTTCTTGTACAGCTTGTTTTCAAATTTTCCCAGAAAATCAAAATTGAGACATATTTTGATTTTAGGGGGAGTAAAAATTTTAAAAAAATTTGAAAATTTGAAAATTTCAAAAACATTGAAAAATGCAAAAATGAGTTTTATTGTAAAAAGAGGAAATGATAGTAGATCAGTTTGACTGTCACAGCATGCTAAAGAAATGGAGAGATAAAATGTGATAAACGATCTCACTAAAGATGTGACGATAGGCTCAGCTAGACTAGTAGATTTGCGATAACGATACAAATCTAAAATGAAAAAGCCTAGTTCTAGTGGGAAACATGGTCAAAAGCATAGTACTTAGTTTTGTCCTTCTTGATTGTGTGCCTACTCAGTAATCGCTGATTGTCGAAAGACATAAAACTGGTTAAGTTTGTGAAATTTCACAACTTTGCTAAAAAGTCGCTGTGATTGTGCATTTTATTTTGCGAAGATTTAAACTTGTTTTATTTCTTTATTTTGTTTAAGCATTGGACATCCTCTGCGTATACGTGAGTATCGACCTGGATGTTATTGCCTAAACATTCTGTGTTATTTTCTTTGGTGTTTCGTTTAAGCTTTGGATCACCTCTGCGTATACGTGAGTATCGAACTGGTGGTTAAAGCCTAAACAATTTCAACTTGTTTTATTTTTCTTATTTTGTTTAAACATTGGACTTTCTCTGCGTATCGAAAGATCGACCTGATTGTTAATGTTTAAACATTCTGCTTTGTTTTCGCACAAATCACAGTTGATAAAAGTTTAAAGGCATTACTTGAGTCAGTGTATTGCATGATGAGGGGATATGCTGAGATCGTGGGGTCCATAAGAACTTAGTGCAATATTAATATACCTTAACGTATCGGTAAGCATTTCGAAAGTTTTTAGATTGAGTTTAAGTGGACAACAATATCGTCAATCAACGTGAATCGTTTAGAACTGAAAATGTTTAAAGCTTAACGGTGCTAGTGATTTGTCTCAAAAACTGATATGATCCTCTTACACAAACTCACAAAAATATTGGCTGTAAATATTTCTATACTGCATTCCTTTATTAAAAAAAATTAAAAAAAAATTAGTGTGTTTTAGCATAAAATTTTGAAAAATACAAAAAGCTGAAATCTGAAAATGTTAAACTGTTAAGTGATTTGAACAGTTTGACATTGAAAAACGAGTTTTTGAAAGAAAAGGAAAAATAATTTGAAAATGAAAAATTAAAATTTGAAAAAGATTTTCGACAATTGATGTTGGAGAGCTGATATCCAAAATTTCAAGTGCTGAACATGATGAACAGGGTTGGGTTTGAGTGCTGAATTGAAAATTTTTGAATTAAGAAAGAAGTTGAGATTAGTTAATCAGGGTCATTAATTTGAACTTGATGTAACTATTACTAGTAAGTTTTTTATTGATTTAAGTAAAAACTTTTGTTTTGGTGAGAAGTGTGCAGGAGATGTGCTGAACAAGAGTTAAAGCCAGGAATTAATCTCAAGGTGATAGCTAATTCCAGATAACGATCCCAGCATGATGAAAGGGGGAGTCTGACGAGGTTAGAGCCAAAGAGAAAATCCGGGTACATGCTAAGAAAGAAAGGAGATCAATCAAGATTGAAGGTTCGTCATGTTGAAGACTCTCACTGAAGATTCTGTCAACATTCAAGGGGGAGTCTGTTGGTGCAGTTGTCTGTCGACTTCATCTTCGTTCGAGTCTCAGATTGTGAAAGAGCCCGAAGACCGATAAAGACTGAAGAATGAGAAGACTCGATACTTCAGACTCATCAACATTCGAGGGGGAGTCTGTTAGTGCATACGTCTGTCGACTTCGTCTTGTATCGAGTCGTGTAATAGAATAGATGAAACAAGTCACACAGTTCGAGATTAACAGGATACAAAGGTGAACAAGCCAGTTCAAACGAAGTGGCCAGTTCAAACGAAGTGGTCAGTTCAAACGAAGTGGTCAGTTCAAATGAAGTGGACAGTTCAAACGAACTGGACCAGTTCGTACGAACTGGAAAGGTTTGTTCAAACGAACTGGAAATAGTATAAATAGATGACTTGTGATTTTCATTTGTAACTTTTGGATTCCGGTAGCGAAGCTCTGCCGAAGTGTTTCCAGCCTTGTAAACGTTATGAAATCAATACAAGAGACAATTAATAGTGAATATCAAGCTAAAACAAACTCTGATTCATTGAATTCCGCCTTTGAATCAGTTTAGAGCTCTTCTGAAGACTCGTTCAGAAGATTCCGTGAACATTCAAGGGGGAGTCTATTGGTGCAGTTGTCTGTCGACTTCATCTACGTTCGAGTCTTAGATTGTGAAAGAGCCCGAAGACCGATAAAGACTGAAGAATGAGAAGACTCGATACTTCAGACTCGTCAACATTCGAGGGGGAGTCTGTTAGTGCATATGTCTGTCGACTTCGTCTTGTATCGAGTCGTGTAATAGAATAGATGAAACAAGTCACACAGTTCGAGATTAACAGGATACAGAGGTGAACAAGCCAGTTCAAACGAAGTGGCCAGTTCAAACGAAGTGGTCAGTTCAAACGAAGTGGTCAGTTCAAATGAAGTGGACAGTTCAAACGAACTGGACCAGTTCGTACGAACTGGAAAGGTTTGTTCAAACGAACTGGAAATAGTATAAATAGATGACTTGTGATTTTCATTTGTAACTTTTGGATTCCGGTAGCGAAGCTCTGCCGAAGTGTTTCCAGCCTTGTAAACGTTGTGAAATCAATACAAGAGACAATTAATAGTGAATATCAAGCTGAACGAAGATCTAATCTCTGAATTCCGCCTTTGATTAGATCGAGAACTCTTCTGATCGACTCGTATAGGTCGTTTCTCGATCCTACAAGTTTAACCATCCATATCACCGTCATGAGGGACAATATGATTGAACTGCATTCCTGGAGGAATTACTTGTCGGTAAATAAAGTGTTAAATTATCTAAGTAAAAGATTAATGGGTGGATTCACATTGTGTTCTATATTTGAATGGTCAAATGGGTATAATCAAGAAAGCTAGATGGGAAGGACCGAGGGGGCAGGTCAAAGGTCGTAGGGGTGATAAATGGGTAGTGTTTGCGGGTTGACGGGTCCAACCCAAGCCGAATCTGAAAATTGCGTCAAGCACATGAACCTGAACACGGCCTATTTAACCCGAATTTTTTTAATTTCTTTCACAAATTAATATTTTAAAAATATAATTTTACAACAAAAAATGCAAATGTATATATAACAATTACATTTTAAATATACAATCTTATGTCAAGTTCTCTTTTAAGTTATAAGTATTGAATAAATACCTGAACAAATTAACTTATGACATAGAAACACATTTTAAAAAATCAAACCCGAGAATTTCGTGTTAGGTTCGTGTCGTGTCTACGGGTCGTGTCAGATATTTACACCCCTAAAAGGTCGTCCAAAGTCTATTTTTATTGCAAAAAACCTTTAAAAACAATTTAAAAAATAGATTATTGCTGAACTAATATAATTTTTTTCAATCATGTTTGAAGCACTAATTACTTGTTATAAAAAATGGATAAAAGGGTTTTTGTCAACCCAACCCAACCCATTTTGACCCATACAAAAGTCAACCCATTTTGACCCATTTAAGACTTGAAGAGAAGAAACAGAACATAAGAACATTTTTGGTACTTACAACCATATGAGGCATGAACCTGCCATAATAGCTAACTTTACGCCTAATCCTAGCCCGAAGTTTCTTTTCCAGAACAGGGTCAAACCCGTCATACAACCGCCACTGTTCATCAATCTCCTGCCGGGTGCTAGTAATAACCACCTCAGATGAATCAAGACTCGATTCTTCCGCCTCTATCCTCCGCATGATTTCGTACGTAGCGTTAATTTCATCTTTCGTGAATCTTCCTTGTCCCAGAAGTTGTTCCAACTTATCTCGACCAAGCGAATGACCTGTGAAAAGCATTGGTATGTTTAACGCACCGGATAATCGGCCCGCTGAGTCACCAGGATCCGCATAATGACCGTGAATCGCAACGGTCCAGACCGGGTGCCCACTGTTTAGCTGCTCGCCTAAAACTTTTGACATTTGCATTACGTGGCTAAGTGCACCGTCAACGAATTCAGGGATGTGGGGGCAAAGAAGCTCTTTAGAGATGTATTTCTCTCGTGGCCCAAATGGAATGTGAATTATGTATGCACCGCTACATTCTCCGATATCGTCTATCATGTCATTGGGATTATGTGGACATAACATTTCTATTGGTTCACTGTAACTCGGGTCTACTTCGGGGCAGACTACTTGTCTTGTAAGTAAATCGACTCGGTAGACACCTAGCATTGAAGCTAAAGCTCTTGCAAGTTCTATAATATAATTAACCTGTAAATGAAAAAAAAATCTTCAAAAACAACTAAAGATCGGCTTATTTCTACTTCTAGTACAGGTTGACCAGCACACATTTTTTCCCATATATCAAAAAAGAGTTAATTACGTTTTGTGACACCTGTGTCACTGCGACCATCAAACAAATACCAAATTAATGAAATATTGCATTTCATACTTGGGATTTGTAAAAAAAATATGTGTATTGTTTGCACATATCTATTCTTGTTCGATTTCGGGCTTTAAATCGCTTTCTGGAAGGTTATACGCGAACTGATGCGTAAATATAACCAGTTTAATGCAACAAACACTCCGGAATAGTGAAATAGGTTTAACATACCCTAAATATCCTTTACATAACTTAGAAATGAGTTTTGGAGGATTTGGTGTGGCGAAATCAAGTTTATTCGCTTACAGGGACTAATTTCGACAAACTGTGAAAGTATGCCGATTCGTACTGTAACGAACATTCCGGAACTTGATCATAAGTTAAATATTCCCTAAATATCCTTTACATAGCTTAGAAATAGGCTTTGAGGTGTTTGGTGCGCAAAAATAAACTTTATTGATCAATAGGAACTAAAAGCGTCAAAAAGTGCATAAGCTTGCATTATCGCGCATATCTTACGTTCTGAATCTATCCGGACATCCAAAAATTTATGTAATCATTAAAATATTTTATTTTAGTGATTGGCATGATAAAATTCCACTCGTCGCGTAATTTGGACCGTTTTTGCGTTCGTTAGGATTTCCGTCGTAATTGACCGAACAACGCAACCGTACGACCAAACGAACCGACATCCGAGATATTTTTTAGCACATTTCAAGTTCCCTATACTTTAACTTTATTTTAGAACCTTGAAATGGCGTTAACGGGGCTTAAAAGTGCCAAAAAATCAAGTTTTACAAGTACAGGGACCATTTTTGAAATTTCTGGCAGATACATTGAACTTGGTCCATTTTTTGAGGTTTTGATGGTTTTAACCCAAGGTTTTGCACTTTATGGGCTGTAATTTGATGGTTTTAAGTATTCCCATAGTTTTGAAAACCATGTGCCCACATGGAGGGTCAAGATCAAGGCACAAAATGCGAGAAACGATCCTAAACGTTCTCCGAAATCTATAAATACCCAAGCTCTCATTCCATTTTCCTCACACCTTGATCTAGTTTTATGCTCTAAGTTGAAGCTTTATGCTTCATACCTAAGTATTTAGATCAAGTTCTTCCTAGCTTGGACCCTTTGTAAGTTTCTTTCATGCTTTTATGCGTTTTAAGCGTAAAAGTCAAACAGTGTTTGACTTTCTGCTTTGACCAGTCTATGGTCAACACGAAGTTCGTTTGAACTTCATAATGTGAGTGTAATCCCAATGGTTATAGTCTATTGTGACTATACCTACTGATTACCATGTTATTTAGGTGTAGTGACGAGTCATAGTTTCGGTCAAAATGCGTATTCTTGCGTATTTTGCAACCAAACTATTCTTGGGTATCAAGACCCTTTGTCTTGATATCAAACTTGTTTTCTAATTTCGTTAAACATGTTTTAACATGTTTAGCTCGTCACTTTAGGTTTAGTGCTTATATAGGGTAGTAAGATAAGCGGTCTAAACAACCGCTTAGACTTTCGAACCCGACCCATTTGGTCGATCATTAGGATCCGACCAAGCATATATGGTGACCATAGTTGTATAGGTAATAATCTTCTGAGGTTATACCTTATGGTCACTTCGTTTAGTTAGTTGTATGATAGGTAGTTTATATGCCTTAGGAAAATGACCAAAATGCCCTTTTCATGCATAATTGGTATTTAAGCATATGTAACTTAAAATTTTGTCACTTAACTGATTTTGCAACATATTTAAACATGTTTAGGAATATAATACTTTTCATAGGACTAGTTAGGCGTTCCGAACGCGTTTTACGTGAACGACGCGTTAAAGTAGCGTAAGCTACCTAAACGGGTCGTAACGGGTCATAAGCACTTAGGTTAGGTTCCGTTTTAGTATGTAGGCTTTGTTAAACCATATCATATGAGTTCCAACACTCATTTGGTTTACGAAACCTCATCCTATCTGATCTCCCGGTTTAGGTCCGTTTAATAACATAGTTACCTATATTAGGTGTCGTTTGATTCCGTGATCCCTCTAGCTTTACTTGGTTGTTATTCAAGACTTCTAAGCATCCTCAAGTGAGTACATAGTTCCCCTCTTTTACCGTTTTAAACCATTTTGGGGTGATTCATATGTGCCAAATGTTTTCGAGTCTTTTAAACAAATGCTATGGTTTATATTACTATTTGATTTATGCGAACCATTTGTAACTGTTTGATTTATGTGAACCGTTTGTAACTGTTTGATTTATGCGAACCGTTTGTAACTGTTTGATTATGTGAACCGTTTGTAACTGTTTGAACCGTTGGGTTAGGGAAGTGATTAGGTAACGGGGCGGATGTAATGTGTTAAAAGCATGGTGGATACGCCGCTGGTACTTCCTATATATAAGTGCTTTTAACACATTATAAATCGTTGCGTTATCTAGATCACTTGGGTAAAGGTTATCAAAGCGAGGTTATACTACGAGGTTTTTCTAAAAGATGTAAACCATACGAGTTTTATTAACGAGATGTTTTACAATTTGGTTTTCTTAAATAAATTATTTTGGGTTAAGAATCATGGTTACGAGATTTTATAAAGTTATAATCATCTCGATTTGAGTTGGTTATTTGTGTTGCAATACTATACACTTTTCAAAACAAGGTATTTTAAATAAAGTATCGCAACATGTAAACGAGCCATGAATCCGACACTCAAATAAAACCTATGTACTCGCCGACATTTTTATGCTAATGTATTTTCACATATGTTTCAGGTACCATAGTTGATGATGTTTGATGATGATATTGGTGCATGCTCACATAGGGATGGATGAGGCCTTAGTGACTTAATAACAATGAAAGTCTATTTGTTCTTGTTTTGTTTCTAGTTTCAATGTAATGTAATACATTTAAATTCAATAAAACGGAACTTTTATCCATGTGTTGTGAAACAATGATTCTGTTACGACACTCCCCGATGTTTCCGCTGCGGTTTGCTGTTTTAATGCGGTCGGGGTGTGACAGAAAAGTTGGTATCAGAGCTCATGGTTATAGGGAATTAGGTTATTAGTAATGCTTTGACCTAGTCTATAACCTTCCTAGGACCCTAACACAAGATTCTTGTGTTTAGATCTTAAAACAATACCGTCACTTATCCTTAGGTGACAACCACAACAAGAACACAAATTTCGATTCTGCTTTGAAAACTAATCATCTGTTCTAGGATGATTTATTATAAGGTTTTGAAACTTCAGAGTTTTAAAAATCTCATCAAAGTTTGGGTCTTATTAATGTGAACACGTGTAATCTGGAAGTGTGGATGCCTGTACTCTGAGTTTTCTGTCTAAGGCTAGAGTGTTCGTACAAATCCACATAATCGGACCAGTCATTCTTACCTGGGAACTCTTGGGGTGAGTGTCCACTTATAGGCTAAAGCATTTCTTCGCGATGCATTAAAATGACCCACTTACTTTGATTAGTCACCGTCTCATTTGTTTGCCTTAGGTAACAAACAAATGATCACAATTTTTTTTGCGTTGTCATCCTGTTTTGATTATCTGATAACATCTCGCTTGCTTCCTCCCATGCCTTCCATTATCTTCAAGATGCCTCTCCACTGCAACAACACTCAAGTGTCCAAGCCAGGTGCTACAATTGCCCAACAAATAGGCGTCGTACTCCAAAGGACCGTTGATTTATCTATCACCATGAGTCGCCTCAGGGATGAAGCCGTACAAGGGAACTACTCCTTGGTGAAATCAATGCCACCTTCATCATCCGAATCAAATACCATGTTTCAAATGTACCCACGGTGGACGATGGGGACATTTTGTTAACATGTGCTGCTTTGCAATCCAAAGCAAAGTTGTTGGAATCCTGCTGCTGCTCAACCTCCTGCAAGGAAACCTTACGCCGGTACTGCGCCGGTACTGCGCCGATGTGCAACAAGTGTAATGCACCTCAGCGAGCTTACCTGCAGTGTCATCTGTGTGCATCATATGGACGACTCGGTCATTTGGCAAATGCTTGTTGATTCAACCCAAGCCAAGGTGGTCCAAACCAACCCCAAGACAACCCTACTCGTATGAATGACTTAACATACGTAGTACACAACCTCCAAATTCTGCTTCATATGTCGCCTTGGCATATCTAGTACCTCAACCTCATGAACTTTCTACCTTGTGTATCGACTTAAGCACGCCTAGTGCAAGGTGTTGAAACACCTCTCGTTACACAAATTCCAAAATCCACGTAGGATCTTTCTATCCTCATAATTAAGATCCTTACGGATGGATATCGTTCATTAGAGCCCTTAATTGAATTCTTTGTATGATTCAATACGTACATTACGATTCAATAAGGACAAAGCCGAATTCCTATTAAGATTTTCCTATCTTCATAGAAAGATTCTTGAAAATGATTAAAGTGCCAAATGAAATCCATGGATTGGATTCCTGGTGTGCTTTAAATATCCGTGTCCAAAGATAACAAATTAATGGTCAAGATAAACAATTACGTAATTATGTGCTTATGTGATTCTCTTTTATGTTTTTGTGTAATCCGAATTTTCATTATCCAAATCCTCGTAGAATCTTCCATATCTTCGTATAAGGGATTCATAGTAGGATATCCAAAGGTACTACCTTAAATCCTTAATGGGCTTCTACGTAATAGTTAAGACCTTTAGATTATAAAGTACTATTCCATAATTAGACCCCTTGAGTGGTCTGGTTAAACAGATTGATCCAAAAATCTGGTTAGGAATATCATGTGATGATATAGCTGAAAGGACTCCTTGGTGGTCTAATTAAAGAGATTATTCGCCGATCTACTTAAACGGACCCTATGGTAGTCTAGTCACACTCATCACAGGTTTGATTTTCTTCCCCTACACATTATGAAATGCACTGTGCGGACTGTTCAAGGAATTACGTAATTATGGATGCATACATAATTATGGAATTTAGTGCACAGAAACCACAGCAAGTTTTATCATGTGTCTAGAGTTGACTCAATTCATTTCCATTTTTGATGAAGCACCCGTTGAAAATGACTTCGTTCGTTCATTTTCGTTTCTGAAGAAAGTCCGTTGTGGGAAATGAATATCTTGTCCCTTCATTTCCATTTCTGATGAAGCACCCGTTGAAAATGACTCCGTCCATTCATTTTCATTTCTGAAGAAAGTCCATTGTGGGAAATGAATATCCTGTCCCTTCATTTCCATTTCTGATGAAGCACCCGTTGAAAATGACTCCGTCCGTTCATTTTCGTTTCTGAAGAAAGTCCATTGTGGAAAATGAATATCCTGTTCCTTCATTTCCATTTCTGAGGAAGCACCCGTTGAAAATGACTCTGTCCGTTCATTTTCATTTCTGAAGAAAGTCCGTTGTGGGAAATGAATATCCTGTTCCTTCATTTCCATTTCTGATGAAGCAACCATTGAAAATGACTCCGTCCGTTCATTTTCATTTCTGAAGAAAGTCCGTTGTGGGAAATAAATATCCTGTTCCTTCATTTCCATTTCTGATGAAGCACCCGTTGAAAATGACTCCGTCCGTTCATTTTCGTTTCTGAAGAAAGTCCGTCGTGGGAAATGAATATCCTGTTCCTTCATTTCCATTTCTGATGAAGCACCGTTGAAAATGACTCCGTCCGTTCATTTTCATTTCTAAAAAAAGTCCGTTGTGGGAAATGAATATCCTGTTCCTTCATTTCCATTTCTGACGAAGCACCCGTTGAAAATGACTTCGTCCGTTCATTTTCGTTTCTAAAGAATGTCCGTTGAGGGAAATGAATATCCTTTTGTTTATTTGTTCATTTTCCATTTCTGAAGAATATCTGTTGAAAATGACTCCGTCTGTTCATTTTCGTTTCTGAAGAATGTCCGTTGAGGAGAATGAATATCCTTTTAGTTTATTCCTTCATTTTCCGCTTTTAAAGAATACCTGTTGAAAATGACTCCGTCCGTTCATTTTCGTTTCTGAAGAATGTCTGTTGAGGGAAATGACAGGATTATGCCTTGCATATCTTTGATGGGTTATTCTACGTAAATAGATAAACACCCTAGATTCCATGCAAGACAATCATTTAACATAGCGTCACAGACAGACTCTTACGAATAAATTTCGGGACGAAATTTCCTAAAGTAGGGGAGACTGTGACACCTGTGTCACTGCGACCATCAAACAAATACCAAATTAATGAAATATTGCATTTCATACTTGGGATTTGTAAAAAAATATGTGTATTGTTTGCACATATCTATTCTTGTTCGATTTCGGGCTTTAAATCGCTTTCTGGAAGGTTATACGTGAACTGATGCGTAAATATAACCAGTTTAATGCAACAAACACTTCGGAATAGTGAAATAGGCTTAACATACCCTAAATATCCTTTACATTACTTAGAAATGAGTTTTGGAGGATTTTGTGTGGCGAAATCAAGTTTATTCGCTTACAGGGACTAATTTCGACAAACTGCGAAAGTATGCCGATTCGTACTGTAACGAACATTTCGGAACTTGATCATAAGTTAAATATTCCCTAAATATCCATTACATAGCTTAGAAATAGGCTATGAGGTGTTTGGTGCGCAAAAATAAACTTTTTGATCAATAGGAACTAAAAGCGTCAACAAGTGCATAAGCTTGCATTTTCGCGCATATCTTACGTTCTGAAGCTATCCGGACATCCAAAAATTTATGTAATCATTAAAATATTTTATTTTAGTGATTGGCATGATAAAATTCCACTCGTCGCGTAATTTGGATTGTTTTTGCGTTCGTTACGATTTCCGTCGTAATTAACCGAACAACGCAACCGTACGACCAAATGAACCGACATCCGAGATATTTTTGAGCACATTTGAAGTTCCCTATACTTTAACTTTATTTTAGAACCTTGAAATGGGGTTAACGGGGCTTAAAAGTGCAAAAAAAATCAAGTTTTACAAGTACAGGGACCATTTTTGAAATTTCTGGCAGATACATTGAACTTGGTCCATTTTTGAGGTTTTGATGGTTTTAACCCAAGGTTTTGCACTCTATGGGCTGGAATTTGATGGTTTTAAGTATTCCCATGGTTTTGAAAACCATGTGCCCACATGGAGGGTCAGATCAAGGCACGAAATGCGAGAAACGATCCTAACGGTTCTCCGAAATCTATACCTACTGATTACCATGTTATTTAGGTGTAGTGACGAGTCATAGTTTCGGTCAAAATGCATATTCTTGCGTATTTTGCAACCAAACTATTCTTGGGTATCAAGACCCTTTGTCTTGATATCAAACTTGTTTTCTAACTTCGTTAAACATGTTTTAACATGTTTAGCTCGTCACTTTAGGTTTAGTGCTTATATAGGGTAGTAAGATAAGCGGTCTAAACAACCGCTTAGACTTTCGAACCCGACCCATTTGGTCGATCATTAGGATCCGACCAAGCATATATCGTGACCATAGTTGTATAGGTAATAATCTTCCGAGGTTATACCTTATGGTCACTTCGTTTAGTTAGTTGTATGATAGGTAGTTTATATGCCTTAGGAAAATGACCAAAATGCCCTTTTCATGCATAATTGGTATTTAAGCATATGTAACTTAAAATTTTGTCACTTAACTGATTTTGCAACATATTTAAACATGTTTAGGCATATAATACTTTTCATAGGACTAGTTAGGCGTTCCGAACGCGTTTTACGCGAACGACGCGTTAAAGTAGCGTAAGCTACCTAAACGGGTCGTAAGCACTTAGGTTAGGTTCCGTTTTAGTATGTAGGCTTTGTTAAACCATATCATATGAGTTCCAACACTCATTTGGTTTACGAAACCTCATCCTATCTGATCTCCCGGTTTAGGTCCGTTTAATAACATAGTTACCTATATTAGGTGCCGTTTGATTCCGTGATCCCTCTAGCTTTGCTTGGTTGTTATTCAAGACTTCTAAGCATCCTCAAGTGAGTACATAGTTCCCCTCTTTTACCGTTTTAAACCGTTTTGGGGTGATTCATATGTGCCAAATGTTTTCGAGTCTTTTAAACAAATGCTATGGTTTATATTACTATTTGATTTATGCGAACCGTTTGTAACTGTTTGATTTATTTGAACTGTTTGTAACTGTTTGATTTATGCGAACCGTTTGTAACTGTTTGATTATGTGAACTGTTTGTAACTGTTTGAACCGTTGGGTTAGGGAAGTGATTAGGTAACGGGGCGGGTGTAATGTGTTAAAAGCATGGTGGATACGCCGCTGGTACTTCCTATATATAAGTGCTTTTAACACATTATAAATCGTTGCGTTATCTAGATCACTTGGGTAAAGGTTATCAAAGCGAGGTTATATTATGAGGTTTTTCTAAAAGATGTAAACCATACGAGTTTTATTAACGAGATGTTTTACAATTTGGTTTTCTTAAATAAATTATTTTGGGTTAAGAATCATGGCTACGAGATTTTATAAAGTTATAATCATCTCGATTTGAGTTGGTTATTTGTGTTGCAATACTATACACTTTTCAAAACAATGTATTTTAAATAAAGTATCGCAACATGTAAACGAGCCATGAATCCGACACTCACATAAAACCTATGTACTCGCCGGCATTTTTATGCTGATGTATTTTCACATATGTTTCAGGTACCATAGTTGATGATGTTTGATGATGATGTTGGTGCATGCTCACATAGGGATGGATGAGGCCTTAGTGACTTAATAACAATGAAAGTCTATTTGTTCTTGTTTTGTTTCTAGTTTCAATGTAATGTAATACATTTAAATTCAATAAAACAGAACTTTTATCCATGTGTTGTGAAACAATGATTCTGTTACGACACTCCCCGATGTTTCCGCCGCGGTTTGCTGTTTTAACGTGGTCGGGGTGTGACACGTTTTTCTAGTACAGGTTGACCAGTGTCTTTAGATTAACACGATTATCAGTCATTATAATATTCTACTATACACAAATACAGGGATGTATATACAATAAATTTTATTTGTAGACTACAGTTCATCATAAGCAAAGTTATAGTGGATAATTTCCTCCTTAATCACCAAATGCTTCTTGGGAAGAGTCTAAAGTCCCAAAGTATTATTTAAAGAATCTAGGATTTGTAATCACAATTGACTGGCTACTAAACCAACTCAACCCCAACCCACACCATGCATAAAATAATACTTGTTTGACCTGAATTCAAATTTGAATCTGTTACCCAACCTGCAACCTGCTCAATTTGCCACCTCTAATCTTCTTCAACCAATTTTCTGTACATAATTTTCTTTTGGTTTCATTTATATATTATAAGTGTATGCTGCTAATTTTCAACCAATGTACCATTTTGGTTTAGGTGCGTGCGCCAGGCTCGTTTTGAAAATGATCGGAGAATATCATTTGTACCTCATGACATACCAAATTAGAACTCAGGTGTGTGCGCTTGGCTCATTTTGAAAGTGATCAGACAATATCATCTTTAGATACACTTCCAATTAATATTCCCATTGACTATCTCGATACAATCACTAATCTTTGCTTTCTTTGTTGCCGATATGCGATATAAAGCTGGAAATAAATCACATAAATAACCCCCAGAAGTCATGATATAACAGTTGAATGGATCGTATGAAACACATTAATCTAAAATAAGTTCATGATTATAATAGCTATTACTGAATTTAAGGTAATTTATTAAGAAAAAGGAGCTCACCATCCACATCATTTCTAAATTGAATCGATAAATAACACATGCAGACGCAACCATTGATTTAACAATATCTACAAGAACTGTTGGGCTTTTGTCTGTCCGGTGTGCAACAGGTTCTTCTTCCCCAACTTCAAAATCATTAACGAAAGTTAAAAACCATTAATATCAACATGTACCAAAGATGCTAACAATAACATGCTAATAAGCTCCTTAGAGTACATATAAGATAGAAAATATATAACTTATTAACTTTAAGTCTTTTTCTGGAACATTAAAAGTTTAGTGTATTTTATTTGTAATCATCACTGGCGGATGCAAAATTTTAAAAGAAAATATATTTTACTTTTGAGCATAACTACATGGTATTCGTCTACTTTCAGCAACTTTTGAAACTTAAAATAACTTGCTCTTTAAAAAATAATATTTTTTTTACTTTTGAAGTACAAATGATACATCTTTAGTGATGTAATCTTTACAAATATGGATATAACTTCGGAGCCTTACTAAAACCTTTTAGCATACAACCGGTGTTGAGATTGTACAAACCGACGTATAGTTGCTAATATGAATGACAAAACTATGAATTATTATACTTTATCTTGATGAAAATATTAGAACTAATCTTAGAATGAACAGCAGCAAAAACCAACATGGAATAGGAAAAAAAGGCATACTTATTACACTTGGGTTGTTTTATATAGTCCTTGAACTTTCCAGGCACTTCGGGCCATAACTTGTGAACAATCTGCAATGCTTTATAGCCGTCCTCATCATTTTCAACAATGAGGCACAAGTCAAGCTCGTCTCGGTGCGCTTACAGCCACCCACCTACTTATAATGCAAGTCTTAAACAATAATCACTCTCTCTGTTAGTGTCAAGAGTTTGAAACCAAAGCATTAGTTATCTAGTCATATAAGTTTTAAATGTTAAAAACACTCCATCTAATGTCAACTAAAACTGTTATTTGATAAATATTGCTTATGCAAGATCTTGATTTTTTAACACATAACCAATGTAAAAAGAACGCAATCGACGATGACGCATACAGTTGTGGCCGGTCTAGATTCGCCCCTCTCGCATTCTTGAAACATACGATCTCTCTAATGATCGCCTCTCTCACGTTCCTGAAAAATTTGATCTCTATGATGATAACCCCTCTCTCGTTGTTGAAAATCCTAAATCGTATCATCAACCAAAAGCCCCAATTTCCTTAATGTAACACAAATAACATCAAAAGTTAACCCTAAAACCCAAATCGCCCCTGAACTAAAACCACAAAACAAAAAATTAAACCTAGAGAATAAAATTACAAAAAAAGCCGAATATGAACCAATGTAAGGAAAATCAACAATAATTAAAAAGAAAAAAAAAACCTTTGCTGATCAGCGGCCATGCAACCTTTCGTCTTCCAATGGCAGCGAAATTTGGTACCGGGATACAAACCTCAGCCGTAGGAACCAAAGAATAAGAAGAAGAAAAAAAGCAGCCTTCTTCCAAAAAAGCATAATATTGTGAGATACCTATAAGAGTAAGGTCATCCATCAAATTAACATAATATGATTTCTTCAGCTATATGTCTTTCAAAGGGGATCGTATGAAAAAAAGGAGGAATAAAAACAACGAATGCAATAAAATCAAAATAAATAAAGAAGAAACAAACTTAACATCAATTAACATCTTCAAGGGCTAATTCCCAGAAAGGGCTCATCAACATATTCACGTTTTTGTATTCACTCCAACCTACACATAACCAACAATTATCAAACTAAGATTTTCGATCACCAAAGGGTGCCGCATTTGGGTTCGTAGTCTCTGTAATGCAACAATGAACTGGTTAAATGAGAAGCAAATGCAAATAACCAACAAAAAATGGTGTAGATGAACATTGAAAAGGGAAGGAGAAGTATGAGTTTTGAAACCCAAACCTGTTGATTCCTGATTCAGTGATCCTTTTGAATATTATTATGTTCTGGCAGATATTCTTGAACTTGCTAAAACCATTTATATCTTGTATTAGTAATTTTATTTCTACCACCATAAATTTACACTGAACTACAATTCTAAACCTTTTTCTTGGATAATTTCTTCTCAATTTCTCATAAGCGCCAAAATTTGCTAATCAAAATAATATCATTCACAAAGTGATATCCATATCAACCTTAGCTCATTAATTTACCAACAATCAGACATCCTCTAAGGTACTTGTGTAAAAAATACAAATACAAATTGAAAAAAAAGAACATAAAAGCAAAACTCTAATCACTTCTTTAATTGCAGATGAATAACTTCTCATAGCTATTATTTAAATGCCGTAGTGTTACTGGCATTCGATTGAACAAATATACACAAACATCTTACAGTAGGGTTTCATATTATTAAAAATAATCCCCAAAATTAGGGAAAATCGGTTATAAAACATGAAAATATGTGAAATCTATGTAAAACATACACAACAAAGATTAACATATACAATCAGAGGATGGAAATACCCATCGATGAAGAAAAATTCATAGCAAAACCCATTGGATGAATGCTTCGAAGACTAATCGCCAAAGGAGAAGAATGACAGGGATTTAGGGTTTTTGATTTGCAAAAAAATATACAAAGGAAAGATTGAATTCATTATGGAAAGTGCGATTCTTGACCAAGAAGAACAATAAGAAAACATCTTGACTGAGAAATCAAAAGAATAAAATGAAATACACTATTACATTACATATAAGCATAAACAAATAGAAACATAATATTATTAACAAATTAAAGAAGATCAAAGGACATGCATCTAACCGATTGAAGACGATCTTCTACAATATGAATGTCAGAGAGTATAGCCTCCTTGTTATATTCGTGAATGAAGATTCTGGATTTACTTCTAGGGTCTTATAATCAAGAAAGGAAACGGTGAAGCCAATTCGCGTTTTGTAGAAGATTTTCAACTGATTGATGATTGATTGTGGTTTCCATATGAAGAGCATATCAGCGGTTTCAAAATTGAATGAAGGAGAATGGAGGAAAACCTTTTGCCGCTTATGAAAGTGAAGGAGAATCCAATTATTAGCCTAAATGGCTATGCCACATCAGCAGTGATGTGGCAACGTTATTTTGCTTTAATAATATATATATATATACGTTTAGATATATATTTTACGGAAACTACGAGGAGCTGTGAAATGGTTCATCGACATACGTGACGACTACTGGAGATCTTACAACCACATCATACGAGTCTATAATGTGTATTATTTTTATACAAACACTTGTTTACGTACACGTACTACCATCCGGAACGACTAACACGAATTCATAAATAGATTATATTTATATATATATTTATATATTTTAAATATCTCGAAAACTAAGTGCTTCTAAAACTTAGTATTTATCACCGACTATAAATGGAATTAAACAAGTATAGCAATATCATTTCCATCAAGTTAACAACACCTTCCCGTCGAATATTTTGGGTAGCGATTTGGTAGAGCTCGGTGACACGTCGTTTAGCTACATTGTAGAAACTCATGAATTTATTCCTTGATAGGAATGTTATAGATTTCATGCTAGCGAGTTTATATTTTGGAAATGACATTATGGATTATATTATGCTAGCTTTGCACAAGGATACCGAGGTGAGTTAATAACCCCCACTTTTTACAGTTTTACATTTTTATAAATGTTTTCGGGGGTTGATGTGTACAAAATACAACATATAAATTACATCAATGGACACATAAAACCAACCCTTTTTAGTACTAATATTGGAAAAAACGCGTTTCTTTCTTCCTTTTGAATTTACAGGACCAAATGAGCTTAAAAGATTAAAAAGGAACAAATAAGCAACCAAAAACCAACATAAATACAAGAAGAAGGAATAACGTGACATGCCCGACCCCTCGGCAGCATCTCACAAGACAAAAACAAGAAAACAGAAGCTGACCACGGGGCCATGCCCAGCTAGGCATAGGTCGTAGTCAGACCTCATATAAAAAGACAAAGACTGTAGATGCTACTACGCCCATCACGGGGCCGTGCCCAACTCATCATGGGGCGTGGTTAAGTCTCAGATTTGCAGAATCTTGATAGTATAGCAAAAAGTTGACCACAGGGCCGTGTCCAGAAGCCATGGGGTCGTGTGGGGCCCTCTGCTGACAGCTGCAATTAATGAAGGAACAGAAGGAGCTGGCCATGGGCCGTGCCCTATGGACTGACGTGACCGTGTCATCCTGATCAATCAAAAACCCAATTAACTTAGGTAGTTAGGGTAAGTCGGGTATCGTATCTGACTTGTGCGTAACTATACATATTTATATAATGAACTTTACACACGAAATTGGTTTTAATATTTATAAAAATGGTTTATACCTTAACATTAAAACATACACACAAAAAAGGACATGTGTATCCCGTCATATATGTAGCAAAGTATTGGTAAGAGCCAGATATTGATCCATGGAACACAAGCTTTATTAAGTACTAAATCTTTGTCATTAGATTACCAGATAAAAGGATAAGTGAATGGTTGTTTAACTAAAATTATCTAAATTATATGTAAAACATATTGGACTCCAAATATGAAAAATATATATGTTCTTGTTTCACAAACAACCTAAATATGTAATCTACATAAGATATGTCACAAAAGCACTTGATCAACTTTCCAATTTCAAGAAAGTTAGTCATCCGCTAGGAGTTTTCTAACATGATGATTCTTCGGAAAGTTAACGCGATAAAAACACGTTAACCACCTAAACTCATTCTTTAGTGAGCTATTGATATTTATTCATGTGAACCTTTAAAGATAGATTAGTCATCCGCTAGGAGTTTTCTAACCTTTCTTATCAAAGAAAGCAATACCGATGGTCACAATACAGCCACGAGGATAAGCATTTAAGTAGATTATATAACAAAATAATTCATCTTACAAGTCTTGATCACAAATCTACCATGTTAGCAATTTCAGACCAAAACTTCTAAACAAAGATCATAAACCGCGTCAAGAACATGTAACAACACCATATAATTCGTTAGAACCTTTACGTGCAAGAAAGCATTCTCAATCAAAATCTGATATATCTTAGATAAAACCAATACCCCTCTCGAGTCTCATGGTGTAAACATGTTTACAAACAAGTGATTAATCAAGAAATAGTTAACATCCCACTAACCAAAGATTCATTATCCAAGACAATCAAACATAATCAAGAACTCAACATCAATGAAACATTCATTATATAATCATGAAGATTCAAACATGATAAAGTACTAAAGATTCATATAAACAAGATTACAACATAAAGATTATTCAAGAAACAAGTTCATTACTATTATTACATAGTACTACATTAAACATAAACTAACATCAACTCAATACTTGAAAAATGATCAGAATACATGTATAAGAACAAGGAATCGAACCATAAACAAATAAGGAATTGATGGGTTGGATCAGTTATGCTTCCATTCGGTCTTGAAGCTTCAAAGTGGTCTGATCAATACTGCTTCGAAACCCAGAAATCGCCCAGAAATATGGAGAAAAACCCAACATTGTAACGAGTAGTGAATGGTTGTATTTATAGTCAAAATTCAGTTTGGCACGACCGTGCAGTTGGATCGCACGATTGTGCACTGGCACTTTTCGGGTGACGTCATTTTTCCGATTCGTGGTCAGACAAGTGGACAAGTTGTCTCGGTCACCAAATTTGGCACGGTCATGCGGCTGGTCGCACGGTAGTGCGAGGTCATCAGAAAGGTAATCAGAAACTATGGTCCTGGTGGCGCACGATCATGCGGCTGGCCGTACGGTAGTGCATTCCGGGAAAGCATCGGTACCATCAGTCGCACTGGCAGTGCTTCCGAGGTCGGAGGTCACGCACGGTAGTGCGGTTGGATCGAACGGTCGTTCGATACCTGGTAGTCATCAGATTTTTGTCACTTTTATCAGAAATGCATCAGAATTTGCTCGTTTTCATCAGATTTGTCGTTCGTGCTCTTTTTAAGACCTGAAAGTATAAAAGTACCTGATTTGGTACCTAAACGACGCAGTTTCGGTCAAAAACGCTTAAAACGGAAGTATTTTGGGGGATAAAAACATGTATAATTTAACGTATATCAAACATCCCCACACTTGAACTTTGCTTGTCCTCAAGCAAACTTAAAATAAAGCAAGGAAATAAACCTGAATATTTACAAAGTTACTTAATTTGTTTGGTGGTTAAATTGGTTTTCAAAAAGTCATCATCAAAGATTTAAAACAAACAAGCTTATTTAAATATGAAAAGATAGACAAATAAGAAATGACTTAACATTTGATTGACTTAGCATTCAAATCGTTCACACACACTCGGTTATTTTTCTGAATCATACATGTAATGTATATGTAAAACACTCGTTGCCTAGTCAATGAATCATGCAATATCATAAGCTTGTCAAAAGATCTAATCTTCACCAATTAATATGTGAAAAGCATAAATCAAGAGGTCTTTGATGGGTTGTAATGACAGGCTATGGTTAAGGGTATGGAATGGATATTTGAAACTGGCTAAAAGGTTAAAACTCGGCGGTTATTTTTTAGGATTCTGAACACGTTGCTAAGCTATTTGTGTATGTGTTCATAGTTTATTCTTTTTACACTTTTACTCTCTATTTTCTTCTTAATGATTTTTCATAATCCTTATAGAGAGTTCACTAAACGGTTTTTTTTTTCAATGATGTTAAAACATAAAGATTTACCCCAATCTAGATAGCTATGGCCGAATTTTAACAAAAAAGGGTAAATATGAAAAGGTTATATTTGGTTAAGTAGGCTTAATATTTTGGGTATAATTTGAAAAATACGGGAAAATAGGCTCAACATGACGAACTAATGGATGATGTTGGGTGCGGGATATAAACAAAGAAAAAGGCTAACGAAAGGGTATCCTAGGTGCCTCTATCATTTCTATGCAGTTTCACATATTCATGATTTTGAAAAGTATACAAATGACAAGTTCTAAATTACCTGAAACATCTGGTTAACTCATTTTACGCAAAACCAAAGAAGCATTGTCAAGAAAGCAGTAAAGGCTCAAAAAATATGCTCACGTAAACGGAAGGAATGGGTATAAATGTAAAGATAATTATGCAAGTCTTTCTTCTTGTTTTATCACACTTTTAGTTATCTTTTTCAAAAATCATTTTGGCTAGTCGGTTTTGATCAAATTTGATGCTTTCTAAAGAACACAAGTGACCATTTTTGTTTTATTTTCAAAAATAAATATGTACAAAAACTAGGACACTAAAGGACAAAAAAAGTTAAAACCTTTAAACCCCTCCCCACACTTGAACTTCACATTGTCCCCAATGTGAATCACATATTAGTTAACCAATTATCAAGAGCTAAACTAATAATGTGAAAAGGGAAAGAGGTACTCCCTCAGAGTTGAAGTTGATTCATATGAATAGATTTTTGAATAGAAGTCTTCTTAACTCGGTGGGCATTCTTTACAAATCTGCCAAGTATGTCACTTGCTAAAACAACAGACAATACCAATGATTAAAATGTTAGATAACCAAACTAAATCCATTATTCAAACAAAACAAACACACTACTTAAACATTTTGAAAACAGACATAAAGTTTTAAAATCCCAAATAAAATAAAGTACTGAATAAATACAAAGATAAAATACGATAAAACACCAATATTTCTGAATGGTCCGCTCCAGCTCCTCCTACTCCTCCTCCTCCTCCTCCTCCTCCTCCTCATCATCATCATCATCATCATCATCATCATCATCATCATCGTGGTGGCGTGTTCCAGATGAACCGCCTCGTAGTTGCCTGGGTTTCCAAATGGAAACTATGGAGGCTCTCCGAAGTAGTTAGGATAGGCGTTCTGTAGCCCTCCGAAGATATAAGAAAAACCTGCATACATCTCCTCCCTCATAGTGTCCTGAGTCTCTCGCATAGTATCCTTAGTGGCTCTCATAGTGTCCTGGGTCACCTGCATGTGTTGAAACTGCTGGTATAACTCTGGATAGGAAGGGATACCTGGAGGCCAGTTCTGCTGTGGCAGATATTCGTACTGGTGTTGGTGCTGTGGCTGCTCGTGCTAGTGCCCTGATTGTGGTCCTAGTGCATGCTGTGGTTCCTGAACCTCTTCTTCGTGCATCTCGATGTCTTCGTCCTGTGGTGGTAGTGGATCCCATATCTCTCCATTAAGTCCTCTCAGTCTCGGGCCATTATCTGTATCCACTACTAAATCCATTGCTTTCAAAGACTTAATGTCTATATCCCCTCCTGCGTGAACTAATGTAAGACCACTGAGTACTTCATCTATCATAATTCCCATGTTGTATGCTAGCTGAGTTACGTATTCACCACCATGGATCTCGCTGCTTGCGGTCCTTCCCGCGCTGTTCAAGAAAAATTAAGCCATTCTTATGGCGAGGTTTACATGCACTCCATTAACTATTGAGTATAAGAAAAGAAGATCTGGAGTGGGACAGTTTCCCGCACTGTCCATGAGTCCACATATGGTGTGACTCATGACCTGATGAATGACCCTAAGAAGCGGGTCTTGTAGCCTCGATGCTTTTGCTTTCCTCACATCATATGGTGGCCCTTCTGCCACTTGTGCCCAAAAATTTGCCCCCTGCTGATCACTGTCAAACTTGTATATATTGGTAAAGAGGTTGGAATCGAGTTCTTCATTCGAGTATATTCCTAGCCTTCTCCCTAATTTAGCAACGGACCATTTATGCCATTTTCTACCAAACCTGAATTGTATCATCTGTGCATTCTTAAAGTCTGGATTGTCGCTTCTTGGTTTGTCATAGGAGTATGAAGTGAAAAATTCAAGTGTAAGATTGAGATAAACGGGCCGTTCAATGTTTAACAACCTTGACATGGGATACGAAATCATGTTGGATAGTCTCTCTTCTTGGTTTAGGGTTGCCATGGTGGTCTAATTCAGCCTTCTTGGCTCCCCGATTTTTCCTCTTCGATTCCATAAGGCCTCCAATCTGGAAATACATGGACGGTTCTTGGTTTTGTTTTGGTCTAACTCAAGGAATCGGTGGTTCATCTGCATACAGGAATATAGCAAAATAAGAGCAGAATAAAAAATTTTAGGTGCTGCCACCGGAACAGGCTGTTTATGACATTCTGTTGTCGTTTCAGCAACCGCACGGTTGTGCGTCCTAGTCGCACTACCGTGCCGATCCGAGATCAGAGACTTGTTATTGCCGGTCACTGTTGTTGCACTGCCGTGCCAAATTTGACACTAACGTGCATCTCGGTATCGAAGCTCTGAATCACTGATTTGGCCTCGTTGTAGAATAGGCACTGTCATGCCATTCAATTGCATGACCATGCACGACGAAAAAACTTTGAACAATCAGTTCCATTCACTGATTTCAACCTTTATAAAACAATTTTCAATTTTTAAACAGTGAATGGACATCAAATCAGTGATCAGAACCATCGATCAGCACTAAACATTCAAGAATAAGGGTTTATTTTTAGTTTATGAAGGAAACCCCCAAATTTCTTGAATCAAAACCCTAAATCTACACTAGAAACTAGATTAGAACTGAAAATAAGTAGGAAAATACCTTGGATGAAGATTGGAGTGAAATCTAAGAAAAAATTGGTTGGTTTTAGGGTGTGGGCGACCAGGAACTCCCGTGCGGCTGTTAGTGTTTCGAAAATATGTTTAATTTTTACTGTAAAATCGCTTAAATACCCTGTTTTGACTGTTGAGAAATTTACTCGCACGGTCGTGCGATTTGTCGCACGGTCGTGCCGATCCGAGTGGCACTCTTGTTTGCGAGGTAGTGCCGTAGTGCACGGTAGTGCGATCGGCTCACACAGTAGTGCGTGTCCAATGACTATCCGGTGCACTAGGTTCTGGTCAAGTGCGATTATGAAGTGCATGATCGTGTGGCTGGCCGCTTGGTCGTGCGTCATCTGGGCACTTTATGGATAGATTTCACAGCAAGCGTTTAACTTCGTATTTTCACCCAATTTTCCCATTTTTGCAAGATTTTATATATTTTAACTATAAATCAACTGCACAACTTCACAAATTATGGATCAAACTTGTACGTACCTACGTTTAAACCGAAAAATTAACGAATTAGGAAATAAATACGATAAACTAATATGTACAAAGTTACCATTAGCGTGTGAAAACACGCTCACTAAATTTATCAGCGAGTTGATAGCTAGACTCATTCCCCCCACACTTGTTTTAAGCGCATGGGACGTGGAGTTCGAGTATTTCCTCCACCGAGTCAACCGGTCCGTTGATGTAAGTTTTGAGTCTATGATCGTTCACTTTGAAAATCTCCCCGCTCAAGTTTTCGATGATGACGACTCCATATGGAAATACTTCTTTGACCGTGTATGGACTCGTCCATCGGGATCTTAGCTTCCCGGGGAATAAACGCAGCCGTGAGGAGTATAACAAGATAAGATCTCCAATGCGGAAATCTTTAAGTTCTCTTAATCTCTTGTCATGAAACCTCTTGACTCGTTCTTTATACCTGTTAGAACTCTCGTAGGCATGATTTCTTAGCTCCTCAAGCTCGTGGATCTGCAGAAAACGGGCTTCATCTCCGTTTTTCAAATCCATGTTCACTGTTTTCAAGGCCCAGAATGCCTTGTGTTCTAGCTCGACTGGTAGATGACAGGCTTTTCCGTAAACCAACCTAAAGGGAGTGGTCCCAATAGGTGTCTTGAATGCTGTTCGGAAAGCCCACAGAGCGTCATCTAGCTTGTCTGACCAATCCTTGCGGATTTGATTAATGGACTGCTCAAGGAATCTTTTTAAACCCTGATTCGTGACCTCCACTTGCCCGCTCGTTTGAGGATGGTAGGGCGTAGCCAATCTATGATGAACACCATAACAGGACAAGGATCGTTCTAACTGCACATTACAAAAATGCGTTCCTCGGTCACTGATTAGTGCCTTTGGAGCACCAAATCGGACAAACAAACTTTTTAAGAACCTCACAACCACCCTAGCATCGTTTGTGGGTAAAGCTTGTGCTTCGGTCCATTTTGAGACAAAGTCTACAGCAACTAGGATGTATTTGTTAACTCGTGAGGCTGGAAATGGACCCATGAAGTCGATACCCCATATATCGAAGACTTCATAGACTTGTATTGGATGTTGAGGCATTTCATTACGTGGAGAGATATTCTTTGCCCTCTGGTAAGCATCATACGTACTACCCCATTTATGTGTGTCATGAAAAATGGTGGGCCAGTAAAATCCGGAGTCTAACACTTTCTTTACAGTGTAATTTGCTCCATGATGACCTCCGGTGGGCCCCTCGTGACAGTGGTGCAAAATGCTAGCCGCCTCCTCTCCAAATACACATCTACGGTCACTTAATCGGCTCCGACTCTAAACAAGAATGGTTTGTTCCTGATATAATACTTCAAGTCTGCGAAAAACTTTCTCTTTTGCTGATATGATAATCCTTTGGTAAGGATTCCACAAGCGAGGTAGTTTGCAAAGTCGGCGAACTAAGGTGACTCGTCATTCATCTCGATAATCAAAAGGAATTCGTGGGGGAAATTGTCATTTATTGGTTCATCCTGTGAATTCTCAGAATTACCATGCTCGAGTCTCGAGAGATGGTCGGCTGCAACGTTCAAAGCACCCTTTTTGTCTTGGATCTCAATGTCAAATTCTTGTAGTAATAAGATCCATCTGATAAGACGCGGGTTTGCATCCTGTTTACTGAAAAGGTATCTGATAGCTGCGTGATCCGAGTATACAATTGTTTTGGATAACACAAGGTATGACCTAAATTTGTCGAAAGCATAAACTACTGCCAATAGCTCTTTCTCTGTAGTCGTGTAATGCTCCTGAGCATCATGTAGAGTTTTGCTGGCATAGTAAATAGGATGAAAATGCTTCTCCCTTCGCTGTCCTAAGACTGCTCCTATTGCGAAATTACTGGCGTTACACATTATCTCAAATGGCAACGCCCAGTCCGGTGCCACCAAAATAGGGGCTTCAGTAAGCCTCTATTTCAGCTGTTTGAATGCCTTCATGCATTCGTATGGAAATACAAATGGTGCGTCTTTTTCTAACAAACGGGTCATAGGTCTTGCGATTTTTGAAAAATCTTTTATGAATCGCCTATAGAACCCTACATGACCTAGGAAACTTCTAATTGCTTTGACCGAGTTAGGGGGGGAAGTTTAGAAATGATATCCACTTTTGTTGGATCAACTTCAAACCCGGCTTCAGAGATTCTGTGCCCGAGAACTACCCCTTCTTTCACCATAAAGTGGCATTTCTCCCAATTTAGCACAAGATTAGTTTCCTCACATCTCATTAACATTCTTTTCAGATTTCCAAGACATTGATTGAAAGAACTCCCGAAAACAGAGAAATCATCCATGAATACTTCCATGGAGTCCTCAATCATGTCATGGAAAATAGCTACCATGCAGCGCTGAAATATGGCTGGTGCATTACACAGCCCAAAATGCATACGTCGGTAGGCGAATGTGCCGAAAGGACATGTGAAAGTAGTCTTTTTCTGGTCCTCAGGAGCGATAGGAATTTGAAAATATCCAGAGAACCCATCCAGAAAACAGAAAAATGACTTCCCCGACAGACGTTCCAACATCTAGTCGATGAATGGAAGCGAGAAGTGGTCCTTACGGGTGACATTGTTGATTTTGGGGTAATCGAAGCAAACTCGCCATCCGGTGACGGTACGGGTAGGAATAAGTTCATTCCTATCGTTTGGAACTACTATAATACCAGATATAGGATAAATTAACCCTGCATCTAACAACTTAATTACTTCTTTCTTCACCACGTCTTGCATATTCGGATTCAAACGCCTTTGATGCTGTGCACTAGGCTTGTAATTGTCTTCCATTAGAATCTTACGAGTACAAAAAGAAGGATTAATGCCTTTGATATCCATAATCTTCCATGCCATGGCTTTCTTATGAAGCTTTAGAACCTCGAGAAGCTGTCTCTTTTCCTCTTTTGCTAAAGATGCTGAAATGAAGACTGGCAAGCGACACTCCTCATCTAGAAATGCATATTCGAGATGCGGTGGGAGTTCTTTTAATTCCAACGAAGGTGGATCTTCAACCGAAATTTTTGACTTTTCTTCAACTTCACGGTCAATCTCCACAAATTGATCTGGACTTTGGGAACCATCATCACTGATTTGGCAAACCGGCTGCTCAACTTCGTGGCCCTCCTATGAAATGCCATCTTGGTACTCACACAACAGATATGTGTCCGTATCAATTTCTTCAATCGTGCCTTGGAAATGAGAGCTTACACAAGTGTCGACAATGTCAACATAGTAAAGCATGTCATCGTGACTTTGCGGATGTTGCATTAAAATTTTAATATCAAAAGTCACGTGCTCGTCATTTACTCGGAGCATGATTTGGCCAGCTACCACATCAACAATCGTCCTCGCAGTATTGAGGAACGGGCGTCCAAGTATTAATGGCACTTTTGAGTCTTCGTCCATGTCAAGAATAACAAAATCCACGGGAAACACGAATTTGTCAATTTTAACAAGCATATTTTCAACGAATCCATGTGGATACTTGATTTAACGATCCACAAGTCGAATTCTCATTCTAATGGGTGAAGGTTCACCCAGATCTAATTTAGCAAAAACCTTATAAGGCATAAGATTTATGCTCGCTCCTAAATCAGCTAATGCGTGACTGACAGACATGCTGCCAATGAGGTAGGGAAGAGTAAAACTACCCGGATCTCCCATCTTTTCAGGTAAACGATTTGGAGAAGGGCTGAACAGTTTTCATTCATCAACACACAAGACAAGCTTTTGAGTTTTTACTTGTTTGTGAGGATGTCTTTTAAAAACTTTGCGTATTTAGGCATTTGAGCCAATGCCTCAACAAATGTTATGTTTATATGTAATTGTTTAAACATTTCTAGAAACTTACCATGTTGTTCATCGTTCTTTTGCTTTTTCAGTCTGCTCAGATATGGAACTGGAGGAGTATAATCTGCAACTGGCTCCTGGAGCTGTGCTGTACTTGCTGGGACTTGCCTAGCGTGCACCTCGTCTGAAGCATCAATATGGACGGTCTTAGTGATCGGTGGCGAGTCCGTTTTGTCAGGTCCCGTGGTTTTACCACTCCTCGTCATTACTGCATTAACATGCCCTCTCGGGTTTGGTTCCGTGTTACTGGAAGACTACCTTAGGGTCTTTCAGACAACATCTTGGCCAACTAGCCAACTTGATTCTCAATGGTTTGTATTGAAGTTGTCTGGCTCCGCATCTCCCCTTCTTGTGCCATGAAACACTCCTCATGCTGCTGGTATCGTTTCATAGATATTTGATTGGCATTATTAGAGTTATTCAACAGTTGCGCCATCATCTCCTCTAGTTTCGAGTTGTTTTGAGAGACTTTTGGCTGGGAAGTGCTTCCTGAACCTAAATTATTCTAAAGTGGTTGGAAAGATTGCCCTTGAGGCTGAAAAGATTGCCCTTGGGGCTGTTATGGTGCGGGAGCACGTTGAGCATGTCCGAGTGAGTTTTGGTTATTAGAATTAGATTTCCACCCAAAGTTTGGGTGAATTCTCCATCCCGGATTGTACGTGTTGCTATAGGGGTTATTTTGGGGCCTAACTTGATTACCTAAATAGTCCACCTCTTCATGGCCTGTAAATATAACACCCTCTTCACAAGTACCTGGCTCGTGTGACACTCCACAGTGCTCACATGATGATTGTACCTGCGAAATGTTCTGAGCTTGATCAAACCTTGCTGCCAAAGCTCCAATCTGTGCTGCAAGATCCGTATACGTATCCACCTGATGAACTTCAGGAATAGATGATGCTTTATTTCGCACTCCATTGTGACGAGAACTCGACTTCGAGGTAGCTTTTTCTAAAATTGCGTAGACTTTCGTTGGTATTTTAGTTCCAAGATCGCCTCCTGCATACACGTCTATGCGTTCTTGTGAGTCGTAGTTGAGTCCTTGGTAGAAGTTCAACACAAGTTGTCTTTTGGACAACCCATGATGTGGGACATCGATCAGAAGATCTTTGAACCTCTCCCAAGCTGCGTGTAGAGATTCTACTTCATCCTGTTTGAATGTCATTATACGATTCTTTAGTTTAGCTGTCTTTTTCGAAGGGAAGTATTTTTGCATAGAAAGATCTGCCATCTCATTCCAAGTCGTGATGGACCCTGCTGGAGTGACAAAAGCCAAGATCGGGCTTTGTCTCGCAAAGAAAATGAAAAGAGTCGCAAATGAATTGTGTCTTCAGAAACGTCTCGAATTTTGAAAGTCGAGCACACCTCTAGAAATGAAGCGATGTGCCAACCTGGATCTTCGTGATCCTTCCCATCAAACTGCACAGAATTTTGTAACATATTAATAATACTAGATTTAATTTAAAAACTTTGTGCTACTATCATAGGTCGGGCGATGCTTGGTAGCAATCCCTCTCCTCCTGGACGGCCGATCTCATTCAAAGGCAGGTCGTCCTCCGCCATGATGCTTCCTCTTTCGTCCTCTGCACTCTCGCTGTCAGAAAGTATCACTGGTTCGTCGATTGTGGCCGCAATCATTTGTGCAACGACATGTGATCTTTCGCGAAGCCGCCTACTTCTTCTTAAGTTATTTTCTTGTTCGTTGGCTAGCTCAGCAATAGCGGGTACAGGGGTTGTGGACATTAACCTGCAAGTAATAAAGAATGCATTATACGAAAAAAGAACATAATAATAATATAAGTAATATAAATATAAATAATAATACTATTATATTATATACATATATACAATTTATTATACATATATATTTATCTATTTATTTATTTGTTTATTTTCATCCGAAAACTGTTTTTTTATATCAGAAAATCTGATGAGATCTGATAAAAATCTGATGAAAATTTTTCTTTCCATCAGAATTTCTGATAAATCCATTAGAATTTACCAGAAAATATGGTAAATTCATCAGAAGTGAAAATTGTGGTCTCAGAAAATCTAATGGGTTTATCAAAATCTATCAGAGAAAATCTGATAAATTCATCAGAATTTACCAGAAAATCTGATGATTTTATCAGAAAGTTTTATTTTATTTTCATGGAGTAAATAAATAAACAATTTAAACAACCTGCTCGATTCCGAACAAGTAAATAAATAATTGAGTACAAGTGAATGAATAAATAAGCAGTTAACTAAATAAATAAATGCATAAATGAAATAAATAAATAAAAGCGGTTCGATTCCGAACACGTGCATAAATGTAAATATTAAACAGAAATGAAATAACTTAAATGAATAAATAAAAGAAAATGGTTCGATTCCGAACACACAACTGAATTAAATAAATAAATGAAAAATGTTAGTCGAACAATAAAATAAAATGTTAGTAAGTTAGAGGTTAGTCAGTCAGTTGGTTAGTTAGTTAGTTAGTTAGTTAGTTAAACAGAAAAGGAAAAGTTAGTCGAACACTTAAATATTAACAAGTTAGTAAATGTCAAAACAAATAAATACAAAAATGTCCAAGTATTCACAGTTTGTACACAGGTAAAATAGTGACTCGGATTGTTCCGAAAATTCACCGTGGTCCCGGCAACGACGCCAAAAACTTGATGTGTGCGTAACTATACATATTTATATAATGAACTTTACACACGAAATTGGTTTTAATATTAATAAAAATGGTTTATACCTTAACATTAAAACACACACAATAAAGGACAAGTGTATCCCGTCATATATGTAGCAAAGTATTGGTAAGAGCCAGATATCGATCCATGGAACACGGGCGTTATTAAGTAGTAAATCTTTGTCATTAGATTACCAGACAAAAGGATAAGTGAATGGTTGTTTAACTAAAATTATCTAAATTATATGTAAAACATATTGGACTCCAAATATGAAAAATATATACATTCTTGTTTCACAAACAACCTAAACATGTTATCTACATCAGATATGTCACAAAAGCACTTGATCAACTTTCCAATTTCAAGACAGTTAGTCATTCGCTAGGGGTTTTCTAACATGATGATTCTTCGGAAAGTTAACACGATAAACACATGTTAACCACCTATACTCATTCTTTAGCGAGCTATTGATATTTATTCATGTGAACCTTTAAAGATAGATTAGTCATCCGCTAAGAGTTTTCCAAAAATGCTTATCAAAGAAAGCAGTACCGATGGTCACAATACAGCCAGGAGGATAAGCATTTAAGTAGATTATATAACAAAATAATTCATCTTACAAGTCTTGATCACAAATCTACCATGTTAGCAATTTCAGACCAAAACTACTAAACAAAGATCATAAACCGCATTAAGAACATGTAACAACACCATATAATTCGTTAGAACCCTTACGTGCAAGAAAGAATTCTCAATCAAAATCCGATATATCTTAGATAAAACCAATACCCCTCTCGAGTCTCATGGTGTAAACAAGTTTACAAACAAGTGATTAATCAAGAAATAGTTACCATCCCACTAACCACAGATTCATTATCCAAGACAATCAAACATAATCAAGAACTCAACATCAATGAAACATTCATTATATAATCATGAAGATTCAAACATGAAAAAGTACAAAAGATTCATATAAACAAGATTACAACATAAAGATTATTCAAGAAACAAGTTCATTACTATTATTACATAGTACTACATTAAACATAAACTAACATCAGCTCAATACTTGAAAAATGATCAGAATACATGTATAAGAACAAGGAATCAAACCATAAACAAGCAAGGAATTGATGGGTTGGATCGGTTATGCTTCCATTCGGTCTTGAAGCTTCAAAGTGGTCTGATCAGGACTGCTTCGGAACCCAGAAATTGCCCAGAAACATGGAGAAAAACCCAACATTGTAACCAGTAGTGAATGGTTCTATTTATAGGCAAAATTCAGTTTGGCATGGACATGTAGTTGTATCGCATGGTCGTGCACTGGCACTTGTCAGGTGACGTCATTTCTCTGATTCGGGGTCAGACCAGTGGACTAGTGGACAAGTTGTCTCGGTCACCAAATTTGGCATGGTCATGCGGCTGGTCGCACGGTAGTGCAAGGTCATCAGAAACTATGGTCCTGGTGGCGCATGGTCATGTGGCTGGTCGCATGGTAGTGCGTTCCAGGAAAGCATCGGCACCATCAGTCGCACTGGCAGTGCTTCCGAGGTCGGAGGTCATGCACGGTAGTGCGGTTGGATCGCACGGTCGTGCGATACCTGGCAGTCATCGGATTTTTGTCACTTTTATCAGAAATGCATCAGAATTTACGCGTTTTCATCAGATTTGTTGTTCGTACTCTGTTTAAGAACTGAAAGTATAAAAGTACCTGATTTGGTACCTAAACTTCGCAGCTTCGGTAAAAAACGCTTAAAACGGAAGTATTTTGGGGGATAAAAACATGTATAATTTAACATATATCAGTATCCACGAAGAGCATGTGGTCAGTATCGCACGACCTGTTCGATTAGTTAGACTATTTACAAAAATGTACAAAGTGATTATGAAGCTTGCTAATTTTTAGTTGCTTGTTTGGTTTGAAAAGAAATCAGAGTGAACCAACAATTTGATGTTATCTAAAACCACGGTTTATTAACTAAGATTGCAAGACTAAACTAATAAATTGAAAAGGAGAATTGGGAAAACGGATCACACCCGGTTCGTTAATTGTAAGACCTAGGGTTCCTACATGTTTTAACTTGATTCAATTGTATATAGCGATTAACGAATTTCGATCACGAAGCTTAGGTGCCAATTGCTATCAACGTCATAGACAACGGACCGCAATGCACTTTGTTACATCGGACATGTAAATCCTAACCTAAGATAAGGCATGATTGCACATAACCATTTCACAAAGTCAAATTTTATCATCACTCGACAATTTACGAATTCGAAACAAATGCAAGAAAATTATCAAAGGTTTCAAATACTAAACAATTTGTCACAAAATCAAATCAAAATACAAATGCATAAACCCTAGAATTCTTACAAAAATCTACACCGGGGTGAAACCGAGGAGACTAGCCGCTCATGGTTGACTGGCCGCAATCATCGGATGACGAACACGAACACCACACCATAATCTTGAGTCTTGAAGGAGAGTTGAAGGGTAGAGGATAGGGTTTAGATGGTGGAGAATGGATGAAGATGATGGTGCTGGTGAATTAGGGTTTTGAAGTGTGGATGGTGATGGGTTAGAGGTTGGAGGTGATTAGGATGGTGTTAGGGATGATTAGAGGTGAAGATATATGAAAAAGATGATAGGGAATGGTCCATGATGTGTGTTTTATCATCCCCAACTCATAACCCCCGAAAATTGGTCAAAACCTCACCTAAAAACCGTCCCCAACTCATTAAACAACAAAATTCGCGATACACATACAGGGAGGGCATCGCCGACGGCCATTTAGGGCATCCCCGACGGCCCCTGGAAGTCTCAGTTTCACCCGACGGCTTAATCTGCTGTTTACAAAGGTTTCTAGCCAACGAAACAAACCAGAGGGCATCACCGACGGTGCCTCTAAATCCCGTTTTTTGTTTTCTTCATAACTTCTTCGTTTTAGCTCCGTTTTATTTACCGTTTTCGCCCACGTCTTCGTAATTCAGCCCTCTATCATGCCATCTTCCAATATCTTCATTTTTAATCCATTAACATCCCCTACAACACATCCAATCTTCATGGTTAACACCAACTTGTTTTCTGTTTTTCCATTTCTTGATCCCAGTTGACCCGATTCGCGTCCTGGTGCTCCGTTCAGCTCTCGATTAGCTCCTAAAACTCTTTTAGACCTGTAAAACACAAATCCCATTAAAAGTAGGCTATTCAAGATTAAAAGCTACGTAAAAACATCAACTTAAGCACAAACGATCACCGGTTTTCGACCACGTATCATGGACACGGGGCCGTGGCCGGGTACTGTTCTGACTATAAATAGGGGTGCTTGGTTCACTTCAAAGGCATCCCTTGGCAAACCATTTATCTCCCACTTTGTCACCACTCCACCACCACTACAACACCAACACCAACACTATCATCCATCTTTCATCTTTAGAGTGTGTAGTAGTCTCGGGATCCAAGATTGATTGTAAGAATTCTTGTCAGTCAAAGGCCATGCTTGACTAATCTCTTACATCACTTGGTGAAGACAAGTCTTTAATGTATTACTTTTGATTTTTAATCTTTCGCCACTTTTTAATTGGGTATGTATTAATGACTTTAATAACTAGTTTCTTATGTTGAAAGTGAATTTTCCTAACCATTTCTTCATGATGTCATTGATTTGCTCATTCGTGTTTTTACGGTCTATATAAAGCGCGTTAACTACTTGGAAGGGGGTTAGAAGGGTGGTTTGGTAAAGTTCTTGTCTCGTTCAGTGTATAGATCCTGCGAGGACTTGGTTCAAGCTTACTAAGACCTCCTTCAATGCCCCAAAGGTATTGGATGGCGGGGGTGCGAATAGCTTGAACCCCTCATATGTAAACTACTATTAAAACATTAAACCGGCTTCTTGGGATTGTATCCTTGCTGACTCAAACCACTTAGCCGAGGGTAACGTCACCTTCAAAAGAGGGCCCTACCACTTTTCGCATTAATAACTTATTTAATTATCTTTCAATATTCCGACCTTTTGGGATTGTATCCCTGCTGACTCAAACCACTGGGTTGAGGGTAACGACACCTTCAAAAGAGGGGTTTACTACTATAACTAAGATAATCTCTTAAAAAGTCCGAAAGTGCGAAAATCATCAAAGGGTACATTAAAGATGAGTTGTATCCAAGTGATTCTATCTTGTCTATTTGTTTTTCATTTTATTTATCTTTTTAATTTTTAGATTTATTTTCATGTTTAAAAACTCTTATAAAAAATTTAGATCGATTAGACATTGATAATAAACCGGTATTAAAAGCTCTTGTGTCCTTGGATGATCTCAGTATCTTACCAACACTATACTACGCTCGCGATGGGTTGCCCTAGTGTGCGTTTAGTGTTAGTACAATATCGTGTTTTATAAATTTAAAACTTGACTAATGCGTAAAACAAACTTAAAATATTAACAAAATCATATCACGCTCAACGCACACCAAGTTTTTGGTGTCGTTCCCAAGGACACAAGGATTTTAAGAAAGTTTAAAATCCATGGCCTAATCATTTTTCAAAACATTTTCGAAACTGCGCTCTTGTTTTTTTTATTTTTTTATGAATTTTTAGCATAACAGCAAGCTGAACACGGGGCCATGCCCAATGGACACGTCCCCGTGCTGCAAGTAACCAGTAACAGTTTTCAAACGCCCAGATACATAATTTGACCACGGGTCGTGTCTGCTCAGCATGGGGCCATGGTGAGCTTCTGTTTCAGCTTTTTAATTTTGTTTTCTGGTCCCGAGACTCTGTAATCTACTGAGTATTTTCTCATGGATCAATACTCAGGAGATTACACTCATTACTACATAGAGGATGATTACGAGGAGGAATATTGTACCATTTGCGGTAATCCTCACTTGGTACAATATTGTGACCTTTTCCAACCATCCACCTCATACGCTTACTATGAGGAACCTAGGTTTAAACTTCCAAAATCAAGCTTTGATTGGGACACTTATCCCTCTAACCTTCACGAAGCACCACCAACGATCATCCCCAAAGCCGAAAGCCTTATACAAAGTCTCAAAAATCTTGAACGCTTAATAAGAAACTCCCGCGAAAGGGAAGAGGTTATTTGTACTAAGGAAGTGGTAATTGAAGAAGTAAAAAGGGAAGAGCAACTAAGCGAAAAACCAAAGCATGAACCAAACAACAAAAAAGGTAAGTCCGAAAACGATGATTTTAAAAAAGAATCAAATTTTCAAGAAATTAACCTTTTGCCACCCTCTTTTGAAAATCATTGTTTGGTACCTACTCATGCTAAGTTTTTAAAAGACCTAAACACTAATACTAAAATTGACGAAATGGTTAGCATTAAATTAACAAACGATCAAACTACGCTAATAAAAGATGAGCAAATTGAAATTAACATCACACCGGTTCCATGTTTCTTTCAAAACACCTTTATTAGTAATATTACAATTGATAAGGATCTTTGTGTTAATATAATGCCTAACTACATTTTTGAAAAATTAAATATTAGTGATTTTTCTCCACTTCAAATCCCCATTTTTCTTTCTAATTGGAAGGTAATAAAATCAACGGGAGTAGTTGAGGATGTGTTAGTGCAAACAAACCAAACGGTGCTCCCAACCGACTTTTTCATTCTTGATGATGCTCCACTTGTGTTGGGACAACCTTTTGTGAAAACCCATCAAGCATTGATCAATAAGAAGCAAAACAACCTACCAATTCAATTCAAAAGGTATGTCAATCTTGACCAAACCACAAAGTACCCATTCGGCAACGAGGCCCCTTGATTGAAGATGAAGATGAACCACCCGATACGGAGGACATCACAGAGCCACTAGTACCGCTCGAAAGGTATTTGATTCAGGATTCTATTTGCCGACCATTTATAAAGACTCACAAAGTCTTGTCAAGATATGTGATGCATGCCAACGATCAGGTAATATTTCTTCCAAAAACAAAATGCCACAAAATGGTATTCTTTTTTATGAAATTTTTGATGTGTGGGGATTAGACTTTATGGGACCTTTCCCACCATCAAAAGGAAACAAATATATACTTGTGGCCGTGGATTACTTGTTAAAATGGGCCGAAGCCGAAGCTCTTCCAACAAATGATGGAAGATTTGTGGTAAGATTCTTGAAACGACTATTTTCTTGTTTCGGTACTCCAAAAGCATTAATAAGTGATAGAGGTACCCATTTTTGTAATCATCATCTTGAAATTTTTTTGACATGATATGGGGTCTATCATCGAATCTCGACCTCATATCATCCTCAAACAAACGGACAAGCTGAAGTGACCAATCAAGGTTTAAAACGAATACTTGAGAAAACCGTAGGATTAAATAGAAAAGAATGGGCTGATAAATTAGACAACGCTTTATGGGCCTTTCGAACCGCTTTTAAAACAACAATAGGTACCACCCCATGTAAGTTTATCTATGAAAAAGTTGTCATTTTCCAGTAGAGATAGCACATAGGGCTTACTGGGAATTAAAAAACGTAAAATTAGACCATGAAACCGCCGGAAAAAATCGATTTTATCAATTAAACGAACTAGACGAATTAAGAAATCAAGCATACTCTAACTCTGAAATTTATAAGGAACGTATGAAGAACTTACATGACAAACATATTAAGCCTAATAAGTTTCGAGAAGGAGATCAAGTGCTATTGTTTAATTCACGACTTTGATTATTTCCCGGAAAACTAAAGTCTAGGTGGTCGGGACTTTTTTCCGTCACCCATATCTTTCCACACGGTGCAATTGAGATTAAATCTCAAAATGGCGTTCCATTCAAAGTCAATGGACAATGGCTTAAGCTCTACCAAGGATTCATTGAGGATGATAAGGAAGAGATTTTGCTACAAGAAAGTGAGGTATGATTAAACAAAGCTTTGTGTATATATGTAAATTAGCATCATGTCTTGTAGGTAGTGGACATCGGGAAAGCTTCAAAAATAGGTAAGGTAACTAAACCTCTTTCAGGAAAACAGGTCACTCACACGTGCACTCTAAGAATATATATATATATAGGTAGAGGATCCTGTACATTAATCCAGAAGTGTGAGAAGCGTGAGAAGTGTATTATAACACTATATATAACACTATGTAACACCATATAAACACCGTATAACACGATGTAACACCATATAACGCCATATAACACTATATAACAAATATAACACTATATTTTGTCTGATAGCATGTCTATAATAGATGTATAGTGTTATATATTGTTATATAGTGTTACATAGTGTTGTATGGTGTTACATAGTATTATACGGTGTTTATATGGTGTTATATAGTGTTATAATACACTTCTTACACTTCTCACACTTCTGAATTAATGTACACTATCATATATATATATAAGTTTTAGCCGCCCATGGGGCCGTGGCCACTGACCACGGGGCCGTGGTCGGTGTGCAAACGGATATAAACCCCATCTTCTTCTCATTTCTTCATTTCACCACGACCCGTTTCCCCGAAAAAGCTCTGGTTCCTCTGCGATTTTCTGCCATTTTCCACGTTTTCCTTCCATTCAACGTTTGCAAGGTATGATTCTAACATCTTCTTTAGTTAGTTTAACGATTTGCATGAAGAATTACACCGAAAATTTGGGGAAAAATCTTGGGTTCTTGAACTAGAACCAAATCAAATCCCAAATTTTTTACTAGATCTAGTAATAGTAGTTTACATTCATGTTATAGGAAGTAAATCAACCATTATTGTTCATAGAATCACCTGATTTCAAGTATAAACCATGAACCCTTGTTTTTTAACCGAAAAAGTTAAAATTGATAGGGTTAACGGTTTGTTTTTGTAAAAACAGCACTTGGGGTTTCATTTTCGGGGGAAACCGCCCCTACTCAACAAAAATTTTCAACTTTTCAAAACCGGGTCAAAATTTGAACATTTGCAGTAACAGAGGTCTGATCACGGGGTGTGGTCAGCGAATACGAGGCGTGGCCAGGGATAAAGGCTGAACACGGTGCGGGGCCAGTGACCAAGGGGCCGTGTCCAGCTTCATGTTTTCAGTTTTTCCCGAAATTTAATCTCAATGCACTGATTATTTCTGTGGTTCTCTTTTGCAGCAATGGCTAGCAAGTTTCTGAAGTTCAAACCATCAGAATGGGAGTACCAAACCCGATACGAAATCCTCCAAACAAGGCTTGAAGAGGCACCAAGACAAACATGCTATGAAACTCTTGATGCTGTGGGATAACGCGGCCGATATGATATGCTAGTCACGGGACCACTCCGAGCAGCTCTTGACACCTAGATCCATTCCGTCTACGAATATAACATGGAATTCTATAGCACCTTCAAGTTCAAGGCCAAGGCAGACCCGTTTGACTCAGATGGGGTTGAGTTCAGATGCACTGGGGAGCTATTTACCATCTCCATTGCCCAAATCGGTGTGAATGTGGGCTTATACACTAAGGACGAGTCGGTTGAAGAAGAATTCATGGGTGGTCTCCGTGAAATTCCGACTAACATGCACCAAACTACATGGGCTCAACTTGGAGATGGGCCATACGATCCAAGCATCACCAAAAGCTCCCAGTTGCTGGATCCCCTTTACCGCTACATCCACCGGGTCCTAAGCAACTCCCTCTGTCAACGGCATGACAGTTCGGGTGTGGTAAACCTGCGTGATCTCACTTGCCTCTATTGCATCCACAATCGCCAACCTCTTAATGTCACATACCTACTCCTCAAGAACATGCACCTCAACTAATTGGCCTATCCTCCAACACCGATCTTTTTCGGGGGATGGATCTACCGTCTATTCAAAAACTATGTCCATCGCGTCCTAAAATCATTCCATCGGGGTGCAAAGTCCGGGAAGGTAGATCTAGCCCAATGTCATTCCATGGGACTCATCCAAGAAATGGATGACGGGTTCGTCCGCTTTCGAAACACCCAAGGAAACACATGGGGCCTGGAAGAAATCCTAGCCCTCCAAGATGACCCAAACCGTCCTCCCCCATAACACCAAAGCTACCATGCGTGCTCCTCCTCTCAAGGAGGCGGGTTTCTTAACTTTCAAAGCTTAACTGATCTTTTGTAGGAAAACCTTCTTTGCACCCGGAACACGTACAACATGGCTAGCAACACCAACACCCGGATTGGAGTGGTGGAACATTCCGTCGCTACTATGCAAGAGGATATCACATACATCCAGGAGCACATGGCGTATCGCAATGAGCAGGGCGATGAGGATGAGGACATGGATTGAGCGGAGGCAATGGAGGTGGTGTGGTAGGTGAAGGATGCAGTTTTCAGGTTAACCTTCTTTACTCTTTGAACAATTTTCTTGCCTGCGTGCCATGGTTGAACAATTTACTTTCTAGACATTTTTATTTTCTACATTTTTCTTTAGTTTTATGTTTGTGATGACGATGGATTTGAAACACTCATAAGTTAGGATGTGGGTATTGTATTATGTTTCGTGGGGTGTATAGCAAAACAGGCACACAGGAGGCTTGAATGCACTAAGCATTAGTGCCAACTAAGCCCGAAAATCAGAAAGGAAAGCCAAAAACCTGAAATTCAACAATTGCAGACTGCCACCACGGGGCCGTGGTCATTGACCACGCCCCCGTGGCCAGCCCCTGATCTGCTGTTTTGTCTGCAACCTACCCACCACGGGTCGTGGCCACCAGGCATGCCCCGTGGCCAAATTTCTGTAAGTATTGTTATTGGCAATCTGACCACGGGGCCGTGCCCGGACAACACGTGCCCGTGGCCAGGTGTCCAGTAACACAAAAACTTGTTTTTAACACGATTTTACACATTCGAATCAACCTAAAAACTTATTTTTGGACACATTGAGGACAATGTGTAATTTAAGTGTGTGGGGGGGGGGGGAGCTAAAACCTTGAATCTTACAAGTCCTAATAACAAGCCTTACACAAAACTCGTATTGGAACCGCTAATCACCCCAAATCTTTTCAAAAATTTTCATTTTTTTTACTTGTCTTAGTTTAATCTGGGAATAACAAGTTATAAAAAGGTTATATTTTTACAAATTTACAACCGATAGCTTCATGATAAAAAGAACCAAATAAGAAAATTATAAAAAGGCATGACAAATCTTTTTAAAAATTCACACTATAAACCCATTCCCACAATAAGTGAGTTTTAAGCCTTTATTGAGCATACATGCATACATCTTTAAACTAAATGCTCATTTTTGTTTCTTGTGTGAATAGCCGCTTGGTTCTTACAACTCTAGAACTTGCCAAGTCGATACATTTCCAATCCTTACCAACTTGAACCCAAGTAAGTAAATGATGGAGGCATTAGGACTAACGTTTTTCAAAACCATTGTTTTCCTTCTTTCTCTCCACTACCAAAAATCCCCCTAGTTAACCCCTCTGAGCCTAAACCTTTTCGTTTTAAAAACCCGAAAAACGAACACCTATCACCCACCAAAACCTTTTTCCTTTCAAACCCATTTGTTTTAGTAAAAAAGCTCGGTTATCATGTGACATGAATATATATATATATATATATATATATATAGAATTTTTCTATAACCAAACAAGTTCCACAAAATCTTGTTTGAAAATGCTTAGTTTGAATAAATGTCACAAAAACAAAAAAGTTTTACGACAACCGACGCTTTTTATGCTTTTTGCCATTTCGCTAACTACTAACCCAAAAACCACCTACCCTTATCCCAAGCCTAACCCTTTCCAAAGTCCTCTTGATATTTACAAAGGTTTATAGTTAAAAAAGGAGGAGGTTTGATCGCTTGGCAAGCATATGGTAGAAGTAATTCCCATGCCGGAATCGAGTGTTTTCACAAAAATACACCTTCGGCCAAGTGTTGAGTGATCTCCCGTGAGGTATGTGAACTTGGATATAAATAAATAGAATTTTAAAGAGGCATGTTATGCCCAAATAAATAAGTTTTCTTAACAAGTTGTTCAAAATAAATCATGACGAATAGGATTGTAAATAAAATAAAAACAAAATTAAATAAAGATCTTGGATTCCCGACACTCAAGATAAGCCACAAAACTTCTTCTCTACCTATTCCATTTGGGTGTGTAAGCCACATTTAAAGAGTTTTGCTTGAGGACAAGCAAATATTCAAGTGTGGGGGTATTTGATGTGTACAAAATGCAACATATAAATTACATCAATGGAGGCATAAAATTAACCCTTTTTTAGTACTAATGTGGGAAAAAGCGTGTTTCTTTCTTCCTTTTGAGTTTAAAGGACCAAATGAGCTTAAAAGAACAAAAAAACAAATAAGCAGCTGGTGTGTGCGAAGCGTGATATGATTTTATTGATATTTTGAGAAAATTTTACGCATTAGTCAAGTTTTAAATTTATAAAACACGATATTCTACTAACACTAAACACACACTTGGGCAAGTGCACCCATCGTGAGTGTAGTATAGCGTTGGTAAGTTACCGAGGTCATCCCAGGACACAAGAGCTTTTAGTACCGGTTCATCCTCAACGTCTAATCAATCAAAAATTTTTGAGAAAGGTTTGAAACATGAAAATTAAAAACTAAAAATGAAAAGATAAATAAAATAAAAACATATAGACAAGATAGAATCACTTGGATCCGACTCGTCTTTAATGTATCCTTTGATGATTTTCGCACTTTCGGACTTTTTAAGAGATTATCTTAGTTATAGTAGCTGGCCCCTCTTTTGAAGGTGATGTTACCCTCAACCCAGTGGTTTGAGTCAGCAGGGATACACTCCCAAAGGGTCGGAATATTGTGTCACACCCTGATATTTCCACGTATTACTGGTGGGCCCGGTGGGGAGTATCGTGAGGTAGTTGATATCATCATGGTTAATAATCACAGTTCGATGCACAACGGAAGTCTTAAAGTAATAATATTACAAACCGATTCGAAAGTAACATAAATATTACAACGGAATGTAAAAGGATCCACAGGCGGATCTAATATAAAAGAAATATTTGTTCAACAGATTTAAGCATCAAAAGCTTGCAAGACTCTTTATTTGATACTAGGAGTAGCCAGCCCATTTCGCATAGTACCTTCACTTAATCTTTTTGGAAAATACGTCAGTTTATTTACACTGGTAATTACAATTAACCGACTCATTTTGAAAATGTTTAAGAAAATTGATTTAAGTGCACAAGGCACAAATATTCTTTTATAACTTGGGATAATTATTTAAAAATAATCTTGTAAAATATTTATATGTTTGTCATACATTCAGTAGCCCGGGTTAGAAGTATCGGGTTAAAGATTAATAGACACACCACTAATATAGTCCCACAGGGAGTTACCCTCACGTGTGGTTATATCTTTTTACATATGCACTGGCAGGTGTATGCCTACACCCCGTGCTTAAGTCATGGCCATTTCAATGAATGAGCCGAGGATATCTAGGACATGGTCATTAACCCCCCAAAGGCTTAAAACAAACAAAACAGATTACACGGGTTATCTCAATGATTTAACCATTATTCGTTTAAAGATTCAATACCCGACCAAGAGATATTATTAAATACCGTACCCCAAGCTCGTATAAGGGAAAATAAGTTAAAAGTATTTACCTGAGCAAAATATACAATTTATCTCAGCCGTATAACAATCAGCAAGTGCAAATATCTTTTACCTGGCTATTAAATCTAGAATGAAGGTTTTAATAACCTATTAGATTCCTAACGGGTCTTACTTAAGTTTAAACTTAGACCGGTTAGTTTTAAAGAAAGGTATACGGTTCAAAACGCAAGATTAAGCGAAGACCGGATTAGAATGTGATTTAGACCCGACAAGTATGAAGACTCGTATAATATGGGTAAACTAAACACATTCTGGATTTTGAAGCAAAAATGATAAGGTTTGACCCGTTTCGGTTAATTTATGCAAACTAGTTGCATAAACCGCACCGAACGCGAAAAATGCATAATGGGTAACCAAATGAGTCATGAACAAGTTCCTCAAGTTAATATGTTTTTAATATGTTGTGATATCAGTAGGATACCTTCCATTATGCCCAAAACGAATTTAAATTCAATTTAAGCCCCGTAGGGGTATTTTGGTCATTTTAAAGATTATAAAAGAGGTTAAATAACAATATGAGGTTCTAGTCTAAAATGATCAGTAAAAATATTTATTTTTGCAAGTTATAACAGTAAGATATCACATACATGTGAAATTTATCTTTTATGACCAAACTATACACCGAAAGGGCATTTTGGTCATTTCACATATGTTTTAAGGGTCAATTTGGAAATCTGAGTTTAAAACTTTTACTTACTGTTTAAGTATAAAAATTTATTCATAACATCAGTAGGTAACAAATCTTAGGTGCTAAATATGGTTTTAAACCATACTATGCGCCTAAATCGCATAATAGTCGGTATTTGACGGTATTCGGGTTGATTAAGAAAATCTGAGATTTTAATCAGCCTCTACTGATTAAAATAATTTATTTGTTGTATAAAATCAGTAGCAAAATGTTTGATATGTAAATGATGTGTAAAACTCATTTTATTAGCAAAAAAGGCATAACCGTCAATTACCGAGTCAATGCAAGAACCCTATGTTATGATCAGTTTAAAATTCCATAAAAATTTCAAAAAATCCCTAAATATTACATTACATTAGTGGGTAGAAAATTTGGTGTCAAAATTTGGGTTTAATAGGTTTTATGCTGAAAATGCCGTTTATTTAATAAAAAGCTTTCATTTTACGCTATTGCGCATAACTCCTATTTTTGACCTCAAACTGATGTCAAATTTTTTTAGGACATGTTTATAAATCAGTAATAAAGGTTTTTGTCCTCTCACATTTTCAAAAATCTCGTTTTAATATCAAAAAGGGCATTATGGTCAACATTTAAGCATTTAACGGAAACATGCAACTAATTCAGATTGTTAACGAACAATGTAGCATAACCTCAGAGGGTTTTACTAACATATAATATGGTCCTAAAGGAACCTTAAGGTATATCTAAAACAAGCTAAATCGGGTCAGAACTGAAAGTCAAAGCAAAAGTCTCCTTTTACGACTTTCGGTTGCGAACTGAGCCTAAACTTAGAATTGTCGGGTTGAACATGCCTAAACATGTTCTTATATTATTTACCAAGTTATTTTAGTGATTAAACATGTTCCATAACTTCTACATTATTAGTTATGAATTTATTTGCAAAAATGGATTTTGTTGAGTTTTTAATTATAAGTTTGACCCGACATTTGACCAAGTTAGAGTGGAAATCAGTTGGTTCCCTTTTAAGGGTTTATTGCCTACATAATTACCAACTCATAGCGACTTTCAATTCGAAAAATGGCTGGACCATTAGTGATTATTCACTAAGTCAAAGCTTATTTACGATGGCTTTGACTTTTGGTCATTAAACTAATAAAACTTGAACTTAAGAGGCTAAGAATACTTACAAGAGTACTTAGCACGAAAATAGAACAGAAGACAACTCTCTTGAACTCTAGGAAGCTCCATAGAAAGTGAATTGAAGTGAATTTGAAATGTGCAAGTGAACTAGTGCAAAAACAAGGCCTTATATAGGATTTTTCACTTCTCAAGATCATTCCACATGTCCCTACTATGATCCCTGATGATTCCAGGTGTCCCTAGTGCATGAAAAACCATTGGCACAGTCCCTGGTATCAATTTGAGGCATGCAAAGGCGGTGGAACTGGCTGAACATGCAGCTGTCATTGTTTTCTGTTACTGGCACTAGCACACGGGCCACGTAAGACTCTTAGAGAGTGTACGCGGGCCGCGAGGACCTTCTGATCCGGTAAAAAGTTTTGCAACTTTTCCATTTCGGTCCCTGGTCCATTTTAACTTTATTTAACTTCCATTTATTGCACTTAGGACCCCCATAGTTAACTATTTAGGGCCTTGGGTCATAAACTAACTCCGTTAAGCTCCCGGTTAGTTGTACGATCACCCGAAAAGTCTTGTTTTCTTTGAAACTCTCCAAAATTAATATCAAACCTTCTTGAGATCAAAATAGACAATCATTACAATGTTTTTGGTTCGTTAAAAGGTCACTCAGAGGTTACTTTTAACATGTTGACACTTTTAACCCTTATGTTTTGTAAGATCCTTATTTTAAGCACAAACGACTTGCAATGTTCGATAAATTATTCATTAAAGAATACGAACGTCGTGTGAGGTCAATCAGAGGCACAAGAATGGCATGTTGACACTTTGGATCCTTTTAATTACATATTTATATTGTTTGACAAATTAGTCCCTCCAGATCAATCCATTACACGTTTAAAGTCCATGACACGTGTCTTTATTATATTGGTCGTGATTTTACGAGGAGTTACATCCTCACCCCCTTAAAAGAAATCTCGACCTCGAGATTTACTAAAATAAATGAGGATACTTCTGTTTCATTGTGGATTCAACCTCCCACGTGTATTCGGGGCCTCTACGGGCATCCCATTTTACCTTCACAATCGGCACGTGCTTCCTTCGAAGCTTCTTAACCTGTCGATCCTCGATCGACAAAGGTTTTTCAACAAACTTCAAGCTCTCATCTATCTGCACGTCCTTATGCGACATTGCTAGTGATTCGTCGGCTAGACATTTCTTCAAATTGCAGATGTGGAACACATTGTGGATTCCACTGAGCTCTTCTGGCAAGTTTAGCTTGTAAGCTACAGTTCTGACACATTCGATAATTTTGAATGGTCCTATGCATCTTGGGCTCAGCTTGCCCTTCTTACCAAAACGCATTACCCCTTTCCAGGGAGATACCTTAAGTAGCACTTTATCACCTACCTCGAATTTTAGAGGTTTACGCCTTTTATCTGCGTAGCTTTTCTGCCTATCCCTGGCAGCTTTGAGACGATCACGTATCTGCACAATCTTTTCTGTGGTCTCCAGTACTATATCAGGTCCTGTTAGTTGGACATCTCCAACTTCCGCCCAACAAACTGGCGTTCTGCACTTCCTTCCGTACAAAGCTTCAAAAGGTGCAGCTTGAATACTCGAATGATAGCTATTATTATATGAAAATTCGATCAACGGAAGATGATCATCCCAAGTTCCACCTAAATCAATAACACAAGCTCGTAGCATATCCTCAAGTGTTTAAATTGTACGTTCGCTTTGCCCATCCGTCTGAGGATGATATGCAGTGCTGAAACTTAATCGAGTGCCTAAAGATTGCTGGAAGCTTTTCCAAAAATGTGATGTGTATCTTGTATCCCTATCGGAGATAATGGATACTGGCACTCCGTGAAGAGATACAATCTCATCCACGTACAGCTGGGCTAGCTTGTCAGAGTTGTGGGTTTCTTTAATTGGCAAGAAGTGGGCTGACTTGGTCAGTCTATCTACTATAACCCAAATAGTATCATTCCCATGCTTTGTCCTTGGTAACTTAGTAATAAAATCCATAGACACCATTTCCCATTTCAAGTGGGAAGTTCAGGCAGTTGTAGCAAACCTGACGGCTTCTGGTGTTCAGCTTTAACTTGAGCACATGTCAGACATTTAGCCACATAAGTGGCTATAGATTTCTTCAAACCTATCCACCAATAATTTGCCTTTAAATCCTGGTACATCTTATCACTGCCAGGATGAACAGAATACTTGGAACCATGGGCTTCTTGAAGGATCACGTCTCGAAGTCCTCTATAAATTGGAACCCATATTCGTCCATTCAATCTTAGGATTCCATCCTTGCCATACGATAATTGCTCAGCAATGATGCCTAACTTCTCATTCAGGTAGTTAGCTTCTAAAACAGCTTCCTTTTGAGCGGCTAACAACCTTTCATTCAAGCTGTTTTTCAATTCAATGCTCTTGGCATTGATTCTAATGGGTTTAACTCTTTCCTTTCTGCTCAAGGCATCGGCGACTACATTTTCCTTTCCTGGATGATATCGGATTTCACAGTCGTAATCATTCAGTGTCTCCATCCATTGACGCTGTCTCATGTTAAGATCCTTCTGGTTAAACAGGTGCTGGAGGCTCTTATGATCAGAATAGATCACACACTTAGTCCCATACATGTAATGCCTCCAAAGCTTCAGTGCAAATACAACAGCACCAAATTCCAAATCATGGGTGGTGTAGTTCTTTTCGTGCACCTTTAATTGTCGGGAAGCATATGCAATAACTTTGCCCTTTTGCATTAGCACACATCCCATGCCAGTGTGCGATGTGTCGCATTATACCACAAACTCTTCAATTCCTTCAGGCAATGTTAACACAGGAGCATTGCTCAACTTTTGTTTAAGAATATCAAAGGATTCTTGTTGCTTGGGACCCCAATCGAACTTTATATTTTTGTGAGTCAATGAATTTAGGGGTGCAGCAATCCTTGAAAAGTTTTCAATAAAACGCCTGTAATATCCTGCCAGACCCAAGAAGCTGCGAATCTCTGTAGGAGTCTTAGGCTCTTGCCAATTCATGATCGCTTCAATCTTAGCGGGATCTACTTGGATACCATGTTCGCTAACCATATGTCCAAGAAATTGGACTTCACGAAGCCAAAACTCACATTTTGAAAACTTGGCGTAGAGCTTCTCTTGCTGAAGAAGTTTAAGAATACATCGAAGATGCTTTTCATGATCAGCCTGGTTCTTTGAATATATAAGTATGTCATCAATAAAGACAATGACAAATTTATCCAAATAAGGCTTGCAAACGTGATTCATGAGGTCCATGAACACTGCTGGTGCATTAGTGAGCCCAAAAGGCATCACTAAGAACTCGTAGTGACCATAACGAGTCCTGAATGCAGTCTTATGCACATCTTCATCTCTGACCTTCAGCTGATGATAACCTGACCTTAAATCAATCTTGGATAAATAACTTTCCCCTTGCAGTTGATCGAACAGATCGTCGATCCTGGGCAATGGGTATCTGTTCTTGATAGTGACTTTGTTCAGCTCGCGATAATCAATGCACAAACGCATCGAGCCATCCTTCTTTTTCACAAATAGAATCGGAGCTCCCTAAGGGGATGAACTAGGTCTAATAAAACCCTTCGCCAACAAATCATCCAACTGAGTTCTTAACTCTTTCATTTCAGTTGGTGCCAACCGATAAGGTGCTCTTACAACTGGTGCTGCTCCAGGAATGATATCAATTCTGAACTCCACTTGCCTATCTGGAGGTAACCCAGGTAGTTCTTCAGGAAACACGTCTGGATATTCAGAAATAACAGGTATGTCTTCGATCTTGGGCTTTGGTTCATCAATAGTCACCTATGCCATGTAAATGACACAGCCCTTTTTCATACACCTCGATGCCTTAAGCAAGGACACTTGCTTAGGTAACCCATACTGAGTATCTCCTTGAATTGTTAACGGCTCACCATAAGGATTCTTAATAACTACTTGCTTCTTATCACAAACGATCTGGGCTTGGTTAGAAGATAACCAATCCATGCCTATCACTATGTCGAATCCCGCCAATTTCAAAGGAAGCAAAGACAGTGGAAAAGAATGATTCCTAATGGATATAAAACATCCATCTAGAACTGTAGAAGCAGTCTCTATAGTACCATCGGCCAATTCTACTTCATACTTTATGCTTAGAGTCTTTACAGACAGATTTAACAATTTACAAAACTTATTGTCTACGAAAGACTTGTCTGCACCCGAATCAAACAACACTCTAGCATAAACATCGTTGATTGGAAAGGTACTTGTTATCACGTTGTCATTCTGAATTGCTTCCTGTGCATTCATCTGAAAGACCCGAGCGTTGGTCTTCTTAACCTCTTCAGGTTTCCTTGCATACTTTGGGCAGTTGGACTTGATATGCCCTGTCTCGTTGCAGTTGTAACAGGTCGCATCCTTTATCTTCTTGCAATCCAACGTTTTATGCTCACTTGATTTGCAGATCCCACAAGCCCTAGGCTGCGATTGGGATTTTGATTCGAACCTGCACTTTCCTAGATGGCGCTTCTTGCAGGTCTTGCATTTGGGCTTCTCACCCGTCTGCTGGCTATCATTCTTAAACCTGGAACTCTTCTTGTACTCAGAGTTCCCCTTATGTTTCTTATCAGAAAGGCGTGAGCTCTCATCCTCACGTTTCCTTTTCCCTTCTTCAGAATTCTTGAGCGATCTCTGCCTGACCGCATCGAGGGTAAGAGATAGCGACAAATCAGCCACTGACCTAAAGGTAGTAGGTCTTGATGCTTTCACACTTGCCTTAATTTCCAGAGCTAAACCTCCAATAAAATGAGCTATACGTTTCGGTTCCGGTATGACCAAGTATGGAACCAATCTTGACATGGTGTTGAAACTCGTAAGGTATGCTTGACAGTCTAAATTCTTCATGACCAATGTCAAGAAATCAGTCTCAATTTTCTCAACTTCATGTTGAGGACAAAAATTTTCTTTTATAAGAGCAACAAACTGATCCCAAGTCAGATTATATAACGGGATCTTCCCAGTAGCTTGGATTAGCGACCTCCACCAAGCTAGAGCTTCACCTTTGAATGATTGTGACACAAACTTCACAATGTCTTGCTCTGCACATCCACTAATATCAACCACTGTATCCATCTCATCGAGCCAAGTCATACAATCGATGGCTCCTTTCTCCCCTGTGAAATCCCTCGGCTTACAGGAGACAAAGTATTTATAAGAGTAGGTCTTAACACATGGCTCTTGATTGAGCACAATCTTCTTAGACGGGATACTCCTCTGATTTGACGAATGATGAGATTCGTCCTTATGAGATACATGAGTCTTGGAGGGTGGTTTTGTGTGAGGTACTGACTGAGTTCTGGCACGAGTTCCACTTGATTCATTAAACTGTCCGTCAAGGGCTCGAGTAACGGCATTAGCTATTAATGCCTGCAGTTCTGCACCAGCTACATTAACTCTGGTGGTATCATTATTCTCCTTTGGGTGACTGTTAACCTCATCCGATTCAGCCATGTAGCTTGTTTGATACAAAACAATTGACAATATTTTATTCAGAAGTTATTATGGAATCATCATTTTTGATGATTTATTAACCACGGTAAATATAAACCATATTGGTTAATTTGTTAGTCATATTTATTCAGGATTTCCATTATAATTTATCCTTTATTATAAATCATTTAAAGATATTAAAGTGGCACAAAAGGCCTAGTCACAAGGACAATTTCAAGCCATGATTTCAGAGAATCGAGGCATTAAGGTTTGAACGTAGTTCATTACCTTTTATTGACAGGGAGTCGTAGACTACTACTGTCTTTTTGTCTTATTTGACAATTATTAGGGCCCGTAGGCACTACATCACTAATGGATGTTTCATATATGATCATCTTAATTGATGATTTGAATCCCATGATTTCAAGATCATTAGGCTAGATAAGGGATTGTAAAATCCCAATATAAGGATGACATGTGTGACTTTACCGAATCACATCTGCCAGGAGTGCTAACATGTTTTCAGATGTTAACAAGGATTGAATTTTAAAAAGGAACTACCATCATGGCCCTGTCTTAAAATGACACATGGGCTAGGTTTTGCCTTTAAGATTTTCTTTCAACATTTATTGGTAGAACAATATAAAATGAGATGCTCATGTTGATTTATTTTATATGATATATTTATACATATAATGATAAAAATGAAATTTTGAATTTAAAATATTCCACTAAATTAAAAAGGAGTACATAGATGCCCTAAACGGGACTTTTACATAATTAACTTGCCCACGCAGGGGCTAAAATGAAAATACAAGTCCTCGCAAGGACTAGGTACATAAATAAATGTCCACACAGGGACTTAATTGAAAATAAAGATTACAACACAAATAAATAAGGAATCTTCAAAAATCCCTCTTCTTCTTTCCCTTGATCAGATTTGCCAAACCCTTAAGAAATCCCCGGTGGCTTCTACGCTCCTCTTGAACCTCTCGTTCCACCTGGCTCAACCTCTGAAGAATCTCCTACTGCTACTGTGGCTGGATCAATGGCGGCTGTGGCGGCTGCTGCTGCGGAGGTTGAGGAGGTGGTGGGTATTGATACCCATATGCTTGGTACCCAGACTGGTACGAAGCTGCATAAGGACCTTCTGGATGGAGAGCATTATAGTTGGCCGCCTCGAGGTATGGGTCGACGGCAGGGGCATTGTAGTAGTTGTAGCCAGGGTAAGCTGGCTGCTCAAAAAGGTTATACGCCGCTGCACCGGCGTAGGAAGGAATCGGGTTATCATAACCCATGTGTGGTGGTGGTGGTGCGACTGGCGCAGAGTCCACCTCAGAAACTGGGTTTGAAGGCCCACCCAGTTGTGGGTCTTCATACAGTGGTGGGTAGTGGCTGCCACTGGAGTGTTGAGGGGTGCTGAAATGGAAATCCCCTCCTCGCACGGACATCCGTGCACCTGTTCTCCTTCGCCTCGGTGGTTCCGGAGGCAGTTGCTGCTCTAGCGGTGGCGGTGGCGTAACCGCCTGGAAATGCTAATCCTCAGAGGGATCCTGCTGCTGCTGTTGAGGTGGGTTGAAAGGGGGAGTGAACTCCCAGTGGTATGTGGCCCACCTTTCGACAAAACTGTCTGGGCCCCTGTATGGCGAACCATGGAATGATGATCCGTCAGAAATCTCTATGGGATGCGTGGGCGTCCCGGTTGGTGGCTCGGCAGGTTCTAGATCTGGATCCTCGTCCATATCCATATCCATATCCTGGGCTCTAGGAAAGTGGTCTTCATGTGACAACTGCCAAATTTGCATGCATCCGTACAATTAATTAGACAATAATTAATGATTAATGACTGTGCTGATTTACAATTTATGACCTGAATTGCTTTCTGATTCTTAGCATATACATACATGTGCATCATATTGCAAATGACATATCATTACTGTATGCAAACTTTTTTTATTCAAATGATGCACGAAACCCCGGCTGCACAATTATCCGACAAATCAGGAAAATCCTGATGGAGTTCAGCATATAGACAGACAGTGTTTTGAGACCCAGTATGAGTCAGAAACTAAGTACAACACTAGTATAGTGTGTAGGAAAGTAAGGATCGTAAAACTGCCTTCCTAGAGATAGTTTAAGTGCCGGAAAGTGCCTAAAACTTACATAAACTGCAGAATTCTGCAGAAAATCAGCAAATTCAGCATTTAAACACAATTAAATCATGCAGAAATATGCTTAAATGGTCCTGAATACTTTCCTAAGTGTTGGGAATTAAAAGTATCACAAAAGGGTACATAAAGCACACTAAACTGCAAAAGTTTAGCACCTTAACGAACCAGTATCTAACCGAACAATCGGACACTACCCGAAACATCAAATTTACACTAGAAGCACTGTTTTAACATTACCAAGCTAGTTATGGTCCCCGAACATCATAACACATCATATAAATATCTAATAACTATTCACCTAACTAGATACTTGGATTTCAACCATAAACTAACTAGTTGGTTAAGACCTAGCCTACTACCCCCCACCTCCCACCTAGTCACGGCCAACAAGGGCCCCACCTTAAAGATTTTATAAGATTATTAAACTAGATCATGTCCTAACTTTCCTAAACACATGAACCTAAGGATTATGCAATGTTGGGGAATTATAAATTAGACCTCTAGTTCTTCACTTCACTTCATCATAAACAAAACACCACATATCTTCCTCCTTCTTCCCTTCTTACCTACGGCCAAGCATCACCCAAACACCACCACCTTCATATTTCAACATTCATCCATTCTACATATATCCAAAGGTGTAAGAAGCTAAGTTAGGAAGCTTGGAGATTTCGGAAGTTGAAGGACCTTCTTCATTTGCTTTTATCCTCTTCAATTCTTCACTTGAATCATCCCTAGCCTTGAGCTAGTGGTAAGATCCTTGTACACTCCATATTACTTCTATTTTTAGTGGTTAATGATGAATCATAAACAAAAACTTGAAGAACACTAAGGATCATGAGAAGTAAATATGAACATAAGCTTAAAATGTGAAGTAATCTTGATGAATATGAGTTGTTAAGCTTGTTGATCTTTGATTGTTTGTAAAATGATGTTAATCATCATAAGGTCTTGCGAAATCATGATTAAAAACATAGTTTATCAAGATGTGAAAGTATAAATTGTGTAGGATGATGGATCATCCACACTTAAAGCATGAGCTTGAAGGAAAATAATGTTTTCTTAAAAAACTATGATTAAAGTAAGTTGTTAATCATATGGATCTAAATATTTATGAATGATTTCTAAAGAAGCCAAGTTAAAAACATGAGTTTTATTAAATCTTGGTTCTTATATAAACAAACATCATTTTTGGTGGTTAAACAAGTGTAGAAACACTTGGGTAATAAGAAAATTTCATAAAGAAACATTTTTAGAAAATGTGACAAGAAGTTGTAAACATCTAACATCTTTAAAAATGAAGTTTTTAAAGAACTAATCACACTTTAGAAGGTAACAAGGCTTACTAAGAACACTAGTAAGTTCCTACAAATTTTTACAAAGATTCAAGTTCATGAAGTAGTAGATTATTACTTGGCTTTTGGCAAGTTTTGTAAGTGTAGATTGGTTAATGTTGAGTATGGATTGATTGTGTTGATTTTTACAAAAGAAAATGATATGCTTGAAAGCATGGAAACCTCCATTTTTAGGGGAAACTATGGCAAAATTTTCTAAAAATCTAAACACTTAGAAAAATATTTATAAACATGCACTTACAAGTGTATTTTCAACAATAAATTGTTACATACACTTTGCCATAATTTTTTGTTACAAAAATACAAATATTGGAGGTTGGTTTTCATAAATAAAAGCGACTAAATATGTATATTATATATATATATATATATATATATTTAGAAGTCACCATGTGTGTGATGATTGTGTATTAGTTATATTATTTTAGGACATGAAATAATATAACTCCTCAAGATACCAAATATTACCAAAAATTCCAAGGAATAAATATACAAAGAATACCCAAAATACCGATAAAACCGAACAAAGGAATATAACTCACAAAATATTCTGGAAATATTATTCATGTGTATATTTTGGTAAATAATATTTTGGACATCAAGGGAATGAAAATGGGATTTTCATAATTACAATGAAATATATCATATTTTTTACAAGAAGGAAATGTATTATTTTGAGCAAGTAAAAATATATATTTTTCTTGGAAATATTAGAAGATATATTATTTTTGGAAGAAATATATATTTTCTCAAACAAAAACGGAATATATTATTTTGGAGAAAAACAAGTGTATATATATATATATATATATATATATATATATATATATATTTCAAGTTGGACTTGAAAATATATTATTTTTGAAACTTATATGAAAATACAAATATTTTTGCCCAAAGGAAAATTATAAATAATATTTCTTAAAGTATATATTTTGGAAATATATATTGGTGGACTTTTTATTAAAGATAATATTCTGGAATAATTAATATGAAATTAAGTATAAAGAATACTTAATTAATACAATAAAAATACATATCCTCGTACGTATAAACACACCCCGGAATACAACCCTAATACATGGCAAGACTATACAAGTGAAAGATACCCCCATCCTTGGGAAGACTATACAAGTATAAATACTTGGGAAGTAATAAGTTGATATATATTGTTTTAACAATTATTCCAAAATTTAACAAATATAATTTAAGTTAAAATATTTATTATTTTGACAAATAATTATATAACTTGGAATAATGATGAAGACACTTGGAAACGTAACTTAAAGGTACTAATTAATACTAAGTCAGCGCACGACCCGCTCGTCTAATAAGACCATAGTACATTGTAGGTAGTCGTGTACACCAGAGGAAGCTTTGAGTTACAGGCGGATTCGAAGAACGCAAAACAGTGAGTTTATGTCCCCCTTTTCTTTTAACTGTTTTCAGTTTTATAACTTCGGGGGTGAAATACATGTTACAAACTGTTTACATACATTTTGATTTGGTATGGTTAGCTAAGGAAGGGTACTGCTTGATCATGTGAGTGGTGGGCATAACACTTAAGGCCATTAATCCTCGTTGTAGGACCGAGGGACATGAGTGATAGATCTATTCGGGTGTAGCGAGCCCCACCCATGCGCCCGCTGAATGGGCCATGTGGTGACTATGTCTTACTGACAAAGTTTGCTAGGTTTGAGTTCCCTGCATCACATCACAAATATTAATGTATTAGCTACACATTAATTGATATGTTTCCTTGTTGCTTTCATACCGGGTTTTCAAGTACATACAAACATACTTACAAATGATTCAACAGTTTATTCACAAACACACACATGAACTCGCTCAACTTTTGTTGATGTTTTCAAACTACATGTATTTTCAGGAAATTAAGTATGGATCTGGCGGGCGTTGGAGTTTCAAGTCATGTTGAGAATAAAAGATGTCATCCGTGTCTTAGGGTTTGGTTAGTGTGTCTTATCCTGGACGGGACACATCTTTCAAAACCTGGTATTAACTAAAGTCTTTTGATGAGTCCTTGTGGAACTCTAAACAATTTATATGGTTTGTAGCTCGGATTTTAAGTCTATATTTCAAGACAATGATGATGTAATGTTTTAAAACTTAATCAATGGATGAACATCTTGGATTTATCATATAGTTGTTTGTTATGGTTGAATGCAATGATATTAAGCAAGTCACACCAAATCATGCTTCCGCAAAAGTCAGGGTGTGACACTTCAGGGCCCAATGGGTTATGGCCCATTGGTTCTTCAATCTGATTTGCCAGGTTGAACTGGCTCTGGAAGTAAGGGGTCGGGTTTTGAAAAGCCTGGTGTGAGCTTGACCGCTGCAACGGCAAGAAGGAATGGTGAGAATCATTGGGCTCGTTTTCTGAATGTGGCCCAAAGGAGTGATGGTACGAGGGTGACAAGCTAAGCGAGACAGAACGCCTCGCGGGTTCCAAGTATGTCCTCCAATCCTCGTGAGGACTAGAGCTATGAGTTGCAGAAGGAGTTCGCCGGTGTGAAGGCCCGGCCTCGTGGTCGTTTGGAGCAGTGATTGGCGCTTTGCCTCGTCCACCTCTTCCTCTGAATCTTGGCGGCATTGTCTTGTTCCTGTCAAAACAAAAAGGAAACCAACAAAAGAAAACAATAAGATTAGGATTAGTCCTATGTCCTTTGCCTAGACTCGGAAGTCAAGGAATTTGCAAACTGTGTCATTGAGATCAAACACAAAAGGCTAGTGTTTAATTCACTCAATGTTGGCTTTGATACCAACCTGTCACACCCCAATATTTCCACGTATTACCGGTGGGCCCGGTGGGGAGTATCGTGACGTAGTTGATATCATCATGGTCAATAATCACAGTTCGATGCACAGCGGAAGTCTTAAAGTAATAATATTACAAACCGATTCGAAAGTAACATAAATATTACAATGGAATGTAAAAGGATCCACAGGCGGATCTAATATAAAAGAAATATTTGTTCAACAGATTTAAGCATCAAAAGCTTGCAAGACTCTTTATTTGATACTAGGAGTAGCCAGCCCATTTCGCATAGTACATGCACTTAATCTTTTTTGGAAAATACGTCAGTTTACACTGGTAAATACAATTAACCGACTCATTTTGAAAATGTTTAAGAAAATTGATTTAAGTGCACAAGGCACAAATATTCTTTTATAACTTGGGATAATTATTTAAAAATAATCTTGTAAAAGATTTATATGTTTGTCATACATTTAGTAGCCCAGGTTAGAAGTACCGGGTTAAAGATTAATAGACACACCACTAATATAGTCCCACAGGGAGTTACCCTCACGTGTGGTTATATCTTTTTACATACGCACTGGCAGGTGTATGCCTACACCCAGTGCTTAAGTCGTGGCCATTTCAATGAATGAGCCGAGGATATCCAGGACATGGTCATTAACCCCCCAAAGGCTTAAAACAAACAAAACAAATTAAACGGGTTATCTCAATGATTTAACCATTATTCGATTAAATATTCAATACCCGACCAAGCGGTATTATTAAATACCGTACCCCAAGCCCGTATAAGGGAAAATAAGTTAAAAGTATTTACCTGAGCAAAATATATAATTTATCTCAGCCGTATAACAATCAGCAAGTGCAAATATCTTTTACTGGGCTCCTAAATCTGGAACGAAGGTTTTAATAACCTATTAGATTCCTAACGGGTCTTACTTAAGTTTAAACTTAGACCGGTTAGTTTTAAAGAAAGGTATACGGTTCAAAACGCAAGATTAAGCGAAGACCGGATTAGAATGTGATTTAGACCCGACAAGTATGAAGACTTGTATAATATGGGTAAACTAAACACATTCTGGATTTTGAAGCAAAAATGATAAGGTTTGACCCGTTTCGGTTAATTTATGCAAACTAGTTGCATAAACCGTACCGAACGCGAAAAATGCATAACGGGTAACCAAATGAGTCATGAATAAGTTCCTCAAGTTAATATGCTTTTAATATGTTGTGATATCAGTAGGATACCTTCCATTATGCCCAAAACGAATTTAAATTCAATTTAAGCCCCGTAGGGGTATTTTGGTCATTTTAAAGATTATAAAAGAGGTTAAATAACAATCTGAGTTTCTGGTCTAAAATGATCAGTAAAAATATTTATTTTTGCAAGTTATAACAGTAAGATATCATATACATGTGAAATTTATCTTTTATGACCAGACTATACATCGAAAGGGCATTTTGGTCATTTCACATATGTTTTAAGGGTTAATTTAGAAATCTGAGTTTAAAACTTTTACTTACTATTTAAGTATAAAAAATTATTCATAACATCAGTAGGTAACAAATCTTAGGTGCTAAATATGGTTTTAAACCATACTATGCGCCTAAATCGCATAATAGTCGGTATTTGACGGTATTCGGGTTGATTAAGAAAATCTGAGATTTTGATCAGCCTCTACTGATTAAAATAATTTATTTGTTGTATAAAATCAGTAGCAAAAGGTTTGATATGTAAAGGATGTGTAAAACTCATTTTATTAGCAAAAAAGGCATAACCATCAATTACCGAGTCAATGCAAGAACCCTATGTTATTATCAGTTTAAAATTCCATAAAATTTCTAAAAATCCCTAAATATTACATTACATCAGTGGGTAGAAAGTTTAGTGTCAAAATTTGGGTTTAAATAGGTTTTATGCCGAAAATGCCGTTTATTTAATAAAAATCTTTCATTTTACGCTATTGCGCATAACTCCTATTTTTGACCTCAAACTGATGTCAAATTTTTTTAGGACATGTTTATAAATCAGTAATAAAGATTGTTGTCCTCTCATATTTTCAAAAATCTCGTTTTAATATCAAAAGGGCATTATGGTCAACATTTAAGCATTTAACGGAAACATGCAAATAATTCATATTATTAAGGAACCATGTAGCATAACCTCAGAGGGTTTTACTAACATATAATATGGTCCTAAAGGAACCTTATGGTATATCTAAAACAAGCTAAATCGGGTCAGAACTGAAAGTCAAAGCAAAAGTATCCTTTTGCGACTTTCGGTTGCGAACCGAGCCTAAACTTAGAATTATCGGGTTGAACATGCCTAAACATGTTCTTATATTATTTACCAAGTTATTTTAGTGTTTAAACATGTTCCATAACTTCTACATTATTAGTTATGAATTTATTTGCAAAAATGGATTCTGTTGACTTTTTAATAATAAGTTTGACCCGACATTTGACCAAGTTAGAGTGGAAATCAGTAGGTGCCATTTTAAGGGTTTATTGCCTACATAATTACCAACTCATAGCCACTTTCAATTCGAACAATGGCTGGACCATTAGTGATTAATCACTAAGTCAAAGCTTAATTACGATGGCTTTGACTTTTGGTCATTAAACTAATAAAACTTGAACTTAAGAGGCTAAGAATACTTACAAGAGAACTTAGCACGAAAGTAGAACAGAAGACAACTCTCTTGAACTCCAGGAAGCTCCAGAGAAAGTGAATTGATGTGAATTTGAAATGTGCAAGTGAACTAGTGCAAAAACAAGGCCTTATATAGGATTTTTCATTTCTCAAGATCATTCCACATGTCCCTACTATGATCCCTGATGATTCTAGGTGTCCCTAGTGCATGAAAAACCATTGGCACAGTCCCTGGTATCGATTTGAGGCATGCAAAGGTGGTGGAACTAGCTGAACATGCAGCTGTCATTGTTTTCTGTTACTGGCACTCGCACGCGGGCCGCGTAAGACTCTTAGAGAGTCTACGTGGACCGCGAGGACCTTCTGATCCGGTAAAAAGTTTTGCAACATTGCCATTTCGGTCCCTGGTCCATTTTAACTTTATTTAACTTCCATTTATTGCACTTAGGACCCCCATAGTTAACTATTTAGGGCTTTGGGTCATAAACTAACTCTGTTAAGCTCCCGGTTAGTTGTACGATCACCCGAAAAGTCTTGTTTTCTTCGAAACTCCCCAAAATTAATATCAAACCTTCTTGAGATCAAAGTATACAATCATTACAATGTTTTTGGTTTGTTAAAAGGTCACTCAGAGGTTACTTTTAACATGTTGAGACTTTTAACCCTTATGTTTCGTAAGATCCTTATTTTAAGCACAAACGACTTCCAATGTTCGATAAATTATTCATTAAAGAATACGAACGTCGTGTGAGGTCAATCAGAGGCACAAGAATGGCATGTTGACACTTTAGATCCTTTTAATTACATATTTACATTGTTTGACAAATTTAGTCCCTCCAGATCAATCTGTTACACGTTTAAAGTCCATGACACGTGTCTTTATTATATTGGTCATGATTTTACGAGGTGTTACATATTGAAAGATAATTAAGTTAGTTTTTAATGCAAAAAGTGGTAGGCCCCTCTTTTGAATGTGACGTTACCCTCGGCTAAGTGGTTTGAGTCAGTAAGGATACAATCCCAAGAAGCCGGTTTAATGTATTAATAGTAGTTTACATATGAGGGGTTCAAGCTATTCGCACCCCCGCCATCCAATACCAGTGGGTATTGAAGGAGGTCCTAGTAAGCTTGAACCAGGTCCTTGTAGGATCTATACACTGAACAAGGCAAGAATCTTACCAAACCATTCCCTTAACCCCCGACCAGCTAGTCAACATGCCTTTATATAGACCGTAAAGACATGAATGAAGCAATCTTTTACTTTATATAGACAGTAAAGTAACCTCAAGACACCACGGAAAAATGATAAGAAAAATTCACCTTCAACATAAGAAACTAGTTATTAAAGTCATTAATACAAACCGAAATAAAAAGTACCGAAAGATTAAAAATCAAAAGTAATACATAAAATATTTGTATTCACCAAGTGATGTAAGAGGCTTAACTAAACATGGCCTTTGATTGGCAAGAACCCTTACAATCAATCTTGGATCCCGAGACTACTACACACTCTAAAGATGGATGATGGATGATAGTAGTGGGTGTTGGTGTTGTAGTGGTGGTGGAGTGGTGGTAAAGTGGGAGAGTAGTGGTTTATAGCCTATTTATAGCCTGAACAGAACTCTGGCCATGGCCCCGTGCCCGCTGAGCACGCCCCGTGGCCAGCATTTTATCTTCCTTCATTAATTGCAGGTGTTAGCAGAGGGCCCCACATGGCCCCGTGTCTCCTGGGCACGGCCCCGTGGTCAACTCTTATCTGTACTATCAAGATTCTGCGTATCTTTGCATTGACCACGCCCCGTGCTGAGTTAGGCATGCCCCTGTGGTGGGTATGGAAGCTTCTACAGGTTTGTCTTTTGTGTAGGTGGCTGACCATGCCTCGTGTTCACTTGGGTACGGCCCCGTGGTCAATCTTCTGTTTCCTTGTTTTGCTTTTGGGGATGCTGTCGGGGGGTCGGGAATGTCACGTTTATTCCTTTTCTTTATATTTATATTGGTTTTGGCTTCTTATTAGCTCCTTTTGTTTGTTTAAGCTCGTTTAGTCCTGTAAATTCAAAAGAAAGAAAGAAACACGCTTTTTCCAACATTAGTACTAAAAAGGGTTAGTTTTATGCCTCATTTGATGTAATTTATATGTTGCATTTTGCACACATCAAATACCCCCACACTTGAATCTTTGCTTGTCCTCAAGCAAAACTCTTTAATATGTGGCTTTGCACACCCAAATAGAAGAGGTAGAGGAGAAGTTTTGGGGCTCATCTCGAGTGTCAGGAATCCAAGATCTTTATTGGGTTTTATTTTTATTTTATTTACAATCTTATTCGTCATGATTTGTTTACAACGATTTATCAGAAAAAATTACGTATTTGGGCATAACATGCCTCTTTAAAATTCTATTTATATACAAGTTCGCATACCTCATAGGAGATCACTCAACACTCGGCCGAAGATGTATTTTTGTGAAACACTCAAGACCGGCATGGAACTTACTTCTACCATATGCTTGCCAAGCGGTCAAACCTCCTCCTTTTTAATTGTAAACCTTCGTAAATATCAAGAGGACTTGGGGAAGGGCTAGGCTTGGGCTAAGGGTAGGTGGTTTTGGTTAGTGGTTAGTAAAAATGGTGAAAAGCGTAAAAAGCATCGGTCGTCGTAAAACTTTTTGTTTTTGTGACTTTTATTCAAACTAAGCACATTCAAACAAGATTTCTTTGAGTAACTTGTTTGTTTATTGCAAGACTTTCATTTTTTTTTCATGTCACAAGATAACCGAGCTTTTTACTAAAACAAAGGGGTTTGAAAAGAAAAAGGTTTTGGTGGGTAATGGGTATTTGTTTGTAGGTTTTGAAACGAAAAGGTTTAGGCTCAAAGGGGTTAACTAGGGGGATTTTGGGTAGGTGATAAAAAAGATGAAAAATAATGGTGTTGAAAGGAAAATGGGTTAGTCCTAATGCCTCCATCATTTACTTACTTGGGTTCAAGTTGGTAAGGACCGGGAATGTATCGTCGTGGTAAGTTCTAGAGTCGTAAGAACCAAGCGGCTATTCACACAAGAAACGAAAAATGAGTATTTAGTTTAAAGATATATGAATGTATGCTCAATAAATGCTCAAAACTCACTTGTTGTGGAATGGGTTTATAGTATGATCAAGTATATATAATCAAATTTTAATTAGATTTGTCATGCCTTTTCATAATTTTCTTATTTGGTTCTTTTTATCACGACGCTATCGGTTGTAAATTTGTAAAAATATAACCTTTTTAGAACTTGTTATTCCCGACTTAAACCAAGACGAGTAAAAAATTAAATTTTAAAAAAAAAAATTGAGGTGATTAGCGGTTCCAATAGAGTTTTGTGTAAGACTTGTTATTAGGACTTGCAAGATTCAAGGTTTTAGCATCCCCCCATACTCAAATTACACATTGTCCTCAATGTGCCCCAAAAATAAGTTTTTAGGTTGATTGAATGTGTAAAAGCGGTTGAAAAACAAATTTTTATGTTATTGGGCATCTGGCCACGGCCCTGTGTGGTCCGGGCACGGCCCTGTGGTCAGATCGCCAGTATCATATTTGAACAGAAGGCTAGCCACGGGGCATGTTCAGTGAGCACGGCGAGCACGGCCCGTGGCTAGTTACCTGAACTGGGACTTTTTTCTGCAGAGCCTGGGCACAGGGCATGTTGGGCTGGGCACGGCCCCGTTCTGAACTTGCTGAAATGTTGGAAAACTTGTCGGAAGGCTCTTTTTTCATGCATGGGGTGTGATTTTAACGTTCCCTTGGCAACCTCCATCTTTTCGAGTGTGATTTATTTCTGAAAAGTAAAACTAAACTAGAAAACATAAAAGTTAAACTAAACTAAAAACTACGGATAGTTCCACGGAATGCCTCCGTGGTGCGCAACATTTATAAGGTTCCTTGGCTAGACCCAAAGCCAGTCATATGTTACCCGAGCGGGATGTCTCGCATCCCGTGTTGCACCGTCAGAGAGCGTCATCCAAGCTTGACTCTATGACATCCATGTAATTGACCAGGTCTTCCTCTACTCTTTTCCCAACCCCGAATTTCATCTTCCTGTCTCCAACCCTCAATGTTAACTTCCCATCACTCATATCCACCATGGCGCGAGCGGGGTCAATGAATGGTCTTCGGTGTCTTCCTCCATGTCGAGTATGACAAAGTCGGCTGGGAAGACAAAGTCTCTGACTTTTACCAATAAATTCCTGACGTCACCTTGTGGGTGTTTGATAGACCTATCGGCGAGTTGTATGCTCATCTTTGTGGGGCTCGTTTTACCTAGTCCGAGTTGGTCAAACATTGATGCGGGCATGAGATTGATGCTAGCCCCAAGGTCGGATAGTGCATTTCGTACGGGTGATCTCCCAATGGAACAAGGGATGGTGAAGCTTCCGGGGTCAATTTTATTTTATGGGAGTTTGTTGAGGAGTACGGCGGAGCATTCTTCACTTAAATTGACTAATTGCAATGTTTCAATCTTTCTTTTGCGGGTAACGAAGTCTCTCATGAATTTTTAGTACTTTGGCATTTGAGTGAGGACTTCCACAAAAGAAAGATTGATATGCAATTGTTTTAGTAAGTTTATGAATTTTGTGAATTGCTCGTCGGTCTTTTGGCGAAGTAACCGACCGAGGTAGGGTACCGAGGGGTTTTTGGTAGGTTCGGAATTTGGAGGAGTTGTTTCCTTGTGGGTTGGGGGTGGAGTCATGGTTTGGATGGGTGGATTATTGTTGGTTGAGGGTAGTGGGGTTTCCTCGGGGCCTACGGTCGTGTTTCTTAGTGTTATGAGGTGTACTTGCGCCTTTGGGTTGGTTTCGGTATTGCTAGGTAATGTGCCTTGTGGTCTCTCGGAGAAATTTTGGGCTAGTTGACTTAGTTGTTTTTCAATGTTTTGAATACTAGGTTGTTGATTTCTAAAGTTGGATTCCGCTTGTAGGAATCGATCCGAGTACCTTTTTTCGGTTTCGGAGATGAGGCGTGTAACGAGGTCTTCAAGTCTCTCCCTTCAACCTTGTTGTTGTTGAGTGAAATTTTGTGACTCAATTCTTGGTTGTTGTTGAAAGTTTGTTCGTTGATTTTGATTTTATTGGTCACTACTATTTCCAGGCTCCCTCCAACCAAGGTTAGGGTGGTTACGCCATCCTTGGTTGTAGGTACCCATTGGGGGACCCGCCGGCCTAGGTCTATTATCAATGTAGTTTACCATTTCCGTTTGATTTTCCATTTCTTTCATACAACTCCAATTTTCATGTGGCCCACCACACCCTTCACAAGCCATAACCGAGGTCGTTTTGGCCATTTCTAACTTTTTTATTTTTGAAGATAGGGCCTCGATTTGGGCTTGTAAAGAGGTGTTCTCATCTACTTTATGAGCGCCCGGGGCAATAGATTTTGAGCCCCAGGGGGTGTGCCATTGAAAATTGTTTTGAGCAATTTCATCAATTTGATTATAAATTTCATTTGGGCGACGATTACCTAGGAGTCCCCCGGAGCTTGAGTCGAGTGTTTGTCTTATGTGTGGCAACAACCCATTATAGAAAGTGGATACTTGTTGCCACACTTCAAGACCATGATGAGGACATTTCCTCAATAGCTGGTGGAATCTTTCCCAAGTTTCATATAAGGATTCCCCGTCCTCTTGTGAATACGTATTGATTTCAGTCATTAATTTAGCGGTTTTAGAGGGTGGGAAATACTTATATAGAAATTTTTGGGCAAGTTCATCCCAAGTGTTTACCGAACCACTTGGGAGGGTATTTAGCCAAGCCTTAGCTCGGTCTTTTAGTGAAAATGGAAACATTCGGAGGCGGATGGCATCGTTTAAAGCTCCGTTGATCCGGAATGTGTCACATATTTCAAAAGAGTTGGTAATATGTAAATGGGGATCTTCATCAGCTAGGCCATGGAAGGTTGCGGAATTTTGGAGCATTTGAATCAAATGCGGTCGAAGTTCAAAGTTGTTGGCATCGACATTCGATGCATTGATGGCGGCTCCGAGATTACCGACCGTGGGCTGTAGGTAATCTATTAGGGTACGCTGATCCGCCAATGGGAGTTGGTCCCTCGAAGCCTTCTCTTGATTTTTGGCTTTTAGTCTCTTTCTTAGAAAGCGTTCGGGTTCGTCTAGAGGCTCTTTTATGTCTTTATTGGAACTGGAGCTCATTCACTTCGTAGAGAGTTCAGGCCATGTGATTGAGTTCCAAGTCCTGTGATAAAACATAAAAGAATGTCGGTCAGATCTCTCACCACGGCCCCGTGGCCAATTACCACGGCCCTTGGTCATGGTTACAGTAGCTGTTTTCTGGATCCCAGTTACTGGGGAGTTCAGAACGGCCCAGTGGTGCACCGCCACGGCCCCGTGGTCACTCGTCTGTAACTCAGAAAACAAAAACTGCCAGTAAGAATGATTGGCACGGCCCCGTGTCCGACCGAGCACGGCCCGTGCTGAAAACTGCAGAAATTGAAAAATTTAGAAAAAAAATGCTATAAAAATAGAAAAAATAAGTAAAAATAATTAGGCCGTTGATTTTAAACTTTCTTAAAATCCTTGTGTCCCCGACAACGGCGCCAAAAACTTGGTGTGTGCGAAGCATGATATGATTTTATTGATATTTTGAGCCCATTTTACGCATTAGTCAAGTTTTAAATTTATAAAACACGATATTCTACTAACACTAAACACACACTTGGGCAAGTGCACCCATCGTGAGCGTAGTATAACGTTGGTAAGATACCGAGGTCGTCCAAAGACATAAGAGCTTTTAGTACCGGTTTATCCTCAACGTCTAATCAATCTAAATTTTTTTAGAAAGGTTTGAAACATGAAAATTAAAAGCTAAAAATGAAAAGATAAATAAAATAAAAATAGATAGACAAGATAGAATCACTTGGATTCGACTCGTCTTTAATGTATCCTTTGATGATTTTCTCTCTTTCGGACTTTTAAAGAGATTATCTTAGTTATAGTAGTAGGCCCCTCTTTTGAAGGTGACGTTACCCTCAACCCAGTGGTTTGAGTCAGCAGGGATACAATCCCAAAGGGTCGGAATATTGAAAGATAATTAAGTTAGTTATTAATGTGAAAAGTGGTAGGCTCCTCTTTTGAAGGTGACGTTACTCTCAGCTAAGTGGTTTGAGTCAGCAAGGATACAATCCCAAGAAGTCGGTTTAAAGTATTAATAGTAGTTCACATGTGAGGGGTTCAAGCTATTCGCACCCCCGCCATCCAATACCAGTGGGTATTTAAGGAGGTCCTAGTAAGCTTGAACCAGGTACTTGTAGGATCTATACACTGAACAAGGCAAGAATCTTACCAAACCATTCCCCTAACCCCCGACCAGGTAGTCAACATGCCTTTATATAGACAGACTGTAAAGACATGAATGATGCAATCTTTTACTTTATATAGACAGTAAAGTAACCTCAAGACACCACGGAAAAATGATAAGAAAAATTCACCTTCAACATAAGAAACTAGTTATTAAAGTCATTAATACAAACCCAAATAAAAAGTGCTGAAAGATTAAAAATCAAAAGTAATACATAAAAGATTTGTCTTCACCAAGTGATGTAAGAGGCTTAACCAAACATGGCCTTTGATTGGCAAGAAACCTTACAATCAATCTTGGATCCCGAGACTACTACACACTCTAAAGATGGATGATGGATGATGGTGGTGGGTGATGGTGTTTTAGTGGTGGGGGAGTGGTGGTAAAGTGGGAGAGTAGTGTTTTGCCAAGGGATGCCTTTCAAGAGAACCAAGCACCCCTATTTATAGCCTGCACAGAACTCTGGCCACGGCCCCGTGCCCGCTGAGCATGCCCCATGGCCAGCCTTTTGTCTTCCTTCATTAATTGCAGGTGTCAACAGAGGGCCCCACACGGCCCCGTGTCTCTGGGCACGGCCCCGTGGTCAACTCTTATCTGTACTATCAAGATTCTGCGTATCTTTGCATTGACCACGCCCCATGGTGAGCTGGGCACGCCCCTGTGGTGGGCGTGGAAGCTTCTACATGTTTTTCTTTTGTGCAGGTGGCTGACCACGCCCTGTGTTCACCTAGGTACGGCCCCGTGGTCAGTCTTCTGTTTCCTTGTTTTGCTTTTAGGGATGCTGTCGGGGGGTCGGGCATGTCACGTTTATTCCTTTTCTTTGTATTTATATTGGTTTTGGCTGCTTATTTGCTCATTTTGTTCGTTTAAGCTTGTTTGGTCCTGTAAATTCAAAAGGAAGAAAGAAACACGTTTTTTCCAACATTAGTACTAAAAAAGGGTTAGTTTTATGCCTCATTTGATGTAATTTATATGTTGCATTTTGCACACATTAGCAGCCAAAAACCAACATAAATACAAGAAGAAGGAATAATGTGACATGCGCGACCCCTCGGCAGCATCTCCCAGGACAAAAACAAGAAAACCGAAGCTGACCACGGGGCCGTGCCCAGCCAGGCATAGGCCGTGGTCAGACCTCATACAAAAAGACAAAGACTGCAGAAGCTTCTACGCCCACCATGGGGCGTGGTCAACTCTCAGATTTGCAGAATCTTGATAGTACAGCAAAGAGTTGACCACGGGGCCGTGTCCAGAAGCCACGGGGTCGTGTGGGGCCCTCTGCAGACAGCTGTAATTAATGAAGGAATAGAAGGAGCTGGCCACGAGCCATGCCCAATGGACACGGGCCATGCCCAATGGACACGGGGCTGTGGCCGGGGTACTGTTCTGACTATAAATAGGGGTGCTTGGTTCACTTCAAAGGCATCACTTGGCAAACCACTTCTCTCCCACTTTGCCACCACTCCACCAACACCCACCACCATCATCCATCTTTCATCTTTAGAGTGTGTAGTAGTCTCGGGATCCAAGATTAATTGTAAGAGTTCTTGTCAATCAAAGGCCATGCTTGGCTAATCTCTTACATCACTAGGTGAAGACAAGTCTTTAATGTATTGCTTTTGATTTTTAATCTTTCGGCACTTTTTAATTGGGTATGTATTAATGACTTTAATAACTAGTTTCTTATGTTGAAAGTGAATTTTCCTAACCATTTCTTCATGATGTCATTGATTTGCTCATTCGTGTCTTTACGGTCTATATAAAGCGCGTTAACTACTTGGAAGAGGGTTAGAAGGGTGGTTTGGTAAAGTTCTTGTCTCGTTTAGTGTATAGATCTTGCGAGGACTTGGTTCAAGCTTACTAGGACCTCCTTCAATACCCCAAAGGTATTGGATGGCGGGGGTGCGAATAGCTTGAACCCCTCATATGCAAACTACTATTAAAACATTAAACCGGCTTCTTGGGATTGTATCCTTCTGGCTCAAACCACTTAGCCGAGGGTAACGTCACCTTCAAAAGAGGGGCCTACCACTTTTCACATTAATAACTTATTTAATTATCTTTCAATATTCCGACCCTTTGGGATTGTATCCCTGCTGACTCAAACCACTGGCTTGAGGGTAACGTCACCTTCAAAAGAGGGGCCTACTACTATAACTAAGATAATATCTTAAAAAGTCCAAAAGTGCGAAAATCATCAAAGGGTACATTAAAGATGAGTTGGATCCAAGTGATTCTATCTTGTCTATTTGTTTTTCATTTTATTTATCTTTTTAATTTTTAGATTTATTTTCATGTTTGAAAACTCTTATAAAAAATTTAGATGCATTAGATGTTGACAATAAATCGGTATTAAAAGCTCTTATGTCCTTGGACGACCTCGGTATCTTACTAACACTATACTACGCTCGCGATGGGTGCACTTGCCCTAGTGTGTGTTTAGTGTTAGTACAATATCGTGTTTTATAAATTTAAAACTTGACTAATGCGTAAAACGAACTTTAAATATTAATAAAATCATATCACGCTCAACGCACACTAGGGGTGGAAAGACATACAAGTTTTGCAAAATTACACAATATTTTGATGAACGAAAACCACATATTTCTAAACCATGTGCAAATGAATTTCAACAAACTCAAATGGTTTACGAAAGGTTTATGCTAAACATACTGGTTTTACAAAACACACGCGTATTTTCGAAACGTGCATGAGTTTCATGACTAGTGATGGGATTGTCTAGTTACAACGGGACTGAGTTGTCATGCATACATATAAGGGCACTGATTTGTCTTGCTTACGATAACGGGACTGGTTTGTCCTGCATACAAATAAGGGGACTGGTTTGTCCTTCTTACGAACATCGGGACTGGGTTGTCCTAGATACAAACATAAAGACTAGATTGTCCTCTACTTAACCGTAAGAGTCGTAGGGTTCTTAAAACTGTACAGTGAAGTCCTCGCTACATATCGAAACTATAACCACCTGCTAGTCTACCGTCTTGAGTAAATCATTTGGCGAGGCACTCTCTAGCATGAGGTGGGTTATAGACTCATGCAGGCATGTTGTCTTTGTTGACGTGAACATTGGCGGTTAAAGCAATTTTACAAGTACAAAGTTTATAAATGACATGCCAAGGAAAATGATTTTTATTACGTTTTCTCAACATTATTTAAACCAGTTATCAAAAAGATTTATTCAAAATCTTTTTCAAATAAACTATGAACTCACCAACTTTATGTTGATTTTCCGCATGCTCTTTCTCAGGTTACACTTTCATATTATGGCACAGTTGGAATAGGAGAACCCATGGGGATTCGAGTACTTAGCGGGCGTTCACTTTCTAGAAGTCTTAGCATTTTATACTTTCGCTGTGCAATGAAGATACGAGTCAGATCATACCAACTTGATTCTACAGGGAGTAACAGGTTGAGTTATCCTACAACAACAGTTATCATACTAGTATACGCTATGTTGGGCGGAAATAAATATGTAACGATATTTATTTATAAAAAGGATTCGAGTTTAACGTTTGAGATAAATATAATAATTATATTTATTTTGTAAAATAGTTTGCGTCATCGTCGTTTTTGCACGTTACAAAGTGCCGTTGAAGTAATAGACACATTTATATTGGTTTTTATAAAAGTCGCTTGGTATCGATAGTTGTCGCTTTTCAATAAAATATGTTTTGTTTTTACGGATTTTCTTGAAAAACGGGCAGAGTTTCCTCTGTTTTTGGACGCCCCTGACAACGCAAGTTGTCGTTATTTTTATCAAAATTCAATCAATATACTCAATATATAAGATTTCATCAAATATGTAAAGATTTAAAGTATACTTAAATAGATCGGTTCGAGCTCGTTTCTCACGTATTTAATAAAACTATAAATATAACGAAATAAACGCATCGTTAATTTTTACCAAGTCTTCCGTCAAAATGTCGAGCCGCTTGACTGAGTTGACCGAGTCAACTGAGCTGACCGGTTGAGTTGACTGAGTCAACTCACTGTGTTGACCGAGTGGACTCGGTTTGACCGAGTTGACCCGAACCACGAACCGTGACCCGAGCCGATCCAAAATCCGAACTTGTTGACCGGGTTTAACCTGGAACCAAATCTGACCCGAAATTCTGACCGTTGACCCGAACCCGTTGACTTGCTGACCGGTTTTGGACTTGAACTCGAACCAAATCTGAACCGTCAGACACATACAAAATCTGAGTCTACCTGACCCATCTGTCCACCATAGTGCCGTAGTCTCCATCATCAAGATCGATCATCATCTTCACAACATCACTCCATCAGCAACAGCAAGAATCATCTCATCTTCAAGTTTCGGGAAAATAAAGAGAACGGAGGCTTACCTGAAAGTTGTCGGGTAACAAGGAGGCACCACCGCCGCTCCGCCGCAGGTGGCAGCGCCGCTACCACCGTCACACCCTTTCTCCGACCTCTCTCTCTTTCATCTCGGCTCTCTCTTTCTTCCTGCCGTGCCATCGTACGCCACCACCGTCAGGTGGTGGCCTGCCGTTGAACATCGAGCAACTGGGGGGTGTTGGGGTTTTATAGGGTGTGTAAGGAGTATTGTTAGAGGAAGGGGGCGCCGGAAACCAGAATCCGGTGACCGGATTCACCTAGGGAGAGAGGGGATCCAAGGTGTAGCTGATGTTTGTTTTGAAGTGTGTGTGCCTTAGGGTTTTCAAATATGGAAGATGAAGTTCTCTGTTGTGACACCTGTGCTTGTAATCATTGTAAACAGTTCAGTTATCAATAAAACAACATTATTTAATCCCAATGTTTGTTTGTTTATGTTTGATATTTTTTCATGTTTTGTTTTTTTTGTTAAATTTCAAACTCTATATCACTTTCTGGAGAGTTATACGCAAACTGGTACGTAAATGTAGTCAGTTTAACGCGAAAAATGGCTTGTGCTTGAAGCAGAGCTTGCTGCGCACTGAGTTGTGTGTAAACAAGGTTTATATTCGCCATTTGCTCGGCATACCAGGAAGCCAGAGTTTTTCCTTCGGGTAGCCCTAGTAGTCCAGAGAAGTTCAGTTGTGTTTGGTCCGATGGAGCTGAGGGACCAGCTCCATGGCTCTGTGTTTGCACTGGTGGAGGTGTTTGTTGGACTACCCCCGACGGAGGTTGGAAAGTGGCTCCATTTGTAGTTTGGGTGATGATCCTAGGTGGAGTTTGGAACGTAGCACCAGTTGTATTTTGGCTAATAACTCTGGATGCACTCCCGAAGATACTAGCAAAATCGTTGTTCATTTGTCCTTCCTGGATAATTTCGTTCCTTTGGCCCCTTTGGACGTGCATAGTGTCCAAAACGAGCTCAAAGGAAGAAACGTCTCCGTCCACCTGGTGGGAAGGGTTTGTTTCAGCCATTTTGACGGGTGTTTTTCGAAAGAGAAAAGAGATGAGAGTGGTTTTTGCTAAAAGCGGATGGGAAAACATTGCTATGGATCTGGTTACCAAACTTCCGCGCACGAAGAAAGGTCATGATGCCATCTGGGTAGTTGTTGATCGTCTTACTAAGTCAGCGCATTTCTTGCCAATCTGTGAGGATTTTTCTGCTGACAAACTTGCTAAAATCTATGTGGATGAAATTGTATCTCGACATGGTGTTCCTTTGAACATCATTTCTGACAGAGGGGACCCAACTTAATCTGAGCACAGCTTATCATCCACAAACGGATGGTCAATCTAAAAGAACAATCCAGACTCTGGAGGATATGCTTAGAGCTTGTGTGATCGATTTTGGTGGTAGTTGGGATTCACATCTTCCGTTAATTGAATTCTCCTACAACAACAGTTATCACTCCAGCATCAACATGGCTTCTTTCGAAGCTCTCTATGGTCGAAAATGTCGTTCACCAGTCTGCTGGAATGAGATCGGTGAGGCTCAGCTTACTGGACCTGCCCTCATTTTAGAAACTACTGATAAGGTTAAGAAAGTTCGTGATAACCTTCAGACAGCGAGAAGCCGTCAAAAGAGTTACACGGACCAACGACGCAAGCCCTTGGAATTTCAAGTCAGTGATCGCGTATTACTTAAGGTCTCACCTTGGAAAGGTGTGATCAGATTTGGAAAGAAAGGAAAACTTGCACCTAGATACGTTGGACCATTCAAGATCGTCGAAAGAATCGGTAAGGTAGCCTACAGACTTGAGTTACCTCCTGAACTTGGAAATGTTCACCCAACCTTTCACGTGTCCAATCTCAAGAAGTGTTTAGCTGATGAGAACCTCCACGTACCACTCGATGAAATTCGTGTTGATAAAACGATGCATTTTTGTTGAGAAGCCTGTGGAAATCATGGTACGTGAGGTCAAGTGGCTCAAACGCAAGCGCATTCCATTGGTCAAAGTTCGCTGGGAATCTAAACGTGGACCAGAATTTACTTGGGAACGTGAAGATCAAATGAAGGCGAAATACCCACTTCTTTTCTCACAAGTTTTCTCTAAATAAATTTTGGGACGAAATTTCCACAAGTAGGGGAGACTGTGACACCTGTGCTTATAATCATTGTAAATAGTTCAATTATCAATAAAACAACATTATTTAATCCCAATGTTTGTTTGTTTATGTTTGATATTTTTTCATGTTTTGTTTTTTTGTTAAATTTCAAACTCTATATCGCTTTCTGGAGAGTTATACGCAAACTGGTGGGTAAACGTAGTCAGTTTAACGTGAAAAATACTCTGGAACATCAACATATGCTTAACATACCTTAAATAACCTCTACATAACTTAGAAATAAGTTTTGAAGGCTTTGGTATGGCAAAATCAAGTTTAATCGCTTACAGGGACTAAATTTGACAAACTGCGAAAGTACGGCGATCCGTACTATAACAGACATTCCGGAACATGACCATAAGTTAAACATACCATAAATATCCTTTACATAGCTTAGAAATAGGCTTGAAGGGGTTCGGTGTGCTAAAATAAACTTTTGGGTCATTCAGGGACTAAAAGCGTCAAAAAGTGCACAAGTTTGCATTTTCGCGCATAACTTACGTTCTGAATACATCCAGACATCAAAAAATTTATATAATCATTAAAATATTATGTTTTAGTGATTGGCTTGTCAAAAATCCATCCGTCGCGCAATTTGGACCGTTTTTGCGTCCGTTACGACTTCCGTCGTAATTAACCGAACAACGCAATCGTACGGCCAAACGAACCAACATCCGGGATATTTTTTAGCATATTTCATATTCCCTAAGCTTTAACATCCATATGAAGCTTAAAAAGGGTTTGACGGGTGTTAGAAGTGCCAAAACACGACCATACGCGCACAGGGACCAAAACTGTCAACTTTGAAAGTTGCTGGTCTGCAGACCAGCATACGGTCCGTAAGGGGAGGACCATATGGTCCGTAAGGCTGCACCAGATCAGCAGAAAGTGTTTTCCAGCTTGATCCAGCTGTTATCCACCTTTAATCTCACTTGCACATGGTTTTGGGCAATACTAGGGGCTCTAATGGTTTTACAAAACCATGGGCTTGATGTGTACGGCCTAGATTGAAGCTCGGATAACAAGGAACGATCTTAACGGCTCTACTAAATCTATAAATACCCCTCAAGATCACAACTCAAAACCCACACCTTTGAATCTGAATTTGTTCTCTAAGTTGATGTGTTTATCACTTCATACCTGAGAATATTCGGATCAAAACTTCCGTTCTTGGACCCGTTGTAAGTCCTCTTTCGTTCTTTTAGCGTTTTCTGCGTTGACCAGTTTATGGTCAACATGAAGTTCTGTTGAACTTCGCAATGTGAGTGTAATCACGATGGTTATAGTCCCTTGCGACTATACCTACTGATTACCACGTTATCTAGGCTCAGTGACGAGTCGTAGTTTCGGCCAAAATACGTATTCTTGCGTATTTTGTAACCAAACTACTTTTAGGTATCAAAACCGTTTGTTTTGATACCAAACCTGTTTTCTAACCTCGTTAAACATGTTCTAACATGTTTAGCTCGTCACTTTTAGTTTTGTGCTTGTCTAGGGTCGTAAAGGTAAGAGATCTAATCAATCGCTTATACTTTCGAACCCGACCCATTTGGTCGATCATTAGGATCTGACCAAACACATTAGGTGACCATAGTTGTATAGGGAATAACCTTCCGAGGTTATACCTTATGGTCACGTCGTTTAAGTAGTTGTAGGATAAGTAGTTCTTATGCCTTAGGAAAAATTACCAGAATGCCCTTTTGCGCCAAAATTCATTTTAAGCCATGTAACATAATTCTTGATATCTAAACTGATTTACCAACAATATTAGACATGTTAAGGCATATTTTACTTATCATAGGGCTAGTTAGGCATTCCGAACGCGTTTTACGCGAACGACGCGTTAAAGTAGCATAAGCTACCTAAACGGGTCGTAATGGGTCGTAAGCACTTAGGTTAAGTTTCGTTTTAGTATGTAGGCTTTGTTAAACCATATTGCATGAGTTCTTACACTCATTTGGTTTACGAACCCTCATGCTACCCGATCCCCCGAATAGGTCCGTTTATTAACATAGTTACCTATATTAGGTGCCGTTTGATTCCGTGATCTTCTAGCATTGCTTGGTGGTTACCCTAGGACTTCTAAGCAATCCCAGGTGAGTACATAGACTCCTCTTTTACTGTTTTTCAAATGTTTTGGGGTGAAACACATGTGCCTACTTGTTACTTTCGTGCTTTCCTGTTTTCACATCATATACTTGCTATGTTCATTAGTACACTTATAGTACATGATTTACATTACATTGTTTTGCTTTGTATGATAACTTAGCATACTTAGTACATCGTTTTACTTTACATTTCTGCTATGTATGTTGACTGAGCATGCTAGCACATTAATTTACATGACTTTTCTGCTTTGTATGTTAACTTAGCATACTTAGTATATTGTTTTCATATGATATGTTTACATTTGGTATAACATTTGGTTTGTACAAATGGGACTTATATACGTTCATTAACATTAGCTACGCCACTCGGTAGTAAGTAATGGTACCATAGGACTTGACAAATCCCGTTCCTGACATCCTAGGTTTGTTTGGGTGTAAGGAAAGACTGAATCCGAAAACATTTCTTTTGATAACCTTGACTTAGGGTTATCCATCTGTCTCAAGGCTTGAATGTATGCGTTAACTTACCACATAAGTGTTTGTATCAATAAAACATGCATTTACTTTGCAAAACATAACTTTTTGATATATTCAAAATACTTTTTTTGTACATTTGTACATTTGGTTTATGTTACAACACATTACTTACCATACATAACATTTGTTACGCATTACTTGACCACATTTGGACTTTTAACATTTGATATGGTTTATACAAGGACTTTTTGACAATTGGTTTAAAACGTAGACTTTATACATTGGTGGTTTGTTTAAGTGACTTAAGTAACGAGATGTGAGTTGTATGACACAAGCATGGTGGATACGCCGCTGGTACTTCCTATATATAAGTGCTTGTATTATATTACTTATCATAGCGTTATTTAAATCATTCAATTTGGACTTATACATTTTACACAAGTAACATGTTTTTTTTTTCACAAGACTTTGGTTTACAAAACAGTTTATTTTATACAACTCATTTTACTTGGTTATTCATTTAACCATATATTATTCTTTTATTTATACATATCATCTGATTTTATGGCTTTTTAAATGATTTACAAAACAAAACAATTTACAAGGTTCATGACTAAATTTTTATTAAACATTTTCTTAAACTTAAGTCATGAATCCTATTTTCACAAAACCTATGTATCTCACAGGCATTTTTATGCTGACGTGCCTATTTTCACATGTGTTTTCAGGAGCTGTTGCATAGGATGTTCGAGACACACATAGGCGGACCAGTGCCTTAGCAACTTAAAAATGAAGCTAGAACTAGTTTAATTATGTTATGTACTCTTTGTTCCTTGTTTTAAAACAATGTAACTCTCTTGTTTGATAAATAAAACGTAACATTAATTTCCATAGTTGTGAAACAATTATTTCTGTTACAACACTCCCCGACGTTTCCGCCACGTCTTGTTGTTCTACATGGTCGGGGTGTGACAGAAAAGTTGGTATCAGAGCCAATGGTTATAGGGAATTATGTTATTAGTAATGCTTTGACCTAGACTATAACTTTCTAGGACCCCAACACAAGTTATCTTGTGTTTAGATCTTAAAACATGCACTTCACCTATCCTTAGGTGATAACCACAACAAGAACATCAATTCCGAATCCGCTTTGAAAATTAATCACCTATTCTTGGATGATTGATTACTAGGTTTTGAACCCTTTGTTGTTAGGTTTTGAACCCTCTATTACAAGGTTTTGAACCCCTTTGATTTTTCAAAATCTCGTCAAAGTTTTGGGTTTTGAATAGTGTGAACACGTGCAAACTGGAAGAGTGAATGTCTGTACCCTGGGTTTTCTGTCTAAGGCTAGAGTGTTCGTACAAATCCACATAATCGGACCAGTCACTCTTACCTGGGAACTCTCAGGGTGAGTGTTCACTTATAGGCGAGCATGTCTTCGCGATACATTATTTTTGACCCATTTACTTTTATTAGTCACAATGTGTTGTTTGTTTGCCTTGTGGTAACGAACAAATGACTACCATCTTTGCTGTTGTCAATTTTTGTATCATCTTATTCTTTTCATCCAATCATCTCACTCGTTTCCTTTCATGTTTCCTCTTTTAGAATGCCTCCTCGACGCGACAATCAGATAACGAATGCCGAACTGGCAGAAATCATCGCGCAGCAAATGGCTGCTGCTTTCCCAAATCTTGTTGCTCAACTGAACCAAGCCAACAACAACAATCATGCTCCATGCAATTTCAAGAGTTTCAATTCGGCTAAGCCACTTAAGTTTAGTGGTACAGAAGGAGCAACTGGGCTCCTACAATGGTTCGAGAGCACTGAGAGTACGTTTCGCCATGTTCAGTGTCCTGATAATCGCAAGGTCGAGTTTGCTTCCAGTGTGTTTCAGAAGAGGGCTCTTACATGGTGGAACGGGGTTATGAGAGACCGCAGTGCTGAGGTTGCTTTAGCACAGACTTGGGCCGAACTTAGGGCCCTTATGATGAAGGAGTTTTGCCCTCGTCATGAACTGCGAGCTTTGGAAAGGGAATTTGATGATTTGAAGCAAGATAGTGGTGAGCATCGGGCTTACATTTGATGAAAAATTGAGTCTGCTTTGCCCGACCATGGTTACCCCACTCGACAAGGCTATCGAAAGGTACATCGATGGTCTACCTGACTCAGTGCAAGACATCATTACTGGTAGTAACCCTACCACAGTCCGTCAGGCGATCGAGTTAGCAGCGACATTGACTGAGTCACAGGTTCGAAAGGGAAAGCTGCATAAAAAGGGTGACAAAGGTAAGTAGCAGGCGTCTGACAAAGAGGATGGCAAGAAAGGTAAAAACAAGAAGGGAAAGGATTCTGGTTCCTCAAAGGGGTCTAGGAAGCGTAAGGCTTCCCAAAACTATGCCGTCACTGCACAGGCTCAAGCTGCACCAAATCAGCCTGCGCAACCACCCGCCAAGAGGCCTTATCTTGGCAACGCACCTTTGTGCAACAGGTGTAACGGCCATCACCTACCACATCTCCAATGTCGTCATTGCACTAACTGTGGAAGAAATGGCCATCTTGCCGCTATATGCTGCATTCCTGGCAACCAGAATCAGGCAGTTCAGAACCAAGCCCAATAAGTTGCTCAGCCTCTTGCTCAGCAACAAGGTCAAGCTGCACGACCTCATTTTCCTCCTGGTTTGTGCTATAATTGTGGGGATCTGACCCACTACAGAAACCGGTGTCCAAGACTAGCTAACGCAAATCCAAATCAGAATCAGAATCAGGCTCAGGCTCGAGGTCGAGTCTTCAACATGAATGCACAAGAGGCGCAAGCAGGCGATAATGTGGTCAACGGTACGTTCTTTATTAATAATCAGCCTGCATCTGTTCTTTTTTATTCGGGTGCTGATAAGAGTTTTGTTTCATTATCTTTTGAGCCATTGCTTCGCATGTCTAGAACGAATCTAGGAAAACCCTTGACAGTAGAAGTTGCTAGTGGTGAACCCATTGTTCTTAATTATGTTCTTCGCAACTGCCAGTTAAACTGTAATAACCATCTTTTTCCAATCGACCTCACGCCAATGCAACTTGGAAGCTTCGACGTTATAGTGGGTATGGATTGGTTAGCCAAGCATCACGCAGAGGTAGTTTGTTTCGAAAAGATTGTTCGTGTGCCGCTTCCGACAGGGGAGATCCTACAGGTTCGTGGTGAGAAACCTGCTGGTAGTCTCAAACTCATGTCTTGTTTTAAAGCTCGAAAGTATCTACGAAAGAACTATGTGGCCTTTTTGGAACATGTTGTAGCAGATAAGGGCAAAGGTAAGTCTATTCAAGATATCCCTGTTGTTCGGGATTTTCCTGAAGAGTTACCTGGTCTACCCCCAGCACGCCAAGTCGAGTTCCGTATTGATCTTGTACCTGGTGAAAATCCCATTGCCAGATCTCCATATCGTCTTGCACCGTCTGAGATGCAAGAGTTGTCTAAGCAGCTTCAAGAGCTCTCTGACAAAGGTTTTATTCATCCTAGCTTTTCACCTTGGGGTGCTCCCGTTCTTTTTGTCAAGAAGAAGGATGGATCTTTTAGGATGTGTATCGATTATCATGAGCTTAACAAGCTTACCATCAAGAGTCGATATCCCCTACCTCACATTGATGATCTCTTTGATCAGTTGCAGGGCGCTTCTTATTTTTCGAAGATTGATCTGCGTTCTGGGTATCATCAACTTCGTGTGCATGAAGAAGATATTCCTAAGACAGCGTTCCGCACTCGTTATGGGCATTATGAGTTCACAATTATGCCTTTCGGGTTGACTAATGCTCCTGCTGTTTTCATGGACTTAATGAATAGGGTCTGCAAGCCTTATTTAGATAAGTTCATCATCTTTTTTATTGATGACATCTTGATTTATTCTAAGACGCGAGCTGATCATGAGCAACATCTTCGTCTTACTCTGGAACTCCTAAAGAAAGAGTAACTTTTCGCCAAATTCTCCAAGTGTGAATTCTGGCTTAAGGAAGTTCAATTTTTAGGACATATTGTCAACGAGGAAGGTATTCATGTAGATCCCTCCAAGATCAGTGCGATTAAGGATTGGGATATGCCAACTACTCCTACTGAAGTTCGTTCTTTTCTTGGTCTGGCGGGTTATTATCGCCGCTTCATTGAAAATTTCTCAAAGATTGCAGTTCCTCTAACTGCTCTAACCCAGAAGAACAAACCCTTTGATTGGGGATTCAAACAAGAGGAAGCTTTTCAAAACTTGAAGCAGAAGCATTGTGATGCGCCTATTATATCATTGCCTAAGGGTAATGATGATTTTGTCGTGTATTGTGATACATCAAACTTGGGTCTTGGCTGTGTTCTCATGCAAAGGAACAAAGTCATAGCATATGCATCGAGGCAGTTGAAGATACATGAGAAAAACTACACCACTCATGATCTTGAGTTAGGTGCAGTTGTCTTCGCTCTTAAGATCTGGAGACACTATTTGTATGGTACAAAATGTGTGGTTTTCACGGACCACAAAAGTCTTCGGCATATCTTCAATCAGAAAGAACTCAACATGAGGCAACGACGTTGGGTTGAGCTTCTAAACGACTATGACTGCGAAATTCGCTACCATCCTGGTAAGGCGAATGTCGTAGCCGATGCTTTAAGTCGTAAGGAACGTACTAAGCTTCATTGTATTCATGTTCAATCTGATATTCAAGCTCGATCCGATATCCAACCCCGCATCTCTCAGGCTCAACACACTTGTGTTTCACAAGGTTTGATGGGTAAGGAGTTACCCTATCACATAACACCTGATCTAGAACTAAAGGACAATGGATCGTATTACTTCATGGACCGTTTGTGGGTCCCAAGCCAAGATGATCTTCGCACCTTGCTTATGGATGAAGCCCATAAGTCACGTTATTCTATTCATCCTGGCTCAGATAAGATGTATAAGGATCTCCGTATTCAGTATTGGTGGCCTGGTATGAAGAAAGACATTGCCTTATATGTATTAAAATGCCTTACTTGTCTTAAGGTTAAGGCTGAACATCAACGTCCTTCTGGTTTATTGGAGTGATGAAACACAGGTTAGCACCAGGGTTAATCTGTGGGGTTATTTCTTCTGTGGGTTCAATCTCCTTTCTCACTCTTGGAAATGACCTGGATCCTGCAAAACAGCAACACCGTTAGTCTCGTTAAGAGGGGGGTATGGGGGTTTTCCCTCTTAACCAGGCTCCGGCGTGAGAATAAGTACTGTTCTGAGAGAGAATAATCAGTGTGTGTTGAGTGTGAGAGTATAGAGAGCAAGGTAATTCAACCTGGATGATGAAGGGTCCTATTTATAGCCGGAGGGTGAAAGAGGGAGGAGCAGCTGTGCCAGCTGTGGTTGTGCGCCTGCTGTCTGACCAAGGGGAATATCCTCTTGGTCTCCTCTACTGTGGTCAGTGTAGTGTTACACGTGGCGCGCTTACATTTGCCTATTTTGGGGACGTCGTACTGGTGTTGTCGGACTGCTCCTTAATTCGTCGCAGGCCTACCTGGCGCTTGATGACTGGTGACACGTGTTGTCCTTTTTGTCGGATGGAGCATCTTTGGTGCCACCTCGATATTTTACAGAAGCTTCTAAAAGCTACTGGATGACATTGTCGCTGTCAGCGCCACATAGGATGGAAAAGTGGTGTGGTCCCTGCCATGTGGGCAGGGAATTTGGACCATACCTCTTCAAGTCCCCCCAGTCCAGTGTGCCTTCTAGTTGAGTTGATCGTCTAGGAGGGATTCTGGACTTATGAAGGTAGTGGTTTCTATGACGTGCTTTTGTGTTAAACTTTGAAAAGTTGAGCCAAATGGATGCATGGCGCATGGGTTTTGGCAACTTGTAAAGGTTGAGCCAAATGGACGCATGGCGCATGGGTTTTGGCCACTTGTAAAAGTTGAGCCAAATGGACACATGGCGCATGGGCTTTGGCAACTTGTAAAAGTTGAGCGAAATGGACGCATGGCGCATGGGCTTTGGCAACTTGTAAAAGTTGAGCCAAATGGACGCATGGCGCATGGGTTTTGGCGACTTGTAAAAGTTGAGCCAAATGGACGCATGGCGCATGGCGCAAGGCAACTTGTAAAAGTTGAGCCAGATGGACGCATGGCGCATGGCGCAAGGCAACTTGTAAAAGTTGAGCCAGATGGACGTATGACGCATGGCACAAGGCAACTTGTAAAAGTTGAGCCAGATGGACGCATGGCGCATGGCGCAAGGCAACTTGTAAAAGTTGAGCCAGATGGACGCATGGCGCATGGCGCAATGGCACTTGATGTTGTCTTCTGGGGGAAGTTTTGTTGTCTTGGGAAGGAGTGACTGATGTGACTGTCACGTGTCCCCTGTCTTATCGGAGGTGAACAGGCGCCTTTTCAGTCACTGTCAGTTACTTTTCGGTGAGGTGTCAGGCGTCTGTTCACCTGCTCCCGAAAAAAGAGGTGCCGCCTTCTCTCTCCTCTGACGTGTCTATCCCCTATTGCTAGCTTTTATGTATTCTGACGGCCCACTACCCATCGCATTAAATGCGATGGGTATAAATATAAGGCGGTTTGTTCATCCTCCTCACTTTTTTAAAATTTGAACTTTGTTTTTCTCCAATTCCTTCGTCTTCTCTCCTTCCTTTCTCTGAGTTTTTCATCCAACTTCTGGTTTTTCATCATGTCTGGGACGAATCTGTCATCAAAGAAGAAGAGGAATAAAGGGAAGGCTCCTCCGGGTCCTGACCAGGCGGTCATAGGGTGGAAGGAAGAGGAGTTCCATAATCTTGTGAGGGAGATGGGTTTTTTGCCTGAGTGCGGAGCCCAATATCCGACTACCAGTTCTAATGCTATGGATGCCCCTCCGGGTTATATGACTCTGTATGCTGCGTTTTTTCGAGAGGGCAACTTCCGGCTTCCCATTACCAGGTTTACTGCTGACGTCTTGAGGAACTACGGGCTCCATCTTTCTCAGATAAATGCTATTGGCCTTCCCCGGATTACTCATTTCAAGTTTGTTTGCATGGCTAACCGCTTGGATCCAACGTTTGAGATGTTCAACGTCTTTTATACCGTTACGTACACTAGCGGTTTTTATTCTTTCAATGCCCGGACCGGTGTTGCTCCCGTTTGCTCTTTTCCGTTGAAGAGTCTTCACGACTGGAAGCAGAAGTTTTTCTATATTCGTCGGGGTGTTATCCCTATGGATATGCATTACCGGTCGGTGGATGAGGGTATCCCCAAGGTTGATGTGGTTGCGGATTTTTCTGAACGAGACTGGTATAAAAAGTTAACTCGTAAAGCCACTCCTATTATTCAGCTTGAGGAGATGGCGTTGGTGGGTGCCGGTATGAGTATGTTGTGGGTTCCAAAGCATCCGTTGGGGGTCCCGGTTTATGGTTATGATGGCAAATGTATGTGTTGTTCCATGACCTTTTGCCTCTCTTTTACATATATATTTTTGGCTTGTGTTCACCATTACTCTTCATCTTCGTGTTTTTTGCAGTGGGTTACACGTTGTTGAATGTTTTGGATTCTAAAGCTAGTGGTGCTATGGTTGAGGCTATGCAAAGGGCTGAGAAACAACCTTGGTTGGATCAGATTCGCGGTCGTTTTTTGCATCCGACCAACGAGAGTTTTGTTGCCTATGCCAATGTTGTGTTAGGTGACAATGATGAAGATGATCCTATTGGTCCCACCCGAGAGGAAGTTGTTATTCTCTCGAGTGTAAGTTCTGGTAGATCCTTCGGAGATCTAACTTCTCGTTCCGCGCGTGCAGGTCCCGCACAGGGTGTTGTTAATGAGCCTGTTCAAGAGATTGTTAGTGATGATAATGATGATGCAGTTGAGCCTGCTGATCAACTTGAGACGAGAAGGAAAACGAAAGCTGATAAGCCGGAGAGGAAGGAGCAGAGGGTTGAGGGAAAATCTGCGGGTACTTCTCGTAAGCGGCCCTCTACTCTTCCTGTCGTAGATTACGTAGTTGTTTCTGATACATTGTCTGGTTTAGGGACCGGAGAGAAACCGTGTGGATCCGATCCGGATGACCATGCTACTTTGACGGAAATAATGCATAAAAAAGCCCTTGATGACAAAAAACGGAAGCTTGATGAGAAGGCTGCTGCTCTACTTGCCTCTAAAAAGATTAAACTCCAGAAGGAAACCCCTCCTGCACCATCCGAATCTGAAATCGATATGGGTATATTTAGTGAGGGTCGTGGGAATCTCTTGGAGGAAATATTTGCTGCTTCTGCTCCTACAGGTGAGGCATTTGTGATTGTGGGTTTTTTCATCTGTATTTTTTGCTTGTTTTTTGATTGATTTTTTTTTTGTCTCAGGTGTCAAGTCAGGGAAGCCACCGCGCGTGATCGATGTTTCAAAAATTACTCCTCCTATCTCTCCGCCGTCGAGAAATATTGACTTGTCTCCTCCCCGTGAGGATCTTGGGAAGAAAAAAGAAGATGAGGTGATTACCGAGCAAGTGGGTGAAGGTGGTGGTGATACTGCTAGTGGCGATGGTAGAGGTAAGGGCACTGATGTGACAGTGGAGTCCTGTCAGACTGCTCCACGTCAAACCATTTATACTAAACGCCCTCCGGGTGGCGATGGTGGGGCTACTTCAGGTGCTGTCCGCAGCCCCCAGAATGTTCATGCTGATTCTTGGGATACGAATAACCCTGCTTGCGATGACCTCCCACATGTCCCTCGCTGGAATTTAATCCAAGGTTCCAGGATGAATGATGTGGGTAACTGTCATGATTTCTTCTCGCTCTCTCTCCCCCCAGCTGAGAGGATGTTTCAAAAGAAACGCGGTCGGTTTGAGTTGTTAGATGATCATGTGCGCGCTGGGGTCAACTACTTCGCCACTTCTCAAGAGATTGTGCGTGAATGGAGATTGATGGGAGAGGAGACAGCTGAGTTCGAAGATGAGAAGAGGGCATTTGTTGAGGAGAAGGAAAAATTTAATGTGAAGAAGAAAGGTTTGCTATGGAGGCTTGCGGATGCTGAACAGAAATTCGAGCAAGAGAAACAGGTCAACGTTCAGAAGCAAAAGGACTGGGAGTCTGCCTGTGAACGTACTAATGCCGAACTGAAATCTCAATGTGACGCTATTGTGCGTTTGTATGGTGAAAAGACCGAGATTGCTGAAGAAGCGCAGAAGGCGCGTGTTGCGTTTGAGAAGAAAGAAAAAGAATATGTTGATCGTATCGCAAAACTGGAGAGCCTTGCTAGGCAGAAGGTTTCTGAATGTGAAGCTGCTGAGCATCTCCTTGAAGAGAAAGCTGCTGAGTGCAAGGCTTCTGAACTTCTGCTTGAAGAAGTTTCTGCTAATTGCAAGTGGCTTCTTTCGCGCGCGGTGCCTTTGGTAACTTCCTGTGTTTATTGTCTTCTGGTTTACTGTACTTTCTTCTTACCTTGTTGTATTTTGCAGCTTGCAGATCGTATTGTGAACTCTCGTGAGCTTGCTACTTACATGTTCGAATTAGGTCAAACGGGATACAATAGTGGTCGGAAGTTTGGCTATGCTGAAGGTAAAGCTGCAGCTGCCAGTAATGAAAAAGACCATCACTTTGAGCTTTACAAAGAAGATTATGACGGTAAATATGCTGCTAAGCGCAAGGAATTCGCTGCCTTGGAGTTTGCCGTCGTTAAGGCTGCGCACAAGCTATCCCGGAAGCCGGATGGTGTTGCCTTACTGAAGAAGGCTCTTGGTGATGAGGGTAACACGGCTGGAGGTGCTGGGACCAGTCATCCGAAGTGAAGGATTCCGGCCTGCGTGCCGCGTATGGCCTTAGGCGGCCCTGTAATCCTTGGACAAGTTTGTGAACAATATTAATTTTTGCTTACCTGTTATGCTGGTGAACATTTGACTATGTTTGACTTTTGTTATGTTAATACTTGCCTTTGTGTTATGCGAATTTTGTTAACGTCATAATATGTGCATGTATAATTACTTTGATTCAGGTATCACGAATGAATGATGGCGCTGACAGGTTGTGTTGTGTTTATTACAACGTTTTATTCTGTCGTTTATGTGCGCAGGTTGGTTCGTGAATACGAAGTGATCGAATTACAGGTTATTGTGTGGACCCAGCTGTGCTCAGCCTTGGGGGTGCTTACAATGTTTGTTTGTCCTGTGTTGGATGCTTTCGTTTTTATGTGGGCACGAAGTATTTATTTGGCGTTTGTTAGGCTTTAGTTGTGTATTTGACCCGGCTGTGCACTTGTTTGTGACAGGCCATGGAGGTCTACAACGTTTCCTAATGGTCGAGCCATTGATGTTTTCGTGTATGCCCAAAGTAATATATGCAGTTGTGACAAGAAATTTGCATGATACGGAGATAGCCAAACACTTCTTGTATTACGATAAATGTGTTGGCGATTCGGCCATTACGATTACATAACTTTTTTACATATAACATTTTCTCAGCTGTTGAGCATTCCAAGTTCTTGGAACCTCCTTGTTGTCAATGGGGCGCAGCTTATAGGCTCCTTTTCCGAGTACTGCATCTACGACGTATGGGCCTTCCCATTTGGGAGCCAATTTTCCGGGTTTTTCAGCATTTGAAGCCTCGTTGTCTCTGAGGACGTATTCTCCCGGGTTGAAGGTGCAGACTCGGACTTTGGAGTTGTAATACTTTTCCAGCTTCGTTTTGTACTTTGCTTCATTTATTGCCGCCATTTCTCTCCTTTCTTCTAGGAGGTCAAGGTCGATCCTCCTCTCTTCTTCATTGTTGATCAAGTTCGTTGAGAGCATTCGTGGTGACGGCAATCCTATCTCTGCTGGTATTACTGCCTCGGACCCGTAAACTAGGCTAAACGGTGTTTCTCCATTGCTAGTCTTGGGCATCGTCCTGTGTGCCCACAGGATGCTGGGCAGTTCGTCTACCCAACCTCTTCTTTTTTCTCCCAACCTTGCCTTGATTCCGTCGACGATACTTTTGTTGACGGCTTCAACTTGACCATTCCCCTGCGGGTGTACTACTGAGGAGAAGGTGTGCTCAATGTGTAGTTCTTGAAACCACTGTTGAAGACTGTCTGCGGCAAAGTTCGTTCCGTTGTCGGTGATGATCCTGAGTGGTAATCCGAAACGGCATATGATTTGTTCCCATATAAATCTTTTGACGACAGTGGCTGTGGTTGATGCGAGCGCCTTTGCCTCTACCCATTTTGTAAAATAATCGACTGCGACTATTATGAATTTAACAGCTCCTGGGGCTTCAGGAAAGGGACCAACCATATCTATTCCCCACTGTTGAAACGGCCACGCCGTTGTTACGGGGACTAGTTCGTTCTTGGGACGCATCGTCTTTGGGGCATGTCTCTGACACCCGCTGCATTTTCTCAGAACTTTCACCGCGTCTAGATGCATTCCGGGCCAGTAGTACCCGGCGTTCATCACTTTTGCGACAACCATTCTTGGTCCGGCATGGATGCCGCAGATCCCTTCGTGCACTTCTCTGAGCAAATAATTCGCGTCTTCTGGATCAACACATCTTAACAAAGGCCCGAGGTATGATTTTCGGTATAAAATTCCGTCGGCCATCTGATAATGTTCTGCCTTGTACTGGATTTTGCTCGCTTCAGCATTGTTTTCCGAGAGTATTCCAGATTGAAGGTATGCGATTATCGGAGTCATCCACGACGTTGTTCCTACTTGAACGACACTTACTTCTCTTAGTGGCACTGACGGATTGCTCAAGACCTCTATGCGCGCATCTTTCGCCAGGTGTTGAAAACTTGTAGAGGCGAGTTTACTCAGCGCGTCTGCTGGTTTATTCTCGTTTCTATTAATGTGGTGCACCTTGTAGGAATAGAAGGTTTGTAGCAACGTCTTTGCTTGACTCAGGTAGAGCGCCATTATGTCTCCCTTGGCTTCGTATTGCCCGTTGATTTGTCCGGCCACTAACATGGACTCCACATGCGCTTCGATGTGTCTAACTCCCATTTTGATCGCCAATCTTAAACCAGCAAGGAAAGCTTCGTACTCAGCTTCGTTATTCGTGCTCTTGAAATCCAGACGTATGGCGTAGGTGAATTCATGTTTGTCAGGGCTCACTAGCCGAAGCCCTGCACCTGCGCCATCTTCGTTAGACGCGCCGTCTGTGTATAACAACCATGGTTCTTCGACTTGCTGTCTTTCGGCTTTTTCCATTGCTTTACATTCCCGATCCTTGTCATCCGGTACCTCTGTCATGAAATCTGCAAGTACTTGGCCCTTGATTGCCGGTCTTGGCCTGAAAACCACATTATGGCCCCCGAGCTCTATCACCCACTTTGCTAGTCTTCCTGAAATCTCTGGCCTTGCGAGGATGTTGCCAATATTGTAGTTTGTTAATACGTGAATGACGTGGTTGGCAAAGTACCGGCGCAGCCGTCTTGATGCATGGATCAATGCGAGTACTAGTTTCTCCATGATGGCATACCGGGTTTCTGGATCGGTCAAGGTTCGTGACACATAGTAAACTGGAGTTTGGATCCCTTGTCGATCGACAAGTAACACTGCTCCTACTGCTCTGTCAGAGGCTGACAAGTATAGCACTAAAGGTTCTCCCTTGACCGGTGCAGTTAATGTTGGTAACCTGATGAGGCAATCTTTCATCTCGCGGAATGCGCTCTCGGCTTCTGGAGTCCACTGAAATTGGCTTTTCTTCATACAGTTTCGGAGTGTCTTGATGAACGGGAAGGATTTGGCTGCGTGATTAGCCAGGAAACGGTTAAGTGCTGCCAACCGTCCTGCCAATTTTTGCATCTCCTTGATCGTCAAAGGTGAAGGCATGCGTTCGATTGCTTGTATCTTATCAGGGTTCACTTTGAAACCATCTTTTGCGACGATGAAACCCAGGAATTTTCCCTCTTCCATGCCGAAAGAGCATTTCACTGGGTTAAGCTTGATACCTACTCCGCGCAAGGTGTCAAACATTTTTTGGATGTTCATCAGCATTGTATTCTCTTCTTTGCTCATGATGACTAAGTCATCCATATACACTTCGATGTACTTGCCGATAGCATCGTGGAAGGTTTCATTCATCAGCCTCTGATAAGTCGCGCCTGCATTCTTTAAACCGAAAGGCATCTTGGTGTAGCAGTATAGCCCTGTCGGTGTGCGGAATGCGGTTTTGTCTTCATCTTGCACAGCCATTTGTACCTGGTGGTACCCCTTGTAACAATCAAGGAAACATTTTCACCGGAATGTTGCTAGCGAATCAATCTTTTCATCAATGTCTGGTAAGGCGTAACAGTCACGTGGACATGCCTTGTTCAGATCCTTGTAATCTACGCACATTCTCCAACTGCCGTTGTTCTTTTGGACCATCACTGGGATTGCTGCCCATGTTTGGTATCTGACCTCTCTTATGATTCCCGCATTTAACAGCTCCATCACCTGCTCTTTCATAGCATCATGTTTTATGTCTCCTAAGTGGCGCTTGGCGTTCACCACTGGCTTCACTTCTTCTGAGACGTTCAATCGATGTTCAGCTATGTGCCGTGGAACACCCACCATGTCTGCTGGCGTCCAGGCGAACACATCCATGTTTTGGAACAACGGTTTCTTTAGCGCCGCGCGCGTTAGATCGGACATTGCAGGTCCTAAGGTTACAGTCTGTTCTGGGTATGCGCTGTTCAATACCCATTTTTCTGCTTCCGCGCGTGGTGCTGGTTTACTTGCTTTTGCAGGTCTGAGCTCATCTGTTGCTAGTACTTCCTTGCTTGCATATATGATTGCTACCCCCGTTTCTGTTCCCACAGCTGAATGTGGGCCGAAGCAGATCATGCTGAAGTCGCCTTGGGATTCTCTTCCCAGCAGAATATCGTGCCTTGAAAGTGCGGGTAGCACCATGAATGTAACATCTTCCGTTCTTGAATTCCTTCCATCCGAGAGTAACACCGGGAACGATATCTGTCCAAGGGGAAAGACGGCTTCATTGCAGAAACCAGTGAGTGGGTAATCAACTGGTTCTAGAGCGCCTTATCCTCCTGATCGAATTGGTTGAAACATTGTTCATATATGATATCCGCAGTGCTCCCTGGATCGATGAAAATGTAATCTGTCTGGTAGTGCCCAATCACGCCCGAGATGACTACGGGTCTTCTTTCTCTTGGGTCTCCTCTTACAACCGGAAAAACAACCTGCCTCTCGCGCCACGAGTCGTCCTGTGTGCGCTTGTTGTAGTTTTTCTTTGGTCTTCGCTGACCTCCTTGAATCATATGGGTTTCTAATTTCCGGAGTTTTTTGTTATCTAGCCCTTCGTCTCTTCTTTGTATTTGACGGTAGTCGCGCTTTCCGCCCTTTATCAAATGAGTGAGTTTTCCATCTCTTAAGGACCTTTCTATTTCTTGCTTTAAACTGAAACAGTCGTCAGTTAAGTGCCTTGTGTCTTTGTGGAACTCGTAGAAAAGGTTGGGATCTTGACCCCTCTTGTTTCCAATTTGCAGGGGTGGTTTGAACTGGTGATTTTCAGTGGCCAAGACCTCGGAAGGGGTCTTTGTTAGTGGTGTCCACTGTTTCTCCCTGTTTTCTCTTTTCACCTCTTTCCGGTGAGCTATCTGATTGATCGTGTGGCGCGCATCCTCTCTTACTGGGCTTCTTTCTCTGTGACCGGATGTTTTCCATGGTTGGCTTCTGCCTTTCTTGTTATGCCGGTCGTTATGGTTGTACCCGCGCTGACGGTGATCGTCACCGGTCAACTGTCTGTCAGATTGCGCAATGGTTTTGGCTGCTTCGATGAAGGTTTCCCAATCTTTGGGTCCTCCGTCTCTTCCCTTTACACGTTTGATTAGATCATCGCACTTGACTGCCCTCATGAAATGTGCGCGCATCATCTTCTCGCCCACATCGCCAATCTCCAAACATTCTTTGTTATATCTTGTAACGAAATCCTCCATGCTTTCATGGTCTCTGCGCCATATGTTTAAATAATCAGCTGGGTCTCTGGTGTGTCTTCGTTGTTGAGAGAAGTGTGCAAGGAACTTCTCTCGTAAATCGACCCATGACTTGATTTTTCCTGCTGGCAAACTATCAAACCAGACGCGCGCTGCGCCGATGAAGGTTTGAGCGAAGAGATGGCACCAAGTTGGTAAATTCCATCCACCTGTTGCCCCGGCACCATTAAAAACTTGAAGGTGATCATCTGGATCCGTCAACCCATTGTATTTGCCCACGTTGTGTGGCAATTTCGTTTTATCGATATCAGCCGTGGCAATCTCTCTAATGAATTTTGAATTCTCAGCCATGTCGTCTGGACGATATCTCAAAGTGTAATCATGCTCTGCTTTTGGGTTATAACCTGCGCGCTTGCGAGGCTTGTATGCTTCATGTTCTGGTGGCAACCTACTGAACACTGTACTTTCTTTGTACGTCTCGTCTTCTCCTTCTTCATAATTGTCAAGCTCGTCGTTTATGTTGCGCGGACCTAAACGACTTTGTATTGGCTTTCTTGATTGGTGAGAGTACTGCACATGATTACTTTCTGTTTCGCCGTAAGTATCGCGCGTGTCGTGCACGCTCGGCCTTCTGATATGTGGTGCAGGTACTGATTCGGGGCGTAAGTCGAATGCATTTGTCTGTTGAGGCATGGGAGCGCTCAAAGGCCTTTGCGGTGGGGTGACAAACGCGGACTGGTTGGCTTGTGCTTGAAGCAGAGCTTGCTGCGCACTGAGTTGTGTGTAAACAAGGTTTATATTCGCCATTTGCTCGGCATACCAGGAAGCCAGAGTTTTTCCTTCGGGTAGCCCTAGTAGTCCAGAGAAGTTCAGTTGTGTTTGGTCCGATGGAGCTGAGGGACCAGCTCCATGGCTCTGTGTTTGCACTGGTGGAGGTGTTTGTTGGACTACCCCCAACGGAGGTTGGAAAGTGGCTCCATTTGTAGTTTGGGTGATGATCCTAGGTGGAGTTTGGAACGTAGCACCAGTTGTATTTTGGCTAATAACTCTGGATGCACTCCCGAAGATACTAGGAAAATCGTTGTTCATTTGTCCTTCCTGGATAATTTCGTTCCTTTGGCCCCTTTGGACGTGCACAGTGTCCAAAACGAGCTCAAAGGAAGAAACGTCTCCGTCCACCTGGTGGGAAGGGTTTGTTTCAGCCATTTTGACGGGTGTTTTTCGAAAGAGAAAAGAGATGAGAGTGGTTTTTGCTAAAAGCGGATGGGAAAACATTGCTATGGATCTGGTTACCAAACTTCCGCGCACGAAGAAAGGTCATGATGCCATCTGGGTAGTTGTTGATCGTCTTACTAAGTCAGCGCATTTCTTGCCAATCTGTGAGGATTTTTCTGCCGACAAACTTGCTAAAATCTATGTGGATGAAATTGTATCTCGACATGGTGTTCCTTTTAACATCATTTCTGACAGAGGGGACCCAACTTAATCTGAGCACAGCTTATCATCCACAAACGGATGGTCAATCTAAAAGAACAATCCAGACTCTGGAGGATATGCTTAGAGCTTGTGTGATCGATTTTGGTGGTAGTTGGGATTCACATCTTCCGTTAATTGAATTCTCCTACAACAACAGTTATCACTCCAGCATCAACATGGCTCCTTTCGAAGCTCTCTATGGTCGAAAATGTCGTTCACCAGTCTGCTGGAATGAGATCGGTGAGGCTCAGCTTACTGGACCTGCCCTCATTTTAGAAACTACTGATAAGGTTAAGAAAGTTCGTGATAACCTTCAGACAGCGAGAAGCCGTCAAAAGAGTTACGCGGACCAACGACGCAAGCCCTTGGAATTTCAAGTCAGTGATCGCGTATTACTTAAGGTCTCACCTTGGAAAGGTGTGATCAGATTTGGAAAGAAAGGAAAACTTGCACCTAGATACGTTGGACCATTCAAGATCGTCGAAAGAATCGGTAAGGTAGCCTACAGACTTGAGTTACCTCCTGAACTTGGAAATGTTCACCCAACCTTTCACGTGTCCAATCTCAAGAAGTGTTTAGCTGATGAGAACCTCCACGTACCACTCGATGAAATTCGTGTTGATAAAACGATGCATTTTTGTTGAGAAGCCTGTGGAAATCATGGTACGTGAGGTCAAGTGGCTCAAACGCAAGCGCATTCCATTGGTCAAAGTTCGCTGGGAATCTAAACGTGGACCAGAATTTACTTGGGAACATGAAGATCAAATGAAGGCGAAATACCCACTTCTTTTCTCACAAGTTTTCTCTAAATAAATTTTGGGACGAAATTTCCACAAGTAGGGGAGACTGTGACACATGTGCTTATAATCATTGTAAACAGTTCAATTATCAATAAAACAACATTATTTAATCCTAATGTTTGTTTGTTTATGTTTGATATTTTTTCATGTTTTGTTTTTTTGTTAAATTTCAAACTCTATATCGCTTTCTGGAGAGTTATACGCAAACTGGTGGGTAAACGTAGTCAGTTTAACGTGAAAAATACTCTGGAACATCAACATATTCTTAACATACCTTAAATAACCTCTACATAACTTAGAAATAAGTTTTGAAGGCTTTGGTATGGCAAAATCAAGTTTAATCGCTTACAGGGACTAAATTTGACAAACTGCGAAAGTACGGCGATCCGTACTATAACAGACATTCCGGGACATGACCATAAGTTAAACATACCATAAATATCCTTTACATAGCTTAGAAATAGGCTTGAAGGGGTTCGGTGTGCTAAAATAAACTTTTGGGTCATTCAGGGACTAAAAGCGTCAAAAAGTGCACAAGTTTGCATTTTCGCGCATAACTTACATTCTGAATACATCCAGACATCCAAAAATTTATATAATCATTAAAATATTATGTTTTAGTGATTGGCTTGTCAAAAATCCATCCGTCGCGCAATTTGGACCGTTTTTGCGTCCGTTACGACTTCCGTCGTAATTAACCGAACAACGCAATCGTACGGCCAAACGAACCAACATCCGGGATATTTTTGAGCATATTTCATATTCCCTAAGCTTTAACATCCATATGAAGCTTAAAAAAGGGTTTGACGGGTGTTAGAAGTGCCAAAACACGACCATACGCGCACAGGGACCAAAACTGTCAACTTTGAAAGTTGCTGGTCTGCAGACCAGCATACGGTCCGTAAGGGGAGGACCATATGGTTCGTAAGGCTGCACCAGATCAGCAGAAAGTGTTTTCCAGCTTGATCCAGCTGTTATCCACCTTTAATCTCACTTGCACATGGTTTTGGGCAATACTAGGGGCTCTAATGGTTTTACAAAACCATGGGCTTGATGTGTACGGCCTAGATTGAAGCTCGGATAACAAGGAACGATCTTAACGGCTCTACTAAATCTATAAATACCCCTCAAGATCACAACTCAAAACCCACACCTTTGAATCTGAATTTGTTCTCTAAGTTGATGTGTTTATCACTTCATACCTGAGAATATTCGGATCAAAACTTCCGTTCTTGGCCCCGTTGTAAGTCCTCTTTCGTTCTTTTAGCGTTTTCTGCGTTGACCAGTTTATGGTCAACATGAAGTTCTGTTGAACTTCGCAATGTGAGTGTAATCACGATGGTTATAGTCCCTTGCGACTATACCTACTGATTACCACGTTATCTAGGCTCAGTGACGAGTCGTAGTTTCGGCCAAAATACGTATTCTTGCGTATTTTGTAACCAAACTACTTTTAGGTATCAAAACCGTTTGTTTTGATACCAAACCTGTTTTCTAACCTCGTTAAACATGTTCTAACATGTTTAGCTCGTCACTTTTAGTTTTGTGCTTGTCTAGGATCGTAAAGGTAAGCGATCTAATCAATCGCTTATACTTTCGAACCCGACCCATTTGGTCGATCATTAGGATCTGACCAAACACATTAGGTGACCATAGTTGTATAGGGAATAACCTTCCGAGGTTATACCTTATGGTCACGTCGTTTAAGTAGTTGTAGGATAAGTAGTTCTTATGCCTTAGGAAAAATTACCAGAATGCCCTTTTGCGCCAAAATTCATTTTAAGCCTATGTAACATAATTCTTGATATCTAAACTGATTTACCAACAATATTAGACATGTTAAGGCATATTTTACTTATCATAGGGCTAGTTAGGCATTCCGAACGCGTTTTACGCGAACGACGCGTTAAAGTAGCATAAGCTACCTAAACGGGTCGTAATGGGTCGTAAGCACTTAGGTTAAGTTTCGTTTTAGTATGTAGGCTTTGTTAAACCATATTGCATGAGTTCTTACACTCATTTGGTTTACGAACCCTCATGCTACCCGATCCCCCGAATAGGTCCGTTTATTAACATAGTTACCTATATTAGGTGCCGTTTGATTCCGTGATCTTCTAGCATTGCTTGGTGGTTATCCTAGGAATTCTTAGCAATCCCAGGTGAGTACATAGACCCCTCTTTTACTGTTTTTCAAATGTTTTGGGGTGAAACACATGTGCCTACTTGTTACTTTCGTGCTTTCCTGTTTTCACATCATATACTTGCTATGTTCATTAGTACACTTATAGTACATGATTTACATTACATTGTTTTGCTTTGTATGATAACTTAGCATACTTAGTACATCGTTTTACTTTACATTTCTGCTATGTATGTTGACTGAGCATGCTAGCACATTAATTTACATGACTTTTCTGCTTTGTATGTTAACTTAGCATACTTAGTATATTGTTTTCATATGATATGTTTACATTTGGTATAACATTTGGTTTGTACAAATGGGACTTATATACGTTCATTAACATTAGCTACGCCACTCGGTAGTAAGTAATGGTACCATAGGACTTGACAAATCCCGTTCCTGACATCCTAGGTTTGTTTGGGTGTAAGGAAAGACTGAATCCGAAAACATTTCTTTTGATAACCTTGACTTAGGGTTATCCATCTGTCTCAAGGCTTGAATGTATGCGTTAACTTACCACATAAGTGTTTGTATCAATAAAACATGCATTTACTTTGCAAAACATAACTTTTTGATATATTCAAAATACTTTTTTTTGTACATTTGTACATTTGGTTTATGTTACAACACATTACTTACCATACATAACATTTGTTACGCATTACTTGACCACATTTGGACTTTTAACATTTGATATGGTTTATACAAGGACTTTTTGACAATTGGTTTAAAACGTAGACTTTATACATTGGTGGTTTGTTTAAGTGACTTAAGTAACGAGATGTGAGTTGTATGACACAAGCATGGTGGATACGCCGCTGGTACTTCCTATATATAAGTGCTTGTATTATATTACTTATCATAGCGTTATTTAAATCATTCAATTTGGACTTATACATTTTACACAAGTAACATGTTTTTTTTTCACAAGACTTTGGTTTACAAAACAGTTTATTTTATACAACTCATTTTACTTGGTTATTCATTTAACCATATATTATTCTTTTATTTATACATATCATCTGATTTTATGGCTTTTTAAATGATTTACAAAACAAAACAATTTACAAGGTTCATGACTAAATTTTTATTAAACATTTTCTTAAACTTAAGTCATGAATCCTATTTTCACAAAACCTATGTATCTCACAGGCATTTTTATGCTGACGTGCCTATTTTCACATGTGTTTTCAGGAGCTGTTGCATAGGATGTTCGAGACACACATAGGCGGACCAGTGCCTTAGCAACTTAAAAATGAAGCTAGAACTAGTTTAATTATGTTATGTACTCTTTGTTCCTTGTTTTAAAACAATGTAACTCTCTTGTTTGATAAATAAAACGTAACTTTAATTTCCATAGTTGTGAAACAATTATTTCTGTTACAACACTCCCCGACGTTTCCGCCACGTCTTGTTGTTCTACGTGGTCGGGGTGTGACATCTGTGTTTGTTATGCAGTAGAGAGAGAATGAAACAAGTGGGATCTGTGTAATTGTTTGTGTGTGTAATCGATAGATGAGAGAAAAGGCATGGGTTTTGTGTGTGTTTATTAAACTTCTGCACAATGAAGATCAAGGGAGGGGGTATGGGTCTTTATAGAGAGGTTGAGATCTTGAAGAGATCTTGTAAGATCTTGTTGAGATCTTGTGGTTTCAATTGTTGAGACAAAAATCTCTTGTAGAGATTTGTATAGATTTGATAAGATCTAGATAAGAATTTTTAAGGAAGGATCTAATATATTATGTGCAAGTTTAGGCTTGTGGGTTTTGGGCTTGGGCCCAGGGCCCACAAGCCCATCTCATGTGTAAGTGGCCAGTAATTCCTATGAGACACGTTTTTAAAACCGAAATCACCGTAGCCTAGTAAAATAATATTTCAGAGTTAAAAACGTGTAAAAATAATGTCGGTATCCATCGTAGTCGCGTTCGTGCGTCGATAACGGTAATAATCGTGAAAAATTACATCGTTGCTGTCTTTAATCCGTTTTTCGAGCCGGTTTCAACTACGATTGGCAAAATTTAATTACGAAGCTAGAATATATCGTAAAAATTTAATATTTGTCGGCGTTGTCAGTATTTTGTTCGGTTTCAGCTTATTACCGTTAGATTTCCAGCAGTTTCTTCGCAGATCGTCACACGAGCACTGTAAGGTCGACGAGGCATTCCCAGGCACTCCAAAGGCTTAATTAAGTTAATTTGCATCGTAAACACTATTTATTATCGTTTTAATCACCTGTTAATCACGTAATTAAGAGCCGTAAATCACCGGTTGTCACATTCTCCCCCTATTAATAAAATTTCGTCCTCGAAATTTAGACTACGTCAACTCCTTAGAGTTACGTTATGTGCAAGTAAATACGAATAATGTCCAAGGAAACGAGACATACTGATACAGTCACCAATGTGACCAAGTTAATAGGGGTCCAATAAAAGAGGAATTTCAACCAATAGAATTCCAAGTGGACGTTTACAATATGCAAATGAATGTTAGAAGCAATAACATTCGCTAGGAGAAGCTTAGAATCAACAAGCCCAAACGAAATAGTTTTGCATGAAATGCTCGATCGTGATTAGCCCAAGCTGCAAGTTCTACCAACGTCACAAGGTGTCGTAGTGAATGAAACAATTCAAATATAGCGTTGATCGAACAAGTATCACATGTGTTTTGTATGAAATGAACGCGCAATGAAGTAAATCTGAAATTTTGACTTGAACAACATCATAGGATTTTCAATTGAATATGGAATATCAAAGAAACACTGTTTTCGATCGACGATGAAAAGGCAATAAATATCGTAAGGCATTCGATCAATAATGAAAGAACCGTTAGGAGGTACACCGGAATATGAACTGAATTTTGTGTACCATTGTCTTATCACACGATTGTGTTAAGACTGCTGTGACATGATAAATCAAAGGGGATTTAAAGCAAATCAATAAATGACTTATTGGAGTCGTAGACCAAGCAAGTCTACTACGACTCGGAAAAAATGAAGCGCTTATTAAAACGAATTTGAATATGATGTGTTCAATACATCATATGGTGTCTTGAATTGAATAAGCGTAATGCACAAGTTCAAACAATTGAACTTGGTTTTGGTGCAAGCCGACAATAAATACATGTATCGTCAAGAAAACTTTCGGCATGGTCACAACGAAAAACCATGTATGTAACTTGAAAAGAAAAGAAATTTCAAGAAAATGTGTTGACTTGATAACAAAGAAGCCAACAATTACAATATTGCGGGTCATTCGAACCACAAATCAATAATTAGATTTAGCGAAATAATATTTGAACTTTAATGAAACGCTTTATTCGAAACGAAACCACATGCGTAACAAACGATGCATGCGTAACATATGAATTTTTAAGAAATGAAGCAATGAGTATTCGCTATAATGAAAGAAATGATTGTGATATAATGACCATTAAGAGGAGTAGAGATGTGAAAATCTACTCACTAGATGCAAAAGTCGGAATTTCTATAAAAGAAATTTAAGGACTTTACCTGGGGTTGCATGTGATAACCGGTTGTTAGGTGACATTACCATGGAATGTCGAACATGGTGTACTCGTCGTTATTGAGATAGGGGGAACACGGAGACATGCGTCTTCTCCTTGGCGTGATTCGTGTCGTTGCAGGACCGTGTGATAAGTCGCCGCATCATGATTCGGTAGTTCTCCTGCTGACGGAATCTAGTGTCGTTCAGTCGCGCCATCGTGTCTTCTCAAAGACCTTGCCTCGATATTCGTATATGACATACTTCAACCTCTGTTGACGTATAGTTGCGTTTCATGAAGTTTGCACGCCCGTGCTTTGTTTTGCGTAGGTTACCTGCTCGGTTAACTAAAATAGCATGGAGGACATAATAATGGCGTTTGTCCGAGTTAATAAACATGGTTCCTACGTGATGACCTTTAATGAACTTCAACATGAGTTTCCGAAGGTCTTAAATGCATGTTTCCTAAACTCTCTGAGTTTTATGTACTGTATGTAATTGTTTTTGTGTACCATGTGTATAACACCGTAATAGCGTACGTTTGAAAACAAAATCTTGACTGTTTGTTTTTCGGAAACGGTTGGAGACCATATTCGAGTCTTAGGCGTTCTGTACGTATTTAAAGTCTCAGTAGTCTAAGTCCCAGATAAAGGTGAGGTTAGAGCCTAGGTATCTTCTACAGAAAACCCTATTCGCTGTAACCTATAGCTCTGATACCAATCTGTCACACCCTGAAATTATCAGAGCTGGCGTTACTGGACTGGTATCTTCATTGCACAGCGGAAGCAGTTAAAGCTAAGACTTCTAGAAAATGAACGCCCACTAAGTACTTGACTCTTCATGGTTCTCCTATTCCAACCGTGCCATAACTTTAAAAAGTAACCTGAGAAAGAAACATACGAAAAATCAACATAAAGTTGAGCGAGTTCATAGTTTGTTTTGAAAAAGATTTGAAATAAATCTTTTTGAATAACCGGTTTATGAAATATTGTTGAGAAAACGAATTTAAAATCATTTTCTTGTCATGTTATGTGAAAACTCTGAATTTGTAACGTATTATGTTCGCAAAAATTTTGCTTTTGTAAACTCTTGTGTTTGTAAAACTTGTATAACTGTCGCAACCCCCGATCCCTTATCTGTCCCGGGAACAGGCGGACGCGAACTCAGAGTTTGGTGGTATCAGTTGTTTAATCTCGCAGCGGAATTTACATCAGGACCGTAGTTAGGAAATATTTATCAGAGTAAAACCACCATATTTGATATTATTAATCACATGGGTAAAACCCAAGTTTCTTATTACAACACATTTATAGGGACAAACCCTATTTTATTGAATTTAAAACATCATGTTTTAGATAACTTTTATAGCCACTTATTTTCCAAGCCGTCAGTGCTCTCGAGCTGGCTTTTTCCCAGTTGGCTTTCACATTGTGTTACCTGAAACATGTTTTAAAAATATTTTGTCAGCGGGAAATACTGGTGAGTGAATCCCAGTTTAATCAAGAAACATTTTGTCAATTAACACAGTATTGAGAGCGATCACATTGTTTATTTCTACACAATTACTCATTCAGTACTGTCAATCCTTGACTTATGGGTCATATTACACATTGGGCTAACTCGTTGTCTAATGGTAACGTACTGTCATTCCGACTTACTACTCGCAAGTAATAAATTTTGTATACAAAACCCCAAATACCGGCAATAATTGAAGAACTACAAAGACTCAATCACTGCTTAATCGCATTGTAAAATAATTAAGGTTTTGTAAAACATTCCCAAAAAGGTTAACAAAAAGAGGATAAACTCACATTGCTGTCTTAGGCTTTTCGTAAGGGTTTCCTGGATATAATCTATAATTTATACAAATGTACATTGGTTGGTACCATAACCCTTTGAAAATATTAATGATACCCTCCCCGAGATGGCATTCCAACAACTACGTCGGTCAGAACCACGACAGTTGTTACGGAACCCTAAATCAATCGGGTAGTGTAACTATTACGAAACTAGGGTTATAATACTTACAACGGAGCAGAACCTCGCTAATTAGGGGTATAATACCCGACTATAATGCCTTTCCTACAGAAATTGTGATTTGAGATTGAAATGTGAGCGACGGAAAACGAAAACTGATGCCTGCTATTTATAGTTGTTGATATTGACTCTCAGGCGGCCCGTGTAAAACACAGGCCAGGGTTTACGCGGCCCGCGTCAACCCTGGTCAACACTATAGCTTAGTCCGGTCATCAAGTAGACCCGACACGATATCGATACGTGTCAGCACCGGATGTCTTCGCGTGTATAGGTCTATCGCGGCCCGCGTTAGTTTAAGTTGAGGCTTACGCGGCCCGCTTAAACTAATGGAATCAACGAAATCAGGTTCTAGCCCTTATACTGCCCGTGTAAATGGTTAAGGTGGGTCTACGCGGCCCGCCTCAATCCCATTTTTCTTCTTTTTGATTTATTTTATATGTTATAACATAATTAGGGATTGGTTTTCACATACGGGGTGTAATAAAAGACATATTGGGATATTCTAAAATATACTAGAGTGTCGGAAATATTATGAGGGTGTTGGTTTTACCGAGGGTTGTTACATTCTCCCCACCTTGTTTTAGAGCTCGTCCTCGAGATCTACTGAAACAAGTGCGGATATTTTCTTTTCATTTCAGATTCAAGCTCCCATGTGTATTCAGGTCCTCTTTTGGAGTCCCACTTCACTTTGACTAGAACCAGTCTCTTATGCTTGAGATTCTTGACTTTCCTGTCTTCAATTTGTAGAGGTCTTTCTACAAACTTGAGTTGTTCATTTACCTCTATATCCTTAAGAGGTACTATCAGTGATTTATCAGCTAAACACTTTTTGAGATTTGATACATGAAATACATCATGTATTCCTGCCATTTCCTCTGGCAGTTGTAGCTGATAGGCTACAAGTCCTATTCTTCTAATAATCTTAAAAGGTCCAACATACCTGGGACTTAGCTTTCCCCGTTTGATGAATCTTACCACTCCTTTCCAAGGAGAGACTTTCAATAATACTTTATCTCCTACTTGAAACTCTAATGGTTTTCGCCTGTTATTAGCATAACTTTTCTGTCTATCACGTACTGCTTTTAGTCGTTCCTTGACTTGAATAATTTTGTCTGTTGTTTCTTGCACTATCTCAGGTCCAGATGGTTGCTTTTCCCCAATTTCTGCCCAACAGACTGGGGTTCGACACTTTCATCCATAAAGTGCTTCAAATGGTGCAGCATTGATACTTGTGTGATAACTATTATTATAAGAAAATTCTATTAAAGGTAAGTGATCATCCCAATTACCTCCAAAATCAATTACACAAGCTCTAAGCATGTCCTCCATTGTCTGAATTGTCCTTTCGCTTTGTCCATCCATTTGTGGATGATAAGCCGTACTTAGTTTTAACTTGGTTCCCATTGCCTTTTGGAAACTTGACCAAAAATGAGATGTAAATCGACTATCCCTATCAGAAACAATTGATAAAGGAATACCATGTAAAGAAACAATTTCATTTACATACAATTTAGATAATTGTTCCATACTAATTGTTTCCTTCATTGGTAGAAAATGAGCTAACTTGGTTAGCCTATCTACAATCACCCAGATTGTATCATTTCCTTTCTTTGTTTTGGGTAATTTAGTAACAAAATCCATTGTTATTAATTCCCATTTCCAAACTGGCATTTCTAATTGTTGTAACAAACCTGAGGGTTTCTGGTGTTCAGCTTTAACTTGTGAACAAGTTAAACATTTAGAAACATAGGCTGCTATGTCCTTTTTCATTCCTATCCACCAGAAATTTTTCCTTAAATCCTGGTACATTTTATCACTTCCTGGATGCATTGTATACTTAGACTTATGGGCTTCTTCTAGTATACGATGACGTAGATTTCCTAATTTAGGTATCCACATTCTCTTTTTATGGAATCTCCAAATTCCATCTGTTCCTTGTTCCAATTCTTTTAGCATACCTTTTAATTTTTTAGAATCATCCTTGATTACTGATTCTTGTGCTTCTCTTATCTGATCATTTAAATCTACTTACAGATTTAATTTAAGAGAACGTACCTTTTTTGGTTTTTCATGATATTTTCGGCTTAAAGCATCTGCCACTACATTTGCTTTTCCTTCATGATACTGGATATCACAATCATAGTCACTAAGAAATTCCATCCAACGTCTTTGTCTCATATTCAACTCTTTCTGCCCGAAAACATACCTTAAACTTTTGTGATCAGTAAATATGGTAAACTTACTACCATAAAGGTAGTGTCTCCAAATTTTATGAGCAAAAATTATAGCTCCTAATTCTAAATCGTGAGTTGAATAATTCTCTTCATGATTCTTAAGTTGTCTAGATGCGTAAGCTATAACCTTTTGTCGTTGCATCAACACACATCCATAACCTAATCTAGAAGCATCACAATAGACAACAAAGTCTTCAGTTTCTTCTGGTAACGCTAGTATGGGTGTATGGGTTAATCTTTGCTTAAGAATTCTAAATGCTTCTTCTTGTTTAAATCCCCATTCAAACTTAACAGATTTACAGGTTAACTTAGTTAAAGGAATGGCTATTCTAGAGAAGTCTTTAATAAATCTTCTATAATAACCGGCCAATCCTAAGAAATTTCTAACCTCAGTTGGTGACTCAGGGGTTTCCCATTTAGTAATCGCCTCGATCTTTGTTGGATCTACATGAATTCCTTCATGATTGACTAGGTGTCCAAGGAATTGTACCTGTTCTAACCAAAATTCGCACTTTGAAAACTTAGCATAAAGCTTTTCCTTTCTTAACAAACTTAAAAGTGCGTGCAAATGCTTTGCATGATCCTCTTTACTCTTAGAGTAAATTAGAATATCATCTATGAATACAATTATGAATTTATCCAAATATGGCTTACATATTCGGTTCATCATGTCCATAAATGCAGCTGGGGCATTGGTTAAACCAAACGGCATGACAGTAAATTCATAATGACCATACCTTGTTCTAAATGCGGTTTTAGGAATGTCCTCTTCCTGTACCTTTAATTGATGATATCCTGACCTTAAATCGATTTTGGAGAAAAATCGAGCTCCTTGTAGCTGATCAAACAAATCATCGATTCTTGGTAATGGATACCGATTCTTAATCGTGACCTTGTTTAGTTCACAGTAATCAATGCACATACGCATTGATCCGTCCTTCTTTTTAACAAAGAGTATCGGCGCTCCCCATGGCGACGAACTTGGCTGTATGAATCCTTTCTCTAACAATTCGTCTAATTGTTTCTTTAATTCCTGCATTTCAGCAAGTGCCAAACGGTAGGGTGCTTTGGCAATCGGTGCTGTTCTTGGTATCAAATGGATTCTGAATTCAACTTCTCTATCCGGAGGTTGACCTGGCAATTCTTCTGGAAATACATCTGAAAACTGAGATACTACGGGAATATCTTTTAGTTCTTTTCCTTTAGTGTTAGTGATTATGGAAATCAAATACACTATAGAACCTTTTCTCATACAACTTGCAGTTTTCATCACAGAGATAAATTTAGTAGACCTAGAGTGTTTATCTCCTTTAATTGTGATCATTTTACCTTTTGTTGAATTTACTTGAATTACCTTTTGATCACATAAAATACTGGCTTTATTGGCTATTAACCAATCCATTCCTAAAACGACATCAAATCCTGCCAGATTCATAGGATAAAGGTTTGCAATAAATTTCTGATTTAAAATTTCTATTCTTGCTCCCTGCAAGATTTCAGAAATTCTAACAGTTTCCCCATTAGCTGTCTCAACTAAGCATTCTTGTGGTAGTTTAGTTAATGATTGGTTTAGAAATTTGCAAAACGATGTATTAATAAAACTTTGGTTTGCACCAGAGTCAAATAATACTTTAGCAAAGACATCATTAACTAAAAACGTACCAGCTATGACATCTAGAATCATCTTGGCTTCTTCTGCAGTCAGAACAAATGCTCTAGCATTTTTAGTATTCTTGTTATCTGGAGCTGGAGCTAATTTTGGACAATTTGGCTTGATGTGACCTTTTTCTACGCAATTGTAGCATATCCTGCTGTTTTTCTTCCTGCAGTCTTCTTCCTTATGTCCCGACATTTTGCAAAAGTTACAGTATATAGAGCATCTTCCTGAATGCTTTCTTTTGCAATTCCTACAGTAAGGTGTAGAGGTAGAACCTATATTTTTCCCACGATTAAAATTTCCAGAACGAAATTATTGTGTAAGCTTTTGGGTTAGGTTCCTTCTTTGATCCTCTTCTCGGGTACGGACTAACTCATCAGTCAAGGTATTTGCTAGTTCTACCGCTTCTTCTATGGTTTAAGGTCTAGCTGCCTTGACTACATGTCTAATCTCTCCAATTAATCCCCAAATATAACGGGAAATTAACACTGGTTCTGGTGAAGCAAGAGTTGGCACTATTCTAGCATATTCGAAGAATATTTTAGTATATCCCTTACTATCCACACCAGTCATCCTAAGGTTTAGGAATTTGTTTGCTATCTATTCCTTTTCATTGGGTGGGCAGAATTCTCTTTCTACCTTGTCTTTAAATTCTTCCCATTCCATATTGTAGGTTTTATCACTTCCTCTTAATTGGAGGATAGTGTTCCACCATTCTAATGCTGCATTCTTAAACAGATTAGAAGCAAACAGTATTTTATCTTCTTTAGCACACTTGCTTATCCTTAAGACTGCCTCAGTCTTTTCTATCCAGCGTAAGGTTGCAATGGCCCCTTCATTGCCCGAGAATTCCATTGGTTTACAAGACCAAAATTCCTTATAAGAATAACCATAAGGCATGGTTCTTCTTCTTTTGGGAATGGGCACTTGAAGTAAAGGTCCATTGTTTACACTGTGTTCTGATTCAATTGGTCGCTTACTGCTATGCTTACTTTTATTATCAGCATCTTTAACAGTTTGAAGTATAAATGGCATCACATCTATAATTCCCTGTGCTACTATGTGTTGGATAGCACTATTGTCCACTTGATTGTTATTGTTATTGATGCTTGGATTCTCATTAACCGCGTTAATGTTACTCTGGTTATCATTATTCAGATTTCCTTGATTTCCTTCGTCGGCCATCTGAATTTTTAAACATTTACCAGTTATTGATAGAATAATTAAATAATCTAAGTAACAACCACATAATACACATATTGGTCAAAAACATCGTGCATTGCGACTTTACTCTTTTACTATATAGTATGCGTCAAATACACACTAAAACAGAAATTAAAAATTACAATACTACTATGCCTCGTTAACCACGGAGTGGTCTATACTATGATAGATTTATTATTACACGTATTTTATTTATTATTATTACCAACTTTATCACTTTCTTCAGGGATATGGATTTCCCCTGAAATCCATCTGGCGCTCATCGTATTTCCATACGAGTTGCTCTCCTACATATCTCATCCTCTCGCTACTTTCTATGATTTCTTCTCCAAAAATTCAGAGTTCTTGCAAATTCTCTGCACTCATTGGGGGTGCAGGTACTGGTATTGGCTCTGGGTATTGAGGTACTGGATTCTCCTGAGGGTATGGATTCTCCAAAATTTCCCTAATGTATTCATCGTTGTCAAAATAGGGATCTAGTGGATCCAGACCTGGATACGTTGCTAAGTTTGGCAAAGTTTCTTCGTTTAAGTGATAGCGTGGCACATAATCTCTAAGATCATCAAACCATGGATCATAATTTGGATCTAGTGGATTAGGGGCTGGTATCCTAGGTATCTCCTCAGGGTTAAATTCATGCATATCTACCTGATTTTCCTGGTTTTCTATCTCCATGGGTTGATCTGGGTTTTGTGGTTGTGGGGCTACTAGTTGTTCCAGACTCGGGTCAGCAGCAGTTGTGGCTAGGATATGAAAATTAGCTAGGCTTCTATTAAGCATATCCTGTGTATGGTCATCGGTTCTACGCTTAGCAGCTGCTAACACTCTTTGCTGTTGCAACTTTCGCATTCTCTTCCTACGAGCAAAAGCTTCCTTACTGAACCATCCTCGTTTTTATTAGGGAATGGCTCTTCTGACTGAGCTCTAAAAGCAAACACTCCTTCTTCCTAATCAGCAGTATACCCAGAAAGGGCAGGCTGTGACGAGGTACCTTCACTCTTAGGTGATTCAGACAACAGACGATTCATGTCTGAGGGTCCTTGATCACTCATACTGTAAACTAACAGATAGTCAAATAACACATAACAAATAAATACAGTTATGCATGTATTTCCATAATTTATTTCCTAACACAAAATTTAGAATTTAAGTGTCAGCAGAACACTTCTTTGGCTCAGACCAGTGGCTCGGCTCTGATACCACCTTCTGTCACAACCCTCGATCCCTTATCTGTCCCGGGAATGGGCGGACGCGAACTCAGAGTTTGGTGGTATCAGTTGTTTAATCTCACAGCGGAATTACATCAGGACCGTAGTTAGGAAATATTTATCAGAGTAAAACCACCATATTTGATATTATTAATCACATGGGTAAAACCCAAGTTTCTTATTACAACACATTTATAGGGACAAACCCTATTTTATTGAATTTAAAACATCGTGTTTTAGATAACTTTTATAGCTACTTATTTTCCAAGCCGTCAGTGCTCTCGAGCTGGATTTTTCCCAGTTGGCTTTCACATTGTGTTACCTGAAACATGTTTTAAAAATATTTTGTCAGCGGGAAATACTGGTGAGTGAATCCCAGTTTAATCAAGAAACATTTTGTCAATTAACACAGTATTGAGAGCGATCACATTGTTTATTTCTACACAATTACTCATTCAGTACTGTCAATCCTTGACTTGTGGGTCATATAACACATTGGCTAACTCGTTGTCCAATGGTAACGTACTGTCATTCCGACTTACTACTCGCAAGTAATAAATTTTGTATACAAAACCCCAAATACCGGCAGTAATTGAAGAACTACAAAGACTCAATCACTGCTTAATCGCATTGTAAAATAATTAAGGTTTTGTAAAACATTCCCAAAAAGGTTAACAAAAAGAGGATAAACTCACATTGCTGTCTTAGGCTTTTCGTAAGGGTTTCCTGGATATAATCTATAATTTATACAAATGTACATTGGTTAGTACCATAACCCTTTGAAAATATTAATGATACCCTCCCCGAGACGGCATTCTAACAACTACGTCGGGCAGAACCACGACAGTTGTTACGGAACCCTAAATCAATCGGGCAGCGTAACTATTACGAAACTAGGGTTATAATACTTACAACGGAGCAGAACCTCGCTAATTAGGGGTATAATACCCGACTATAATGCCTTTCCTACAGAAATTGTGATTTGAGATTGAAATGTGAGCGACGGAAAACGAAAACTGATGCCTGCTATTTATAGTTGCAGATATTGACTCTCAGGCGGCCCGCGTAAAACACAGGCCAGGGTTTACGCGGCCCGCGTCAACCCTGGTCAACACTATAGCTTAGTCCAGTCATCAAGTAGACCCGACACGATATCGACACGTGTCAGCACCGCATGTCTTCGCGTGTATAGGTCTATCGCGGCTCGCGTTAGTTTAAGCTGAGGCTTACGCGGCCCGCTTGAACTAATGGAATCAACGAAATCAGGTTCTAGCCCTTATACCGCCGGCGTAAATGGTTAAGCCGTCTACGCGGCCCGCCTCAATCCCATTTTTCTTATTTTTGATTTATTTTATATGTTATAACATAATTAGGGCTTGGTTTTCACATACGGGGTGTAATAAAAGACATATTGGGATATTCTAAAATATACTAGAGTGTCGGAAATATTATGAGGGTGTTGGTTTTACCGAGGGTTGTTACAATAACCGTTAATGTCCACCCCGACATTGACAACATGCATGCATAATCCTATGCTTTGAATTTATATAGAACATGGTATGTAATTTGTAAAGACGTATTGAAACTGAGTTCTGTATATGTAAGGAATACAAGATCGCTAATGGTTCGTGAGGCCACTAACATATGTAACGACATAGGAAGCATCCAAACCATAGGCATTTTTAGTTGTCGATTCCACAACTGTCAATTCACGACTAGAGACACAAAAGCACTGCTTGGTAAAAGAGTGGCCAAGAGTGTGGTTGCCTGAAACCCATTAGATCTAACCTTTTGTTCCGCGGTCTTGGTATGTAACTGATTAATGGTGCTTATGTTACCCTACTCGTGACATGATCTATTGTGTCATTCCTTAGTTTAAGATATCTCTTTGTACTTGCATTTTCCCGTAGTTTAGAAAACCAGAATACGTGTGTATGCACATTTCGAAAAATACTCTTGCTTGAAAAACCGGTATAGAACATAAGCTTTTCGTAAACCATTTATGTTAGTTAAAACTTGTTTGTAAAATGGTTTAGAAATATGTAATTCATGTTTATTGAAAACCTTGTACGTTTTGCAAAATATGCATGTCTTTCCACCCCGAAAACATTTAGAAAAATGTAAAACCGTAAAAAGGTGGGGTTATGAACTCACCTGGATATTCCTGTGCAAAGCTAGCTATACACGACTTCGTGATGTCGTTTCCAAGACGCGACTTGCTAGCGTGCACTTCTATAATATTCCTAACACAGAATATCTTATAAGTTTCTAATAAAGCGACGTAGTTAGACTACGTGTCACCTAGCTCTACCGAATCGGTGACCGAACGATTCGACGGTTTGTTGTTAACTTAAAAGAAACGAAGAAGTTATACTTGCTAAGTTTCGTTTATTGTCACGATAATTTACTAAGTCTATACACACTTAGTTTTCGAAAGATTTTAAAGTATATAAATATTTATAAAAAATATAAATATATTGTTGTATCGTGTTAGCCGTCTCGTGAAGTTGTACGTGTATGTAATGAATGTTTCATGGAAAGAGTATATAATAAACTCGTATTATATATCGTAAGCCGTTTAGGCGTTTGAAATAAATGTAAAAGTTATATTCACTTTATAAAAGAATTGTCGACTTGTCGTGTTTGAAAATAAATATGTAACTATATTTATTTTTTTTATAAGAGAATCGATTTGTTTGTGTCGGAAATAAATATGTAACCATATTTATTTATAAAAAAGGATTCGAGTTTAACGTTTGAGATAAATATAATAATTATATTTATTTTGTAAAATAGTTTGCGTCATCGTCGTTTTTGCAAGTTATAAAGTGCCGTTGAAGTAATATACACATTTATATTGGTTTTTATAAAAGTCGCTTGGTATCAATAGTTGTCGCTTTTCAATAAAACATGTTTTGTTTTTACGGATTTTCTCGAAAAACGGGCAGAGTTTCCTCTGTTTTTGAACGCCCCCGACAACGCAAGTTTTCGTTATTTTTATCAAAATTCAATCAATATACTCAATATATAAGATTTCATCAAATATGTAAAGATTTAAAGTATACTTAAATAGATCGGTTCGAGCTTGTTTCTCACGTATTTAATAAAACTATAAATATAACGAAATAAACGCATCATTAATTTTTACCAAGTCTTCCGTCAAAATGTCGAGCCGCTTGACTGAGTTGACCGAGTCAACTGAGTTGACCGGTTGAGTTGACCGAGTCGACCCGGACCACGAGCCGATCCAAAATCCGAACTTGTTGACCGGGTTTGACCCGGAACCAAATCTGACCCAAAATTCTGACCGTTGTCCCGAACCCGTTGACTTGCTGACCGGTTTTGGACTTGAACTCGAACCAAATCTAAACCGTCGGACACAGACAAAATCTGAGTCTACCTGACCCGTCTGTCCACCATAGTGCCGTAGTCTCCATCATCAAGATCGATCATCATCTTCACAACATCACTCCATCAGCAACAGCAAGAATCATCTCATCTTCAAGTTTCGGGAAAATAAAGAGAATTCGAGGTTTACCTGAAAGTTGTCGGGGAACAAGGAGGCACCACCGCCGCCGAAACCAGTCGTCGGCCGTCCCCCGCCGCTCCGCCGCAGGCGGCGGCGCCGCTACCGCCGTCACACCCTTTCTCCGACCTCTCTCTCTTTCATCTTGGCTCTCTCTTTCATCTTGTCGTGCCGTCGTACGCCACCACCGTCAGGTGGTGGCCTGCCGTTGAACATCGAGCAACAGGGGAGGGGTGTTGGGGTTTTATAGGGTGCGTAAGGAGTATTGTCAGAGGAAGGGGGCGCCGGAAACCAGAATTCGGTGACCGGATTCACCTAGGGAGAGAGGGGATCCAAGGTGTAGCTGATGTTTGTTTTGAAGTGTGTGTGTCTTAGGGTTTTCAAATATGGAAGATGAAGTTCTCTGTGTTTGTTATGTAGTAGAGAGAGAATGAAACAAGTGGGATCTGTGTAATTGTTTGTGTGTGTAATCGAGAGATGAGAGAAAAGGCATGGGTTTTGTGTGTGTTTATTAAACTTCTGCACAATGAAGATCAAGGGAGGGGGTATGGGTCTTTATAGAGAGGTTGAGATCTTGAAGAGATCTTGTAAGATCTTGTGGTTTCAATTGTTGAGACAAAAATATCTTGTAGAGATTTGTATAGATTTGATAAGATCTAGATAAGAATTTTTAAGGAAGGATCTAATCTATAATGTGCAGGTTTAGGCTTGTGGGTTTTGGGCTTGGGCCTAGGGCCCACAAGCCCATCTTATGTGTAAGTGGCCCGTAATTCCTACGAGACATGTTTTTAAAACCAAAATCACCGTAGCCTAGTAAAATAATATTTCAGAGTTAAAAACGTGTAAAAATAATGTTGGTATCCGTCGTAGTCGCGTTCGGGCGTCGATAACGGTAATAATCGCGAAAAATTACATCGTTGCCGTCTTTAATCCGTTTTTCGAGCCGGTTTCAACTACGATTGCTAAAATTTAATTACGAAGCTAGAATATATCGTAAAAATTTAATATTTGTCGGCGTTGTAAGTATTTTGTTCGGTTTCAGCTTATTACCATTAGATTTCCAGCAGTTTCTTCGCAGATCGTCACACGAGCACTGTAAGGTCGACGAGGCGTTCCCAGGCACTCCAAAGGCTTAATTAAGTTAATTTGCATCGTAAACACTATTTATTATCATTTTAATCACCTGTTAATCACATAATTAAGAGCTGTAAATCACCGGTTGTCACAAAATATATGGCGTTTTATGTAAAACTTAACAAACCCATCGGTTTGATTATTTTGCCTGCTCGTCTGTTGAAGTGGCTTTTGTTGATGTTTGGGGACATAGATCTATGACGTGTGGGTGGGGTTTCGCTTTGTTCTTCAAATTTATCTTCATCTTTATAATCATCCCACTCTTCAGTGTCATTGATCTCTTCTCCTCATCTAAGCCTTCTTCAAGAACAAAGAACACAAAATGACATATGAAATGTCATCAGTATCTTTTTCTTGAAGATTTGTCCATCTCATGCAGCAAAATCTTACTGAGTTACTCCCCTCACGTAACAATCCATTCAGTGAAACTTCACGAAGAAGAATACTGAGTATCCAAGAAAGCATATTAGCCATCTTTGATTTTTTTTTTAATTTTTTGGTGTTTTACAATGAGTGGTATTTAGTAGTATTGGCGTTTTTTTTTTTAGTTTGATCAAATGGAAGTTGCTGAGAGGTATTATTTTATAGGATTTCTTTTGGCGGCGTACGTTAGGCGGTGCATTATTATAATAAAGTATTCGTCGTTTCAGTTACTGTTTGTAATTATTGTTTTTGATAAGCTTTTATCTCTGAAGTCTGTAACACGTCCCATCTTTCAAGTTTGGCGTTTTCGATTCTAATATAATAAATTTTCCGTCTCTTCAGTTTTACTGTTTTGTAGTTACTGTTTCTAGTTACATTTTCAAGTTTGGTTTTTTTTTATGTTTTTTATAATACTTGTCCAAAGTAATTTTATTATAGTTTGGTAGTTTTTGGGACGTTTTATTGCATGATGGCGTTTTAACAAGCATTTGGTCGTCTGCCGTTTTTATTATATATGGCGTTGTTATTATATAACAATCAACTGAAAAAGAAAATTTAAAAAAATATAAACAGTTGATCTTCCAAATCTTGACTGTCACCAGTCTCTTTCTTCTTTTTTAAATCATCTTAAAATGGCTGTTTCAACTTTCGTATGATTCATTTTGTTTTTTTTTGTTTTTGAAGTAGTTTTTTTGTCGTCGTTTGGAAGAATAAAGTGTGACATCAGCCTCTTTTTCTTGAAGATTTGTCCATCTCATGCAGCAAAATGTTATTGAGTTACACACTTTAGCTAACAATCTTGAATTTCCAAGGAACGATGTTTGATTTTTTAACTTTTGGCGTTTTACCGATAAAAAGAACGCCACTAAATAAAAACACCTTAAACCTCAAAATTTGATCATGCTAAAATCAATAATGTTTTGTTGTATGAGATGGACAACATTGTTAATCCTCAGTTAAGAAAGATATCTGACAATGTTGTCCACCTCATACAGCTAAACTTTATTGACAACAAACCTCAATAATGTTTTTGTATGTTTTGGCGTTATAAATTGGATGGAAGTTTAGGATAAAGTCAATAAGATTTTACTCAATGAAATGGACAATATTCTCACTTAAGAATTTTTGTCCATTACATTGAGTGAAACCTTACAGACAACTAAACTGAATTTCAAATAAACGTTTTGGTGTAGAGGATATTTGATGTTTGGGTTTTTCGGTGTTTCTAAGACGAATGGTATATATTAAATATGGCGTTTGGGGTTTTGTGTGTTTTTTTAATTGAAGGTCTGAGATGTTATATATATAGGATTTTTTGGTGGTTTTTTTAGGCGGGATTTTATTATAATTAAGTTTGGCGTTTTATATCTAATGGCGTTTTTAGTTTAGAATGGTGTGTGTTATTTGTATGGCGTTTTATTTCATGAGATGACGTTTTGTGTGGAGAAGTCAAAAGACTTTTTTACCCTTAATGAAGCGCGTCCACGTAATAAATTTGATGTTATTTACGAAAACGCCACCGCGTCAATCTACTCCATAGATTGTTTTGATCGGACGATTCATAAGCGTTCTCACCGTTCTTACACTTTCCACCGTTTTCTCTAAATCCTGACCCTATATATATATATATATTAAAGAGCAAAATATATATATTAACAAGAATTGGTGAAAGTTATACAAAAATCAGACAAATAGCAAATATATATATTACAAACGAATCTTAAAATTATTATTTTTAAGAAATATATTTTCGAAAAACATAAAAATCATAAGAAATGATTTTAGTCACTAAATACCAAATACATGGGTATCTATACCTAAATACATGTATACTTGTCGAAGTATACACTTGGTGAAACTACAAGATATTCAAATATTAACACAAGTATACTTATAGAAAATAATATTAAAAATATTATTTAACAAAATCATACATATTTATTTTGGGAAATAAATATAATTATACATCTACTTTGACTTGGTCAAAGGTACACAAAGACAAGAATACATAAAATAGTATAAGTATACGTATACAAGAACAAGTTAAAAATATATTATTTTTAACACCCATCGAACTTGGATTATATGTATTTATTTGAAGATATATATACACATACACTTGGAAGGTGATCGAAGATCACATTAAACAAAAAAAGTTATTTTAAGAATATAAAATATATCCCGTAACGATGTCAACGAGACAAACGGGTGAGACCCGACTACAAGGGGCTCGGCCCTACACATGTCGTGGACACGTACATAACACTCGTGCGAAGCACGAAGTCACAAGAGGGCTAGACCCGTTCATACAACTCACGAATATATAAAAATATATATTTGTGAAATATATATTAACAACTTAGAAATTTTTCCATCTAAAACATAGTCAATAAACAATAATTCCATACAACTTAACACAAGTCCTAATACACTTTCAAGATGGACAACTTGTACATAGATTATACATAGACCTAAGTGTCTAACGAAAATTAGGACACTTGTAGGTTACTTTGCGGGACAAGAAGACTATTTGTGATTCTAGAACGCTTACGAAACGCATTCAGTGAGTTCATGTCCCCTTTTCCTTTTAACCGCTTTTCAGTTTTACAACTTTCGGGAGACATGTACAAGTGGTATGATATGCAAGGAAATGAACCAACTTAGATCATGTGCGAATAGGGTTGTACTTAAGCACCTTTAATCACACATATAAACTGAGGAACAAAAGGGGTAGATCTACTGGGTTTTGGTAAGTCCCACTCTTGTTCCATGGGACCCACACGGAAGAGTGCTTTTGTGTCCCACTCGATGGTAATCGACACAAAAATCGTCAATGGTTGGATGGCTTCCTATGTCGTCACACATATTAATGTCCTAGCTATACATTAATGATCAACAATTTCATTGGCGCTTTAACATACCAAACTTTATACAAATTTATTCAAATGTTTTAAAGATTCATTTGATACAAAAACAACTACATGAATTCACCAACTTTTGTTGACATTTTTAAACTTACATGTATTTCAGGCAATTAGTGGACTATGCGGGGATTTCATGTCAAGAAAGCAAGGGTCAGAACTCCCTGCCAACTTTTGGAGGATTTTCTCATTATATACCACCTCCTTGCAGTGATATAGTGATCAAAACCTTAAATTTTAAAAACTTGCATTTTGATGTATAACATTTTGGAAACTTATTTTCATTTGAAGGGTTGTAAACAATATACTTAACCTTGTGTTGCGTTTTGAAACTATTATAGCATTGGCATTTGGAGTATGTTTTATTCATATAGTATGTTTACTTTATCGTATGCAATGAGAATCAATCACGATCACACCTTACGCTTCTGCCTACGAGCGAGTGTGACACTATCTGCCTTTCTGCTTTTGTATTGTTTATCTTGTATCTTCCTTTTGTTTGATCCTTTTGACTTTATCTTCAGCACATGATCAGATTGATCATATTTTTCCTCAATACTTACAAAAATTTTCCTAACATACGTCAGCGAGGAGCGAGGAGCGAAGAGCTAATGAATACCTTTAACTAACACCAAACAATTTTTTACAAGGAATAAGTAATATTAAAGCTATTTACACGCATACTAGTAAGCTACACATTCAGCGAGTATCATTACTCGTGTGTACTATCATGAATACATACCTCGTTTTATGTACAATTTACCTACCGTGATTACATACTCGGTTTTACGGTTTCAAAACATGTACCAATTTGATCAAATTTGAAATACACTCACGTGTTCCAAATGTTTCTGTAAACTTACTATACATGCTAAATATATTTAATATAAACTCATGCCATATTTAAAATATAAAACATTTCAAACTTTGTAAAAGAGTTGAATCTATTCACCTTTAATAACTCATGAGAAAGCTTAAAACTTCTACTTCTCATGGATTTTCGGGCAACCCTACGACAACGTTGCAGTAGATATCAAAGTCTCTTGCTTTTTGATATCTTTATTTCTTTTTCTCCGGTGATTCCTTTGTCAATTTCTTTTTATCTCCTATAATTATATATATATATATATATATATATACACAGGGTAGGAGTTGGCTACAAAGCCAACTTTTCCTACAAAGTGTATGAATTCATATACTTGTGACATATGGCAATTAGTTATTTTAATCAAAATGGCAAGATGGTAATTTGATAATTATTTTAATTATGGAATATATTATATCCTAAACTAACTAATGAGAATTTTAAGGAAACTAAATATCTCTTTGATTTCAAATGTGACAGTTATCAATGATTATAATACAATCGCTACAACATATTCACATTCAATTCATATTCCATCTAGTTCGTCACATTGTATTTTATCACTAAAACACACTACTATGAACATATCTACGTTGTGTTTTAGCAGTCAGTAATTGTAACTGGTTCATCACATTGTGTTTTATCATAAACAAATTATTGACGTGTTTTAGAAGTCAGTCACTAGTTCGTCACATTGTGTTTTATCACTAAAACACAATACTATGAAACATCTAGATCTGATTTATCGTTATTTTTTGTATGATTTGGTGTTTTTGAATGTGAGGGATTAGAGAGAGAGAGAGAATCGCGACAATTATGGAGGTGGTTTTATGATTGACAGTTATTTCCTTATTTAAAACAAGTTAAGTGACACATTTACCCCCAATCAATTAAATTATCATATTTTTAAGACACATATATTACCAAAATGCCACCAAAATGATCTCAACAATCAAACACACTCATCCAATGGTTAAGATCACTTCCTATACTTTGTAGGAAAAACACACTTTGTAGAGGAACCCTACCCCATATATATATATATAAAGGGGAAGGTTCAAATGAAAACAATTAGTTAACGCGAAAACTCGAAAACTAACTAAAAAAAGCCTAAAAAACATACCAAAAATTTTTTATAACAATTTTCGCTATTTGAACTATATAAAAAAAAAACTTTTTTTCAAAAAAAAAAAAAAAAATTTTGTAGTGCACATGTGTACTACAAATTTTTTTTTTTTTTTTGAAAATTTTTTTTATATAAAAACTAGCGATTTTTAATAAAAAATTGTAAAAAAAAATTGGTGTGTTTTTAAGCTTTTTTAGTTAGTTTTCGAGTTTTCGCGTTAAAAGTAGTTTTCATTTGAACCATCCCCTGCATATATATATATCGCCAATACTAATACTACTAAAAATAATAATAATAATAATAATGATGATGTTGTGAAACTAACCTAATAGCAAAATAATATAGCAGAGATGAAGGGAGAAAGGGATTGCTATTTCATTAATAGGTATGATATACAATGAGATACAATAGTGGTATATATAGGTGTACAAAACTTGGAGAGAAAGCTAATCTATTTTTGGTATTGATAACCACATTAATAATAAATATATTCATAACACTCCCCCTTGGTTATCAACATAATACGGTTGATGCTACCTCGTTAAAAACCTTGCTAGGAAAAACCGGTGGGACAAAACCATAGCTAAGGGAAAAAGAGTGCAGCGTGTAATGCGCATTAGTCCCCCTGATACTTCTAGATCAGGTATGTTGCCTCATTAAAAACCTTACTAAGAAAACCCAATGGGACTAAACTTAGTCAAGGGAAAAAGAGTGCAACTTAAATAAGTCTCCCCATCATTTTAACATGTATCCTTTAAGTGAATGTATCCATCTTCCTTGAAAGTTGATTAAAGCTTTTGTAGTCAATGATTTGTCGCTTGATCCCTTAATGTGTAATCCTTTATGTTGAGCAATGTTGTATAATCTTCTAAAAAGACTTTAGGTGCCTCATTCCAACAAAATATCATATGTCCACGACTGTGTTTAGTTACATTCCTGCATGTACAAGACTAACCAAACTTTTTTTGATGGGTTAGTAAAAATAATCAAATATCGTTTATACCTAAAATATTTCGTTGAACTCATTCCAATGTCTCTTCGCTTGACAAAGGTTATATCATAACAATAAGCTCAAGTGAAATATATTATAACCATACATAGCTAGCAAAACATTTTAGTGCACACACGCATTTAACGATGGTACTTCTAGAATGAGAATCTCTACTTTGGTAAGAGATGATAATAGGCATTTCTTATAACAAATGACATAACAATCGTTAACATACTTTAAAGTTCAACTATGTCCATACTAAAATATCCCAACATTATCTTCTAGATGTACTTGAGGGATTGATAAAATATAATTACATATATACTCGAACAGCAGTTCGAGTAATAATTAGATCGTGCCAAGGTCATTAAAAAATTGTCCCTCTAAAAGCTCGACAGTTTCTCTCGATGATGCCTAAACATCATCACTGTAAACGGTGATTATAGTGAACTTTTAAAAGTAGAATGTTGATAAAACATGGCTAATTTAATCAAACTTATATCCCTCTTTATGCGAATACTCGAGTTGTACAACACTCGACTCGACTATTTTAGTCCATACATATTTTGTCAACTTCATATAGTACGTTCTTGAGGTTTTGACATCAATGCTTCTAGCATTATCAATCCATGAGGGAATTTGTTCCATCTTATCCAAATATGCACATGCTTTCACTCTTTAGAAGTTTTGCTACATAAAATTTGCCCATTTAACATATCGATATCTATATCGTATGCATAAATGTCATGAACACTTGCTTTTATCTCCGAAATCCATATTATACCATGCGTGTACACTATTTATTGAGATATCACAATCACCGGGTACAAGTTTTCTATGTATGTTTCTTGGTGCACAAGTATTACATCGTTAAGATGTTTCAATTAACCTTTTAAGCACTCAATTGCTTTAGAAACTCATCAGGAGTTCCAATTATATCCAACATGTAAAATAATCATAACCTGTTCAAATCCGAATATGTATAAATGATCACATTGTTCTCGAGAACTTACTTTACATGTCTTACATAATTTAATCCTTCGAGACTTTCATGTAAACTTTCAGTATCAAGTGATACATAACATTCATAAGACGCATATCAAATCTCTCTTTATATTACCAGACTAATAAAATATTGGAAAGTCAATGCATCCACCACTTGAGAATAAGTCTTCTCATAATCAATCATAGGTATTTGCGAAAATTCTTGTGCCACCAATTTTTCCTTATATCGCTCAATTTGATTTTCACATAATTCACATAAAAGACCCGTTTATATCCAACATATTTTACAACTTTAGTTGTATGGGTTGTTGGTCCAGATACTTTCCATGTCATTAGAGAATTCAACTTTGCCTTATTTGCATCTTTCCATTTTGGCCAATCATTTCTATGTTTACGTACATAGGTAAATCTCAAATCTTGATCCTTGTCATTTAATCATTTCAAGCGCCAGATTATATACAAAAGTATAACGACGTCGATTTTTATTTCGATTCCATACATATCTTAGACATGATACACCTTATCGAGATCTCATTATTTTCAGGTACCTGAGGTTCTTCTTAAACCACCATGTCTATTGTCTCTTCGGGAGACCTTTTTAATATAACCTCGACTTGACCATCTTAATTAGTTGCTCCAACTTTCGAGAAATTTTATTATTGGAATCGACTGGTCTACCATGCTTCAGACGTGCAATAGACTCATTACAAAAATGTGGTGATTGTCCTTCTGGGACACTCATCTTAATTAGAGCATTAGCAGTTGGTATATGTAACATAGTCACCTTTTTAAGGTCAGTGAATGTGTCTGGTAATATATTCGCTAATATTTGTAAATAAGTTATTCTTTGAACTTCTGGTTCACACTTTTATTTTTTGAGGATCAATGATAATTCATACCAACTCATTTCTTTTCCAACTGCTTTTTATCTCCCCCCTGATGTTGGGAATGTTAATCCATTTAGATGGATATCAATTAATATATTATCTATTATATATAATAAATGAAAGGATTTGGGCTGATGTGGCATTAGATTAGAGCTTCTTGGATGCCTTTTTGGTGGGAAAATAACATGGATATTTACATTGATCGTGGATCCCATTTTGAGCTACGCGACCCGATCCATCTATGCAATCCGGATTCCATATATAAACCCTTTTGGAACTTATAGAAAACCCTAATCTCCCACTCTTCTTCGCCGCTTCATCCAATTGGAACTTATAGAAAACCTAATCTCCTGCTCTTTTTCGCCGTTTCATCTAAATAATCACAACGAATCCCTCCCAGGTATGATGTATCACCTCTGTTCTTCAATCGATTATATGATTTCTTGATTTTTTTCTTTTGTGCGCCGATCTATATTGCGGGTATACAATCAGATCAATTACATATGATTTGGGATAAAACGCTTCTTTTATGAACCCTAGAATCCCTTCATCGATCTAAATTTGTGTGTTTTTTAGTTTTGTTCTTCATCTTTTTTATCAGTTCAAGATTATGATTAACCATCCTTTTCTTTAGCGATTATTTTTCTATCAGTTCTGATCTGTTTTTTTGGTTTGTTAGACTACGACTAATAGATTGTTACTTTACATCACACATATAATTGCTGGTGTTAGGTTCCGAGGGCAACGATGGTGATTCATTCGTTGATTGTTGTGTAGGTATATTTATGTTCGTTAATCTAATCAATTGATTCAGTCCTCTGATTGTTGTTTGATAATCTGTTTGTTTCGTTTGAGATGTTGTTTGATTATAGATAGATGATCGATTGAGCGGACTACAAGTCTTCAAAGGGGATTGGGAACTACACACACGATTTGAGGTTTTGGGTTTCAATCCAATCCGTATAATTCTTCTCAATATCTCTCTGATCCTTCCATTTTTTAGGTGCTATACATTATAATCCGCCTAGGCATGCTACTGTTAGTTTACTGAATTCCGTGTCAAATGATTCTACATTTGCAATCAAGTTTGAATACTTTTCAAGAATATGAATTCTATCTTTAATGAATATCTCATGGTGCTAAATGCTTAATTATTTGGTCAGGTTGCAGCCTGTCAGCGGAGAAATTACAAGATAACAAAATGCTTAGAACCCATGAATTTATGGATGGAAAGGTATAATGGCACCTGTTATAATGCATGATAATATGCAAAATCTTTGTGTGTCTTTGTGTTTCAGTTGAGCATCTTTGTAAATTTGCAGCATGAAAAGTATGAGTAGTTTACTTGCAAAATAGTTTATTACAAAGTGATTAAGGCTGAGAATGTTATCCGAGTTTGTGGAGTTGAGCCACTAAGTGTTCTTATCATAACTACGGGCTTTCTACATGAAAAAGCAACACACTTTGTTTACATAATAAATGCAATGTAGGCTATGCATTCATCAACATGATATCTCATTCACACAGGTTTTAATATTCTATCATGGATTATTGTATGATTTTAATGCAACATTTCGTTCATTCCAAATTTTTATTTATTGACTTAAAAATTATATAATTGACATTGTGCAATCCATATAGTACATGTGCACTTAATAATTTTATTTTTTACACCCGAAACCCGACACAAATGGGACGGGTATACCCGATACCCGACGGGTATTGGGCCGGGTATGGGATTAGTTGTAAAAAAATTCATGGGTTTGGGTCGGGTATGGGATTAGGTGATACCCGACCCGATTACCCGAAACCACATACACGTTTACGCGAACTATATACCCGATCATATATCCGGTTTTTTTAATTTATATTTTTATTTTTCATCAACCTTTTGTCTATTAGTGATTTATTTTAGTATGTTCATAATGTGAAAATTTATATTTTCTTTTAGTATATGTTGTTTATAATAGTTGTATAAATAAAATTATATAATAATTATAATTGTAAAGAAATGTGTAAAAGCCAAAAGACCAACGTGGTAGATTTTTGTTAAGATATTCGTTAATTTCATGCTAGTTGTGAATTTGGTTATGATGTTTGATGATTTGCTGTACGGTTTAGAGATTAGGTTTTTGTAATTTCATCAATAATTCAGGTTTATTAGTATATTTGTTGATATTTAAGTATTTAACGAGTTTACGTTGCAGGGTGTTTAGCCCCTCTCTAAGCTTTTGGTTTTGACAAATGGGTTCCGTTTGCTTGCCAAGAAAAGATGATACAAAATTCATGGCTCAACATCCAATATCACTCTTGGTAATAATCTTATATCTACAGTTAGAAGTTGCTCAGCCTCTATCCAAGATTGCTAATGAATTTCCTGATATCTACACTGGTACAAATACAATTTAATCAACTTCTGACAGTTGACCTTTATAGTCTTCTGACTTTTTGTCTTGATCTTTTTTGTAAATAAAATCAATGGTGTTATCATAAATTTAGAGTTGGGCCTCTCATCATAACCATCAAAGGAAAGGTAATGCGTTGTTTGGTATTAAGTAGCTCTAAAAAATCTAATAACTGGTTTGCGGGATCAAGAAACGGTAGAAGCTTTGTAGTTTTTGTGCTCATCGGTAGTAGACACGTGTTATGTGGCTTCGTATTATTATTATTTTACGACATCCTTTATCTTTCTTGGCCCGACAATATTGGATTTGTGCTCATCGGAGCAGTGCGCGCCTCCTTCTGTGTTTCACATCGTCTTATGCTGGTACGTATTTTAGGTTATCCGTCGACGACGCTGGTTTTTAAATTGATATAAATGAGTATTAAATCTTCACTTTCGTATTAAATCTTATAAGTATGTCTTTTTTATTTCATCAGCAATATGATTTTGCTTCAACCTTGACTGGTTTCTTGCACTGATGTAAATTTATATAAATAAGCTTCTGTGCGTTGTAATATTGCTTTTTGAGAGGTGCATTTTCATTTACTGTGATCTGTATTGCTTGATTTTTTTGATGTTATCTGTTCAATATGTACATATCGAATTATGAAAACTTTAGGTGATCAAGAGAATGAATTGGGTGGGCTTTGGGGACATTTAGAGGTGAAACAATTGGTAATTTTATTCTAAACTTTTCTATTTTGCGTCCGTGGGTAGTGCAGGAGGGCGACAATGTTGACCCAACCGAGAGGTTCGGATAATTAGAAAAAAAGGGTGTTGTGCTGGCGCACGAACGAGCGATTTATGGATGGTAATAAGGTGGTTCGTTTTTTTAAGGATGTGATTTCAGATTTCTTGCTAACTGGCTTCTTTGAACCAGGATATATGTCTTCGATCTTCATGTTAGTCAAGTTACGATAAAGGACGGTTTATAGCATTGGCATTTGGAAAAGGGCCCTCGTATTTTTTTTTCCGCTTAGGGCCTCCAAAATGGTCAGGCTAGCGATGATGAGAACAATTGATACTGCATAATGTTGTGATTAGGCGTAAGCTGGACTTTCATCTCCTGGGAGTTATTGAAGGTATTGTTCTTACTTCTTCAATGTGAGTATAAATAAATATAAAGTTAGTTTCTTTAATCATATTAACAAAGGTCAAGAAAAGAGAACACCTTTAATCACATTTATAAAATTTCAAGAAAAGAGAAGACGGAAATTGCTTGCACGTCAGCCTGTCCAATTTTGATTCATTCGTATTTTAAAAAAAAAAAAGATCTATTTTGACCCGCGTTGAATATGTTCAAGAGTGGAGATGCCCTGTTTGTTTCGTGGCTTCAAATTCTTCTACTCTTCAGGTTCCACAAATATCTCTAATAATGTTAAAAAAATTATCATTTTTTTTTGTCAAATTATGAATCTGTACTTATTGCAATGTTTTCTTGAATTTAATCAATATATTAGAGCTTTAGATGTCACTATTGCTTATTTAATCTATGGCTTATTATGTGGTTTGTTTGAGAAGAATATAAAGATCGATAATTTGGTAAAACATATAATTAGCATCGTTTGAATTGAGTAGGCTTGCAAAGAGTTGGTTACACAAACTTAAGCCTATAGACTATTTTTTGTTACTGGTATATGACTAAGTAGTTTTAGAGTGGATGCAATCGACCCTTCCTTTGGTTGTTGAGAAATGAGTCTTCATTATTACTACAATAGATGCAAGTAAGCAACATTAATTAAATTCATTTATATTCTTAGAATCTTTTGGCATGTTGGTCCTCATCGTTTTGGCCTATGTAATTTGTCCACTTTTGTAAATGCAATTTTGTTTTTCATGGAAGCAAATGCATTGGCTGCTGATGAAAAAAGTTATAGAATTTACAAGCAGAGACAAAACATTGAGAGATTTTCTAAGGCTTCACCTCTGTAACCTAGGGCAAAAGATTCTCTCAAAAGTTTGACTTACAAGCACTTCAACTTGTAAGGAGTTTTTAAAGAAGAAAACTGAAAAATAGGCTTGCGAGAAAAGATTCTCTCAAATACAAAGGTAATGCCTTACAAGTTATATATTTGATTTATTAGGCTATGGGATGTGGGGCGTGGGATGGGATATTATTTGCCACATAGGACCATTGATCAAATAGTATACCACCTCCTCTTTAATGGATGGTGGTTCGCGTGGATTGAACCACGTTTACGACGACCCTCCAGTTTGTTGATTTTGAGACAATAATATATTTAAAAAATAAAGAGCATTGTGGTTTGGGTCATGACCACACCCTTAGGGTAGTGGTTTTGGATGGTGGATTAGAGGTGAGTGACATGACGCCTATGTGGAGGGTCATGGTGGTCATGATCACACCCTTTATCCTTATGTATTTGGTGAAAATGTGTTACTTTTAAATGAAGACGAGTTACAAGAATGTGTTTGATCAATTTCATATTCAAATTGCATGATTAATATCGTCATACATGCTATTATCCTTCCATAATTTCTACTTTTAAACTTTTAATTGTGATTTTTGTTGTAGTCATGTAATCTTAGGTTGTTGGCTGGAGCTCTGATCGTCAAGCATTTTGAAAGATAATAATGGGAGTTCAAAACATGAGCTGCAGAATAATTTGAGGACTTGGGCTGTTTCTTCCATTATAGGTTTTCATAATTTTTATTATTCAGTAATTACCTTATTAGCTTTTTTTTACCAATTGAATCTTTTTTCTGTTTTTTTTTTTTTTTTTTTGCTAGCGTAGTTTGTTTATATTATATGCTATAAACAATCTTTACACATCGTTATTCGAGCGTCCAACATTTGACTCTTAACGTAACTTTTGGTTTCTTGATACACAAAAGGTCTGCAAAGAAATAACGTAACAGATTGCCCTGTCGGGTAATAAAAGAAAAAAAAGGATGATGTTAGAAATAGCATAGCAGATTAACCGTTAACACATCTTTTGGTTTCTTGACACTCACTTATTTTGGAACACAAAACTATCATTTAAAAAAAGGCTTCAAGTTTATTTTAATGTGAATCCAACAATTTGTTTTATATTGTGGCTACGTGGATACAAAGCGGTTTAGGTGAATAATTTTTTTTTTTTTTGGAATATGAATGCTTAATTTGTGGTGGGTTAATCATAAATAATAATTAATATAAATAACTTTCTTGAGCCTGGGAAGCAATCCCGGGTGATAACCTAGTTGAGCCATAAATAAATATCTCATGAATGGCACTATTCTTTATCATATATTCCTAACCACCTTTTAAGGTCCCATTTTTGTGTGTAGTGGTGGATCAATTTCAATATATATACCGCACAACCAAAATCTTAGAAAGGATATCTTTGGTTCCTGATCAAAAACTAATTATAATTGGGGAGAAACTATTACAACATATTGGCTTGATGTGAATTAATTTTATTTCATGTAAAATTACATGTACTCTTATATAAACATGAACTTGCTCTCATGATTATTGGCTTTGCTATCAATGGTAGACGTTAAGTGATCGTCTTAAGAAAAGCAATTCATGTATGAACATAATCTACAGGAAGTTCAACACTTATTCCGTCGATCATTAATAGCTAGGGAAATAAACTTATCGTCACTACTAATAAATACATGCAATCTGGAATATTGTACTTGCTATCTTATTAGCTAAGCCATAAATTACACAAACATCAAGTTGTGAATTTGATAACCATTTAGACGATGCATCGATTTAAAACACTAAACACATTCCAGAATGATTAGGGATACCCACCCTTAATTGGCAAATACATAATTTCCCTTAGGAGCAAACAATGCATGCTATCGGATAGAAGAATATTCAAGTTCTTCACTATGTTTCACATCATCATTGACTCGGTGTGGTCTAACCGGTCATGCCAATAAAGTAAATAATCATGATATATTAACTTCTGGTTTATGATTGTATATATATTAGTTGCATTATGCGAGAGAACAACGCATTATATTGCGAACTATCATGTTATTCAACTTTTATCCTTTACACATTGTGTTCTCATATAATCACTCTCATTATTTGCCACTTCTTGTGGTAAATCTCATTATGACCATTATTATGATAGTTGATCTCATTGTTAACTTGACTATCATAACCATTCAGATGGCCCATCTCATTATTAACATGATCATTACAGATTTCTCAATTATGTCCATGATCACGACGATCAACACCAAATAGGTTTCATGATTTTCACTATTTTCTTGGACATACGAATATAGAGTCATTTCAAACCTTTCATACTCTTCTAACAATATTGCTACTTAACAGCATATTTGAGGTGTGACAAACCAACATTGTTTTATCTGACTTCCCTTGCAAATAATCTTCTCTTTGCAATTTTTTTATAACACTGGTAGAGAAGTAACTAGATGTTCAAGTTATATTTGATTTATTGGTTTAGCTTTTTACGACCTTTAGTAACGTCATTATGAGATTTAGAAAGTATGACACTTCGGGTGTAATGTCTAAGCATGTCTATACTCTATAATAAACTACAACTTTGATAATAAACCTCAAATTTGGTTTTATTGTTGTATTTAGTAGTATCTATATAAACAAATGATAGTATAGAAAATACAAGGCATGCCATAAAATCAAATTATACAACCCATGACATAGTAATATGTCTTCGTATAAAACTATTTGTAATAAAACTTTATGAAATACGATATTTTTATCACTTGCAAACAAATATATATAATTTTAATATTAACCTAGATATCACGATGTAAAAAAAATATCTCCATGAAGTCTCCTTAATATTTTACTTAACATGTGATCATTTGTTACTTGTAAATAACTTCTTTTTCTGTAATAATAAATTTTATTACAAGATCATCCACGAATATTAAGGTAAATAAACAATTTCTAAAATCAATAAAATATAGAACTACTTTAGTGATAATCAAATTGTACTTAGTTTCATTGATAACATAATCGGTTATATTTAGAACCATAATAATGATTTTTTTTTTCATTTTTATAAATTTCAAACAAGATGATTTAAACATATTCTATCAAAAATAGCATAGAAATACAAAATAAAACACCAGAATTCATATAAATTGCTTAAAGGACACGTCGTAACAAACCAACAAAGTGATTTTTAGATGCTCTAAGGTCTTGAGATAAATGGTCCATCTAAGTATTTCATTTTGCAATATTGAAATCATGATCTCTAAAATAAATTTACATGATAAAATATTATTTCCAAGGACTTCAAATACATCCTAAATATAACATGAACCGAAGCAACCATACAAGAGAATATATTAATCTTCTAGATAACACAATTTTTTTTATAATATGCATGCTTGTTGAATATAAGTTAAATTAATGTAAATTTAATTATAATTACAAATCTATATCTAACCCTGTAATATATACGATCGATAAGCACAATAATTTACAATCATAAAACCCATGGAAAGGATCAGCTAATTTTGGTAGAGAATCAATTATTATTATTTTAACCAAGGATACCAAATTTACTTATCATTACCCTATCTATTAAAAACACAAAGTTTTGTGAATAGTGTTTTTGGGTATTTATGTAATTTACATTCAATCTTTCATAATTTACCTTCACTCTTCCATGTGTGATCTATCAAGTTCCCAACGAAGTTCATAGTTGCTGATGAAACAGTGGTTAACCGGAGGGTTAATTCACTAGTCTCGTCGAGTAGAATAGAATATACAAAAATAACAAATACAATTAGGGCCGTCTTCGAGAATGTTAAAAAAAATTTGGGCCTCGGGCTACACAAAAAGTTGGGCCCACTCCTTATAATATAAATTCATCTTTTATAAATTAAGAAATCACAATACGACGATAATTGTAATAAAATAAACAAAAAAAGTAGTGTAGCAAAATAATTTGCAGCAGCTACATCGCCCGTAAACATCCAATAGCTAAAAACTCAAACATCCAAGATCCATACAAGCAATGTTGCTAGCAACAAGATTTACTAATCTCACCAATAAGCAGCAACATATGAGCATAAAACACTAGTATTAATTAAGTGATAACTTAAATTTAATGTGTGAAAAATAGAATATGGAAAGTTGTGTCACAAACAGAAATTTCTGAACCAGGAAATAAAAACAAAAATTCAAAGCCAACAACAAGACATAAAAAATTTTAAAAAATGTAAAAAATGCAGCAAAACACAGAATCGAACAACCAACCTTTATAAACTAAACTCAAATACAAACCAACTAGAATACTCACTACTATATTCAGGGCCGGCCCTGAGAATTCATGTACCCTGTTCGAGCTCGAAAAAACGTGCCCTTAGGTCTTAACTAAATAAAAAATTTAAACTAGTTTTTCATACAACTTTGAACCGTTGACAAAAATATAGCATTCGATAAACAATGCAATTAACAAAATACAAAATATAGTATTCGAATGAATAACATACCGTAAAAACTAATAAGCTAATAGCTAACCAATGATTCGTGAAGCTCTCCTTGCATTCTTGATAGCAACTTGGTGAATCAACTCTTCACAGTTTATATCATCTAAGACTTCGTTCTCGATAGCAATCATCGCCAACCTACTAAGTCTTTCTTGGGACATTGAAGATCGTATGTAAGATTTCAATAACTTCAACTTCGAAAAACTTCTTTCTGCGGATGCCATAGTGACTGGAATAGTCAACAGTATTCTATATGCAATGCATGCTTCTGGGGAATAACCGTCTTCTTTCATATACTCCAAAACATCAACAGGACTGCTAAATTTATTGGTTAGTGATTCACGAAATAAATTAAGCTCTGTATAAAGTGCCTCGCCATCAACATTCGATTTTTCTTTAAACCTGAGTGCATTTTCAAGACGATGACAAGACGACTTAAGATCTTCATCTTTAATAATCCTCAACGTACGTGCAAACAAAAAACCAAATAAACCCTCGTACAACACCTAAAAAATTGCAGAATGATGATGATCGAAGGCCTGCAGTGCTCTGTCTCTGATCTCGATTATCCTGTTCGGCTGTTCCTGTGCGACGTTTCATTATCCAGTCCCACGGATGCAAGAGTTGCCGCCCAAAATTCTTTTTTTTTTATTAGTTTTTAGAAATATTTGGGTATTGGGCTCACTAACCTAATAGGCTAAATAGTTTAAACAATATGATTTTTTTAAGTGGGCCTATGTTAATATTTTTTGGTTATATCCTATTGAAAATTTTTTTTTTACATATATAATATCGGATTTTTTTTTAAAATTACGTGCCCTATGAAATCACAGGCCCTATTCGGTTGTCCTCCCCGCCCTCCTTCAGGGCCGGGTCTGACTATATTATAAGGCCCACTCCCCTATTATTCTTATAATATGCATAAACAAAATTTTAAATTTTGGGCCCGTTTTACTTTTGGGCCTCGGCCATCGCCCGGGCTGCCCAGCCCAATAACCGGGCCTGAATACAATATAAAGGGTAATGTTGAGGTTGTACCAAAAACTAAATGATTAATAGTAAAAGCATTGGGTGTTAATGAAGTGATAGTAGTTTAGATGCACCATTAGATTACCAATAATAATATGGGATTAAGGTAAGGCATCATTTTCGAAGACCAATCAAGGCAATTAGTCAAAATCTTGAGTCCCTCTAAATCGACTATTAAGACCCCACATGTTTTCCAACTTCCATGACCAACCAATGTTGGCTTTTATTTTAATAACTAATAACTAATATCGTAAACCAATATGAAACAAAAACAAGTCATGCAAGTGCATCTGTTATTTAAAACTAGGTTCTACAACCCCGCGCGTTGCGGCGTAGTAAACTGTGATGTTGACCGACACCCACATTCAGATTAAAGTTCAACACCCACATTCAGATTAAAGTCGCAATTTAGTGTGCTGATAGCCAGTGGCGGACTCAGGAATTTTTTCATGGGGGTGCGGAAATTTTTTTAAAATTTTAGGCGTCTAGATATATACATAAAAAAACCGGTTCGGGTCGGGTCGGGTCATGTAGAAGCACTTAATCTAAGTTTGTAATCACGTTTCTCCTTAGGGTTCCTTTTGTCCCATTGTGTGTTTACCGCTTGCTTTTTGTTAAGTAAATCGTCACACTTTTGGAAACATTTGTTGTGGGCGCTATTAACTAACCCAACATGTTTTGTAAGTACCTCATGTACTTTTTTCCAATTGTTATACCCGTTCAAAACAAATGTGTCTCTATGATCACCAAATTCGGACCTAAACAAGTAACAACGTAAGCAAAACACACGATCCGATTTTATACTATACTCTAACCATCCCTTGTATTCCTTTCGGTCATACCATTCTTGTTTGAATTTTCTCAACTCTTTACCTTGAAACGTTGATGTTGGATATTTAATACCCGTTGGTTGACATGGTCCTCTTAGTAGGTATGCCCTTCTAACATCATTTCGTTGATTCACGTTGTATGATGCTATCGCCTTGCGATCATGAGGATCCGAGGGAAGATCATTCACATCAACAAAATCAGAAGATGATCCAATTTCATCCGCTTTCCTCTTGTTGAGAAATCGTGCCATAACATCTTTACTCATTGTGCCTATCACATACAAAATAAACAATATTCCTTAATTTTCAATTCCTTAATCACATACACAACTTTAATTAATATTTAATGAAATCAACAATAAATAAGAAATAGTGGAATCAACCATAAATAATGCAACACAACTTTAACATTTAATAATGAAATCAACAATCCGGCAACTTTTTTAATATTTAATAATAAAATGAACCCTATAAATTTATTTTCCTACAATTGGCATTTGCCGTAATTTTACAACAGCAACCTTATCAACAACCTTATCAAAAGAGACCTTATCAAAACTCTTGAAGAATAAAATCAAGGACTGGTACCTGGTCGGCTAGTCTGTACTCTGTCTATGGCGACTCGGCGAGATTTTTGGCTGATCGATCGAAGCCTGTCTGCAGGTTAATCCTTCTATTTCTTGGTCGCTGCAGCAGAGAGGGGAGGGCGGGAGAGATGAAAGGTCGATTGGGTTTATTTGGGTAATTGGGTTATGTTTTGTTAATTGATTTAGTTATTTGGGTTGGGTTTTACCATAAACTTATTCAATTGGGCTTTATGTTGGGTTATAGGAATACAAGTTTTATTTAAAGAGATTAGTGGGCTAACTTGTTTACATAATTGGGTCGGGTTTAAATCCGTGTTCACAATTTTTTTTATATAAATTCCTAACATTTTTTTTCTAAGGGGTGCGGTCAGAATTTTCCAAGGGGTGCGGTCGAAATTTTCTAAGGGGTGCGGTAGGGATTTTTCGCGAAAAATACCACTAAAATCTTTTTTTCAAGGGGTGCGGCCGCCCACCCACGGGCTAAGGTAGGTCCGCCCCTGCTGATAGCATAAAGCACCAAAATTGATGGAAAGGAACAAACCCAAATCAATCTCTTAAAGAGAAGCAACTACAACACCACCATCAAAAGTAAACTTCCAATGTGAACACATCTGACTTGGTTACATATGTGTATAATCTACATAAATAAAACCCAAATAAAAATATAACTAATAAACACAATGAACTGCGTAATCCTGTTAGTTCTTCTGGGAATACATCCTAGTATTCTGATACTACAGGAATTTCCTTAAGTTCCTTACCCTTAGTGTTAATGATTACCGAAATCATATACAGTATTCCTTGCTTTCGTTCATAACTAGCAACTTTCATTACAGAAATGAATTTCATTGATTTACGTGGCTAATCTCCTGTAACCATGATTATTTCTCCTGATGGTGTATGAATTTCAATGGAATTCTTATCACAAAGGATTCGAGCATGGTTGGTTACTAACCAATCCATTCCTATTACAACATCGAATCCAGCTAAATTCATGGGTAATAGGTTTGCAGAAAATTTATGACCTAAAAGTTCTATATTTTCTTTTTGCAAAACCGTATCTATGTTAACAGAGTTCCCGTCTGCTGTTTCTACTGTATAAATCTGCCTAAGTTTGGTTAAGGGTAGCTTAAGAGCTTGGCAGAAAGAAGTATTTATAAAACTTTGGTTTACACCAGAGTCGAATAATACTTTCGCATAAACGTTGTGTACCAGAAACGTACCAGCTATTACGTCGGGAATCAGTTCGGCTTCATGCGTAGTCAATTGGAAGGCTCTTGCATTCTTCTTATTAGTTCCTTCAGCAGGTTTGGCCTTTTTATCTGCTGGTTTAACCAATTTATGGCATTCTGGTCTGAAATGCCCAGCTTCTCCACAGTTGTAGCAGATCTTTGATTTCTTTTTGCATTCCTCTTCCCGATGGCCCGGAATTTTACAGAAATTACAATTTTCCTTACATTTTCCAAAATGCATCTTTTTGCAATTCCCGCAAAATGGCAAGGTGGAAGAGGACCCAGTTCCCTTCCTCTTGAAGTTAATATTATTACCCACACGAAATCCTTGGGTAATCTTTTGGGCTAACTCCTTTTTCCTGTTTTCTTCTCACGTACGCACCAGTCCGTCGGTCAAAGTATTGGCTAACTCCACCGGATCGTCAATTGTGCAAGGTCTCGCAGCTTTGACGATATCACGAATCTCGCTAATTAAACCCCAAATATAGCAAGAGATAAGTACCGGTTCTGGCGAAGCCAGAGTTGGTACAATTCGAGCATACTCGAAGAACTTCGAAGTATACCCTCAACAGTCAACATCCACCATTCGGTGGCTCGGAAACTTATTCGCCATTTGCTCTTTTTCATATTCAGGGCAAAATTTCCTTTCCACCAAATGCTTAAACTCTTCCCAATTCATGGCATAAGCCATGTCACTTCATTTGGCTTGCAGTACCGTGTTCCACCATTCTCATGCCTCTTCCTTAAAAAGGTGAGAAGCATACATGACCTTATCTTCCTCGGCACATTTACTTATTTTAATTACTGCCTCGGTTTTCTCTAACCAACGCAGTGCAGCAGTTGCCCCTTCATTGCCTGCAAATTCAACAGGTTTACAGGCAAGAAATTCTTTATAAGTGCAACCAGGCGTTGCAACTTTCATTTTCTTAAGTATCGGGGCTTGAATCACGTTGTCATTATTGCCGCCTCCGTTAACACTGTTACTGGAATTATCGTCACGCGTGCATTTACTGGGGTGAGCTTGTGAAGGCTCAACAGGGCTTTTAACCGCAGCGACGATTGCTGGGATAGCATTTGCTATTCCTTGAGCAACGATGTTTTCTATATCTTGCCTATTAAGAAAGTGATCCTCATTGTTTTGCTCAGATTGGTTAACTTCATTAACTGGTTCATTAACAGCAGGTTCCATCTGATAATTAACAATATATATAAGTTATTGGCATAAATAAATATCAATCAAACACAATAAAGCAATCGCACATATTCACGTCAACACGTATAGCCAAAATTGTCAACTTTGCGACTTCCATATTTTATATATTTTAGTATGCATCCGTACACACCAGATATATTACAAAAGTTTTATTTTAAGTTATTTTACATGATTATATTTTTATTATTATTATTAAACACATAACCACACCACCGTCAGCTGACTTTTCAAAAACGACGTTCTCTCTCGTCGTATTTCCAGGAGTTCTATTCTCCCACTTCCCGTATTCGATTCCCTGTGTATAGCCAAAATTGTCGACTTTGCGACTTCCATATTTTATATATTTTAGTATGCATCCGTACACACCAGATATATTACAAAAGTTTTATTTTAAGTTATTTTACATGATTATATTTTTATTATTATTATTAAACACATAACCACACCACCGTCAGCTGACTTTTCAAAAACGACGTTCTCTCTCGTCGTATTTCCAGGAGTTCTGTTCTCCCACTTCCCGTATTCGATTCCCTGTGTCCACCAGTTCCTCGCCGTAGTGACGGAGTTCAGCCAAGTTTTCTGTGCTCAGAGGTGGATTTGGTGCAGGCTCAGGGTCAAACTGGGGGAAAAAGGTGTTAGGGTTATTCAAGAGATTCTGAAATTGCCAATCAGTTGTCCACCATTCTTCCAGCTCTCCTGGTAGAGGTCGGGGGTTGACAATAAGATCTGGGATGGCAGGTTCCAAATTAACTGGAAGTTGTACTTTAGCTGGGTAATTGAAGAGGTTTTCATCGGCAGGTCCGATGAGGTCGCCATTGGCCAGTTTGCGATCCAGCTCCTCCCACGGTGGCATTTCCTGGGCTTACCCTGAACTTTCCCCGATCTCCTTTCCTTTGCCTTTATCCTTGGGATCCTCAGTCTTTTTAACCTTCAGCGCAGCTGGCTTCTTCCTCCGTCCGCGTCTCCAGCCTATGATTCTCCTTCTCTTTTTCGACTTGGGTTTCTCCTGAGGTTGGGCTTGGAATTCCATAGGTTTCTCAGTGTCGGCCCAATAACCGGAAAAGCCCCCGGAAACTTCCATGTCAGTAGAATAGATAGTGAGATTCTGAAGAGCTTCAGACAACTCATTCATGCTGTTAGCATATATGAAAAACACACACAAACTTAAGTTAATATTTTATTCATCCCGTTGAATTTTCACAGAATAACAAAATAACAATTTGAAAAGAAATTAAGTATTTCTAAATACTTAATTAGCTTAAATCAGTGGCTCTGATACCACCCTTTTCTGTCACGGCCCCGGCCCGATGTGACCCGGTCCAGAAGCCGCGGGACAGAAAACCCGTGGTATTTAATTAATTTGGCAGCGGAAATGTTAACAGGATCGTTTAAACTTGAAAATGCCCAATTTATTTTATTTCACAATTTGGGACAAACCTCATAATTTACAATAAAGGAAATTTCACGAGAAAATTCCCTGTTTTACAAAACATATTTATTTATTTTATTGAGCCACTTTCCCAAGCTTGTAGTGCTACAAGACACTTTTTCTGGATCACAGCAGATCACCTGAAAAATGTTTAAAAAGATTTTGTCAGCGGGGAAATACTGGCGAGTCATTCAATTTGCACAACAGACCCATTGTTATAAATTTACAGCATTAAGGGTTTTTATATTTGCCCTTTATCATATAATTATCTGGTTCAGCTGTCACTCGACCGAATCTATGACTGTGGACATATCACTAATTAGGCTCGCCCACCTAAAGTGATAAATCGTTAGTAGTAATGTGCACAAAACCCCCACATGCTGCCAGTAATTAAAGATTAGCAAAGACTTAATCACTGCAAAGTATAACTGGAAAACGTTTAGGGTTTTGTAAAGCAATTTGATAAAAAGAGAATGACTCACATTGCAAGTTTAGTTGGACAGAACCTTGCCTACTGATTTATTCTTGTAACCTAGGTAAATAACAATGCACACGAAACTAGGTCAGTAACTTAATACAACATTTACGACAAGCTCACGAAATCAAAACCCTCACGACGAATGACAAAGTATAGCCTGAGTTCGGGCAGCACTTAAACATCCATCGGATCGGTTTCAGTCGATCGGACATTGTATCATAGCAGTGATCGAGTTATTACCCTGTTGTCGCAGCAGAGTGTCGGGATTTTGATTGTTTTGAACTAAACAGTGTATAACTAAACGCACGTAATGAATTTTTCCGTCGTAACAAGACCTCCATGCAAGTGCCACACCCCTGAGTTATATACTGAAAAATGGTCCCTGTCGCGTGGCGCGCCAGGTTCTCCTGGTTCCCGCGCGTGGCGCGACGGGTGCACTTTTAGGGTAGGGTAGCCTCGTTTATTTCTAGCCTAGGTGAGTCAACAGTTCGATGAATTTCGCATTCTACAACAAACTGTGAAGATAATTGTCAATTAGGGAATACCCCCCTTGAGTTTTAGGGGGCCCTGATCCTAGTTCCAATTATTCTGAAAATTTTATGGGTCATGCTATACTACTTGGGGGTCTCAATTAGGGTTTCCTATTGGACATAATAAAATAAGAAATAATACTTTTGGTGAGAGTTGTTACATCCTCCCCACCTTGATTAAAATCTCATCCTCGAGATTTACTGGAACAAGTAGGGATATTTCCGTTTCATTTCTGATTCCAGCTCCCAAGTGTACTCCGGTCCTCTCTTTGAATCCCACTTGACTTTGACCAGCACCAGTCGTTTGTGCTTGAGAAACTTGACCTTTCTGTCTTCTATCTGCAGTGGTTTCTCCACCAATTTTAACTTTTCATTTACCTCTATGTCTTGGAGAGGTACTACCATGGATTCGTCGGACAAACACTTCTTGAGGTTAGATACATGAAACACCTAATGTACTCCAGCCAACTCGTCTAGTAGTTGTAGGCGATAAGCAACTGATCCTATTCGTTGGATTACTGAGAATGGTCCTATGTATCTTGGACTTAGCTTTCCTTTCTTTCCGAACCGAACCACTCCTTTCCAAGGAGAAACTTTCAAGAGTACCTTATCTCCGACTTGAAATTCCAGCAGTTTGCGTCTATTGTCTGCATAACTCTTCTGGCGATCTCGAGCTGTTTTCAGTCTGTCCTTGATTTAAGTGATCTTGTCGGTGGTTTCTTGCACAATTTCGGGACCTGATAATTGACTTTCTCCTATTTTTGCCAAACAAACTGGAGTTCTACACTTTCGTCCATACAGTGCTTCGAACGGGGCAGCTTCGATGCTTGAATGGTAACTTTTATTATAGGAGAATTCAATTAAGGGAAGGTGATTATCCCAGTTTCCACCAAAATCTATTACACATGCCCTGAGCATGTCTTCCAGGGTTTGAATCGTCCTTTCACTTTGTCCGTCTGTTTAGGGATGGTATGCAGTACTTAAATTCAATCGTGTCCCCATTGCTTCTTGGAAACTCGTCCAGAAATGTGAAGTGAAACGACTATCTCTATCCGATTCAATAGAGAGTGGAACTCCATGCAAGGATACTATCTCGTTTACGTATAACTTGGCTAATTTTCCATACTGAAAGTTTCCTTCATGGGCAGGAAATGAGCTGATTTGGTTAATCGATCCACAATTACCCAAATTGCGTCATTACCTGTTCTGGTTTTGGGCAACTTAGTAACAAAATCCATGGTTATTAGTTCCCATTTCCAAACAGGCATTTCTAATTGTTGGAGTAACCCTGAAGGTTTCTGGTGTTCTGCCTTAACTTGTGAACAAGTTAGACACTTAGATACATATCTAGCTATGTCCTTTTTCATTCCTATCCACCAGGAATTATTTCTTAAATCTTGGTACATCTTATTATTACCAGGATGCATGGTATACCTAGATTTATGGCTTCTTCTAATATCTTGTTTCTTAAATCTCCTTGCTTAGGTACCCAAATCCTTCTTTTGTGGAATCTCCAAATTCCATCAGCTCCTTGCTCTAATTCCTTTATTCTCCCTTTCATTCCTTTAGCATCATCCTCCATTGTTGTTACTTGAACCTTCTTCAGTTGTTCCATTAAATCTAACTGTAGATTTAATCTAAGAGCACGAACTCGCTTTTGCTTTTCATGATACTTACGACTTAGAGCATCTGCGACTACATTTGCTTTTCCTTCGTGATATTGGATATCACAGTCGTAGTCACTTAGAATTTCCATCCATCTTCTTTGCCTCATATTTAATTCTCTTTGCCCAAATATAAAGGGTAAACTTACTTCCATACAGATAGTGTCTCCAAATCTTAAGGGCAAAAATTATCGACCCTAATTCTAAGTCATGTGTCGTATAGTTTTCCTCGTGCTTTTTCAATTGCCTTGAGGCATACGTAATTACCTTTTTGCGTTGCATTAGCACGCATCCTAATCCTAGCTTAGAAGCGTCACAATAAACTTCAAAATCTTCTGTCCCTTCGGGTAAGGAAAGAATTGGGGTGTTTGTTAACCTTTGTTTTAAAACCCTAAAGGCCTCTTCCTGCCTGGGTCCCCATTCAAACTTAACTGATTTACAGGTTAGCTTAGTTAATGGCACAGCTATCTTAGAAAAATCTTTAATGAATCGTCTATAATATCCAGCTAACCCTAGAAAACTTCTAACCTTCATAGCTGATTGCGGGACCTTCCATTTGGTGATCGCTTCTATTTTGGAGGGATCTACGTGAATACCTTCGTGATTCACCATGTGTCCTAAAAATTGTACCTCCTGTAGCCAAAATTCACATTTTGAGAATTTGGCGTAAAGCGTCTCTTTTCTTAACAAAGTTAAGAGTGCATGCAGGTGCTCACAATTCTTCCTGATTTTTGGAATAAATAAGTATATCATCGATGAAGACAATTACGAATTTATCCAAATACGGTTTATAGATCCTATTCATCATATCCATAAATGCTGCAGGAGCATTTGTTAATCCAAATGGCATGACTGTAAACTCGTAGTGACCATACCTAGTTCTGAAAGCGGTTTTAGGTATGTCTTCTTCTTGTACCTTCAACTGATGATATCCGGAGCGTAAATCTATCTTAGAAAAATATCTAGCCCCCTGAAGTTGATCGAAAAGATCATCAGTCCTAGGCAATGGGAATCGATTCTTAATTGTAACCTTATTCAATTCCCTATAATCGATACACATTCGCATTGAACCATCTTTCTTCTTTACAAACAACACTGGTGCTCCCCAAGGGGATGAACTAGGTTGTATGAATCCTTTACTGAGTAATTCATCTAATTGTTTTTTCAGTTCTAACATTTCAGTGGTTGCTAACCGGTAGGGTGCTTTAGCTATGGGTGTAGTTCCAGGAATTAGATGAAGTATAAATTCTACCTCCCTATCTGCTGGTAATCCTGGTAGTTCTTCTGGGTATACATCCGAGTATTCTGATACTACAGGAATTTCCTTAAGTTCCTTACCCTTAGTGTTAATGATTACCGAATCATATACACTATTCCTTGCTTTCGTTCATAACTAGCAACTTTCATTATAGAAATGAATTTCATTAATTTACGTGGCTTATCTCCTGTAACCATGATTATTTCTCCTGATGGTGTATGAATTTCTATGGAATTCTTATCACAAAGGATTCGAGCATGGTTGGTTACTAACCAATCCATTCCTAATACAACATCGAATCCAGCTAAATTCATGGGTAATAGGTTTGCAGAAAATTTATGACCTGAAAGTTCTATATTTTCGTTTTGCAAAACCGTATCTATGTTAACAGAGTTCCCGTCTGCTGTTTCTACTGTATAAATCTGCCTAAGTTTGGTTAAGGGTAGCTTAAGAGCTTGGCAGAAAGAAGTATTTATAAAACTTTGGTTTGCACCAGAGTCGAATAATACTTTCGCATAAACGTTGTGTACCAGAAACGTACCAGCTATTACGTCAGGAATCAGTTCGGCTTCATGCGTAGTCAATTGGAAGGCTCTTGCATTCTTCTTATTAGTTCCTTCAGAAGGTTTGGCCTTGTTATCCGCTGGTTTGACCAATTTAGGGCATTCTGGTCTGAAATGCCCAGCTTCTCCACAGTTGTAGCAGATCTTTGATTTCTTTTTGCATTCCTCTTCCCGATGGCCCGGAATTTTGCAGAAATTACAATTTTCCTTACATTTTCCAAAATGCTTCTTTTTGCAATTCCCGCAAAATGGCAAGGTGGAAGAGGACCCAGTTCCTTCCTCTTGAAGTTAATATTATTACCCACACGAAATCCTTGGGTAATCTTTTGGGCTAACTCCTTTTTCCTGTTTTCTTCTCACGTACGCACCAGTCCGTCGGTCAAAGTATTGGCTAACTCCACCGCATCGTCAATTGTGCGAGGTCTCGCAGCTTTGACGATATCACGAATCTCGCTAATTAAACCCCAAATATAGCGAGAGATAAGTACCGGTTCTGGCGAAGCCAGAGTTGGTATAATTCGAGCATACTCGAAGAACTTCGAGGTATACCCTCGACAGTCAACATCCACCATTCGGTGGCTCAGAAACTTATTCGCCATTTGCTCTTTTTCATATTCAGGGCAGAATTTCCTTTCCACCAAATGCTTAAACTCTTCCAAATTCATGGCATAAGCCATGTCACTTCCTTTGGCTTGCAGTATCGTGTTCCACCATTCTAATGCCTCTTCCTTAAAAAGGTGAGAAGCATACATGACCTTATCATCCTCGGCACATTTACTTATTTTAATTACTGCCTCGGTTTTCTCCAACCAACGCAGTGCAGCAGTTGCCCCTTCATTGCCTGCAAATTCTACAGGTTTACAGGCAATAAATTCTTTATAAGTGAAGGCGTTGCAACTTTCATTTTCTTAAGTATCGGGGCTTGAATCACGTTGTCATTATTGCCGCCTCCGTTAACACTGTTACTGGAATTATCGTCGCGCGTGCGTTTACTGGGGTGAGCTTGTGAAGGCTCAACAGGGCTTTTAACCGCAGCGACGATTGCTGGGATAGCATTTGCTATTCCTTGAGCAACGATGTTTTCTATATCTTACCTATTAAGAAAGTGATCCTCATTGTTTTGCTCAGATTGGTTAACTTCATTAACTGGTTCATTAACAGCAGGTTCCATCTGATAATTAACAATATATATATAAGTTATTGGCATAAATAAATATCAATCAAACACAATAAAGCAATCGCACATAATCACGTCAACACGTATAGCCAAAATTGTCGACTTTGCGACTTCCATATTTTATATATTTTAGTATGCATCCATTGTCACACCCCGATATTTCCACGTATTACCGGTGGGCCCGGTGGGGAGTATCGTGACGTAGTTGATATCATCATAGTCAAACAACACAATTTTAAATGCACAGCGGAAGCAAAAGATAGATTTATTTCAACCGAATAAATTGTAATATTAAGTATCACAAAATAGTTGAAATAGATCCACAGGCGGATCAAATAAAAAGGAAACATAGTTCATCAGACTTTAAATGCATCCAAGCTTGCGAGACTCTTATTGATGCTAAGGAGAGGCCAGCCTATTTCGATTAGTACCTGCACTTAATCTTTTTGGGAAAATACGTCAGTTTACACTGGTAAATACAATTAACTGACTCATTATGAAAAGGTTGAGAAAAATTGACTTGAATTCACATGGCACAAAACATTTTATAACTTGGGATAATTATTTGTATATAAACTTGTAAAAGAATTATATGTTTCTTATACGTTCAGTCGCCCGGATTGACACCGGGTTAAAGATTAATAGACACACCACATGATATAGTCCCGCGGCGAGTTATTCCCGAAACCGGCGGTTATACCTTATTATTTATATATGCACTGTCGGGTGTACGCCTACACCCCGTGTTTAGGTCGTGGCCATTTCGTAAAATGATGCCAAGGATATCCGGGACATGGTCATTAACCCCCCAAAGGCTTTAAGCAAACAAACAATTTAAACGAGACATTTCAATAAATTAATCTTCATACAATTAAAAATTCAATGCCCGACCAAGCGGTATTTTATATATCGTACCCCAAGCCCGTATAGGGAAAATAAGTTAAGAGTATTTACCTGAGCAAATTTATACAATTTATCCCAGCCGTATACCACCAAGCAAGTACAGATAGCTTTTACTGGGCTCCTAAATCTGGAACGAATGTTTTTAATAACCTATTAGATTCCTAACGAGTCTTTAATTAAGCCTAAACTTAGACCAGCTAGTTTTAAAGGAAGATACGGTTCAAACGCACGATTAAGAGAAGACTGGAATAGAATGTGATTTAGACCTGACAAGTTTGGAGACTTGTGTAATATGGGTAAACTAAACACATTCTGGATTTTGAGACAAAAATGATAAGGTTTGACCTGTTTCGGCTAATTTGTGCAAACTAGTTACATAAACCGATCCGAACGTGAAAAAGTGCGTAACAGGTAACCATAAGAGTCATATACAGGTTTCCTAAGTTAATATGCCTTAAATATGTTGTGACATCAGTAAGATATCTTCCATTATGCACAAAATGGATTTAAACCCAAATTATGCCCCGTAGGGGTATTTTGGTCATTTAAAAGGTTATAAAAGAGATTTAATATGATTCTGAGTTTCAGGTCTGATATAATCAGTAAATATACTTAAATTAATAGGTAATATTAGTAGGGTAATACATATATGTGAAATTTATTATTTATAACCAAACTATGCACCGAAGGGGCATTTGGTAATTTCACATAAGCTTATAAGGTCAAATCTGGAATCTGACTTTAAAAACTTTTACTTACTGATAGAATATAAAAATTTACCTAATATATCAGTAGGTATCAAGTCTTATATATTAAAAATAGTTTTAATAGATACTATGCGCTTAAAACGCGTAAAAAGGCGATTTGAAGCGATTTCCGGGTTTTATAAGAAAAGCTGATATTTTTATTATTCCAGAAGGTTCAAAATATTCTATTTATCATATTAGATTAGTAGAAAAAGGTTTGGTATCAAAATGATTTGCAAAACTCATTTTATAGCCCAAAAGGGCAAAACCGACAATTACCGAATCAAGCTTAGAACTCTATGTTATGCTCAGCCTAAAAATAAATAAAAATCTCCAAAAATCCCAAAATATTATTTTATATCAGTAGGTAAAAAGTTTGGTATCAAAAATTGGGTTTAGATAGGCTATATGCTAATTACGCCGTTTAATTAATAAAAAAATTTCTAATTACGCTAATGAGCATAACTCCTAATCTAGACCTCAATCTGATGTCAAATTTTAGGGACAAGTCTAATAATTAGTAACTAAGGTTTCTATTCTTTTACATTTTCAAAAGTCATATTTTAAGGTCATAAGGGCATATTGGTCAACATTTAGGCATATAACGAAAACTTGCATATGAATCGGATAACTAATGAACCAAGTTGTATAACCTCAGAGGGCTACACTAATCAATAACCTGGTCCTACTAGAGCTCTAAGGCAATTCTAAAACATGCTCCAATGGGTCAGAACTGAAAGTCAAAGCAAAAGTCTACTTTTGCGACTTTCGGTTCCGAACCGAGCTTAAACAGAAAATTGTCGGGTTGAACATGCCTAGACATGTTCTTACATTGATTACTAAGTTATATGAGTGATAAAAACAGGTTTCATAGCTTCTACATCATTAATTATGTGTTTATGCGAAAATTAGCTTTCTGTTGACTTTTTAAAATTAACTTTGACCCGACAATTGACCTAGTTAGAGTGGGAATCAGAAGGTGCCCTTTAAAGGGTTTATTGCCCACATAATTACCAACTCATAGGTACTTTCAATTTGAAATTTGACTGGACAAATTAAGATTAATGATGAAGTCAAATCTTAATTACGACGGTTTGACTTTAGGCTAATTAACTAAGCAAAACCGAATTAAGAAAGGTTAAGGACACTTACTGAAGTCCTATGCACGACTAAGAATGCTTGGGAAGTGCCCTTGAGCTCCAGAAATCTTCAGAACAAGAGTTTGGAAGCTTTCCAAGTGAATTGCTCAAAGTGTGAGTTCATAAGTTGCAACAATTGGTCCTATATATAGCCATGGAGGGTCAAGGAGATGGATACAAGTGTTAGGGCATCTCCAGGGATGAATACAAGTGTTATGGGACGTGTTTCAAGGAGCTAGAGGGTGGCAAACTCGTGGATTCGAGCACACATGCAAGCTGCCACGTTAAGGAAGAGTTTGCTGAACTGGCAGTCCATCACGCGGCGCCAAGGACGGGTGCCCAAGTGGTGGCGCTACCCCAGCACCCCACATATCAGCCAACATGTTTCAAAATGTGACACTTTCACCCCCTGGACCTTCAAATGCGTAATTTCTTCCATTTTAGGCACTTTTAACCCTTGAAATTTATATTTCTATGATCCATGAGATAAAACCAATCATCAATAGGTCCAGTTTCATTAAACGATAACCGAAAACACAAGTTTTTCCTTGTTGACGCTTTTAACCCCTCGTACACGAATATTATCATAACTTTCTCATACTTTATCAAAACCTTGTGAAATTTTTATCACTTATTCTCATGAGCATAATTAATCGTTACAAACCTTCGGGTTTGCTAAAAGGTCACTTAGAGGTATACTTTAAACATGTTGACATGTTTAACCCCTGTAGTTTGAAATCTCTCACTTTCTTCCACAATTAGCTTCGTATGATCCATAATTTATTCGTTTAAGGGTATAAACATCGTGTAGGGTTATTGTAAGGCATATTTATCCATTGTTGACATTTTGAATCCTTTTATTCACATACTTTCTTTGTTTGTCAACTTTAGTCCCTCTAAAGTAATCTTTTACACGTTTAAAGCTCATGACAAGTGTCGATACATCATTGGACGTGATTTTTACGAGGTGTTACATCCTCACCCCCTTAAAAGAAATCTCAACCTCGAGATTTGCTAAAATGCTGAAAGTTCTTTTTGTCGCATAATGGACTTAACTTCTATAGCCTATCTGGAGTCTCTCCAAGCTTCCATAGTGACCTTTATATTAGGTACATGTATCCTTTGGAGCATCTTAACCTGTCGATCTTTAATCGGTACAGGTTGCTCATCATATCATAAATCTGCATATCATTATGTGATAATGCTTCTCGACTGATTGGCGAAACACATCCTTAAATCATTAGTGTGTAATGCATTGCGAGCTCCGCTAAGCTCCTTAAATAGCTTTTAGTTTATAAGCTATGTGATCTTGATACATTCAATTTCCTTCAAATGATTCTATATATTCAAAGCTTAACTAGCTTGATAATTAACAAATTGGCACACCCTTCCAGGGTGATATCGTTTGTTGAACCTTATTTCTTAACAAGAACTTAGGAGGGTTGCTACTTTCATTAATCCTTGATTTTCTGCCGAATACTGGCAACTTACAGATGATTATGGATTTGTATGGTCTTATTCGTTGTTTCCAAGGCAACTTTCAGATCTTGATAATTGGACTTACCAATCTTTTGTCCAACAATAAATGTTTAACATTTCATCTATACAAGGTATATAGAAAAGCTTATTTTAAGGTGAGATGGTTATTCCAACCACTGCTTAAAACTAATCTTAAGGAATAGCTAATCCTTGCCGTTAGTTGAACAAATCGACGATCCTGGGCAGCTGATGGCAATTCTTAATTGTTGCCTAATTAGGGTTGCGGTAATCAATGCATAAGCAAAATGAACCGTCTTTCATAATTAACTATACCGAATTCTCAGGATATTGAGTTAGGCTATATGAACCTCTATTTTAAAACTAACTTAATCAGGGTTTCGATTCTTCCAATGATGGTACTAGCCATCTTGGAGGTTTCATAATAATACAGCCCTAAATGGAATATAAATCTTAACTCAATTTGCCTCTCAGGAGGAAACAGGGTAATCTTAGGAGAAGATAATCAAGATACAAGGAGGTTACAGAGATTTTCCAAATCTCAGGCTCCAGTTCATCCATCCTTGCTTGTGTCAAATGAGTGACACATTTATGTTACGAGTCCACGAATTCCTTAATCGGAGGCATTTACTTGGATAATTTCATTCTGGATATCTTCTTTGAATACCATTGGCTGACTTTAATACCATATGACCATCGGAATATCTTTGCGGTCCCATGCATTAAACCTTCATACTGATCAGGCATGGAAGCAATCTATGGAACATATTAAGATACACCAATTCTCATATGGCTTTTTATCGTACCATCTGGTATTCGCAATCGATAGAGATTAAAGAGATATCAACTATATATGCATGACGCACTTCCTCTAGAGAGAGGATACTTCTAAAATTTTACGTCTGAAGGTTTCTGATAGGAGCAGAAGATATGGTTCTTATGATTTTGCCTGTAAGTTTTACCTTACACTTAATTTCTGGGGTTCTTACGGGAAAATTTCTAAAAGTTTGCTAAGCTTATGGTCTTATGAGAGACTTAGCAGCACCTGAACCCAAACGTAACTCCTAGCAATAAAGTCACAATAAGGGATTTATCTGGTGTCATTATTAATGTGTACTGCCTCTAATCATTCATCAGGAGGGTTAAACGCCTCCATTCTTAATCCTTTTAAACTTAGCTACAAAATCTTTGACAATTTTTTTTAGGGTAGACTCAGCTTTGACTGGTTGTTTCTTAATCTATATAACATGAGTAGCTGAGGTAGATCCATAATGGATTTATAATAAGCAGACTTTGAAACCTTAATGTGCCCTCTTATTTTCGATGCTAATCATCAATAATTATTTCATTAAGCTTAGATTTTTGGGTAAGTGGAATAGGGTACTATCTCAGCCAATGAATTAAAATTTGCAACATACTATCGATAGTCTAGAACTTTTATGGCGAGAGTCAGAAAATTCTTATTCCATCTTTTTCCACTTTGTGATGCGGATAATGGGTTTTTCTAATAAGGTCTTTAAAACTTGGACCATCCCATAATGTATAAGAGGACCTTTCTTGTGGACTCCATTAATGTCCTTACTAATTAAGTGTATTGCCATCGAACGACTGTGATGCATACCTCATCGCGTCCTTTCTAGCATAAATGCTGATACACCTAATGGTTTTACTTCATCCAACAATTTCCTGCAATCGATGGCCCCCTTTTTACTATTGAAGTCTCTTGACTTCCAAGAGACGAAGTACTTTTAAGTACATCCTAAAAAGAATGGGCTCCTTACCATATATGATTTTGTTTGGGTTATTCTTGGCATTTGAAGTGTGAATAAAGCTATTCTCATGAGCAACGACATGTGCTTTAGAGCGAGCAGCATTTGGCTCCTTGAACCTTTTCGTGACTTTTCTCATAGCCTTTCTAACAGCTGCGTTAATTTTAGTTCTGGAGATTAACTCTTATTAATATTGAGGTTCATATTTGATGCACCGTTAATAATTGTCGCATCCCTAGCATCGCGACTGTTGTTTGTCTCTTCTGAGTTTTCCATACTCGAAGCTTTGGTATTAAATACCAAATTCAACAAGTGCTTAAGCAATCCGTACCATGTGTCTCCTTGAATTGTCAAAGGCTCACCATAAGGAGTTTTGATAACTACTTGCTCCTTATCACACACATTATGGGCTTGGTTACAAAATGACCAATCAGTTCTTATCACGATATCGAGTCCCTCTATTTTAACGGAAACAAGGACAGCGGAAAAGAATAATTCCTAATGGATATAAAACATCCATCTAATATTGCTGAAGCAGTCTCTGAGGTTCTATCGGCCAATTCTACTTCATACTTAACGCTTAGAGTTTTAACAGGCAGATTTAATAATTTACAGAATTTATTATCTATGAAAGACTTATCCGACCCTGAATCAAATAATACTCTAGCATGAACGTTACTAACAAGGAAAATACCTGTTGTGGCATTGTCATCCTGAAAGGCCTCTTGAGCATTCATTTGAGAGTCTCCAGCTTTGGTCTTCTTAGCCTCCCCAGGCTTCTTGGTTTTATTTGGGCAATTTGTCTTGATGTGCCATTTTTCATTGCAACCATAGCAGGTTGCGTCTTCCAACTTCTTGCAATCCAAGGTCTTATGCTCCTTGGACTTGCATATTCCACAGGGTAGAGGCTGGGGTTCAAATCTGCATTTCCCAAGGTGGTATTTCCTATAGGTTTTGCATCTGGTCTTTTCACCTGACTGCTGGTTGTCCTTCAAGTCCTTGCATTCATGGATCTTTTGATCCATCTCTTTACAGATGACACATCCCCTGGTCTGATCGTAGAAACATTTTCCGAAGTGCTTCTTCCCGCAGGTTTTACATTCGAGTTTTGCCTCCTTTGGCTTGGAGAGGTTATAGCTTGAACCGGTCTTACCCTTTTTGAATCCCTTATTCGGGGTATTATCGCACTTTCGCTTATGATCCTTTAACGCTCAGTCCACGACCCTGTTTACGACTGTATCTAACATAGCCTGTAACTCAGTGCCCGTTAAGTTCAGTCTTGCATCATTATTCTGATCAGCTGGATGATTGTGAGCTTCAGATGAGTTGGCCATGGTGAAGCTTTGAAGGCTACAATTCAAGTAGTAATAATTGGTTTAATTATAGTGAATTGTCGAATTTGATGATTAAATAGCCATGGTGCAAAATAAACCATATAGGCCAATAGATAGTATTTAATTTATTTGATTATGTTTTGCCTAGGTTTTTAAATAAACCATCTTTGGCGTTTTAACGGAATATAATCCTTCATATCTATTAGACAGGGGACATAAGTCACGACTGTCAATGTCGTACCGACATTTTATATATAGCACAAGGGCTTGTTCCAAAGGACTTTTTGATGGCATAGATGCCTTGTCACTAGGAAAATTTTAAAACATAATCGATGATTCCTTTGGATCGGAAAATTTCATAGTTCATTGTCTTGACAAGAAGTTATGAAATAAAACTATCTTTTTCATGTATACATCTTTGTCCGAAGGTATTCATCCCAATGGATGTTTTGATGTGCTCATCATGTTCGACGTTTATTAGCCATGATTCCTCTTGATCGTTTACGCTAAATAAGGGGTTTGGAAAAAATCCTAATATAAAGACGACAAGTGTGATTTTATCGCATTACTGTTGTTGGGAGTGTTAACATGTTTTTAGATGTTAACAAGGATCAGAATTTATTTTAAACAGGTTTTACCATCCTAGCCAGGTCTTTAATGACATTCAAGCTAGGTTATACCTTTTAAGATTCTTTCTAATATGTAAACTGGCAGGAAAGGAAGGATATTTATTTTATTCAGGATTTTCATTATAATTACCCTATATTTAATTAAAATATAACTATGGCACAAAAGGCCAAGTCACAAGGGCAACTTTAAATTATAAACCATGATTTTGCAGAATCAAGGTATTTAGGCTTGAACGTTGTTCATTGCCTTTTCTTTACAGGGAGTTGTAGGCTACGACTGTCGTTTATCTTATATGACAATGAATATGGCCCGTAAGCATTATATCCCTGATGGATGCTTAATTCATAAAATAAGAAAGGATTTCGGGAGAATCCAGTATAAGGATGATTTATGCGATTCTGTCGAATCACATCTGCCAGGAATGTTAACATGTTTACAGATGTTAACAGGGATTTGAATCTTTTAAATAGGTTCTACCATCTTGGCCTTGTCTGAAATGACATATAGGCTAGGTTTACCTTTAAGATTCTTTTAATATTTAACGCAGAGCAATCCTAAATTGAGATGTTAATAAGGATCTGAATCTAATTGAGGAACTACCATCTTGGCCCTGTTCTTAAAATGACACATGGGCTAGGTCTTGCCCTTTTTAGATTTCGCCATTTTATTATAATGGTAGATCTCATAAAAGGAATGTTATTATTATGTTCATATATAATGATATAAGTAAAATTTAGATAAAACATTCCAATGATTCCAAAGGAGGTACAGAATTGCTCTGAACGGGACTTGGAAGGAATAATGTTGTCCTCGAAGGGACTGAAAGATAAATATGTCCTTATAAGGACTATTAAGGAAACGATCTTCAGCAAAAGGAGTTTCTTCTTCATTTTATTTCTGAATGCTTTCTCCTTGGTTGCACTTTAATCCTAGTCGCAGTACGAAGCTCGGCATTCCCTAGGCTTCAAATGGGGAGAAGTTCCATTGTGGCTTCTTTGCTTGGCGACATATTAAAATATATAGAATTGAAGGCAATAATTCTCCAAATAGAGATGAGAGTATTCCTATTGTTAAGTCTAGACTCAGAAGGTCAAGGAATGTGCTACTGTGTCATTGAGATTAAACACAAATGACTAGCGTTTAATTCACTCAATGTTGGCTCTGATACCAACCTGTCACACCCCGATATTTCCACGTATTACCGGTGGGCCCGGTGGGGAGTATCGTGACGTAGTTGATATCATCATAGTCAAACAACACAATTTTAAATGCACAGCGGAAGCAAAAGATAGATTTATTTCAACCGAATAAATTGTAATATTAAGTATCACAAAATAGTTGAAACAGATCCACAGGCGGATCAAATAAAAAGGAAACATAGTTCATCAGACTTTAAATGCATCCAAGCTTGCGAGACTCTTATTGATGCTAAGGAGAGGCCAGCCTATTTCGATTAGTACCTGCACTTAATCTTTTTGAGAAAATACGTCAGTTTACACTGGTAAATACAATTAACTGACTCATTTTGAAAAGGTTTAGAAAAATTGATTTGAATGCACATGGCACAAAACATTTTATAACTTGGGATAATTATTTGTATATAAACTTGTAAAAGAATTATATGTTTCTTATACGTTCAATAGCCTGGATTGACACCGGGTTAAAGATTAATAGACACACCACATGATATAGTCCCGCGGCGAGTTATTCCCGAAACCGGCGGTTATACCTTATTATTTATATATGCACTGTCGGGTGTATGCCTACACCCCGTGTTTAGGTCGTGGCCATTTCGTAAAATGATGCCAAGGATATCCGGGACATGGTCATTAACCCCCCAAAGGCTTTAAGCAAACAAACAATTTAAACGGGACATTTCAATAAATTAATCTTCATACAATTAAAAATTCAATGCCCGACCAAGCGGTATTTTATATACCGTACCCCAAGCCCGTATAGGGAAAATAAGTTAAAAGTATTTACCTGAGCAAATTTATACAATTTATCCCAGCCGTATACCACCAAGCAAGTACAGATAGCTTTTACTGGGCTACTAAATCTGGAACGAAGGTTTTTAATAACCTATTAGATTCCTAACGGGTCTTTAGTTAAGCCTAAACTTAGACCAGTTAGTTTTAAAGGAAGATATGGTTCAAACGCACGATTAAGCGAAGACCGGAATAGAATGTGATTTAGACCCGACAAGTTTGGAGACTTGTGTAATATGGGTAAACTAAACACATTCTGGATTTTGAGACAAAAATGATAAGGTTTGACCCGTTTCAGCAAATTTGTGCAAACTAGTTACATAAACCGATCCGAACGTGAAAAAGTGCGTAACGGGTAACCATAAGAGTCATATACAGGTTTCCTAAGTTAATATACCTTAAATATGTTGTGACATCAGTAAGATATCTTCCATTATGCCCAAAATGGATTTAAACCCAAATTATGCCCCGTAGGGCTATTTTGGTCATTTAAAAGGTTATAAAAGAGATTTAATATGATTCTGAGTTTTAGGTCTGATATAATCAGTAAATATACTTAAATTAATAGGTAATATTAGTAGGGTAATACATATATGTGAAATTTATTATTTATAACCAAACTATGCACCGAACGGGCATTTTGGTAATTTCACATAAGCTTATAAGGTCAAATCTGGAATCTGACTTAAAAACTTTTACTTACTGATAGAATATAAAAATTTACTTAATATATCAGTAGGTATCAAGTCTTATATATTAAAAATAGTTTTAATACATACAATGCGCTTAAAACGCGTAAAAATGCGATTTTAAGCGATTTCCGGGTTTTATAAGAAAAGCTGATATTTTTATTATTCCATAAGGTTCAAAATATTCTATTTAACATATTAGATCATTAGAAAAAGGTTTGGTATCAAAATGATTTGCAAAACTCATTTTATAGCCCAAAAGGGCAAAACCGACAATTACCGAATCAAGCTTAGAACTCTATGTTATGCTCAGCCTAAAAATAAATAAAAATCTCTAAAAATCCCAAAATATTATTTTATATCAGTAGGTAAAAAGTTTGGTATCAAAAATTGGGTTTAGATAGGCTATATGCTAATTACGCCGTTTAATTAATAAAAAGCTTTCTAATTACGCTAATGAGCATAACTCCTAATCTAGACCTCAATCTGATGTCAAATTTTAGGGACAAGTCTAATAATAAGTAACTAAGGTTTCTATTCTTTTACATTTTCAAAAATCTTATTTTAGGGTCATAAGGGCATATTGGTCAACATTTAAGCATACAACGGAAACTTGCATATGAATCGGATAACTAATGAACCAAGTTGTATAACCTCAGAGGGTTACACTAATCAATAACCTGGTCCTACTAGAGCTCTAAGGAAATTCTAAAACATGCTCCAATGGGTCAGAACTGAAAGTCAAAGCAAAAGTCTACTTCTGCGACTTTCGGTTCCGAACCGAGCATAAACAGAAAATTGTCGGGTTGAACGTGCCTAGACATGTTCTTACATTGATTACTAAGTTATATGAGTGATAAAACAGGTTTCATAGCTTCTACATCGTTAATTATGTGTTTATGCAAAAATTAGCTTTCTGTTGACTTTTTAAAATTAACTTTGACCCGACAATTGACCTAGTTAGAGTGGGAATCAGGGGGTGCCCTTTTAAGGGTTTATTGCCCACATAATTACCAACTCATAGGTACTTTCAATTTGAAATTTGACTGGACAAATTAAGATTAATGACGAAGTCAAATCTTAATTATGACGGTTTGACTTTAGGCTAATTAACTAAGCAAAACCGAATTAAGAAAGGTTAAGGACACTTACTGAAGTCCTATGCACGACTAAAAATGCTTGGGAAGTGCCCTTGAGCTCCATAAATCTTCAGAACAAGAGTTTGGAAGCTTTCCAAGTGAATTGCTCAAAGTGTGAGTTCATAAGTTGCAACAATTGGTCCTATATATAGCCATGGAGGGTCAAGGAGATGGATACAAGTGTTAGGGCATCTCCAGGGATGAATACAAGTGTTATGGGACGTGTTTCAAAGAGCTAGAGGGTGGCAAACTCGCGGATTCGAGCACACATGCAAGCTGCCACGTAAAGGAAGAGTTTGCTAAACTGGCAGTCCGTCACGCAGAGCCACGGACGGGTGCCCAGGTGGTGGCGCTACGCCAGTACCCCACATATCAGCCAACATGTTTCAAAATGTGACACTTTCACCCCCTGGACCTTCAAATGCGTAATTTCTTCCATTTTAGGCACTTTTAACCCTTGAAATTTATATTTCTATGATCCATGAGATATAACCAATCATCAATAGGTCCGGTTTCGTTAAACGATAACCGAAAACACAAGTTTTGCCTCGTTGACGCCTTTAACCCCTCGTACACGAATATTATCATAACTTTCTCATACTTTATCGAAACCTTGTGAAATTTTTATCACTTATTCTCGTGAGCATAATTAATCGTTACAAAGCTTAGGGTTTGCTAAAAGGTCACTCAGAGGTATACTTTAAACATGTTGACACGTTTAACCCCTGTAGTTTGAAATCTCTCACTTTCTTCCACAATTAGCTTCGTATGATCCATAATTTATTCGTTTAAGGGTATAAACATCGTGTAGCGTTATTGTAAGGCATATTTATCCGTTGTTGACATTTTGAATCCTTTTATTCACATACTTTCTTTGTTTGTCAACTTTAGTCCTTCTAAAGTAATCTTTTACACGTTTAAAGCTCATGACAAGTGTCGATACATCATTGGACGTGATTTTTACGAGGTGTTACATCCGTACACACCAGATATATTACAAAAGTTTTATTTTAAGTTATTTTACATGATTATATTATTATTATTATTATTAAACACATAACCACACCACCGTCAGCTGACTTTTCAAAAACGACGTTCCCTCTCGTCGTATTTTCAGGAGATCTATTCTCCCACTTCCCAGATTCGATTCCCTACATCCACCAGTTCCTCACCATAGTGACGGAGTTCAGCCAAGTTTTATGTGCTCATAGGTGGATTTGGTGCAGGCTCAAGGTCAAACTGGGGGAAAAAGGTGTTAGGGTTATTCAAGAGATTCTGAAATTGCCAGTCAGTTGTCCACCATTCTTCCAGCTCTCCTGGTAGAGGTCAAGGGTTGACAATAAGATCTGGGATGGCAGGTTCCAAATTAACTGGAAGTTGTACTTCAGCTGGGTAATTGAAGAGGTTTTCATCGGCAGGTCCGATGAGGTCGCTATTGGCCAGTTTGCGATCCAGCTCCTCCCACGGTGGCATTTCCTGGGCTTGCCCTGAAATTTCCCCGATCTCCTTTCCTTTGCCTTTATCCTTGGGATCCTCGGTCATTTTAACCTTCTGCGCAGCTGGTTTCTTCCTCCGTCCGCGTCTCCAACCTATGATTCTCCTTCTTTTTTTCGACTTGGGTTTCTCCTGAGGTTGGGCTTGGAATTCCATAGGTTTCTCAGTGTCGGCCAAATAACCGGAAAAGCCCCCGAAAACTTCCATGTCAGTAGAATAGATAGTGAGATTCTGAAGAGCTTCAGACAACTCATTCATGCTGTTAGCATATATGAAAAATACACACAAACTTAAGTTAATATTTTATTCATCCCATTGAATTTTCACAGAATCACAAAATAACAATTTGAAAAGAAATTAAGTATTTATAAATACTTAATTAGCTTAAATCAGTGGCTCTGATACCACCTTTTTCTGTCATGGCCCCAGCCCGGTGTGACCCGGTCCAGAAGCCGCGGGACAGAAAACCCGTGGTATTTTAATTAATTTGGCAGCGGTAATGTTAACAGGATCGTTTAAACTTGAAAATGCCCAATTTATTTTATTTCACAATTTGGGACAAACCTCATAATTTACAATAAAGGAAATTTCACGAGGAAATTCCCTGTTTTACAAAACATATTTATTTATTTTATTGAGCCACTTTCCCAAGCTTGTAGTGCTACAAGGCACTTTTCCTGGATCACAGCAGATCACCTGAAACATGTTTAAAAAGATTTTGTCAGCGGGGAAATACTGGCGAGTCATTCAATTTGCACAACAGACCCATTGTTATAAATTCACAGCATTAAGGGTTTTTATATTTGCCCTTTATCATATAATTATCTGGTTCAGCTGTCACTCGACTGAATCTATGACTGTGGACATATCACTAATTAGGCTCGCCCACCTAAAGTGATAAATTGTTAGTAGTAATGTGCACAAAACCCCCACATACTGCCAGTAATTAAAGATTAGCAAAGGCTTAATCACTGCAAAGTATAACTGGAAAACATTTAGGGTTTTGTAAAGCAATTTGATAAAAAGAGAATGACTCACATTGCAAGTTTAGTTGGACAAAACCTTGCCTACTGTTTATTCTTGTAACCTAGGTAACTAACAATGCACACGAAACTAGGTCAGTAACTTAATACAACATTTACGACAAGCTCACGAAATCAAAACCCTCACGATGAATGACAAAGTATAGCCTGAGTTCGAGCAGCACTTAAACATCCATCGGATCGGTTTCAGTCGATCGGACATTGTATCATAGCAGTGATCGAGTTATTACCCTGTTGTCGCAGCAGAGTGTCGGGATTTTGATTGTTTTGAACTAAACAGTGTATAACTAAACGCACGTAATGAATTTTTCCGTCGTAACAAGAACTCCATGCAAGTGCTACACCCCTGAGTTATATACTGAAAAATGGTCCCTGTCGCGTGGCGCGCCAGGTTCTCCTGGTTCCCGCGCGTGGCGCGACGGGTGCACTTTTAGGGTAGGGTAGCCTCGTGTATTTCTAGCCTAGGTGAGTCAACAGTTCGACGAATTTCGCATTCTACAACAAACTGTGAATATAATTGTCAATTAGGGAATACCCCCCTTGAGTTTTAGGGGGCCCTGATCCTAGTTCCAATTATTCTGAAAATTTTATGGGTCATGCTATACTACTTGGGGGTCTCAATTAGGGTTTTCTATTGGACATAATAAAATAAGAAATAATACTTTTGGTGAGAGTTGTTACAATCAACATCGGTCGAACCATGACCAGAAATGGTTTCTACAGTAACCACTTGAGCCAGCATCTGGGTTCGGGTCCTCATCAAACTAAACCGTTCAGCTCTTGACTTGATAACCTGCCCAAGTATAGAGGCTGCAATTGTAAACGCCATAGTTGTCTTAGGCATCAAAACCGACTTTCTAAGCATCGCTATGAAAGGCACGGCTGCATGCACTGCAATGAACCAAGATAGTGAGAATTTACGCATGTGTTCTCTCCATATCCCCAATGGAATATTAGCTGCCATTCCTAACATTCCTATGACCAGCATTTTCTCTGGTAGTGGTTGAGGGCGTATTTTTTTTACAAGGGCGGTCCTTGCTAGTGAAGCTCGGGCAGCAACTACGGCTCATGGACATTTAAGCTTGACTCCAGGTGGCAGTTTAAGAGGTGATGCCACTACAGGGAGTACATTGCTTACAGCTCTGTATGACTTGGCGATTGGGCAGTTTCCATTTTCCAGCCACTCGTTTCCAAGTGCTTCGTGTGTCGATGTATCTCCCTGAATGGAAGCAAACCGTATAAAAATGGTCGGGTGGACGAGTCAAACTTCCAATGTGAACACATCTGACTTGGTTACATATGTGTATTATCAAAAGTAAACTTATAATATGAACACATCTGATTTTGGTTAGATGTGATATTGCCACTCCAAAACAACGAAGATAAACGATTTATCTTATACAATCACGACCTATTTAATTATCTTCCTCTATGCCAAAACAACGAAGATAGACGATTTTTCTTATATCATCACGGCTGATATTCAATCGGATCTGAACAGATACCTAAACGTGCAGAATTTGAACAAAAACTGTAAACAAACCGGTAAATGCAACCCATGTTGTAAAAATTTATAAACTACATGTAATATTTAAATAGAGTGAAAGATTACACTCTTAAAAGGCCTGTCTTCTTCTTCATTGTAGTTGATTGCTACAAGAATCCTACCATCCCTTTGATTTTTAGCTCTTGTTTTACATGGATTCATCATCATCCACAACCTAGAAAGTAGAAACACCACCATCAACCCAACACGTCTGCAAATAAATGGCATAATCTATATTTATTTTCCTTTATTTTATGGTTAATTTGATACACAATGAAACTATTAATACCATCCGTTTTGGTAGTTTAAAGGATAAGATTTTTTATCAACTTTTCAAAAAGTTGTGACAAAATAAACGAAAACAAAATTAATAGGCTCATATATGTAACTGTGGAGTAGGAACAAAACAAATCCGGATTAAACCATGGCTGCAAATACACAGTTGCATAGTCACAACATACGAACTATGCCATCTGGATTGTGCCCCGCCAAGGTACGAATCCGATCTTTGGTGTCCCGTTTTTTTGTCGATCATCACAGCCTTTAAACAAATTTATAGAAGAGCACTAATACACGAATAATAACCCACCACATGTATCACCACCGCCATAGTAGCGGCATAAGCACCAAAACCAAAGCGACTCAGGTAACCACTATTGTACCATCATCGTCACCAGAGCAGTGGCAAAATACATCATGGCAGAACCCTAGCCGCCGCTAGGGCCACTGATCAGAAACACCACCATGGCACCAATGCTTGATAGAGAAAACAAGTATCAAAGCGAATAGAGAGAAGGAGATTTGGGACATTTAAGGGCTTTAGTATTGTAACATAGGGTGTCTACAACAACCGACAAAAGATCAGCCGGAGACAAACATGAGTACAAAAACCCCCAAATCAAATACGGGAACAAAAACCCTAAACGATTCAGGGTATAATCAATACATAAACATCGCAAAGGCCAAGGAGACATCGAAACACAAGCTTCAAACGATGCTCAACTTCAATCGCCGGAAGTCTCGCCGGAGAAGAAAGCAAGACGGAGATACATAAACCCACCGAATGCAATGGGTTTGATATTCAAAAATCTAAATCCTCAAAAAATTGACAAAGAGGTGAGATGATGAAATAAGCCAGGCAAATAACACTCACAAAAACAGGTGTCAAACCCTTACAAACGTGGCAGACCGGAGGAAACCAAGAGATGAAGTAGAAAGGCAGGTAGGTGAATCACCTCTAAGGCCACTGTTCATTTCCCTTCAAATATTAATAGATATTAATTTACTCAAACTTGAAATATGAATAGGTAATTTTTACAATAAGATAATGACATAGATATTTATGATTGATAGGAATATTATGGATCAAACTAAAATTTACTTGTAAGTTGGTTAGATTGGTCATACTTTGATGAAGCAAAAATAAATACACACCTCGATTCGACTTTATGATGATACAATCCAACTCTAAAAGCAACTCGTGCTGATAACGTGTTGTGAAACTAACCTAATAGCAAAACAATATAACAGAGATGAAGGGAGAAAGGGATTGCTATTTCATTAATAGGTATGATATACAATGAGATACAATAGTTGTATATATAGGTGTACAAAACTTGGAGAGAAAGCTAATCTATTTTTGGTGTTGATAACCACATTAATAATAAATATATTCATAACAAATAATTATATATGGTAAATGTTTTACCTTACAAAACCGATGACTTGATTATATAACACCTGTGTTTAATATATCCAAATACTAGGTTAATGCCTGTGTAATACGTGGGCTTCAACCAAAACCATATTATTTACTTTGAAATGAAATATTCTGTACAAATACATACGTTGGAAGAAAAATACAGAAAACTATTCAAATGCCGAAAAAAACTTCCTTGTAGACTACATTTGTTGTTTTACATATACATTGGTAGCTCAATTAAACCGACTAACATAGTAGAATAGACACGCTATAGCCCCTAAAGCAATATATATATATACACACACATTGGATTCACAGAAAACTATTCAAATGCCGGAAGAAACTTTGATTTTTCATTGCACATAATTCAATTATAAGATTTACATATACATGAACACCAACCAACCCTTGAGATCCAAAATATTAGCTTGTTAGATATCTAGTTAGCTAATTAAGGTACATATCACTAATCAAGATCCTCATAGTACCTTCTAATCCGAATGATAAAAAAGCTAAAAACGGCGATTACCGATTACCACTGACCCAATTACACTTGATCCATATAATCAAAATGCCAATCAACCGAAACCTACAAGCTATACCTTGTTTGAACTATGTGTTCACAGATTTGAAAGATTTGAAAGACAAAAAGAAGTTGTCTTATATGAAAGTGCATTTGGCAATAAAAGAGAGTGTAACTTACATCAAATTACTTAAAAGAAGACGATTTAAGAAAACAAATACACTGTTCCGTGAAGAAAAAAAAACTAAATCGCTCTAAAAATAGCCTCCCATGTTCTTCATTTTTATCGCTTGCAAGCCCTAGAAATTCATACAATACGTGATGTTCCATAACAAAAAAGTTCTCGTTAGAATCGCGCCTCCCATAACGCCAATCAAATGGTGATACACTTATTCAAAGCACCTGCGGGATTTTCATACCGTTTGCACCATTCTTGACCTTCCAAATCGACATAAGTATTTTATTCGCGTCAGAAATTGCCGCCCCTAATTCAGAACATGACCAAGGATTTGATAACAATGAGAAAGCTTCTAGATTAATACATTATACCTCCAAACATAATATCTTCAACTGCTTTACTTCTTAGTTGTTACAAATATTCAAATCAATCAATCGTTTCCACCAATCATGTTATTTAAAATCTGTTAAAGCCAGCAATAGCATCATCAGTCAAAACTACAAATATCATTCTTAATAAGTCAACAAATAATGTACTCAACAAAATGGGAACCTGCTGCATATAATTAACTGAACATTAATATATCATGTATGATCTTTTATACGAAAGTTGTTCTTTGATTCTAATAATTTTGACAAGCTCATCATCAACACAACGGATACCTATTGCATGGAATTCATTGAATATTAATATATTCTAAGAATTATGAAGAAGTCAGTTCAGAAATGTGTTATATTTTTAACACGTCAAACAGATTGAATGTCGCAGATCGCTTAAACGACTTATACTAAAATAACATATATTTTGTAATTGTTTCTATATGTTCATGACATACTTCAAACTATTTGCATATTCAGCAATGCACGTTTTTTTTTTCTAACTCAAAACCATAATTATAAGCCTATTGACTCATATAAAGGTAAAATAATTAACCACCCAAAATAAGCTCAACCCAGCAGAATTATTATTTCTTGGTACTTATACATGAATTAACTATAAAAAATTTCCCCTTGGTATAACTGACTAACTGGTATGATAAGTCAAAGATTTAAGATCAAGAACAGAATTGAAATGCACCTGCTTGACTCGACCAAGAACCTCCTCCCTCTTAGCGGCTTCTTCTTTACCTTAATATAATCCAACATCTGAGCATCAACCAAAAAATTAAAGAACCCAACAAATTATCAATCGTCAATCTAAAAAACCCCTAATGTCGTCCAGAAACGTAATTAAACAAAAAAATAGAACAAAAAGTACCTTTCTTATGATGTATCAGTAAGTGTAACTTTCTCTAAACTTTGTTGCAATTCTAACGGATATTGTGCATCCTAAACATATACCTGGTTGCATAACAAACAATTGAAAAAAGAAAAGTGTGTCAATATTTAAATTGTTTGAACCGAATTTTATCCCTATAATAAAGTAGCCTACAAAAAAAATCCAACCCTAAACAAAAACTATAAACTATATAAACTTACAGTGTCCGGAAAGGCTTAGGATTAATGTTGTATTCACTAATTTTCGGCTAGAACTGGACTAAAACAGACCAACTTGCATCTATTTTTAGGACAATATAAGTTAAGACTTTGTGAGCTAAGGTCCACCAGCCCAAAAACACATAACACTTGAGCTTCATTATCTAATATTTAACACGTATATAATTTGCAAATATAATAAATGTTTGCAGGCACAACCTGCCTGACCTTTACCAAAAGATTATTCATTTTGACCTGAAACCCAACACACAAGATATGCTCAGATCAGGTTCAATGTGTGTATTGAAACACATTTCTTCCGGTTCTGCCCTCTTCTTCAAAATCAGCTCTTTCATCCTACTTGTTTTAAGTTTAATGAGCCTCTCAACCTCTTGTGATAACTGCCAAGAATGATGTTTTTATAATAACATAACCAATAAAGACACGACAAAATTATTCAAACAAAAAACTAAGATATGGGTGAACTTGTTGGATACGACTTTTGACAGTCAAATAATGCATGTAAATGTTGAAAAGTGGTGTTTTTCTTCTCTTGCTGTGTCCATCGAATTCCAAAGTTCAAATAGGGATGTTGAAGTATCTTTTTGTTGTATATTATTGTAAAAATTATTATTTGCTATTGAAGTAAAATTATGAAAGTTGGGACTTTTATTCCTATCAAAATTATAACAAATGAACAAAAATATTATTTATGTCCCTAGCCCCGACTTATCCAACTTGCCACCTAGTGGTAATGCATACTTTTCTCCTATCAATTTACAATGAAAACTTGAACTAATGGAGGATCAAAGGGTTGAACAATACCTTCTTAAACCAGACTTTTCTCTCATCTAACCAAAGAAAGCAGAACATTAAATGCACATCATTCACATACGCCAAAACTTTCTGGATACGCTTAGACTGCAAGACAAACAATAGCTCGACACACAAAATTAGCTCAAATTTGAATCGAAAAGGATAATGATAACAGTTAGTGATTGGCAATTCAGTTGTGGCTACACAGACCTTATAGATATCATTGAAAATTGTCATTTAAAGCTTGCAATCGCCGGAAGTTACCAATGATTCACACAACTATGATAAATTTTAGGGATATCATTCCAGAAGAAGTCGATTAAAATTAAAAAATCAAATAGAAGTATGAGAATATGAACACATGATAATGAAGTTGATGAAATTAGGGATAGAGATACGCATACCTTCATCTTCATACATGAAGAAGGTTGCCGCTTGAAGAATTAGCGTTATTAGGGTTGGAGGTAACGGTGTTGAATGAAAAATAATGGGTGTTTTAGGTTAATTACATGGTTTATATAACCGGGTTTGGAACACCACTGTTTAGTCTACTTAAATCCCTGAAAACATGACACGTCACAAATGATAAGTATATTAAGACAAATCAAAGTCAAGCAGTGAGTTTAACAACTTAATGATAAGGATAATATAAAAACTGACATAAACATGATAGCAAGTTTTCTAAGAACATTAATTAGTATAAGATAATCTCAAACTTATAAGCTTTTTACTACTTTCATGAGTTCATGTTCCGATCATATTAGCTCATGCATAGAATTATTTAATAAGCTATAATAGACTACACTTAAGCACAAAGTAAAAGAAAAAGATACATACATGCTCATGAAAACAACTCCAATAGTCCAACACCTAATAAACAAAGAAAAACATTAGGCTTGACCCATTTTACCTACAAAACACCAGAAACAGACATCCCAAATTACACCGTATAACAATTTGAAATATTATAAAAATGTCTCATTTAAGTTATAGTTTGAAAAATTCAGAACCTGGTCCGTAAAAATGAAAATTTCATGAAGATTTTCAAAATACAAGTTGAAGTTGAAAGAAAAGAAAAATTCACTTGGACAACAACGACATCCATAAATACGAAAATATGCAAAAACATCATTTTTCATAAGAAGCCTCGTATATATCATCAACAAAACCACACTGGTGTCAAATGTAAAAGTAATTTAAGTGAGCTTTAAATAGAACAATTGGTGTGCAAAACTTGAATTTCTATTTTCTCTTGATAGAAAGGCATCTCGTCACAACCATAAAAATAACTTGATCAACCAAAGAGTGATGACTGGTGTTCGCACCCCCCCCCCCCCACAAAGAGACATTTTATGTTGGAATTTGTCAACTCAAAATTAGCATAGCTGCAACAAAAGCTTTTAAAAAAAGATCATGCAAATATCAAAATAAATGGAGGTTCGCAAGAGAAAATGTAAAAGTAATTTAAGTGAGCAAATTAACACCAGGCGATTTGAGTGTACCTACCTTAATCACTTTTATTCAAAGTTAGCTTCCAAAAATTGCTGATCAAATTGCATTGTACCTACCTTGAGGTTCTTAAAGATGAAGCCTTTGGTATTCTGTAGATCACTAAAAAATCAGCCAGGGGTAGCCACCAAAATAATTTATAGAAACACAACAGAAAAAACCATAATTTCTGACCTATAACCCTAAAACAATCGGTACTCACATAATATACCCTAAAAGAGATTTGAAAAAATAACATTAGGGTTTTGATTGCATATTCAAAATCATCAAGATAATATTTCATGTTTCCAACAATCAAAAATAGCTAAGTAACATGAAACCCATTGTACCTGCAGTATGTAACTTTGATGTTTGAAAACCACGTCATTATTGCTTACCATAAACCTGTGTAATGACCACAATTGTTCAACTAATTAGTAAACCAAAAAAATCAAATACACGTACCTTGATAGAAGCTTAAACGACATAAATTAGATACAGAAACTTGAACGCAAAACCCTAGATCTGTAAACAAACAAAAAATGAACAAACTTATTTCGAAATCAAATAAGAAGATGAAGATGAGAGAATAGATGAAGTTGTAATCAGCGAAAATGATGACATAGGATTTGATGTCAGAAGGATACCCGCAATTTAGATTGGTACACACAAAAAAAACTCAAGAAATCATAGAATCGATTGAAGAACGCAGAGGTAATACATCATACCACAATTCCTATTGAAATAGATGAAATCAGTGAATCAATTTAAGTAGAAACTGAAGATTGGGGTAAATCAACTTTGGGATGAAATCATATGAAACTGAACCCTAAATCATATGAAATTGAACCCTAAACGAATGTTGAAACAGAACTGTCACCCTTATCAAGAGTAGAGCCATTTGACACTAAATTATGAAACCTACCCCTTTGACAATTCCCATGACCCGACTTAAACTTATACACTTGAGGATATCCAACAAGTTCATAGCATCTATCCATGGTGTGGCCTAACTTATGACAGTGAGTACAATTTAGATGTGGGTTAGGACCTTTTGTAAACATCTTTTGATTTCCATAAAAGTGATAAGATTTATTAACCAAAACCATGTTTTCTTTTTACAAAGATGTTTCGACCTCTGTATAATTTGACCTTAAGATAGAAAAAGGAAGAGGGCCACAAGTTATAAGAATTTTTATTAAGTTTTCAAAACCAAAAAAAAAAAGATAAAAGCAAGAAACAAAGATAAGAAGATCTTGATGTAAAAAGAACCAAACACTAGGTCATGGCAAACTAATAAGATTGACAACTAATTAACTGGCAATTGCTACGGGTTGCTATTAGGAGACAACCGACAACCGCACGAGATTGATATGTTGTCTATCAGACCATTGAGACTTGGTTTTAATAACCGCTCAAGTCTTTTATTAATTAAAAGACGACGGTTATTACCCCTGTATTTTTTACTATAATCAAATGGTTTCAACAGCCACTCCGTGTCCTTAGTGATTGAAGGTACAATAGCCGTATCAGCAACGCAGCGGAAAAAAGTCGTACAGTTTCAACAATCTTACCGACTAACCTATAGAAGAGGTAAAACGGAAGGCGTATCAATAACCAACAACCATGGTTGCAAAAGTCGCTAGGCGCTCCCTAGTCGGATTCGGGAGTACTCGGGAAGTACTCGGCTTAGGCGGAGATTACTCGGGGAGTAATTGGCCTGGGAGACCAGTACTCGTGCCTCGGTAGCCTACCTTGGAGCGAGTACTCGGAGAGTACTCGGAGCCTAGTCGGGACTTTTACAACCATGCCAACAACTAATATTGAAAAAAAAAACTACCAATATATTTAAAAAAAAAACCGGTGCAAAGATACCGGAAAAAAAAAAGAAAACTAAAAATCCCGGTATATTTTTATTAATCTATATCAGAAACAAACTTGAAACTGATAATCAAGAATCAAAAAGGAATAAATTCATAAATTCCGGTAACTTAACTCGGAACTGAACCACGTTTTTTAACAGAAGTGAAGCGACAAAAAACCCGGCAAACTCAACACAAGAGTTCCAAGGAACACCACCGGTTTCCGGTAAGTGTGACTATGGAATGTAACCTACGATTAAGAGCAACGAGGCTCTGATACCATGTTACAAATTGGTAATCGACTAGGTTTATTTCCAATAGTCGAACACAAATTACAGAAATCACCAAAAGACAATAGATAGAAAAGATTCGAGCAAATAATAAAACAATGGGTATGCACCATAAGATGAACAAGACAATAATATTATGTGTGAATCGAAGAGCTGACCCTGGTTGCTTCCGTCTTTCGTTGATATATGCTCTTTCTTTTCAAAGGGGGAGGACCTCTCACTTAAATGAGGTGCGATTAGGCTGCAGATCGGTGGGAATCAACCCACAAAAGGAAACCATCCAATAAGACGAGCTAATTGCGGAACCAGAGAGACGTTGGAGATGACAAGAGGCGCCTTTTTCAGAAGAGAAGACAGAGAACGATCTGGGACATTTAGGTCTCAAAATATGGGCTAATAAGGGCATAAGGCCCACCTGGGAGACTCAAGAGATGCAGCCCACCAATGAGTGAAAATAGCATCACAAAAGAAACAAAAAACAAGGACAAGAAAAGGATTAGAAAATTGAAACTGAAAAAAAAAAATTTATTTTAACTTTAAAATATTAATTTTAACACATATCTTGATAAAGACTAGAAAAGGGTATCTAGATTATTCATACAGATGTGGCTATTCATTAAATATTATCTATAATAACAATTGACGTCGATTCTTGTGAACAGTACAACATTTGGGCAATCTTTGGAGCTTATTTACGGTACTGCCATCATTCTTTTTGGTTCAATTGAGATGCTTGAAGAATCTGATTGAAATCCATTTGCATTTCTTCATCTAATTTCATATTTGTTCAGGATGATCAGACTCAAGTTCAAGCGAGAGAGTGAGAGAGAGCGTGAACAGAAGGGGATCCGGTGCCGTCGCCTTGCAACCCTGTTTCGGTGACCATCTCTGTCTTCTATCCCTTTGTTCCAGCGGCCACGGGTGTGGTAGTCACCGGAGGCTAATATGATGGACTCAAACCGAAGCAGACCATGATGGTGGCAACGTTACCGGTTGCGCCTAGGGTTCCAGGAGAACTCCGGCGAGTTATATCTGTCATGCATGTCCCTTTTGGTGTAGATCGGCAAACGCCGAGGTACCAACACTGTGGTAAGTTCCAACCCTATTGCTTCGTTTACGACGACGTGAGCAACTCTGGTTTCTAGCAAGTTAGATGCTTAGGAAATGAATCTTGGTTATGTGTTTAGGAACTATTGTAGAATGTGATGTTTTACCTCATACTCTGTGCTTCTTTAAAAGTGGAAGAAAATTTTGGATAATTTGCAAGAGATGGTGATTGTATTATTAGAAAATAAACCAGGTGCACAACTATGTCGTATTTATTACATAATCTGCAGTCATGTGTAATATTCCTGATAAATAAATGACATGGCTATGTTCATGATAGTCACATACCCATGTGATTAAGGTTTGTCAAGTAGCGAGAGTATCAACATATATTTAAGCACTGCTGAGATATACATTAGAATTGTTATTACTACACATCTCAATGTGATGCGTATGGATGTAGATCCGAATCGTCATCTCACAAGGTTGTTGGTAATTAGACAAGGTTGGATCAGCACCTTCCCGTAACCACAACTGGTCGGAGTAAAGGTTAAGGCGAATTTGTGGCAATTTTGAGATGCATTGTAAAGCTAACGAACGCCAATAAAAAAATTAAATACGATTGCGTAATAACCAAATTAAATAAATATTAATTAGTAAAATATTTAATATTACTTTTAGTTAAACTTCTTAAGCCTACTGTTGTGTAGTTTAATACTTTTTATAATAGGGCGGATGAGGAACCAATTGACCCGAATAAGTATTTTCAGCTTTCATGCAAGTCCAAGTGTGTTAGAGCTTGGCTTGGGTATTAGGTTTGTCCTGTTAACCCTTGAATCATAATTTAAAGTTTTAAATTGCTAGTATACTAATTGTTCAGTTCAAATCTGGAGTATTTGTTTTTAAGCAAAATTGTCCTAAAGACTTATGATCTAAACACTTATCCTAAAACACATAATTTTTCTAGGGTCATTCAGATGGGATTAGTAGAAAATCAAGTAAGCTTTGATATGCTTAAAGAATATTTGGAGTCAAATCTTGAAGGAGCAAACTGGGGTCGAACAGTTTTTGGGTTTAGAAATAATGCTTTATTTCAAGATTATCATGGGATTATATCTTTTAGAAAGTACAACCTTTTTACATAAATGTGCAAACCCAAAATGCTCATATGTACTAAACAGTGATCCAGAAGGTCGAAATTTTGATAATGATTGTTTTTGGCAATGGCAGGTTTCATGAAACAAGTGAGGGGAGGCAAAGCAAAAATCAACCCTGATAGAGTTGTCTTGACAGTTGGTGCAACCGTGGCTAATGAGCCTTTAGCCTTCATTTTGCCTGATCTTGGTCATGCTCAGACTACAACATCAGTTCAAATTGAATAAAATATCATCAATTAAGTAGTTAATGGCTTACATCAGTGATGTTAGCCCGTGTGTTGTTGAAATGAATAGAAGTTATTTAATGTTGCTCCGTAGCTTGAATCAATACCTAACACAGCATAGCTTACACATCGCCAAATCCGCTGCGAAGCGCGGGTCTATTTACTAGTTCATCAAACGTTTATGATTTATTTTGATTTTCTTCTACAATAACAGTAACCTTATTTTATCATATAGTTTTAGTAAATATATATAGTTGACCCTATGGTAAACACCATTAACGAACCCTTGTGGTGATAACTGACAACTCTACAAGTATATATCTAGTTCTCTAGTTAATATTAATATTACATTAACACATTTTTATTGCACATGTATTTTAATACTTAAGATCATCAAACTCAATATATTATTAGAATCCATATATAGCCGTCACTCACACATAAATATCTATATTCACATATTAATTAATGTTTAATATATATATATATATATATATATATATATATATATATATATATATATATATATATAGGGAGAAGATCATGCGAGAACCACCTCTTATTGCAAGAACCGCGAGAACCAATGTGAACACAACCAAAAATGCCTAAAAATAGCTAAAAATCACACAAATTTTTTTTTTTTAATATTTTTTATATAAAAATCGCTACTTTTCGAAGCAAAAAAAAAATTAAATTTTTTTTTTTTTTAAATTTTTTTTTTTTGCCACTAAAAGTAGCGATTTGAGCATAAAAAATATTAAAAAAAAAAAAATTTAAGATTTTTTTAGGTTTTTTGGGGGTTTAGTTTTTAGCATTTTAGCTTGAGGGGGGGGGGGTTAGGTTTTTTTTAGGTTTTTTTTAGGTTTTTTTGGGGTTTTAGTTTTTAGCATTTAGGTTGGGGGGGGGGGGGGGGTGGGGGTTAGGTTTTTTTAGCTATTTTAGGTTGTGTTCACATTGGTTCTCGCAGTTCTCGCAATAAGGGTGGTTCTCGCATGATCTCCTCCCTATATCTATACTATATTATAATGCATAAGGCAAGGGCATTTTAAGATACCCAAAAAATAAGAACTTTTCCCCCCTTTATTTATAGAAAGACCCCTAAAATGAGGGTAGTTTGGTCTTTTAAACACTATTTATTTTTTAGCCCCTAAACTTATTACACTTAAATCCCTAAGGTTTTAACAAATTTATAGATAATTAGTTACGATTCATCCCTCCACAACAAACTTATAATTTTTTTACGTATTCTTGACATATCTTATAAACTATATTATTTAAAAAAAAATTCAAAGATAGCATGACGACCTACACATTTTCGTCGACATTTCCGTAGTTGTCTTGTTCAATATCGACGCACAGATTAAAAGGTACAAGTAGATAATGCTTTAATGCACAAGTGATTAAAGAAGAAAATAACAACTAATAATCTTTTTCCTTTTAAGATACCCAAAAAATAATAACTTTTCCTTTTTTAATTTATATATACACACCCTAAAATAAGGATAAATTAGTCTTTTTAAACAATAGTTACATTTTAACCCTTCATCTTAATTAGATTTTAATCCCATGTATTGATGTACAACGCATTAAACATATCATGTTAAAAAATATGTAAATTACATTTGGCTCCATCTTTTGTAACTTTTAAATTTTGAAATAAGGTTACCAAATTAGAGCGGAAATCTATGCTTTCTCTCACCACTTCAATCGATAGAAAGAGAAACAAAAAGGGAGAACACGCAAGAGCGATATAGAGAGAGAAATCTGAGGGTGGCAATGGTGGTGCTACGGCGGCGCCAGCCATATTCCGGCGCGATGAAAATGGATTGAGCAGGCGAGTGGCGGTGGTAATGATTCGGTTACAACCTTCCATACGGTGGTGACGGTAGTGGTCCTCAAGAGCCACATAACCTTCACCGGTTCCAAGGTCAAAACGAGGAGGAAGACAATGACAGAAAACTATAGCCGCTTCCTCCGACGATGGTGGCTAGGGTTTTGGCGAAGACTCCGACTAGCTCTGGTAAGTCCTCTTTCGATTGTATGTTCCATCGGCTGTTAGATTGGTCCGCATAATGACGATTATGACGAATGCCAGTTGTTACAGCTTCCCGAAAATGGTCCAGCCATATCTAATGCACTCTGGTGTAGGAGACTAGGGTTCCAACGAAGGTCAGAGGCTAAACCAACGGTGACCACAATCATCATCATCATCATCTTCAAGATAAGATTATGGTAGTTTATCACCTGGTTGTGAGGAACAATTAAACCTAGCTGGCACAGGTTTGTTTTAATTACAACGAAGGGGAATTGGATATTGTTGTTCAACATGTTATCTCACTGATATATGTAGGTTCATATCCTTGTTTTTTTTAATTTAATTTTTCTCCATCTAATTTATTATCTTGAATCATTTTCTTCGCAATAGAAATTGAACCCTTTTAGTTTTGTGAATAATGGATAAACATGTGTAAAGCGCAGTTGGAAGGGACAAGGTAATTTAGTGATTTGATACTTTGAAGATTATTTGAAATTAATAAATTATATGTTTGAATATAATTTTTATTTCTAAGTTATATTTATTATTTTGTGTTTACCCATTGAATTTTTTACAGATATTCAGCTACGAGCAGCTGCTGTTAAATCAGATTCAAGGAGAAAAGCCAGATGATGCGTACTCTGGGATTGCTTCCAGGTTAGGGCTTTTAACTACAATTTGGAAATATATACTTTTTTTTCTTTTGGGAAAATGATGTTTTTAGATTTTGAAATTGTTGCAAATTCATATAATAATCTAAATATAATTTTACAAATCCGAAGTGTCCAATTAATACGAAATCTTATTTTAACCAGAGTGATTGGGATTAGTAAGAGAGATGCAGAGGGAGATCCGACGACTGATTAAAATGCTAAACATATATGAACTTCACTGGCTGGTCTTGTTAATATTACATTGGTGTAAGTTTTGGTTGGGTACGTATACTACAAAGAGAGGCTGTTTTTTGCCTCTATCGTTAAACATTTATTTTTATGTTTTAAGTTTTCTTATGTTTCTAATTTTATGTAACAATGCTACAAATGACTTATGCTCATATTTCTTATGTTATTGAGATGTGTAAGCCTTATGATATAGATAGATCAATTGGTGCCACTAACTCAAAAACCTAAGAAAACAATAAACATAATAAAAATTTGTAGAACATCATACAAATTAGAAAACTAACTAAGTACTATACAATAGATCACAACTGAGTTGATAACCTAACAAAAATGTGTACCGCAATACAAATTGTCACCCCGCCGCATCGCGCGGGCACCTTGCTAGTATATATATATATATATATTTTTTTTTTTTTTTGAAAAGCGACTTTCATTAAACCGCAACGCCAAAACCCCAAGGAAGGGCGGCACAAACGAACAAACAACTAAAATACAAGCTTACATATTAACAAAACTACCCCAATCTTCCCAATTAACCGAAAAATCCTTAGATCTAGAGTTGAGCCAGAAAAAACCCATCGATTTGATCTCCCTTATAATCCCCTCTAATTTAATCGGTTTGTTGTTAAACTTGAACTCGTTTCTGGCCTTCCAAATACTCCAGCACCCCACTCTAATAATGCCTTGAACAATGTCTTTTTTCTTCCCTTTAATGCCAATAACCTCATGAGATTCAAGCAAGTCTTTAACCGAGAACGCCCAAATGAGAGGGATCTTGCACCATAAACTCACAATAGACCAAACTGTCGAGGCAACACTACACGAACAGAAAAGGTGATCCACTGATTCTTCGCTATCACCGCAAAACATACAAGCCGAATCTCCCAAATCCAAATTCCTTCTCTTGAGAGCTTCCAACGTAGCCAATTTGTCTAAGCCGAGTCTCCAAATAAATACGTTGCATTTTCTAGGGAGCCATTTACAAGAACTCGGAAAGTAGTTCCCCTGATTACCAGTGTTATTAGTCAAAAGATTCTTGACCGATCCAACGTTGAACAATTTGTCCGCCGAGCCAGACCAGTTCCATTTATCTCTACCTTCTTTCAGGTCCACATCGAGAAGTAAAGAGCACAAACCGATGAGATCATCAACCTCTTGCCCAGAATTCAACCATCTACTCCACTGCCAATTGAACCTAGAGATTCCCCCATTACTAAGCAGCCTTTCAGCAACCTTACAATCTTTATTTAGCTCCAAATCAAACAAGGAAGGGTACAAATTTTTTAACGGGCCTGTGGGCAGCCAAGGATCAATCCAAAATAATAAAGACTCCCCGTTACCAACTTCCCCTACAAATAACTGTTTTAACGGCTTGTTATTCAGCAAACATTTATCCATTAAATTGACGATATTGCACCAAACTCCACCCATAGATCTTCGGACCGGAAAACTGTCCAAGTTAGCTCTAGTTTTGTGAATCGATTCAATAATCTTTACCCACAGCCTTTCTTTGTCTTCTTTAAAACGCCAACCCCATTTCGACAATAAGGAGATGTTAACGTGTTTAAGTTTACTAAGGCCTAACCCACCTTTATCAATCGGACAAGCCACACGCTCCCAAGCCGCCCAATGAATTTTTTTTATCTCATTGTTACCTCCCCATAAAAAATTCCTGATTTTTGATTCGAGATCCTTAATAACCTGAACCGGAGCTTTATACAAAGAAAAATAATAATTCGGAAGACACTCGAGTACCGATTTGATCAGAATAATTCTCCCTCCCATAGATAACAAGGTCGCTTTCCACTTCGCAAGTCTCGCGTCAACAATATCATACACAGGTTTCCAATTCGCTACTCTATTCATATTAGCTCCGACCGTCAATCCAAGGTATTTAAACGGAAAAGCCTCTGCTTTGCAACCAATAATGTTCGCCATGTACTCCAGTTCCCCATTATTAACTCCAACCCCGAACAGATTAGATTTGGAAAGGTTTATTTTTAAACCTGAACACAAATGAAAAATTCTAAGGATTCGAACAACATTGTCAATGTTCGACTTCGACCATTCCCCCATAATAATAGCATCGTCTGCATAAAAAAAATGGGACACAATCGGACCATTCAGAGGAGTTTTAATACCATTCACAATACCATCAACTTTCGCCCTGTCAATCATGTGAGATAATGCCTCCATCACAATAATGAACAGGAATGGAGACAACGGATCCCCTTGTCTAATTCCTTTTGAGCACATGAACTCAAAAGTGGGCGATCCATTCACCAAAACCGAAGATCTCGCAGACTCCATACAACCCTTAATCCAGATACCCCATTTCGGCGGAAATCCCATTTGATCCATAATAGACAGTAAAAACTTCCAGTTCACATTATCGTACGCCTTTTCGAAGTCGATCTTAAGAAAAAATAGTTTTTTCTTGACCTTCTTGCCCCAGTTGAATAACTCATTAATAATCAAAGGACCGTCCAGAATATAATTACCCTTCAAGAAAGCCGATTGAGACTCCGAGATAACTGAACCAATAACCTTCTTCAATCTACTCGCCAAAACCATCAATATCAACTTGGTAATAATCCCAATGAGATTGATGGGCCTGTAATTTTTAAGCTCTACCGGGTCTTTAATCTTGAGGATGAGTGTAATAAAAGAGGAATTACAACCTCTACTAAAAACTCCGAAATCATAAAACCGAGCAAAAACATTCATAAAGTCTTCCTCGAAGAGATGCCAGAAAACTTTAATGAACTTGAAATTTAATCCATCCGGTCTCGGCGCTTTATCGTCTCCACATTCCTTTAAAGCGTTTTTCACTTCCAATAAAGAAAAAGGTTCAGTAAGACTATCTTTATCCCCAACTGAAAGTTGCTTAATGTTAAGAGATTCCAAGCACGGTCTATCCTTCACCTCTTCCGAAAATCTGGATCTAAAAAACTTCAGAACCTCCCGTTTAACCTCCGAAGGCTTACTTGAGACCCGGGATACTATTAACCGCTTTCCGAGCATTGACATGAGCATGAAAAAACTTAGAATTTTCATCCCCGTCCAACGCCCACTTAGTTCTAGATCTTTGTTTTAAGTCCGCAGTTTTTCTACTTTCACTTTCCAACAAAACCTTCTTATTTTCCAGAAATGTCCATTCTTCCTCTTCCGTAAGTTCTCTATACTCCATAATTTTTTCTAACTCCTCCATTTCTTCCAATGCTTTATTTATCTCTTCCCCTTCTTTTTTTCTCATATCGTCTCTCCACTCTTTTAAACCTTTCCTAATAGCCGCGAATTTCGGAATCAAAGCGGAGTCCGGCTGACCCGACACGTTGACTTCCACAACTGCTTTTTCCACCGCTTCCTTGTATCCTTCTTTCTCCAACCACGAGTTGAACACTCTAGAAGGCTTCGCTCCAAAATTCCTTAACTGGGTAACAAGCAGAATAGGACCGTGATCGGAGTAACTGGCCGGAAGAGCCCTGAAAGTAGCTTCTGGCCAGCGGTTAAAGAACTCCGAACAAACCAAGAATCTGTCAATTTTACTAAGTTTACTCCCATTTCCTCTTATGCAGGTATACCTTCTTCCTTTCAAGTCATATTCGATAAGCCCCGAGTTGAAAATGAAACCATTAAAATTAGACGCACAAGAATTATTAAATCTGGAGTTTCTCCTCTCACTGGGGTCTCTAACTGCGTTGAAGTCACCACCCACAACCCACATACCTGGACAATCTCCCATGATAGAAGATAACTCATCCCATACCTCTTTCTTTGCTCTAACCAGCTGAGGAGCATAAACATTAGCTACGTTCAATAGTAAACCACTACCCTTGATTTAACCTCTCACGATCAAAAGGTTAATACTCTTAACAACCGACACTGCCTCAAAAATCACAGGGTCCCAAATGCAAAGTAAACCTCCTGACATACCAACTGAACTGACAAAATCCATTCCAAAATCTTTTTTCCCCAAAAATTAGCTAAGTTAACTTGGGAAAAATCTTCTTTTTTAGTCTCTTGAATCAAATAAAATCAATACCATGTTCCTGTTTGAGCCCTCTAATCCAACCATCCTTATCGCCCCCCCTCCCCCAAACCGCAAACATTGGAAGAAAGGAAATTCATGAGCGAACAACATTGTTACCTTCTTTTCGGATCGCCTCCTCTACTAGATCACAATGATTTCTCAGGTCCACTCCAATTCTGTTGCCTAGTCGAACCGTATCATCAATTTCCTTTAAAAGGTCCTCTCCTCCGTCCTCCTTGTCTGCTAATTCCTCGTCGTCCCCAACGAAAAAAGGTTGAGCATTCGGTCCAGGATCTCCCTTCGTACCACCTCCTTCCCCAAAAGAGTTATCTTTTTTATTCAAGTCAATTATCGGTCTGTTGAGGGATCCTTCCAGAAAAGCCGATGATATATTCCCCCTGTTTATTACCTCATTGGGCCGGCCTAATAAAACAAACCTATCAAAGGATTCATCTAAAACAGTCCGAGATCTTTTTTTGGGCCTGCTACTAACCTCTGGGCTTAAACCGTTGGGAACAGCCTTGTGTTTGTCCTTGGAAATATCAAAAGGTTTTTTTTTTCTTGAGCAATTATTATCTCCAGCACTCGAGGAGAAAACATTAAAGCTGCCACCACCTTTTTGAGAATCCAAAAGATCATCAGGCTTCTCTCCCACCAAAGGGTCAAATTTCTTCTCGAAATCTCCACCCCCCACCGACTGATCCAGTCGCCTTTCATCTACTCCGATGCCGACTTCCGGCAACTCTTGATTCCGCTCACGTGAACTTTCCGGGATAACCTCATCCATCTTTGTCTCCGGCCAATCTTCCTCCGATAAACAGTCAGGAGCCCATTCGTCCCTTTCTTCAGTTATCCAAATTTTATACTTCTTGTTCTTCCAAAGTAAAGTAATGGTATCTTCAATTCTAAAACCATGGTCCACTAAGATCCCGACATAATTGACAGATAAATCCTTATCCAACGGAGAAAGTTGAGATTTGTGGATCACTTTGCTGAACTTACCTGCTGCTTCATCGAAAACTTTATTCTCAGCAAGGTGTAAAGGCATGCCGTGAAACTTTAGCCATGCCACTCTTTCGTATTGCATTGACTGTCCAGCCCGCATATCCAAACACGAGAACCACCTACTCCACTTATCAACGTCCAAAAGAAAATATGCCGCCTCAATATCATCTTCAAACGAGATCAATAAGCTTAACCCCCCGAGATACTGGATTTTAAAGTACGATACTCCTGCTTCCTTTAACAAAACGTGCATCTTTCTGAGAGATAATAAATCAACCACTCTTCCAATCACGGCTCTACCTTGAAGATCAAAAAAAGCTGATGTTTCATTATGAACCATGACCTCCTTTTCATTAAACTCCATCCTACTACCTTGTTTCACCATATCCTTGTATGACAACCCGTCTCTCAGCTTTCCTTCATTAAAGCCTCTACCGTTAGAGATTTCAGCGTATCCTCGGGGCTTCTTCTCATTGACCGAATCAGATTTTCCTGCTTTATTACTGTGAGCATCCCCGTCCCACCAATCCACATTTTCCGCCGCAAATTTAGCTATGTTGACCCGGAGACAATAACCACCCATCTTCAGACCGTTCAACAACCTTTCTGTAGCTCTAGCATCCTTCACATTTCTGAGACTATGGAAGCCAAATCTTCTTCCTTCCTTATCCATCTTCCTCGCAATGTACATCCCAGCCACCTCACCAAATTGGCCCACGAAGTCAGCGACGTCCCAGGGTCTACAACCGATAGGTAGATTAGAAATGAAGAACTTAGTGATGTTTTCCTTCTGCACCTTGTTGTACACCTTATTTTTGCCTTTCTTCCTCAGGTGATGAGGATCCAACCACGGGCCTTCTTCCTCCATGATGGCGGTGAAACACGACCCGGGTAGCGAATGGAAAGAAACAAGAAATCAAGATAGAGAGGCAGGTTATGTTAGATCCACAAGCGGTATGTGATACACGTTAAACCCGCAACCCTATCCCAACCCTTGTACTCTCGTCGAGCTACCGGCGAGATGTCCACCAAAACGAGCAACAGCAAAAACAGCAGACGAAGGGGAGAAGAACTAAGGAACCTACTCCGGACGGCGAATGGAAAAGATGATGATAGCGATTAGAATGTAAGGTCAAGCCCAAGTGACCGGCGACCTATCACGCTAACCCTAAAACCACCGCTTCGTCGAATTAATGTTTAATATATAACTAGTTTCAAAAACCCGCACGTTTCACGGGTCTATAATCAATGCACATGACCGTAATTGTATACGTAATTTAGATAGACCGTGGGATTGTGTAATCGTATATGTAATTTAGATAGGCCAGAGGATTGTAATTGTATACGTAATTTTGATAGAACACATGTACCTTCGTGTAATTAGTTATAAAAAAATAATTTAAAAGCAAATATCAACATCTTTTATATAAAATAAATAGGGAAACAAATATTTACATTTTATATATAAAATATATAACTCTATATGTATACATTGTAGATGATTTTGTACCAATCAAATTTGATAATTTTTATAAATACGCACATGGAAACTATTTAATAGTATTACTTTTAAGGGAAAGGATCAAATAGAAAGTTTATTTTGGCTTGGAAGTATAGGAAGTAATAGGATTAGGACATGTGGTAAAATTTAAAATAAAGAGGAAGGGTATTTTAGTCAATCTTATCCTTTTCTTCTTCCTTCTTCCCAATAACATCAAAACCCACCATTTTCAAAACCCACCATCTTCAACCATTTCTTCACTTTCTATCTCAATAATCACTACATTATAGTGCGATTTTCGTCACCAATCAATGATTCAAACACCCGATCAACGTGTTCTTCAGCTTTTTTGAAGAAAACCCAGTTTAATTTCATACAAAATCTCGTTTTTTCCAGTGATTTTGAAGATAATCACTCGATTCGTTCGATTCGATCGCTGATAAGTGTTTCAATTATTCAAATTTCGTCAATCGCTGAAGAAACCGACTTCGATCCATGTAAGAAATTCTTTAATTTCATTTTTATTATCTGGGTTTTTGATTTAGTCATTGCGTTTTACGATCTTGGCGGGGGTCCGGAGGCAGCGCCCCTGGTAGCAGGGTCCCAGGGGCGGCAGCCCCTGCCACATGTCCTAATCCTATTGCATCAGAAAAATTAATTTTCCAGAAATTGGCTCATTTCAAAAACAGTAATTCGTAGACAATTCAGACAGTTCACAGACAATTCACAGACAGTTTTATATGTCCATTGCGTTTTAGAAATAAGAGAGTTTTATGTGTTTTCTGGCTATTGCGTTTTAGAAAAAACACATTTTTAAGTGTTTTTAGTCATTGCGTTTTAGGTAAAACACATTTTTGAAGTGTTTTTAGTCATTGCGTTTTAGGTAAAACACATTTTTAGGTGTTTTCAGTCCATTGCGTTTTAGAGAGAACACTTTCTTTTGTTTTTTAGGCCATTGCGTTTTAGAAATGAGACATTTTTAAGTGTTTTCTGACCATTGCGTTTTATAAATAAGACATTTTTTTGTGTTTTTGGTGCATTGCGTTTTAGGTAAAACACATTTTTATGTGTTTTCAGTCTATTGCGTTTTAGAAAAAACAGACATTTTAAGTGTTTTCAGGCCATTGCATTTTAAAAATAAGACATTTGTTTGTGTTTTTTGTGCATTGCGTTTTAGGTAAAACACATTTTTATGTGTTTTCAGTCCATTGCGTTTTAGAAACTACACTTTCTTTTGAGTTTTTAGGCTATTGCGTTTTAGAAATAACACATTTCTTTGTGTTTTCTGGCCATTGCGTTTTACAAATAAGACATTTCTTTGTGTTTTTGGTGCATTGCGTTTTAGAAAAATGTCATTTTTTAGGTTTTTTTCCATTGCGTTTTACGCAACTGGGTTTTTTCCATTGCGTTTTACGCAACTCGGTTTTCAAATTTTTTTTTCGAAAATATAGTAATAGTATACTCGTTTTAAAGATAAAAAAACACTTGTTTTTTTGGTGCAATTTTTATAAAAAAATAATGTCGTATGAAAGAGTTATTAACGTTTAAAAAATGGGGAGGATTTGGAGGAGAGAGAAACTATTGCCTTGGATTGACTAGAATGCCCCTAAACAAACTCACGCGCCTCTTTGCTTCCCTTCAATTTCTATCATTTAATCTTAGTCCTTGATTAACTAAATGGATGGTCAAGATCACTTCCTAGCATTCTTAGCCAAATAAACTTCCTATTGTATCTCCACCCTTACTTTTAATTGGTTTCATTTAAAATGTTTGTGTGAATTAGAATTTGTTTATTTTAAAATGCTCTTCATTCATTTGAAGTAGGTGGAAAGTAATTTTGTTAATGTCGTTCAAAAAAAATATCATTATTCTTTATTTCACCAACCTATTTATATCTTGCAAACCAGCGGACTCAATTCTTTTTTTTTTTTGAAAGGAAAACTTCAATAAAACGCAGCCAACCTGCCAAAAAAAGAACCGACAGGAGACCAAAACCAACACAAAGAATTACATAAATTTACACCAATCAACCCACGACGTATCTTTATACCTCGATCTACTTCTAAACCAAAGAAAACCTATAGACTTGATAGCACTAAACACCTCTTCGACCTTCGGAATCTTCCCCGAGAAAACAAAATCGTTCCTAGCCTTCCAAAATTGCCAACACGTGATAAGCGAAATACCTTTATAACACATCAGCGCCTTTCCTTTTAAACCACTATACAAATGACCCTCCAAGACATCCCTGAACGAGAAGGCCACCGGAAACGGAACCTTACACCATTGGCTAACCTTCGCCCAAACCATAGTGGTAAAGTGACATGCCGTAAATAAGTGCACAACCGTCTCGCTATCCTCCGAACACAAAGGACACGAGACATCCATAATTGGTATATTTCTCTTACTAAGCTCCACTTTGGTAGGCAACCACTCCTGTTCCGCTCTCCAAGCGAATAAGTTACACTTTAACAGGATCCACTTACACCACTCCCAAACAAACCTGGCGCTAAAATCTTTGTTCGAATCGATAATCTGCTTGACCATCTCACGCTAAAGACCCCTGTATCTTCGCCCCTCCACCTCCATTTGTCACGGCCACTCGATAAGACCACATCACGCAATCTCAAATTCAAATCCAACCATTCCGCCATCTCCACATTAGATGAAGGCGGCCAACTCCACTGCCAAGCTACTGCCGAATTAGAAAAAGGGCTCACAATCCTATCCCTAACAACACACTTCTTATCCTGTTCGATACGAAAAAAGATTGGGAAACCGAATCTTAAGCGGCTCCATCTCAAGCCACGGGTCCAGCCAAAAGGCAATGTCACTACCGTTTCTGACAACTCCACACATTAAATCCCGAAACCGAACACCAGAAACAATCGGACTCGAAACCACTTTAACAATATTAACCCAATTCCCACCCAAAGTGTTCTTGACAGGAAGAAACTCCCACGATCTTCGATGCCCATGAATAGCTGTAATGACCTTGACCCACAGATTGTTACTTTCAACTTTAAACCTCCACCCCCATTTAAGAAGAAGAGCTTTATTGATAGAAGCTAAGTCCCTTAGGCCCAGCCCACCACAATCAATCGGAGACGACACACGGTCCCAAGCAACCCAACTCAATTTCCTGTCCTCACCTGAACCGCCCCACAGGAATTTCCTGATTAAAGCCTCTAGCTTATTTGCAACACCCACCGGGACTCTAAAAAGGGAGAAAAAATAATTGGGCAAACTCTCCATAACAGATTTAATAAGGATTAGTCTACCACCCATGGACAGCACCGAGGCCTTCCAGAGAGACAACCGAGACTCAAAGATATCGAAAATCGGCCTCCAACTTGCCACTCGATTCATATTGGCCCCCACAGTAATACCAAGATAAACAAACGGAATCCTTTCCTCCACACACCCCACCAAACTCGCCATATCAAAGACCTCCGATTCAAGGACCCCAAGACCAATAATTTTGGACTTGGTCAAATTAATCCGAAGACCTGAACAAATATAAAAGCATCTGAGAATTCTAACCACATTAAGAATGTTCTCCTTGGACCACTCCCTAATCACTAAAGCGTCGTCCGCATAAAAGAGATGAGAAAGGGACGGCCCATTATTCGGGAGCCTAACCCCAGCCACCGCACCCACCCCAACTGCTCTATCCATACAGTAGGAAAGCATCTCCATAACAATAAGGAACAGAAACGGAGACAACGGGTCACCCTGCCTCATTCCCTTCTAACAAGGGAAATCGAAAGTAGGCGTTCCATTAACCAGGACAGCCGTTCTTGCCGATGAAAGGATACCCTTAACCCATAAACACCAGAGTGGAGGGAACCCCATCTGAGTCATGGCCATGTCCACAAAGCCCCAATTCACGTTGTCGTAGGCCTTCTCAAAATCCAGCTTCAACAAAAACGCCTTGTCTTTCTTCTTTTTAATCCAATTTATGACCTCGTTAATGATAAGAGGGTCGTCCAATATATACTTTTCTTTCAAAAACGCTGATTGACTGACCGAAATAACCGAACTGAGGACACGTTTGAGGCGGTTAGCCAGCACCTTCGAAATCACCTTATTAATAGCACCCACCAAACTGATCGGGCGAGACTCCCCTAAACACGTTGGATCCTTAACCTTCGGAATGAGCGTGATGAATGACGAGGCGCACCCTCTATTAATAACTCCCCCATCATAAAACTCCTCAAAAACTTTAATAAAATCGGACTCGAAGATATCCCAAAAATGTTTAAGAAACCTAAAGTTAAGACCATCCAGGCTGGGTGCACGATCACTCCCACAATCCGAGATCGCAGCTCTAATTTCCTCACGACTGAAAACAGCAACCAGCCCTGCCGCCTCTTCAGAAGAAAGCCTTTTAATGTTCTCACAAGTCACCGAAGGCCGAGAACTCAACTCCTCTTTAAACTTCTCCCGGAAAAATTCGAAGACCGCTTTCTTAATCTTAGACAGTTTAGAGCACCAAGACCCATTTACCATTAACCCATGAATTTTATTATTCGCCCTCCGACAATTGACCATGGAATGAAAGAACCTGGAATTTTCATCCCCGTCCCTCCCCCACCTAACCCGCGATCTTTGTCTCATATCCTTACTTCTAGCCTCCTCGGCTTCTTTAATACGTTTGTAATTCTCCGCTAGAACCCATTCTTCCTCCTCCATTAGATCTCTACTTTCCATAAGGATTTCTAACTCCTCAATCTCAGCTCTAGCCAAAACCTCGTTTTCCTTTTCTTTTTTCAGCATCCCGTCTCTCCAAATCTTTATCCGACTCCTAACATGCTCGAACTTTTTTAACAAAAACAAATCCGCTGGCCCAACCCAATCGAACGTCCTAGCGGCTTCGCAGACCGTGTCCTCGTACCCGTCACACCCAATCCAAGAATCAAACACCCGAAACGGCTTCGGCCCAAAATTCGAATCCTTAGTGACTAAAATAATCGGGCAATGGTCCGACAAAAACTTGGGAAGGGCCCTGAGACAAGCATCAGGCCATAAATTAAAAAAATCATGGCAGGCAAGAACCCTATCAATCTTACTGAATTTCTTTCCATTGCTCGAACACCACGTAAACTTCATGTCCTTCATCCCATACTCCAATAACCCGGCCTCAAAAATGAAAGAGTTAAAATTACTGGCACACACCGGGTTAAACCCAGAATTGAGCCTCTCCTCCGGGACCCGAACCGCATTAAAATCACCAAGAAAAATCCAAAAACCCACTGAATTTTCTCTTTCGGTCTTAAGCCTCTCCCACAGCTCCTTTTTCGCTTGAATACCTTGAGGAGCATAGATATTAGCTATATTGACCTGCTGACCGCTCCCCTTAATTTTTCCTTTGACAATAACAAAGTTCTTGTCTTTCGACACTCCCTCCATGACAAAGACTTTCGGATCTCACAAACAAACGGGACCTCCAGATAACCTAGCTGAATCCACCCAATCAGCATCAAAATCATCACCTCCCCACATAGATGCCAGCTCCTTCTTGTGAGAGACCGAACATTTCGATTCTTGTAAAACCACAAAATTAACACCGAACTTAACATTTATTCCCCTAACCCATCGAGCTTTTTCATCACCCCTAACCCTCTTAAATTAATAGACAGGAAATTCATGAGGAAACAACATTAATACCCTTACCCAAGATGACGTTCTTCACCAACGCTTCACTTCCTTTAATGTTCATACCTATCTTACAACCCAGATCTGTAGTCGCACAAACCTCAGCTTCCAAAGACGAAATAGCTCCTTCCCCTTTATCTCCATTAAAGACGGAATCGGTCGGAACTGAACTGCATACCCCATCGCCCTCAACTGACGTCACCCTTTAGTTTAGATCAATGGAAAAATTTTCTGCTGGAGAAGACGGACCCTCCCCAGAGCATACCCCTTCCTTTATTCCTGTCTTGTTATTCATTTGCTCCATTAGCCGTTCCAGAGAGAACAGATCGCTATTTACCTCCATTTGGGCCCTAGGACGCTTACCGGGCCTACCCCTCTCAACTGAGTCCATAAAGGTGCTGTGACTACCCAAAGATTTAGACGGCCCACTAGCCGATCCATTTCTTCTATTCTATTTATTCCTTTTTAATGACTTAAAATAATAAACCTTATCATTAAAAGAGTTACCTGTCTCGAGCCACGGTTCAACATCAAAAGCTGGGAATGAAGGACCCTTGGACTTCTCATGCATGTCACTCCCACCTTCCCCACCTTTCTTGGAAATGTACCCACCTGGCACTTCATCTCCTTTTGTACCGTTCCCATGCAGCGACTCCTCGTTACCTTGATCACCATATTCTGACATTTCAACTACCGGCGACGACTTCTCCGATGACTCCCCTTCCGACCGGCAACAGTCCCCAGACCCAAGACAGTCTGGAACCCACTCCTCTAACTCCTCTTCCACCCATACCCTGAAGCTTTTATCTTTCCATTTGAGGATAACCTACTCACTCAACCTCGGACCTTCACCAGCCAATATCCCCACTCTCATGAACGAAAGATCTTGATCCTCAAACAGATTCTTTGGCACATGCAAAACTTTCCCAAACAATTCTCCGATACTCTCGATCACCTCCGACTCCAGAATATGAAGAGGAATACCTTGTAACTTAAGCCAAGCCACCCTCTCCGACGGCATAGGTTGACCACTCCACGCCTCAAGCTTCGAGAACCAGGGACCCCATACCGACTTAGCCTCCAAGAACTTTCTTGCCGATTCCACCTCATTAAACAAAATGATGATAGAGTGCCCCCCAGATATTGTATCTTCGAATAAGCCGTTCCAGCAATCCTGAGAAGCCGGTCAAAATAGACCAACGTCTCCAAGTCCACCGTCCTACCTACAACAGCGAGACCATGCAAATCCTTAAACGTCGAAGTTCTATCAGGAACCACAAAGACCTTTCCAGCCTTACTCATCTCCACCCCCTGGTTGACTCCCCTGTAAATACCAGTGACACCAGCGGCACCAGCCCCCGAAGAGCTCCCCAACACGTCACTGTATGATCTATAATCCCTAACATTGGACTGAAAACTTCTGTTCCCCATACCCTCATAATTAACTCTCTGCGCCTTCTCCTCCGGCTGTCTGGCAAACCCCTTATTCTCCGATGCGAACCTCGCTATATTCATCTTCAACTTGAAATCGCCCATATTGACTCCCTTCAATGACTTCTCCAATTCCAACCCGTCTTTGACCTCCGAAAAGCTAACGAAACCAAACCTACTATCTTTGTCTCTTTTTTTCGCTACATATGTCCTAGCAATCTTCCGAAACCTTCCAAGCAACCTTTAAGTTCCCACGGCGTGCACCCCTCCGGCATATTCAACACAAAAAACTTGATGATATTCCTTCCCTTATTCTCCATAAGGACCACCAGCGGGAATCCGATCAACCCGGAGAGCGAATGGATGAGGCAAAGGCCAGAATAGAGATAAAGGTAAACTCCAGGCAAGCAAAGGAAAACAAACCGAGAAACCTTACACCCTATACCAACCTGAACTCCATCGCCGAGCCACCCGGCGAAGAAAGAAATTCCGGCGACCTTTGGTTTTCCTCAGAGGTTACCGTGCAAGTATTTGATACTCCCAACACTTGGTGGTCGACTACTCCACTAACTCTTATGCAAAGACTACAACACAATGGGTTGAAGTTGAACAACCACTTCATAAAAAAAATCCCAGCGGACTCAATTCAAAACCATCAAATTTTAGTCAAACTTAAAATCATCTCTTTTCAATTCTTACTCACCACCACCGGCAGCGACGTACAACACCATTACACCAACATACACGTCTTGGTTTTTAAACCCTTGAAGCCAAAGACCCCCGTTCACACATATGACATATCCAAACACAGACTCTTTGTCTCCTTTCTCTCTCTCTCTCTCTCAAGTAGGCACCGCTTTTGACTACTTCAGCTAAACCCGTCACTGTCGCGATCACCAGAAAACGCCTCGTGTGGACATCGAAGATGGCTATCATCAACAAACCCCACAGTCCGACGCTTCTTCTCTCTATCTCTGACGCCACCAGCCATCCCGCACCTCACTAAAAATCTCCTCAAACCATCGTCACAACCGGTACCGGCGATCTCATCGTTGACACTCTAACCATTCTTTCTTTCTCCAATGCCCGGATCCTTCTCAACGCCGCCACGGAGCCTCCGTCAGTAGTGCTGTAGTACTCGGGTGCAACCCATACATCGACGGCTCGAGCAAGTGTCAGGATCGGTGTCCCACTTTAGGGTTTGTAGCCGGCGGTGATAGGTGGACTCCACGGTACTGGCTTGCTGAAAAGAAAACAAACTGTGATCTGGAAAGACAAAGATAAGGGGGATCAGTAGAGAGCCAGAGAGATAAGAGGATAGAGTTGTGATGCTGTAGACCAATAAAAAAGAAGAAGATGTATTAATGCATTATGTACTTGTAAAGCAAGCTTTAATGTTGGTAAAAAATTGAACAATATTTTTTCCTCACAAACCAAATTTGAAGACTAATATAGGTGAAATATAACGAAGTGGGTTAAGGAGAAAACGATTTAAAGTGTAAAACGGTGAGAAAGATTTCAGCCACAAGATCTTTGTGGTTTGTGGCTAAGATGATGCGGTGACATTTTTGTAAATAATGGGAACATTAGAACCAACAGGAGGGGTAAAATTAGAAGATCTAAACAAGGGTGCACATACTAATCACATGTCATTTTCCCCGTCATATTTAAACGCCAATAACTTTTTTATACGTGATTATTTTTCTCAAAAAATTACACCATAAAACTCAACGTCTTTTAATCTTTCCAACGAGTATACTATTGATATACTTTTCGAAAAAAAATATACTGAGTTTTTATATGCCGTTTTCAACTTCGTGTTTTTATGGCGTTTTCACCGAGTGTTATGGTGTTTTACTATAGGTGTTTTATGGCGTTTTTCTGAACTGAGTGTTTTTATGGCGTTTTCAACTACGTTTTTTATGGTGTTTTTCTAAACTGGGTGTTTTTATGACGTTTTCAACTAAGTTTTTCATGGTGTTTTTCTGAACTGAGTGTTTTTATGGCGTTTTCAACTGAATTTTTGATGGTGTTTTTCTAAACTGAGTGTTTTATGGCGTTTTCAACTGGTTATTTTTTATAACATTTTCTGAACTTGGTGTTTTTATGACTTTTTGTTATTGAAGATCCAGTTCATGTCATTTTTTTAATTTAAAAATACAATAATAGTATACCCATTAGAAAGATAGTAAAACACTCGATTTTATGGTGTAATTTTTTGAAAAAAATAATCACGTATAGAAAAGTTACGAGAGTTTAAAAAAGATGGTGGAATATGTATGTGACTTGCATGTGCATGGTCTTTGGCATGTGAGTGGCATGTGGGTGAGCCTTTTGACAATATTACCCTTAGTGTAAGTTAGCATCAACGCCACATGTCAACACCAAAATCGTTTTTACACTTTTAGTCGTTTTCTTCAGATCCTACTATATATATATATATATATATAGGGTAAGGTTCATGCGAGAACCACCTTTATTGTGAGAACCGCGAGAACCAATGTGAACACAACCTAAAATAGCTAAAAAACCTAAAAAAACCTAACCCCCACCCCCCTCCCCCAAAAAACCTAACCCCCCCCCCCCCAAAAAAAAAAACCTAACCCTCCCCCCCCCCCCCCAAAGCTAAATGCTAAAAACTAAAACCCCCAAAAAACCTAAAAAAAACCTAACCCCCCCCCCCCAAAAAAAAAAAAAACCTAAACCCCCCCCCCCCCCCCCAAGCTAAGATGCTAAAAATTAAACCCCAAAAAAACCTAAAAAAATCTAAAAAAATAAAAAAAAAATCTAAATTTTTTTTTAATATTTTTAAAGTTAAAATCGCTACTTTTAGTAGCAAAAAAAAAAAAATCTACTAAAAGTAGCGATTTTTTTTATAAAAAATATTTAAAAAAAAAATTTGTGTGTTTTTTAGGTATTTTTGGTTGTGTTCACATTGGTTCTCGCGGTTCTCGTAATAAGGGGTGGTTCCTAACGGATCTTATATATATAGGACAAAGATCCGTTAGGAACCACCCCTTATTACGAGAACCGCGAGAACCAATGTGAACACAACCAAAAATACCTAAAAAACACACAAATTTTTTTTAATATATATATATATATATATAGGGTAAGGTTCATGCGAGAACCACCTTTATTGCGAAAACCGTGAGAACCAATGTGATCACAACCAAAAAATACCCTAAAAAACCTAACAAAAAACCTAACCCCCACCCCCCCTCCAAATGAAAAAACCTAACCCCCCCCCACCCAAAAATCGAAACCCCCCCCCCCCCCCCCAAGCTAAAATGCTAAAAACTAAACCTCCAAAAAACCTTAAAAAATCTAAAAAAAATTAAAAAAAAACACAAAATTTTTTTTTAATATTTTTTACATTAAAATCGCTACCTTTATTAGCCAAAATTTTTTTTTTTCTACTAAAAGTAGCAATTTTTTTATAAAAAATATTAAAAAAATTTGTTTGTTTTTTAGTTATTTTTAGGTATTTTGGTTTTGTTTACATTGTTTCTTGCGGTTCTCGCAATAAATGGTGGTTCCTAACGGATCCTTCTCCTATATATATATATATATTATAACACTATACTTCTATATGTATAAAAATATATATAATTTTTTCCTTAGATTTATATAACAATATAAAATATATATCATACATGCATACGTGTTTATTAATTAGTGTATATGTATAGTATATTGTTATAACACTATGTTATAGACCCGTCTATTACACGAGTTTATACAATATAAATGATATAATTATATAATCTTTAAAATAACTTAATATATGTAACGGCCTATGTTAATTAATAATGAAACTTTATATAAATGAATTTTCGCTACCATATGGCAGTTCATACAACTAACTTGAATTTATCACAAGAACCGACATATGTTAATTATTAGTAACACAACACTGAAATACCATGATAGCCCATGTATTACACATGTTAAATATTGAAAAACATCGTCATCATCATCATCATCATCATTATACTCAGTAAATCCCACCAATAGCAAAACTAAGATGGGTCTGAGTAGGGTAAGATGTAGACAGCCTTACCTTTACCCTGTAGGAATAGAGAGGCTACTTCCAGTGAGATCCCCGGCTCGAAAATACTGAAAAACATGTACTACACACACACACACACATATATATATATATATATATATATCATATGAATGAAGTTACGAATTACTTTACATATAATAGTGTATAAGTATAATATTAATTTTTATTTTAGTGTACCTTTTAAATATAACTTTTGTTTAAAATAAATCTCTAAGGCCTCAATTCTATTTGCAAAATTCATTATTTAAGTTGTTATTTTTCTCTTTACTGGTAAAAAGCCAAATTTATTGGTATAACATAAATTAGATTTGTTATTGTTACTAATAATTGTTATGCAGATTTAATTAGTAATTATTTATTATAAAGTTATGATATACATTAACAGTTTATATATGATGAGTAAAATCTTTTCATTATTAAAAATTAACTTATTATGTTCACAAATCACAAAAGGGTAAAAATGAAAACTAATAATATTAAAAGACGATTAAGTTATTTTTTTCTACTTTATAAAAATTTCTTTATTTAGGGACAAAGGGATTTGGGTGTAACACCCCGCGTTTTGAAAGTCAAAGTATAAGTCAAAGTCAAAGGAAGAAAAGATTGCTAATTACGATTTGTCACTCCTTGCTTAATTATTGATTGTACTCTTTAACTTGTAATCGATAATCTATTTTAAGTTACTTTAGTTGTATTATGTGGAGTAAATGCTAATAATCGCAGTTTAATCGCTAATCGAATTACTGCTAATCACACCGCTATCGCATCGCAACCCAAATTATAGGTTATGGATGCTGTTTTACGTGTGTGTGCTATTATGTGTTATTTGTGCATGTTTAATTATGTTTGTTGTGACTATTCGAAAACGCAATCGCAATCTATCACAACGCAATCTCATCGCAACATAAAACGCAGAATGGGTATGTATAGGTTTATGAGTGTTAGTTAGGTTATTTGTGGAATTAATGTGAAATACTGTCGCATCGCATCGCAACGCTCAACACATGAAACAAAACGTCGAAAACCAACTCATACCGCCATCCGATCGCATTCGATCGAATGGTCATCCGTCCGGATGGCCATCCAATCAACCTCACTTCATCCCACCTCTACACCGACTTTCCTAATTTGGACATCTATAAATAGCCCTGTCACATCAACAATCATTGATGTGACAACTCTCTCGTTTGACCAGGGCCTCCAGCCCTCTTTTCTCTCGATTTCTCGCGATTCTTGTAAGTTTCTACCTCAAATCTTGTACATCTTTGATCTACACGCACTTCTTCATCATTTTCACCTTTAAATCTTAACTTTTCACCATGAAATCGGGTGATTTGAGGTGTTCTAAGATGATGCTATCATGGGGCTCTTATGAACTTCAAGTTTTGGCCTCATTCCACCAAAAACAACTCAGATCTAAAGGATTTCAACATGATACAGCACTGATTTCACGTAAATAAAAACGTTTTCAAGATTTGAAAGATTGAAAGATGTTTTCATAACATTCTTTCAACTCTTTTACACTCAATGCACTCAAACAGATAGAATCGGGACTCATTCAGGCCTTCTACTCGTTTCTAGTGAAGTGTCGGTCTGAGATCTGATTCTTACCAAAGAGACAACTGATTCCGGGTTAAACATGAACAACCATCACGAACAGTCAACTAATCAGGCTGGGGTGATTCCCACTTTGATCGGGTGACTCGGACTTGACGGGGTTCTCGATGTTTAACGCGTGTCATACCGTCTCGATCGAACTGCAAACTTTTCAAAACTTAGCAAAATATTTCAAGTTTCAAACGATCAAACTGTCGAACGGATTGCCATCCGATCGAACGACAATCTGATCGAATGACATATTGTCTCCAACACTTTATTATTCTCTGAGAAATGTCTCGCTGGACGGATCGCCTTCCGATCGAACGACCGTTCTACCGGAAGACCTGAAAGGTAGAGATACTTCTCCGATTTTAAAATGCTACAACGAAAACTTCAAAGCCATGATACACAAACACATCCATCCCAAACGAATGGCAAACCGACCAAATGGCCATCCGACCAGATGACCATCCGTCCGGATTGCCATCCGATCGGATGACTCTTCGTCACTATGATCACTTGCACCGTTTAACGCACCGCTCATCGTTTATGTTATCGTTAACTGTTCAGGCTAACTGTCCAGCGCTCCCTTCAACCCAAGAGAGTGTTTACTTATTAAACACTATTTGTGAGTATACTCGATCCCTTTTGCAAAGCACTTTTGGGTGTTACATACGTTACTTATATCAAATCACATCGATCACACAACGCAAACACTTTTATACGCTAACCTCTTTTGCATGTTATACGTGTTACTCGATGAATGCCTGTATGTTATGTTTACACAGTGATTGTTGCCTGACACCTTAGCAACGATAGTACTATAGTTTGGACTCAGCACTTGTCGTGGACGGGGGTTGCTAAGGGTATTTCTTCACGTGTCACAGTGGTGATATGTGTTGCGCACTCTACAACTTGCAGTTACATCTGTGCATATTTCATTGTCGATAACCTACTCGCTTCACATTATACATGTTACATACTGGTTATGCGTAAATCGCTTTCGCTACTATGATGTTATTAAACTTGTATGCTCACCTTTACACTATGTGTATTGACCTCTATTTTAACGTATGTGACAGGTGTTTGAGATGCTAGGCTGCTTGCTTTTGTGGAATCAAGTAGGATGAGTCTTGTGAGTACAGGATCGGATCGTAAACGATCACTAGATCTGTGATGAATTCAATTTAACGTGCGGAAACCGTTAAATCGAACCGTAATCGTACACGAAAACGTAATTAAACAACGTTTTATTACGTATCAACTACAACCGGACAGAGTTTCGACTCGATCTACACAAAGAACACTCAAAATCTAATCAACATGACGTAATCGGAGGTGTTCTTGATGAAGATCTGATGAACTTGAAGAACTTGTATTTCATACGAAATTAGTTCTCTTATTCCTCTCAAACGAAATACCACTGCTATTTATAGACTCTCTTATTTCGTGTGAAATTGGCACAAAGACCTTTTCAAACGAAATTACCAGTTCGTGCGAAATCAAATTATCCGAGCTCCATTTCGTGCGAAGTCAAAATCCATGCATGCATGCTGTTACGTACGAAATCACATGTGCATATGATATTGTATATGATGTCATCATTGCATAATGATGACATCACTTTGGATCTTGCTCAGTTTCTTCACATTGTGCCGTACCGTATACTGACCTGACATTGCCTAACGATACCTAGTGAAACCTAGCGAAACCTCTGTCCGGTATTTTACAGACTCAAGACACTAGACTTTACATGTACAGTTAGATTTCTATCTATGGCCACACACATAGTGCACTAACAATCTCCCCCTTGGACATAGCTAGAAATCTGTGATGTTTAGTCTTGAACTGCCTTGGATAACATCTTCAAGTGAAACCACAGTCTCCCCCTTGAATGATGCCCCGAATTTCTAAGATTTGACGTTTAATCTTGCTCCCCTTTTCATTTAGCTTCCTGTCAAATCTTATCATTATTGAAGAAACACAAGACTAATTACGGGACTAATCAGTTTGGTTTATGTTTCTATCATAGTGATTAATCTTCTCATGGCTTTCTGAGCTCCTTAATGACTGGGTAATCCTGCAAAACAGAACACCGTTACTCGTTAAGAGGGGAATATGGGGGTTTCCCTCTTAACCGGGCTCCGGCGTGAGAATAAGCAACTGCTTTGAGGAGATAATTAGTATTAAGAGTGAGAGTAGAGGGAATGGAATGTTTAACCTGTGGACTGAGGTCTCTATTTATAGCCGGAGAGGTGTAAGAGGGTATGGGCTGATGGGCCTTGGGCCGGAAGGCGACAACTTAGACGATATGCTCTTTGTCTCACTGGTGTCGACCGTTAGTGGCTTCTAGGAGTTCCCTGGTGCTGGCGCACCGTGATTGAAGCCACGTGTCATGGTTGTCGGCCTGGCTGCCCTTCTGCCATCAGCAGGTAAGTGGAGATCGTGGGGAAGTTGTCTCTGCCCTGTGATTGGTGCCACGTAGGCGTCCTTAGGTACTTTTTGTCTCCTGCACGTCAGACGATCGTGGAACACGATTGGGCAGAGCCTGGAGGGTGCGGATTGGCTCCTCTCACCTGCCACTTGTACCTTTTGTACCTTCTGAAGTAGTCCTATGCTACAGCTTCTATGCGTTCCTTGCTGAGCACAAGACTAGCCCGCGCAGGATTGTAGGTGTTGAAAACTCTTCTCAAAATGCTAAGTGTTGATCTTAATGCTCTTTCTTATCTAGACCTCGCACGAGCTCAATCCTTGATGAAGTATCCCGCGCGAGGATGAGATTAAATATCTTGCCGATTTAGGAGTATGGTCCTGCGCGCGACCTGGTGGAAGGTCTGCGCGGCTTTTTGGGACCATACCCCTTCAAGTCCCCCAGTCCAGTGCTGCACCGTGCGCGAAGTGAGTGGTTGGAGCTCTGGACTTAGAAAAAAGAAGTGCTAATGATTGAAAATGGTTGCTTGATTTTGGTAGACGGCGCGCGTGTAATTATTTGTTGGTTACTACGGCGCGACTACCAGGTTTGGCTCAAAGTGGTTCACTGCCTTTTGGTGCGGGGCGCAGGGTTATTGAGTCAGTGGTGATGCTGCGCGGCCTTAGTAGCTTCTGCATGAAGTTTGTAGTAATCTTGGGCGGGAAAATCATCGAAATTTGAAATCTAACAAGTTGGTGAGAAACGTCGTTGATGGTGACGTTTGAGTTGACCATTTACACGGCTGTCATCAAGTTGTCTCTGACGGTTTGGCTTTCCGTCAGGAGAGTGAGCTTCACGCACGCGTGGTAACCGTCACTCTGGGATTCTCGCCTTACGTGTCGTCTTCTGATTGGTCACGTGCGCGGCGATCTCGGCACGTTTACCCATCGCATTAAATGCGATGGGTATATATATCTGATGAAGTGGAGGGGGACCTCACTTCTTCTATTGTTGCTACTCTCTCCACTTTTCTTTGTTTCTTCAAATCTTCAAGTGATCGACAGCAGATCTTCAAGATTGTGTCCATCACATCTTCAAAAATCTTCCCATAATTTTTATATTCGGAGTTCATGGCTGAAGAACATCCAGAAGAGAATCCTGGTGAAGAAGGTCCCGTTCCCATCCTTAAGTGGGATTTAGGGTTATTCGAGCAGATCACCAGGAGTTTCCGGTTTCCACCGGAATGGGATGCCCGGTACCCCGGCCAAAATCAAACGGCCGCTGATGCACCGCCGGGGTACATTACTTTGTTTGAAGATTTCTTTCTTCAGGGCAACTTCCGATTGCCGGCTACAGAATTCTTGGCCCACATACTCCAGTTCTATGGGTTCCATATCTCATAACTGAGCCCTCCTGGGATGGTTAGGGTTCGACATTTCGAATTCCTCTGCCGATCTCATGGTGTTGACCCAACGGTAGAGAGGTTTAGGGTTTTCTACCAACTTATCAGGAATTTGGGCTTCTACTGATTCGCCAGTCGAGGGGCTGCGAAGAAGATACTCTTAAACCCTCCTAAGAGTTTCCATGACTGGAAAACAAAGTTCTTTTTCATTCGCGAGGAGGTGATACCGATTGCCATGACCTTCTGCCCATGGTCCGAACTGATCACGAAGGAGGATTTGGCGATTCCCAAGAAGGAAAACTGGTATGTGAAGCTTACTGCTACTCCAAACCATGTATTTGGTGAAAACGTCCTGGTCGCGGCGCAGATGAGTGACCAGTGGCCGCATGATAGCGAAGAGGTGCCGGTTTTGAAGCTTGAGGATAAAGGTTAGTTGCTTCTCTAATTTTCCGCTTACTTTCGCATCGCTTAACTGTTTAATTTTGAATGCAGAGGTACAACTCTACCAAGCTGCCTTCCCCACTTTTGGTGGATCTATGGGCGTGCACCCGTTGAGGTCGGGGGAGCAGTATTGGTATGATAAGATCAAACCGCGCTTCATGTATCCAGTTCCTGGGGCTTTCACCGATCCACCTACTGCAACCGAAGGTGCGCATATACCTAACCCTCGTCCCTTGCGCATATTGACTTCTGCTGGGCAAGAGATTGTCTATCTTTCCAGCAAGGAGTCTGTGGGATCATCAAATAGGGAGCTAAGTTCGTGGTCTAACATCTTTGCAGGTGTGTTGCGCAACCTGGGGATTGAACCAGAAGAGAAGAAGAAGAAAGCCCCTAAACGAAAGAAGGTGATCAATGTTGAAGCTGAGGTGACCAGCAAGAAAGGTGGGAGTAGCCGCGCCACTACTGATGCTGCTGACGAAGGTACACTACGCTTTCGCCAGATTAACTTGGAAGATTACGTTATTATCAGTGATTCACTGGAAGGTTTGTCGCGTATAGGCGAGAAGAAGTCAGGAGGAGCTGGTTCGAAGAGCTCAGGGAGCGCGGGTTCTCGCAACCCAGATGCTGGGGCAACTCCGTCCTCTGTTGCGCATGATGAAGAGGAGGAAGCAGAGGAAGAGGAGGAGCCTGCTGCAAACTTAATCAACCGGAAAAGAAGTAGAAGTGAGACCACAGCTGGTGTGTCTACTGCGCCGAAGGCTGGAGGAGTTCCTGTGCTCGGGAAACAGAGCAACTTGCGCTCCCTTTACAGATTTTCTCCTGGTTAGTTTTCCTTAGTTTCTTTATTCTTTTTTGCTTCCTCTTTTTTAATACTTAGCTTCTGCAGAAGCCGAGAAGAAAACCCATGAGAAGGGTGTCACTTTTACGGAGCCCTCAGAGCCGGCGCAGAAAAGGCCCAAGGTTACTATCAAACCTTTCAAGACTGCTGGTATAGAGTCTGAGAAGGATAAACAGGTTGCTGAGGGGGAGAAGGCAAAAGCTGCTGAGGAAGAGAAGAGGAAGAAGGCTGCGGAAGAGAAGAAAAAGACAGCTGAGGATGAGAAGAGGAAGAGAGCTGCGGAAGAGAAGAAAAAGACAGCTGAGGATGAGAAGAGGAAGAGAGCTGCTGAAAGAGAGAAGGAGAGAGAGAGAAATAAGGAAAAGGAGAAGGAAAAAACGGCTGTCGACAAGCCTGTCGGAGGTGAGCCGAAGGATACCAGGGTCGCTGCTACAATCGCGCATGATAAAGCACAGGGTCCGGAAGTCGTTCGCATTACCGGGCTTTACCAGCCCTGTCATGAGAAAAGGAAAGAACGAGAATTTGAGAAAGTGGTGCAATCTGCGCAGCCTGATCCTTCCCTTCAGGCTGTTAAAATAACTTCTGCTGCTGCAGGAGGTGCGAGTGCTGGTTTTGCTGCTGGCCAGGCTGGTGCGGGAAAACAAGGTGCAATGCCACACTCTCTAATAGGCCCCAGGGATACCTTGGGAGATATTTACTACAAGTCTTACACAGAGGAGAGCTGTGGTGATGCTCCGCACCAACCGCCATGGGGTTTGAAACAAAAAGACACCTTCCTGGAGTTCGCTCCTTGCCGCGACTGGTTTCTGAACTCCATTCCTCCTGGTGAGGTTAACCGACAAAGGGCGCGAACCCACAATGGGTTGTATCACGCTTATGTTGTTGGTGAGGCCAACACCCGTGCTGCTAACCATCAAATTGTTCGCGAGTGGCGAACCATGGTTAGGGAGAGGGAGGAATGGGAGAAATACCGCGAGCGGTTGTTATGGCATGTCAAAGACTTTGAAAAGTCGAAAGCTTCCTTTGATGAGGAAAAGGCAAAATTCGAATCTGATAAGAAATCGGAGGAGTGGGGCTGCGAGGGCCTTAAGGGCAAACTCCGCGCTGCTGAAGACCTCTTAACAAAGGAGCATGCTGACTGGAAGAAGATTTATGCAAAAGACAACGAGCGCATGTACGCGGCTTGAGCTAAAATTACAGATCTTGAAAGTCAAGTTACGGAGTTGAAGGGGAAAGTTGAAGATGCGCAAGCTGCTAAGGAACAAGCTGAGGTGCGTAAAGCGTTATCCTTTTTTGTTCATGTTTTCTGCTTGTAGGGTTACCTAAGTGTTTTTCTTTTTCAGGCTGAGCTTAAGGCGTAAGTATCCAGTAAGGATAAAGATCTTGCTGCCAAGGATGTTGAAATTGCAGAGTTGAAGCGTCGCCTGTGAGAGCAGGTTGACAAAAGTGAGTCCTTGGAGATCGATCTAGAGGCCGAAAGGTCGAAGGCTACCTCAGCTGAGGAAGCCAGGCAAAAGGCCGAGGAGGCGCATGCCATAAGTTCGTATGCCCTGAATGTGGCGCAAAATAACTATGCTGAGGTCCAGGGTATTGTTGACACGCTGTCCTCTGATGCCGAATGGCTGCGCGGCAGGGGAATAGTGCTGGTATTGTTCTCTTTTTAACTTGGGTTTTATTTACTAAAGTCAGTTTTTCATTTGTCTGTTTTGGTGTAGATGGCCAACTCAATTTTGAATGCTATAGAATTGGATAAAGCTGTTGCTGCTCTTATAGATGCTTCTCGCACGGTTGGGCATCGTGGAGGCTATCTGGAGTGTGCGCAGCATGTTGAAGAGGTTTTTGGGCAAGAGTTTAACACTAGTCGTTGTTCGGTAACCAATGAAACTGATGCCGAGTTGGCTCGTGCTGAAAATGCTTACGATCACCTATCACTTCCTGTGATGGACTTGGTCGCAAAAGCTCTAGAGCATGATGATTGGTGCACACGTCTAAAGGACATTCTCGACCCACCAGAAACTGTTGAATTGACTGACGAGGAGGAAACGGCGGACAATGATGGTGATGGTGATGGTGATGGCGATGGTGATGGCGATGGTGATGGCGATGGTGATGGCGACAATCACGATGATGATGATGGCGGTGATGGCTTTGAATAGATAAGTGTTGGCAGGCTTCGTGCCTTGTAATTTTAGGTGTCAAATGTAACTTGTTGCGCTGTCGCGCTTGTTTTGATGTAACTATTGCGCAGTTGCGCTATCTAAATATGATAATTTTGTTTATTCTGTCTGGTTATAATTATTGCACTGTTGTTAGAAACTTTGGTTAAGTTAGCGTGAATAAATGTAAGTGTGGCTCTTGTGCGAGTGTAACTGCCCGATCTCGCGCTATGTTCGCGGAGGACCTTGGAGGCATAACTCGAGAGCTCGTAATTTACTGGAGTGTTTTCGTGCTAATCAAAAGTTTAACATGCATTTGTAACGTAAAGAATCATCACGGTAAAGAAAACATGCCGTATGCTTTCATTGATTGTGAAACAGGCGCTTAGGCCAGCATACATTGCATATAAGTAGCAAAAGGGGCGTTTAGCCAACATAGGAAATTAAAAAGGCGCGTGGCCAACATGAGTAAGAAAGGGCGCAAGGCCTAGAATAGTTACATATAGCACTTGCGCAGTTGTTGCGCATTCCATGTGCGCGGGATGATGTGTCCATCTAGGGTGCGCAATTTGTATGCCCCTTTTCCTAGCACTTCGTGAACCAAGTATGGGCCTTCCCATTTGGGTGCTAGTTTCCTGGGGCGTTCAGCGTTTGAAGCTTCATTGTCTCTGAAGACATATTCTCCTAGAATGAAGGTGCAAATGCGTACTCTCGCATTGTAGTACCTTTCCAGCTGTGTCTTGTACTTTGCTTCTTTAATACGCGCAATCTCGCATCTTTCTTCCAGTAAATCCAGATCGAGACGGCGCTCTGCTTCATTATCCACCGTGTTGACTGCTGTCAAGCGCGGTGAGGGGAGTCCAACTTCAGCTGGGATAACTGCCTCCGAGCCGTATACTAGGCTAAAAGGAGTTTCGCCGGTGCTTGTCTTCGGCATGGTTCGGTGAGCCCACAGGATGCTTGGGAGCTCATCTACCCAGCCTCTTCTGTTTATGCCTAGTCGGGCTTTTATCCCCTCAACGATACTTTTGTTAACACTTTCCACTTGACCATTGCCTTGAGGGTGCGCAACGGAGGAGAAAGTGTGCTCAATCTTCATTTCCTTCATCCAATTTTGAAGATCCTCGGAAGCAAAATTAGTACCGTTGTCTGTGACGATTTTGAGTGGAAGACCAAATCTGCAAATGATGTGCTCCCAGATAAACTTGCGCACCATCATTGCAGTGGTTGAAGCGAGATCCTTGGCCTCCACCCACTTAGTAAAATAATCAACGGCCACGATTATGAACTTCACGGCTCCCGGAGCATCAGGGAAAGGTCCCACCATATCAATTCCCCACTGTTGGAAAGGCCAAGCAGTGGATACAGGAATGAGATCGTTTTTCGGGCGCAGGGTTTTCGGGGAGTGTCTTTGGCATGAGTCACATTTGCGCAACTCCCTTAGAGCATCGATATGCATCCCTGGCCAGTAATAACCAGCATTCATAATCTTCGCAACAACCATGCGCGGACCTGCATGGATGCCACAGATCCCTTCATGAATCTCTCTGATCAAGTAATTCGCATCCTGGGGGTCCACACAGCGCAATAAGGGCCCCAAGAAGGACTTTCGGTATAGAATACCACCATTCATCTCATAATGCAGGGCCTTGTTTTGAATCTTCCTTGCCTCTGCTTTGCTCTCCGAGAGTATTCCTTCTTGCAGATTTTGAATTATAGGGGTCATCCAAGATGGCTGCCCTATTTTGATCACATTTTCCTGGCGCAGCAGGACTGATGGATTTTTGAGTACTTCAATTCTTACATCTTTCGCGAAATGTTGAAAGGAAGTTGAAGCAAGCTTGCTTAAGGCGTCTGCTGGTTTGTTTTCGAAACGATTGATGTGAACTACCTTGTATGACTTGAATTTCTGAAGCAGTTCTTTCGCCTGATCCAAATATAAGGCCATAACTTCGCCTTTTGCATCATAGATTCCGTTGATTTGACTGGCGATCAAAAGTGAATCAACGTGCGCTTGCAGATTTTTAGCTCCCATTTTTATGGCGAGGCGTAAGCCTGCCAGAAATGCCTCGTACTCCGCCTCGTTGTTGGTATTCTTAAAATCCAACTTGATGGCGTAAGTAAATTCATGCTTTTCAGGGCCCACAAGGCGTAATCCGGCTCCTGCGCCATCTTCGTTTGAGGCCCCATCGGTGTACAGCAACCACAACTCATTAGATGTATCTGTCACAGGAGTTTCGACAACCTCGCAATCCTTGATTTTTTCCGCTGGGACTTCTGTGATAAAGTCTGCAAGGACTTGCCCTTGATGGCTGGGCGTGGCCTGTACAAAATGTTGTGGCCCCCCAGCTCGATCGCCCACTTTGCTAATCTCCCAGATGTTTCTGGCTTTTGCAATATCGTCCCAATGTGGAAATTGGTAAGTACAGTGATGACGTGGCCTGTGAAGTATCTGCGTAGCCTTCTGGAGGCATGTAGCAACGCCAATACCAATTTTTCCATCGTTGAATATCTCGTTTCTGGAACTGTGAGCACTCTACTGACGTAGTAGATTGGAGTCTGAACTCCATTTCTTTCTACAAGCAATACCGACCCTACTGCCTTATCCGAAGAAGATAAGTATAGGATGAGTGGTTCCTTCTCTAGCGGCGCGGTCAGGGTAGGAAGCTCAATTAAACACTCTTTCATTTGCTGAAAAGCGACTTCTGCTTCGGGCGTCCATTTGAATTCTTGCTTCTTCACGCAATTGCGTAGAGTGCTGATAAACGGATATGACTTCACGGCATGATTTGACAGAAAACGGTTGAGCGCGGCTAAACAGTCGGCCAATCGCTGCGTCTCTTTGATTGTTCGAGGCGACGGCATCCGCTCTATGGCTTGAACTTTTTCTGGATTAACCTTAAAGCCGCCATTTGTGACTATGAAACCCAAGAATTTCCCTTCTTCCATACCAAAAGAACATTTAGCTGGATTCAATTTCATATTCACGCTTCGCAACGAGTTGAATGTTTTTTCGATGTCTTTCAACATTTGGTCCTCTTCGGGACTTTTGATCACCAGATCATCGATGTAAACCTCGATATGCTTCCCAATATCTCCAGCGAAGGTCTTATCCATCAGGCGTTGATATGTCACGCCAGCGTTTTTGAGGCCGAAAGGCATCTTTGTGTAGCAGAAGATCCCGAGATCGGTCCGAAAAGCTGTCTTGTCTTCGTCTTCAAGCTTCATTTGAACCTGTTGGTACCCCTTGTAGCAATCTAAGAAGCATTTCCATCTGTATGGCGCAAGAGAGTCTATCTTTTTGTCGATTTCAGGCAAAGAGTAGCAATCTTTAGGGCATGCCTTGTTGAGATCTGTGTAATTGACGCACATTCTCCATCCCCCATTAGACTTCTCCACCATCACGGGGTTCGCAACCCAGCTTTGATAGCGCACTTCTCTCAGAATTCCTGCTTTGAGTAGTTCGCATACTTGCTCATTCATTGCTTTGGTCTTGTCTGCCCCTAAGCTGCACCTTCTTTGGACCTTCGGCTCAACAGAGGGGTAGGTGTTCAGACAATGCTCGATAACATCGCGCGGGACACCGGTCATGTCAGCCAGAGTCCAGGCGAAGATATCCATATTCTTGAACAGGAGTTGTTTGAGATGCGTTCTGATGTTTGGTGAGATTGCGTGGCCTATCGTCACCGGTTGTTCCGGGTATTTACGGTTTAACACCCATTTTTCTGGCTCGGTTGTTGAAACCTTCGCCGCTTTTGTTGGGCGCATCTCCTCCGTTGACATTACTTATTTCTTGGCATAGATAATTGCCACCCCCGTCTCAGTTGGAAACCCTATCGCTGAGTGGGGCGTGGAAGTTACCATGTTCAGTTCGCCTTGGGTTTCTCTCCCAATCAACACATCATGCGTTGATTTGACAGGCATCACCATGAAGTTTACATTCGTTGTTCTTGAATGCTTCCCGTCAGAGAGCGTGATGGGGAAGCTGATTTGGCCTAGCGGGAAGACCATTTCGTTGCAAAATCCTGACAATGGATAATCAACTGGCTCAAGTCTCGCTTTATCTTCGTCATCAAATTGATTAAAGCATTGCTCATAGATGATATCAGCCGTACTTCCTGGGTCAATGAAGACATACTCCGTTTCATAATGGCCGATAATACAGGTAATGACGACGGGTCGAGTGGCGCGAGGACCGCCGCGCACTACCGGGAAAATGACCTGTTGCTCTTGCCATGAGGGTTCGTAAGGGCGCTTGCCTTTTTCCTTTGCGCTGTATCTTGGTCCATCGACCATATAGGTTTCTAGGCGTTGGACTTTCTTGTGATTCCCCTCATCATGGCGTTGGATCTGTCGAGTTTCTTTGCGCACGTTTTTCACCAGGTGGCTCAGCTTCCCGCTTTTTAGCGCTCTCTCGATCTCTTGACGTAAACTGATACAGTCATCCGTCAGGTGCCCTGTATCCTTATGGAAGTCGCAGTACAGGTTGGGGTCTTGCCCCTTCTTGTTTGTCATAGGCCTTGGGGCCTTGTAATAGTGATTCTCCGTCATCAGCACCTCTTTTGGTGTTTTTATGAGCGGAGTCCAGTGCTTCTCGCGGTTATCGTCCCTGACTGCCTTTCGGTATCCAATTCTATCAATCGTTTCCCACGCATCCTCTCTGTAGCGCGATCTTTCTTCATAACCCCTTGATTTTCCGGACTTCCAATCATGACTTTTGCCTTTGTTGCACTTGTCGAAGTGCGCGAGTTTTTCTTGGAAAAACGATCGTCGGTGTATGTGGACTTGGCTCCAGCTAGCGATTCCTCTGTTTGCGCTACTATTTTTGCCGCTTCCATCAGCTTGCTCCACTCTTTGGGCATACCATCCTTCCCAGTGATGGTTCTGATGAGACTATCACATCGGATAGCTTTCTTAAAGTGAGCGCGCATGAGTTGTTCACTTACACCACCGATCTCTAAGCACTCCTTGTTAAAGCGAGTGATAAAGTCTTCTAGACCTTCATTTTCTCTGCGCCAGATATCCGTTACTTCAGACGTATCTCGTTGATAGCGCCTTTGCTGGCTGAAGTGGTCTAGAAACTTAGTTCTAAAATCGACCCACGAACTGATTTTTCCAGGTGGTAGGCTGTCGAACCACACGTGAGCAGCCCCGGTAAACGTCTGGATAAACAAATGACACCACATTGGCATATTCCATCCTCCCATGCAACCAACACTTGTGAATACTCTGACATGATCGTCGGGATCAGTCAGCCCATTGAACTTTCCCACTGTGGGAGGCAACTTTTCTCTTGATAGCGGCGCAAGAGCGATCTTCGGGATGAATTTCGAATGTTCTGCAGCTTCAGCTGGTCGATAGGCGAGGCAGAAGTCCCGCTCTGCCTCTTCTCTGTACCCGACGTGTTGTCGTGGTCTGTAATTTTCATGGTTTCTTTGTAAACGATTGAAGACTGAAGACCCTTCATCATCTTGCCAAGTTGGGTCGTTTGGATCTGTGTCATCCCAATCATTGTTCAAATTGCGCGGCCCGAGCCGGCTCTGAACTGGACCTCTTTGAAGGTTTGACGGATGATCATAGTAACTTTCTGTCTCTCCCCGTGTGTCGCGCGTGACATGCACGCTTGGTCGTCCCTGGGGAGGGGGCCTGTTGATTCTTCCTTGGAGGATTTGCTGTGGGGGTATCTAGCGCGCCCCCTGACTCGGACCCAAGGGTGTGACTAAGGATGGTTCAGCTTGCAAAACCGTTTGCTGTGCTCTCAAAGACTGATACGCAGCGTTGATGGTAGCAATTTGCTTGGCGTACCAAGAGGCTGGAGTTTCGCCTTCTGGTAGCCCTAATAGCGCCGAAATGTGCTGAGGTGGTGGATTTGAGGGTTCAGCACCATCGTTTCCCGGGGTTACCGTTTGGGTGATGCGAGTGATGCTGCCGCGAGGTCCCCCGGTGTTAGTTACTTCGATTTCACCGATTTCTTCTACAGGTTGGGCTTGGACGTTTAGATTGTCCTCCCCCACCACTGCGTTAGAGTTTGCTCCAAACCTAAACTCAGGGATGATTCCTTGACCAGCCATGATCAAAGGACAAACAACGAAAACTCAGAAAAAAGAAGATGAAAGTGATTTGTAGAAAACCGGTGGGCGCCAATGAAGAAACACAAGACTAATTACGGGACTAATCAGTTTGTTTTATGTTTCTATCATAGTGATTAATCTTCTCATGGCTTTCTGAGCTCCTTAATGACTGGGTAATCCTGCAAAACAGAACACCGTTACTCGTTAAGAGGGGAATATGGGGGTTTCCCTCTTAACAGGGCTCTGGTGTGAGAATAAGCGACTGCTTTGAGGAGATAATTAGTATTAAGAGTGAGAGTAGAAGGAATGGAATGTTTAACCTGTGGACTGAGGTCTCTATTTATAGCCGGAGAGGTGTAAGAGGGTGTGGGCTGATGGGCCTTGGGCCGGAAGGCGACAACTTAGACGATATGCTCTTTGTCTCACTGGTGTCGACCGTTAGTGGCTTCTAGGAGTTCCCTGGTGCTGGCGCACCGTGATTGGAGCCACGTGTCATGGTTGTCGGCCTGGCCGCCCTTCTGCCATCAGCATGTAAGTGGAGATCGTGGGGCAGTTGTCTCTGCCCTGTGATTGGTGCCACGTAGGCGTCCTTAGGTACTTTTTGTCTCCTGCACGTCAGACGATCGTGGAGCACGATTGGGCAGAGCCTGGAGGGTGCGGATTGGCTCCTCTCACCTGCCACTTGTACCTTTTGTACCTTCTGAAGTAGTCCTGCGCTACAGCTTCTATGCGTTCCTTGCTGAGCACAAGACTAGCCCGCGCAGGATTGTAGGTGTTGAAAACTCTTCTCAAAATGCTAAGTGTTGATCTTAATGCTCTTTCTTGTCTAGACCTCGCGCGAGCTCAATCCTTGATGAAGTATCCCGCGTGAGGATGAGATTAAAGATCTTGCTGATTTAGGAGTATGGTCCTGCGCGCGACCTGGTGGAAGGTCTGGGCGGCTTTTTGGGACCATACCCCTTCAATTATTCAAACGTTCAGATTTGACTGGTGAGAATTTTCTAAACATATAAATGTCTATTATTATATTTGACTTTTAAGCATGATCAAAATCAGTAACCCTCACAGATGATCAAGTTCAAATTAATGACCTTGATTATCCAACTTATCGTTTTATTTTTATTTTTAAATTTTCATTTTGAAATTCAAGTTTCAAAATCATTTCTCATCACAAACAAACTCTCCCAACCCTGTTGTTCATCATGTTCAGCACTTGGAATTTTTGAAAATCAGCTTTCCAACATCAGTTGTCGAAAATAAAATGAAATAAAATCTTTTTGATTTTTCAAAATTTTAAGCTAAAACACAATCTTTTTGGGTTTTTGTTTTTAATGGAAAGCAGTAAAGAAATATTTACAAACAATATTTTTGTGAGTTTGTGTAAGAGGATCATATCAGTTTATGAGGCCAATCACTAGCACCGTTGAGCTTTAAACACTTTAAGTTCTAAACGATTCACATCGATTAACGATATAGACGTCCTCTTAAACTCAATCTAAAAACTTTCGAAATGCTTACCGATACATTAAGGTATATTAATTTTGCACTAAATTCTTATGGACCCCATGATCTCAGCATATCCCCTCATCATGCAATACACTGACTCAAGTAATGCCTTTAAACTTTCATCAACTATGATATGTGCAAAAACAAAGCAGAATGTTTAAACATTAACAATCAGGTCGATCTTTCGATACGCAGAGAAAGTCCAATGTTTAAACAAAATAAGAGAAAAAAAAAAACAAGTTGAAATTGTTTAGGCTTTAACCACCAGTTCGATACTTCCGTATACGCAAAGGTGATCCAAAGCTTAAACGAAATACCAAAGAAAATAAAGCAGAACGTTTAGGCACTAACATCCAGTTCGATACTCACGTATACACAGAGGATGTCCAATGCTTAAACAAAATACAGAAATAAAACAAGTTTAAATCTTTGCAAAATGAAATGCACAATCACAGTGATTTTTTCAGCAAGTTGTGAAAATTCACAGACTTAACCAGTTTTTATGCTCTTTTAGCACTCAGCGATTACTGAGTAGGTACACAATCACGAAGGACAAAACTAAGTACTATGCTTTCAACCATGTTTTCCACTAGAACTAGGCTTTTTCATTTAAGTTTGTATCGTTATCGCAAATCTACTAGTCTAGCTGAGCCTATCGTCACATCTTTAGTGAGACCGTTTATCACATTTGACATTTCATTTCTTTAGCATGCTGTGATAGTCTAACTGATTTACTATCATTTCCTCTTTTTCACTACAAAACTCATTTTGAATTTTTCAATGTTTTTGGCATTTTCAAATTTTCTAATTTTTTAAAATTTTTCTCCCCCTAAAATCAAAATATGTTTCAATTTTGATTTTCTGAGAAAATTTGAAAACAAACTATACAGATAAAGTGACAACATAATATCAAATCGCTTCAATTCGCCATCCACTTGGCATAAACAATCAGAACTCCCCCTGAAAACAAACTATTTTCCCATTATGATTTCAAAACACTTAAGTTTGTTTTAATCAAAATGGTTTTTTCGGAAAATCAGTTTTTGTGTCGTTTCACAAATATGGGGTTTAATTCATCACACTGTTTTCAACCTCTTGTAGGAATTTACCACTTTTATGAAAGTTAAATCAAGTTCAACCTAATGACCTTGATTAACTTCTTGAGAAAGATGCCGATTCCTGCTCCACTATTACCAACTTGGGAGCTCCGGCAAGTCAGGATTTTAAGCAAAGAATGCAGGCACCCAAGCCTGACCAGCCTTGGGTGTAACCTTTTCAATTTCACTCGGGGTTTGATCATTCCTTTTTGCTTCACAAAATTCTTTTACCCCTTTTACCTTTCCCTCAATCATCTTTCCAAAAATATTTTTCACTTTTCCATTAAAAGCCTTTTCGACATCAAATTCTTTCTTTTCAGAATAGAATTGATTCGAATTTTTCACCTTGCCAACATTTTATTTAAAATTTTCAGTCCGCAATGGTGGAAAGTTGACATCATCCATTGGCGGAACTGACGTTTCAATTTTTAGCTCAACTTGTGGCTCTTCTGACTTTGACGAGTCAGATTCATCGCCAACACGTGGCTCCTTTGTTTCCGAAGAAACAAATTCATCGCCAGGAAGTGAAAATTTAACTTTCTTTGATTTTTTCTCTTTTGTCCTCAAATTTGTATCTGATGAATTCATTTTGCTTGACTGATCATTCTTTGGAGAGCAAGACGATTCATCAGAACTTTTGTCTGAATCAACTGTTGTATTCGAGGACAAAATCTTTTCAAGATACTCCCTTGCTTTCTTTATCTTCTTCCTTAGTCTATCTTTCTGCCCTTGTGAAAGTTTCACTTTCTGTTCTTTGGGCTTTTCATCAATTTTGACTGATTTCTTCACTGTTCCATGAGATTCAGCCCTTGATCTTCCCTTTGATCTCATTGGGCAATCTCTGGCAATATGACCTTTGATTTGACATTCATAGCATCTTCTTGTTTCAAAACTCTGACTCTGGCAGTTAACAGCAATGTGTCCTTGAATACCACATTGGTAACACACTCTGTTATCATACCATTCTCCTCTATCAAACCACACACTCAAATCATAGCATTGTTTTGATTTGTAGTACTCATCATTCTTCAGTTTTCTATCATTGTAATGATTTGACTTTGAAGATTCCTCATCCCATCTTCTCCTGAAAGCTTGATTTGACTTTTGAGCACTGTGGTCAAACCTGCACCACTTATTACCAACTTTTTGTGAGTTTTGATTTTCAAATTTTTGTGGTTTTTGATAACGATTGGATGACTGAACTGATGACCTTTTATTGTTGTTTTGAAAATTTTTCGAATTTTTAACATTTTGTTTTTGTTCTACATTCTTCTTAACAGGTTTTTGCTTTGAGCATTCACCTATTTCAGTCGAATGTAAAACAGTTTCTTGAAATTTTTCTTTTAATTTCAAAAAAAAAATTCTTTTTCTCATTTTCATCATCAGATTTATCATCACAATCCTCAATTATGACATCGTCATAATTTGTGACATTGTCACTTATTGGAATTTCATTGATCGGTTTTGGACATATATGATCTAGTAATGCAGACGAGGTCACAAAACCTTTCAATGTCTTTTCTAACTTAGCAATTTTATTTCTAGCACACTCAACTTCACTTTCAAGTTGAGTGATTTTCTCAAGATGAGAATTTATTGCTTTTTCATTTTCAATTTTATTCTTTTCAAGAACAAACTTTTCATTTTCTAAAACTTTTATTTTACTTTGAAATTCTGTTACTTTTTCTTTTAAATTCTTGTTTTCCAATTTTATCCAAAAATCTTCATTTTCTGAAGATTTTATTTTGTTTTCAAATTCTTTTTCATTTTTCAATTTTTTATTTTCCAAAAATGTTATTTTATTTTGAAATTTCTTTTCATTCTCGTTCAAATTTTTGTTTTCCAATGTCAAACTCTCTACATCTTTCAGAAGTTTGACATTGTCTGATTCAGATTTATCACATTTTGAGCACACTGGTTCAGATCTTGAAACTTCATTTTTCTCGGATTCTTCATTCTTTGAAATTACTTCTGCCTCTGTCTCGTATGTACCTGCACAAAAATTTTTTAACAAAATCAAGAGGATTCATGTTTTCGTCAATATAACAACCCCTCTTAATATCATATTTCATAACATTTTTTGCTGCAAGACATATTGACTCTTCTTCTCATTTCAAGAATCACATCCAAACTCATTTTATCTATGTTCTTTTCTATTTCATTTAACAAACCTTTCTTCTCCTTATTATTTTCATAATTGTGTGTTTTAAGCTCTCTGATGAATTCTTTTGGATAAAAATTTGAGAATCTAGAATCCTTTTTCAGATTAATCAAGAATTCATCCCACTCTGAAGGTAACGCGTCTGCAAATTTTGATATCTTTTCAGCATTTGACATCCTTATCTCGTACCTTGTCAAATTGTTTAGTAAATGATCATACCGATTTTCCAACTCATTCAACGTTTCATTTTTCTTACACAAAAAATATTAAGTCTTTTAACCCAAACATTCTTATTCTCATCTTTTTTCCATTAACCCAATACGCATCAAACCAATCATTTAAACTTTCAAGTGTATCGTTTTCCTGTTCGTCAAACATTTTAATCACACTTAAAACAACCTGATGTGATGTTTACACAACCCGTGCGAACTGATGACGATTTTCAAACGACTTGGGTCAAAAATTGTTTTAGCTCAAAGTCCACAAAATTTCAAATATAACCCAATATCAAATCAAATCTTGACCTTGTATAGAACTGGCCCAAAAACAATAAGCCCAATGATATCCAATCCAAAACGGCCCAAATTTCTTGTAGATTAGACCCGATTCAACAACTCTTAAACTTGAAACACAATCAAATGTCACGGCCCAATCTTTTCAAAATCTTGGTTCACACAATTTTTAGAATCCCAAATAAAATCTCGATCCACTAACTTTTAATAAATTTCGATATCAACTGATTTGTCAATCACTTTTACTACACAGTTTTTATTACAAGACTTTTTCTTTTATATTTTTGTTAACCTACCATAATACATCACTTCAGGTTTAATGATTGAATGAAAAAAGATTTATTCTAAAACCCTAATCAAACTTCAAAGACAAGCAGCCGTTGTATTTTTTATTATTATTCTACTTCTTCTAATTCAGTAACAACAATTACTACCAATTCAATGCTTCCTCTTGTAAAGTTTGAATCCAAACGATTCTGCTGCCTATGTCTTCAGATCAAATTGATTATGTCTCACAAAATATGTAATCTCATCCAATACTCATTTCTACCTGCTTCTTTATTCTTTCAATCGATTCAAACAGCCATCATTTATACTTTCTTACAACAATACAATCTAAAAATCCTATCTTTCTACAAGCCAGCTGAACTAACAACCTGAATTATTAGAATTTCCTCATCAGTGAACAATAACAAAACAAATACCAGCTTCTTATCTTTGATGATTAACAGAAACAATCAGAAACAACTCAGATATGGATTCAGCTATTCTATCTTTGATCTATTTCAAACAACAGTTCAACCTCTTCTTCTTCGTTTAAACACAACAACAATCCTGATTCACTAGAAAACTAACTCAGTTCACTATCAACATTACTTCGCAGCATTCAAACTCAGATTCAGAAAAGTGTTTTTATTTGAAGGGGTATGGTCCCAAAAAGCTGCGCAATCCTCCTGCAAGGTCGCGCGGGACCATACTCCTTATTCAACAAATTTCTTATTATCAACCTCGCGCGGGCTACAGCACAATCTGTTTTACTCGGCGCGAGGCCTAGACAATAAGAAGCTCCAATAACAACACTTAGCATACTGAGAGAGCACTCAGTCATCCGAACCCCGCGCGAGTTAGTTACGTGCTCAGCAAGACTCGCGCAGGGAAGCAGCGCAAGGCTGTTCCAAATAGTACACAAGGTACAAGTGGCAGAAGAAAAGAGCCAATCAACGTCCTTCTGGCCCTGCTCAATCGTGCTCCACGATCATCTGACATGCAGGAGACAAAAAGTACTTAAGGACGCCTACATGGCACCAATCATAAGGCAGAGACAACTGTCCCATGATCTCCACTTACCTGCTGATGGCAGAAGGGCGGCCAGGCCGATAACAGTGACACGTGGCTCCAATCACATTGCGCCAGCTCCAGAAAGCTCCTAGAAGCCACTAACGGTCGACACCAGTAAGACAAGGAGCATATCCTCCATGTTGTCGCCTTCAGGCCCAAGGCCCATCAGCCCATATCCTCTTACACCTCTCCGGCTATAAATAGGGACCTCACTTCACAGGTTAAACATTCCATTCCCTCTACTCTCACTCTTAATACACACTTATCCCTCAAAAACAGTCACTTATTCTCACGCCGGAGCCCGGTTAAGAGGGAAACCCCCATATTCCCCTCTTAACGAGTAACGGTGTTCTGTTTTGCAGGACTTAGACGATCATTACGAAGCTCAGAAAGTCATTAGAAGATTAACCACTATGGTAGGAACATAAACCAAACTGATTAACCCCATAATTAGTTCCGTGTTTCTTCATTGGCGCCCACCGGTTTTCTACAAATCACTCTCATCTTCTTTTTCTGAGTTTTCGTGGTTTTTTCTTCCTTCGATCATGGCTGGTCAAGGAATCATTCCTGAGTTTGTTGGTTTCGGAGCAAACTCTAATGCAGCGTTGGGGGTAGACAATCAAAACGTCCAACCCCAACACATTGAAGAAATTGGCGAAATCGAAGTAACCAACACTGGGGGACCGCGCGGGAGCACCACCCGCATCACTGAGACGGTAACCCCAGGAAGCAATGGCGCTGGACCTTCAAACCCAGCTCCACCTCAGAATGTTTCGGCGCTATTAGGGCTACCAGAGGGCGAAACTCCGGCCTCGTGGTACGCCAAGAATATTGCCACCATTAACGCGGCGTATCAATCTCTGATCGCACAGCAAGCAGTCTTAACGGCAGAACCATCCTTGGTTACTCCCCAGGGACAGAGTCAAGGGGCGCGCAATGTACCCCCACAGCAAAACATCCAAGGCAGAATTAACAGACCTCCCCCTACCAGAAGACTAAGCGTGCAAGACACGCGCGATACACGGGGAGAAACAGAAAGCTATTATGACTATCCGTCAAACGTCCAGAGAGGACCAGTTCATAGCCGGCTCACACTGCGCAACATAAACAATGAATGGGAAGATACTGACCCGAATGATCCAACTTGGCAAGACGATGAAGGATCTTCAGTCTTCAATCATTTACAGAGGAACCATGAATACTACAAACCAAGACAACACGTTGGGTATGCCGAAGAGGCAGAGCAAGACTTTCGCCTCACCTATCGACCAGCTGAAGCCGTAGAACATTCAAAGTTCATTCCAAAGATCGCGCTGGCGCCGCTTAAAAGAGAGAAGTTACCTCCGACAGTTGGAAAGTTTAACGGATTGACTGATCCCGATGATCACGTCAGAGTTTTCACAAGCGTGGGTTGCATGGAAGGATGGAATATGCCCATGTCGTGCCATCTGTTTATTCAAACGCTTACGGGGGCTGCTCGCGCCTGGTTTGACAGCCTTCCTCCGGGAAAGATCAAGTCATGGGTGGATTTCAGGACACAGTTTTTAAGCCACTTCAGTCAACAGAGACGTTACCAGCGCGACACAGCCGAGGTAGAAGACATCTGGCGCAGAGACAACGAGGGTTTGGAGGATTTCATCACTCGCTTTAACAAAGAGTGCTTGGAAATCGGTGGCGTAAGTGAACAACTCATGCGTTGCCACTTCAAGAAAGCCATTCGTTGTGATAGTCTCATCAGAACTATCACTGGGAAAGATGGGATGCCCAAAAAATGGGATAAGCTCATGGAAGCCGCAAAAATAGTCGCGCAAACTGAAGAGTCACTCGCCGCAAACAAGAATCATTATGCTGAAGATAGATTTTCTAAGGGAGGCCATTCGCGCGACAACAATAGACGAAACAAAGGCAAAAACCCTGGGTGGAAAGCCAACCACTATAGCGGTTATGGCGAACGATCTCGTTATGAAGAGCGGTCTCGCTACAAAGAGGACGTGCGAGACACTATCGATCGCATTGGTTATCGAAAAGCAGTCAGGGATGACAACCGAGAAAAGCACTGGACTCCGCTCATAAAAACACCGAAAGAGGTGCTGATGACGGAGAATCATGATTTCAAGGCTCCAAGGCCTATGACAAACAAGAAGGGGCAAGACCCCAACCTGTACTGCGACTTCCATAAAGATACGGGACACCTGACAGACGACTGTTACAGTTTACGTCAGGAGATCGAAAGAGCGCTAAAAAGCGGGAAACTAAGCCACCTGGTGAAAAACATGCGCAAAGAAACTCGACAGCTCCAACGCCACGATGAGGGGAATCACAAGAAAGTCAGACGCCTAGAAACCCATATGGTCAACGGACCAAGATACAGCGCAAAAGAGAAGGGCAAGCGCCCTTACGAACCCTCATGGCAAGAGCAACAGGTCATTTTCCCGGTAGTACGCGGCGGCCCTCGTGCCACTCGACCCGTCGTCATTACCGGCATTATCGGCCATTATGAAACGGAGTATGTCTTCATTGACCCAGGGAGTACGGCTGATATCATCTATGAGCAGTGTTTTAACCAGTTTGATGAGGATGACAAAGCGAGACTTGAGCCAGTTGATTATCCACTGTCTGGATTTTGCAACGAAATGGTCTTCCCGCTAGGCCAAATCAGCTTCCCCGTCACGCTCTCTGACGGGAAGCATTCAAGAACAACAAATGTAAACTTCATGGTGATGCCTGTCAAGTCGAGGCATGATGTGTTAATCGGGAGGGAAACCCAAGGCGAACTGAACATGGTAACTTCCACGCCCCACTCAGCAATAGGGTTTCCAACCAAGACAGGGGTGGCGATTATCTATGCCAAGAAAGAAGTAATGTCCACAGAAGAGATGCGCCCAACAAAAACGGCGAAGATTTCAACAACAGAGCCAGAGAAATGGGTGTTAAACTGCAAGTACCCAGAGCAAACGGTGACGATAGGCCATGCAATCTCACCAAACATCAGAACGCGGCTCAAGCAACTCCTGTTCAAGAATATGGATATCTTCGCCTGGACTCCGGCCGACATGACCGGTGTCCCGCGCGACATTACCGAACACTGTTTGAACACCTACCCCTCTGTTGAGCCGAAAGTCCAAAGAAGGCGCAGCCTAGGGGCAGACAAAACCAAAGCAATGAATGAGGAAGTATGCGAACTACTCAAAGCTGGTATCTTGCGAAAAGTGTGTTACCAAAGTTGGGTCGCGAACCCAGTGATGGTGGAGAAGTCTAGTGAAGGATGGCGAATGTGTGTTGATTATACTGATCTCAACAAGGCATGCCCTAAAGATTGCTACTCTTTGCCTGAGATCGACAAAAAGATAGACTCTCTCGCGCCATACAGATGGAAATGCTTCTTGGATTGCTATAAAGGGTACCATCAGGTTCAAATGAAGCTAGAAGACGAAGACAATACAGCTTTTCGCACCGATCTAGGGATCTTCTGCTACACAAAGATGCCCTTCGGCCTGAAAAATGCTGGCGCAACGTATCAACGCCTGATGGATAAGACCTTCGCTGGAGATATCGGGAAGCATATCGAGGTTTACATCGATGACCTGGTGATCAAAAGTCCTGAAGAGGACCAAATGTTGAAGGACATCGAAAAAACATTCAACTCATTGCGCAGCGTGAATATGAAATTGAATCCAGCCAAGTGTTCTTTTGGTATGGAAGAAGGGAAGTTCTTAGGCTTCATAGTCACAAATGGCGGCTTTAAGGTGAATCCAGAAAAGGTCCAGGCAATAGAACGAATGCCATCACCACGAACGATCAAAGAGATGCAAAGGTTGGCAGGCCGCCTAGCCGCGCTTAACCGTTTTCTGTCAAATCACGCCGCAAAGTCATACCCTTTTATCAGCACTCTGCGCAACTGTGTGAAGAAACAAGAGTTCAGGTGGATCCCTGAAGAAGAAAAGGCTTTTCAGCAAATGAAGGAGTGTTTTATCGAACTCCCTACACTGACTGCACCGTTTGAAAAGGAGCCGCTCATTTTGTACTTGTCATCATCGGACAAGGCAGTGGGATCGGTATTGCTTGTAGAAAGAAATGGAGTTCAGACTCCTATCTATTACGTCAGTAGAGTGATAACGGATCCAGAAACGAGATACTCAACAATGGAAAAATTGGTACTAGCGTTGTTGCACGCCTCCAGGAGGCTGCGCAGATACTTTACAGGGCATGTGATCACCGTACTCATCAATTTCCACATTGGCACGATATTGTAAAAGCCAGAAACATCGGGACGGTTAGCAAAATGGGCGATCGAGCTGGGGGGCCACAACATTTTGTACAGGTCGCGCCCAGCAATCAAGGGTCAGGTCCTCGCCGACTTTATCACGGAAGTCCCAGCAGACAAAATCAAGGATTGCGAGATTGTTGAAGCTCCTTTGAAAGATACATCTGATGAGTTGTGGTTGCTGTACACAGATGGGTTCTCAAACGAGGATGGCGCAGTAGCAGGTTTGCACCTCGTGAGCCCTGGAAAACATGAATTTACGTACGCCATCAAGTTGGATTTTAAGAATACCAACAACGAGGCAGAGTACGAGGCATTTCTAGCAGGCCTACGCCTCGCCATAAAAATGGGAGCTAAAAATCTACAAGCACACGTTGATTCACTCTTGATAGCCAGCCAAATTAACGGGATCTATGATGCAAAAGGTGAAGTTATGGCCTTATATTTGGATCAGGCGAAAGAATTACTTCAGAGGTTCAAGTCATACAAGGTAGTCCACATCAACCGTTCAGAAAACAAACCAGCAGACGCCTTGAGCAAGCTCGCTTCAACTTCCTTTCAACATTTAGCGAAAGATGTAAGGATTGAAGTACTCAAAAACCCATCAGTCCTGCTGCGCCAGGTAAATGTGATCGAAATAGGGCAGCCATCCTGGATGACCCCTATAATTCAGTATTTGCATGAAGGAATACTCCCTGAGAGCAAGGCAGAGGCAAGAAAGATTTAGAACAAAGCTCTGCATTATGAGATGAATGGTGGTATCTTATACCGCAAATCCTTCTTGGGACCACTGTTGCGCTGCGTGGACCCCCAAGATGCGAATTACTTGATCAGGGAGATCCACGAAGGGATCTGCGGCATCCATGCAGGACCACGCATGGTTGTCGCGAAGATTATGAATGCTGGATATTATTGGCCAGGGATGCACGTCGACGCCCTGAAGGAGTTGCGCAAATGCGACTCCTGTCAGCGACATTCTCCAAAAACCCTGCGCCCAAAAAACGATCTTATTCCTGTATCCACTGCTTGGCCTTTCCAACAGTGGGGAATAGATATGGTGGGACCCTTCCCAGAAGCTCCTGGCGCCGTCAAGTTCATAATCGTGGTCGTTGATTATTTCACTAAGTGGGTGGAGGCCAAAGCCCTCGCCTCAACTACCGCAATGATGGTACGCAAGTTTATTTGGGAGCACATCATTTGCAGGTTCGGTCTCCCACTCAAAATCGTCACAGACAACGGTACCAATTTTGCTTCTGAGGACCTTCAAAATTGGATGAAGGAAATGAAAATCGAGCATACCTTCTCATCTGTTGCGCACCCTCAAGGCAACGGTCAAGTGGAAAGCGTTAACAAAGGTATCGTCGAGGGGATAAAAGCCCGACTGGGCACAAAGAGAAGAGGCTGGGTAGATGAGCTCCCAAGCATCCTGTGGGCTCATCGAACCATGCCGAAGACGAGCACCGGCGAAACTCCTTTCAGCCTAGTATACGGCTCGGAAGCAGTTATCCCGGCAGAAGTTGGACTCCCCTCACCGCGCTTGACAGCAGTCAGCACGGTTGATAATGAAGCAGAGCGCCGTCTCGATTTGGATCTCTTGGAAGAAAGACGCGAGAATGCGCGTATTAAAGAAGCGAAATACAAGACACAATTGGAAAGGTATTACAATGCGAGAGTCCGCATATGTACCTTCACTCCAGGAGAATACATCTTCCGAGACAACGAAGCTTCAAATGTTGAATGCCCAGGAAAACTAGCACCCAAATGGGAAGGCCCATACTTGGTTCACGAAGTGCTAGGAAAAGGGGCATACAAATTGCGCACCCTGGATGGACACATCATCCCGCGCACGTGGAATGCGCAACAACTGCGCAAGTGCTATATGTAACTATTCTAGGCCTTGCGCCTTTACTCACTCACGTCGGCCACGCGCCTTTTTAATTACCTATGTTGGCTAAACGCCCCCTTTTGCTACTTATGCGATGTATGTTGGCCTAAGCGCCTGTTTCCCAAGCAATGAAAGCATACATGTTTTCTTTTACGATGACTCCTTTCGTTACAAATGCATGTTAAACTTTTGATTAGCACGAAAACACTCCAGTAAATTACGAGCTCTTGAGATATGCCTCCAAGGTCCTCCGCGAACATAGCGCGAGACCGGGCAGTTACACTCACACAAGAGCCACTCTTACATTTATTCGCGCTAACGTAACCAAAGTTTCTAACAACAGTGTAATAATTGTAACGGGAAAGGATAAACAAGCATCATATTTAAACAAGCGCGACCGCGCAACACTTACATAAAAACAAAATGTCATTCATTTAACCTAAAACAAGCGCAACCGCGCAACTACTAACATTGAAAAGATAAAAGACAAATTACAAGGCAAAAAGCCTATCAATACTACCTACTCAAAACCATCACCAGCATCATCATCATCGTGCTTGTCGCCACCATCATTGCCCGCCGTTTCCTCTTCGTCAGATAGTTCAACATGCTCTGGTGGGTCGAGAATGCCCTTTAGACGTTTGCACCAGTCATCATGCTCTAGAGCCTTCGCAACCAAGTCCATTACAGGCAAGACTAGATGATTGTAAGCATTTTCAGCACGAGCCAACTCGGCATCAGCTTCATTGGTCACCGAACAATGACTAGTATCAAACTCTTGACCAAACACTTCTTCGACATGCTGCGCACACTCCATATAACCTCCGCGATGACCAACCGCGCGAGAAGCATCTATGAGAGCAGCAACAGTCCCATCCAGTTCTCCAGCGTCCAAAATCGAGTTGGCCATCTACACCAGAATGAGCAAATGAGGAACTGACTTAGTAAATAAAATCTAAGTTAAAAAGAGATAAATACCAGAACTATTCCCCTGCCGCGCAGCCATTCAGTATTCGAGGACAACGTGTCCACAATACCCTAGACCTCTGCATAATTATTTTGCGCTACGTTTAAAGCAGAAGAGCTTATGGCACGCGCCTCCTCGGCTTTCTGTCTGGCCTCCTCCGCAGTGGCGAGCTTACCCTTCTCAGCTTCGAGATCGATTTCTAAAGATTCACTTTTATCAACCTGCTCTTGCAGGCAACGCTTAAGCTCCGCGATCTCCACGTCCTTAACTGCCAGCTCTTTATCCTTGCTAGAAACCTGCGCTGTAAACTCAGCCTATACAAGGAAAAAATAAGACTTAGAATCTGCAAGAAATGAAAAGTAAAATGGAGAAGAAGAGTTCAAATCTTAAAACCTCAGTATGCTCCTTCTCAGCGGTAAGATCCTCGATCTTCTTCGACAATGCTGCGTTTTTGCCCTCAAGGTCAACAATCTTGTTACGAGCCGCAAACGCCCGCTCATTATCCTTCTCACATATGCGCTTGAATTCAGCCTTCTCCTTTGATAGCTGCTCTTCAGCAGCTTTAAGCTTACCCCTAAGGCCCTCACGGCCCCACTCTTCAGACTTCTTATCAGCCTCAAATTTGGCCTTCTCCTCAGCAAGGGCAGCATTAGCTTGCTCGAAGTCTTTAGCCTCCTTCATAAGGCGTTCGCGATATTTCTCCCACTCTTTCCGCTCCCTAACCATTGTCCGCCACTCACGAACGATTTGATGGTTCGTAGCGCGAGTATTGCCCTCCCCAATCACATAAGTACGATACAGCACATCATGAGCCTTCGCCCTCTGCCGATTAACCTCACCAGGAGGAAAGGAGTTTAAAAACCAATCGCGGCAAGGGCCGAACTCTTGAAAGGTGTCTTTTTGCTTCAAGCCCCAGGGAGCTTGGTGGGGAGCATTACCACGTTCCTCTTCAGTATAAGTTTTATAATAGATGTCACCAAGGGTATCCTTCGCCCCGATAACTTGTGGGTTATACCCTCCAGCACCACCAGAACTCGCGCCACCAGAAACATATGGACCTGATCCCCCAGTAGTTCCCTTGAAGCGACGGGAAGCATTAGGCCGCGTAGGGTGGGTAGGCTTCTCCACTTCAGGTTCTTTCCTCTTCTCTTGATGAAGCTGGTCAGGCGCCGTCATGCTCACAACCTCCGGACCCTACGTCTTTTCTTGAGTAGCGATAACAGCGGCACCGGTGTATTGCAAGGCTTCATCAATAGACTTTTCAGCCGCCGCTCTTTTCTCTCTCTCCTCTCTTTCAGCAGCTTTTTTCTTCTCTTTCTCTTTATCAGAAGCTTTCTTCCTTTTCGCCTCCTCCGCCTTCTTCTTCTGCTCTTCCTCAGCAATCTTCTCCTTCTCAGCAGCTACCTCTCTCTCCTTCTCAGCAGCCTGCTTATCCTTCTCAGACTCTACCCCGGCAGACTTGAAAGGTTTCACAGTAACCTTGATTTTCTTCGGCGCAGGCCCCGAAGGATCGGTAAACACGACACCCTTCTCAGGGGTCTTCTTATTGGCCTCTGCAGGAGCTAAGTGTTAAAAAGGAAAAAACAACAAAGAAACAAAGGAAAACTTACCAGGAGAAAATCTGTAAAGAGAGCGAAGATTGCTCTGTTTCCCGAGCACAGGAGCCCCTCCAGCTTTTAGCGCAATAGACGCACCAGCGGTGGTCTCACTCCTGCTCCTCTTCTGATCAACCAACTTCACAGCAGCCTCCTCTTCTTCTTCCTCCTCTTCGCTGTGCGCAGCAGAAGACGGAGTCACCCCAGCATCCGGGTTGCGAGAACCCGCACTACCTGAACTTTTCGAACCAGCTGCTCCAGCTTTCTCTCCTGTACGTGATAAACCTTCATACGAATCACTGATAATAACATAATCCTCCATGTTACTTTGACGAAGGCGGAAGGTACCTTTGTCAGCAGCACTAGCAGTTGCGCGACTACTCCCAGCCCCCTTGCTGGTCACCTCAGGATCCAAGTTGATAACCTTCTTCCTTTCCACCGGTTTTTTCTTCTTATCCTCAGGATCAATCCCCAAGTCGCGCAACACACTTGCAAAGTTGTTAGACCCCGAACTTAGCTCTCCATTGGATGATCCCACAGACTCCTCGCTGGAAAGATAGACAATCTCTTTCCCAGCAGAAGTCACAGAGCGCAAGGGTCGAGGGTTAGGTATAGGCGCACATTCTGTTGCAGTAGGTGGATCGGCGAACGCATCAGCAACTGGGTACATAAATTGAACCTTAATCTGTTCATACCAGTACTCTTCTCCAGCCTTGAGCGGGCGCACACCCATAGACCCACCAAAGGTGGGGAAAGCCGCTTGATAAAGGCGCACCTCTACATTTAAATGAAACAATTTGAGCAATACAAGACAGATACAAACAATTAATGAAGTAACTAACCTCTATCCTGGAACTTCAAGATGGGAATTTCCTCGCTCTTAGGCGGCCATTGATCACTCATTTGCACCGCAACAAGGACACTCTCTCCAAAAACGCGGTTAGGGGTTGCAGTAAGCTGCTGATACCAATCCTCATTCTTGGGAATCGCCAAATCTTCCTTCGCAATCGGTTCAAACCATGCACGGAAAGTCATAGCGATCGGGATCACCTCCTCGCAGATATAAAAGAATTTTGGTTTCCAGTCATGGAAACTCTTAGGAGGATTTAAGAGTATCTTCTTCGCAGCCCCTCGACTGGCGAACGAGAAAAATCCCATATTCCGGATAAGCTGGTAGAATGCCCTAAACCTCTCAACCGTCAGCTCAATATCATGAGATCGGCATAAAAACTCAAAATGTCGAACTCTCACCATACCCGGTGGACTCAACTGGGAGATGTGAAACCCATAGAACTGCAGAATATGTGCCAGAAAGTTCGTCGCCGGCAACCGGAAGTTGCCTTGATGGAAGAAATCTTCAAATAACGTGATATAACCCGGCGGCGCATCGGCGGCCGTCTGATTTTGACCGGGATATTTGGCATCCCACTCCGGTGGAAACCGGAAACCACGTACTATCTGCTCAAAGAGGCCTAAGTCCCACCGGTGAACGGGAACAGGGCCTTCTTCTCCGGGAATATCCTCTTGATGTTCTTCAGCCATAGATAACAGAAAGTTCGAATATTTCTTCAAGAAACTTGAAGATCTGCTACTATGTTCCTCAAAAGTTTGAAGATTCAAAGCAAATTAAAAAGCAAATAGGAAAGTGAATGCAACAGAAGACGAAAAGTGATTTCTTCTCTCCACCTCATCGGATATATATACCCATCGCATTTAATGCGATGGGTAAACGTGCCGGGAACGCCGCGCACGTGACCAATCAGAAGATGACACGTAAGGCGAGAATCCCGGAGTGACGGTTACCACGCGCACGTGGAACTCACTCTCCTGACGGAATGACCAACCGTCAGAGACAACTTGATGACAGCCGTGTAAGTGGTCAACTCAAACGTCACCGTCAACGACGTTTCTCACCAACTTGTCAGAATTCAAATTTCGAAGATTTTCCCACCAAAAATTACTACAGACTTCATGCAGAAGCTACTAGGTTCGCGCAGTATTAACAATGACTTCATAACCCTGCGCGCTTACACCCAAAGGCAGTGACCCACCTGGAACCAAACCTGGTAGTCGCGCCGTAGTAACCAATAAGAGCTTACACGCGCCCCATCTACCAACATCAAGGAAGCATTTTCTACAACTTTTATTTTTTCTAAGTCCAGAGCTCCAACCACTTGCCTCGCGCATGGTGCAGCACTGGACTGGGGGGACTTGAAGGGGTATGGTCCCAAAAAGCTGCGCAATCCTCTTGCAAGGTCGCGCGGGACCATACTCCTTATTCAACAAATTTATTATTGTCAACCTCGCGCGGGCTACAGCACAATCTGTTTTACTCGGCGCGAGGCCTAGACAATAAGAAGCTCCAATAACAACACTTAGCATACTTAGAGAGCACTCAGTCATCCGAACCTCACGCGAGTTAGTTACGTGCTCAGCAAGACTCGCGCAGGGAAGCAGCGCAAGGCTGTTCCAAATAGTACACAAGGTACAAGTGGCAGAAGAAAAGAGCCAATCAACGTCCTTCTGGCCCTGCTCAATCATGCTCCACGATCATCTGACATGCAGGAGACAAAAAGTACTTAAGGACGCCTACATGGCACCAATCATAAGGCAGAGACAACTGCCCCATGATCTCCACTTACCTGCTGATGGCAGAAGGGCGGCCAGGCCGACAACAGTGACACGTGGCTCCAATCACATTGCGCCAGCTCCAGAAAGCTCCTAGAAGCCACTAATGGTCGACACCAGTAAGACAAGGAGCATATCCTCCATGTTGTCGCCTTCAGGCCCAAGGCCCATCAGCCCATATCCTCTTATACCTCTCCGGCTATAAATAGGGACCTCACTTCACAGGTTAAACATTCCATTCCCTCTACTCTCACTCTTAATACACACTTATCCCTCAAAAACAGTCACTTATTCTCACGCCGGAGCCCGGTTAAGAGGGAAACCCCCATATTCCCCTCTTAACGAGTAACGGTGTTCTGTTTTGCAGGACTTAGACGATCATTACGAAGCTCAGAAAGTCATTAGAAGATTAACCACTATGGTAGGAACATAAACCAAACTGATTAACCCCATAATTAGTTCCGTGTTTCTTCATTATTGTTTTTTATTCGGAACAGTCAGTTCATACTCAACCAATCGATCTTTCAAAATCAATCAAAGTATCTCATACAATCATGATGAACATCACACTCAAATTAGTTCATCGAAAATGTATACTGTCCAAATCTGATCGAAATGTTCAAAATTTCATCCAAAACAAACTAAAGATCAACTAAATCACTTTGAAAATTCAAACAACACACCAAAACACACTGAATTAAATCGAAAGTTGATCGAATCAGTCCGTATGTGATCTAAAACTAACAGAAACTCATTCAGATACACACCGAAACAGTTCAATATCAACCGAAATCCAATTCGATATCACCGAAATGAACCGAAACTCAATCAAATCAGTCCGAAATCTTATGTAATCAGTTCGAAATGACAGAAATTTTGATCCGAAATTTACCGAATCAGTCCGAAACTGACAAACTCTTAACCAAAGTTCACTGATTCTGTTCGAAAATGATTTAGAAACAACTGAGATTTGATCAAATCAGCATGTGTTTGAATGAAACAGTGATGTGTTTCAGATCTGAATTGTATATCAGATCTGAATGAAAACAGTTTGTAAAAATTTTCCGAAAACTTTGAAATTCGATGTTTAACACACTGAATCAGTTAAGAATAGGTGAACGATATATCAAGCAGATCCACGAAGTATGATACTTCAACCAGAAATCATAGAACAGATCAACTATCAATCAACACACATCAAATCAGTCCGAAATACACCTATGAATTACCGAACAGAACTGAAACAATTCGAAATATTCTAACGACACACCGAAAACTATCGAAATTCGTCCGATTCGAATCACGATTACACGCAGAGCATCCGTAGCTCTGATACCACTTGTGAGTACAGGATCGGATCGTAAACGATCACTAGATCTGCGATGAATTCAATTTAACGTGCGGAAACCGTTAAATCGAACCGTAATCGTGCGCGAAAACGTAATTAAACAACGTTTTATTACGTATCAACTACAACCGGACAGAGTTTCGACTCGACCTACACAAAGAACACTCAAAATCTAATCAACATGACGTAATCGGAGGTGTTCTTGATGAATATCTGATGAACTTGAAGAACTTGTATTTCATACGAAATTAGTTCTCTTATTCCTCTCAAACGGAATACCACTGCTATTTATAGACTCTCTTATTTCGTGTGAAATTGGCACAAAGACCTTTTCAAACGAAATTACCAGTTCGTGCAAAATCAAATTGTCCATGCGTGCATGCTGTTACGTACGAAATCACATGTGCATATGATATTGTATATGATGTCATCATTGCATAATGATGACATCACTTTGGATCTTGCTCAGTTTCTTCACATCGTGCCGTACCGTATACTGACCTGACATTGCCTAACGATACCTAGTGAAACCTAGCGAAACCTCTGTCCGGTATTTTACAGACTCAAGACACTAGACTTTACATGTACAGTTAGATTTCTATCTATGGCCACACACATAGTGCACTAACAATTCTAGAAACAAACAATTTAAATCTGAGTTGTCGGAACAGCTTTTATTTGTCTTTGAGAAATACTTGTCTGTAATAACTGTGTTGCTTATTATGTCATGATATGGGGCATGATGCTTAAATAATTGGTAATTATAGTTGTTATGGAAACACTTGGACAATCTGTTTCGCTCAGTGTCGCGCCCCGATGTTTCCGCCATCGGTTGGGGTGTGACATTGGGGGGGGGGGGGATTGGTGCGAGTATTTATATTTGTTGTGTATGTAACCATATAGGTGTGTATTAGCCAATGTGGGTCTCGCGCACTTGGTATAGAAACACTTGTCTCTTAGAGAGGAGATCTCAAATTCAAACATGAGCAAAATGAGTATTTTAGTATAATTAGCATGAAATAGGGTAGAAATAACATTTGCCATTAACAAAGACACCCCAAAACATTATTGATAATGTTTATGTTTTATAGTACCGTTTTTGCATATTTGGTGTAAAGTAGAGTAGGAGTATCATTTGCCCGTTAAAAAAAGTTGAAAATATATTGCATATTTTTAACTCTATTAAACTGAAAACACGTTTATTTATCACAATTCGGTGTAGCTATAAAAATTTAATAGTCCCTTATCCATAAATTGAAAGGTCTCATTTCACTATAACTTAAAAACATTAAAATCTCTCTGTCTATAATTTTAAAACATAGTTCAGTAAATTTTAGACTTCTTGCAAGATGCCCTCTCGGTTAGTTGCTCTTTTTTAGCTTTTATTTATACGTTAGAAAAGCTCATACATCAATTATTTATTAGAAAGTTATGATATACATTAACAGTTAGTATATGATGAATAAAATCTTTTCATTATTAAAGATTAACTTATTGTGCTCACAAAAGGGTAAAAAAGAAAATTAATAATATTAAAAAATGATTAAGTTACTTTTTTCTACTTTATAAAAATTTCTTTATTTAGGGTTACAAAGGGATGGGGGGGATTGGTGCGACTATTTATATTTGTTGTGTCTGTAAACATATAGGTGTGTATTAGCCAATGTGGGTCTCGCGCACTTGGTATAGAAACACTTGTCTTTTAGAGAGGAGATCTCAGATTCAAACATGAGCAAAATGAGTATTTTAGTATAATTAGTATGAAATAGAGTAGAAATAACATTTGCCATTAACAAAGGCACCCCAAAACATTATAGAGAATGTTAATGCTTTATAGTACCAAACTTGTCACATTAGTGTTATAAAGTCTCTTGCAATCTCGTTTTCGTCTCACTCCGATGTTTCCGCCATCGGTTGCGGTGTGACAGATTGGTATCAGAGCCATAACTATAGGGAATTAGGAATATTGCCATGTTTTTTTGACCTAGTCTATAGTTAAGCACCATACTCGATCATACTTTATTTATGTGCTAATTTCTTGAAACATCTTTTATGTGCTAGATTCTTGAAATGCCTTTTATGTGGTCATACTTGGTTAACTATTCCAAAACACACGCCTTTCCTAAGGCATTTTACACGATCATGTTAAACTCAAAAAAACACTCGCATTATACAAACGAGACGACTTCACCAAAATAGGCGTGAAACCCATAATTTGGTGAACGACTCTCAATCCACTTACACTTTTGTACAAAAATTCACCACCGAGTCAGGAGTGAAATCCTCACCTTGATGGAGAATTTCCATTTCAAATCTAGTGGACCCTTGTCAACGAGTCGGAATTAACTTTCTTAACCCGACGAGTACCAACCACACTTAGGGGTTCGATGTTGTCAAGTTAGGGGTGAAACCCGCACCTTGTCAACTAGTCCCACTCCTTGATTTCCAAAAATCCCGCAAAGTCTTGAATTTTTGATTGATTTGGAACGTGTAGTAACTGGAAGGGTGAATACCGTTAACCAAAATTTTGGCGAAAATATTCCACCTGTTAGGCCAAAGCATGCTTCCCAAATTCAAGAGAACTTTCGACCACTTTGGTTTAGCCAAAAGTTCCGTTTTGGAACAATCCAAGTTTTAATCAAACCTTCATTATACTATTATCAATCTTATGCTTAACACGATACAACCTTTTCTTTTCAAAATTCAAATTATTTTCAAGATTTTCACACACACATCATACTAAATCTTTTTATACACTTATACGTTGTTTACATGCATGATTTCAAGAACGTCTCCAACAAGATTTACATTACTCGTAATCCCAAAATGGAGGCATATAATCAAGATATGAGTGATTTCCTTACCTTGACGATTAGCTCCACACCTTCCCTTTTCAAAAACAACCTCACCAACATGTTAGGGGTGATTCCCTTACCTTGGTGATCGTTACCAAACTTTCCTTTTTAGAGCGACTTTATTACGCCAACCACACGATCAAGTTTTATACCTAAATCGTTCATCATTTTGTCAAAATCCCTACATATGCAAAACTTCAAAATTTATTGTTTTATCAAACGTATTTCTTACCCTACAAACTATTTTACATAAATCCCATACACAAAATTTCCTCATCATACCTTAAACGTTTTATTACCCGATTTTCAAAATTTTTATGAAATGCTACCTATCAACTTAATTAATCTAATGAATCTCTTGCCCAAGAACTTCATACTCGACCTAATCACTAAAACACGCTCATGATATATCATTATACTAAAGACATTTGTTCTCAATAGAAAACCAAACCAACTTTTCTCACATGATTATAAAGTCTTATAGATGTTATGAGATCATTTTGCTAAAACTCTTTTCGAAATCAATAAATCATTTTGCTAAAAAAAATTCTTTAAAAATCAATAAACCGTTTTGCTAAAACTCTTTTCAAAATCATTAAGTTCATTTTGCTAAAATTCTTTTCAAAGACCAAAGTTTTCATGAAAATTTTCTAATCACAACTTTTCTCATTTTAATACAAGATCCTTTAAACAATGCAAACATACTGTTATCAAAAACCTTTTCAGACACCGCTCGATACACCATTCCAATCCTAAACACGTGGGCAAGGAAACTTCATAGGAACCGACAATCATCAACTTATGTAAATCTTTTTGAAACAAGAGTAGCATTTCCTTTTTTACAAAACACATCCCGCATAGCAATCAGATACTTTATATTCTTTTGACATTCACAAACTTGATTCTCCTTTTCTGTCCAACTCAATCTGTTTTGATTCAATAAACATAATGAATTATTCAAACAACTATACATGCATATCATCGTACACGTTTTGGTCAATATTTCACGACAATCTCATATATATCCTTCGTTTTACATACTTAAAATTTCTTGATCATTTTATATGCTTAAATTTGTTGTATTCAAATTATACTATATACGCAATCATTATCATTCATGCTTATACCTATACTCATACTTACATGCATACTCATACTTATACTCATACTCATACGCATACTTATATTCATACTCGTATTCATACTTCGTATCCATACGTGAGCGTAACCTGAGGGGTTCACTTACGTTGGTCTCATACATACTTAAACATAAACATGCTTACATGCTACATTCTTATACGCACACATTCTTATTTTCAAAGCTACTGTATACCCTGACTCATACACAACTAGTACAAACTATGCGGATCATACGACGACCAATATAATCGCGGGTGCACACGAGATTATAGTAGTAGGCGCATGAAAATCATAGGGTGTCCTATTGTGTGTGGTAAGACACCGAACGTAACATGACACCTATTAACGAAACAGACGTAACATGGTTAAAACATGGTGGATAAGCCGCTGGTACTTCCAATATATAAGTGTTTTCACCATATTACCAAACTTTCGTAAAATGTGCCATGAGAAATTCGGTGTTTTACAGACCTTGTTTAAATACGATTACAAAAAACAACTCGCAAACACACTGCTAAACGTACGATATCCGATTATCCATGACGAGACCTCATCCTCAACACTTCATATTCGCATTATATCCAAATGATCATACCATTCCTATCCTTGCTTTCATCTACTAGTGTAACAACCCTAGGTAAAATCAATATCCGCGTAAATATTTCCGACACTCTAGTATACTATAGAATGTCTCATTATGTCTTTAATTACACCCCGTATGTGAAAACCGAGCCCGAAATATGTTATAACATATAAAATAAATCTAAAACATGAAATATAGGGCTAAGGCGGGCCGCGTAGACCCACCTCAACATCTCACGCGGGCGGTATAAAGGTGTAGACCGGATTCCTTTGATTTCTTTAGTTAAAGCGGGCCGCGTAAGAGTTCTAGATAGTTAACGCGGGCCGCGAGAGACCTACAACACGGAGACACCAGATGCCGACACGTGTCGACATCGTGGCGGGTCTACTTGGTGAGCCGGACAAGCTATATGTTGACCACGTGTTGACGCGGGCCGCGTAAGCAGCCCTTGTCTTTCACGCGGGCCGCGTGAGAGTCCAATATCAGCCCTATATAAGAAAGCAACGGGTTTTCGTTTTCCGTCGCTCATTCTCAATTCTCAAATTACAAATTCTGTAGAAGAGGCATTATAGTTGAGTATAATACCCCCTCATTAGCGAGGTTCTGCTCCGTTGTAAGTATTATAACCCTAGTTTCGTAATAGTTATGCTGCCCGATTGATTTAGGGTTCCGTAACAACTGTCGTGGTTCTGCCCGACGTAGTTGTTGGAATGCCGTCTCGGGGATGGTATTATTAATATTTTCAAAGGGTTATGGTACTAACCAATGTACATTTGTATAAATTATAGATTATATCCAGGAAACCCTTACGAAAAGCCTAAGACAGCAATGTGAGTTTATCCTCTTTTTGTTAACCTTTTTGGAATGTTTTACAAAACCTTAATTGTTTACAATGTGATTAAGCGGTGATTGAGTCTTTGTAGTTCTTCAATTACTGCCGGTATTATGGGGTTTTGTATACAAAATTTATTACTACGAGTAGTAGTAAGTCAGGAATGACAGTTCATTACCATTGGACGACGAGTTAGCCAATGGGTAATTTGACCATAGCCATAGATCCGATCGAGTGGCAAATACTGAATGAGTAATTGTGTAGAAATAAACAATGTGATCGCTCTCAATACTGTTTTAATTGATAAAATATTTCTTGATTAAACTGGGATTCACTCACCAGTATTTTCGACTGACAAATGTTTTTAAAACGCGTTACAGGTAACACAATGTGAACAGCCAATTAATGAAAGCCAGCTGGAGAGCACTGAAGGCTTGGGAAAAATATGGCTATAAAAGTTACCTAATAAACGATGTTTTAAATTCAATAAAATAGGGTTTGTCCCTATAAATGTATTGTAATAAGAAACTTGGGTTTTACCCATGTGATTATTAATATTAAATGAGGTGGTTTTACTCTGATAAACATTTCCTAACTACGGTCCTGATGTAAATTCCGCTGCAAGATTAAATAACTTGATACCACCGAAACTCTGAGATCGCGTCCGCCCGTTCCCGGGAATCAGGGATCGGGGGTTGCGACAGAAGGTGGTATCAGAGCCTAGCCACTGGTCTGAGCCAAAGAAGTGTTCTGCTGACACTTAAAATTCTAAATTTTTGTGTTAGAAAATAAATTATGGAAATATATGCATAACTGTGTTTATTTATTATGTATTATTTGACTATTTGTTAGTTTACAGTATGAGTAATCAAGGACCATCAGACATGAATCGTCTGTTGTCTGAATCACCTAAGAGTGAAGGTACTTCATCACAGCCTGCCCTTTCTGGGTATTCTGCTGATCAGGAAGAAGGAGTGTTTGCTTTTAGAGCTCAGTCAGAAGAGCCATTCCCTAATAAGAAACGAGGATGGTTCAGTAAGGAAGCTTTTGCTCGTAGGAAGAGAATGCGAAAGTTGCAACAGCAAAGAGTTCTAGCAGCTGCTAAACGTAGAACAGATGCCCATACACAGGATATGCTTAATAGAAGCCTAGCTAATTTTCATATCCTAGCTACAACTGCTGCTGACCCGAGTCTGGAACAACTAGTAGCCCCACAACCACAAAACCCAGATCAACCCATGGAGATAGAAAACCAGGAAAACCAAGTGGAGATGCATGGCTTTAACCCAGAAGAAATCCCTAGGGTACCTGCACCAAACCCTCTAGATCCAAATTACGACCCCTGGTGGGACGATAATAGGGATTTTGTGCAACGTTACCCTATCCAGGAATACCCACCCATACAGAACCTAGAAACCTACCCAGGTATGGACCCTTTAGATCCCTATTACCAAGATGAATATATTAGGGAAATTTTAGAGGATCCTTACCGATTTCAGGAACTGCCACCCCCATATCAGGAACCCGCACCCCAGATTCCAAACCCAGTCCGAGAACCTGCACCCCCAATGAGTGCAGAAAACGTCCAAGAACTTAGGACTTTCGGGGAGGAAATTTTAGAGAGCAGTGAGAGAATGCGTCAGGTGGGAGAGCGTCTCGTATGGAAATACGATGAGCGCAATATAAATTTTTGGATAAATCCATATCCGTGAATCAGATGGTGAAACGATGGTAGTAATAATATTATAATAATAATATAATATAATAAAAATAAAATAAAATATGTGTGTACGGATGCATATTACTATTAGTGTAATTTTCTTTCTGTTGGTATTGTAATCTTTATTTCTGTACTAGTGTGTAATAAACGCATAGTATATGAAAATAGAGTACAAGTCGCAATGATCGACGATTTTGGTTAAATTGCATGTCATGTAATTAACTATATTACCTATTATTTGTGATATTAATATGGGGTAAATGTTTAAAATTCAGATGGCCAACGAAGGAAATCAAGGAAATCTGAATAATGATAACCAGAGTAACATTAACGTGGTTAATGAGAATCCAAACATCAATAACAATAACAATCAAATGGACAATAGTGCTATCCAACACATAGTAGCACAGGGAATTATAGATGCAATGCCTTTTATTCTTCAAACTGTTAAAGATGCTGATAATAAAAGTAAGCATAGCAGTAAGCGACCAAGTGAACCAGAACACAGTGTGAACAATGGACCTATACTTCAAATGCCCATTCCCAAAAGAAGAAGAACCATGCCTTACGGTTGTTCTTATAAGGAATTCTGGTCTTGTAAACCAATGGAATTCTCGGGCAACGAAGGGGCCATTGCAACCTTATGCTGGATAGAGAAAACTGAGGCAGTCTTAAGGATAAGCAAGTGTGCTGAAGAAGATAAGACATTGTTTGCTTCTAATCTGTTTAAGAATGCAGCACTAGAATGGTGGAACACTATCCTCCAAACAAAAGGAAGTGATAGAACCTATAATATGGAATGGGAAGAGTTTAAGGACAAGGTAGAAAGGAAATTTTGCCCTCTTAATGAAAAAGAACAGATAGCAAACAAATTCCTAAACCTTAGGATGACTGGTGTGGATAGTAAGGGATACATGAAGTTATTCTTCGAATATGCTAGGATAGTGCCAACCCTTGCTTCACCAGAACCAGTGTTAATCTCCCGTTATATTTGGGGATTAATTGGGGAGATAAGACACGTAGTCAAGGCAGCTAGACCTCAAACCATAGAAGAAGCTGTAGAACTAGCCAATACATTGACTGATGAGTTAGTCCGTACCCGAGAAGAGGATCAAAAGAGGAACCTAACCCAGAAGTTGACCCAAGAATTTCGTTCTGGAAATTCTAACCGTGGGAAAAATATAAGTTCTACCTCTGCACCCTACTGTAGGTATTGCAAAAGAAAGCATTCCGGAAGATGCTCCATATATTGTAACTTTTGCAAAATATCGGGACACAAGGAAGAAAACTGCAGGAAGAAAGCTAACAGCAGGGTATGTTACAATTGCGGAGAACAAGGCCATATCAAGCTAAATTGTCCGAAATTAGCTCCAGCAACAGACAATAAGAATACTAAAAATGCTAGAGCATTTGTTCTAACTGCAGAAGAAGCCAAGATGATTCCAGATGTCATAGTTGGTACGTTTTTAGTTAATGATGTTTTTGCTAAAGTATTATCTGACTCTGGTGCAAACCAAAGTTTTATTAATACATCGTTTTGCAAATTTCTAAATCAATCATTAACTAAACTACCACAAGAATGCTTAGTAGAGACAGCTAATGGGGAAACTGTTAGAATTTCTGAAATCATGCAGGGAGCAAGCATAGAAATTTTAAATCAAAAGTTTATTGCAAACCTGTATCCCATGAATCTGGTAGGATTCGATGTTGTTTTAGGAATGGATTGGTTAATAGCCAATAAAGCCAGTATTTTATGTGATCAAAAGTTAATTCAAGTAAATTCGCCAAAAGGTAAAATGATCACAATTAAAGGAGATAAATCTTCTAGGTCAACTAAATTTATCTCTGTGATGAAAACTGCAAGTTATATGAGAAAAGGTTCTATAGTGTATTTGATTTCCATAATCACTAACACTAAAGGAAAGGATTTAAAAGATATTCCAGTAGTATCTCAGTTTTCAGATGTATTTCCAGAAGAATTGCCAGGGCAACCTCCAGACAGAGAAGTTGAATTCAGAATCCATTTAATACCAGGAACATCACCAATTGCCAAAGCACCTTATCGGTTGGCACCTGCAGAAATGCAAGAACTAAAGAAACAATTAGACGAATTGTTAGAGAAAGGATTCATACAACCAAGTTCGTCGCCATGGGGAGCGCCGATACTCTTTGTTAAAAAGAAGGACGGATCAATGCGTATGTGCATTGATTACCGTGAATTAAATAAGGTCACGATTAAGAATCGGTACCCATTACCGAGAATCGATGATCTGTTTGATCAACTGCAAGGAGCTCGATTTTTCTCTAAAATCGATTTAAGGTCAGGATATCATCAATTAAAAGTACAGGAAGAGGACATTCCTAAAACCGCATTCAGAACAAGGTATGGCCATTATGAATTTACTGTCATGCCATTTGGTTTAACCAATGCCCCAGCTGCATTTATGGACATGATGAACCGAATATGTAAGCCATATTTGGATAAATTCATAATTGTTTTCATAGATGATATTCTAATTTACTCTAAGAGTAAAGAGGATCATGCAAAGCATTTGCACGCACTTTTAAGTTTATTAAGAAAGGAAAAGCTTTATGCTAAGTTTTCTAAGTGCGAGTTTTGGTTAGAACAGGTACAATTCCTTGGACATTTAGTCAATCATGAAGGAATTCATGTGGATCCAACCAAGATTGAGGCAATTACTAAATGGAAAACCCCTGAGTCACTAACCGAGGTTAGAAGTTTCTTAGGATTGGCCGGTTATTATAGAAGATTTATTAAAGATTTCTCTAGAATAGCCATTCCCTTAACTAAGTTAACTTGTAAATCTGTTAAGTTTGAATGGGGATTAAAACAAGAAGAAGCATTTAGAATCCTTAAGCAAAGATTAACTCATACACCCATATTAGCATTACCAGAAAGAACTAAAGACTTCGTAGTCTATTGTGATGCTTCTAGATTAGGTTATGGATGTGTGTTGATGCAACGCCAAAAGGTTATAGCTTACGCATCTAGACAACTTAAGAATCATGAAGAGAATTATTCAACTCATGATTTAGAATTAGGAGCTATAATTTTTGCTCTTAAGATTTGGAGACATTACCTTTATGGTAGTAAGTTTACCATATTTACCGATCACAAAAGTTTAAGGTATGTTTTCGGGCAGAAAGAGTTGAATATGAGACAAAGGCGTTGGATGGAATTTCTTAGTGATTATGATTGTGATATCCAGTATCATGAAGGAAAAGCAAATATAGTGGCAGATGCTTTAAGCCGAAAGTATCATGAAAAGCCAAAAAGAGTATGTTCTCTTAAATTAAATCTGCAAATAGATTTAAATGATCAGATAAGAGAAGCACAAGAATCAGTAATCAAGGAGGATTCTGAAAAATTAAAAGGTATGCTAAAAGAATTGGAACAAGGAACAGATGGAATTTGGAGATTCCATAAAAAGAGAATGTTGATACCTAAATTAGGAAATCTACGTCATCGTATATTAGAAGAGGCCCATAAGTCTAAGTATACAATGCATCCAGGAAGTGATAAAATGTACCAGGATTTAAGGAAAAATTTCTGGTGGATAGGAATGAAAAAGGATATAGCAGCCTATGTTTCTAAATGTTTAACTTGTTCACAAGTTAAAGCTGAACACCAGAAACCCTCAGGTTTGTTACAACAATTAGAAATGCCAGTGTGGAAATGGGAATTAATAACAATGGATTTTGTTACTAAATTACCCAAAACAAAGAAAGGAAATGATATAATCTGGGTGATTGTAGATAGGCTAACCAAGTCAGCTCATTTTTTACCAATGAAGGAAACAATTAGTATGGAACAATTAGCTAAATTATATGTAAATGAAATTGTTTCTTTACATGGCATTCCTTTATCAATTGTTTCTGATAGAGATAGCCGCTTTACCTCTCATTTTTGGTCAAGTTTCCAAAAGGCAATGGGAACCAAATTAAAGTTGAGCACGGCTTATCACCCACAAACGGATGGACAAAGCGAAAGGACAATTCAAACAATGGAGGACATGCTTAGAGCTTGTGTAATTGATTTTGGAGGTAATTGGGACGATCACTTACCTTTAATAGAATTTTCTTATAATAACAGTTATCACACAAGTATCAATGTTGCACCATTCGAAGCACTTTATGGACGAAAGTGTCGAACCCCAGTCTGTTGGGCAAAAATTGGGGAAAAGCAACTATCTGGACCTGAGATAGTACAAGAAACAACTGACAAGATTATTCAAGTCAAGGAACGACTGAAAGCAGCACGTGATCGACAGAAGAGTTATGCTGATAACCGACGCAAACCGTTGGAATTTCAAGTAGGAGATAAAGTATTATTGAAAGTCTCTCCTTGGAAAGGAATAGTAAGATTCATCAAACGGGGAAAGCTAAGTCCCAGGTATGTTGGACCTTTTGAGATTATTAGAAGAATAGGACCAGTAGCCTATCAGCTACAACTGCCAGAGGAAATGGCAGGAATACATGATGTGTTTCATGTATCTAATCTCAAAAAGTGTTTAGCTGATAAATCACTCATAGTACCTCTTAAGGATATAGAGGTAAATGAACAACTCAGGTTTGTAGAAAGACCTCTACAAATTGAAGACAAGAAAATCAAGAATCTCAAGCATAAGAGACTAGTTCTAGTCAAAGTGAAATGGGACTCCAAAAGAGGACCTGAGTATACTTGGGAGCTTGAATCAGAAATGCAAAGAAAATATCCACACGTATTCCAGTAGATCTCGAGGACGAGCTCTAAATAAGGTGGGGAGAATGTAACAACCCTCGGTAAACCAATATCCTCGTAAATATTTTCGACACTCTAGTATACTATAGAATGTCTCATTATGTCTTTAATTACACCCCGTATGTGAAAACCGAGCCCGAAATATGTTATAACATATAAAATAAATCTAAAACATGAAATATAGGGCTAAGGCGGGCCGCGTAGACCCACCTCAACATCTCACGCGGGCGGTATAAAGGTGTAGACCGGATTCCTTTGATTTCTTTAGTTAAAGCGGGCCGCGTAAGAGTTCTAGACAGTTAACGCGGGCCGCGAGAGACCTACAACGCGGAGACACCAGATGCCGACACGTGTCGACATCGTGGCGGGTCTACTTGGTGAGCCGGACAAACTATATGTTGACCACGTGTTGACACGGGCCGCGTAAGCAGCCCTTGTCTTTCACGCGGGCCGCGTGAGAGTCCAATATCAGCCCTATATAAGAAAGCAACGGGTTTTCGTTTTCCGTCGCTCATTCTCAATTCTCAAATTACAATTTCTGTAGAAGAGGCATTATAGTTGAGTATAATACCCCCTAATTAGCGAGGTTCTGCTCCGTTGTAAGTATTATAACCCTAGTTTCGTAATAGTTACGCTGCCCGATTGATTTAGGGTTCCGTAACAACTGTCGTGGTTCTGCCCGACGTAGTTGTTGGAATGCCGTCTCGGGGATGGTATTATTAATATTTTCAAAGGGTTATGGTACTAACCAATGTACATTTGTATAAATTATAGATTATATCCAGGAAACCCTTACGAAAAGCCTAAGACAGCAATGTGAGTTTATCCTCTTTTTGTTAACCTTTTTGGAATGTTTTACAAAACCTTAATTATTTACAATGTGATTAAGCGGTGATTGAGTCTTTGTAGTTCTTCAATTACTGCCGGTATTATGGGGTTTTGTATACAAAATTTATTACTACGAGTAGTAGTAAGTCAGGAATGACAGTTCATTACCATTGGACGACGAGTTAGCCAATGGGTAATTTGACCATAGCCATAGATCCGGTCGAGTGGCAAATACTGAATGAGTAATTGTGTAGAAATAAACAATGTGATCGCTCTCAATACTGTTTTAATTGATAAAATATTTCTTGATTAAACTGGGATTCACTCACCAGTATTTCCGACTGACAAATGTTTTTAAAACGCGTTACAGGTAACACAATGTGAACAGCCAATTAATGAAAGCCAGCTGGAGAGCACTGAAGGCTTAGGAAAAATGTGGCTATAAAAGTTACCAAATAAACGATGTTTTAAATTCAATAAAATAGGGTTTGTCCCTATAAATGTATTGTAATAAGAAACTTGGGTTTTACCCATGTGATTATTAATATTAAATGAGGTGGTTTTACTCTGATAAACATTTCCTAACTACGGTTCTGATGTAAATTCCGCTGCAAGATTAAATAACCTGATACCACCGAAACTCTGAGATCGCGTCCGCCCGTTCCCGGGAATCAGGGATCGGGGGTTGCGACAACTAGATCGTTCGTTCACTCTCATACCTCTATTATTCCCAGTTATTCTTGGACTTTTTGTACAAACCTTATTTACACTCAAATCAGTTTAAACATTCAATCGCCAAAATACCTCTTTACTTCTAAAACTATCTTCCATTCTTTATGTACGCACAAACTTATTAAGTCGGCCCGATTACCACTAAAACTTTTTGTTAAATACCTATCCTCCCCATTTCTCACCAATAAACATTTTTCTACAACCATGTGATTTTACTGATGGTTCTTAAAACCAATAAAACCTTCTTACGACCTACGATGTAGGCCACACGTTTCATCAAAATACATCCCACTTTATGCGAAAATTTTTCATCTTAGATAACTCTTTTAAAATACAATCCCATCGAATGATTTAAACTTAACCAAACTCACTATGCCTATACACATACATACACGTTTTACTTATGATTAAATGCCTCAACTCACCTTAGTCAAACGAACTACTCATTCCTCAAAATTTCATATATTTTCAACACACACTTCAAAACTTCAAAATCTCGATTTTAGTCAACTATTTTAGTCGAAATGCTTTCTCCAAAGTCTTCCTCTTGAATAAATTTAGGGACGAAATTTTCTAAAGGAGGGGAGACTGTAACGCCTCGCTTTTGAAACCTTCCTTATTTAGAAAGATTATTTATATCCCTATTTTTGGACACTGATATCCGTATCGTATTCGTATTTCACTTCCAGCTTCGTAATTCAAAACGTTGGTCGTATAAAACTTGAGCATTTTATACGGACTATACCTTGATTATTCGTACTTGTTTTACATTCGACTCATTCACATACTTTATACTTGCTCATCATTCTCGTAAACACATACTTATTTCACGAACAAATACGCGTTTTAGGACTCTTTATGCATTCAAATACTTATTTATACATTCACTTTACTTGAGTTACACTTATATACATGATTTATACTTAATTTTATATAAATAATACAAGTTAAAGCATAAAATAACCAACGATACAAGTGCAAGGACTAAAAATGAAAATTTTCATCTCCCCAACCACTTTTTTTAATGTTCTAACCTCCAAGCAACTCATTTAATACCCCTCCTAACTCCCAACCACCTTCATTTAAACCCCAACCACCTTTAGTTAAACCCCAACCACTTAACCCTTTTATAAATACCAACTCTAACACCTTCCAAACACTTGCACCAACTCCAAATTACTTCCATACTCTCTCAAATCTCCTAGATTTTCAACTTTGGGCAAAAAGTTCAAGAACCAAAATTGGTAACTTCAGTGTTCCAACAACTCAAGATCGTCAAACCCCCTAAGTGGAAATTTCTTCGCAAACCGTGAGTATACTCGACGCCCTTTTACCGTTTTTACACTTTTTGGGTGCAACATGTTTACATATACAAAAACAAACTCAACATATATACTTTTATGCAATCATACAAACAATCCAATACATGCTTACTAATATGTTATGCTTGATTCGTGTTTCTGGGTGATTCTTATGTGATGAACATGTCATTAACTTCGTACGAGCCTCCCCTTAACATGTATAGCGCTATAGGAGTAACGCACCGCCCGTGAACGAGAGGTCATGTTAAGTTTCTTTATACTTGTGGTAATCAGAGGGTTGGCTTGTAAATCGCATGCCAGTTTTACGTTAATCTTGATAACTAGGTTTGCCATGTGGATTGTTCATTTTATACTTATATGCTAGTACACCAAATTTGTATACTCGCCAATACTTTTGTATTGAACTATACTTCAAAACATGTTGCAGGTTTATGATGATGTTGATGATGCACGAAACTTAGTAGGATGCCTAGAAACACATTTTAAACTTTAAATACTTGTTGTAATGTATTCATTTGTTTCAACTTGTTGTATTCTATTTCAAACAATGTATTTGATTCTTTTAGCAATGAAATGAAATTTATTATTAGACACTTGTCACATTAGTGTTATGAAGTCTCTTGCAATCTCATTTTCGTCTCACTTTGATGTTTCCGCCATCGGTTGGGGTGTGACAATACCGATTAGCTTCGTCGGAAATGCAAGAACTATCCACACAACTTCAAGAGTTGTTAGGCAAGGGATTCATTGGACTGAGTTTCTCACGATGGGGAGCTCCGGTGCTATTTGTCAAGAAAAAGGACGAAAGCTTTCAGATGTGCATAGACTACCGAGAGTTGAATAAACTCACTATCAAGAATCGTTATCCACTACCAAGGATTGCCGACTTATTCAACCAACCACAAGGTTTAAGCTTCTACTCTAAGATTGATTTAAGATCCGGTTATTTCTTGTTATGCCTTTTGGCTTAACAAATGCACTGTAACATCCGTCAAAAACGGATCCCCGAAACCCGAATTGTAAGGTAATTGGACTCGAAGTATTTTTTTAATAAAATACGGAATTTATATTATTTTGTTGGTTTTAATGCTTGGTTATTCGTTAAATGGTTTTAAATTCAGGATTTAAGGAAAACACCTAAAAATGTGAAAATGGTAAGAACGATTTTGGTGGTGACATGTGGCGTTGATGCTAACTTACACTAAGGGTAATATTGTCAAAAAACACATGCACATGTCACTCACATGTCAAACGAATTGTAAGGTAATTGGACTCGAAGTATTTTTTTAATAAAATACGGAATTTATATTATTTTGTTGGTTTTAATGCTTGGTTATTCGTTAAATGGTTTTAAATTCAGGATTTAAGGAAAACACCTAAAAATGTGAAAATGGTAAGAACGATTTTGGTGGTGACATGTGGCGTTGATGCTAACTTACACTAAGGGTAATATTGTCAAAAAGCCCATGCACATGTCAAAGACCATGCACATGCTACTCACATGCATATTCCACCATCTTTTTTAAACTCTCGTAACTTTTCTATACGTGGTTATTTAAAAAAAAAACACCATAAAATCGAGTGCTTTGTTATCTTTCTAATGAGTATACTATTGCTATACTTTTGAAATTAAAAAAATAACATTAACTGAATAAAACGCCATAAAAACACATAGTTCAGAAAACGCCATGAAAAATACCCAGTTGAAAACGCCATAAAAAACACCCAATTCAGAAAAACGCCATAAAAACACTTAGTTCAGAAAACGCTAGAAAAAGCTGGTTGAAAAACGCCATATAAACACCCACTTCAGAAAAACGCCATAAAAACCCAGTTGAAAACGCCATAAAAAAACAAAGTTTAAAACGCCATAAAAAACCTACTTCATTTTTTTTTTGAAAAATATATCAATAGTATACTCGTTGGAAATATAAAAGAACGCTGAATTTTATGGTGTGCTTTTTTTTTTTGAAAAAATAATCGTGTATAAAAAAGTTATTGGCGTTTAAATATGATCGGGGGAAATGGCATGTGATTAGCATGTGCACCCTTGTTTGGATCTTCCTATTTTACCCCTCCTGGTAGTTCCAAGGCCCCTATAATTTACAAAAATGAGACGACATCAATCTCAGCCACAAACCACTAAGATCTTGTGGCTGAGAATCGTTTTCACCGTTCTCACACTTTGAGGCGTTTTCTCCTGATCCTGTTCCTATATATATAGGTAGAGGATCCTGTACATTAATCTAAAAGTGTGAGAAGGGTGAGAAATATTATGGCGATGACAAGTGTCCTAAATCTAAATTAATTCAAAAGGGTAAACAAGTAATTTTCTTGTTGATTTAGTTAATTGATAACCTTCCATAACTGCCACCCTTAATTATAGGAATACAAATTAAGAATTAATCTACGAAATGGTGCCATCTCGTTCAGAACTGTATAGTGTTATATATTTTTATATAGTGTTATATAGTGTTATATGGTGTTATATAGTGTTTTTTGGTGGTATATAGTGTTATATGGTGGATGTGTAGTGTTATAGTGTTATATTTTTCTGATTGCATGTCTATGATAGATGTATAGTGTTATATATTGTTATATAGTGTTACATAGTGTTATATGGTGTTATATGATATTACATAGTGTTATACGGTGTTATATGGTGTTATATAGTGTTATATGATGGATGTATAGTGTTATATATTTCTTGTAGCAGTTACATATTTTCTGGATTTTTTAGAATGTCTGAATTTTGAATAAGTTTAAAATTGAATTGCTTGAATTTAGGAGAGATTGCCTAATTTGAAACATATACAAAGACACTATTACCCCTACAATTTTCAAATCAGTCCAAATATTAAAACACAATTTATAATTTGGTCCCTATTGATCTCAACCATTAGATCAAAGTTCTAATGGTTTAAAACATTTCTCACACTTCTCACACTTTTAACTTAATGTACACTATCTCTACCCTATATATATATATATATATATATATATATGATTAGGTTCATTTGTGAAGAACATCTTCATAGTGAACTGCGTGAACTAATCCTAGCCATTGATTTCCTTTTTAGATGTTAATGGTAGGATTGTAATTTTATAATAATTTAGTTTTGAATCTTTATTTTAATAATTGTATTTCAGTTACATAATCCCTATTTTCTAGTGATTATAATCTAAATATCTTTTAATATTTTTCAAAGATCATTATAACAATTTCCGTAAATCTCAAAGATCATAAATCCCAGAATTTTAAAGATCGTAAATATCAAAGATCAGTATACCCAGTATATGAATTTCACTCATTCATTCGTTCAATAATACCAGATTTTGATTTTCTTTCTTTCAACCACGTCACACCCAGAAAGCAATACCCATAATTCTTTTGAAAACGCTGATGAAAACTACGTTCCGATTAACGAAAATGTTTTCGTTACAACAATTGATCGACCAGGTTTGTTTTGTATGATCGTTAAGATGAATATACGTATACGAATGCTGTGTTTTTTTCTTATCCTATTCGTATTGTTTGCTACATGTTTTTTTTTCATTGGTTTGTTTATCCAAAAAAAAATTTGATTGAGATCAATGATGCAGTTCTTCGTTAATACACGGATGTATATTCAATACCAACAACCAGGATTTTTGTGTTTTTTAGATTACCCCATTGATTATGCACATACGTACAGTTCGTGGTTTTTAACTTTGAGTGAGCAGATATATTTTTTATTGGCAGTAGATGTTCTTAAATACACATGCGTATAATGTCGCGGGGGGGGGGGGGGGTTGCTTATTACATCTCATAAATATTGTATTTAACATATGATAGAATGTTGCAGCTCACTGTAATACACACATGTATATTTTATACCAATAGTCAAGAATTAACTGTTTTTAGGTTACCCCTCTTGTTATACACATACGTATAGTTCATGTTTGTAGTATTATTTGAGCAGTTATATTTTGTTTTGGTAATGGATGTTAATTCATACACGTGTGTATTTTCGTACGTGGATTCCATATGTACCAGCTTCAATGATTTTAATTGTGTACATCTGATTTTTAGTTCCCTTACTATATTTTATAACCAATCCGTTAAATTGGCTTTTTTTAAAAACCATCTACCTGTGTTTAACTTTCTTTTTTTAGTAAAGTCGTGCAGAATCGGTTGCCAGTAACGTATATGAAACTCTTAACGAAACTAGGTACTGGACACCAACTGTCCCTCCCGGATTCAAACCATATGTTAAAGCTAGATTTAGCACTATAAAACAAGCAATTGCAATGTATGAGGAGTACGCACAACTAGCAGGATTTGGAACCTGTTTGGGTACTTCGCAGAAGGAAAAAGTAGGCGATATAATGGTTACAAATCAACGATATGTTTTATGCTCTAGAGCCAACAAACCTAAACGTAAAGATAATATGGCTGATGTTGTTAAGTTTGTTCGTCTGTAAAATTCATCGGAGTACTGATGGGCAATTAGAAGAGAGTGAAGACGTAGATAGCGAGTTACAGATTTTTTTAAAGAACTGATACATGCACCATGTTTATGTTGTTCTATTTTTTTCCCATTTTTCTCAGCGAATGTTTGATGGATTTTTTAATCATTGTTTGTGACTGTTGTTGGTTCTTTTTTTAATAGTCCTATAGTTAATACACAACCACTGCTAAACAACTGAATTTTCGTTGGTAATTAAACGAAATATTTTTAGAAAAGTTTCCTAACAATATATATTTTGTTGGTTTTAGTGGGAAATCATTGTAGATACAATATACGTCGGTAATTGAGGATATGATTGTGATAAGCTTGCCACCCAGGTTTTTCATTTGTTGTCACAAAAAATGTTGTGTGCTCATGGATTAGTTTAGAAAACTCAATTTTCACACAGTAGGTTTTATATTTATAAAGAAATGATTATTACCCAATTACTTCATACATGCAATCAAATGTGTCTATCGTTAATGTATCTATCGTTTCAATAACACAGGTTGATTGGTTTCATTGGTTTTGTTTGAAAGTTTGACTAGAGATAACAAGCAAGTGACGATCAAAGAGTTTTGTTGTTCGAAAGGTGTCACAAATTTATAGGTCACATAATAAAAGTACCATACAATAATAAAAAAATATCATCATTAGAACATTAAGAACAAATTTACATCACTAATTGTCTAATTCAAACCCACAAACATAAAACTTATTCATAGAATTATAGATAAGTAAAAGAATTAAATAAACTAGGGACGTAGTTATCCGCGTGTTGTGAAGGGATGTGGTTGGAATTCATAACATATAGCACACCATGATAGCCGATAAATAAATTCGTAAAATTAAATAAAATGATATCTAAATGTGTTATGCTATTTGCGTCGTAACTCGGCTCTGAACATCAAAATAATAAGAAACGGTAAAACAATATAGTAAATAACAAAGGTAAACGAAAAAGAAAACGATAGAAACTCGGTCGGTTTCGATGCACTCATTATAGCAAAAAAAAAAGTCAAAAAATATGTTCAAAAGAGTATCCGTGTGTTCGTTAAAATAAACTAAGCTAAAAAAAATCTTTGCCACACTTATTATAGCAAAGAAAAAGAAAAGTTAAAAAATATGTCTAGAATGGTATTAACGTATTCGTTAAAAAAACTATTCACGGGTAGAAAATTAATTTGGCTAAAGTTAAAAAAAATACAATGATTAAATTATATGGATTGCAAATGAAAGTTTACACAAAATGACGAAATAAAATAAAAACAATTGATTTAAACTAGAGTGCAAAAAGATGTAAAAAATATGATTAAAAGAAATCTAAAAAATGACTTAAACGAAAGCACAAATGACTTAAACGAGTATCGATAATAGATTGTGGTCATTCGAAAAAACAGGGAAAAACAAATAAAAATAAGAAAAAAAATACTGATTGTGTTGTTGCTTGGTGGATGGTGGTTGTCCCTTAGAAATTGACAAAGTCACATAATTGATCAACCAAAAACTTATAATTGCCTTACCAATGCCATATCCTAGCCAAAAGTTCAATTTAGGCCTGTTAGAATTATTAACAATGGCCCAATAATATATATGTTTTTTTTCAAACATGGGGCTCAAAGTTAATGGGCCTAATATTATACTTATGTATATATTTCAAACATGGGGCTCAAACTTCGGGTTGCCCTAAGACCACGCGTAATGGGCGTTATAGGGGCATGAAAGAGTTTGATAAAGCCCCTAGCACCATCCCCATGGGCGTTATAGGGGCATGAAAAGGGAGGGGCATTTCTAGAATAATGCCCAAAGAGGAGGAAAAAAATGGTAAGTATTAAATGAAATGGGCATTAACCGTTACACATTTTTTGCAGGGACGTTATAATGTTGAGGTGTCGAAAAATGGCTCTTAAAGGGCATTAACCATTACACATGGTCTAAGTATTAGAAGCAAAAGGCCAGCCCTATCATCATTACTCAGCTGGAGATCTAAACTAAGGTGCAGAGATAGGTTGTTTTAGTAACCGAATTAATGGTTAATTTGGCCCAAAAAAATCCAGTTATTAATTTAACTGGGACGGTTATTAACATGTTTTTTTGAATCTAAAACCTATAACTAACATTAACCTATAGGTTAATTAAAACCGGTTAACTGGTCACCGGTAAAAAAAACCGGTTAATTCGATTAAAAATTTAAAACATACTAACAAATCCAAAAAACAAATTATAAAAAGTATAAATGGACTCAATAAAATACGTTTTTATTTATTTTTAATACTTTTATAACTAATATTACATAGAATAAAAAAGACGAAAATATCCAATACTCTTTTTGATATAATTGTTTATTCGCCTTCCTTGAGTCGTTTTTAATATTTCATCATCCACTACTAGTTTAGTCGCTTGGGGAGCTATACATGTATTTGTTCTTCCACCGCTACACATTCCGCGCCATCCAAGAGGTCCTTCAAGCAAATACACATTTCCATTGCCTCTGGTGTGAGTCTTGTTCGTCAAATAGATAATACCTTGCCAATAAGAGAAAATGCCGATTCCAAAGCTATCAAGCAAAAATATCACAATTGTGAAACTTGCGCGCGTAATATAGTGAATATAAAATCGGTTAAATTATATCTCCCGAATTCACTATTTGAGGTATCAACCCGAGAACATTTACTATTTCGTTTCTTAACGAACTATATAAAGTTAACTCCGCGTATATCCTCAAGTTTGATGCACTCGCCGCCATTGTTTTGTGTATGATTGACACGTTACCATATTTTTGTACATAATGATCAAAAAGATTGTTTAAGAATTATTAAAAGAGTAAATTATAAGTTTTGTCATTTATGTTTGTACCAAATTTTAGGCGGTGTCCTTTACCTTTAATTTTGACGAGTTTTGTACTTAACGTTTTAAAATCCTGCACGTTATGTCCTTTAGGCTAAACCTAGTTAGAGTTTTTGGTTAAGTATGGTCATGTGTTGCACATGAGGACATTTTTATCATTGCACCTTTCCAGGGGCTATTTTGTAAAAAAAAAAATTATTCAGGGACTATTTTGTACCAAATTTATTCACCACCATCCACCACCACCACCTCCTCCTCTCCACCATCCTCCTCCTCACAACCATCACCGTCACAACCACCTATCTCACCGATTCCGGCAACCTCATCCTCCAAAACTCAACAAATTCGTTGACTGGAGCTCGTTCGAAAACCCTACCGATACGATTCTCCCGAACCAAAACTTCACCGTCGGAAACCCCTATCAACCACCACCGTCCACCTTCAGAATCCGTCCAACCACCACTGTCCTCCACCCAACCACGACCGTCCATCATCACCCTCCACTACATCCACCATTCAAAACCCACCCACCAGATCCACATTCAAAACCCACACCCACCCTCACCTGTAACCAAAAAGAAGAATTTATCGTTAAACAACGACTTAGAACCGGGCAAATTAGTAGTGCCGGAACGGCGAAAAGTTCTCTCATGAGAAGAAACAGAGATGTGGGTATTGGGTTTTTGTAATTTGATCTAAACTGAATTGAAATTGACTGGGTAACAAAGTTATGATTTTGTTTGATCAAGAAAATAATTGTTATAATCTAACTTCGTTACCCTCCCCTAGATCCCCAGCCACAAACACGCAAACCCCCTCCATCTCCTCTGCCAATGGCATCTCCGACCACCACCAAGGCCCCTTATTCTTCGTTTCCATTTCGTGTTCTCACTGCCGCCGCGATATACTTAAATCCGGTCTCTCTTCTCGAACAGACGCCTTGATTTTGTGTTGCTCTTCGGTGTTGGATGCGGTGCTCTCCCCTTCTTGTGTGGTGGTGGTTCTAGTGTGGGGGTTATGCCGGTGTGGGAGTTTGCCACAGATGGATAGAGAGTAGAGAGAGGCTATTTATTTATTTTATATAATATAATATAATTCATTTTGTTTTAACTATTTAATATTTAATGGATTTTTTAAATATTTAGGTAAAATGACCGATTTGCCCTCTACTTAACAGTTAAAATTAGCTGGATTAGGGTCAAAGGGCAAACCGTGTAAGATTTTGAAACGTTAAGGACAAAAACTCGTCAAATTTAAAGGTAAATGACACCGCCTGCAATTTGGTACAAACATAAAGGACACATATTGTAATTTACTCTTATTAAAATGTTTTATCGCATTTCTTGTAAAATTTGAGTCTTCATCAGTCATTTGAATCCAAATCCAAACAAATATTTCTAATTAACAACTCAACACCCGAACATTCAAACACGGGTTCAAGGCGGCAATACACCTAAAAACCGGTGACAAATCTTGAAAATATTTTCTAAACTTTTCTTTCATTGGAACAATCATTTTATCATAAACATCACCTTAAATTTCAAAATCGTTTACCTTTGACACATAAAAATAATTGTTTAAGTACTAAATAAATCGTGGGATAATAAACTCCAAATAAACATTTGTAGCAATTTTAAGAACTTTAAGCAATTGTGTTAACATTTCGATAATTGTTCCACCAAACCGGCATGTCAAATTCGCGCTATAACATGGTCTTTTTTTATTATAGTTCTACACCATTTTCTATAATCCGAATATTTTTTTACTAACCATAAAAACGTTGCGTGATATATCTTTAAAACTTTCTTTAATTACTCTAATTTCTTCAACATTTAGTCCATCTTGCACAACCAAGTTAATGATGTATGCAACACATCAAGTATAATAAAATCCTCCATTACAAATGGGTATATTTTATTTTGAGTAAATTATAAGTTTTGTCATTTATCTATATACTATTTTGCAAGCGGTTTCCTTTGACGCAAAACTTGACGAGTTCTGTACTTAGTATTTCAAAATCTTGTACAATACGTCCTTTGAGCCTAATCCAGTTAATTTTTTTTGTTAAGTATGGCATGTGCTTACACATGAGAATGTTCTTGTCATTTCACCTCCCTAAGTACTATTGTGTAAAACAAGTTATATCAAAGGACTGTTGTGTAAAAGTAAAAAATAAAATATTTAAATAAAACAAAAGTATACACTTTCTCCCTCTTCACTCTCTCTCACTCCAAACAATATGATCTGCCAGAACCATTCCCAGAAAGTGCCCCACAAAAGAAATAGCCTCATGTTTCCGGAAGCATAGTTTGCTCGGAAATTGAAGCCACTTTGATGGTGGATCTGGTGGTGTAAGGGGTGGCGTGGGGCGGTTGCAGGTGGTGGTGGCCGGAATCGTTTTTGATGGTGGATGGGTGGCGGGTGAGTGGTTGTGGCATTAGGGGTGGCGGTGTAGGTGGTGTTAGGGATGGTTGCAGGTGAGTGGTGGGCGGCACTGTAGCTGGGAACAATGGGAGTTGCGGCGGTGTAGGTTTGTTCTCTTTTGTGTTTTAATTTGTTTGTGATTGGTAACAGGGCAGTCTCCGAGAATGAAAAAAAAAATTGGGCCCCGGACGAAACAAAAAAATTGGTATAATATAAACTCATCAAATATATATCAAGAAACCACAATACGACATGCCAATCATGGGGTTTGAACTCATGACCTCAAGATTATAACCTAAAACATTAACTAATTAATCATATAATCATCTTGTTAACAACATGGAAGAGTTAATTAATTAATTAAGTGAATTGATAGTTCAAAACAGTTTAGGAAATAAAAAATGCATGGGATTAACTGAAAATTGTTTAGGAAATAAAAATGTAAAAGAAGGGTTTAGAACTCATGATCTTGGTTTTCAAATTTGAGTATCTAAACCATTAAACTAGTTTCATTTTTGTTACTAAAGTCATTTATTAAACATTTAAGATAACAGTGCTCATTTAAAAATCTTGACCCTAAATTTTTGTTGAGCCCTATAAACCTTTTGGGCCCTGGCGTCTGCCCAGCCCACAAAGCCGGGCATGATTGGTAAGATATTATTTTTCTTTTGTAAAAAATTAGTAACAAGAACGTTGAGAGCAGTAGTGGTAGGTGGGTTGTGTGGGTGGTTTTGGTGTAGTTGTAACTGTTATGGGTGGATGGTGATGGTGGTTATGGTGGGTTTGCACTGTTGAAGCGGTGGTGGTGGGTTATGCGGGGTGGTGGTCGGCGGCAGGTGGGGGTGGGAAGTGGTGGCGGCAGATGGTGGCAAGTGGTGGTTGGAAAGAGAGAGAGTGGGTGTGTTAAGAGAGAGGAATTGTAGGACGGGCTAGGTTGTTTTGTTTCCTAAAAAATCATTTGTAAATTACGAAGGGAACATATAATAATACCCTTGGGTGACCAGATTTAACCAAAAAAAATTAACTGGGTTAGGTTCATAGGACATACCGTGCAAGATTTTGAAACATTAAGTACAAAACTCGTCAAATTTTGCACCAAAGGACACCGCCTGTTAAATGGTACATAGACAAAGGACAAAACTTGTAATTTACTGGTTTATTTTTAACATTTGAATAGCATTTCACGTCATAAGAAGAAATAGAAAGCATTTTATTTTGTAATTTATAAGTTTTGATGACTTCATCTAAAACATAAAATATATTTTTCCTTGTATGTGGATAACCAAATAAATCTAATGCGATTATACGTTTCATCATTTACTACGAATGGGGATCGATCCAGTGCGTGGTAAAACAAATATAAGAATGTAATCCCATTGAAGTCGACCACACGTCGGTAATTAAATTAACATCGGTATTTAATTTTTCAAAACCTTTAATCATTTCTTTTTAAGTTTTTTTCCACATTTTTAAACAATCGCGTCTAAGTGTCAAACGACTTATATGGGTGTAACGTGGTTGAAGCGTCTCTTGAATCATTAGCAGGATTGCGAAAGTGATCAAACGACAATGCTTTTTGAATAACAAATTGAGCGATCCTTTGACGAACAACCTCCACATCGAAATTCCGAACACCTTAACCCCGCAATATTTGTGCTTGATCACCAGCAAGATTGCTTTTCAACGCCTTGCATTGTGATGACACATGTGCTCTCAAAGTAGAGTTTGATGCGGCGGCAAGAAATGTTCCACAATTTTTGCACCACGCATTTTCTCTACCATTTGACATTTCGCATAAGTTAACCATAGTGTTGGACCCCTATTCATTTTCAAGATCCTCCTCACAACTTTTTCACTAGAAGAAGCACCAACACAAACAGAATCTTGAGCACGAAGAAGCACCAACACTAACAGAATCTTGAGCACTCAAACTAGCAATTTGAAACGTACAGAATTTTTGTGTTTTTCCCATTTTGTAAGTGGTATTTTAGCTAGAAATGTTGTGGGACTAAACCAATGCACCAAAAAGTATTTATACATGTTCTGGGGGTCAAAATGGAACCCAAAACACGTCCGAACGGCTAGTTAAAAGTCAAAAGACCCTTTTTTGGTCCCCCAACGACTCTTAACGGATATGTAACAATCAAAAGGGGAAAAGTTAACTGGTTAAAGGCAATTAATAAAACCGGTTACAAACCAGCTTCTATCCAAAAAAATCTAGAGCCAGTTACAAACCGTCGTTGTTTTATATTTTTTTAACTGGTTAGAGGTGAATCGGTTATTAATTGATTCTGGTTAATAACAAGTTTTGGTTAACAAACCGATTATTTTGTGCATCTCTATCTAAACACATATATCTTCAAATCTAACAAAATAAAAAAAAAAAGTGAACAAGAAGACTTAAACCTATGACCCATTGCTTATAATACAATGCCTTAACTTTGGGAGCCCTTTTTCCTTCTTTACATACAGTTAACCCCATACTTTATTTATGAATTCACTCTAAACTTTATATATATATATATATATATATATATATAGGGTCAGGATTTAGAGAAAACGGTAGAAAGTGTGAGAACAGTGAGAACGCTTATTGATCGTCCGATCAAAACAATCTATGGACTAGAATGGCGCGGTGACATTTTAGTAAATAACACCAATTTTATTACGTGGATGCGCTTCATTAAGGGTAAAAAAGTAAAAAACCAATTCTCACATAAAACGCCATTGAAAAATAAAACGCCAAATAGATACAAAACGCAAATTTTATCACTGCGTACTTTTTTCTGTGTTTTTATTTAAGCTCTCTGGCTACAAAAACGCCAAAAAATATGAAACGCCATTATATATAACGCCAAAGCTTACATCCGGATAAATGTTAATTACATTTTTTGTTATAAAAATAACATCCCGCCTAAACTACGCGCCAAAAAAAAATTCTATAAATAGAAACGTCTCACCACCTTCCGTTTATCACACCAAAAAAACACAAAAAACACACAGTGGTTGCTAAAAAAATTTACAACTCAATGTAAAACGCCAAAAAATACGACGGCAAACATCTTTTCTTTGATCCTCAGTAATGTTCTGCATGAAGCTTCATTAAATGATTTGTTACGTGAGTGTAGTAAGATTTTGCTGCATGAGATGGACAAAATTAAAAAAAGAGGGACTGATGACACCCATATGTCATACTGTCATCTTTGTTCCTGAAGAAGGTTTGGATGATAAGAAGTGACCTATACCAGTGTAAATGCTACTTTGGCCTCGATGATTATAATGAAGACGACAGGCAGATAGCATCCACTCACACGGGGTCGATCTATGTCTCCAACATCCACAAAGACACTTCAACACATGAACAAAGAAAATAAACAACGCCAAACCCAAAACGCCATTTATTTGTCACATTTGTTGTAGTTTCAAAAGAAAAAAAAGACTGATGACACTGAAGATTTAAAATCATAAATTGCTTCTACTTTGTTTTTTTTTTTTTTTTTATCTATTGTTTGTTTTGTAATTTCAGTTAATAAACAACAAAGAATATTAATGATATAATGAAAAATATAATAAAACGCCAACATATGCAAATGCTTGTAAAACGCCATAATGTCATAAAAACGCCCCCAAAAATTACCAAACTATAATAAAATTAATTTGAACAACTAATATTATAAAAAAAAGCGTGAAACAATGTGCAAAGAATATAAAACAAAATAAGTACAATAGTTATCTAACCGCCATTGAAAAACAAAACGCCATAATTACAGCCTTCAAAGATTTGACGTGTTACACCATAAAAACAGTTGAGTCTGAAAACAAAACACGGTAAACTGCAAAAAACAGTAAAATGAAACGACGGAAAACATAATTACTAACATTTATTATATTTATTTATCTTTTTCAAACGCCATAATTACCTGTCATACGAGGGAAAAAAAGTCAATATAAAAGAAGACCATGAGAACCCAAGCTCAAACACGCCAAAAAATTTGACTAAAACGCCACATATTGTCCAAAATGCCAAAAATTTAAAAATGGCTAGGGTTATTGCATGGAGGTTTGAAAGGAAAGAGAAACGATTCTTCATAAAGTTCTCTGATAGATAGGAGATGGATAAAGGTAAGGACAATTAAAGCCATGCTTGGAATGAATGAAAAGGTTCAGAAGGATATCCTGGCCCTTGGGGTTCCAATAGACAACGATTGTGAAAGAACGAGAACTGTAATAAAAAGACTGAAGAGAAAATTTCCGACAAAAGATGATGAAGATGATGATGTTATTGAAGATACTCCTATACCAAAGCTTAGCAGTTGGGTATTGCATGAGGAAGGAGGAACACTTGAAGTGACTTATAAAAACGGGGTACAATATTCAAGGCCAATGGAAGAAATGTTGAAGACAGGGTTGCTATCTATCATTGAACAACTTTGTGATTTAACACCTTCAAACGATCCAAAATCCAAGGATGCAGTGATATTCAAGAATAGGCTGCAGCAAAGAAGAGACGAGCTAATGACGTTATACGCAAAAATGAAATTTGATGATGAAGAATCTGAAGAAAGTGATGAACAAAGTGATGGGTACATCTCTGATGTAATCCCACCTACGGAAGACTATTAGTTTATTTTGAGTTTCGTGTTATTGTAGTTTTATAAAATATTAATCTATGGTAATCAATTATTAACAAAAAGATACAAAACGCCAAAAATGACATGGAAAAAGCCATAACGCCAAAAAATTAACTATGTGACACAAAAAGAATTAATTCAACGAGAAGAAATCTGAGAAAAAACAGTAAAACGCCAAATAATTAATAATTCTACATAACGCCAAAATTATCTTGCACGCAAAAAATAAAGCAGCATGTCAAACGCTAAAATCGTGAAAGGAGAAGAATACTAATCAGACAAAAAAAACCCCTCGGACCCTGATCATGCCCCGCGCCACGTGTTCGGCCAGGATGCGTTCTCACCGTTCTCACACTTTTTGCCGTTTTCTCCTGAACCTGTTTCTATATATATATAGGATTAGGTTCAAGAGTGAACACTAGTGTAGTTTGCGAACTGAGCGAACTAATCCTGACCATACATGTGTGTGGATCAATGGTCAGGATTTGATTATGAAATACACTAGTGTATTTTACGATTTGATGATGAAATCCTAGCCATCCACGTGTGTAAATCAATGGCTAAGATTTGTTCACTCAGTTCACAAATGCACTAGTGTTCACTCTAGAACCCCACCCTATATATATATATAGAGAGAGAGAGAGAGGAGATCATGTGAGAACCACCCTTATTGCGAGAACCGCGAGAACCAATGTGAACACAACTTAAAATAGCTAAAAAAAACCTAAAAAAACCTAACCCCCCCCCCCCAAACCTAAACCCCCCCACCCCCCCCCCCCCCCAAGCTAAATGCTAAAAACTAAAACCCCCAAAAAACCTAAAAAAAACCTAACCCCCCCCCCCCCCCCAAAAAAAAAAAACCTAAACCCCCCTCCCCCACCCCCCAAAAACCTAAACCCCCCCCCCCCCAAGCTAAAATGCTAAAAACTAAACCCCCAAAAAAACCTAAAAAAAATGAAAAAAAAATCTAAAATTTTTTTTTTAATATTTTTTATGCTCAAATCGCTACTTTTAGTCGCAAAAAAAAAAAAAATTTTAAAAAAAAAAATTAAAAATTTTTTTTTCTTCGAAAAGTAGCGATTTTTATATAAAAAATATTAAAAAAAAATTTGTGTGATTTTTAGCTATTTTTAGGTATTTTTGGTTGTGTTCACATTGGTTCTCGCGGTTCTCACAATAAGAGGTGGTTCTCGCAGGATCTCCCTATATATATATAGTGTGTGTGAGGTTCATTGGGAACACTAAAAAAGTGGGGAATAGTGGGGAACCGACTCAAACGAATTCCGATTGGACTCATTCTAGCGGCGTTGGAACCGGCTCGTCGAACCTTAACTAGGTTCTCTTAACCCTAAACCCTAAATATAATAGGGTTTGACTTTTAGGGTTTAGCTTTAGGTTTTAGCTTTAGGGTTTAGTGTTTAGCTTTAGGGTTTAGCTTTAGGGTTGAGCTTTAGGTTTAGCCTTTAGAGTTTAGCTTTTAGGGTTTATAGTTTAGATTTTACGGTTTAGCTTAGGTTTTAGCCTTATTTTTAGTTTTAGGGTTTAGAGTTTAGGAGTTAGGATTTAGGGTTTAGGGTTAAGAGATCCTAGTTAGGGTTCGACGAGCCGGTTCCAACGCCGCTGGAATGAGTCCAATCGAAGTTCATTTGAGTCGGTTCCCCTGCTGTTCTCCACTTTTTTAGTGTTCCCCAATGAACCTCCCCTATATATATATATATATATATATATATATATATAAACGCTATATAAATTTTGAAACTCTGGAGTTCCGGTGAACTCGTACGGACCTATTTAGGTCCGCCCATGTAACAAATAACACGGAGAATAAATTAAATGATGGTAAAATGTATCATCTTGGTGTTGAATTCCCTTGACGTCATGATTGACTCTTATGATTGTTATTGGTTGATTATGATGGTTGTTCTCTCAACAGATTAATCCTCTGGTAGGACATATATTAGTCCATCGAACCCCGAGGCCTTGTAACACATTGTCTGTTTTCCCAAAAATTACTACAATAAAGAACCAACAGCCCTTTGGATGAAGTACCAATAACAAAAAAGACAATTAGTGCTATACACACATGCACTTTCACTTAAAACAAAAGAAAACACTTGAAATCACTTTGTTTCTTATTACTCACTAGAGAAATATTCACAACACCAGTAATGCATATAAAAACTCCAAGAAGTTTTTAAATCCTTTTATTCAAACTTAACCAGATAGCACCTTTTACTTATTAGTTTTGACTCAAAACTTATTTATTTTCTTTTTTGAGCAGTTTTCTTATACTAATATGCTAACTTAGAGTTCTAAATGCAATTTACATCAATATCGCAGGTAAGCGAGCAATAAGCTGCGTCGCTACCCCTTTCTGAATAGCCTATTAAAGACAAACCCCTGCCCCCTGTTGATGAGCCACTGATGTGGACAACCTGTTGGACCCTAGTCAACAAACGGATAGCTTCTGGAGCTAGGGATCCAAAGGTGTCGAAGGCGAAGGGGACAAATGCATGTTGGTTATCAGCACATGCTTTAGCGTGTTTATCCACCTTTTTTGCTTCTGCTTTCCTTATAGCTTGTCCTGCTACAAACCCGCTTTCCCTTAAACCAGCTAAGGGGGAGACTCCTGTGAGATCCACACAAGTATGTTTCCCTCCCGCCCAGCCAAAGACGAGCAGATCCGCTAGTCTCAGTGTAGATCTCCCTTCCGTGGGGTCTGTAAGGAAATTAACAGGGGTCTCCTTCTTGGAAGAAATCCCCGCCCTCCTCAAGATGTCCCCCAAAACATCTCTCACCCAGTCATGCCGATATTTGAAACCAGGGAGCTCCTTGCAATGAACAGCATGCTCCCCGTATTTATCCATGCAGGCTTTACGGCAGATTGGGCAGGTTTCGTCTTCTGGATACATAGGGATCATCAGCCGGTATTTGAGGATAGCCCTATACTCAACAGCCGACATGCATTGCCCCAGCCCCTCGATCGGGATAACAGTCAAAAAGTCTTGCGCATGAGGGCCTTTCAAGCACTCAATCACCGCCTTCTGGCGGGGAGACAGATCAAATGTTTCTCCCAGACTCCGAGCGATTTTGTCAAATAGAGCATTCGCCAAAGTTTTTTGTGGCTTTGGGGGGGGGGGGGGGCGGTGTCCACATTAGAGAAACCGCCAATGTCAAAGTCTGGAAGAGAGACACTTAAATACTCAAGGGCCTGTTGGTAGTCTACGTCAAGCTTAACAACCCCACTGTTCCGAAGGATATGGTCTTGCAATACACACGACTGAGCTCTAGACTCCACAAAAGCATAAACTCCAACATCCCGAGCTGAGAGGAGACCCAAACCACCCAGACGCATCGGTAAAGATGCCAAACGCCACTGAAGGTCACCAAAGTAGGACCCCCCGCAAACAACAATGTCTACAATAACCTCTCGGAGACCATCGTCAAAACATGATACCGCAACTCAAAACCTATCTAGCACCTTTGACTTGTTAGTTTTGACTTATAACCTATCTCGCACTCATTAGAGTTTTAAAGTCTTCAGTTGAAACACAAGAATATATGAAATCGAGTCCACAACATTGGCCTATACTCTAAAATCATCTACATCCTATTCATTTGTTAAAATATCCAGTTATTATTCAGTTTAAATGTTCTTTATATTTTTTATATATTGTTTTTAATTTTTTATTCTCTTACATTTGTTTTTATATTTTTTGTGAGGTGAGTTTGGGCTTAATGCCTTATGCCAAGATATGGGCTTTGTGGGCTGCTCAAGTTGATGCGCATGGGCTTCGCTAGGGTTCCAGCTTATGTCCGGCTTTATATTTACGCTTGGAGTTCATTGGGATTATCATTCAGCCTCTTACAACTCTCTCTCTCTCTCTCTCTCTCTTACACATCCATAACCTTCTCTTTTGTTTACTTTCTTTCACAATTACATTCGTGAATCTAGGGTTATATACTTGTTGATGATCATCTTGTTGATAATCATCTGTTCTTGTTGATATTCTAGTCAATCTGTGATGACTGGTTGATTTCCTTTGTATTTGATTTTGAGATTTATATAAACCCAGTTATTTTTCTTTAAAGATCTTAGAGTTCTAACATGGTATCCAAGCTCCGAGGTTGATTCGGTGCTCTACTGATCTATCGCTGCATATATTCTGAGTTGTTGATTCATATCCTTTGTGAGTCGATTCTAGGGTTTCTTCTTGTTTCTGATCAGAAACAAGATTCATTATTCTCCGGCGATCTTTGGAGTCTTGGTGGTCCAGTGAGCTATGTCGATTCCAGATTTCGGTGTTTGTGGTGCTTTGGAGTTTTTGCCTTTCTTGGAGATTGAAACCCTAATTTTTAGGGTTTGGTGTTCTTCTGCAAAATTCTCGTTGGCCTCTACTATTAGGGTAAACCAACAGAATCTCTGAGTGTTTATCTTCTCATCCGTCCCTTGTAACCCTAAGTGAAGGTTACAAGGCTGATTGCTAGAGGGAGTTAAAAGCTTTGGTGAGATTATTCTATTTTTGCTTTTTTATAATTGTCTTGCATTCACTTGTGTTCTGTGTCTAGGCATATTGTTGCCAGGTTTAGACAGACCGGTTTAATTATTTGGATACAGAGAGGGTACACTCTGTTGCATCTGAGTTTTGTTTAATCATGTGTGTCTAAAGCTTCCTGGATATTGTCTGCAGAGGCACCTTTGAGTAACGAACCTCTGATCGGACCGCTGTCCTGGTTTCGTTGTTTTTAGTGGTTGTTCTGTTTTATTTCTATTTGTGTCTATCTTTTTTGATTCTTGTTGACTGTTTGAATTTCTCTGGCATTATGTGATTCTTGTTGACTGTTCATCATGACTAAATCTGATAAAGGTCAATCCTTTGTCACTTTAGTGAGTAAATTAGATGCTAGTTATCCTTTGTATTTGCATGCTAGTGATTCTAGTAGTTTGTCTATTGTCATTATCAATTTAAAAGGTACTGAGAATTATGTGGTATGGTCAAATACTATGAAACTTGCTTTGATGGCTAAGAACAAATTAGGGTTTGTTGATGGAACATGTGTTAAATCTGAGTCTAATGATGTCTTGGCTAGTCAATGGGAAAGATGCAATTCGGTAGTCTTAACCTGGATTCTGAATTCTGTTTCTGATGAATTGTATGTTGCTCAAGTTTATTCCAAACTTGCCTTTGAATTTTGGAATGATTTAAAAGAGACATATGATAAGGTTGATGATTCTGTGGTGTTTGGTTTATATTAGAAAATTAATTATGTTAGTCAAAATGGATCTAGTGTGTCTACATATTATCATAAGATTAATACTATGTGGAAACAATTTGATGCTATGTTACAGCTGCCATCTTGTACTTGTGATGCATCAACCAAATTCAATGAGGATAGCCAGTTAATTAAACTTATGCAATTCTTGTATGCAATTCTTGATGGGATAAGATGATGTATACCAACCTGTTAGGACAAATCTTTTAACTAAGGATCCTCTTCTTTCTGTTAAAACTGCTTTTTCAATTATATCCTGGGAAAAGTCCCACTGGGGTTCAAATAATGTTTCTAAGGTTCCTGATGTTGGTTTTGTTGCTAAAGCAAATCAATTTAATGATAACAAGAAAAGATTTAACAAAGGTCCTAATTCCAACTTGAAATGCTCTCATTGTAACAAGGTTGGTCATGTTATTGAAAAATGTTTTGAGCTTCATTGATATCCACCTAATTATAGAAATAAACCTAATCAAACTAATAATCAGTGGTCTAAGTCTAACAACTCTATGAATAATTATGTGAGTGATAAATCTGCTAGTACTTCTACTAGTACTTCACTGAATTCTTTGACTTTTGATCAATTTTCTAAGTTGTTAGGTTTACTGGGTGAGAATAAGGTGGATAATCAGTCTAAATCCAATGTTGAAGGTAAATGCTTTAGTGTGTTCTCTTCTTTAGGGTGGTATAAAAATATGTATTGTTTTAATACTGGTTTGTTAACTAAGTATGGTTTGAACTGGATTGTTGACTCTGGTGCAAACCAGCATATGGTATGACTAGTAAGAACATGTTTAATCTTGTTGATGTTTCTGATTACAACATAACAGTTCAACACCCTAATGGTACAAATGCTAAAGTAACAATGATAGGGTGTTATAAGTTGTCTGGTTCTGTTATTCTTAAGATGTTTTTGTGGTTCCTGAATACTGTATTAATCTTATATTTGTTCACAAGTTAGCAAAAGATAATAAACTTAGAGTTGTTTTTTATGAAGAAAATTGTTATGTTTCGGATTTATGCTTAAAGAAAACCCTGGTGACTGGTAGTCAAATTGATGGTCTATATTTCTGTGGTAATTCTTTTAGTACATGTCACACCCCGATATTTCCACGTATTACCGGTGGGCCCGGTGGGGAGTATTGTGACGTAGTTGATATCATAGACAATTTATATTATCACAGTTTAATACACAGCGGAAGTCGAAAGATAAAATCATTACAAACCGAATAAAAAGTAATATCAAGTGTATTACAAAACTGTTGTAAGGATCCACAGGCGGATCAAAGTTCAAAAGATCATTGTTCAACAGATTTAATAACATCTAAGCTTGCAAGACTCTTTATTGATGCTAGGAGTAGCCAGCCTATTCCGTGTAGTACCTGCACTTAGGCTTTTTGGAAAATACGTCAGTTTACACTGGTAAATATAATTAACCGACTCATTTTGAAAATGTTTAAGAAAATTGATTTGAATGCACATGGCACAAAATAATATTTTATAACTTGGGATAATTATTTATATATAAACTTGTAAAAGAATTGCATGTTCGTTATACGTTCAGTAGCCCGGGCTGAATACCGGGTTAAAGATTAATAGACACACCACATGATATAATCCCGCGGCGAGTTATTCTCAATTCCGTCGGTTATACCTTTTTATATATATATACACTGGCAGGTGTATGCCTACACCCCGTGCTTAGGTCGTGGACATTTCAATGAATGATGCCAAGGATATCCGGGACACGGTCATTAACCCCCCAAAGGCTTTAAGCAAACAAAACAGTTTAAATGGGTCATCTCAATGAATTAACCTCATTATGATTAACAATTCAATGGCCGACCAAGCTGTATTTTATATACCGTACCCCAAGCCCGTATAAGGGAAAATAAGTTAAAAGTATTTACCTGAGCAAGTATATATCAAAATCAGCGAGTGCAAGTAGCTTTTACTGGGATCCTAATCTGGAACGAAGGTTTTAATAACCTATTAGATTCCTAACGGGTCTTAATTAAGCCTAAACTTAGACCGGTTAGTTTTAAAGGAAGATATACGATTCAAAACGCACGATTAAGCGATGACTAGATTAGAGTGTGGTTTAGACCCGACAAGTTTGTATACTTGTATAATATGGGTAAACTAAACACATTCCGGATTTTGAGATACAAACGATAAGGTTTGACCCGTTTCGGCTAATTATGCAAACTAGTTACATAAACCGCACCGAACGCGAATAATGCGTAACGGGTAACCAAATGAGTCATGAACAGGTTTCCTAAGTTAATATGCCTTAAATATGTTGTGATATCAGTAAGATACCTTCCATAATGCCCAAAATGGATTTAAACTCAAATTATGCCCCGTAGGGGTATTTTGGTCATTTTAAAGGTTATAAAAGAGTTTAAATACTAATCTGAGTTTCAGGTCTGATATAATCAGTAAAAACATTTATTTTTATAAGTCATAACAGTAGGGTATTGCATATATGTGAAATTTACCTTTTATAACCAAACTATGCACCGTAGGGGCATTTTGGTAATTTCACATAAGCTTCAAAAAGGTCAATTTAGAAATCTGAGTTCAAAACTTTATCTTATTGTTAAAATATAAAAATTTACTAAAAACATCAGTAGGTATTAAGTCTTATATGTTAAAAATAGTTTTAACTCATACTATGTGCTTAAAACGCGTAAAAGTCGGTTTTAAGCGATTTTCGGGTTTAAACAGGAAATATGAGTTTTTGATTAGTTTATAAGGTTCAAAATATTTTATTTGTCATATAAAATCAGTAGCAAAAATATTGGTATCAAAATATCATGTAAAACTCATTTTATTCAAGAAAAGGGTATAACCGACATTTACCGAATTATAGCAAGAACCCTATGTTATGCTCAGCTTAAAAATAATTAAAAATCTTCAAAAATCCCAAAATATTATATTACATCAGTGGGTAAAAAGTTTGGTGTCAAAATTTGGGTTTAGATAGGCTTTATGCTAATTACGCCGTTTAATTAATAAAAAGCTTCTTAATTACGATATTGAGCATAACTCCTAATCTAGACCTCAAACTGATGTCAAATTTTTAGAACAAGTTTATAAATTAGTAACAAAGGTTTTTGTCCTCTCACATTTTCAAAAATCTCGTTTTAAGGTCAAAAGGGCATTATGGTCAACATTTAGGCATATAACGGAAACTTGCACATGAATCGAATAACTAATGAACCAAGTTGTATAACCTCAGAGGGTTACACTAATCTATAACCTAGTCCTAATAGAGCTCTAAGGCATTTCTAAAATATGCTACATTGGGTCAGAACTGAAAGTCAAAGCAAAAGTCTACTTTTGCGACTTTCGGTTCCGAACCGAGCTTAAACAGAAAATTGTCAGGTTGAACATTGGCTTTGATCTCCGGGGCTAAACCCCCAATGAAACGGGCTATCCGTTTTGGTTCTGGCGTCACTAAGTAAGGAACCAATCGAGACATAGTATTAAAACTCGTAAGGTACGCCTGACAGTCTAAATTCTTCATAACTAATGTCAGGAAGTCGGTCTCGATCTTCTCAACCTCATGTTGAGGGCAGTAATTTTGTTTGATGAGAGTAACGAACTGCTCCCACGACATGCCATACAAATGGACTTTTCCAGTAGCTTGGATCAGAGACCTCCACCAAGCTAGCGCTTCTCCTTTGAATGACTGAGATACAAACTTCACAACGTCCCTATCAGCGCAACCACTGATATCAACCACAGTGTCCATTTCATCGAGCCAAGTCATACAATCAGTGGCTCCTTTCTCCCCTGTGAAGTCTCTAGGCTTGCAGGAGACGAAATACTTATATGTACAGGACTTGCCACGTGGTTCTCGTTTGAGCTCAATCTTTTTTGACGGAACACTATGCTGATTTGAGGAGTGATGATCGTCATCCCTCCTTGATCCATCATGTTTAGGAGGTGGCTTACTATGAGCCTCAGAGTGAGTCTTAGGTTTAGAATGGGGTACTGATAAGGTCCTGCTTCGAGTACCACTTGACTCATTAAACTGCCTATCTATGGCCTTGGTAACAACATTATCAATCAGTGCTTGAAGTTCCGCACCAGTTACGTTGATCCTGGTGGTATCATGATTCTCCCTTGGATGACTGTTGACTTCTTCATACTCTGCCATGTAGCTTGATTGCTACATAAAATGATGACAATGATTTCTTAGAGGTTTATAATAGATTTGTCATCTTATTAATCTTATTAACCATGGTATTAAAGAACCATATTGGTTAATTTATTAAGTATTTCATTCAGGATTTTTCATTAATAACCCTTAGTTATATTCAAATATAATAATAGCACAAAAGGCCAAGTCACAGGGACAAATTTAATTTATAAACCTTGATTTCAGAGAATCGAGGTATTAAGGTTTGAACGTAGTCCATTACCTTTTATTGACAGGGAGTCGTAGACTACAATCTGTCTTTTGTCTTATATGCCAATGATTATGGCTCGTAGGTCCTACATCACAAATGGATGTTTAAATAATAAAGAAGGATTTTGAATAATCCAATGTAAGAATGACACGTGTGATTTTACGAATCACGTTAGCCAGGAATGTTAACATGTTTTCAGATGTTAACTAGGATTTGAATCTTTTTAAACAGGTTTTACCATCATGACCGGGTCTTATAATGACACGTAGGCTAGGTTATACCTTTTAAGATTCTTAATTAATATTTAATAGGCAGATTATTTTTAAAAAGAAATGATATATTTTGGATTTATTTATTTATTTCTTACATATTACATTTATGCATTTAATGACAAAATAAAATTTAAATGATAACATGCCACTAAAATTTAACAAGAGTACAGATTACCCTAAACGGGACTTTTAGCAAAAATAACTTGCCCACGCAGGGGCTAAACAGAAAAGACATGCCCACGCAGGGGTTAAACAGAAACTACAAGTCCTCGCAGGGACTGATTACAGAAACAGATGTCCACGCAGGGACTTGATTGAACATTAAAGAAATACAAATAAACAAATAAAGGATTTAATGATCCTTTTTGCTCTTTCCCTTGATTAAGCTTGCCAAACCCTTGAGAAATCCTCGGTTGTGCCTACGATCTTCTTGAACCTCCCGTTCCACCTGGCTCAACCTCTGTAGAATCTCCTGTTGTTGCGGCGGTGATAACAGTGGTGGCTGCGGCGGCTGTTGATGTTGTAGAGGTTGAGGAGGTGGTGGGTGTTGATACCCATAAGGTGGGTACCCGGTTTGGTAGGAGGGTGCGTAAGGTCCTTCAGGATGAAGGGCATTGTAGTTGGCTGCTACAAGGTATGGGTCAACATTGGGGGCATTGTAGTAGTTATACCCCGGGTAGGCAGGCTGTTAAAAGGGGTTGTATGCCGCTGCACTGGCATATGTAGGAATTGGGTTATCATAACCCACTGGTGGCGGTGCGACAGGCACAGTCTCCACCTCAGAAACAGGGTTCGAAGGCCCACCCATTTGTGGGTCTTCGTATAGTGGCGGGTAATGGCTGCCACTTGAATGTTGAGGGGTGCTGATACGAACTCCCCTTGCACGAACATCTGTGCGGTTGATCTCCTACACCTCGGTGGCTCCGGAGGCTGTTGCTGTACTGGTGGTGGTGGCGGTGGAGTAACCGCTACAAAGCGCGAATCCTCCGAGGAATCCTGCTGCTTCTGCTGCTGGAGTGGTAACTGGGAGTAAACACCCAGTCGTATTGGTTAAACCTCGCCTCGTAGCTGTCGGGACCACTATAAGGTGATCCAAGAAAGGGTGACCCATCCGAAATCTCGATGGGGTGAGTAGGCGTGCCGGTTGGCGGTTGGGCAGGTTCCGGATCCTCTTCCATATTCATGGAGAAATGGTCCTCCGGTCCCAACGGGTTATAACCCATTGGTTCTTCAATTAGGTTTGCCGGGTTGAACCGGCTTTGGAAGTAGGGTGTTGGGTCGTTGAAGGGTGAGTTGTGGCTTTGAAGGGGTAAGAAAGAATGGTGTGAGTTGTGGGGCTTATTTTCCGATTGAGGCCCGTAAGAGTTTAGGTAAGAAGGTGAGGAGCTCAGCGAGACTGAACGCCTCGCGGGTTCTAAAGAGGTCCTCCAGTTTTCCTAAGGACTTTTGCTTAAGGAGTCTGATGGAGTTCGCCGGTGCGAAGGCCCGGCCTCGTGATCGTTGGGGGCTATGAGTGGCCCCTTACCTCTACCTCTTCCTTGCATCCTTGGCGGCATTCTTTTTGAACCTGTCAAAACAAACAAAGGACACAACAAAGAAAAATATAAAGGACAAAATTCCATAAAACAAATTTGGATTAGTCCTAAGTTCTTTGTCTAGACTCGGAAGTCGAGGAATGTGCAAACTGTGTCATTGAGATTGAACACAAAAGGCTAGTGTTTAATTCACTCAACATTGGCTCTCATACCAACCTGTTAGACCCCGATATTTCCACGTATTACCGGTGGGCCCGGTGGGGAGTATTGTGACGTAGTTGATATCATAGACAATTTATATTATCACAGTTTAATACACAGCGGAAGTCGAAAGATAAAATCTTTACAAACCGAATAAAAAATAATATCAAGTGTATTACAAAATGGTTGTAAGGATCCACAGGCGGATCAAAGTTCAAAAGATCATTGTTCAACAGATTTAATAACATCTAAGCTTGCAAGAATCTTTATTGATGCTAGAAGTAGCCAGCCTATTCCATGTAGTACCTGCACTTAGCCTTTTTGGAAAATACGTCAGTTTACACTGGTAAATACAATTAACCGACTCATTTTGAAAATGTTTAAGAAAATTGATTTGAATGCACATGGCACAAAATAATATTTTATAACTTGGGATAATTATTTATATATAAACTTGTAAAAGAATTACATGTTCGTTATACGTTCAGTAGCCCGGGCTGAATACCGGGTTAAAGATTAATAGACACACCACATGATATAATCCCGTGGCGAGTTATTCTCAATTCCGTCGGTTATACCTTTATATATATATATATATATATACACTGGGAGGTGTATGCCTACACCCCGTGCTTAGGTCGTGGCCATTTCAATGAATGATGCCAAGGATATCCGGGACACGGTCATTAACCCCCCAAAGGCTTTAAGCAAACAAAACAGTTTAAACGGGTCATCTCAATGAATTAACCTCATTATGATTAACAATTCAATGCCCGACCAAGCGGTATTTTATATACCGTACCCCAAGCCCGTATAAGGGAAAATAAGTTAAAAGTATTTACCTGAGCAAGTATATATCAAAATCAGCGAGTGCAAGTAGCTTTTACTGGGCTCCTAATCTGGAACGAAGGTTTTAATAACCTATTAGATTCCTAAAGGGTCTTAATTAAGCCTAAACTTAGACCGGTTAGTTTTAAAGGAAGATATACGGTTCAAAACGCACGATTAAGCGATGACCGGATTAGAGTGTGGTTTAAACCCAACAAGTTTGTATACTTGTATAATATGGGTAAACTAAACACATTCCGGATTTTGAGATTAAAACGATAAGGTTTGACCCGTTTCGGCTAATTATGCAAACTAGTTACATAAACCGCACCGAACGCGAATAATGCGTAACGGGTAACCAAATGAGTCATGAACAGGTTTCCTAAGTTAATATGCCTTAAATATGTTGTGATATCAGTAAGATACCTTCCATAATGCCCAAAATGGATTTAAACTCAAATTATGCCCCGTAGGGGTATTTTGGTCATTTTAAAGGTTATAAAAGAGTTTAAATACTAATCTGAGTTTCAGGTCTGATATAATCAGTAAAAAAATTTATTTTTATAAGTCATAACAGTAGGGTATTGCATATATGTGAAATTTACCTTTTATAACCAAACTATGCACCTTAGGGGCATTATGGTAATTTCACATAAGCTTTAAAAAGGTCAATTTAGAAATCTGAGTTCAAAACTTTATCTTACTGTTAAAATATAAAAATTTACTAAAAACATCAGTAGGTATTAAGTCTTATATGTTAAAAATAGTTTTAACTCATACTATGTGCTTAAAAAGCGTAAAAGTCGGTTTTAAGCGATTTTCGGGTTTAAACAGGAAATCTGAGTTTTTGATCAGTTTATTAGGTTCAAAATATTTTATTTGTCATATAAAATCAGTAGCAAAAATATTGGTATCAAAATATCATGTAAAACTCATTTTATTCAAGAAAAGGGTATAACCGACATTTACCGAATTATAGCAAGAACCCTATGTTATGCTCAGCTTAAAAATAATTAAAAATCTTCAAAAATCCCAAAATATTATATTACATCAGTGGGTAAAAAGTTTGGTGTCAAAATTTGGGTTTAGATAGGCTTTATGCTAATTACGCCGTTTAATTAATAAAAAGCTTCTTAATTACGATATTGAGCATAACTCCTAATCTAGACCTCAAACTGATGTCAAATTTTTAGGACAAGTTTATAAATCGGTAACAAAGGTTTTTGTCCTCTCACATTTTCAAAAATCTCGTTTTAAGGTCAAAAGGACATTATGGTCAACATTTAGGCATATAACGGAAACTTGCACATGAATCGAATAACTAATGAACCAAGTTGTATAACCTCAGAGGCTTACACTAATCTATAACCTGGTCCTAATAGAGATCTAAGGCATTTCTAAAATATGCTACATTGGGTCAGAACAGAAAGCAAAAGTCTACTTTTGCGACTTTCGGTTCCGAACCGAGCTTAAACAGAAAATTATCGGGTTGAACATGTTTAGACATGTTCTTACATTGATTACCAAGTTATATGAGTGATAAAATAGGTTCCATAGCTTCTACATTGTTAATTATGTGTTTATGCGAAAATTTACTTTCTGTTGACTTTTTATAATTAACTTTGACCCGACAATTGACATAGTTAGAATGGGAATCAGAGTGTGCCCTTTTAAGGGTTTATTACCCATATAATTACCAACTCAAAGCTACTTTTAATTCTAGAATTGACTGGACCATTAGTGATTAACCACTAAGTCAAACCTTAATTACGACGGTTTGACTTTAGGCCTTTAAACTAAGTAAAACTGAATTAAGAGAGGTTAAGGACACTTACTGAAGTCCTATGCACGACTAATGGTCCTTAGGAAGTGGTCTTGAGTTCCAGGAATCTCCAGAAATGAAGTTAGAATAGATTTCAAATGAAGTGTCCAAATGTTGCAACATTGAGCTCTATATATATTGATTTTAATCTCATAGGATCATGCCAAACAAGTCTAGGATTGATCCCAGATGCTTACAAGTGCCCCCTATACATGAAAACCTGTTGGTGCAGCCCCTGGTATGTAAATCAAGGCATCTAAGTCGGTTACACAGCCTTTACAGGCACCTGTCCTGATTTTCGTTGCTGCAGACATCCATGTGGCACGCGTAAAAGACTTTAAAGTCTTACGCGGCCGGTATGAGGCCCAGGTTCAAGTCACAAGTTTGACAGAATTGCATTTTAAGTCCCTGGTCCTTTTTAAAGTGGTTTTAACCTTTTATTTTGCACTTTTAACCCTCCAAATTGACTTGTAAGGGCTCCAAGACATAACCAAACTTTGTTAAGTCCTTGGTTAGTTTTATGATCACCCGAAAAGCCTTAAATTTCAACGTTGACGCTTTTAACCCCTTACATACGAATGTTAGCATAACTTTCTCATACGGAATCGAAACCTTGTGAAATTTTTATCACTTATTCTAGTGAGCATAATTAATCGTTACAAAGCTTCGGGTTCGCTAAAAGGTCACTCAGAGGTATAAATTAAACATGTTGACACATTTAACCCTTTCGGTTTGTAGACTCTCACTTTCTTCCACAAACGGCTTCATACGCTTCATAATTCATTTGTTTAAGGTTATAAACATCGTGTAGGGTTGTTGAAAGGTATAATTATCCAATGTTGACACTTTGAATCCTTTTACACACATACTTTCTTTTTTTGTCAACTTTAGTCCCTCATAATCAATCCATTACACGTTTAAAACTCATGACACGTGTCTTCATTATATTGGTCGTGATTTTACGAGGTGTTACAGTTCAGTTGTTGCTTGTTTTAACAAAACAGACTTGGACATCCTGCAGATCAAGTTTTAAATGTTTTAAATTTAAATACTGAAACTAACAAGACTGCACCTTGTGATATTTGTTATAAGGCTAAACAACATAGGGTTCCTTTTCCACTTAGTGAACATAAGTCAACTTAGGTTGGTGATCTTGTACATCTTGATCTATGGAGCCCCTATCGAGCTTCTAGTCTTGAAGGTTACACGTTTTTTCTAACTTTAGTGGATGACTACACTTGGTCAGTTTGGGTATATCTAATGAAGTCCAAGTCTGAAGTTTTTGACAATATTCTTAGTTTTTATAATTTGCTTAAAACACAATTTGAGGTAAATGCTAAGATTTTTAGAAGTGATAATGGTTCTAAGTTTGTTAATTCTCAAATGTCTAACTTTATTAAAACGAATGGTATTATTCATCAACCTTCATGTACTTATACACCTCAACAAAATGGTATTGTTGAAAGAAAACATAGACATTTGTTAAATGTTGCAAGACCTTTATTATTTCAGTTGAAGATTCCTTTAAGATTTTGGTCTGAATGTGTTCTTAGTGCTTCATACTTAATTAACAGGACCCCTTCATCTATTCTTGATGGTTGTTCTCCTTATGAAATGTTGTTTAGTTTTAAACCCTCTCTTAGTCCTTTGAGAGTTTTTGGGTGTTTATGTTATTTTACAATTTTAAATAATTCTAATAAATTGGAAGAAAGGCTGAGAAATGTGTTTTTGTGGGTTATTCTAACTTTGAAAAAGGATATAAAGGTTGGAGTTTAGATCAGAAAAAGTTTGTGTTTTCAAGAGATGTTAGTTTTCATGAAAATGTTTTTCCTTTCCAGTCTAATACACATGCAACGCACTGCTACTTCGTACTTTCTATAATTAGAAAGTCTTTTTTGTATTTCTATTTTTGGAAGTCTTGTGTTCTTGTAATCGTCCTTTCGTTATAAAGTTGTAAAATCCAAGACTTGGATCATAAATAAAATTCGTATTTCTTTAAATTCATGTTATACATACTTCATACTTGTCATACATTTGAATTCGTGAAACAATTGATGCAATATTCGTAATTCTTGGAAACTAGGTGTTAAACTTGCAAATACGTGAAACATGCGAATCATACGTTATTTATTTACGACATTTCATAAGCTTAATCATACTTCATTATGCTTATTTTTATGTTATATGTGTTTGGCAAACCTCTTAATATGCTATTATATCCTAAAACACCCTTAAAACAACTTAAAACATTAAACAATGGAAGTATAGGGACCAAAAGTGTAACAAATCAAACAAAAACCACCAGGCAAGGGCCTGGCGGGCCACGACTCGCCCAACTAACCCTCTTCACACCCCACAAGCCTTTCGAATCCGTAGCCAGCCTCAACAGTGTATGGGATTGGCTATTCTTGTTGGTTTTGTTGCATTCTATGTGTGTTTCTGACATTTAATGGCCACCAACCCAACCCTAATCCATCCCCTATAAAAACCCAACACTTCTCCAAGCTTTTTCCACTTTGCAAACACCCTAAACTCACTCTCGATCTCTAAAAAACGTAGCTGAATTCAGTAGCAAAGGCAGAAGCATATCAACTTGCTTAAGTGAGCATAACTTCCTCATTTCTCAACCTTTTTCTTTGATTCTTCTTTCAAATCACTTGGACCAAGCCTAGGTATGTATCCATAGGTTTTCCATGGAAAACAAAGGCCCGGAACATCACCAAAACAGGCTCCAAAGTGATATAAACTTTCTGTTTTGATTTAAACTTTGTTAAACCACTTGAACTTGAGCTTTCTCATACACATTCCTATGTCCTTATGCTCATAATCAAATCTATGGTTAGTTGGGCTTAAAAACAAGGTTGTGACAAGTAAAATCAGAGGTTTAAACCTCATAAACATCCTGTTTTGGTTAGGGTTTAACCCACAAGTAGTGTACAAGCTTAAGGCTTGTAGTTTGTGTGATTATAAGGTTAGCTTGGGCTATCCTACTTAAAAATCCACACATTGCTTGATTTTTTCTAGATTAGTTATAGTTATTTCATTCTTATTTGTATGTTCATGACCCTCCTTGTTGTCTATGATAACAAGTGTAGTGGTGAACACCAAAGAGGTACCTAAATGGAAGACTTGTCCTTCCTACCTCATGCATGACTTATATAATATACAAAGAGGTTCCTAAATGGAGGATTTATCCTCCTACCTCATGCTTGACTTATATGTCAATATGATAACTATATAACTTATATATAATACTCAGGTAACCAAACTTTTGATGATGAACTAGTGGTCATTCGTCAAGATAGTAGGTTATATCATCTAAGACTTTAATTACTTGTTATGATTCTAATGGGTAATTTGACCCATGAAAACATTCTAACCCTTTTGGGTTTTTAGTGTCAAAAAAGTATTATAAGACTAGATGATTATTTTCCTCATATGTTTAATTTCATGTATTTTAAACTCCGAACCTTTAATCTTTCGTCAACTCTCCATACTCACACACCTATGTTTCTTCGTGTAGAAGGACACGGTGTTCCCCATTAATCAACCAATAACTCTCACGGATTTATCAAGTGGAAAGCTTGCAAAACTGTGAGTATACTCGATCCCGTTTTCCTTTTTACACTTTGGGTGCAACATGTATGTTATATGAAATCACACGACACTTAAACTATTTTAATCTCTATCCATGCTTAACATGAAACTATATGATGCTTGTGAATCTTGTATGTTGTGTAAACTATTTGTGTCGATATATGCTCATTAACTTTGTTAGCCTACCTTAACAATTATAGCGCTATAGGATTAACGCACCGCCCACGAAACTTGGGCTATTGTTAAGTTAAACATGTTAACCTCCCGTTATTCTTCGGGATAAGAAAAATTAACGCGTTGTATTCTTGGGTTTGAACATATTGTACACCGTTTCAGCATATTTGTAACTTGCATATTGTGATTCATGTTGGATATGAGACTTTAAACAATTTTATTCTATATTATGCTATGTAACAAAACTTGTATAATCGCCAACTTTTTGTTGATATATTTTAATACATGTTGCAGGTTGATAGACTTGATGATGATATGAGAAGAAACAAGATTTAGATGGACTTAGATACACACCTAGATTTATTTTTCATTTGATGTTATGTTTTGAAACAATGTTGTCCTTTATTTGAATTTTGTATGACAATTCTAGTTTTGGAATGAAATTGAATCTTTAATTTTATTGTCACATAGTGTTATGATGTTTTGAGCAATTTGTTTGTCTCATCCTGATGTTTCCGCCATCGGTTGGGGTGTGACAACACATGTTCCTTCTGATTTAACATCTTCTCAGTCCTTGGATCCCTTACATTTTTTCAACACCTTTGATTTTTCAAATGATGTAAATCCCAATGATGAAGAGAAGGTAGAAAAAGATTCAAGCACTGTGTCTCAGCAGCATAGTGACACTATTGAATCAACAACTGTTGATTACTAGCCATATCACTCATTGATTACTAGCCATACCACTTGAGTGATATGGCTAGTAATCAACAGCTGAATGATTTAGATACTATTCCTGTGGAGGCTGAAACCAGTAGTGGAAATGATGAATCACACCTGTCTAAGGGTATTCAAAATGTTAGAAAATCTACTAGACATGTTTCTGTTCCTAAAAGATTCAATGATTTTATTGTTGGCAATGCTAAATATGGTTATGATAAAGCTGTTAGTTATGCAAATTTATATAGTGATAATATGTGTTTTGCTGTGAATCTAAATAAAATTACTGAACATGTTTCTTATAAAGAGGCTTGTAAAGATAAAAGATGGTTAGATGCTATGAATGATGAATTATCTGCCTTATATAGAAATGACACATGGGATATAGTTGATCTTCCTATAGGGAAGAAACCCATTGGTGTAAATGGGTATACAAGGTCAAGTATAGGTCAAGTGGTGAAGTTGATAGGTTTAAGGCTAGGCTTGTTGCCCAAGGGTTTAATCAAGCTGAGGGTATAGATTTTGAGGAGACTTTTTCTCTTGTACTTAAGATGGTCACAGTGAGATGTGTTATCAGTTTATTTGTGCAAAGTAACTGGCCTATTTATCAATTCGATGTAAATAATGCTTTCCTTTTTGGTAATCTTAGAGAGGAAGCTTACATGAATCTGCCTGATGGCTTAAATATTCATAGTAAAAACAAAGTGTGTAAATTGAAAAGGTCTTTATATGGTTTAAAACAAGCTCCTCGTATGTGGAATGAAAAAGTTGTTCAAATTCTCGTTAAAATTGGTTTTGTCAATCTAAATGTGATCATTCTATGTTCGTTAAATCTGTTGATTCTGTGTTTGTTGTATTGTTGGTTTATGTGGATGATATAGTGTTGACTGGGAACAGTTCTGTTGAAATTGATAGAGTAAAGTCTTTATTAAAAAAAGGAATTTTTTATCAAAGATCTTGGTTTACTAAAATATTTTCTTGGCATCGAGGTTATTAAAAATAATGATGGGATTTGTCTTTCACAAAGAAAGTATTGTATGGATTTGTTAAACGGGTATGGAATGAGTGGTTGTAAACCTGTGAGTTGCCTGATAGAGCAAAATTATGTTTTGACGTGTTTAAATTAAAATGGAGATTTGAAAAGTGTCAGTGTAACTTAGTACCAAAAATTAGAAGGTAAACTCATTTACTTATCTCATACCCGGCCAAACATTGCATACTCAGTTCATTACTTGTCTCAGCATATGCACAATCCAACCGAAGCTCATACTCAGATTGCTTTTAGATTGCTGAGGTATTTAAAGGGTGCTCCTGTTTCAGGTATTATGTTTAAACCAAGTGATTTCTTACAGCTAACAGCTTATGCTACTTCAGACTGGGCAAAGTGTGTTGATAGTAAAAAATCTGTCACAGGGTATTGTGTTTTTCATGGAAACTCTTTAGTTTCTTGGAAAAGCAAGAACCGAAGTGTGGTTTCTCGCTCGTCTGCTTAGGCAGAATATAGGTCTATTGCAGTGCTTCTTGTGAAGTATTGTGGTTGGTGAATATCTTAAGAGAATTGGAAGTAAAGGTTGAGCTTCCTATTACTCTGAAACGTGATAATAATGCAGCTATATCTATACCTGCAAATCCAGTATTTCATGATAAAATGAAGCATTTTGAAGTTGCTTTGTTTTTCCAACGAGAAAAGATAGCATTTGGTATCATTAAAACTGTTGGCGTCAAGTCTGAATCTCAACTCGCAGACATATTTACAAAGGGCTTATTACCAAGAAGCCATGATGAAATGTGTAAGTCTTTAGGGCTTACAAATTTGTTTAAACATTTAAACTGAAGGGGGGGGGGTGTTAAAATATCCAGTTATTATTCAGTTTAAATGTTCTTTATATTTTTTATATATTGTTTATAAGTTTTTATTCTCTTACATTTGTTTTTATATTTTTTGTGAGGTGAGTTTGGGCTTAATGCCTTATGCCAAGATATCGGCTTTGTGGGCTGCTCAAGTTGATGCGCATGAGCTTTGCTAGGGTTCCAGCTTATGTCCGGCTTTATATTTACGCTTGGAGTTCATTGGGATTATCCTTCAGCCTCTTATAACTCTCTCTCTCTCTCTTACACATCCAGAACCTTCTATTTTGTTTACCTTCTTTCACAAGTACATTCGTGAATCTAGGGTTATATACTTGTTGATGATCATCTGTTCTTGTTGATATTCCAGTAATCACTGATGACTGGTTGATTTCCATTGTATTTGATTTTGAGATTTATATAAACCCAGTTATTTTTCTATAAAGATCTTAGAGTTCTGACATCCTTATACTTATTTAAACCATAAAATTTAAGAATACTAACTAAACATATTACTTCATTCCATTCCTTATGTTTATACCTTATCCATATATTTTTAAGGAAAGCAAAAGTGAGTTCTTGTATTAGAAGAAACCTAAAGTAAAACCTTATGGGTCTGTTTGGTATGGCGTAATGGAATAGATGAGGAAATGGAATGGACGAGGTAATAGAATGGACAAAGGAATGAAATGGATCATTACATTCCATAGTCTTGTTTGGTTACCATGTAGAAAATGAATAAATCATCACCTTGTGTTGTTTGGTAGGTAAGAAAGGAGGAATGAATTAAATCGGTGATGGGTGGTGGTGGTGATCGGTGGTGGCTAGTGGCGGTGGCAGCGATGGGTGGCAGTGGTCGGTGGTAGTTGTCACACCCCCAAAATCCACACGCGGAGTATCACCGCTTGGAGGCGTGACTGACAAGGATCAAGCCACCAATCATATTGAACATAACAAGTAATAAGTAAAATTCAACCACACAATATGAAAGGTGTTTCAAATAAAAAACGTAGTTAAGTGTTTAGCGGAAGCATAATTGTAAAACCCAATGTAAGTATTAAGTATGAAATAAAGTAATGTCTATAGCATGGCACACACTGCCATGTCCCACAACGACCACGCCTCCCTGTGCAAGCTCCATGAGTACCTAACGACCTGCAAGGCATGTAACAACGAGTCAACAACAAAGTTGAGCGAGTTCACAGTTGGTTGTTTGGTTATAGCATTCGTTTCGTAAATCATATGTTCGTTTTGTAAACCATGTATCGTATTAATTCGTATCGCGGTCTCCCAGACATGTTTGCGAAGACTAGTGGGGGCTTCCCATGTGTTACGAGACCGTGCGTATCGACTACTACGAAAATATAAGTGGTTCCCTAAGTCAATGTCTATCAGCATTGACCCTTTGCCCATAGTCCATTAGTACACGCCCGTCCGACTGGCACGGTGTGAGGTTTGTTAAACCTAATAGCGCTATTAACTAATGACCTGCTCGCCACAGGCCTCGGCGATTAAGTCGATATAAATGAGGGACTTCAGTGATAGAGGTTTGGTCCAGTGTGAAATCCTGGCATCCTACCCACGGAGGATGGTTGTAAGTATGAGTGTACGTAGGTTTTACGTACGTGCCCTTCAATCCGAGGATAGTAAAAAGTAGTTTAATAGTAATGATAGTACGAGTAGTTATTCAATCCCATTCCCAACCCTTGGGAATCCCATGCCTTGGAAAGAGTGTGAACTCACCTTGGTTTGCTCGGTATGTTATATTACTTGTTTAGTAGTTGGTTAGATATGTCCTATCATAGTTCACCAGTAACAATGAGTTTAGTATTCACGTCTAATCACGTACCTCATCACAAGTTACAATCATGTAATGTATACACATAATGTCATGCCACAAGCAAAAGTCGATCATGTAACACATTTAGTCATGGTCTACAGTTTAACCATTTAATATACTAAACATTTTAGCCACTTAGAATTGATATCACATTCTTTCACTGTTTGCGTATAGTTTCACGAGTTGAGACTTTCTTACCCGAAGGCTTGCTGGGCCGCCAAACTAAATTGTAACAATTCTAACATCGTCACGTTAACACACTTGTTCATTTGAGTCACGTACCAGTTCATGTTACAAACACATAAAATAAACAACAACCTAATGGCCTTAATGCGGCCCAGTTTAGATGTGATGCAGCCCAAATGTAAACTGATGTGTGTTTGTGGCCCATGTACTAACAATTGATAATTCACAACCTAATTCATCATGTATAGATTACACAGTGCATCAAGGGAATCAATTTTCATCAACACATTAGTCAATGGAAGCATATGTAATTATAATAATAATCATGTTTGGCATATTACTATTCATCATGTAGACATCCGTATCATGTACCAATGGTACGATCGAACAACCATCATGTTTCGGGATCGATTATGTTCATAACTTGTTAACAACCCCTAGTTCAATGGGCAAATAACAGTCCCATCGATTACCACCTATTAAAGGATCATTTGTATTTAAACAGTTTGTAAGTGAAACCCTATTGTACTTACACAATCCAATTCACATAACACGTTTATAGCCTGATCATCATCCAAGACACAACTATTCTCATGTAATACCTTTACTAAACATCAACACCTAACAAAATAATCAAACAATAATAATCATAGCATGGATTCACTAACCAAGTTTCTGGATAACAGGATACTATCTCGTGAGGGGGGGGGGGGTCTGCTATGCCGTCGCACACACCAATGAGAAATAGGGTTTTATTAGGCTGTGTTTTGTTGTGATGCAATTTGTGAGGCATGTGAATTATACGTATGCTTAGTTATAGATTGAACAACATTAGTGGGCCGATTATCTATTAGTTAATTAACATGCAAATGGGCCAAGCCCACTCTTGTTTTCGCCGGCTTCATATTGGACGAAAACACTTTGGTGTTTTCGTGGGGAGGGTGTTTTCGGGTGGGGTGTTTTCGGGTGTAGGGTGTTTGGCACAAGTTCCATATTTTATTAATCATAACACCATATTAACATGAAACATATTCTTAATATACACTCAAATGTAATGCACACCATATATATATAACACACTTAACACCCACCATATATAACATACCAACCACAATACAATTTAACTTATTACAAACGCGTACAGTTGTGAAACCAACAAGTCATGTAAACAAACAGCTAAACAATTAATCGTGCAATTAATGCGAAGATGGAATCTTGGAAACTCGAGTTGTCACATTATCCCCAACTTGAAAGAAATTTCGTCCCGAAATTTAGCACGTGGTTACTGAGGAAGCTAGTTGTGTTGTGTAGTTTACTGGTTTTCCTGGGGTGTCACATCATCCCCCCGTTGGTTTGGAATTTCGTCCCGAAATTCCGCAGTAGCTTCAGCCTCAGTAGTGGTTGCACTGTTTCCGAACAACTGGGGATACTTGAGTTTCATTGATCTTCTCGTTCCCAGGTGAACTCTGGGCCACGACGGGAGTTCCAACGAACTCGAACAAGAGGTATTCTGATGTGCTTGAGGACCTTAACGTCTCGGTCCGTGATTTCAACTGGTTCCTCGACGAATCGCAACTGATCGTCGATAGTGAGTTCCTTCAAAGGAACTATGAGGGTCTCATCTGACAGACCCTTCTTCAGATTTGACACGTGAAAAACGTTGTGAACTGCACTGAGTTCTGCGGGCAGATTTAGTTTGTAGGCCACCTTGCCTATTTTCTCAATGATTTCGAACGGTCCGACATATCGCGGATTGAGCTTGCCCCGTTTGCCAAAACGAACCACACCTTTCCAGGGTGAAACCTTGAGTAGCACTCGATCCCCAACTTGGAACTCGAGTGGTTTCCGGCGCTTGTTTGCGTAGGCTTTCTGACGGTCGCGAGCTGCCGCCATTCATTGTCGTATCTGAGCAATTCTTTCTGTTATGTCTACTACAAGTTCTGGACCTGTGATCTGACTATCACCCACCTCTGCCCAACAAAGAGGTGATCGGCATTTACGCCCGTACAATGCCTCAAATGGAGAGGCTTGAATGCTGGTGTGGTAACTATTGTTATACAAAAACTCCACTAACAGGAGGTGTTTTTCCCAGCCGTTGCCGAAATCGATTACACATGCACGAAGCATGTCTTCTAGAGTTTGGATGGTGCGTTCAGACTGCCCATCTGTTTGCGGATGGTAAGCTGTGCTCATGTCTAACCGAGAGCCAAAAGATTTGTGCATTGCTTGCCACAGTTCTGAAGTAAAACGTGCATCACGATCTGATATAATAGAGGTTGGCACCCCGTGCCTCGATACTACTTCCTTTAAGTAAATGTCTGCTAGAGTAGAGAACTTGTCTGTTTCTTTGATGGCCAAAAAGTGTGCAGACTTTGTGAGTCGATCCACGATCACCCAAATGGTATCATTTCCACGTTGAGATCTAGGTAGGCTAGTAACGAAATCCATGGAAATTTGCTCCCATTTCCACTGTGGAATCTCTGGTTGTTGGAGTAGGCCTGATGGTTTCTGGTATTCAGTTTTGACTCTCACACAAGTCAAACATTTGCTGACGTAAGTTGCTATGTGAGCTTTCATGCTAGGCCACCAATACGTAGTTCTGAGATCGTGGTACATCTTATCCGAACTAGGATGTACTGAGTAGCGAGACTTATGTGCTTCATCCATTACTAGTTCTCGTAAGTTTCCATAGTGTGGGACCCAGATGCGTCCGGCCACGTAGTAGGCGCCGTCTTCCTTTTGTTCTAACCGTTGCCTTGAGCCACGTAGGGCTTCAACCCTGACGTTTTCTGGTTTCAATGCTTCTACCTGAGCATCTCGTATCTGTGAAGGAAGACTAGATTGGATAGTGAGTTGTAAAGCACGTACGCGGCTAGGTGTAGTATCCTTTCGACTGAGGGCGTCGGCCACCACATTGGCTTTGCCCGGATGGTACTTTATGGCACAGTCGTAATCATTCAGTAGCTCGACCCATCGACGTTGTAGCATGTTCAATTCCTTTTGCTTGAAGATATGCTCGAGACTCCTGTGATCGGTGTAGATGGTGCACTTGGTACCGTACAGGTAATGTCTCCATATCTTGAGTGCGAAAATAACGGCTCCCAGTTCTAGATCATGTGTAGTGTAGTTCCTTTCATGAACTTTAAGTTGGCACGAGGCGTAAGCAATGACTTTATCCCGTTGCATCAATACACAACCAAGACCCTGAATTGATGCGTCACAATAAACCACGAAGTCGTCTGTGCCCTCCGGCAATGAGAGAATAGGTGCGCTACAAAGTCTATCCTTTAAATGCTGAAATGCTGATTCCTGCGCATTTCCCCAACGATAAATAACGCCTTTCTGAGTTAGTGAGGTGAGGGGTTGTGCAATCTTGGAGAAGTCTTTGATGAACCTTCTATAGTAGCCCGCCAAACCCAAGAATTGGCGGATTTCCGTTGGTGTGCGAGGTGCAGGCCAGTTCTTAATCGAGTCTACCTTAGATGGATCAACATGAATCCCATCCTTGTTTACCACGTGGCCTAGAAAGTGGACTTCACGAAGCCAGAAGTCGCATTTTGAAAACTTGGCGTACAGCTGTTCTGCTCGAAGTAGTTCCAAATTAAGTCGTAGATGCTGCTCGTGTTCCTCCCGACTCCTAGAGTAGATCAGAATGTCGTCGATGAATACAATCACAAACTTATCCAAATAAGGCTTGCACACTCTGTTCATAAGATCCATGAAGACTGCAGGCACGTTTGTTAGCCCGAATGGCATGACCAGAAACTCGTAATGGCCGTAGCGTGTTCTGAATGTTGTTTTGGAGACGTCCTCGTCCCGGACTCTCAGTTGATGGTAGCCTGACCTTAGATCAATCTTTGAATAGTAGCTCGACCCTTGCAGCTGGTCAAACAAGTCGTCAATGCGTGGAAGAGGATAGCGATTCTTTACGGTCACCTTGTTTAGTTCGCGGTAATCTATGCACATACGGAAGGTACCGTCTTTCTTCTTCACAAACAACACGGGAGCTCCCCAGGGCGAAGAGCTAGGATGAATGAAACCCTTATCCAAGAGTTCTTGCAATTGCTTGGACAGTTCTTCCAGTTCGGTTGAAGCTAAGCGATAAGGTGCTCGAGCTATGGGTGCTGCTCCAGGAGCTAGCTCGATCTGGAATTCGACCTGGCGATGAGGCGGTAGTCCAGGTAAATCTTCAGGAAACACTTGAGGAAAGTCGCGTACAACTGGAATATCCTCAATCTTCTTCTCTTTCGTTGATGCGTCAGTAAAAAGTGCTAAGATAGCGGTGTGGCCCTTTCGCAAATACTTCTGGGCCTTAAGGAAGGAGATGATGCCCACTACAGCACCACTCTTGTCGCCTTGAATTTTGATAGGTTCCTTCCCAGAATGGGGAATACGAACAATCTTCTCTTTGCATAGGATCTCTGCTTGTTGTTGGGATAACCAATCCATCCCAATGACGATGTCAAAACTACCCAGAACTATAGGAATGAGATCGATAGAGAAAATCTGACCAGCGAGGATAAGATTACAACCCTGAACTACGTGTGTGGCCTCTAGACTTTTACCATTTGCTAATTCTACAACATGCTTGGTGTTCAAAAGTGTTGGTGTGCGCTTGAGCATTTTACTAACTTTTAGAGACACATAACTGGTATCGGCACCCGAATCAAATAAGACAGTAACATAAAAGTCGTCAAGAAGAAACTTACCCATCACCAAGTTAGGATCATTCCTTGCATCACCCTGACCTAGCACGAACACTCGACCCCTGGCACCATTGTTTCCATCATTGTTTCCCCCGTTGTTGTTTCCATTGCCCTGATTATTGTTGTTGTTATTCGGATTTTGATTTAACTGGGGACAGTCCCGCTTGAAGTGGCCTTCAGCACCACACTGAAAGCATCCCCTGTTACCTCGCTGTCGCTGCTGGTTCTGTGGAGCTGGTGGTTGTTGTTGTTGTTGGTTCTGATTCGCAGGTCGTGAGCTCCTGCAATCCTTAGCTTCATGACCCATCTTGAGACACCTCTGACAACGACTCTTGTTGCACTGACCGCTGTGGTGTCTGTTGCATCTATTGCACTTTGGGTGATTTCCTCGATATCCACCCTGCCCTTGGCTACCAGAAGATTGCTGACCAGGGCTCTGATAGTCATCAATCTTTTGCTGCTGTGCCTGGGACTGAACTGAAGTCGAACCCTTGCTGGAGGTTCCATCCCACTTTCGTTTATTATCACTGGGAGTAGCAGAAGTAGTAATAGCAGTAGCACCGATACGCTTAGGCAGCTTGTTCTGTTCCACTGCCTGTTCTGTGAGACGATAAGCAAGATGAGTAACATCTTGAATAGTAGCAAGGTTAGCAGAAGTCACATGGCTTTGAATCTCTGGTACTAAGACTTTGAGATACAGCTCAATGCGCTTGATGGGAGGATCCACCATAGTTGGACATAACACTGCCAGTTCGTTGGATCGTTTCGTGTACGCTTCTATCTCTGACCCCGTCATCTTCAGGTTAAAGAACTCCACTTCCAGCTTGTGGATGTCATCATGACTACAGTATTCATGTTTGATCAGTTCCTTAAAATCATTCCATGGGGTGGCATTAGCAGCCGCCAGCCCCAACATCTGAACTTGCGCATTCCACCAAGTTAGCGCAGTGCCTTCGAGAGTACCAGTGGCGTACTTCACCCTACGAGCCTCAGGGCATTCACACATCTCGAAGACATACTCGAGCTTTTCAAACCAGTGGAGGAGTTCAATGGCTCCTTCAGTGCCACTGAAAGTACTAGGACGACAGTCCATAAAGGTCTTGAAAGTACACACAGGAGGCTGAGCGTGTTGACCTGTCGTGTGCGTAAGAGTAAACAAAATTAAGCACAAGTGTTGGTTTACGAAAGCAGGATCTAAGGATCCTAGAGTAAGTTGTGATTGCAGGCTATACCTCCTGCCTGGGCAGCTGCAAGTGCTACAGTAACTTGTTCAGTGATCAAAGCCGCCAACTAGGCTTGAGTCATGTTAACGCGTCCACTCATGATCTTCATACCAAAGGAAACATGAGTGAGAAAGGTTCGCGAAAGTGCGATGACAGAAGAGAGTAAGCACACAAGTGTTTTCAATCAATAGTTGTTACGTTTATCTAAGCATACCACGAGCAAAGTTCTATGTAACTAGCAAGTAGGCAATGTAAACATAAATCATATCACCTAGAATGTCGAGTCTTGAACGTGGAGCGAAGCGTCGTTATGGATCGTTGAGCACTGTACAGGTTATAGTCTGGTTTTAATAAAAAAAATTTCCCTTATTAAAACCAAGTTCACTATAACCAATGGCTCTGATACCAATCTGTCACACCCCCAAAATCCACACGCGGAGTATCACCGCTTGGAGGCGTGACTGACCAGGATCAAGCCACCAATCATATTGAACATAACAAGTAATAAGTAAAATTCAACCACACAATATGAAAGGTGTTTCAAATCAAAAACGAAGTTAAGTGTTTAGCGGAAGCATAATTGTAAAACCCAATGTAAGTATTAAGTATGAAATAAAGTAATGTCTATAGCATGGCACACACTGCCATGTCCCACAACGACCACGCCTCCCTGTGCAAGCTCCATGAGTACCTAACGACCTGCAAGGCATGTAACAACGAGTCAACAACAAAGTTGAGCGAGTTCACAGTTGGTTGTTTGGTTATAGCATTCGTTTCGTAAATCATATGTTCGTTTTGTAAACCATGTATCGCATTAATTCGTATCGCGGTCTCCCAGACATGTTTGCGAAGACTAGTGGGGGCTTCCCATGTGTTACTAGACCGTGCGTATCGACTACTACGAAAATATAAGTGGTGAACTAAGTCAATGTCTATCAGCATTGACCCTTTGCCCATAGTCCATTAGTACACGCCTGTCCGACTGGCACGGTGTGAGGTTTGTTAAACCTAATAGCGCTATTAACTAATTACCCGCTCGCCATAGGCCTCGGCGATTAAGTCGATATAAATGAGGGACTTCAGTGATAGAGGTTTGGTCCAGTGTGAAATCCTGGCATCCTACCCACGGAGGATGGTTGTAAGTATGAGTGTACGTAGGTTTTACGTACGTGCCCTTCAATCCGAGGACAGTAAAAAGTAGTTTAATAGTAATGATAGTACGAGTAGTTATTCAATCCCATTCCCAACCCTTGGGAATCCCATGCCTTGGAAAGAGTGTGAACTCACCTTGGTTTGCTCGGTATGTTATATTACTTGTTTAGTAGTTGGTTAGATATGTCCTATCATAGTTCACCAGTAACAATGAGTTTAGTATTCACGTCTAATCACGTACCTCATCACAAGTTACAATCATGTAATATATACACATAATGTCATGCCACAAGCAAAATTCGATCATGTAACACATTTAGTCATGGTCTACAGTTTAACCATTTAATATACTAAACATTTTAGCCACTTAGAATTGATATCACATTCTTTCACTGTTTGCGTATAGTTTCACGAGTTGAGACTTTCTTACCCGAAGGCTCGCTGGGCCGCCAAACTAAATTGTAACAATTCTAACATCGTCACGTTAACACACTTGTTCATTTGAGTCACGTACCAGTTCATGTTACAAACACATAAAATAAACAACAACCTAATGGCCTTAATGCGGCCCAGTTTAGATGTGATGCAGCCCAAATGTAAACTGATGTGTGTTTGTTGCCCATGTACTAACAATTGATAATTCACAACCTAATTCATCATGTATAGATTACACAGTGCATCAAGGGAATCAATTTTCATCAACACATTAGTCAATGGAAGCATATGTAATTATAATAATAATCATGTTTGGCATATTACTATTCATCATGTAGACATCCGTATCATGTACCAATGGTACGATCGAACAACCATCATGTTTCGGGATCGATTATGTTCATAACTTGTTAACAACCCCTAGTTCAATGGGCAAATAACAGTCCCATCGATTACCACATATTAAAGGATCATTTGTATTTAAACAGTTTGTAAGTGAAACCCTATTGTACATACACAATCCAATTCACATAACACGTTTATAGCCTGATCATCATCCAAGACACAACTATTCTCATGTAATACCTTTACTAAACATCAACACATAACAAAATAATCAAACAATAATAATCATAGCATGGATTCACTAACCAAGTTTCTGGATAACAGGATACTATCTCGTGAGGGGGGGGGGGTCTGCTATGCCGTCGCACACACCAATGAGAAATAGGGTTTTATTAGGCTGTGTTTTGTTGTGATGCAATTTGTGAGGCATGTGAATTATACGTATGCTTAGTTATAGATTGAACAACATTAGTGGGCCGATTATCTATTAGTTAATTAACATGCAAATGGGCCAAGCCCACTCTTGTTTTCGCCGGCTTCATATTGGACGAAAACACTTTGGTGTTTTCGTGGGGAGGGTGTTTTCGGGTGTAGGGTGTTTGGCACAAGTTCCATATTTTATTAATCATAACACCATATTAACATGAAACATATTCTTAATATACACTCAAATGTAATGCACACCATATATATATAACACACTTAACACCCACCATATATAACATACCAACCACAATACAATTTAACTTATTACAAACGCGTACAGTTGTGAAACCAACAAGTCGTGTAAACAAACAACTAAACAATTAATCGTGCAATTAATGCGAAGATGGAATCTTGGAAACTCGAGTTGTCACAGTAGTGGTGGTGGGTGGCGGTGGTCGGTGGGTGACGGTTGTTAGCGGTGATGGCGGTGGTTTACGATGGCGGGTGGCAGCGATGGTAGTCGATGGCGGTGGCGGTGGCCGGCAGAGGACAGTGGTGGTGGTGATCGGCGGAGGTTGGTGGTTGGTGGTGACGACGGCAGGTGGTAGTGGTGGCAAATGGTGGAGGTGATGGGCGGTGTTTGTGACGTAGGCTGAGAGAGGGAATGGAATGGAAAAAAAACAGGGGGAGTGGATGTAATGTATTTAAGGGAATGGAATGACTTATGTAATGGGTGATTCCATTACGTTGAGCAACCAAACACACTTTTTTTTCATTCCCTCGCAATAGTTCATTCAATTCCACCTCCCATCCCTGCATTCCAAACACTACCTATATTTTTATGGATAAAGAATGGGATGTGATAGGGTTTCAAAAAATGAGAGATAGATTTATGGAATAGTGATTTTTAGTTAAATTATATAGATAAAGAAAAAGAATGAGATGCAAATGCTATAAATCAAACGAAATTTCATAATCAATCAATCAATCATTTAAATTAAAACCGAACTCCGTCATCTCTGCCTAGACGATATAAAATCATCTAGCCTGACATAGCAAAGAAAACAAGACCACAAGAATAGAAGACCATCAACATAAAGAAAACGAAAATGGACAACTGATCACTCTTGAATGTGCAACTTCTTCAAACCGAAAACAATGTAATCGGCCTTCAAGGTTCTTACTTTGTGGTTTCTAAATGTAAATTTCTCTGTATTAACAGTTCCATACTATTTGTGGAATTAGGGTATATATGGCCATACATGACACATTTGGCCTAACCGTAGCTATACGGTGCCTTTGTGGAAAAATATTTGACTTGTTTAAAAATGTTTTTCTGAAGATTTTCAGGTTGTTATCATTGTTAATCCGTATATATATATACTCATTTGGCATTGCTAAATGTGTCATGTATGCTTTCACGCAAAACACACATATACGAGATGAAATTATAGAGAGCCTTGGATATACCCAAATGTTTTGCTTGATATAGATTATTGTACTTTTTACATAATAAAGTCCTTTTAGACCACATTATATGTTTAGTAGCCGCGCCATTCATTGGGTCTAGATATGTAATTTAGTGAATATAATCGTCAATTAGTTAAATATTGTAAATCCATCACATGTAGTCTAGTGGCTGAAAGACTTTGGTTCTTTTTGGAGACTCAAGTTCAATCTCCACTAGTGCCACATTTAGTGGATCTCACAACAAGTTAAAGATTCTCACCGTTAAAAAAAAGTTAAATATTGTAAAAGTAGGTCTTTAAAGGTGTTACAAGTTATGTATTTATCATGATATTTCATCGAAAACAACTATATACTTTTTGCTCCTTATGTATTCTAGTACCAAAATGTTTTTGAGCTCACATCTTTTTATTTTTTTTATTTTTATTTTTGTAAGGGCGGGATTTTATAAACAAAAAATGGCACAACTAGCAAGACTCTAGCCAGCCATTAAAAACAATTACAAGAAAAGAAGTGGGTTTTGAAGCCACTCGGTCCAACTAATTTTACATTTTGGCACTCTATTCGAATACCATCTATACGAAAAATGAAGAACATCGTCAAATAATAATCTATTTTCGTTCCTCTTGTTCAAGTTAACCACGTCGTTCCGAAGTCTCCAAATAGACCACCATGTAACAAATATAATCGAACCAACTGCCTCTTTCTTTGCCGATGTCTAAGAAGAGCTTTCAAGCCACTCCAAGAGATGATTCGGATGAAGCGTATGTGGTAATTGGTTGATGATATACCATGATCTAAAATGAACCAATGTAAACTTGACCTATCAAGTGAGATTGTTGAGTTGACACTAATTACCAAATTGTTATTAATAGATCTTGCTACAACAAATGTAAGACCAAGGATAGTGGTTAGACTAGTCAGGCAAAAGGGTTCAAGAGTCCCGATTAGACTAACGTAGGTCGCGGGGTTCCCCCACGTATGCAATACGTAGGGTCGGATCACTCTTCTATTGATTGCTTTGAGTTCAGGATTGAAAGAGATTCCCCAGAACGTATGCATGCAGTGTGATAGTGTTTTGGTGAGTAAAGAATAGAACAAGTAGAGTACAAGTTCTAGAGGGAGAGAGTAAGATTTCAGGAATGTTTGGCTGAATGGATAAGTATTCTCATTTATAGAGGAAGTATCAACCATTTGAGAAAACCTTTGACTAGTGATCCGAGATTGCAGTGAGAGGGTTGCCCTTTTTGGTAGGTTGAAGGCTTCGGACATGCGGGTAAAAGAGTGTCACTTCCCACATGCTCTTTTGTGGCTGAGTGGGAGAAGTCACATGTAAAGTGTGATGGGACGTGACACTGTTCCATGCTTTTTGCTGTTCACTACAGCTGGTCGTCTTTCGAACCCTTTTACCTTTCAAACCTTTAAGCTATATTGCACTTATAGCTAGTTTATTAAGCTTGAGCTACCCACGTCATCAGCCCCCCAAGTCAGAGGTATTTGTGGTGTAAGCTCAAAGGTTTCTGACTTTTGTGCAATATTTTTAATAGCTTAAAGGCTTCAAGGCTTGAAAGGTTCCAAGATTCGTGTTTTGGGCGGCGAAACAGCTGGAATTTGAATTTGAAAAGACGGTTGATTTGACTGATGTGATGGTTTATGCAGACGACAGTTATTAGCCTAAAGTGTAATTATGGTAACCGTCATTCCATTCCAGGTTATTCTTTTTCTTCATTTTTTTTGTTTTTCCCCTCAATCATCACTCATGGGTGCCCGAAAGGAACAGTCTACCAGTTACTCTCGCCTCACCCAAGAAGAAGTTGAGGCGTTTTGTCTTCAATGGGGGTCGATTCAAAGTTTAACCAAGTGGCTCCGGGTTTTGACAAGTCAATCGATCAATGTCCGGTCGGTTCCATTGCCTTGTACTGCCGTCATTTTGAATTTTCGAACCTTCGTCATCCTTTGTCTGTTTTCGTTCTTAATGTGTTGGAGTATTACCATATTTCCTTCGTTCAAATACACCCTCAGGGCCTTGCTAGAGTTTTGCACTTTGAGATTATATGCAGGGCTGCAGGGTATGACCCGTCTCTATTATCCTTTCGCCGTTTCTTTCGCTTAGCGAAGAATGGTGATTGGTTTATAGTTTATGGTTTACATTTGAGACGTCTCAGGTTGATACCTGTTTAATTTGTCCATGGTAACTACTCTTGGTTCATGGAAAGATCGTTTCTTTTGGGATTCTGAGTCGATTATTCCATCCAAAATGATTTGGAGGCATCCAGATGTAACGCCCTGCTTCTTCGTACTTTCCATAATTAGAAAGCGTTATTGTATTTCTATTTTGGAAGTCTTGTGTTCTTGTAATCATCTTTTCGTTGTAATTGTTGTAAAATCTGAGACTTTGATCATAATAAAATTTGTATTTCTTTACATTCGTGTTATATACATTTCATACATGTTCATACGTTCGAATTGATTAAACATGTGATACTTCCTTTTTTTTATTCATGATTCATGCCAAACACGTTAAACTTACAAACACTGGCCTTATATGCTCAATTTATGCGAATACGATACATATTCTCGATATCCATGCTTGCTTATACTTGTTTTATATTTACTTTCATGATTTAAATACATTATATACCTTTATTTATGATACTTTACACTTAAAACACCTTAACTCAACTTAAAACATTCATTTATAGAAGTACAAGGGCTGAAAATGTAAAAATAACAAACAAAATCGATCAGAGAAGGGGCTCGCGGCCCGCGACCCCATACACCCTCTCGGTCACGCCCCGCGAGGAAGGTCGATCCGCAGACTAGACTTGGCAGCTCGTGCATTGGCGAGTTTTGGTGTGTTTTATGTTATGCTATAAAAAAACAATAATAATCTCTTGTGAACAAACTAAATTTACGATTCTTTCATTATCTATGTTATGCTACGTGGAAATTCATGATTATGCTATGTGAAACAAATTGAACATTTTATATGCTATGTGAAATTATATGCTATGTGACGAATTCATGAAAACAATTTCCTTAAATAAACGTTATGATCAAGTCTCATCTATTCTTTGTTTTGAACCTTTAGATGTCGTCTTCTCACCATCTCTCCAACTCAACTAAGAAGTCGATGAGCAACTCCCAAAAGAAGATGATGGCATTTGGCCAATCAAATCGCGTGTGTTATTCCCAAGATCGTCAGTGAGATACAAGATGTCGCTACTCCAAATTCCTTTGTCGACTCGAAAATGGTCCAACCCAAGCCTGTAACTTTCAACTACAAGCATTTTTCCGCTTGCAACCCAAAGCCCTTCACTGGTAACGATGGGGTGACTGCTATGATAGAATGGATCGACAGCGTAGAACTTACCTTCATTAACAGCGAATGTCCTGAAGAGCTCAAAACACGTAGTGCTACTGGGGTCTTCCAAGCCAGAATCTTGTAATGGTGGACCAACGAAAGAAACCTTCACTCGAATGAAGTGACTTATGCACTACCTTGGGAGGAAGTTAAGCAACTCATGATGGAAAAATTCTGTCCTCCCCACGAGCAACAAAAACTCCAGGAAGAATTCTGGGCGCTCAAGCAAATTGGCGATGATAACTTAGCTTACACCACCCGCTTTAAGCAACTCAGTTTCATTGTACCACACCTTGTGTTGACCACCGACCGCATGATCAGGAAGTACATCAACGGTTTACCTTCTGCCATGCGTGATACCATCGAGGCAACCAAACTTGACAACATTGAAGCAGTGTACCGCCTGGCAGCTAGCCTCAACAACAATCGCATTCACGATAAACAAGCTGCTACCCCTACCAACACCTCGGAACCAGCCAATCAAATCACCCAACAATCGAGTGGTAACAAGGGGAAGAAGTGAAAGCATCAGAACCCTGGTTACAACGTGATTGTACCAGCTGTTAACCCAAACCCTGTTACGCCAAAGAACGTACAAAAGCCATACATTGGGGTTCATCCCAAGTGTGCCACTTGCAACTATCATCACCCTACCAACTCCAACTGTCGCCATTACACTACTTGCAACCGTTTTGGCCACAATACTGCTTATTGTCGTACTAACCCTGCACCACAAGCCTAACAAGCTCCTCAAAACCCTAAACCAGCTAGAGCCTGTTAGAAGTGTGGTGACACTACGCATCTTCATCCTCAATGACCTCAACTGAATAAAGAGGTGCAGCAGGCATGGTTGTAGAAATCGCTAGTCGCTAGTCGGCCGGTGGGGTGGGGACTAGCGATTAATCGGGATTAACCGGGGATTAATCGGATATAATCGTGATTAATTGTAATTAGTCAAAAATTAATCGAGATTAATCGGTGATTAATCGAGGATTAATCGGCGCCTAGTCGGGATTTTTACAACCATGGCAGCAGCAACAACCTCCACGAGGAAGAGCTTTCAACAACAACGTAAACCAAGCGCAAAACGAGAATGAAGTCGTCAATGCTACATTCCTTGTTAGTAATCTTTATGCTTTGATACTGGTGCGGACAAAAGCTTCGTGTCCGTTGAATTTGAATCTTTGTTAAGTTGTACATGCTCTAAACTGCCTAAGTCGTTTTTCAGTTGAAGTTGCCAATGGAAAGTCTATTTTAGTCGATTCTGTTCTTTGCGATTGCATTCTCACTCTCAACGAACACGCCTTCACTATCGACCTTATACCCATGCAACTGGGTAGTTTCGACATCATAGTTGACATGGATTGGCTTTGTAGGAACCATGATGAAATTGCTTGCCACAAGAAGTACGTTTGTTTGCCTCTTCCATCTGGTGACACTTTACACGTCTATGGAGACCAACCTTCAAGAGGATTGAGATTGATGTCATGCACACAAGCAAATAGATATTTACGCGAACCGTACCTTGCCTTTTTAGCCCACATTATGGAAGAAAAGGGCAAGGGAAAGAGCGTAAGTGATGTTCCAGTGTTGCGCGACTTCCCTAACATCTTTCCTGAAGACTTACCTGGTCCTCCTCCACCTCGATCTGTTGATTTTTGTATTTATCTCGTACCTGGTTGGACTCCTGTTGCCAAAGCTCCTTATCGTCTTGCACCCTCTGAAATGCAGGAGTTATCTAGTCAACTTCAAGAACTCCTTGATAAAGGATTCATACATCCAAGTACCTCACCTCGGGGTGCTCCTGTGCTTTTCATCAAGAAGAACGATGGCTCATTTCGCATGTGTATCGACGATCGTGAGCTTAACAAACTCACTTTCAAGAATCGCTATCCTCTTCCGCGCATTGATGATCTCTTTGACCAACTGCAAGGCGCAACCTGCTTCTCCAAGATCGATCTTTAATCTGGTTATCACCGACTCCGTGTTCTCGAAGAGGAGATTCCCAAAACCGCTTTTCGCACTCGATATAGGCACTATGAGTTCGTCGTTATGCATTTTGGTTTGACCAACGCACCAACTATGTTCATGGATCTAATGAATCGTGTTTGTAAGCCTTACTTGGATTGTTTTGTAATCATTTTCATTGATGATATTCTCTTTTATTCTAAAACCCAAGCTGATCATGCAGGCCATTTACGCCTCATACTCGAACTCTTACGTGGTGAACGCCTATACGCGAAGTTTTCTAAGTGCGAATTCTGGATCAAAGAAGTCCAATACCTTGGACACGTTGTTAGTGAAAAAGGAATCCATGTTGACCCTTCCAAAATCAAAGCAGTGAAGAATTAGATCGCCCCTAAGTCTTCTTCTGAAATCCGTTCCTTCTTGGGATTGGCGGGTTATTACCGTCGATTCATCTCGACTTTTTCGAAAATCGCTGTTCCTCTCACCTCATTGACTCAAAAAGAGAAACCTTTTGCTTGGGGTCCTGAGCAAGAGGAATCTTTTCAAACTCTCAAGAAATTGCTTTACAACGCTCCTATTCTTGCTCTTCCCGGTGGGAATGATGATTTCGTGGTATATTACGATGGCTCGAACCGTGGTCTTGGTTGTGTTCTCATGCAACGAGACAATGTCATCGCTTATGCCTCTCGCCAGCTCAAAATACATGAGAAAAATTACACTACCCACGATCTCGAGCTTCGTGCAGCCGTTTTTGCATTAAAGATTTGGCGACACTACCTATATGGTACGAAGTGTGTGGTTTTCACAAACCATAAGAGCCTACAACACCTCTTTAACCAAAAAGATCTCAACATGCATCAACGTCGATGGGTGGAATTGCTTAACGACTACGACTGCGAGATTCACTACCATCCTGGCAAGGAGAATGTCGTGGCCGATGCTCTTAGTCGCAAGACTCATGTTAGTAGCATGCGTTGTTTTCACATCTCTAGCGATCTTCACACTTGCATTCGTGAAGCTCAATACTCGTCAGCCAACGAAGGAACCTTGTTCGTAGAAATACGTGGTGCTACTGAAGACCAACTTGTTATGAAATCAGATGGTCTTCAATACTTTCGTGATTGCATTTGGGTGCCAGATCGCGACAATCTTCGCGAGCTCATAATGAACGAAGTACACAAATCCAAGTACTCCATTCATCCTGGTGCCGACAAGATGTACCATGATCTTCGTGCATCCTATTAGTGGCCTGGTTTCAAGAGAGACATTGCCACTTATGTTTCTAAATGCCTAACTTGCTCAAAGGTCAAAGCCGAACATCAGCGTCCTTCTGGTATGCTCGAACAACCTGAAATCCCCGTTTGGAAATGGGATAGCATTGCTATGGACTTCATAACCAAACTTCCTCACACACCTTCTGGTCACGATAGCATTTGGGCAATCATTGATCGTTTGACCAAATCCACTCATTTCCTTCCTATTCGTGAAGATTTCAAGGTTGAGAAGCTTGCTCGAATCTATACTGATGAGATTATATGTCATCATGGTATACCCATTGACATCATCTCTGACCATGATGGTCGTTTCACGTCACGTCTTTGACAAACTTTCCAGTCCGCTATGGGTTCTCACTTGAATCTTAGTACGGCCTTTCATCCTCAAATGGATGGACAGACTTACGTACTATCCAAACCCTAGAGGACATGCTCCGTTCTTCTGTCATTGACTTTGGTGGTAGTTGGGATGTGCATTTACCATTGATCGAGTTCTCGTACAACAATAGCTACCACTCCAATATTCAAATGGCTCCTTTTGAGGCATTATATGGTCGCAAGTGCTAATCGCCTATTCGCTGGCATGAGATTGGTGATAAACAATTTACTGGCCCTGAGCTCATACAAGAAACAACAGATAAGATTCTTCAAATCCGTGACAACTTACTCAAGGCTAGAAGTCAACAAAAGAGCTATGCTAACAAGAGACGCAAACCTTTGGAGTTTAATGTTGGTGATCATGTACTACTCAAGGTATCTCCTTGGAAAGGAGTAGTTCGTTTTGGTAAAAGGGGAAAACTTGCCCCCCACTATGTTGGTCCTTTCAAGATACGCGAGAGGATTGGCAAGGTGGCTTATCGACTCGATTTACCTCAAGAACTCAACAACGTTCATCCAACATTTCACGTTTCGAACCTCAAGAAGTGTCTAGCTGAAGAAGGACTTCAGGTCCCGATCGAAGATCTTCAAATCAACGAGAACTTTGCATTTTATGGAGAAACCCGTTGAGATCATGGACCGAGGAGTCAAGAAATTAAGACGCAGTCAAATTCCTATCGTTAAGGTTCGATGGGAAGGAAAATGTGGCGTTGAATTTACTTGGGAACTCGAAAGTGATATGAAGACCAAGTATCCATACCTTTTCGTTACTTCTTCCTAAATTTCAGGACGAAATTTCCTAAAGGAGGGGAGACTATAACGCCCTGCTTCTTCATACTTTCCATAATTATAAAGCGTTGTTGTATTTCTATTTTTGGTAGTCTTGTGTTCTTGTAATCGTCTTTTCATTGTAATCATTGTAAAATCCGAGACTTTGATCATAATAAAATTCGTATTTCTTTACATTCATGTTATACACATTTCATACATGTTCATACGTTTGAATTGATTAAACATGTGATACTTTATTCATGATTCATGCAAAACACGTTAAACTTACAAACACTGGACTTATATGCTCAATTTATGCGATACGATACATATTCTCGACATCCATGCTTGCTTATACTTGTTTTATATTTACTTTCATGATTTAAATACATTACATACCTTTATTTATGATACTTTACACTTAAAACACCTTAAATCAACTTAAAACATTCATATATGGAAGTACAAGGGCTGAAAATGTAAAAATAACAAAAAACACCGATCAGACAAGGGGCTCGCAGCCCGTGACCCCATACACCCTCTCGGTCGTGCCTCGCGATGAAGGGCGATCCGCAAACCAGACTTGGCAACTCGTGGATTGGCGAGTTTTGGTGTGTTTTATGTGTGTTTCTTGCTTTAATGGCCACCAAACTCAACCCTAATTCATTCCCTATAAAACCCAAGCCTCCTCCACACATTTTCACTTTGCAAACTCACTTAAACACTCTCTAATCACTCCATTTTCAGCTGGAAAACAGTAGCTAAAGTCAGATTCATTACAAGTTACAAAAGTGAGCATAAGTTCACTTTTACTTCATATTCTTCATTGATTCTTCCTCCTTTGCACTTGGAACAACCTTAGGTGTGTTTCCACATGTTTTCAATGGAAAACCAACGCTGGAACATCAACCAAATAAGGCTCATAGTGTAAGGAAACTTTCTATTTTGTATAATTACTTATTAAACTTAAGATTTCTCAACACATTCCTTTGTCCTTATGCCACTAATCAAGACCATGATTATGTGAGCTTTGACGTGAAGTCAAAGTCTCACTCAAATTTAATTCAAATACTACTAGATAGCTAGCGGTAAGTGGGTATCGAACACAGGGAGTTTGTGGAATATGCGTTATCTCAATGGTTTATCTAAATGACTAAATTAAACTAAATTGCAAAAGTAAATTCAGAGATTTGGTTGATTATTTCTAATTATCTAACTTAAACTAATTAGATTGCAAACCAAAGGTTGGTTGTGAAAACAGATTAGGAGAAAATGACCATCCTAGGTTTCCGGTTTCAATTAACATTAGTGTTTAAATCCAACTAGAAAGAACCACATAGACATGGCTTGTGTGTAGTTACTTGTTTGTGATGAAAGGGAACTAAGTACTCGGATTACAAGAATACGAGGTTGTTACCCGATGACCAATTAATCAATATCCAACCCTAATCCCTCCCATGATATCTCAATTGCCAACGGCACCAAGAACGTATGGTTTAGACTATGATCAAAACATAAATTAACAATTTACAAACAAGCATCAGCACACTATAATAAACAAACAAACATTGCAAGTCTATTATTCTAGAAATTCGGATAAAAACACAAAATGTCTTAGACAAACCTTCAACCTAAGATGATCACCACAAGTTTAGCCACTCATGCTTTGGTACATCATCATCACACAAAGATTAATGTTCATATGAATCAAACACAAACCAAAATGTTTAGAATTGTTTAGAACCAAGAAAAATTGCCAAAAATCGCCCAAGAAGTGCTCCAAAATAGTCCACCAATGATTAGACGATGAAAGGGCACCATAAACAACCTTAAATGAGGGAATTACAAGTTTCACGTCAGTCTCCACCGTAAGCTACGGTGGCCACCGTAGCTTACGGTGGGTTGAAATGGCATACGGTGGGTTTAAACTGGCTTACAGTGACAATTTTTGTCAGGGATCACCGTAGCCTACGGTGGTCACCATACGCTACGGTGGCTTCAGCTAAGAAATTTTGTTTTCTTCATAACTTTCTCGTTTCAACTCCGTTTTCTTCGACGTTTTCGCCCACGTTATCGTAATTTCATGCTCTATCATGTTATCTTCTTAATTCTTCAATTCTAATAATTGATTTTTTTTTCATTTATTTTCCGTCTTTCAATCTCCAATCCAGTCGCGCCTATTCGAAGCTTCATTTCCACACTTTTAAGCCCCAAATTTACCTGAAACACAAGCAACCGTAGTTATCTAATTTAAGATAAATACATGGATAAATGCGGGATTAAATTATACTTTATAACCCTTAAGGGTCGTCCTATGGACTACCCATCACATCCCCACACTTAACCATTGCTTGCCCAGAAGCAACTCGTCAAAAACAACTAATAACTCCTCAAGCGATCAACATGAATCAAGCAAACAAATGTCCTCATTTTACTAACTTTTTCTCAAACCCGCATAACAAACCCCTAACAATGACTCCCATCTCGGCGACGAATAATAACTAGCAAGGATAAGCTAGAACACAATTAAGGCAAATGGGTAGTTTCACAACAATAAGCTTGTAGTTAAATCGGTCCTTCGCCTTAAAAATTTGCTAAAACATGCACATGAATCAAAGGGACTTAAAGGTTGAAACGTAGCTAGGCATATGGGTAGGAAATAGAAATATATATGAAGTAGCTAATGATTCGAACCGGACTTTTTATTTAATCTAAACAAACATAACCATCTATGTACAATACATCACATCACTTTTTTTTCTTTTTTTTTCATTGATTTTTCCTTTTTTTCTTTCTTTTCTTTTTTTTCTTTTTTTACACATAAACATAACATAACAAACATAATAATTCATTGCTTTTTCCTTTTTTTCTTTTTTCTTTCTTTTCTTTTTTTCTTTTTTTACACATAAACATAACATAACAAACATAATAATACGGAATATTAACACTACTAGACCAGGTCGAAAAACGGGTGAATTTTTAGAGAGACGGGCATAGGTTATTAAATGATCGGCTTAAAGCTCAAAATTGGCTACTAAAAGTCCAAACCCCCGCGCCTCTCGCTACCATGCTCATATATATAATTTATGAGGTCCAACCCCCCAAATCCCACACTCGCACTTACCAAGACGAGGCTACCTAATTGCCCTTATCCTTTTCACATGCATATCAAGCTAAGGCCTCAAACTGCATTCAAATAAGTGGTTCAAACTCTCACCAAGAAAAAGGGAATACGGGGTTGCCGGTGTGTCATGCGGTTTAATACTTAAGTTTTCAAATTTAGACCATTTTTCGTTTGATTTCAGAATTTTTCAAAAGTGTCAAAAATTTTCCCCATCCCCACACTTGGGATACATTGTCCCCAATGCATGGCTTTAAAGGGAAAGATCGCTCAAAACACACCAAACTTTTTTTTTAAACAAAAGCAAACAAACTAACTACCAATATTTCAAGGCTAAAGAACATGATAAGTCTAAGGAAAGAGTACATGGACCTAATGAAGTTTGACACAACAGATGTTGTAGATAATCCGACTTCCTATCACCACCTTCACACAAATATCCGCACATCTTCCCCACACTTGAATGTCGTCATGGCCTTGAAACATAGAAAGATAAAAACAACAAGATCAATATAAAACCCCGGGTTGCTCCCGAGCAGCGCTAAGTTTTCGGGTCTTCAGCCAGACCATGCCACCCCCGTTTATGGTGGCTCATAGAACCGGTTCCTGTCATCTCCACTATTGCATTGTGCCTTTGAGTAAAATGCATCCATCCCATGTCTATTCAGTGGGTAATCAAATATGCTCCTACTTGATCCCTCATGCTTTTCTTTATAACCCGGTGGTTGATTTGTTTTCATTCTTTGACACACTTTTTTCATACAATCACTAGACGAGTAAATTACAAAAATCGTCCTTTATGTTGACATTAAATTGCAAAGTGTGTCCTTTATCTTCAAAAAGTACAAAAAATGTACTCGATGTTTGCAAACCCATACACATTATGTGCCTTATTCCTAACTTAGTTATTTTTCATTGTTAAGTGGGTGTGAAATGACCTAAATACCCTTACTGTTAAATAAATAATTAAAAATTTAAAAGAAATATAATTAATATTTAAAAATTAATATGGGACCCACCACCCACCCCACCCCACCCTCTTCATCTTCCTCAATATTCACCACCTCCACCTTTCACCACCACCACTACCACCACCTCACCCCGCTGGAAAAACGCCACCATCTCACTCTTCCCCAATCTTTACCCTCTTTTATTCTTTTTCTTTTCAGTTGTCTTCCTTCTTTTTAATTAATTAGTAGTTTCGTTTTTATTAACCTTCGCCATTTATGGTCACAAAACATCTAAAAACAGAGCAAAGTCCCTTCGTCAATTTCATCATATTCATGACTAGAAATTACAATCTTCTTCATAACTCATAAGGTCTCAGAATCCCAAAAAACTACATAATCAATAGAATCACTAAAAAATCAATATCACAGAACCAAAACTTTTTAATTAGTATTTGTAAGTTGTAACATAACTCTCTCAAATATTGAAGATGAATTAAATTATTAATCATCAAAACCAGTTTTCTTTTAATTGCAGTTCCAACCATACTCAGATCTCGTCCTTTCCACATCCGCACAATTCCTTCATGTACAAAACAGGATGCCGATTCTCGTTCTCAAAAGAAACTCATGCGGCGGAATCCGGTGACCAACGCCGTAGTCAAACTCGTCGGAATCATCGTCGATGATGTCTGCACCTCGGATTCTAATGGTAATCTTCCTTTAGTATATTTGACCAGTCTAGATTATTGACCGCAGCGACGACGTCGTGACTCCGATCTCCGATCAGAAGCAAAATCCAACAAACTCATCTGTACTCGTTGATTAGTTCTGAATGATCGTACTGGGGAAGGAGGGAAATCAGATGTTTCGTTGTCAGTTAGAACGATCTATTCGTCGTGAGGGAGGCAACTGAACGATCATTGGTTTTTTTTATGTTTGAAAGGGTACCATTGTCATTTTCTTAAAAGAGGGGATATATGTAATTAACGTTGAAAATATGGAGATATATGTAATTTTTCTATTTATTTAACAGTAAGGGTATTTAGGTCATTTCACACCCATTTAACAATGAAAAATAACCAAGTTAGGGATAAAGGACATAATGTGTTGGGGTTTGCAAACATCGAGTACGTTTTTTGTACTTTTTGAAGATAAAGGACACACTTTGCAATTTAATGTCAACATAAAGGACGATTTTTGTAATTTACTCTCACTAGACTCACTATTCTTCCCCTCAATGGACTCATAACTAATCATTCTAGTTTGAACATCAAAGGATAACTTACAGTTCTTTTTGGTCATGGTAATAACCCCATCTCTACAATTAATTTGAGCATTTACTGTGTATAGAAACGGTCGACCAAAGATTACCTTTTGTTGTGCTGCCATTTTGGTAGAAGCATTGTCTAGGACCAGAAAATCCAACGGGTATTCAAACTCTCCCAACTGAATCTTAACATTCCTAACCATTCCCCGTGGACGCCTCCAACTTTCATGCGCTAAGCTCACCATGGTGTCTACATCTTACAGCGGGCCAAAGTCATACATTTCATACAACTCTCCTAGTAGCACGCTCATGCCCGCCCCATAGTCCAACAATGCATGAGGAATTTTTAGTTTTCCCACTCGGATAGGCACGAGTGGTGTTCCATGCTCTTTGTCATTTTCAACATCGGTATATTTTCCTATATCTGCATTCACTTGACACGAAGAGGTTAGAAATGTTTCATTAAATTCACTATTAGGAACGATGCTTACCACATTGATGTTAACACTTTTAATGTTTTTAGGATTTGTCACCGTGTCACTCGGTAATTGACCTTTTGTTTTCTTCAATAATGCCACTTCACTTGCAAGTTGACCCATTTGAGTGGTCAAAGATTGGATAGCTTTATCATGGATTTCGTCTTTTTGAATGTGAACATCATCCATTTGATTTCTTCGTTGCATCTCTAGTTGCTTCGACTTGAGCAAATCCATGATCTCATTTCCACTCAAGTTAGATGACCCCGACCACCCGGTTTGTTCATTGGTGGGTGGTTGATATTGCCTTTGATACCCTTGATTATTAAATTGTTGGCGCGGAACAAAATTTCGTTGCTTTCCTTGGAAATTAGGATTGGCTTGGTTGGACGAATTTCCATAACGAAAGTTTGGGTGATTTCTCAATCCGGGGTGGTAGGTGTTCGAATTCATATTATAATTCCTACCACCTTCCCCTTGGCCTTGAACCGCATTCACCCCTTCAAATTGTTCTTGGGCTCTCAAACAATTTTCTGCCGCATGACCCAACTCATTACAAATTGAACAAACATCACATACCTGGTTTGTAGTTTGAACTCCACGATCATCCACAACATGCACTTGTGGCCTAGTAATAGCCGGTCTCGCTCTCCTAGATGATTGAGCCTTTCTCTTTGATGTGACCTCCATTTGCTCCAAAAATGCCCAATCGTCTTGCTCGTAATTGGTACCGAATGTACCATTCGTGATAGACATTAAGTCACGAGCATCTTCAGAATTCAACCCCTCATGAAACGCATTCAACAATTCCCACAACTCTATCCCATGATGAGGGCAATTCTTTATCATCAAATTGAACCGTTCGAAAGCTTTGTGGAACATTTCACCTTGTTGTTGTTGGAAGCTTCTCAAACTTCTTCGTGCATCGTTGGTCTTTTGGGCGGTGAAAAATTCCTCCAAAAATTTTTTTTGCATTTCCTCCCATGTATAAATTGATGCCGACGGTAATGTGTAAAACCATTTCTTTGCCCTATCCTCTAATGAAAACTGAAATAGCACCAATTTGACCTCATCCAAAGAAAACCTTTGCCCACCGATAGTATTGCATATCGAATCATATGCCTCCAAATGAAAATAAGGTTCCTCTGTTGCTAGACCCTTATACTTCGGTAAAATTTGGAGGGAATTAGTTCTAACTTCAAACGTCCTCCCTTGATTGTTTTGAGGAATGACTATCAGTGACGGATTTTTGGTAATCACCGACCTAAAATGAGATTCAATACCCCTCAGGGCATCCTGGTTATGTCTTCGTGGCACACCCAATCAAACTTTTGGTTGTGGTGGACCCATTGGGGTTTGAACTTGTGTTCTTTGAGGCCTGAATTGTTGAGGCAGTGGTTGATACATTTGCCCCACATGTTGTTGTTGCGGAATTTGTCTTTGAATTTGTGGGCCTTGTGGTGGAAATTGTTGAGGAATAATTTGTTGTATTACTTGTTGTTGAGGAGCTCTACCATAACCTTGCATTCCTTGACTTGGACCTTGCACATACGTATATTCCCCTTGATCTCCATCACCCCCATACATGTACCCTTCGTCTTCATAACCCCCAAACTCTTCCTCATATCCATCATCATACCCATCTCTTCTCGCTCCAAAAGTTTGTAAAAATTATGATGCTTGATACCGTACCCCCGGTTGTAATGGTGGTTGAAATGTAGATGTTGTATGGACTATGGATGGACCTGTTTGAAATGGATGTGGTGGTGGTATTTGTTGAGAAGATGATGATTGGCCGGATATTGGGAAGAAGGATGAAAATGGTGGAACAGTTGATGAAGGATTGTAGCTAAATGAGTGGTCGGTTTGGGTACTTGTGGGTAATGTGGTGTTAGTTGGTTTAATTTCAGGTGTTGATGTAGGAATGGTAGAATTTGGTGGAGGTGTGGATGATGTTGGTTGACCCGTAGTGGGTGGTGGTGGTGGTGGTGGATCCATTGTGTTAATCAGTGTAACTGGTTTTGTAGGTGTTGTTGGTGAATCACTGATTTTGTTTTCTCGTAGTAAAACTCTGTTTCTTCTCAAAGTTCGTTCAATGTCTAGATCAAATGCCAATGGTGATAGCTTGTGAGAGCCTCTCATGCACCTGTAAATACCTGCACACTAAACAAAACCAACGTAAACCCGAAAAATAACAAACTAAACTATCAAAGATAACACACATTGCGCACTACTCCCCGGCAACGGCGCCAAAATTTGACGTGAGGTCGAAGTCTCACTCAAATTTAATTCAAATACTACTAGATAGCTAGCGGTAAGTGGGTATCGAACACAGGGAGTTTGTGGAATATGCGTTATCTCAATGGTTTATCTAAATGACTAAATTAAACTAAATTGCAAAAGTAAATTCAGAGATTTGGTTGATTATTTTTAATTATCTAACTTAAACTAATTAGATTGCAAACCAAAGGTTGGTTGTGAAAACAGATTAGGAGAAAATGACCATCCTAGGTTTCCGGTTTCAATTAACATTAGTGTTTAAATCCAACTAGAAAGAACCACATAGACATGGCTTGTGTGTAGTTACTTGTTTGTGATGAAAGGGAACTAAGTACTCGGATTACAAGAATACGAGGTTGTTACCCGATGACCAATTAATCAATATCCAACCCTAATCCCTCCCATGATATCTCAATTGCCAACGGCACCAAGAACGTATGGTTTAGACTATGATCAAAACATAAATTAACAATTTACAAACAAGCATCAGCACACTATAATAAACAAACAAACATTGCAAGTCTATTATTCTAGAAATTCGGATAAAAACACAAAATGTCTTAGACAAACCTTCAACCTAAGATGATCACCACAAGTTTAGCCACTCATGCTTTGGTACATCATCATCACACAAAGATTAATGTTCATATGAATCAAAACACAAACTGAAATGTTTAGAACCAAGAACAAGTGCCAAAAATCGCCCAAGAAGTGCTCCAAAACCTCCACCAACAATTAGATGATGAAAAGGCACCATAAACAACCTTAAATGAGGGAGTTACAAGTTTCACGTCAGTCTCCACCGTAAGCTACGGTGGCCACCGTAGCTTACGTTGGGTTGAAATGGCCTACGGTGGGTTTAAACTAGCTTACGGTGACAATTTTTGTCAGGGATCACCGTAGCCTATGGTGGTCACCGTAAGCTACGGTGGCTTCAGCTAAGAAATTTTGTTTTCTTCATAACTTTCTCGTTTCAACTCCGTTATCTTCGACGTTTTTGCCCACGTTCTCGTAATTTCATCCTCTATCATGTTATCTTCTTAATTCTTCAATTCCAATAATTGATTTTTGGATAAATTACACGTTTTGTCCTTTATCTTATACCCTTTTTACAGACGGTGTCCTTTTTAACGAATTTTGACAAGTTTTGCCCTTTATAGGGAAAATCCTTACATGTTACATCCTTTGGCCCTAACCCAGTTAATATTTCTTGTTAAATCTGATTATGTGGACCCCATATAAGGGTATTATTGTCTTTTAACATCATAATATATTAATAAACATTTTTTAATTATATAAAACCTTTTTAAATTATATAAAACCCATTCACCCCTTCCCACCACACTATTCCTTCTCTCTCTAAAAACCCAGATACCTCTCTCTCTCTCTCTCTAAAAACCCACCGCCAATCCCCCATTCCGGCCACCACAACAGCACATCATTCCGGACATCGCAGATCGGAACAATGACAGATACAGAGACCGAAAGGAAGAAGCATCAATGGCAGCGACTTCTCATCTCACAACAACAAGCTTCACCTATGTTTCTCTCTCTAACACCTCTCTATCTCACTTCCCCAACTCTCACTCTTCCCTTTCATTCATCACCATTCAACATCCCAAACCATTATATAAAACAACCACCAGAAGAAAACATCGTAAGTTCACTTAGGGTTTTCTCTTTTCATATTTTGTAATTCATTTATTTGGGGAAAAAGTGAAATAAAGAGTTGGAAGTTAAATTGATCTGGTTGGTTAGGTTTAGAAGTACTGTTGTTGGAGGGTTTGAGTCGAATTGTTGAATCACGTTCAGTGCAGACAATTGCATTTGGTTTTTTGTGTTGAAATGTTGCAGCAGCTCTACCGGCTGAAAGTAATGGTTACATTTGAGTGGATTGTTACGGTGGCCTTAATCAGATGAGGAGGGATGTAAGTGCTCTAGACGCATACAATTAATAACATTTTGTTGTTCGGTTAGAAACTAGATCGATTGTTTTGCCAAAGTTTGAAGTGGCTGCATATTGGAACGAATCAAGGTATTTTATCTTGTTAATGCTTAAAGCTTCAGTTATCTTTATTGAATCTTTATCATACGGACTTTTGAATCACTTGTGAAGATTTTAATGTAATTGTTGTGTTCGTCTTCAGCGGATTTGTAGATGTATTCGATGTGGACTACTTCATAGAACAGCTGAAAGGATGTATAAATGTTGTAAAAAAAACTACCTGCAGAATTAGCATCGAAAGAACCTGTTATTGGAACATCGAAAGAGTAGATTGCAGTAAACGAAAAGGCCAATTTGATTATGTTGAGAGTGTTCTTCCTTCTTTATTGGAGCATCGTTATATCTCTATTACACCTGCAATGAGCCAAAGACTTGACAGGGGAAACTGCTTCTTAGGTTTTTGGATGATTTAGATCAACTTTTGTAAAGAATTTAAAAAAAAGGAGAATTGAGGGCTTGTATTTAACATGTATTAGTATTTACAAAAATTGTCCTTTATATGTATAAAGACTAAACTACCCTCATGTGACTTGCATATGACCAGATTTAACAAGAAAATCTAACTAGGTTAGGGTCAAAGGACAAAACATGCAACAAAATTCCCTATAAAGGGCAAAACTTGTCAAAATTCGTTAAAAAGGACACCGCCTGTAAAAAGGGTATAAGATAAAGGACAAAACTTGTAATTTATCCTTGATTTTTTTCATTAATTCTCCGTCTTTCAATCTCTAATCCAATCGCGCCTATTCAAAGCTTCATTTCCACACTTTTAAGCCCCAAATGTACCTGAAACACAAGCAACCGTAGTTATCTAATTCAAGATAAATACATGGATAAATGCGGGATTAAATTATACTTTATAACCCTTAAGGGTCGTCCTACGAACTACCCGTCAAGCTTAAAAAGAAGGTTGTGACATGTAAATCCAGAGGTTTAATCCTCAAAAACTTTATGTTTTAATAGAGTTTTAACCCACAAGTAATAACAAGTATTAAACTTGAAGTTGTGTGATTATATGGTTAGCTTGGGCTAACCTACTCGCAAATCCACACATCACTTGATGTTTTCCTTATTAGATAGAGTTTATTTTATTCCTTAATGTATGTTCATGACCCTCCTTATTTTCTATGACAACATGTGTAGTGGTGAATACCAAAGAGGTTCCTAAATGGAAGATTTATCTTCCTACCTCAAGCATGACTTATATGATGTTCTTGTTATATTATTGAGCTAGAAACTTATAATATATACTATATAACCTATATAATATCCAAGTAACCAAACCTTTGATGATGACCTAGTGGTCATTTGTCAAAATGTTAAGTTACATCATCTAAGACCTTAATACTTGTTACGATTCTAATGGGTATATTAACCCATGAAAACATTCAAACCCTTTTGGGTTTTATAGTGTCAAAACGAGTATGTGTTAAGATGATTATTTTCTCATATGCCTAATTTTCTTGTACTTTAAACTCCGAATCCTTAATCCTCCGTTAACATCCAATACTCATACACATATGTTTCTTCGTGTAGAAGGACTTGGTGCTCCATCCTAATCAACCAACAACACTCGCGGATTTACCAAGTGGAAAGCTTGCAAAACCGTGAGTATACTCGATCCCATTTTACTTTTAAACACTTTGGGTGCAACATGTATTTTATACAAAACACGCAACACTTGAAACTATTTTAATCACATTCTATCCATGCTTAAACATGAAACTATATGATGCTTGTTAATCTTGTATGCTATGTAAATTTTTGTGTCGATATATGCTCATTAACTTTGCTAGCCTACCTTAACAATTATAGCGCTATAGGATTAACGCACCACCCATTAGTCTTGAGGTATTGTTAAGTTAAACACATTAACCTCCCGCTAGTCTTTTGGGAAAGGAAAATTTGCGTTGTATACTTGGGTTTGAACATATAGTTACACCATTTCAGCATATTAGTAAGTTGCATATTGTTATTCATGTTGGATTTGAGCACGTTAAACCTTTTTATTCTATTTTATGCTATTTATAAAACTTGTATACTCGCCAACTTTTTGTTGATCATATTTTAATACATGTTGCAGGTTGATAGACGAGATGATGCTAAGTGAAAAAACGAGATTTAGGTGGACTTAGAAACAAACCTAGAATAAACAATTTATTTTGATGTTATGTTTGAAACAATGTTGTTCTTGTTTGAAATTTGTATGACATTTTAGCATTTGTTATGAAATCAAATTTAAATTATATTGTCGCATTAGTGTTATGACGCTTTGAGCGATTTGTTCGTATCATCCCGATGTTTCCGCCATCGATTGGGGTGTGACACCAGATGTCGTTCTTAATGAACTTGAACCTTCCGACGCTGAGTTAGATAGTTGGTTTTTAAAGTCCATCAGGGCATGTCCTTCTAGGCTTCGCCCTTTTCCTGAACCTTTGTTGGTCTTAATGGGCATAAGCAAGTTGTGGGATAAACCGGGCTGGGATCCTGTACTCATGAGGGATGGTCAGGGTATGCATTTACTTTGTTTATTTCTTTTTGTTATTCTTTTAATATCAATACTCATGTTTTGTTTTATGTTTTGATTGAAGTCATGTCTGCCTTGGATTTCCTCAAGAGTGACGATATGTCAGATGTTGTGTTTACTGATGTTGAATCTGCTGAAGGTGAGGATGCTGTGGTTCGAGGTTCTGAGCATAGGTTTGAAGGGCCGGGTTATGTTAATGTTACGAATGTTAAGGGGTTTTTGAAGGTTGCTGCTTCCACCCATCGCTCCACTCATCGCAAGGGTGCTGGACAGCCGTCTAGTTTCGAAACAATTGATCTTGGTGATGATTTGGAGATTTATGAAGATTTGGAAGTTCCTACTGATGGGAAGAAAGGGGAGCTACCGCTAGTGGTGGGTAAGGATAACAAGGCGGTAGGAAAAAAGGTTAGAGGGTTGAAGCCTTCAGGCAAGGCTATTGAGAGTTCTTCAAACGTTGACTCGGAGGAAATATATGGGCCTGAATGGAAGGTTACTATTTTAGATAGCTTCAAATCCCCGTCTGTGTGTGAAGATGTTCTTACTCACTTTACCCCTCTAGCTGTTCGTACCTCCTCCTCCTCCTCCATGGACGATGATTAGATGATTACTAAGATGATCATGGGTGCTTGCAACCTCTGTGCCCTACTTCCTGAGGCCATTTCCCGTTTTCGAAAGACAATGCAATAATATGAGGCCTTCTCGAAGAAGAGAGAAGCCATAAAGGTTAGCATGGCTGCCTTAAAGAAGGAAAGTGAGGGGTTTGCTGAAAAAGAGAAGGCTTAGCAGATGAAGGTTCATGAGGTTACCAGAGGCATGAAGTTGATGTTGGTGAGTTGAAGAAACAGGTTGAAGCTTCCTCCAAAGAGAAGGAAGAGTTGGAGGCTTCTTTAGCCCAATTGGCCAAGGACAACAAGTGGCTTATAGAACATGGATTTTAATAAGTGGTTACCTATCTTCTTCACTCATCCAAGTTCAACAGGGCTTTAGGTGATGTCTATTCCAAACTTCTTGTTCATGGAAGACATCAGGGCTATATCACTGGATATGAAGCCTGTCAAGCTGGGACTCCAAAAGATAACTCTTCTCTCTTTTAGCCCAAAGCATTTGAGGTCTTTAAAGATTCTATCTTAAAGATGGACATTTGACCTACCTTATGTGGGTGAGGTCTCTGAATGCAATGGCAAACCTCTCTTTGTCTTGCAGGAGTTGAAACCCCGAGGCCTCAATGAGGTTGCTTGCAATGAAGTGCTTCAATCCCTTTCCAAGAAATGTCCTTGCTCTGGGGATAGTGAGGAGACTTGTTCTGAAGTTGGGTATGGCCCCAAAGGTTCAAGCCTTGAAGCTTCTGAGGCAGCGGTTGCAGCAGGGAGGAAAAAGAGGAAGGCTAAGAAGACCTAGGACGATGGAGGTTCCAAGAAGGATTATGCAACTGTAACACCCTGATTTTTTGTACTTTCTATAATTAGAAAGTGTCGTTTGTAATTCTATTTTTGGAAGTCTTGTGTTCTTGTAATCGTCTTTTCGTTGTAATCGTTGTAAAATCCGAGACTTAGATCATAATGAAATTTGTATTTTTTTTACATCCATGTTATACACGTTTCATACTTGTTCATACACTTGGATTTATTAATCATATGACACTTTATTCACAATTTGGGCAAAATACGTCATACTTGCAAACACGTGATTCTTGTACTCAAATTATGCGAATACGATGTTAAATCTCAACAAATGTACTTATTTATACTTGTCTTTATGTTTCAAATACATTACATGCCTTACATATGATTCTTTACACTTAAAACACATTATAACACCTTAAAACATCAAGTTACAAAAGTGCAAGGGTCTTAAATGACAAAAATCAAACAAAAGCACAAAGGGGACGGCTCACCGGCCGCGACCCCCTCTCCTCTACCCACTTGCGGCCCGCAAGGTGGCCTGATCCGTAGAAAAATACAGCCAGCTACGGGATTGGCCATTTTCTTGTGTTTTGTTGTGTCTTAGTTGTGTTTCTTGCATTAATTACTCACCAACCATAACCCTAACTCATCCCCTATAAAACCCAAGCATCCTCCACACATTTTCCAATTTGCAACTCACTTAATCACTCTCTAAAACACTCCAAAATCCAGCTGAAATCAGTAGTAAAGACAGAATTGTTTCAACTTACTAAAGTGAGCATAACTTCATCATTCTTCGATCTTTTTCATTGATTCTTCTTTCTAATCACTTGGAACAACCTTAGGTATGTTTCTACAGGTTTTCCATAGAAAACCAAGGCTGGAACATCACCACAAAAGGCTCCAAAATGCAATAAACTTTCTGATTTTGTATAAACACCTTTTTAACACACTTTATATTTGATTAAACGTTTATTTGATGTTATGTTTTTGAAACAATGTTGTTCTTATTTGAATTTTGTATGACAATTTTAGTCTTGCTATGAAATTTAATTTAAATTATATTGTCACATAGTGATATGATGTTTTGAGCAATTTGTTCGTCTCATCCCGATGTTTCCGCCATCGGTTGGGGTATGACAGCAGCAAAGCCTACTGTTTCTGATGCTGCCAAGTGAAGAAGGAATTTTAATTCGTAGCTTTCTTAGCATGTCGAACAATGTTTATGGGTTGTATGTTTTAAACATCTTTTCGCTTTAAGGGAACCGATTAGGTCCCTGGTTGCATAAAGCCTTGAAGGCTTATGAACAATGTTTTATATTTGATAGCCAGTGTGGTCTTTGCTATTTCTAACTTTGTTATGCTTAACCTATCATTTTTGACTTGTTATGTTGTTTCATTTATTCCCTTGTTTTTTTATTTGTTTTGTGTGTTGCCTTTGTTAATGGTTTGTGTATCCTATGTTATTAATACCTTAAAGGGTTCAGTGCTGCAGTAACTTAGCCTTAGAATATTTTTAACAAGAAGATACAACATCTATCCTATTTGTGACATTCACTTAGTCTGTTATTGGTTCGTAAGCCAATGTTAAGGCTTAAGCAACATTTGGTGTAGGCTGCTCAAACCCGTCTATGAGTCATATTTTTTGAAAATTTTTCTAAGTCTCATGGAGTTGTATTGATTTAGGAACTCACCCCTTATATAGGTCCATTCAACCCTTGAACCTATTGAGCGATGTGTCCTGGGAGCTCATCCCCTTACAATGCCCTTGTCATGGAGTTTCTTGCTAGGTTCTCAACCTGATTATAGGATAGAAAGACAAATTTTGACAAAAACTTCATCATTCATTCATTTCAAAGTGCTTTGGTTACGGGGGGAATAAAACAACACTTTGGAATTCTTTCTAACACATTTGACTAAACATGGAACCTTTTGAGGTTCCGTTCCAATGACGGGGAAGCTTTTTGCCTTGTGGATTGCCAGCTTATATGATCCCCCTTTGTGGGCTTCAAGGAAAGTGTATGGCCCTTCCCACTTAGGGCCAAGCTTTCCTTGGCTTTCTTTTTTGCTGGCCTCGTTGTTTCGAAGGACAAGATCCCTAAGTTTGAATCGTTCATACTTTACCCGTGCATTGTAATAAGATTCCATTTTTTGCTTGTATTTTGCTTCTTGTATGGCTGCTTGGTCACGGGCTTCTTCAAGGAGTTCCAAGTTCAACATTGTCTCTTGCTTGTTTAATTCCAGATCAATGTTGAACGTCCTCTTCGTTGTAACTTGTATTTCCACCGGGATCACAGCCTCTGATCCAAACACTAGGCTGTATGGTCTTTTCTTGTGGCATGTTTTCTCAGTTGTTCGAATTTCACATAACACATTGGGGAGTTCTTCGAGCTAATTATTGTCGTATCTTCCCAATCGAGTGTTAATCCCTTCAACAATGCTACGGTTTGTTCTTTCAACTTGACCATTGGATTGTGGGTAAGCTACCGAACTGAACACTTGGGTTATTCTGAACTCCTTGCACCAGGAGCTAAAAGTATTCTCGGCAAACTGCTTTCCGTTGTCCATGACTAGCACCCCTGGTAGCCCAAAACGACAGATAATGTTTTCCCATACGAAATCATTGACTTGTTTTCCAGAAATTTGCCAATGGTTTTACTTTCGGCCACTTGGTGAAGTAATCCATGGCTACCAATAAGAACTTGACTCCTCATTTGGCCGGTAGGAATGGACCAACAATGTCCATTCCCCACTTGTAGAATGGCCAGGCCAAGGAGATGGGAACGAGGTCATGTTTGAGGCTTTTAGGTACTGTAGCATGTATCTGGCAAGCTTCACACTTTCGCAGCTGTTCGGAGGTATCCCGATGTATGGAAGGCCAAGTTCATTAGCTTGGAAACCACCGATCTTGGGCCATAGTGAGCCCCACATATTCCTCGGTGAACCTCCTTGATCAGATATTGGCTTTGCTCTGGGCTAACGCATCGAAGCAGTGGTGCAAGGTACCCCTTTTTGTAAAGGATATCTCCTTGTAACACATACTGTCTTGATTTGATCCGAATCCTTTCAGCTTTCGTCCGATCATTCGGCAATTCACCATTTGTTAGGAACTTGACTAAAGGGGTCATCCAATTCGGCCCTTCTTCGGTAATCACATCTTGTACTTCGAGTTCTTGAATGGACAATGTTTTCAACACTTCAACCAACACTTTCTTGGTGAGATAGGCAAATGTAAGGGATGCAAGCTTGCTCAATGCATTGGCCTTCTTGTTTTGTAAACTTGGAACTTGTTTAATAGTGCATGATTGAAACGTGCCCATGAGTTCCTTTGCCTTTTCTTAATACTTCTTCATGTTGGGTTCCTTAACTATATAGCTATCATTCACTTGACTTGAAATAAGCAAAGAGTCTGTGAAGACTTGAAGCTTTTGAACGTCCATCTTTTTGGCTAACTTGAGTCCTGCGATCAGTGCTTCATACTCGGCTTCATTGTTGGTTATCTAAAATTCAAGCCAGAGAGCATCTGTAAATTCTAATTCTTCGGGATTGATTAGGACTAGCCCAGCCCCTGACCCTTCAAGGCTGAAAGCTCCATCGGTAAAAAGCTTCCAGGTATCAGGGTCAGAGGGTTCAGTGGAGGCAGTGTTAACTTCCGTTGTGTTTTCTTTTGGAATTTCTAAAATGAAATCAGCCAAGATTTGAGCTTTCACATCTTTCCTTGGAACGTAGGTGATGTTATGTTCACCCAATTCCACTGCCCATTTGGCTAATCGTCCGAAAGTTTCAGGCTTTTCAAGCACACCTTTAATGGGTTGGTCAGTGACCACTTGTATTGGGTATGCTTGAAAGTACTTTCGAAGTCTTCTGGCTATTTTCACCAAGGCTAGAGCAAGTTTTTCCAATGGGGGATCCTTGGTCTCTGCCAATTTTAAAGTTTTACTGAAGAAATAAACGAGTACCTGAGCCTTGTTTCGTTCGATGGTCAGGACGCACTGATAGCTTCCTCAGCAACTGAAAGAAAGACAAAGATTAGTTCCCTTGTTTCTGGAGCAGCAATGTCTGGTAATGAAGCTAAGTGCTGCTTCATTTGGTTAAAGGCTTACTCAGCTTCCTCAGTCCATCGAAAGTCCTTCTTTTTTGTTCACCCTTGAAGGGTTTTGAAGAAAGGAAGGGACTTCTCAGCCAGCTTGGACGTAAAATGCTTCAAGGCTGCAAGCTTTCCATTCAAGCTTTCAACCTCCTTTTTGCTTTGTGGGGACCTTGTATCAAGGATGGTTTTAACCTTGTTAGGGTTAGCTTTTATGCTTTGCTTCCCCACAATATGCCCCAAGAACTTGCCTTCTTCTAAACCAAATGAGCACGTTATAGGATTGAGCTTCATGTTGATCTTTCTAAGATTCCGGAATGTTTCTTGTACATCATCGAGCATTTGGTCTTCAGTTTTGCTCTTGATTAATAAATCATCAACGTAAGCTTCCATGTTTTTTCCAATTTGCCCAGAAAATGCTTTGTCTACCAAACATTGGTAGGTTGCCCCCGCATTCTTCAAACCAAAAGGCATTTTTTAGTAACAGAAAATACCCTTGTCGGTATGGAATGCTGTCTTTTCTTCGTCATATTTCTTCATCAGGATCTGATGATAACCTTTGTAAGCATCCAGGAAGCATTTGAAAGGGGAGCCTATGAGTGAATCAACTTTCAAATCAATTTCAGGTAAAGGATAGCAATCCTTTGGACATGCTTTGTTTAGATCCTTGAAATCAATACACATCCTCTAGGACCCATCAGGCTTTTTGACCATCACCGGGTTGGCTATCAAAGAATGATATTTTACTTCTCGAAGGATTCCGGGTTGTACAAGCCCTTCAACCTCTTGGCATGCTGCAAGGCTTCAACCTTTTTGCTGAATAACTGGCTTCATATTGGATGGGATTTTGAGTTCGTGTTCAGTGATATCTCGAGGGATACCGGTCATGTCTTCTTGACACCATGCAAAGATGTCCATATTGTGCAAGAGCAGCTTTTTGGGATAAGAGAGAGTGTCCTCAGTAAGGTTGGTGTTCACCCTTATCCTTTGTTGAGGATATTTTGGGTTAATGATCCATCCTTGTTCATCCTCTTTATTTTTTGTTGAACTTTCCTCTTCAACCAGGAAGGCTTCCTAGGTAGGTAGAAGGGTTGCAATCCCTCTTTCAGTAGGGAACTTCACAGTACCTTGGCCAACTGAAACCGCCATGCCAGACTCACTTTGCCCAGGCCTTCCTATGATGACATCATAGTTGGAAGGCATGTTGATTATCATGAAGGTAAGTGGTTTGGTCCTTTCCATTTTTCATTCACTAAAGCAAGCATCAAGGGTCAATTGGCCTAAAGGCTTGATCAGTACATCAGCAATACCTTTAATAGAGGACTCGGCTGGCTGAAGCCTTGAACGTTCATTGTTGCTGAGACGGTTGAAGCATTAGTCGAACATGATCTCTGTTGCTGCCCCTGTATCAATGTAGGAATTGTTTGTTTTGATGGTTCCCACAGTGGCTTCCACCACGAAAGGGTTCGAGAGTGGACCATTTTCGGGTGGTGGGAAGCAGACACATTGAAGCTCCCAAGCCTCCAAGCGTGGCCGTTTATGGGAAGCTTTTCCATCAAGGTTCACCATGTTTATTTCTTTACTCTTACCTTCAGCCATTTTGTCCCTTACCCATTTGACCAAATGGGCAAGTTCTCCAGACTTAACAGCTTTCTCGATTCTTTTCTTGAGCTGGAAGCAGTCATTGGTGTGATGGCCTTTTTCTTCATGGAATTCACAATATTGAGTGGAGTTTTCGTTTCTTTTGCTCTTTGGTAAGGGTCGGGGAGGTCGGAAGCTATGCTTTACTTCTTCAGTGGCTAGGATCTCTTGTCGGGTCTTAGTTAAGGCTGTGAAGTTCACATTCTTTTCCTTGTTTGGAGGGTTCCTGCCTTCAGACCTTCTCGGGTCTGAACTTCTGGAACGTTTTTCATAGGAACCATAGTTGCTTCTTTTTCTATTGGGACTGTTACTCCTCCAACTAAGACCCCTTTTTCTTTGTTCTTTGATATCAACGGCTTCCTCTCCCCAGATGTGAGTTCAGCCCTTTCAAGGGCCTCTTCAAGGGTTTTGAGTAGGCACTTGTTGAAGTCTCTAGTGAGGTACTTAGAGGTGATAGCGTTCACGAAGCCTGCCACCCTTATTTTTTTATCAGCACCTACATACGTTAAACCTTGCTTCTTGTATCTTTCGATGAAATATCTAAGGCTTTCATCATCTATTTGCTTGATTTGGAATATCACTGTTGCATCCTTGACGTACCTCCTTTGCAGCGAAAAGTTGGCCAAGAAACCTCTGCTCAGGTCGTCAAAGGTCCGAATGCTTCTTTTGGGCAGGTCATTGAACTATATCCGGGCAGACCCTACAAGGGTTTGCATGAACATAAGGCAGCACTCGACATTAGACCATTTTTCAATCCTTGTAGCCCCTGTAAAGATTTGAAGGTGGTCTTCAGGATCTTCGGTTCCATCATGCGTTCTTATGTGGGATGACATCTTAATCCGGGTTTGAAAATCATAGTCGGCAATTTGTTGGGAAAAACAAGACAAATTGCTAGGCTTGTAAGGTTTGGCAAGATGTTCTTCTGCTCTTGAGGCTGGATTATTGCTTGTATTTCCCTGAGTGGTCAACACTTGGTTGATGAAGTGTTGCCAAGGAAAATGTGCCATCGTTTGAGCCATCATTTGTGGCATCAAGTTGAAGCCTTAAAGGCTTTCGGGTGTAGCCATGTAGTTCATCCCCATGGGGGTACTCATGGCAGCACTTCAAGCCAAAGGGAGAAAAGAAAAGGCTTGCTCCCATGTTGTGGACACAGGAGGGGGAAGGCTTGAAGCTGGTGACTGCAGTAATTGATCCAAAGTTATCACATGTCCTAACGGGGCACCAGTTGCAACCGGTTGAGAGGTAAACAAAGGAAAACGGTTGAATCTGGTCTTGCGACGTAGTATGGACTTGGATTTGGTGGAAGATGACTAGGACCAGCTTCATTCCGGGATGTGGCAGGTTGTGAGCTTACAAAAGGAGGTAGGGGTGGCCCAGGTGACAACGAGGGCTCAAGCTCGTTGTAATCCAGCCTGATTCTTACTCCTTTATCTCTTTCTCGGCTCACATACTGGTTGAGAAGAGATCTCAACTGTAGGAAGTTGCTTGCTACCCCATCGGGTGTCAAATCAATGCGTGTTGGTGTACTCGTTACATCGATTTAAGGGGAAGGAACCCCTAAACGAGATAGGGTTAGCATCTGAAAGGAGGAAAACTCAGGAAACATGGTTCCCGTTGGAGTACTTCCCGGAGTAGAAAATGAGGTGGGCATAGCCGGTGGAGGTTGGCTAGCACTAGGTGACGAAGTACGAGGTACTTGATTCACCTCACTCAGAGATTCGCTTTCAGACATGATAAACTTGACGAAGTTGGAGCTACACTACTGGTCTTTCAAGATAAGCTTAGTGGCGTAGCCCCACGGTGGGCGCCAACTTGTTGCTACAACAAATGTAAGACCAAGGATAGTGGTTAGACTGGTCATGCAAAAGGGTTCAAGAGTCCCAATTAGCCTAACGCAGGTCGTGCCCCACCCCCCACATATGCAATACGTAGGGTTGGATCATTCTTCTATTGATTGCTTGGAGTTCATGATTGAAAGAGATTCAACCCAGAACGTATGCATGCAGTGTGATAGTGTTTTGGTGAGTAAAGAATAGAACAAGTAGAGTACAAGTTCTAGAGGGAGAGATTAAGATTTCAGGAATGTTTAGCTGAATGAACAAGTGTTCTCATTTATAGAGGAAGTATCAACCATTTGGGGAAACCTTTGACTAGTGATCCGAGATTGCAGTGAGAGGGTTGCCCTTTTTGGTAGGTTAAAGGCTTCGGGCCTGCGGGTAAAAGAGTGCCACTTCCCACATGCTCTTTTGCAGCTGAGTGGGAGAAGTCACACGTAAAGTGTGATGGGACGTGACACTGTTCCATGCTTTTTGCTGTTCACTACAGCTGGTAGTCTTCCGAACCCTTTTACCTTTCAACCCTTTAAGCTATATTGCACTTATAGCTAGTTTATTAAGCTTGAGCTACCCACGTCATCAATAGAAATATTAAAATTATGAACTTAGAAGAAACTTTTGGACAAATAAAATAGAGTAAACTGCCATTTTGGTCCCTGAGGTTTGGTCAGTTTTGCCACTTTAGTCCAAATTTGAAACTTTTTACATCTGGGTCCCTGTGGTTTCATTTTTTTTTTGCCATTTTGGTCCAAAAAGAAAATCAGCTGCTATTTCTAAAAAAAACCTTGTTTTTTTGTCCTTTTCCTAGGGGCAAAATGGTCATTAAGAAAATATCTACTCTCTTTTTTTTATTTAAAAAAGTAAAAATATATATATATGAATGCCCACGTTTCTTCCTCTTTAACTATCCTTCACCCCCCCTCTCTCTCTCTCTCTCTTCAATCAACCTCCACCACCACCGTATCTCAGCCACCACCACCACTAAATCGAGCCCCACCACCACCGGATCCGGCCGCCACAAACCCACCACCACCAAATCCAGCCACCACAGCCCCACTACCTCCTGATGCGAGTAAGTTCTTCATAACCAGAACTGGAATTAGGGCCAAGCTTAACACGAGGCTTTGGAGTTCTCTTTGGCGACCCGTAACAGCCCTTCACTTCTCCTTAATCGTTGGACACCATGTAATCAGTGACTTTGTTTATAGCTAAATCTGATTTGGTGAGAGGGGTGAAGGGTGGGGTTTTGATTTGGTGACGGGTTGAATTGTTTGGTGTCAAATTATTTATGTTACTCGAATGGTGGTTGAATCTGAGGGGCGGCTGGGGAAGAAAGGGGTGGCGGGGGTGGCTGTCAGTGGTGGTGGGGTTGGTTGACACATACAAATTTAAAGAATAATCACATTTCCTCTTAATCAACCATTATACATGAGGGAACAAACTCTTTTCTGTGAGTAAAAGATAACATATTACAAGCGAAGGCTCTATTGCTCTATATTGGAGTATTTATCAGAGAACACGCAAAAATCGCAATACAAGGAATTCCACTACAAAAATACGATGCAGGTGTCAAGGAAATTGAAGTTAGGAACAAATTGAAGTTACGGTGACCGAATTGATGTTTAATTGTAACAGGGGAGCAAGCCAAGATTTTATTATGGTTGCATTTGGGGAAGATGATAGCTTTTATAAAGTCAAACCAAGATTTTATTTGAGATTATATATAAAAATAAACTTTAAATTATTTGAGTTCAAGACCATTTTGCCCCTAGGAAAAGGATAAAAAAAAGGGTTTTTTTTTAGAAATAGCAGCTGATTTCTTTTTTGGACCAAAATGGCAAAAAAAAAATAAAACCACAGGTACCCAGATGCAAAATGTTTCAAATTTGGACTAAAGTGGCAAAAGTGACCAAACCTCAGGGACCAAAATGGCAGTTTACTCAATAAAATAAAAACAACCCTGAACCCCACCCGATCACCCCATTTTTCTTTATGTTGTAACAAGTACCTTAAGTGAAAAAAATAATAATATTAATAATAATAATCTTAAATCATTTGCACAAACACATAATCTAAAACCTAAAATCACATATAAAATCAAGTGAAAAATAACAATAATGTTCAATACACAAATGGACACCCACACCCACAAGTTGAGATCGGGAAAAACATTTTGGCCTCACTAAAAAGTGAATGCTCTAAAGACTTTGCAAAAGTAAGGTTTTTATTAGAATGTTTTCGTCAAGTCTAACTCTCACATGATATGAAGCAACCACAACAAACTAGTGGGTTTGGTTAGCGGATGTAATGCAATTCAGTATGATTTGCGTGCACTTGCTCGTGGTAACAGTTGTGTGGCGATGGAGACGAAGGCCATAATTGTTTGTAGGGGTTGAGAGGGTGACGATGTATAGAAGGGTTTGGGGTTTGTATAGTTTTTTTTATAGTGCTTGTATTTTGGTATTTTTGTAAAAAAACAAACAAACAAACAACAGTGGTACCCGCATGCAAAAATTTGAAAATGACTATTTCTTTAAAAATTACAACCAAAGCGGTAATATAATCATGTGTGTTTTGTTTTTTTCTATAAATAATGAAAAACTGATTTTTTTCTATAAATAATGAAACTGATGTGATTGGTGTTTTATGAACAGACTAAATGGGCTCAGCAATTCTATTTTTTTGTTTATAGGAATGTCTTGGCATAATATGTTGTATATTTTAGTGTAATCGGGATTGATTTAGTAACCAAAGTGAAGACGATATACATCAAGTAAGTTAAGAGGTGCGGGAGTGCACACCTGTTTAAGTGATTATAATTCTAAGTGTTTGGGCGAAGCCCCTAATGGGGGTTCCAAAGGGGTGGAAGGGGTCCAGGGGCGGAGAAGCGTTCAAAGAGCGGTAGCCCCTGGCGTGGTCCATTATTTTCGTAATGGAAAAACATAATTCTAAAATTATAATTTCCACGAGGCAGTTGTCGGTGGATTATCTCCAAATTCGAAACCCCTCTTTTATCTTATTTCTTCTAGTTCATTTGAATTCATCACACACGTACTGTAGTTCGATTTCTCAATCTGAGTTTTATCCAAATGATTATTCGGGAGAACCACTGAAATAATTTGATCTGAAAGTGATCACACGCCTCTCAGATTTTCCATGGTATACAAAATTCCCCAACAAAGATCAAATTAATTTTTGTGAAGATGGCATGCGGGTAATCGGTGAAGGATATGACAAACAAGTTTGATAAACCGGAGAAATTCAAAAGGTAGGATTTCTATCGATGGCAGAAGAAGATGCGCTTTCTTCTTACAATGCTAAAAGTGGTGTAAGTGTTGACTACTCCTATTCTAGAGATACTGGAGGATGCCAATCTGGAACAAATAAGGAAGCGGTCAAAGTGGAAAAATGACAATACATCTATCTTGGCGACATCCTAAATGGGTTTGTCTTATTCTATGTTTGATGTTTATCAAAACGTAGAAACTGGAAAGTTACTGTGGGACACTTTGGAAGCTAAATACATGGCAGAAGATTCTTCTAGTGAGAAGTTTCTTGTTTGTAATTTCACCAATTACAAAATGGTTGATTCGAGGCCTGTCATGGAACAGTATAATGAACTGTTACGAATTTTGGGGCAGTTTGCCCAACATGACATGAAGAAGGATGAATCCATCTCAGTTTCAAGCATCATTGATAAGTTACCGCCTTCCAGGAAAGATTTCAAACATAATCTGAAACATCATAAAAGAGAGTTAACTTTGGTTGAACTTGGAAGCTACTTCAGAACTAAAGAGGGTTTGAGAGCATAAGAAAAGGTATGGGTCAATGATGACAAGAAATAGGCTAGAACGTCTTTTGTTAATATGGTTGAGACTGGTGAGTCATCCAAGGGATACAGTAAGTTCAAAGAGAAACGGAAATTTCAAGGGAACAACGATTTGGGTCCAAACAAGAAGCCGAATTACCCTTGTTGGAAGTGTGGTAAGGTTAGTCACTTTAAGAGAGACTGTAAATTAGTGAAGAACAATAACAAATCTGGTTCCAAGAACAAGTATGAGGCCGGTCCAAGTGGGTACAAGGACCCGGGCAAGCAAGGTCAAAATTTAGTACAAATTAATAATTCGGTTCAGAATTATGTATCACTAATTTCTGAAGCATCTTATGTGTCACACCCCGACCACGAAAAACAACAAACCGTGGCGGAAACGTCGGGGAGTGTTGTAACAGAATCATTGTTTCACAACCATGGATTTAAACAATTTTGTTTTATTGAATTAAATGTATTACATTACATTGAAATTACAAACAAAACGTGAACAAATATACTTTCATTGTTATTAAGTGACTAAGGCCTCGTCCATTCCTATGTGAGCATGCATCAATATCATCATCAAATATCACCAACTATGGTACCTGAAACACATGTGAAAATACGTCAGCATAAAAGTGTTGGCGAGTACATAGGTTTTATGTGAGTGTCTGATCCATGGCTAGTTTACATGTTGCAATACCTAATTAAAAACCTTGTTTTGAAAAGTTTAATATTGCGACATAATTAACCAACTCAAATCAAGTTGGTTATACTTTATAAAATCTCGTAGCCATGATTCTTAACCCAAAACATTTATTTTATTTAATCAAATTGTAAAACATCTCGTAAAAACTCGTTAATAAAACTCGTATGGTTTATATTATAAAAAAAAACCTTGAAATATAACTTTGTTTTGATTACCTTGCCCAAGTGATCTAGATAACGCAACGATATATAATGTGTTAAAAGCACTTATATATAGGATGTACCAGCGGCGTATCCACCATGCTTTTAACATATTACACCCGCCCCGTTACCATAATTACTTCCCTAACCCAACGGTTCAAACAGTTTCACACGGTTCACATAAATCAAACGGTTATAAACGGATCACATAAATCAAACAGTTACAACGGTTCACATAAATCAAACGGTTACAAACGGATCACATAAATCAAACAGTTACAACAGTTCACATAAATCAAACGGTTATAAACGGATCACATAAATCAAACAGTTACAACGGTTCAAAACGTAAAACAATGTGCTAGCATGTTAAGTGAACATACATAGCAAAACATAATGAAATCATGTACTATAAGCGTACTAATGAACATAGCAAGTATATATTATAAAATCATGAAAAACATGAAAGTAACAAGTAGGCACATGTGTTCCTCTCCAAAACAGTTTGAAAACAGCAAAAGAGGGGACTATGTACTCACTTGAGGATGCTTAGAAGTCTTGAATAACAACCAAGCAAAGCTAGAGGGATCACGGAATCAAACGGCACCTAATATAAGTAACTATGTAAATAAACCAGACCTAAATCAGAAGATCGGATAGGATGAGGTTTCGTAAACCAAATGAGTATTGGAACTCATATGACATGGTTTAACAAAGCCTACAAACTAAATCGAAACCTATCCTAAGTGCTTACGACCCATTACGATCCGTTTAGGTAGCTTACGCTACTTTAACGCGTCGTTCGCGTAAAACGCGCTCGGACTGCCTAACTAATCCTATGACAAGTATTATATGCCTTAATATGTCTAATAATGTTACCTAATTAGTTTAGATATAAAAAATTAGGTTACATATGCTTAAAATGAATTTATGCGTAAAAAGGGCATTTTGGTCATTTTCCTAAGGCGGTTGTTTAGACCGCTTATCTTACGACCCTATATAAGCACTAATCTAAAAGTGACGAGTTAAATATGTTAAAACATGTTTAACGAATTTAGAAAACAAGTTTGATATCAAAACAAACGGCTTTGATACCCAAGAATAGTTTGGTTGCAAAATACGCATAAATACGCATTTTGACCGAAACTATGACTCGTCACTACGCCTAATCAACGTGGTAATCAGTAGGTATAGTCACAAGGGACAATAACCATCGTGATTACTCTCACATTTCGAAGTTCAAACGAACTTCCTGTTGACCATTGACCGGTCAAAGCAGAAAGTCAAACACTGTTTGACTTTTACGCTTAAAAACGCATAAAAGCATGAAAGAAACTTACAACGGGTCCAAGCTAGGAAGAACTTGATCTAAATACTCAGGTATGAAGCATAAAGCTTCAACTTAGAGCATAAAATTAGATCAAGGTGTGAGGAAAATGGAATGGGAGCTTGGGTATTTATAGATTTCGGAGAACCGTTAGGATCGTTCCTCGCATTTCGTGCATTGATCTTGGCCCTCCACTTGGGCACATGGTTTTCAAAACCTTGGGAATACTTAAAACCATCAAATTCCAGCCCATAGAGTGCAAAACCTTGGGTTAAAACCATCAAAACCTCAAAAATGGACCAAGTTCAATGTATCTGCCAGAAATTTCAAAAACGGTCCATGCACTTGTAGAACTTGATTTTTTTTGGCACTTTTAAGCCCCGTTAACCCCATTTCATGGCTCTAAAATGAAGTTAAAGTGTAGGGACTTGAAATATGCTCAAAAATATCTCGGATGTCGGTTCGTTTGGTCGTACGGTTGCGTTGCTCGGTTAATTACGACAGAAATCGTAACGAACGCAAAAACGATCCAAATTACGCGACGAATGGAATTTTATCATACCAATCACTAAAATAAAATATTTTAATGATTACATAAATTTTTGGATGTCCGGATATATTCGGAACGTAAGATATGAGCGAAAATGCAAACTTATGCACTTTTTGACGCTTTTAGTCCCTGTAAGCGAATAAACTTGATTTCGACACACCACACCTTCCAAAACTTATTTCTAAGTTATGTAAAGGTTATTTAAGGTATGTTAAGCCTATGTCACTGTTTTGGAGTGTTTGTTGCATTAAACTGGTTATATTTATGCATCAGTTCGCGTATAACCTTCCAGAAAACAATTTAAAGCTCGAAATCGAACAAGAATTGATATGTGCACATGATACACATATTTATACAAATCCCAAGTATGAAACACAATATTTCATTAATTTGGTATTTTTTTTATGGTCGCAGAGGCACAGGTGTCACAGTCTCCCCTACTTTGGGAAATTTCGTCCCGAAATTTATTCGTATGAGTCTGTCTGTGACGCTGTGTTAAATAATTGTCTTGCATGGAATCTAGGGTGTTTATCTTTTTGCGTAGAATAACCCATCAAAGATATGCAAGTCATAATCCTGTCATTTCCCTCAACGGACATTCTTCAGAAACGAAAACGAACAGACGGAGTCATTTTCAACAGTTATTCATCAGAAATGGAAAATGAAGGAATAACAAAAGGATATTCATTTTCCTCAACGGTCATTCTTCAGAAACGAAAATGAACAGACGGAGTCATTTTCAACGGGTGCTTCCTCATAAATGGAAATGAAGGAACAGGATATTCATTTCCCACGACGGACTTTCATCAGAAACAAAAATGAACGGACGGAGTCATTTTCAACGGGTGCTTCCTCAGAAATGGAAATGAAGGAACATGATATTCATTTTCCTCAACGGTCATTCTTCAAAAACGAAAATGAACAGACGGAGTCATTTTCAACGGGTGCTTCCTCAGAATTGGAAATGAAGGAACAAGATATTCATTTCCCACAACGGACTTTCTTCAGAAACGAAAATGAACGTACGGAGTCATTTTCAACGGGTGCTTCCTTAGAAATGGAAATGAAGGAACAGGATATTCATTTCCCAGAACGGACTTTCTTCAGAAACGAAAATGAACGGACGGAGTCATTTTCAACGGGTGCTTCCTCAAAAATGGAAATGAAGGAACAGGATATTCATTTCCCACAACGGACTTTCTTCAGAAATGAAAATGAACGGACGGGGTCATTTTCAACGGGTGCTTCCTCAGAAATGGAAATGAAGGAACAGGATATTCATTTCCCACAACGGACTTTCTTCAGAAACGAAAATGAATGGACGGAGTCATTTTCAACGGGTGCTTCCTCATAAATGGAAATGAAGGAACAGGATATTCATTTCCCACAACGGACTTTCTTCAGAAATGAAAATGAACGGACGGAGTTATTTTCAACGGGTGCTTCCTCAGAAATGGAAATGAAGGAACAGGATATTCATTTCCCACAACGGACTTTCTTCATAAACGAAAATGAACGGACGGAGTCATTTTCAACGGGTGCTTCCTCAGAAATGGAAATGAATTGAGTTAACTCTAGACACATGACAAAACTTGTTGTGGTTTGTGTGCACTAAATTTCATAATTATGTATGCATCCATAATTACGTAATTCCTTGCACAGTCCGCACAGTGCATTTCATAATGTGTAGGGGAAGAAAATCAAACCTGTGATGAGTGTGACTAGACTACCATAGGGTCCGTTTAATTAGATCGACAAATAATCTCTTTAATTAGACCAGTCTTTTTAGCTATATCATCACATGATATTCCTAACCAGATTTTTGGATAAATCTGTTTAACTAGACCACTTCAAGGGGTCTAATTATGGAATAGTACTTTATAATCCAAGGGTCTTAACTATTATGTAGAAGCCCATTAAGGATTTAAGGTAGTACCTTTGGATATCCTACTATGAATCCCTTATATAAAGATATGGAAGATTCTACGAGGATTTGGATAACGAAAATTCGGATCACACAAAAACATAAGAGAGAATCACATAAGCACATAATTGTTTATCTTGACCATTAATTTGTTATCTTTGGACACGGGTATTTAAAGCACACCAGGAATTCAATCCGTGGATTTCATTTGGCACTTTAAACATCTTCAAGAATCTAACCATGAAGATACGAAGATCTTAATAGGAATTCGGCTTTATCCTTATTGAATCGTAATGTACGTATTGAATCATACAAAGAGTTCAATTAAGGGCTCCGATGAACGATATCCATCCACAAGGATCTTAATTATGAGGATAGAAAGATCCTACGTGGATTTTGGAATTTGTGTAACGAGAGGTGTTTTGACACCTTGCACTAGGCATGCTTAAGTCGATACACAAGGTAGAAAGTTCATGAGGTTGTGGTGCTAGATACGCCAAGGCGACATATGAAACAGAATTTGGGGGTTGAGCAGCGGCAGGATTTGCAACAGCTTTGCTTTGGACAGCAAAGCAGCACATGTTAACCAAATGTCCCCATCATCCACCGTGGGTACATTTAAAACAGGGTATTTGATTCGGATGATAACGGTTATATTGATTACACCAAAAAGCGGTTCCCTTATACGGCTTCATTCCTGAGGCGAGTCATGGTGATAACTAAATCAACGGTCCTCTGGAGAACGACGCCTATTCGCTGGGTAATTGCAGCACCTGGTTCGGACATTTGAGTGTTGTTGCGATGAAGAGGCATCTTGAAGATAGTGGAAGGTATAGGAGGAAACAAGCGAAAGATAATCAAAAGAGAATGACAACGCATGAAAATTGTGACCATTTGTTTGTTACCTAAGGCAAACAAATGAGATGATGACTAATCAAAGTAAGTCGGTCATATTAATGTATCGCGAAGACATGCTTTAGCCTATAAGTGGACACTCACTCCAAGATTTCCCAGGTAAGAATGACTGGTCCGATTATGTGGATTTGTACGAACACTCTAGCCTTAGACAGAAAACTCAGAGTACAGGCGTCCACCCTTCCAGATTGCACATGTTCACATTATAAGACCCAAACTTTGACGGGATCTTGAAAACTTTGAAGGTTCAAAACCTTATAATTAATCATCCTAGAACAGATGATTAGTTTTCAAAGCAGATTCGAAATTTGTGTTCTTGTTGTGGTTGTCACCTAAGGATAGGCGACGGTATTGTTTTATGACTAAACGCAAGTAAACTCGCGTTAAGGTCCTAGGAAGGTTATAGACTAGGTCAAAGCATTACTAATAACCTAATTCCCTATAACCATGAGCTCTGATACCAACTTTTCTGTCACACCCCGACCACGAAAAACAACAAATCATGGCGGAAACGTCGGGGAGTGTTGTAACAGAATCATTGTCTCACAACCATGGATTTAAACAGTTTTGTTTTATTGAATTAAATGTATTACATTACATTGAAATTACAAACAAAACATGAAGAAATAGACTTTCATTGTTATTAAGTCACTAAGGCCTCGTCCATTCCTATGTGAGCATGCATCAATATCATCATCAAATATCACCAACTATGGTACCTGAAACACATGTGAAAATACGTCAGCATAAAAATGCCGGCTAGTACATAGGTTTTATGTGAGTGTCTGATCCAGCATTAGCCTTGTAGCCTAGTTAAATTGTCAGCCACATTGTTATAATTTACAGCATTAAGGGTTTTTATATTTGCCCCTATCTTAATTGGCTGGTTCAGCTGTCACCCGACCGAATCTATGATTGTGGACATATCACTAATTAGGCTCGCCCACCTAAAGTGATAAATCGTTAGTAGTAATGTGCACAAAACCCCCACATACTGCCAGTAATTAAAGATTAGCAAAGACTTAATCACTGCAAAATATAACTGGAAAACATTTAAGGTTTTGTAAAGCAACTTTAATAAAAACAGAATGACTCACATTGCAAGTTTAATTGGACAGAACCTTACCTACTGATTTAGCCTTGTAACCTAGTTAAATAACAATGCACACGAAACTAGGTCAGTAACTTAATACAACATTTACGATAAACTCACGAAATCAAAACCCTCACGACGAATGACAAAGTATAGCCCGAATTCGGGCAGCACCTAAACATCCATCGGATCGGTTTCAATCGATCGGACATTGTATCATAGCAGTGATCGAGTTAATACCATGTACTCGTAGCAGCGTTTTCCTACTTAAAATTACGAATTTGAGCAGTATACTTCGTTTTTGAGTAAAATTTTCGAACACAGATGAATGCCCCATGCACGACCAATTTATAGCTAAATTTTGAGTTTGTCGCGGCCCGCGTAAACCCTAACAACATCTTACGCGGCCCGCGAGGGCCACCCTAGCTATGACTAGGGCTAGCGTGTCACGCGTAGGCCCGCCACGTGGCTGACACGTGGCCTAAAGCTTATCCGATCGAACCACCTAGCTGTCGCGGCCCGCGTAAGCTTAGCTTAAGTCTTACGCGGCCCGCGAGCGACCCATAAATTTTGATTTTCTTATTTTCAACAAGGATTAGGGTTTTGGGGGTCCAGGTTTCTACTTACGGGTCGTTTTGGGATATTTTTGCAGGTCCTTACATCCTCCCCACCTTATTTAAAATCTCATCCTCAAGATTTACTGGAACAGGTGAGGATACTTTCGCTTCATTTCCGATTCCAGTTCCCAAGTGTACTCAGGTCCTTTTTTCGAATCCCACTTGACTTTGACCAGTACTAGCCTTTTGTGCTTAAGAAACTTGACTTTTCTGTCTTCTATTTGAAGCGGTTTTTCCACAAATTTCAACTTTTTATTTACCTTTATATCTTGAAGAGGTACTACCAGGGATTCGTCAGATAAACATTTCTTGAGGTTGGATACATGAAATATGTCATGTACCCCGGCTAGCACTCTTCTGGTAGCTGTAAGCGATAGGCAACTGGTCCTATCCGCTGAATCACTGGGAATGGTCCTATGTACCTTGGACTTAGCTTTCCCTTCTTGCCGAACCGAACTACCCCTTTCCAAGGAGAAAATTTCAAGAGTACCTTGTCTCCGACTTGAAATTCTAACGGCTTACGTCGATTGTCGGCATAACTTTTCTGGCGATCTCGAGTCGTCTTTAGTCTTTCCTTGATTTGAGTTATCTTATTAGTGGTTTCTTGTACAATATCGGGACCTGATAATTGGCTTTCTCCTATTTCTGCCCAGCAAACTAGAGTTCTACACTTTCGTCCATACAGGGCTTCGAATGGGGCAGCTTCGATGCTTGCATGATAACTATTGTTATAGGAGAATTCTATTAAGGGTAGGTGGTCATCCCAGTTTCCACCAAAATCTATTACACATGCCCTGAGCATGTCTTCTAGGGTTTGGATTGTCCTTTCACTCTGTCCGTCTGTTTGGGGATGGTATGCAGTACTTAAATTCAGCCTGGTCCCCATTGCTTTTTGAAAACTTGTCCATAAATGTGAAGTGAAACGACTATCTCTATCTGATACAATGGAGAGTGGAACTCCATGTAAAGATACTACCTCGTCTACGTATAACTTTGCTAATCTTTCCATGCTAAAGGTTTCTTTCATGGGCAGAAAATAAGCTGATTTGGTTAATCGATCCACAATTACCCAAATCGCGTTGTTACCTTTTCTGGTTTTGGGCAACTTAGTAACAAAGTCCATTGTTATTAGTTCCCATTTCTATATAGGCATTTCTAATTGTTGGAGTAAACCTGAAGGTTTCTGGTGTTCTGCCTTAACTTGTGAACAAGTTAGACACTTAGATACATATCTAGCTATGTCCTTTTTCATTCCTATCCACCAGAAGTTATTTCTTAAATCTTGGTACAACTTATTATTTCCAGGGTGCATGGTATATCTAGATTTATGGGCTTCCTCTAAAATTTTATCTTTTAAATTTCCTTGCTTAGGTACCCAAATCCTTTTCTTATGGAATCTCCAAATTCCATCAGTCCCTTGTTCTAGTTCTTTTATTCTCCCTTTCAATCCTTCAGCATCATCCTCGATTGCGGTTACTTGAACGCTTTTCAGTTGTTCCATTAAATCTAACTGTAGATTTAATCTAAGAGTACGAACTCGCCTTTTCTTTTCGTGATACTTACGACTTAGGGCATCTGCTACTACATTTGCCTTTCCTTTGTGATATTGAATATCACAGTCGTAGTCACTTAAAATTTCCATCCATCTCCTTTGCCTCATGTTTAATTCTTTTTGCCCAAATATATACCTTAAACTTTTGTGATCCGTATAGACAGTAAACTTACTCCCATACAGATAGTGCCTCCAAATCTTAAGGGCAAAAATTATCGCTCCTAATTCTAAGTCATGAGTCGTATGATTTTCCTCGTGCTTTTTCAATTGCCTTGAGGCATATGCAATTACCTTCTTGCGTTGCATCAGCACACATCCCAATCCTAGCTTAGAAGCGTCACAGTAAACTTCAAAATCTTCTGTTCCTTCTGGTAAGGCAAGAATTGGGGCGTTGGTTAACCTTTGTTTTAAAATCTTAAAGGCTTCTTCTTGCCTAGATCCCCATTCGAACTTAACTGTTTTACAGGTTAACTTAGTTAATGGCACAGCTATCTTAGAAAAATCTCTTATGAAGCGTCTGTAATAGCCAGCTAATCCTAGAAAACTTCTAACTTCGGTAGCTGATTGCGGGACCTTCCACTTAGTGATCGCTTCTATTTTGGAAGGATCTACGTGAATACCTTCGTGATTTACCATGTGACCTAAGAATTGCACTTCCTGTAGCCAAAATTCACACTTCGAGAATTTGGCGTAAAGCTTTTCCTTTCTTAACAAAGTTAAAAGTGCATGTAGGTGCTCACAATGCTCGTCCTGGTTTTTGGAATAAATAAGTATATCGTCGATGAATATAATTACAAATTTATCCAAATACGGCTTACAGATTCTATTCATCATGTCCATAAATGCTGCAGGAGCATTTGTTAGTCCAAATGGCATGACTGTAAACTCGTAGTGACCATACCTAGTTCTGAAAGCAGTTTTAGGTATGTCTTCTTCTTGTACCTTCAGCTGATGGTATCTGGAGCGCAAGTCTATCTTAGAAAAATATCTAGCTCCCTTAAGTTGATCGAAGAGATCATCAATCCTAGGTAATGGGTATCGATTCTTAATTGTAACCTTATTTAATTCCCTATAATCGATACACATCCACATTGACCCATCTTTCTTTTTCACAAATAACACTGGTGCTCCCCAAGGGGATGAACTAGGTTGTATGAATCCTTTACTTAGCAATTCATCTAATTGCTTTTTCAGTTCTAACATTTTCGTGGGTGCTAACCGATAGGGTGCCTTGGCTATTGGTGTAGTTCCGGGAATTAGATGAATTCTAAATTCTACCTCTCTATCTGGTGGTAGTCCTGGTAGCTCTTCTGGAAATACATCCGGGTATTCTGTTACTACAGGAATTTCCTTAAGTTCCTTACCTTTAGTGCTAATGATTACAGAAATCATATATGCTATTCCTTCCTTTCGTTCATAACTAGCAACTTTCATTACTGAAATGAACTTCATTGGCTTACGTTGCTTATTTCCTGTAACCATAATTATTTCTCCTGCTGGTGTATGGATTTATGAAATTTTTATCACAGAGGATTCGAGCATGGTTGGCTACTAACTAATCAATTCCTAGCACGACATCGAATCCAACTAAATTCATGGGTAGCAGGTTTGCAGAAAATTTGTGGCCTGAAAGTTCTATATTCCCTTCTTGAAGAACCTGATCTATGTTAACAGAATTACCATTTGCTGTTTCTACCGTATAAATCTGCCTAAGTTTGGTTAAGGGTAGGTTAAGAGCTTGGCAGAATGAAGTATTTATAAAACTTTGGTTTGCACCAGAGTCAAATAATACTTTCGCGTAAATGTCGTGTACCAGAAACGTACCAGCTATTACATCGGGAATTAGATATGCTTCCTGGGTAGTCAGCTAGAAGGCTCTTACGTTCTTCTTATTAGTTCCTTCAGCAGGTTTGGCCTTGTTATCGGCTGGCTTGACCAGCTTAGGGCATTCTGGTCTGAAATGCCCAGCTTCTCCGCAATTGTAGCAGATCTTTGATTTCTTCTTGCATTCCTCCTCCCGGTGGCCCGGAATTTTGCAGAAATTACAATTTTCGTTACATCTTCCAAAATGTTTCTTTTTGCAATTCCTACAAAATGGCGGGGTGGAAGATGACCCAGCCCCCATTCTTTTCAAATTATTACCCATACGAAATCCTTGGGTAATCTTTTGGGCCAATTCATTTTTCCTGTTTTCTTCTCGTGTACGTATCAGCCCGTCGGTCAAGGTGTTGGCTAATTCCACTGCATCGTCAATTGTGCGGGGTCTCGCAGCTTTGACGATATCACAAATCTCGCTAATTAAACCCCAAATATAGCGAGAAATAAGTACCGGTTCTGGCGAAGCCAGAGTTGGTACAATTCTGGCATATTCGAAGAATTTCGAAGTATACCCTCGACAGTCAACATCTACCATCCGGTGACTCAGGAACTTATTTGCCATTTGTTCCTTTTCATATTCGGGACAAAATTTCCTTTCCACCAACCGCTTAAATTCTTCCCAACTCATGGCATAAGCCATGTCACTTCCTTTGGCTTGCAACACCGTATTCCACCATTCCAATGCCTCTTCCTTGAAGAGGTGGGATGCATACATAACCTTGAATTCTTCGGCGCATTTACTTATTTTAGTTACTGCTTCGGTCTTTTCTAACCAACGTAGCGCAGCAGTCGCCCCTTCATTGCCTGCAAATTCAACGGGTTTACAGGCAAGAAATTCTTTATAAGTGCAACCAGGTGTTGCAACTTTCATTTTCTTAAGTATTGGGGCTTTAACCATATTATTATCATTATTGACGCCTCCATTGACACTGTTACTGATATTGTCGTCGCGAGTACGCTTGCTGTGGTTGGCTTGCGAGGGTTCAACGGGGTTCTTAACAGCAGCGACAATTGTCGGGATAGCATTGGCTATTCCCTGGGCGACAATATTTTCTATGTCTTGCCTATTAAGAAAATGATCCTCATTGTTTTGTTCAGATTGATTAACTTCATTGACTGGTTGGTTTTCCGCGTTTTCCATCTGAATAATTATCAATATATGCAAATTATTACCACAAAATAGATAACAACCAAACACAATAAGGCAATCACAAAAATCATGTCAACACGTATAGCCAAAATTGTCGACTTTGCGACTTTCATATTTTTATATATATTAGTATGCATCAATACACACCAGTTATATTACAAAAGTTTTATTTTGAGTTATTTTACATGATTATATTTTTATTATTGATTATTATTATTTTATTATTATTATTATACAAACACCCGACCACAGTTAACCGGCTCTTTAGAAACGACGCTTCCTCTCGTCGTATTTCCAAGTGATTTTCTCCCCCACTTCCCTAATTCTATTTCCAGCATCCACCGGTTCCTCGCCATAGTGGCGGAGTTCAGCCAGGTTTTCTGTGCTCATAGGTGAGTTTGGTGCAGGCTCAGGGTCAAACTGGGGAAAATAGACGTTAGGGTTATTCATGAAGTTCTGAAACTGCCAGTCACTAGTCCACCATTCCTCCAATTCTCCGGGTAGAAGTTGGTGGTTGACAATAGGATCCGGGATAGCAGGTTCCAGTTTAACTGGAAGTTGTGATTCAACGGGGTAATTGAAGAGGTTTTCATCGGCAGGTCCGATGAGGTCACAATTCGCCAGTTTGCGATCAAGCTCCTCCCATGGTGGCATTTCCTGGGCTTGCCCGGAACTTTCCCCGATCTCCTTTCCTTTACCTTTATCTTTCGGATCCACAGTCTTTTTAACCTTCTGGGCAACTGGCTTCTTCCTACGCCCGCGTTTCCAGTCCAAGATTCTCCTCCTCTTTTTTGGCTTTGGTTTCTCCTGGACCTGAGCCTGGAATGTTTGTGGTTCCTCAGTATCCGGCTGGTAGCCAGATGGGTTTCCTGTGGTATCCATATCGGTGGTATGGATAGTAAAGTTTCGGAATGCCTCCGATAATTCGTTCATGCTGTTAGCACATATGAAGAAACACACACAAACTTAAGTTAATATTTTATTTATCAATTTAAGTTTTCACAGAATCACAAAATGACAATTTGAAAAATTAAGTATTTCTAAATACTTAATTGGCTTAAATCAGTGGCTCTGATACCACTTTTTTCTGTCACGGCCCCCGACCCGGTTTTACCCGTTTCAGGAGCGGCGGGACAGAAATCCGTGGTATTGATGTTTATTTTGGCAGCGTAAAATTTTAACAGGATCTGTTAAACTGAAATTACCCAATTATTTTATTTCACAATTTGGGACAAACCCCATAATTTACAATAAAGGAAATTTCACGGGGAAATTCCCACATGTTTATTTATTTTATTTACTGAGCCACATTCTTCAAGCTGGTGTCCTACGCGGCACTTTTCTTGGTTCACAGTAAATCACCTAAAACATGTTTAAAAAGATTTTATCAGCGGGGAAATACTGGCGAGTCATTCAATTTGCACAAAATGACACATTGTTATAATTTACAGCATTAAGGGTTTTTATATTTTCCCCTATCTTAATTAGCTGGTTCAGCAGTCACCCGACCGAATCTATGACTGTGGACATATCACTAATTAGGCTCGCCCACCTAAAGTGATAAATCGTTAGTAGTAATATGCACAAAACCCCCACATACTGCCAGTAATTAAAGATTAGCAAAGACTTAATCACTGCAAAATATAACTGAAAAACATTTAAGGTTTTGTAAAGCAACTTTAATAAAAATAGAATGACTCACATTGCAAGTTTAATTGGATAACTTGTAGCCTAGTTAAATAACAATGCACACGAAACTAGGTCAGTAACTTAATACAATATTTACGATAAACTCACAAAATCAAAACCCTCATGACGAATGACAAAGTATAGCCCGAAACTTAAACATCCATCGGATCGGTTTCAATCGATCGGACATTGTATCGTAGCAGTGATCGAGTTAATACCCTGTACTCGTAGCAGCGTTTTCCTACTTAAAATTACGAATTTGAGCAGTATACTTCGTTTTTGAGTAAAATTTTTGAACACAGATGAATGCCCCATGCACGACCAATTTATAGCTAAATTTTGAGTTTGTCACGGCCCGCGTAAACCCTAACAACATCTTACACGGCCCGCGAGGGCCACCCTAGCTACGGCTAGGGCTAGCGTGTCACGCGTAGGCCCGCCATGTGGCTGACACGTGGCCTAAAGTTTATCCCGTTGAACCACCTAGCTGTCGCGGCCCGCGTAAGCTTAGCTTAAGTCTTACGCGGCCCGCGAGCGACCCATAAATTTTGATTTTCTTATTTTCAACAAGGATTAGGGTTTTGGGGGTCCAGGTTTCTACTTACGGGTCGTTTTGGGATATTTTTGCAGATCCTTATAGTACTCTATGATTCATGTTGCGTTAGCGTTAAGCGTTTGCGACTGTAAAGCGTTTGAACATGCAGCGGTGCTGTGTGATGAAAATGTATTTAGACTAACATAACCCATTGTTTATATCGAATCTAAGTGTATAAAACGGTTACAAATCGAGGCAAGTATTAACGAATAACAATCCGAAAGGTCGGGTTGTTACAAATAGTGTTGCTACCTTGGCTATGGCCTATTGCCAAGTGTATAATGGGATGCCTAGACACTTAAGTGTTAGACACAACCTGATTCATGAGCTCATCATGCATGGTGTGATATTGGTGGAGTTTGTGAGAACTCAACATAATTTAGCTGACCATTTACCCAAAGAGTTAAGTAGAGATCTTGTGCACAAGGTGGCCGTATGGATTAGATTAAAGTCCACATGAAATTTCTCATATTAAGATACCCAATTTCCACCTAATATGACATTAGGTGTTGAACTCAATGCGGAAAGCTTAACATCTAGAGTTTTGGAACAAATTAGTAGCATCATCCCAAGTTATGTGTTCAAACCTGCAAGTTAAAGGAGGTTGAAGGTTAACTTCTTAATATTTCTTTGAAAAAGTGCATATGTAGGTGCAAGTGTAAAGAGCTACCTATATGAGCATCGAGTTTAACCGCTTCAAGAAGCTAGAACTTGGCTTCGGTATGTTCATTGAAGGATAGGACACATGCTAGTAAAAATAGTGGCAAGAAAGAACATAAGAGTATGCAAACTTATGTGAATATTATTTTCAACTTTGACTAGAAAGGGTTCAACCCATAGTGACACCTAAATATTCAAAAATTTGGAATGTGTAATTTACTAATGTGAAATTCAATCGTCGCGATATTTCATAAAGTTTTATTGTTGTGAATTTGTTTAAGTTAATCAAGGATTACGCTAGAATAGGGAAGGAATGTTGTATATTTTATTGTAATCGTGATTGACTAGGTGACCAAAGTGGATTATATACACATCAAGCCAGTTAGGATGTGCGTGAGTGCACATTTGTGTTGAGTGGTTATAATCTAGTGTTTGGGCGGAGCCCCTAATGGGGGTTCCAAGGGCATTGCCTCTGGGAGCAGGGTCCAATGGACGGCAGCCCCTTGCGGGGTCCATTATTTTGCTGAAAATACCATTATTTTCTTAATGGAAAAAAATGGCAATTTTGATGGTAATTTTAATTTTAAAATTATAGCTGACATGAGGCAGTTACCGGTGTATTATCCCCATATTTGAAACCCCTCTTTTGTGTTATTTCTTCTGGTTCATTCGAATTCATCATACACACACACACACACACACACACACTATAGTTCAATTTCTCAGTCTGAGTTGTATCCGATTGAATTATTCGGGAGAACCATCGAGATAATTTGATCTGAAAGTGATCACACGCCTCTCAGATTTTCTGTGGGATACAAAATTCCGCAACACAATATGCTTTGATAGGATCATACATTCGTTTATATCAACTCACTAGTGTGATTCATTATTCGGTTACAATACTAGGGAAAAGATCAAATAGGGAGTTTATTTTGGCTAGGAAGTGTAGGAAGCAATATGATTAGGACATGTGGCAACATTTAAAATAAAGAAAAAGGGTATTTTAGTCAATCCAACCCTTTCTTCTTCATTTTCAAAACCCAGTAGCTTCAAAACCCACCATCTTCAACCATTTCTTCACTTTCTATCTCAATAATCACTACATTATAGTGCGATTTTCATCACAAATCAATGATTCAAACACCCGATCAACGTGTTCTTCACCTTTTTTGAAGAAAACCCAGTTTAATTTCATAAAAAAGTCTCGTTTTTTCCGTTGATTTTGAAGATAATCACTCGATTCGACGTTGATAAGTGTTTCTATCATTCAAACTTCGTCAATTGTTGAAGAAATCACTTCGATCCATGTAAGAAATTCCTTAATTTCATTTTTACGATCTTGGTTTTTGATTTAGTCATTGCCTTTTACGATCTTGGCGGGGGTCCGGGGGCAGCGCCCCTGGTAGCGGGGTCCCAGTGGCGGCAGCCCCTGGCAGGGTCCAAGGGGCAGAGCCCCTGGCTGGGGTTGAATTGTTGTAATAAAAATGTATCAGGAAAATTAATTTTCTGTAAATTGCCTCTGGAAAACTGCATTCATAGACAGTGTTTCTGGTTCTGTAAACAACAGGTTCTGGTCATTGCGTTTTAGTTAGATTCTGGTTTTGTGAACAACAGTTTTTGGTTCTGTGAACAACAGTTTCTGGTCATTGCGTTTTAGAAATAAAACATTTTTAAATTGTTTTTACTCATTGCGTTTTAGGTAAACACATTTTTATGTGTATTCAGTTTATTGCGTTTTAGAGAGAACAATTTCTTTTGTGTTTTTAGGCCATTGCGTTTTAGAAATAAGACATTTTTATGTGTTTTCTAGGCATTGCGTTTTAGAAATAAGACATTTTTAAGTGTTTTCTGGCCATTGCGTTTTAGAAATAAGACATTTTTAAGTGCTTTCTGGCCATTGCGTTTTAGAAATAAGACATTTTTAAGTGTTTTCTGGCCATTGCGTTTTAGGTAAAACACATTCAGTCCATTGCGTTTTATAAAGTACACTTTCTTTTGTGTTTTTAGGCTATTGCGTTTTAGAAATAAGACATTTATTTGTGTTTTCTGGTCATTGCGTTTTAGAAATAAGACATTTCTTTGTGTTTTTTGTGCATTGCTCATTTTTTTTACATTTTTTTTTCACTGCGTTTTACGAAACTGGGTTTTCAAAAAAAATTTCGAAAATATAGCAATAGTATACTCGTTTTAAAGATAAAAAAACGCTCGTTTTTTTGGTGCAATTTTTATAAAAAAAATAATGTCGTATGAAAAAGTTATTAACGTTTAAAAAATGGGGGGGAATTGGAGGAGAGAGAAACTATTGTGCTGGATTGACTAGAATGCCCCTAACAAATCCACGCGCCTCTTTTTTTTTCTTCAATTTCATTCATTTAATCTTAGCCATTGATTAACTAAATGGATGGTCAAGATCACTTCCTAGCCTTCCTAGCCAAATAAACTTCCTATTGTATCTCCACCCTTCAATACTATTATCATTCATCACCTAACGGTTATTATAATTATCTTGCTGCTCTGAAAAAATTATAAAAAAAGCTGGATGAAAAAATTCCAAAAAAAAGTTTGATGTCTCATATTCATTACAATCCCCTAACCAAATCTTTCAACCCGGTTTAAAGAATAAACGTCACCGGTTTAAGAAGTTAAGAAAACTGGTTTACCTAATTTATACCGAACAGTATATATCCATCCATCCCAGCCAAAATAATTGTAAGTCAAGTTTTTTCCTCACGATTTTGTATCTTTTTAGTTCACATAAATTAACTGTCTAAATAAAATAAAGAAAAAAGTGAAAATTAACGAAAAGAAATATATTATGTCTAGTTTTATGATTAATGTAACTGATTTTGTTAAAAATAAAATAATTATCAAAATATACATTCATAGATCGAAGTTGTCTTGATACATAAAGGTGAGTTGGATCATACAAAGCACATTATTGGAATCTGAGTACCGAAAAAGATTGGAAAAGAAACAGAAAAAAGGACAATGAAATAAAAGGCAAGTCATTTGTCATTTTGCTTCAGTGTGTGGAAACGAAAATCCCCTTCAAGTAAGCTATCTCCCTGCAGGTTAAAAAACCACCATATGGGCCCAACACTTTACTTGGGAGCAATTAAGAAAATATATTTTCCGACCACAACAACTGTAATTTCCATGAAATTGTTCAGAACCTTTCATTTTCATCCAAAGTACAATGAATATATTATATTAAAAAGAAAGATGATATACATCCTTATTCCCTTCTTGTCAATGTAAGATAGCTGAAGATCAACAGTATACTAAAGCTATATTGATTCACCTTCAATATATTTATCCACCTTATTAGACCACCCATAGTAGAAAGGTGAAGTGGCGTGATGTTGTCACCTCATGCCAAATACGCTGGCCACAACGCCCCCAAGGGCGTGATTCGATCGAAAGGCCTGTTTAATAAAACGCCGGGGAACTTGTGAGTTGGCCAATAAAGCCGTTGGGAGCAACGATCAAATTTAAAATAAAAGCTGCAATATATATATAGGGTCAGGATTTAGAAAAAACGGTAAAAAGTGTGAGAACGGAGAGAACGGTTATGGATCGTCAGATCAAAACAATCTATGGACTAGATGACGCGGTGGCGTTTTCGTAAGTAACATCATTTTTATTAGTGTGGCGCGTTTCATTAAGGGTAAAAAAGTCTTTTGACTTCTCTACATAAAACTTCAAACTCATGAATAAAACGCCATTAAAAATCCCGCCTTAACCTACATAGCACACATCATCCTAATCTAAACGCCATTAGATATCAAACAACAAACTTTGTTTTTAAACGATAAAGCTGAACAAATAGTAACTGAAACGACGGGACTTAATTACTAGCATTTATTATAATAAAATCCCGCCAAAAACATCCTATATATACAACATCTCAGACCTTCCATTAAACACACTAAACCCCAAACGTCATATTTAATATATACTATTCATCTTAGAAACGCCAAAAAATCCAAACATCAAAGATTCCTAAACACAAAACGTTTCTTTGAAATTCAGTTTGGTTGTCGGTAAGGTTTCGCTCAATGTGATGGACAAAATCCTTAAGTGAGGATATTGTCCATCTCATTGAGTAAAATCTTATTAACTTTATACTCAACTTCCATCCAAATTATAAACGCCAAAACATACAAAAACCACAAAATTGCAAAAACGTCATTTCTTGGAGATTCAGTTTTGTTCTCAATAAAGTTTAGCTGTATGGGGTGGACAACATTGTTAGACATCTTTCTTAACTGAGGATTAACAATGTTATCCATCTCATACAACAAAACATTTTGAATGACCAATTTAGAGGTTTAAGGTACTTTTATTTAGTGGCGTTCTTTTTCTCGGTAAAATGCCAAAAAGTTAAAAAAATCAAACATCGTTCCTTGGATATTCAATATTATTCTACGCGAAGTTTCGCCGAATGGATTGTTAGCTGAGGGGTGTAACTCAATAACATTTTGCTGCATGAGATGGACAAATCTTCAAGAAAAGGTAACTAGAAACAGTAACTACAAAACAGTAAACTGAAGCGACAGAAACTTTATTTTTAACAACATTTATTCTATTAAGATATAAAACGCCAAACTTGAAAGATGGGACATGTTACAGACTTCAGAGATAAAGCTTATCAAAAACAGTAATTACAAACAGTAACCGAAACGACGAATACTTTATTATAATAATATCCCGCCTAAACTACGCGCCAAAGACATCCTATAAAATGATACCTCTCAGCAACTTCCATTTGATCACACCAAAAAAACAAACGCCAATGTTCCTAAATACCACTCACTGTAAAACGCCAAAATTTAAAAAAAAATCAAAGATGGCTAACATGCTTTCTTAGATATTCAGTATTGTTCTGCGTGAAGTTTCACTGAATGGATTGTTAGGTGAGGGGAGTTACTCAGTAAGATTTTGCTGCATGAGATGGACAAATTTTCAAGAAAAAGATACTGATGACAGTTATATTGTGTTCTTTGTTCATGAAGAAGGCTTGGATGAGGAGAAGAAATCAATGACACTGAACAGTGGGATGATTATAAAGATGAAGATAAAGTTGAAGAGCAAAGCGAAAAACCCACTCACACGGCATCGATCTATGTCCCCAACATCCACAAAGCCACTTCAACAAACGAACAAACAAAGTACACTACTAAAAAACTGCCTCATTTCCGACCAAGGTTTTAGTCGGAAAACTTTCGGAAAACGGCGTTTCCGACCAATTTCCGACAGAAATACGTTTGTAGGAAAAAGCCTTGTAGGAAAATATTTCCGACAAGCATTCCGACTAAATTCGCGACAAATTTCCGACAAAAAGAAAAAGTTACTATTTCCGACAAAGTTCCGACCACAACTTTCCTACAGCTTTGCGACCGCCGTTTTCCTACTATGTTCCGACCAAAAGGTTCCGACAAAGTTCCGACCGCCGTTTTCCTACAGCTTTCCGACCACAGTTTTCCGACCAATTTCCGACTAAAAAACTTTTTAATAAAAAAAAACTAAAAATTCAGATTTTTCTACTAAAAATACAGAAAAAAAATCCAATAAAAATCCTAAATACGACACGATTATAGAACTGAAAATTCATCCACAAAATACAAAACGGTTGTCAAATTATAGGTTCAACAACCAAATATGCCACGGTTTTTAAATTACAACTTCAACCGCAAAAGACAACAAACAAAACTAAACTATGGTGGAGGATTGCTAGGATTACCAAACTGCTTCATCAACTCGGTTATTTGTCGTTGCATATCTTCTCTCATTTGTGTTGCATCTCTTCGACTCGATTTTGCAACACTTCCGTGTGGGGTTGTTGCGCCTCTTCGAATCATTTATTTAACTTTTCCACTTGGGATTGCAAGTTCCACACCTAAACAGCATACATAATATTAGTAAAAAAGCTATATATATAGACACACTAGTAGGAAACCCATGCGATGCAACCCGTTTGACATAATACGTTAATCCAATTATATAATTAACAAAACTATCTGTAAGATACTAGGATCTAAGGATATAATGTAAAACCAAAAACACATTTTATCGATTTTCCTTTTTATTGATCTCTATCAATAAACTAGTTTTATACCCCCGCCCGTGTTGCGGCGCGCTAAACAGAATCGTTCTCAGTTTGATAACATAACATGATCTAGGAAAAAAAATTACATCGAGGAGTAGAGAAAAAACTGATCAAAAAATAGAAAAAAGCAAAACGACAAAAAAATATTGTTGAATATAGCCCCGATTACACACGTGTACAATGGTTCGTCAGAGAACGTAGTATGTAATTTGAGATATTGAATGGTTTGCCATTAAAACACTCGATCAAACATCAAGATAGAGTAGTGCAGATTCTCATGTCATGTCTAGATTTGTCATTGAACGACTGCAATATCATATAGATGAACCCCCCTCAAACATGTCACCAGGCAGCTTCCTATGTTCTATAAACAATTAGAAATCCACAAAGTATTATCAAATGAAGTATAAAGAACATAGAATATATACCAGGTTCCTTTATCCACAATGTTACATGCATGTGGCAACTCTGATTCCCTCATACCATTGAAGAAGAGCTGCATTGGAAATCAATGGAAATGAATATTGTAAAATAAAGATTTTTAAAGACAGGAAAAAGTACACACATTTGTAATAAAGGCTTTCATGTTTTTTTTTTTTTGTAGGCTGAGATTTGAACAAATGTGAAATCCATACACATTTGTAATATAGGCTTTCATTTTTTATTTTTTTTGTAGGCTGAGATTTGAACAAATGTGAAATCCATACACCTGCTTCTAAGTTGAGTTGGCTAGGAACCAAACTTGGTTATAATAATAAGAAATATGAGACCAGTAAATCGGTGCTAAAGAGCGAAATTTACCAAACACGTCTTTCAGGCCTAGGTGGGAAGTTCTAATATCTGAACCTCGTTCCTCGAGGATCCGATAAAATGATAAGCAACAAAGACGTCTTCAAGGTAACTGCAGATCATAAATTCAAAATCTTGAATTAGATAATGTAGTTTTATGCTCATAATGGTAATTTAATCTAATTCTGGAACAAATAATCTCACATTTAAGTATCTAGCATGACAGATCTACATACCCTAATAACTTGATAAAATAATAATCTAACAAAAGTTAAACGGATTAAGATTCAAGATTGTAAGTCAACAACAAACACACTACTCCTATTCGATTAAGATCACCACTGCAAGAAACCATGAGATGCCAATTGTTCTTGTAAGCCCCTAAACATGACCAGATTACAACTCAAGATTATCAAATAATTATCATTCATTAAAAAAAATATCCCTTAAAACTCAACAAAATCAATCTATTTTAGACATCTTTAACGAAATCATCACCAGTACTACAACTAACTCATTCAAAAACAACAAAAAACAAATTGTTTTCAAAATTAGAAAATAAACAAAAATGATCAGAAAAGTTATACTTTATGATCATCTAACGGAAATAAAATTAACAACCTTGGAAAATCATACCTTATACCAACTCTGTTCAGATTGTGCGAGATTAAGGTAACATCAACGACCTCGCCTTAGCTTCTAAGGGGCTATCCTAAGTATCAATCAATTCAGGTTAGAAATTTATGCAACAACGATCAACTGGTTTGCTGTTAAAAAAAGGTTTATTAATTGGTCTGAGATGTGATTTAATTGTTAAAAGTATCAATGAAAAGAACTAAATGTTCAAAGCACAACAGACCCAAAAGGAAAAACTCTTTTTTTTCTAACTTATGAGTTTGTATAAGGACCTAGCTGGTGCTAAAGAGATATATTTCACTTCAAACAATGATCATAACTCCATAAGTCTGGAAAACTCAATCTAAATAAAAAAAAATCAACATATTTCAAAAAAACCCTAAACAACCTCTGATTCAAAGAGCTAGGGCTCCATAACTACTTATTCAAACTCTCACAACAATTGCAGGTGAACAAAACCTATTCATGATTCAGTAAACGGAGAAATTATACACAACCTATTTCAACAAAAATCAATCCAATCTACACCTATTAACATCATAAAGTAGTTTAACAAACAACTAACAGTTGTATGCTCAAATTTCACAAATTAGATGATGAAACCCTAGCCAAAACTGAATCGAATAGAAATCGGGTTGAACGAACCTGAGCCAAAACACATCTCGAATCTTCACCAAGTCTGAGCCAAACGCAACCTGAACCCGATTGGAAGCTTGTCGAACCCAAAATCCCCACCGTCGCCGCCACTAACAGCGGCGCCGTCGCCTGAATGCCTCACCGGAGCGACACAATTGTCGTCGCAGCCCTCTTCCTTCTCTGGTCTGCTTGTCTCTCGATCTATTCTCTCTCCGTCTCTTCTTGTTCTATCGGAGGCACCACCATGCGCCGCCACCACAGCGGTGGCCGGCCGTCAACCGAGGGGGGGGTCGTCTGCTGGGGGTGTTGTCGGAGAGGGGAGCCGGTGGTCGGTTGTGTCGAGAGGGGTGAATAGAGGATCTGTGGGTGGATCGAATGAGAGGATAGGGGATTAGGTTTTTGAAGAAATGAGAAGATGATGAATAGAAGTTAGGTTTTAGAGAGAGAGACAAGGTGTCGGCTATAGTATCTGATATTGGGTTTCTACAAAACAATGAAGGAGAAGGAGTAAAATGCATTTATATAGCTAGGTTTTATTTTTGGGTTGGGCTCAAGGCCCGTTAGTGCTTTGAGTGGCCCAATGGCGTTCTCGAAGCCCGTTTTCACTCCCGAATTCCGTAATATGTTGTAAAATATTATTTAAGGGTCGAAAGCATGTGAAATTATGTCATATACCGTTATTAGACGCGTATACCCATTGGTCGCGTTAAATCGCTTAAACCGCGTAGTTTGTCGTTTTTAAATTCGTTTCTCGATCCATTTTCGTCTGCGGATATTAAAATTCTAAAACGAAGCTAAATATATCGTATAATTTTAGTTTTGAAGACATTACGCATTTCCGATGCTTCCGTTTCGTTGTCGGTGCGTTCTTGCAGTCGTGTTTCTCGTTCATGTTTGCGTTTGTGACGTACGGAAGCACGATAAATTCGCAAAACTAAATTAATAAATATAAAATACGCGTACAAAATTCGTAATTTTCGGCGTTGTCAGTATTTTGTTCGGTTTTCGTTCGCTACCGTTTAATATTTCGCAGATTCCACACAAATCGTCATACGCGTACTGTAAAGTCGAATAGACGTTCCTAGGCATACCAAAGGCCTAATTAAGTTAATTTGTGTCGTAAACAATATTTATTATCGTTTTAAACACATGTTAATCGCGTAATTAAAGGCGTAAATTACCGGTTGTCACATTCTCCCCCTGTTACAGAAATTTCGTCCTCGAAATTTAGACTATGTTATCTCCTCAGAGTTGTGTTATGCATAGATAATACAAATAGTGTCAAAGTGAATGACCACGAATTCGAATCAAGACTTATTCGAATTATGTGAATTTAAGGACATGCTATAGCAATAAGAACCCAACGGGCAAAAGAAATGTGTTTTCAGAAGTTGTTGTCAAAGGAAACGAGGCGTGCCGATACAGTCACCAGTGTGACTAAGTTGACAGGGGTTCAACAAAGAATAGGAATTTCGACCATTCCATCTTTTGTACACATTAATTATATATGAAATACTTATACTTTACAAACTTATACGCATTGTACACGTTTATACGTGTATGTACACTATCGGGACCCGTTAATTAAAACAGGCTAAGTATGTGTATATATATATGTATGTGTGTATGTATGCGTGTGTGTACACTTGGACAAACACATACTTATACATATATATAGGGAGGAGATCATGCGAGAACCACCCTTATTGCGAGAACCAATGTGAACACAGCCTAAAATAGCTAAAAAAACCTAACCCCCACCCCCCCCCCCCAAAAAAAACCTAAACCCCCACCCCAAAAAAAAAAAAACCTAACCCCCCCCCCCCCCCAAGCTAAATGCTAAAAACTAAAACCCCCAAAAAACCTAAAAAAAAACCTACCCCCCCCCCCCAAAAAAAAAAAACCTAAACCCCCCCTCCCCCACCCCCCAAAAACCTAAACCCCCCCCCCCCCACCCAAGCTAAAATGCTAAAAACTAAACCCCCAAAAAACCTAAAAAAATCTAAAAAAATAAAAAAAAATCTATTTTTTTAAATATTTTTTATGCTCAAATCGCTACTTTTAGTGGCAAAAAAATTTTATTTTTTTTTAAATAATAATTTTTTTAATTTTTTTTTTTGGCTTCGAAAAGTGGCGATTTTTATATAAAAAATATTAAAAAAAAATTGTGTGATTTTTAGCTATTTTTAGGCATTTTTGGTTGTGTTCACATTGGTTCTCGCAATAAGAGGTGGTTCTCGCATGATCTTCTCCCTATATATATATATATACATACATATAGACACAAGCATATACATTTACATACACACATATACCCCCACATGATTATATAACAAAAGAATAAATGTTTTAGTCGGAAAATGGTCGGAAATTTCCGACAACTTTCCGACCAATAAAGGTTTTAGTCGGAAAATAGTCGGAAATTTCCGACAACTTTCCGACCAATGTTGTGTTTCGTCGGAAAGTGGTCGGAAATTTCCGACCATTTTCCGACACCAATTTTCGTTTTTTTCATTTTTTCAACCTTTAAACATCGTTTTTCCATTCCATCTTTTGTACACATTAATTATACATGAAATACTTTTACTTTATCAACTTATACGCATTGTACACGTTTATACGTGTATGTACACTATCGGGACCCGTTAATTAAAACAGGCTAAGTATGTGTATATATATGTATGTGTGTATGTATGCGTGTGTGTACACTTGGACAAACAAATACTTATACATATAGACACAAGCATATACATTTACGTACACACATATACCCCCACATGATTATATAACAAAAGAATAAATGTTTTAGTCGGAAAATGGTCGGAAATTTCCGACAACTTTCCGACCAATAAAGGTTTTAGTCGGAAAATGGTCGGAAATTTCCGACAACTTTCCGACCAATGTTGTGTTTCGTCGGAAATTGGTCGGAAATTTCCGACCATTTTCCGACACCAATTTTCGTTTTTTTCATTTATTCAACCTTTAAACATCGTTTTCCATTCCATCTTTTGTACACATTAATTATACATGAAATACTCTTACTTTACCAACTTATACGCATTGTACACGTTTATACGTGTATGTATACTATCGGGACCCATTAATTAAAACATGCTAAGTATGTGTATATATATGTATGTGTGTATGTATGCGTGTGTGTACACTTGGACAAACAAATACTTATACATATATATGAAAAGCTCTTACTTTACCAACTTATACGTATAATTATACCCAGTCATATATATGTATACGCTATCGGGACCCATTACTTAAACTAGGCTTTTACTATTGTATAAGTGTGTATATATGTATATGTATGTATGTGTATGCACCAATACAACTACATACTAATACACACATACATATACATATAGAGACAAGAAATACGTTTATATATATAGATATACACCTCGGTATAATTAAATATGAAAAGAATAATTGTTTTAGTGGGAAATTGGTCGGAAATTTCCGACAACTTTCCGTCCAAATGTTATGTTTCGTCGGTAAGTCGTCGGAAATTTCCGACCATTTTCCAACCAATTTTTTTTCTTCTTTTATTCTTATTTTTGGTCGGAACTTAGTCGGAAGTTTCCTTCAAATTTCCGACAATTTTTTTTTTGTCGGTAAATTGAAGGAAAATAGTCGGTAAAACCAGATTATTTTTTTAGTTGTTATTTTGTCGGAAAATGGTCGGAATTTTCCGACCAAATTGGTTTTGTCGGAAATTTTGGTAGGAAATCCCCCTTTTTCTAGTAGTGGTAATCAGATCGACGGGTTTGTTAAGTTTTACATAAAAATGCCATATATTTGGTGACAGTTCTTGTAGTATTAAAGATGAGAGAGACTGATGACAATGAAGATTGTGAAGAGAGATCCGATTAGGATTTTTAATTTATTTTTTTCGCTTCTATTTTTTCCCCTGTGGTTGTAATATAATTTCCGCTTGTAAAACGCCAAGATACCACAAATGCCAAAAATATATAAACAATAATAGAACAATGGCCCATTTTGTCTAAAACGCCATTGAATCTAAGAACAAACAATGGGCCATCATCCTAAAAATCCTCGCAATACTTAGTATGGATGAAGCCATTCAGAGAGATATTCTGGCCCTTGTGTAACACCCGTCTTTATTTGTTTCTTTATTTTTTTTTATGTAAATACGTGTTTTATATCAAATCTGACCCATTTAAAACATAAGTTCAAAAGTAAAGTTTTAAAGTAACAAACATTAGTCAACTACCGACTAATTCAAACATTTAAAGTTGTTAAATAAACTGATTACATCTTAACATTGTCTAAACCGAATTAATTGATGCGGAAGCTTCAAAAGTTTGTGTTCGGTTTTTCAAAAGCTTGCTTGACCACCATCTGAAATCCTTGAATACCTAGAAACTGAAATGTTTACATTAAACATTAGTATTAGGGTACTTAGAAATAGTACGTAATCGAAATTACCCTTAAAACGGATTCGATTTAACGAAAATATGCAAAATTCAATATAAATGTCAAGGCTCTACCGTAACTTACGGTAGTCACCGTAAGTTACGGTAGCTTCTGGGAAACTTTGGTTCCACCGTAACACATGAGTGAACCACCGTAAGCTTTTGGTCACTACCGTAAATTACGGTGGATACCGTAATTTACGGTAGTCACTGAAATGCTATGTTTTGATTGTTTTGGTTATTTTGCCCAAACCCAATTCTAGGATTTCTCATTCTAGCAACCAACACACTGAATTCTAGTATTCTATCATGTCTTCTATGAACAATATCAAAGACCGAGTAATCATACTACAATGCATTAACCACGCATCATTTGGTTATTCAACCCGTTTGGCTCATCTATGGAATTCTCCATTATGATGACTACCAACGCGATCTAACCAATTCTTTACTTATTCTTCAACATAGCGAACATTATCGCTTTATTTCAACTCGACTTCTATTCTACAATTCAACTACATATATGCTAGTTATCAAATTATCAAATGCAACGAGTTAAGTTACATACTTGTATGATTCATCAACATTGGTTTCTAACCATAATTACCCATTCCCGGGTTTGTTAACCTTAGCGTATCATGTCCATTCCATGGTTTACGCTTTTATAACTCAACTTTTAATGAGTGACGGTTTAGTCACTTCAACACTACAAATTCAACCATTGTTTGACCCGTTTGGTTGTTTAATGGAAACCACCATTTACAACACACCAAACTTATTCTAACCAATATTTGACCCATTTATTTATCTAGTGATCTCCGTCACTTTAACTAAATACCAACTTCATATATTATGCAAATTTTAAGGTCTACTAACGAAAATACATAATTGAGCATAACGTAACGAAACCGTAGTTACGTACCTTTAGAGCACACCCTTTAAACGCGTATCTCCTCTGGCTTGTCCACTCGACGGTCCGGATTCCTTGCCTAAAGAGTTCAATTCAAATATCAATTTAGAACCCTTTTTGCAATTATTAATGCATAATTTGCTATAACGATCAAATATGCGTTTTCACCCAATTTTTAACATATTAATCCTCACTTAGGCATTTTAACAAACACCTAGCGGGTCTGATTTTTATCTAACTAGAATCAAGTTTACAACTTGTTATTTTTGCTAGATTAACATCAATCGGACTATCTCATATAAGAGTTAACATCTATAAATGTGAGATCATTTCGCAAATATCTGATTACACTAGAACAATAACCAAAATCCTAGTGTTTATCTAGTTCTACAAAAACCCATTAATCACCTTCAATGGTGTTCATGGATTTTACTAGAATTAAGCATGGTTTCAACATATACTTGTCTAGGGTTTACTCCTAGACACTATAATGTTCCTATTTCATCCATATAACAATCATGCATTAACGATTTTCGAATTTTATAAATTCATCCAAAAATCAAAGTAGAGATTTCCTTCAAGATTCACATACCTTATGACCCCCTTGTAGTGGAGATCACCAATCTAAGCTTTAATTTCGTTTTGGAACTAATCTTTGCCTTCAATTCTTGAGTTTTTTTTTTTTTTATGTAACTTAGGGTTTGAAGATGAGCTTTGGTCGCCCCCTTCTCTGATGATCGACCAGACACACCTTTTTGTGTGTGTTTGGTGTAAGTTATTTGTTTTAATTGAATTAAGTTTCAAGTTTTACAACACAAGCCCCTCAACTTTGTTTAGTTCTTACATTTAGTGTTTTAACCCACTTATACATCACTACAAGACTTTTATCTAACTAGGTTATTTTTAATCCTAGTTAGTTCACTTGTTTGTTCACCGACATTTTATTTAAAATAATTGATTTACATTTTCGGGGTGTTACAAGTCTACCCCCCTTAAAAGAGGTTTCGTCCCCGAAACCTTCCTTAAGTAGTTCCTTGATTTGGACCAAACTAACTTAGTTTCGTTTTTAAGTCATTGTTTCTTCTAGTCAATAGTTATCATACGCACGCGTCTTTCACGAGTAAGTCCTCATGGACTGTAAGTTGTATCTTGTATTTCTTATTTTGTCACCTATTTGACCCAATTGTCAATTAACCACTCAATAGTATGAGTTCATCGACATGTTTGCCCCATACTAATCTAATATCGACAAGTGTTTTGTATAAATCACGTCACTATTTTGACTCTGGATGGTCTTGTCGGCTAGATTGATTAAGCACAGTCATTTCATGCCCCGTTATTCGGGTCTTTCATATTGCCATATTCGGCCTCACATGAGTTTATGATCTCTTATCCCGTAACTCACGTTATGACATGATTATTTTTTTCATTCTATATCACTCTTGTGACTATGATTACATCACATCACATTATGTTTAAGTTTTTATAAACTTTTCATTATCACGAATCTTCTCTCGAACATAGCGTCTCACACCTATCGGTGTTGAGACCTATATTCTTTAACATTGACTATTTTCTAATCTCTCTATAATGTTCATATTTGTTAAACGCCACTTCGTACTAAAACTGAATTTTGGTTTAACGTCTATCTCTTTAACTTATGTCAATTACTCATATACGGGAATTGACAACAAGAATTTATTCTTTTCCGTTATTATATTGCACGGGGAATCGTAACCAGTCCCCATGCTTAACCCCAAGTGACCCATAGATTCCTTCACTTTGCCTCATAAGCTATTTTATTAGATTTTTACCTTTTTAAGGTGAGACCCTATAATTTGTTTCTTTGGATTTGTGACCCGAGGGTCACTTTGGTCCCGTAGACCTTTATATTAATTATAACCCGAGGGTTATAGTGATCCCGTGGATCACCTTCTAGTCGTGTCTTTATTTAATTGTATCTATATATATATACATATACACATGGCGTCAAGGCACCCCCTTTTATGTTTTTTTTTTAAATTCATTTGACCTTAACCATAGTCTAAGGCTACACTCATTTTCTTTTGGCTTATCTTTCCGACTCTATGACTTCTTATGTTGTTTTCGCGTCGGTTTATCCCACTCGTTCCTTTATTTGGTTTATGCCCCTAATTCCTTTCAACTCGTTACCCGCGTTCTTTATCTTAATGTTTTTAACACTTTTGTTTCATTGGTTTTACATTTTCCTTCCCGTACACTTTTACCACCTATCGCATAGATTCAGTAATATTTCGCACTCGAATCAAATAAAATTTGTGTTAAAATTAATTTCACAAGAAACATACCCGAAACGACATCAGGTTCTATCTTTACTTCGGTTGCGGTTAATTGGAAGGATCGGGCCGCCCTTGCCTTTTGTGCCTCCATTCGCACATCCTTCTCATTCCTTTTCTCGTCCAATTCCGGGCACTCTGACTTTTTGTGGCCCGGCTGATAGCACTTATAGCACACCGAAACTTTCCCGGGACATAGCGCGGCCGTATGCCCTGTCTTTCCGCATATGGGGCATGGTTTGTCTTTAAAGCGGCATTCGCCCTTGTGCCCCTTTCCACAAACTTTGCAACTCGGTGTTAAACCCTTCGCATCTGTTTCCTTTACCGTCTCAGTTGTTCGAGCCTTCTTTATAGGGCTCGAGTTGACATCCATCGCCCTTCGTTCGCCTCGTTCAATTTGCTTCTTGAGTTCAATTTCTCTTTCCCGAGCCGTATTTATGATCTCGGTGAGCGTCTCATACTTGGAAGGAGTCATAAACTCCCGATATTCTGCACTTAACATATTATAATAATAATAATATATTTTCTGCTCCTCGGTAGTTACTAGCTCATCGCAGAATCTCAGCTTATCCATGAAAATACCCGTGATTTTATCAATCGTTTCACCCTTTTGCCTTAACTGGATGAATTCCTCCTTGATTCTGTTGATGACTGCCTTGGGACTGTGGTGTTTAAAGAATGGTACCTTGAACTCGTCCCACATCATAACCCTTGTTGTTTCGGCTCCAATCTCCTTCTTTTTGTTATCCCACCAATCCTTGGCTTGACCCCTTAATTGACCCGTTCCGTAAGCCACATAATCGCTTACGTCACAGTGGGTCCTTTCAAATACCCCTTCTACATCACTTAGCCATCTTTGGCATATTATCGGGTCGACCTCCCCGTTGTAAATTGGCGGCTTACACGCCATAAACTCCTTATACGAACACCCTTTGCGTTCTTCGGATTTTTCTCTCATAAAGTTGACATTGTCTTCCAACCTTTTAACTCGTTCTTCAACTAATGATAACACCGTGTTTTGAATTTTGTCTATGAAACTGGATAGACTACCCTCAATTGCCTTCCCCACTTCTTCGGCAATTAACTCTTTTATTTGTTCGGTGCTTGTCGGCACCGGATCATCATCGTTTCTTTCTGCCATCTTGAAACTGAAATGTTTACATCAATTATTAAACATTTCATTTATAACATAGCTTTATTTGTTTCGGTTTAGCCAAGTTCGTAACTTGCTTTAACCGTTCATGTTTAGTGCACTTTCCGGGTTTGAGTGTGTTAACACGCTCTTCCCATGCACATTAATTCACATATTGTTTTTTACATAAAATGAAATCTACTAAAATAATTAATTAATTCTTACCGGACGATCGATCAAGCTTGAACCGAACACTTTGTTGACAACCTTAAGCTCTGATTACCAACTTGTAACACCCGTCTTTATTTGTTTCTTTATTTTTTTTTATGTAAATACGTGTTTTATATCAAATCTGACCCATTTAAAACATAAGTTCAAAAGTAAAGTTTTAAAGTAACAAACATTAGTCAACTACCGACTAATTCAAACATTTAAAGTTGTTAAATAAACTGATTACATCTTAACATTGTCTAAACCGAATTAATTGATGCGGAAGCTTCAAAAGTTTGTGTTCGGTTCTTCAAAAGCTTGCTTGACCACCATCTGAAATCCTTGAATACCTAGAAACTGAAATGTTTACATTAAACATTAGTATTAGGGTACTTAGAAATAGTACGTAATCGAAATTACCCTTAAAACGGATTCGATTTAACGAAAATATGCAAAATTCAATATAAATGTCAAGGCTCTACCGTAACTTACGGTAGTCACCGTAAGTTACGGTAGCTTCTGGGAAACTTTGGTTCCACCGTAACACAGGAGTGAACCACCGTAAGCTTTTGGTCACTACCGTAAATTACGGTGGATACCGTAATTTACGGTAGTCACTGAAATGCTATGTTTTGATTGTTTTGGTTATTTTGCCCAAACCCAATTCTAGGATTTCTCATTCTAGCAACCAACACACTGAATTCTAGTATTCTATCATGTCTTCTATGAACAATATCAAAGACCGAGTAATCATACTACAATGCATTAACCACGCATCATTTGGTTATTCAACCCGTTTGGCTCATCTATGGAATTCTCCATTATGATGACTACCAACGCGATCTAACCAATTCTTTACTTATTCTTCAACATAGTGAACATTATCGCTTTATTTCAACTCGACTTCTATTCTACAATTCAACTACATATATGCTAGTTATCAAATTATCAAATGCAACGAGTTAAGTTACATACTTGTATGATTCATCAACATTGGTTTCTAACCATAATTACCCATTCCCGGGTTTGTTAACCTTAGCGTATCACGTCCATTCCATGGTTTACGCTTTTATAACTCAACTTTTAATGAGTGACGGTTTAGTCACTTCAACACTACAAATTCAACCATTGTTCGACCCGTTTGGTTGTTTAATGGAAACCACCATTTACAACACACCAAACTTATTCTAACCAATATTTGACCCATTTATTTATCTAGTGATCTCCGTCACTTTAACTAAATACCAACTTCATATATTATGCAAATTTTAAGGTCTACTAACGAAAATACATAATTGAGCATAACGTAACGAAACCGTAGTTACGTACCTTTAGAGCACACCCTTTAAACGCGTATCTCCTCCGGCTTGTCCACTCGACGGTCCGGATTCCTTGCCTAAAGAGTTCAATTCAAAAATCAATTTAGAACCCTTTTTGCAATTATTAATGCATAATTTGCTATAACGATCAAATATGCGTTTTCACCCAATTTTTAACATATTAATCCTCACTTAGGCATTTTAACAAACACCTAGCGGGTCTGATTTTTATCTAACTAGAATCAAGTTTACAACTTGTTATTTTTGCTAGATTAACATCAATCGGACTATCTCATATAAGAGTTAACATCTATAAATGTGAGATCATTTCGCAAATATCTGATTACACTAGAACAATAACCAAAATCCTAGTGTTTATCTAGTTCTACAAAAACCCATTAATCGCCTTCAATGGTGTTCATGGATTTTACTAGAATTAAGCATGGTTTCAACATATACTTGTCTAGGGTTTACTCCTAGACACTATAATGTTCCTATTTCATCCATATAACAATCATGCATTAACGATTTTCGAATTTTATAAATTCATCCAGAAATCAAAGTAGAGATTTCCTTCAAGATTCACAAACCTTATGACCCCCTTGTAGTGGAGATCACCAATCTAAGCTTTAATTTCGTTTTGGAACTAATCTTTGCCTTCAATTCTTGAGTTTTTTTTTATGTAACTTAGGGTTTGAAGATGAGCTTTGGTCGCCCCCTTCTCTGATGATCGACCAGACACACCTTTTTGTGTGTGTTTGGTGTAAGTTATTTGTTTTAATTGAATTAAGTTTCAAGTTTTACAACACAAGCCCCTCAACTTTGTTTAGTTCTTACATTTAGTGTTTTAACCCACTTATACATCACTACAAGACTTTTATCTAACTAGGTTATTTTTAATCCTAGTTAGTTCACTTGTTTGTTCACTGACATTTTATTTAAAATAATTGATTTACATTTTCGGGGTGTTACACCTTGGGGTTGCAATGGCCGACGATTTGGAAACGCTATAAACGCCAAAATATTAATACAATGAAACCATTAAAACGCAAGGTAATTATTGAATTTGGTTAACGCCAAAAATGAAGCAGTATTGTGACACCGAATTGGAAAAGCGGAAGATAAAATGACAAAAAAACCCCTACGCCCTAATTATATCGCGCGCCACGTGTTAGGCTAGGATCCGTTCTCACCGTTCTCACACTTTAGGGCGTTTTCTCCTGATCCCGTACACATATATATATATATATATGTATATATATATATATAGGATTAGGTTCAAGAGTGAACACTAGTGTAGTTTGTGAACTGAGCGAACTAATCCTGGCCATACATGTGTGTAGATTAATGGCCAGGATTTAATGATGAAATACATAGTGTACTTTACGATTTGATGATGAAATCCTAGGCATCCATGTGTGTAAATCAATGGCCAAGATTTGTTCACTCAGTTCGCAAATACATTAATATTCACTCTAGAACCCCACCCTATATATATAGGGTATGGTTCATACGAGAACCACCTTTATTGCGAGAACCGCGAGAACTAATGTGAATGCAACAAAACAAAACCCACTACACCACCAAAAACCTAAAAAAACTTAAAAAAACCTAACCCCCCCCCCCCTCCCAAAAAAAACCTACCCCCCCCCCCCCAAGCTACATGCTAAAAACTAACCCCCCCCCTCAAAAAACCTAACCCCCCCCCCACCCAAGCTAAATGCTAAAAACTAAACCCCCCAAAAAATCTAAAAAACACACAAAAAAATTTATTTAAAAAAAAAATATTAACGAAAACTAGCAAATTTTTCATAAAAAAATATTAAAAAAAAATTGTGTGTTTTTTAGATTTTTTAGGTATTTTTTGTTGTGTTCACATTGATTCTCGCGGTTCTCGCAATAAAGGGTGGTTCCTAAATGATCCTTCTCATATATATATATATATATTGTTGGACCTAAAAAAGAACAGATGATATTCAAAAGCTAAAACATAATCCACTGATCAAGAAATAAGCAAAAGATTGAACCAGTCTCTCCCCAAAGATAGTGAATCTTGAATACCTACTCAGAACATCTGTTTAAGAGCATGGCTAACATCTGATGAAGACTTGGAACCGGTGTTCAAGAGTACCAACATCTGTTGAAGGCTATCATCTGTTGAAGACCAAAACCCTGATCAAGCCAAAGGTCTAATGAAGAAGACCAAACATCTGTTAGGTTAAACGGATGTTTGGATAACTGCAACAGAGGATAGTTTAGATAGTGGTTTTCAATGTAACAGTATTTATCTTATCAGTGTTTAGTATAGCCTAGATCAGATGATAGGATTTGCGTAGATGTTTGTAAACATATGAGAATCTTTTCTGTTAGAATTGTTAGATGTCACTATCAGGGTGACGTCAGCCAATAACCATACAGAGCTTCCGTACTTAGTATAAATAGATTACACCTGTTAAGTGATCTATTCATTACACACATAACATTCTCTTGTACGAACTGATTTGTTTGTGTGATCAGCTAAGGGGGAGTCTGTAGAGTCAATCGATTTCTAAAACATTTGAATCTTTTATGATTAATGAAAAACAATCGTTGATGATGACTTCCAGTTTGTGAATATTATTGTGATAATCAATATTTGTTTGCAAACAAATAAACTCAGTTTCTAACATATATACACACTCATAATCACACCTCACACACACCTATCATTCAAACAAACACATACCCACACCAAATACATAAAAATGGATTCTACCACTTCTTCCTCATCCGATTACGGTGACACGACCGACGAGGAGGTCGAGCAAGAGGCGGTTACGAATGCGTGTCAGCTTGCGACAAGGTATATGAAATATGTTAGTGAATATCCAAGCTCGATTTGCAAAGAGAATATACCGAACGAGACCGAATTGTGGCGAACGCTCGTTTGATGAAAGAAACTTTGACGAACGCCGACATACGCAACCCAAATATATTTGGGTGTCGTTACCGGATGAGTAAACGTTTATTTCTACGCATTACCAGGGATTTGGAAAACAAGTTTGATTACTTTAAACAAAACCCGGATGCGAGAGGGACGCTTTGATTTACCGCTATTCAAAAGTGTACTTCAGCGATAGGTGTGCTTGCCTACGGAAACACGACCGACATCAATGGCGAGTATTTAATGACATAAACGTTTTCGAACAGGACCATCGGTTATTCTTCAAATGGTTGCTTCATACGACCTTTGGGTTTGGTCGGTCTACTTTGGTGTGGCCAGGTCATGCAATGACATAAATGTTTTCGAACAGTCGCCTGTGGTAGAGGATTTCATTTCTGGTACAGCAACAAAGGCTCCTTTTTTGGGCTAACGAAAACTGCTACCCACACGGATACTATTTGAGTGATGCAATATATCCGCAATATTCGATTATTGTGAAGACGCTTAGCGACCCGATCGATGAAAAAAGAGCACACTTAAAGAAAATTCAAGAGTCTGCGCGGAAGGAAAATGAGAGATAACTTTGGGGTTTTTCAACAGCGTTGACATTATTTGAGAAATCCTTGCTGTGCATAGACTAAAGAAAAAATGAGAGATGCTATGTATGTTTGTATAATCATGTATAATATGATATTAGAAGATGAAGGAAAAACAATATGTCAAAAATATATATCGGACGACGTTCAGGAATATCCCCAAGCAACAATGGTTGAAAGAGTATCAAATGTGTTCCCATATAGCACATTGCGCGTGGATTTGGTCCAACATGCATGGTCGGTTCAGTATATTCCAAACAAGGATGAAGAAAAAGGGGAAGATGAAGATGAGTATGACGAAAGCGAAGATGAAAATTAAGACGAATAGTCTTATTTGTGTTTTTTTAATATTATTTAATTTAATTTTTTTTATTAATGTAATATGATTTGATGTATTTTCTTAAAAAAGAAATTAAAAATAAATAATTGAATAATCATTGCAAGGGGCATTATGGGGCATTACACAACTACACTACTTTCGAACTTCAAACCCTATAATGCCCCTTACTGACTAGAACCCCACATGTCGAATCATACCAAAAGAAGAGCCTTGAACTTCAACCTCGGCTACATTGTTCTCTGCATAATAAAGTGGACATAGACTAAAGATATAGTTATTCACCTTTAAATATGTAATCCTTTCTTCTCATCTTCTCTTTTCACCTTAAACTGTCATCTTGATAGAATGAACGAAATTACAATAAGAGGTGTACACAAGTCGAGCTACTCATAAGCTACTTAAGATTGTTCGTTGAAAACTCGAATCAAACAGAATTTGAACAAGCTCGGATCTAAAAATAAATTTGTTTAAGTTGATCATTAAACTAAGTTACCTAAAATCACAAGTATAATTAAATAAATTTCAACACACACCTTTCTAGTGGGAAAAGGTCCACAAACAAATGCATATAATAGTCATGAACTTCTAAGCACATTTCTTTCTTGTCAATGAAGTCAAGGTCACTTAGTTTTAATATATTTCATTCAGATTCCGATAATTGGTTGTCCAAGTGCAACATAAAATTCTTCCTGAAGTAAAACCTTTAATAAAAAGGAGTAATAAAGGAAACAAAAACTTAAAATGTAACCAAACAACCTTTCAACTAGAAGAAGAAAACATCTAAAAGCCTTCAATTCTTAAATCATGATATAATTTTAACCTTTTTAGCTTCACGGACTTCATTACCTTCATCATCATCATCGACCCCATCTTTACTTTCCTCTTCTTCTATTTTCTTACGTTTCAAAAACTTCACAAGCCCTTCCAACACAACATCCACATCGTCCGATTTCAGGAGTTCCTCGGCCACCTCCGCCGGTGTAACATTCTTGCATTTGATCAGCTCTTTGATTTCCCTAAATCGCCAATCGTGTCCGTCATGGATATTGAGGTAGTTAGCAGCTAGCGTGTCGAACCCATCAACCGTCAAGTAAGACATGTGAATGTGCACATCCATCCGCCCTGGTCGAAGCAATGCTGAGTCTAGTCGTTCCTTGTGGTTCGTCGTGAATATTATAATTCGTTCGTCGCCACAACTCGACCATAACCCATCTATGAAATTCAAAAGCCCAGATAGAGAAAACTGCAAAAATATTGAAATTTGAAACAAAATTAGAGAGCAACAATAAGGGTGGAATAGTAAAGGTCACAACAGAATGGAGAAAAACCATGGGATCACGAGTGGTTTTAACTTCCGGAAACTTAGACCTAACTTCCGAAAACTTAGACACAACCGGCCCCTTTCGGTCCGGCAACTGAAGGCTACAATCAATATCTTCAATCACCAAAATCGACCGGTTCGATGTTCTCAACAACAGGTTCTTCAAACTCGAATCACTTCCAACACAAGACAACTGCAAGTCATACACATCAAACTTCATGTAATTAGCTATAGCAGCTATCAAACTCGACTTCCCGGTACCAGGCGGACCATACAACAAATACCCTCTCTTCCACACCTTCCCCACTTTTTTATAAAGCTCCTTCCTCTTCACAAACAAATCCAAATCATCAACAATCGCCTTCTTCATCTTCGGATCCATCGCCAACGTCTCAAACGTCGACGGATGGTCCAGATTCACCGATTCTATGTATCCGCCCGGTCCGCCCCCGTACGCCGACGATTGCAGGTTATAAAGCTTCACCACTTTTTTCTGGTTTTGGAGTTCTTTCGATCTTTGTAATATCCATGGCAAGTAACAACTTATTATCATTTCTTTATACTTTTTCTCGAATTTCAGCTCGATATATTTTCTCTCCGCGGCCCAGATGTTGTGGCCGGGGTAATCGAAGTCGCCGCCGTCACCGCCACCTCCTCCGCCGCGCCTGTTCTGTTGCTGCTGACGGACGTACGTCCATGTCACCGGAACTCCTTCGTACGAATCCGCTATCGTCTCTGAGTCCGCAAACTTTACATTGATGTGGTTTTCTTTAGCTGATTTTGTGATCCTATGAAAGATTCATCACATAATATATTCAGAACAAAAAAATTAAAACTACTAACTCGAACGCCCATCCTGGGTATAGGTAGGCGTTCGAGTTAGCAGTACAAAAAAAATATAAAACTGTTAACTCACACCCTTACCACTCACCGGCCGGTGTTAGACATACGGCGGATAGGTGGGTGGGTGAGTTATCACATAACATCTTCAAGAAAAAAAAAATTAAAACTACTAACTTGAACACCCACCCTTGGTATAGGTAGGCGTTCAAGTTAGCAGTACAAAAAAAATATATAAAACTGTTAACTCACACCCTTACCACTAACCGGCGGGTGTTAGACATACGGCGGGTGGGTGGATGAGTTAGCGGTATTATAAAAAATTTAAAGAACTGCTAAACTCACACACCCACTCGCACCTATAAAAAATTAAAAACCGTTATCTCATACACTCATTCTTACCAGCTGGGTGTGTGAGTTAGCGGTATTAAGGAAAATTAAAACAACTAAATGGGAATCTATTATTGTTACCGGAGGCGTTCGGACTCGGGGTTGATTCTGGAACAGAGGAAGGCTTCGACGGCGTCATACATCTGGTTTGAGGTGATTCCGTCTTTCTCCTCGAAGACGAGAGTGAGTTTGGAAGATTTTGGTTTCCAGTAGAAGCGGAAGGTGTCGATGATGTATCGCCGGAGCTCTCTAGGGAAGAGCTGGTCAAACATTGTACGGAAGAGCATGATGGAGGTTGACATGGAGGCATACGCCGATAGCAGAGACGATGGTGTCGGCATGTCCGGGAAAGTTCGAGCTGCCATTGGTGGTGGGTTGGTTTTTGCAAAAAGAAACAGGGGAATGTGGGGAATGTGTAGAATGACATGTGTATTTATTGGTGTAACATCTTGTAAATTGCCATGATATTACACTTTTATTTTGTGAGTCATTGATAATGTTTCTTTTTATTACATAAAACTATGGGGTGCGGAGAGACTTGAATTGAGGGCATTGCTCGTCACGTGGCATATGTGAGCTCCACCAGTTCATATCCAAAAAAATGGGGTGTGGTAGCGGTGTGGCCAGGCCGGTTTGGGTTGCCATGCAGTTTTTTTTAGTGTTGACAATTATATAAAATAACCCAATGGCTACCCCCAAACGGCTACATCGACCCAGTCAATCAAAACCAGTCATGTCACACTCCCCCCCCCCCCCCCGCCCCATGCTAGACTCAATCCTCACGCCAGCGAGGCAACGTCATGGCCAACGCTAGCCTGGTGTGGTCCAGCCAGCGTTGCTTGGCAACCGCCGCCACAACCCACGCCCCACACTCCACGATCTAAAGTGTTTGTAATATACTTTATAATATAACATTTACACCCCATTCTTTATATAATTTAACTAAAATTCAGAATTCTATAAAATTTACTTATGTTTTAAACACTACCAACATCCCATCTTCTCTGTATATCTATCATTCGTTTTATTATTATTTCTCTTTATATTCATCAGAGTGATGAAAAGTGAGATGGAGTGTGAAATGTGAATGCTCTTATTATTTGAGAATTCAATAAAATCTACATTTTTATGCATCATGTGACTAAAACTCTTAAGGAATTGAAAAAGAATATCACTATGTACACACGTTGATGTAGGGCTGTTCATGAGCCGAGGCGAATCGAGCTTACATTTGCTCGTGCTTGGATCGTTTACAAACCGAACATAGCGGCTCATTTGAATCCGAGCTTCAAATCAAGCGAGCATTTTTCGAGCAGTAAATATTCCGAGAGAGCGTCGAGCGATTTGGACAACCGTGTCGTCCGATTTAAATTTGCTGAGAGTGATAGTAACAATGTTGGGTCTCAAGTTTTTATATCTTTAAAAACATGCACATTTCATGATATAATATTTTTTTATGAATACAATGTGGTGCTGACGAGACGATGATCATAATGCACGAACAATGACGTTGAGAGCAGGAGACGATCAACTTAGGGTAACAGCATGAAACATTGAGGCAAACTGTCATTTATCGGTTTTGGGTTTAACTTTTAGATTTGATATTAATTTTTTTATTGACATGAAATTTAATTTATATTTAAGTATATAGGTGTGTGTATATGTGTATAATCTATATTTGTGTATATATGTGTATGTACATGTTTATATATGTATATGTAATTGTATACTATTAAAAATAATAATTCGAGCTGAACCGAGCCGAACCGAGCCGAACAGACCTTTGCTCATGCTTGGCTCGTTTACAAACGGAACCGAGCGCTCGTTTACAACCGAGCGTCAAATCTAACGAGCATTTTCCGAGCAATTTTCGAATGAGCGTCGAGCAAACGACGAGCGGTTTGAACAGCTCTAATATTACACTATAATTTTGTGAGTTATTGGTATTTCTTTTTATTACATAAAATGTTTGTAATCTACTTTATAATATGACATTTACACCCCATTCTTTTTAGTGATATTGGCCTCAATAATCCCTACTAGATGTCATTAGCCATTGGCAGTATCACATTTTTTATTCCCCCTGATAGTCCCACCTTTCAACTATTTTTCCTCCACTGGTTATTAGTTTTTTTCCGAATTACAAACTGACGTTTTAGGGCTTTTGATCAGAACGAGTATACGATTCTATTAATGTAAAACTTACCTCAAAGCGATGCTCCAAACGACTTGATTTTTGTTAATTGGAAGTTTAAACACCTGAATTAAAGCACCGTTTTCGTCGTTTGGAGCACAATTTCAATATAAGTTTTACATCATTCGACTCGTATCCTTGTTCTGATCAAAAGCCCTAATACGTCAGTTTGTAATTCGAAAAAAAGCTTAACTCCGTTAAGTTTTTTTAACTATGGACCGGTGTAGGAAAAATAGTTGAAAGGTGGAACTGTCAAGGTGAATAAAAGAAAGGTAGGACTGCCAATAGCCAACGACGCCTGGTAGGAAGTAATAGAGGCCAATATCCATTCTTTATATTATTTTATATAATTTAACTAAAATTCATAATTCTATAAAATTTACTCATCTTTTAAACACTCCCAACATCCCATTCTCTATGTATATCTATCATTCATTTAATTATTTTTTTTCTTTTCTATACACTCACATATTTATTAGAGTGATGAAAAGTGAGATAGAGTGTGAAATGTGAATGCTTTATTATTTGAGAATTCAATAAAATCTTTATTTTTATGCATCATGTGACTAAAACTCTTAACGAATTGAAAAACAACATTACTTTGTACATACGTTGATATCGCTAGGCTAGAATGGTTATAAATAGTTTAGTATTTAACTTATTATCTTTAATAGAAACTAGTCGGAATACCTCACGTTACGCGGTGGGAATTCAATCACTATCGGTTCCATGCGTTACAATACCGGCACTCGTTATAACAGCAGAAATAGAAAATAATAAAATCATGACATGCCAACTAAAAGGATATCAAGATGCGTTTTAAATCGATAAAAAACAATTAAAAACGAATACTGATGTCGATGTTGTTTGGTCGGAATTGGTTCGGTTTGTTACGGCATCGATAGGTCAGCGACACTCATTATAGCTTACAATACCAAAAATACTTTATTTTGAATACAACTCTATGTTCAATATTGTTGAGTCGGAACTGGAATGAAATCTAAACCAAACACCATAAATAAATGATCACACCGCTATCGAAGTTGTTCAGACAGTATGGTTTTGGTTCATCGTGGTAAAGAACAAAAAAACTGATTATACTTGACCCGTTCAATTTTGAACAAAACTTTTATTAGAACCTAGTTAAAAATTGCAGTGTCGCAATGGCATATGCAGACGTAGAATAACGAAATGGTAAACGAAGTCAATTTATAGAAAGAAACTAAATGTTAGATAGTTTTAAGAACATGTATGTTTTTGTTCCATTACATGTACTTTTCACAACTCAGTTTTGATTACTTTTTGAGAAACACTTGGTAGAGACACTTGTCTTTTAAAGGGGAGGTCACAGGTTCAAACCTCCGCAAGAGGAGCATTTAAGAATTATTGGTGTGTAACATTTACCGTTAAAAAAGTACTTAAAAATATAAAATTACTATACATCGTCAGATTCGGTTCTGTTTGATACGACAACGGCATGATCCATCTCCAAAAATTTACATCGCATTGTTAAAAAAACTTAGTTGCGAAGTAGGATTTTTTTAAAAAGTTAACGTACGCAAGTTACTAGAAAAGAAAAATCAAACTAAACAATAAATACAATTAAAACAGATACTTATAAATTGAAATTATTCAGTTTGGTACGACAACGACACAGTATGCTCACAGGTGTGAAACGCATGTCTCTCACATTTAGGCATTGCACATAGGTACGAAACACTTGTCTCTTACATTTGTGATGATTACATTCTTGTATGTCGTAATAACGTAACTCAGAAAAATAGATGAAGAAGAATATTATGTTTTATGTCCGGAAATCATGTGAACCAGCGTATTTGTTTTTACAGTTACGACAATATTTAATACTGATGATAACTACTACAATATACAATAACAATATTGATGTTGAACAATAATCTTCTTATACAACTATGGTAATACTTAATAATAATATTAACTAGTTATTCCACCTGCGCGTTACGACAGGGACGCCGCAAGAACTTAGTTGATATTGGCTCGATTTGTTATGGGTTGGTAAGGTACTGATATGGTACCACCAATCGCTAGCTATAGCAACCAAAAGAAAAAAAAGCTACGTAATAAAATCGTAATATTCCAAAAATGAAATCGACAGGTGTTTGGTTCATTAGAAGACTACCCGTAGTGGGCGGGTTTTTGGCTTTTTTTCCCTCAAAAAACGCCTTCCCACGCCCAAAGGACCGCCCCAAGGCGTTTTTTTTTCAAAATTTTTGCTTGAGCGTTTTGTTTAAAACGCCAAAAATCGCACAAGAATCAAAAAAAGGACCGTTGCTTTCAACGGTAACAAACAAAACGAAATTAAATTTTCTTAATTTAATTCCACTTTTTAACCTATAAAAATTCCCACTTTTCACTCATTTTTTTACAAACTTTACCCTCCTCTCTTCTATACTACTTCAAATTTTATACAAAATTACATCATGAATCCCTTCCAACCCCCTTTCAGTCTTCCATGAAGAAAAACATTTGTCACATCTAACTGGTGAATGGACCATGAATGAGAGAGAGCAAAGGAGAGAACTGTGCAGATAGTCGCTGGTTTAACAACCGGACTAAAAGTCTCACCACAATCAATACCAACCTGTTGTTTCTACCATCACATACCAATCGAGCTTTGTATCTCTCTAGACTGCCATCTGATTTAAATTTATGTTTGAAAAGCCACATGCTGCGAATTATATTCATATTAGAAGTCCTAGGTACGAGTTCCCAGGTCTTATTTTTAATAAGTGCACTAAATTCGGCATTCATGGCATTATACCATTCGGGTGTGGATAAGGCAGCTTTAGGGTTTTTAGGTATTGGGGCAACGGTAGAGGTTTGTAAGTTTAGGAAATGTTTGGGTTTGGTAATTCCGTCCATGGATTGATTCCGCATGGTCCGGGTGGTGAGGGGAGGGGGTGGTGGAGTAGAGGGGATGTTAGCTGAACTCAAGGGTCCAGTAGCGGGTGGAGAAGTGGGTTGGGTTTGGAGATTAGATGTGGTAGAGGTAGTAGGCCGTCGGGTATAGGTTAGAATGGGTGGCAGGCGTTGGATTTGGGCCGAGGTGGATTGGGTGGGAGTTTGGGCTGATGAGGGGGACTGGTATGGGTTGGTGAAGAAAGGTGAGGTAGAGACGTTGGGTTGTGGGTGGAGACAGGTGAGCAAGTGGAATGTGGATAGTGGGCTGATAGTGTAGAGGATTGGGCCGGTGTGGAGTGTAAGGTGGATTGAGAAGGGTGGGGTGGATTGGAGGGTGGTGGGGGTTGTTTTATGTGGTTCCAAAATATAGGGTGAAGAGGAGTGTTTAGAAAGTTATAAGATGATGGTGAGGTGGGGAGACGAATACTATAAGGAAAAATGGATTCCTCAAAGTGGACATGGCGGGAAACAAAAAGTTTGTGAGTTGTGAGATCAAGACATTTGTATCCGCGATGATTCGACGGGTATCCCAGAAAGACACATGGTTTGGAGCGATTTGAAAGTTTGTGGATGGTGATGGAAGGAATAAGGGGGTAGCATAAGCAGTCGAAGACGCGTAAGTGAGCGTATTCGGGATTGCAATTATAGAGAAGGGTGGTTGGTGATAGGAAATTGTGATTCTTACTAGGAAGAATGTTTAGAAGGTATGTAGCGACGTCTAAGGCGTGATGCCAGAAGCTAGTGGGTAAAGATGCTTGAGAAAGGAGGGTACGAATCATGTTATTAATGGTGCGAATTTTGCGTTCTACTTTCCCGTTTTGGGAAGAGGTGTGAGGACAATAGAAACGAAAGATCATGTCGTTTTGTGTGCAAAAATTGTGAAAGTTGCTATTAGCATATTCACGGCCATTGTTACATTGAAATTGTTTGATTTTTCTTTCAAATTAGGTGTTTATTAGGTTGGAGAAAACAAGAAAGTTAGAATACACTTGGATTTATTGCCAAGAGGAAAAATCCACAAAAATTAGTGTAATCATCAAGAAAAAGGATGTAATATCTATGGCACCCGGTACTAAGAACCGGTGAGGTCCATAAATCACTGTTAATGATATCAAAAGGTAATAAAGTACGATTAATAGAATCACGAAATGGAAGTTTAATACTTTTCCCAAACGCGCAAGGTTGACAAGTAACATTATTAGGTTTGCCAAAATCAATACAAGAACTAGTTTTTAAAGACTTTAATAAATTAATGCCAGGGTGCCCAAGACGTTGATGCCATTGTTCTTGAGTGATGGCAGCAAAAGTTGACGGGGTGTTGAATTTGTTGGGTAATGGAGCAGTGAGCGGGTACAGGTCACTCGTGTTATTGCATCGCAGGATAGGTGCCCGGGTCTTAAGGTCCTTCATAACAAAACCGAGGGGGTCAAATTCAATGGAAATAAGATTGTCGATTGTGAGTCGTCGGACATAAATAAGATTTCTTATTAAATTTGGAGCATAAAGGTAATTGTTTAGTTTTATAGGAGGGAACGGAGGGGGTAAGGTGAGGTTAGCCTGTCCGAGGACCGGTATGGTCATGCCATTGCCGACAATAATGTTTTTAGTGCAAGTATTAAAAATAGACGGAAAAGACGTACCATTACCGTTCTCATTGCCCATGTGACCTGTAGCACCCGAGTCCATTATTGAGTTGTCAGGCTGATTGAGAGACAAAGTGTAGAGAGCCTTAGCAATATCCGTGGGCGTGTAGCCAACAGTGTAGGCCTGAGACGGGCGTGGTCCAAGAATTCCTGCTCTAGTGGAAGAGTTGTTCCGGGGAAGGGTATGGGCACGGTGGTTGAGCCATCGATGGCTGCCAGGGGAACTGAAAAGCATTAAACTGAGGCGCCCAAGGGAACCAAGTCTAAGCATTGAAGGGAGTCTGAGCTGTTTGCTGTGAGGAGTACGACCGGCCACCACGGCCTCAGTTGGTTCTGCCATAGCCACGAGATCTGCCGCGGCTGCTACTTTTGTTGTTGGAGGAGCGACGCTGATTGGAGGAGCCGGTAGAGTGGTTAGTGGTGGCATGAAGGGCTGTAGGACTAGCCTTGGCAGCGGCGGTGGCTTGATGAGTCCGTTTCTTTTCTTCCATGGTTAATCTGGACCGAGCCTCACTGAAATCAGGGAGTGGGTCTCGGTTTTGAAGAATCGTTGAGATGCTGTCATATTGATCAGAGAGACATACGAGAAGTTGTAGAACCAGTCGTTGGTTATCAACAGGGCCGCCAACACTTGAAAGTTGGTCAGAGAGGATTTTGACCTCCCTACAATAAGCAGCCATGTTCGGGTAGTTTTCCAACCGAGCGTTTGCAAACTCATGTCGGAGATAAACGGCTCGTGAGTATTTATTATCCTTGAATTAATTCTCCACAGCAGTCCAAGCTTCGTAGGCGGTCTGTCCGGGTGAAATAATGGTGTGCAAGAGATCCGTGGAAATAGTCCCATAGATCCACTGGCGAACGAGATCGCATCAATGCGCAGCCAGGAGGGATCGGTGGCAGGGGCGACTGTTTTTCTATCGGCTGTGGAAGCAGTAGCGCCGGCGGCTGGCTGTTCAAGGTGATTGAACACCTGGTAAGCACGGCAATGAACTTGAAACAGTTCAGCCCAGGTGGTGTAGTGGTCGGTTTCGACCTCGAGTGTGATGGGGATGAAGTTTTTTATGTTGGAGACAGTCATGGCGGGATGGAGTTTGGTATCCATAGGGGAAGGAGGAGATAGGAAATCGACAGAAAGGGGGAAGCGAAAACAGAGAGGGCGGCGACACAAGAAGGTCCGGTCGTGGTTAAAGAGGAGAGGATCGGATTAGGGTTGATACCATGTAAGATCTGGTAATATGAGGGATGCCCCCTTTCATTCATTTCTGTCAGTATTTATAATACAAACCAATCTCCTAATTATGGAGAGAATAATTACAATTAATTACGAGCACAATCTATGCCTAAATATATGCTATTAATAACTTTCTTAGTCGAAAACCTATTCTTGTGAAGACTTGATCATTAGACCGCCCGGTATGGGCCTCGTCTCCCCCCGTCGCCTCCGTCCCGGGTCGTCGCACACCGCCCCCGGTTGCTCCGTCACGGCTTCTCCGTCCTCTCCAAGACGTTGGAGACGGACCAAAGTGGTGGGGCCCCTCTGACTTCTCTCTCTCTCCACCTTTATTATATAATATATTATATTGATTTTTATTGTGGGGTTGGTAATTCTCCACACCCTTGGGTAGTTTCTAAAGGAATGGTCCTCCTCATGTGATGATGTGACGCCTACGTAGCGGGTGGTCTCCAAAGAGACTATCCATTTCATACCCCATGGTCTTACACCTTATCAAGAGCATATTTTTAGATCTTCCCATCTCGTTCTTTGTCATTTTAGGCCACGTAGTGACGGGAAATCAGTACAACCATCTTTCAAAGAAAATTAAATAAGGGAAAGGACCCTTGGTAGTCCCAACCATCTTTCAAAGAAAATTAAAACTGTAGTCCAAATTTGGTTAGTGGGGGCAGATTAGTCTTTTACTTCCTAGCCAAAAGTTGCTGACATACAACACAATAGTTTTCATTAGACCATTGGGTATGGGGGAGGATAGTCTCCAAAGGACTACCCGTCACGTAGGCGTCACGTAATCACGGGAGGAGGATAGTCTCTTTGGTGACTACCCAAGGGTGTGGGGACTACCCCACTTTAATAAAAAACAATATATATTCACGAGAGAGAGAGAGAAACAATGAAGGTGGCCCACCACTTGCCCCGTCTTCACCGTCGGAAATCCGACGTCTTTGCCGTGCCGGGCCCCAAGGGGGCGGTGTTGGACGTGCCTAAAGGGAGGGGACGGCCCTCTGCCGATCCCCATACCCAATGGTCTTACTAGCCTCACCTGCCTCATGCTGATAATAAGTTTTTGTTTTTATTCACCATTTGATAATAAGTTTTTGTTTTTATTCACCATTAATTGTGTGTAAACAGGTTACTATTTTTGTTAGTTTTCTTTTCACCCTATTTTTTACAATTGTTAATTCTCTCAGGGGCTGTTTGGTAGCCTCTGAATGGTCATTAAGATGCTATCTCTTAATGGAACCATTAAAAATTTTACCAATGAGAAGGTAGAAGAATGTGACATGTGATGATTTACCATTCAGAGGTTACCTCTTAACCATTCAGACTTGAGGTTACCTTTTATTCATTCAGAGGTTTTAAATCATTAAGAGGTAGCATTTGGATGGTCATTAAGAGGCTACCAAACAGTATTTTAACTTTTTATTTATTTTTTTTGTTTATTATTAGCTATGGAAAAAGATTTAAAAAAAGAAAATGATGTTTTCAAAACAGTAGATAACAAGTGTATGATGTAAATTTTCTATTATATGTAATGAAGTACTTAGTCCAGTTTGACTCGACCCATTTTAACTTAAATCCGTATTTGTTCTTACCAAAATTCCAGGCATCCGCCACTTATTTTTGTGACTCATGGTTGAAAATTTTAATTGGACATTTTTTTTGTATGATATGAACTTGCTTAAAAGTGTAGTGCGATCATATTAGATATTACTTGTCTTCATCAGCCATATGACATATACAAAGTATATTAATCATTACAAAGTGCATTGTAATGAGTCATGTAAGTGATCGTGATATATATAGTTTTAAATGAGAACGCTAAATATTGTAAGAACTGTGAGAACGAAGTAGAAAACTGTAAGAACTTTGTAAAAAAACAATTGAAACTGTAAGAATTTTGTACATATATGTAAATCTTTATACCAAATTCCATTTTTTAAAGTGATCATCTATTTACGTATAGGTAAATCTTTATACTAAGCTTCCACTATTCAAACTAATTGTCTATTTACGTATATGTAAATGGACGGAAAATATATTCATCACTCAAAAGATATAACTTAATCAACATTTACAATGTTTTTTAACAAAAATATCAACATTTACACATATGTACAAAATATGTCTACACATGTGTAAGTAACAAAAAGATGAACATTTACACATATACACATTCAAAATATTCAAAAACTAAATAGATTGTAAGCTAAACATACACGGATTTACTCGTCTTTTTTTTTTTTCCCGTTCCATGTATATAAAAAGCTTCCATGTGAGTTATTCTCTTAGTGGACATGTGGTCCTACAGGTGGGCTTCGACTAACACAACAGAAACCAAACCAAACCTAAATTAAACTCTTAATAATATTTGTTTGCATGGATTGTCATTAATTCTATTTTGTCAAGCTCCAAAATTAAAATAATGAATGTATAAATTGGTGAAACTGTAATTCGGAAAATAACAAATTGTGTTTTTTAGAGAGAGAAAGAGAATATGTTGGGATGGTTAAGGTATAAAGAAATTTAAGGAACTAATTTTCTGGATCTTCCTAAAATGCCCTTTCTTATTTATTAAAATGTCTTTCAAAGTTATGTTAATTACATAAATACCATGATTGATTTAAACCATAGATCAAAGAATCTAACGATCTAAAACAGTTCTGTAAGTTCTAAAAATATATTGAGTTCTGAAATGATCCTCAACCTATATATATATATATAGAAAACTGGATCATGAGAAAACGGTGAGAACGGATCCTGGTCGAACACGTGGCAGGGGGCGCTAAATGATATGCAAGTGCACGATTGTCATTGTCCACGTTCCCTCAATAAATGGGTTATAATTCCGTTTCAAACAAAATTACAACAGATATGGCATTTTGTTCTTTATGCTTGTTACAATTGCGTTTTTTTTTTCAAAGTAATTTGGCGTTTAACACATTCACAAACTCACAGTTAGTGACAAAAATGATATATGGCGTTTAATAACACAAATGATATATGGCGTTTAATAACACAAATGATATATGACGTTCAATAAGACAATCACAAATGATATATGACGTTTAATAACACAAATGATATATGGCGTTCAGTAAGACAATCACCATAATGCATATTGTTAGATCGTTTAACCATTAAACAATCATTACTTAGATGTTGCTCTTGGAGTAACCCTTAGATCGTATCTTGGTAGCAGTGTTGTTGAATGTTGTTACTTAGGCTATAAGGAGTGGTGCCCGGCATAGGGACGACATCAAAGTTGGAGCTCCAAGTGGGACGACAACACCACTCCGGGGTGGCCCGGCATGGCCACGGCGTGGCACAGACGACATGTTCTCGTCGTTCATGACGCAGCAAAGGTGGAGCCCCTCTCTCTCTCTCTCTCTCTTCAACCCCCCCCCCCCTCTCTCTCTCTCTCTTCAACCGGGTCATCCTCCATTCCCCCGCTCCATCCTCACTGGTTCATTTTCCAACTTCGGTGACATGGCCGCCTACGTGGAGCTCCATCCTAAGGATAGAACAGTACCACTCCTTATAGCATTAGGCATGTTATTCAAACAAGTAGTTGCGCCATTCGTTGGATTTAGATATTCAAATTCAAATTATCTATATATTAAAAAACCATTCTTATGAATAGTAACACTACTATAAAAGGGTAAAGTACATTTTTCGTCTTTATATTTTTTTCAAATTACAATGGATACCCTTTAACTTCAATAATTATATATATATATTAAATTTACTAAATAACCATATCTAAATTTATATTCATATCTATATAATAAATTAGTAAATGTCATAAAGATTTTGACGACAATGAATAGAAGTACTGTTAGGCCTCCTAATCCAAGATCTCACTCAGCTAAAGCAACCAACAGGTGTGCGGAATCCACCTGATGATCAACCACTGTAGATGAAACACTAGAATGCAAAGATTTGTGAGAGAAATCAAGAATACACTGAGTATTCTTGATGAGGAAGATGAATGACGTCACACACACAGTAGCCGCCAGACAAAACACACACAATGATTAGGGTTAGGTGCACAAAATTTCACACAGAATGGCCACCTTGTCTATTCCACATAAAGGTATATATACAAGGCAAAACCCGGACTTTCAAGACAAACTAGAAAGCCCGGACAACAAACTACACAAAGCAAAACTCTGACTTTTGTCCCTAACATAAACCCCTGACCTTTTTCCTAGACATAAAACTTGGACAAAATGTCCCAAGGATAAAGTTGGGACTATCTTTCAACAAATGTACAATAAAGACCCTATAGAATGGGAGACATGCACTTATCACCTAAAGTGCATTAACAAACTCCCCCTTGATCAGTGCATGGTCTTCATTGGACTTGAGATCTTCATACTTTCTTCGAGTACTCGCTGCCTGGTTTTTCACACAAAACTGCACGACTTTGATGTATTGATCGGCTAACGGTTGATCTTCTTCAAAGGAATGCAACTGCAGACGTCTTAGCTTCTTCAAATCTTCCATCTTGAGATGAGCGATCCAGACGCACACAGCTTCTTCAAATCTTCCATCTTGAGATGAATGATCCAAATGCACACAGCTTCTTCAAATCTTCCATCTTGAGATGAATGATCCAGATGCACACAGCTTCTTCAAATCTTCCATCTTGAGATGAGCGATCCAGACCTGAAACACTTAACACCGGATTAAGAATCTTAACCCCGGAGATACTCAGCCCAAACCTGGATCCCAAAAATAATTTCAATACCCCGGAATCACTAATTGAAATATTAAACAACCAATATTTAATAATTTGTATTTCAAAACACGATCATTTAGAACAAGTTACTTCAAAACTTATACTTTTGGAAAAATATCACAACTTGGAAGCAGATTTACCGAAACACCTTAAAATGACGTGATTACCCACACACTTAGATGGAACTTGCACGACCGATTTTTATACAAAAAGACTTATTTTAAGATTACCTAACTTGATGTTTAACACCTTATTAAAGAATGTTCACAACCCTTAGAGAATTTTCAAAATGATAACTCGCACATAGAAACAAGAAAGCAAAATCTTTTTGATTTTTTTTTTTGAACTTTTGACTGAATAAAGAAATTAAATCTACGAACGTATTTACACTAATTATCTTTTTGTGAAATCAGAGCAAAGAAATCATATCGGTTTTTCTGTCAATATCGAACACAAGAACATAGTTTATCAGTTTAAGCTCTTAGAATGATATTAACAGTTCAAGACGTTCAACGGTATTGTGGTCCACTTAAGCTTTAGCATGCTTTCGAACACTGTTTTCGAGATATGCGATTAAGTGTTTTAATAGCTGACTGTAACTATGTTTACCCACCTCAGAATATACTCCTGTATCAAGGTATGCACGAGAGTTCATCTTACTGGTGAGTATACCATTTATCATCTGTTTTGACGTATAAGCTAATGTGAGATACTCACTTATTTGGTATTGAAAACAAGTCCTTTGTGATAGAATCACTTATTGAGGAGGAACTTGAATTTCAGATGCAAAGGGCACAGGAGCAAGTCCGTGAACAGGTTAGTACCATCGTACAGACAAAGAGACGAACTTGACTCCCGCATGATTTGTGGGACATGTGATTGTTTATCACTTATTTGGGTCGAATGCATCATGTATTAAAGATATTTACACGTATGTATGGTATCATGGAAGATCTAGACTTGCGTCCCCGTTGTTTTCCGGTAAAAGAAACAACCATGATACCCAGATGATAAACAGCATAAAGACCACATATCTCAGAACCTCGGCAATCTATCAAACGAAATTACGGTACCAAGACCATATATCCGAGAGATGTACCACACAAGTTACGCAGTTCATTATGTTTATATACCAAAAACAGGTTCTTATTGACGCGTAAAACCTACCGAAGCAACGTATAATGAAGCTGTTACAGTTAACGATTAATTTTATATATTACTATAATCCTGCACCAGATACGACTAACCGATGTACTATCATTTCCCTAATATCTCAACACGACTTCATTTTATATTTTTCAAATGTTTTTGTATTTTTCTTAAAATTTATCCTACAACTAAGTAAAATATTTTTGGAGTTTTTCAATTTTTGGAAAGCTGTAAGAACTGTACAGAAAACATAAAATAAAGTTTCTATGCGAGTTTTGAAAAGCATTTTACTCGGGGTTGATCATGCCAATCATTCGGACCAGATTTTCAAATCTAGCTCGATCGAATGTCTTAGTAAACAGGTCGGCAAGATTATCCAAGGTGTCTACCCTAACCACTTCTATTAAACCCTTCTCAGCACAGTCGCGAATGAAATGATGCCTAACATCTATGTGCTTAGTGCGTGAGTGATTAACAGGATTGTTAGTTATGGAAATGGCAGAGTTGTTATCGACAAGAATAGGAGTTCGAGTAAAATTCAAACCGTAGTCCCTCATTTGTTGCTGAATCCACAAAACCTGAGCACAACAGCTTGAAGCAGCAATGTACTCGGCCTCGCACGTGGATAGAGAAACAGCAACTTGCTTTTTGCATTGCCAAGAGACAAGACGGTTCCCAAGAAGTTGTGCGCCGCCAGAGGTTGACTTTCTGTTCATCCGGCACCCTCCGAAATCTGCGTCAGCATACGCCATCAAATCCAGACCACCTTCAGCTGGATACCACAATCCAAGCTTAGGCGTCCCTTTTAGATATCTTAAAATACGCTTGACCGCTTTCAAGTGAGACTCCTTCGGAGTTGATTGGTACCTAGCACATAAGCAAACAAAGAACATAATATCTGGTCGTGAAGCAGTAAGATACATCAATGAACCTATCATTGCTCGATATAGAGTCGGATCCACTTCAGGATCTTTCACATCATCGGATGAAAGCTTGATATTTGTCGGAAGAGGCGTGTCATAGGGTAAGCTATCTTCCAATCCAAATCTTTTGAGAATCTCGTGGACATACTTTGTCTGATGCACGTACGTCCTGGTTTTCCCTTGACTCACTTGAAGACCTAAAAAGAAAGATAGCTCGCCCATCGCGCTCATTTCAAATTTGGACTTCATCACCGCTTCGAACTCACGACACAATTCTTCATTTGAAGAACCAAAAATTATGTCATCAACGTAAATTTGCACGATCAGAAAATCTCCCCCTTTCTTCAATATGAACAGTGTGGAGTCAATCGCACCACGCGAGAACCCATGCTCCAATAGATGCTTTGACAACGTCTCGTACCATGCTCGAGGAGCCTGATGGAGACCGTAGAGAGCCTTGTCCAACAGATAGACTTTGTTGTCTAACCCTGGAGCTTCGAAACCCGGTGGTTGGGATACATACACAGTTTCATGCAATTTCCCGTAAAGGAACGCGCTTTTCACATCCAACTGATAGACTTTGATACGCATGTGTGCAGCAAAGGCTAGAAACAAACGAATAGCTTCCAGTCTTGCCACCGGTGCATAAACTTCGGTATAATCAATCCCTTCCTCTTGATTGAAGCCTTGAACAACCAACCGTGCTTTGTTTCTGACAACGACACCCTTATCGTCTTTCTTGCACTTGAAAACCCATTTCGTGTTGATTGCATGCTGCCCCTTTGGAAGATCGACCAAATTCCACACCTTTAACTTGTCGAACTGAGCTAACTCTTCTTGCATCGCCTCACACCAAGAATTATCCTTCAGAGCCATTTGATAGTTCTTCGGCTCTATCTGAGAGATAAAACATTCATGTAGGCTAAGATTGTAGATTTCTTCTTTCTTGATAGCAGAGAACAGACATTGCATCTCTGAAATACTCCTTCGCGTTTGCACTCCCGCATTTGGATTCCCAATAATATTATCAACAGGATGATGAATATTTGTTCTTGGAACTGGGATTGCCGGAGCTTGAAGATTGTTTCCCAAATTCGATTGAATCTCCCCCTCAACATTTGCATTACTACTAGAAGCTTGATCATTTCCAGAAGACGCAATAACATTTGGATATGCTGAAAAATCAACGTAAAGATCACCACTTGTAGTTTGAGCAGTTGCCTTGGGGATCTGCTCAGCAACAACTTCGTTTACAATCGAAGAATCAGCGACTGGATCTCCTGAGTGAACATTCGAAGACACATTAGTAGGAATACTTGCTCTCCAGCTTGCATCCACTTCATCTTTGTTCACAAGATGTGTGTAGACAACCTCCGAATCTTCTTCTGAAACATCAGGAAGATCAAATGAATCAAATAATTTATCATAATCATAACCGCTTTTGGGACCGAACTCGGACGGTGGAGGATCGAAACTCAAAGGAGTTATATCAAACACGATCTCCACTGAACGCTTCTTAATGTTATAAACGCGTTTGTTTGGAGTTCCATTGGCATACCCCAAAAAGAACCCAACTTCACCAACTTCCCCCATTTTCGGAGTATCTTTGGTGCGTTTGATCACACATTTAATCCCAAAAGGCTGAAAACCAGATAAGTTCGGTTTCCTATTTTCAAGCAACTCATAACACGTTTTATCTTCTCTTTTGACAGTAAGCACATGATTTAACACATAACATGCAGTGTTTACCGCCTCGGCCCAGAAGAAAATTGGCAATTTTGATTCAGAAAGCATAGTTCGGGCCGCCTCAATTAGGGTACGATTCTTCCGTTCTGCAACTCCGTTCTGTTGAGGAACATATGGAGCGCTGAACTGATGAATTATTCCCATTTCCCGACATAGCTCATCCATATAATGATTTTTAAACTCAGTGCCGTTGTCACTTCGGATTTTCTTAACAGGAAGTGAATAATTTTTCTCAAGTTGTTTGAATAAGTCTCTTAAAATACCAGCAGTTTGATCCTTTGTTTTTAAGAAAAATACCCATGAGTAACGTGAGAAATCGTCAGTGACAACTAAGCAATAAGACTTCCCACCAATGCTAGCAACATGGATCGGGCCGAAAAGATCCATGTGAAGCAATTCAAGTGGTTTTTGGATTGAGTTAACTGTTTTCGGTTTATGAGGCTTTCGTTTGATTTTTCCTTTTTCACATGATTCACATTTGTTGTGCATATTGAAACTACGTAAAGGAACCCCCAACACTAAGTTGTTTTTCACTAAGTGGTTCATTTTTCGCAGATGCACGTGGCCCATTCTCCTATGCCAGAGATACGATTGATCTTCAGTCGCCTTTGAAAGTAGACATGTCACTGGAGCAGACGAGTTAACCAACGGGCGCATGTCCATGACATATGTGTTATTCACCCTTGGAGCCCTCATAACGATCCAATCTTCAGGAACAACAAATCCCGGACGCAAGACGAAGCAAGCTTTATCAGTGAACAACATTGTGTACTTGTTATCACAGATTTGAGAAACCGACATCAAGTTATGCTTCAGTTCTTCAACGTAGTTCACTTTATGCAGCGTGATTTTTCCATTTGACACAGAGCCTTCACCGGTGATGTAACCACCCTTTTCACCGGCAAAATTCACATAACCACCACGAATTTGTTTAAAATTGTTCAATAACACTTTATTTCCTGTCATGTGTCTGGAACAGCCACTATCAATATACCAAATATAGATAGCTCTTTTCAGCTGCTCCTACACTCCCCAACAAGAAAATTTAGTTAGAGTGTGGGACCCAAGCCATGATGGTCTTGGGTCGTCCCGATTCATCAACATAAGAAAACTCTTTGAAATAACCATCATTGCCATTGTGTCCTCCATTTCCATTTCGGAAATTGTTGGAATGACTCCCTGCAAATCGTGGATTATACAGAGTTGACGATCTGTTGGTATAACTAGAGTTTCCATAATCTCGGCTTCCATAGTTTTGGTAACCGTAATTTTGATTCCTGGGTGGCTCAAAATTCCTACCAAATCTAGGAACATCATCGTGTCTTGAGAATGATCGTGGATGATTATCCGAATGCTCTCTTTGATTTGGAAATCGGGGGGGGGGGGGGTGACGCATTTCGGTCATTCACGAATCTGTTCTGTGCATGAGGTCTAACATTGTTGTTGCTCGAACCTCCAGAACGTTGGTCATTCTCATGTGTTTGGAAAGTAACATGATTTTGTCGTCTGTGAGGGGTTTTCTCACGAGTATCATGTTTTTGAGATGAACTTTCCGATCCTTTACCACGATTTATAACAACTGGTTTATCCCCATGATCTTGATTTTGTTGTGATTTAACATTTGTTTTGACAACCGGTTTTACTTCTTGTTTAATCACTTTGTTTTTCTCAACCTTATGATTTTTACTGTTTTTCTTTTCAACATTAACTGTTTCATTTTGCGGTTCTTTAACAAAAGGTTTCTTTTGATCAGGATCAACATGGGATTTACCCTTGTCATTTGGACAATCTGCTGCTAAGTGTCCTTTCCCACGACACTTATAACATTTGCGAACTTTCGCAACATTCTTTAGACGTTCCTCATGACTGGTCGAAGATGATGAGGTGTTAGTGGGATTTTTCAAAATTTGGTTGACAATCTGAGAGTTTGAACCTGTTTCGATTTTCTCTTCTTCTTTGATAAAATCTTCCCCTTTAACAAACTCAGTTTTAGGGATATTTTTCAAATTCTTTTTGGGTTTCCCACGTGACTTTGGTTTTGACTTCGCATTTTGAACTTGATTAAAAATTTCCAAAATTTTATTGCTTATCAAATTCTCAATGTTATCAAAAGTTAGCTCATGTTTCTTAGTAACTTCACTCACCTTCGACTGTTCTGAGTCAGAAGCCTCATCTGGCTCAGATTCTGACTCACTTGCGGTTCAACCGTCAGAGGGGTCTTTGGCACAAAATTTGCCAATTCAGGATCAATGCTTGGCATCGATGTATAATTATGGTTTACCGGAGGAGGCACTTTCTTATAACCGATGCCGAACATTTCTTCCTCAGATTCTTTGAGACGTTGGCTGTTAATACAGAAATTCATCACTTCAGATGAATCCCCGAACTTTTCAATTTTTCGTTGCAAGTCTAAAATCAGATTATCTTTTTCCAAAATAATTTTGTTCTTTTCCAAAACACAATTTTGATTCATTTCAAGTTCAGATTTTAATTCCTGATTTTTAACAGTTCCCTTAGCTACAAGTCTCTCAAATTCAGAGATATCATTTTTCAGCGCTTTTATCTTAATTCGGTGTTCTTTATTCGAATTAGACAAAACAGCAATGAGTTCTCTGGATTTTTCTAAATCTGCAATTAAGTTTGTGTTGTGAAGTGCGTATCTATCAATCTTAGTTACAAGCTTAACACATCTAGCACATCGCTTATCTACAGAAGATGATTTTACCTCAATGCCAGCCATGAATGCACACGCTTCGCTTTCTCCGGATTTTTCTTCCAACCTTTTAGCTTCTGCTTCCGCAAATTGCTGCATTTCAGCTGTGGAGATGTTGAACTCAAAGCATTCTCCTTTTTCTCCATCTTCTGTTTTGTTAGCCTTTCCAACAGACTCTTCATTCGGGTTATCTTCATTCTCAGAAACATTTCCCGAATCCAACTCTTTCCCAAAAACCTCAGCTACAACTGCAAGTTCCTCAATGCTAGTCTCTTCGACAATCTCTTCACACACTTCTTCAGCTACAACCGCAAATTTCTCAATGCTAGTCTCTTCGACAATCTCTTCACACACTTCTTCGTTGACAATCTTAGCTATAAAGGCTTGTGACACAATAGCTCCTGAAATGTCTTCCAATGCACAACCCCAGTCGTAAGGCTCAGTCACTTTTTGTAAAGATTGAGCCACCATAGCATTGTTTGTTGAAGGTGCAAGATTTTCAGAACCACTTGGACGAGCACTTGAGTTGGAAGTAGTTGTTGAATTGTTGTGAGGTCTTGAGTTGTTTCCTTGAGAGTAGTTTTCTCTGTTCGATCTTTCCATCTTCGGCTTCCGACAATCACGTGCGAAATGCCCGTAGATGCCGCAGTTGTGACATTTCACCTTTGACATGTCGACTCCCATTCGAGTCTTTGTCTGACCTCCTATGAACTTCCTACCCGTTCTCAACAGAAACTTTTTCGCTCTACGGACTAAGAGTGCCATATTGAGTTGTAGATCAAGTTCTTCCATTTCGTCTTGGTCTATCTGGTCAAAGTCCTCATCGAGACTTGACGGTTCAACGAGCTTTCCAAGACAGAAGTTCTCGTAGGCAGTCATGAAGGACGCCAAAAGGCTCATGTTTTCTTCAATCAACTTTAAACAGCTTGCATCTACCTTTGGAATGTTCAGGCTTGTCGCTTGAGATTTTTGAGCTCCACTGGAAGAGTACATTCCTTGATTGGAATTTGTTGTTCCACTTGAATTGACATTGTTGCTCATAAAGGCGTGTTCACTAGCGGGAACTTCATTCTCTGAATATAGGGCAACACCGGCTCCTCCATTACTACCCTTATCCGTTGGTTTTGAAGCTTTATATAACTGAGGATCTTGGATCTTCTCGAAATCGGATGCTTGATCTTCCATATTCCAAGCATAACCCTTCAGTTTTTGTATAACTTCTTCCAATGAGAGCTCCTCGTAGAGAACACCTTCTCTAATCAACGCGGTGTACATATTCCATTCTTTGGAAAGGCAATTTAGAAACTTCTCAACCTTCTCAAATTCAGTGTAGATACCCTCTTGACTTCTATCAAGTTCGCTCAACAAATGATAAAACCGGTTCACTGTATCATCAAATGATTCATTTCTTAAGGCTTTAAACACAACGAATTGAGTCTTCAAACGTTCGAGTCGTCGTTTCTTGTAAATTGCATTTCCTTCATATCGCTCGATCATGCTATCCCACAACTCCTTCGAGCTATTTCTCTTACGGAATGTATGAAGTATAGATTGAGTCATTGCCATTGTTATCATTGACATAGCTTTCTCTTCACAGTCAAAGAATCTCTTCTGGTCATCAGTGAGTGCCAAATACGTATCAATCGTCAACGTACGTACTGGAGTAGCTCCACATCCTTTAACGATACACAACCAGATTTTGATGTCTTTTGCTCGTACATACCTTTCGAAACGCTCCTTCCACTCAGGAAAATCAAGCTCGTTTATCAACAAGGGAGGTTTGTTGTTACTCCCTACCTCAGCATTGTGCTTGAGGTTTTGCACCATTGCAGTAAGATTGTTGTTTGCCATTTCAGAAAACAACTGTAGGTTTCCAAGTAAGAACTGTGTTACTGAAAAGATTTTCTAAGTCCAAACTTGGAGAGAAAACACGGAGTGAAATGTCTTGAGCTTTAATCAGAGTGTGAAACCCGGATCACAGAAACCTGAAATAAAACACAACAGAAAAACTCGGACACTAATAAAAGATCAGACTCCCCAAGAGGTTAAAATTCGGACTCTCTCTAAGTATAATAAAAATTCGGACACTCTAACACTTAAAAAAATTTCGGACTCTAAAGTTGGAAAAATTCGGACTCTCTCTAAGTATTATAAAAATTCGGACACTCAATATTATAAAAATTCGGACCTACCTAAGGTTAAAAACTTGGACACTACTAATATTATAAAAATTCGGACCTACCAAAATGGTTCTAAAAAATTCGGACTAAAAGAAAAATTCGGACAATATCATTAAAACTCGGACTCTTTAGTAACTATATCATTAAAATTCGGACCAAGTAATATATTAAAGTTAGGTGTATACTTCAATTCATATACTTTAATTCAAGACACCTGTTGAAACTCGGACCAATATTATAGCTAACTAAACAAAAAAGTCGGACTCACTTAAAATAAAAGAAATCCGGACTAAGGGATTTGCACTAAACCAAAAAAATTCGGACTAATAATATACTCGGACTCACTAAGAAATAAAAAAAATTCGGACTAAAGGCAATAACTATAATAAAGTTCGGACTTCCCTATCTAAAAGTAAAAATTCGGACCTAACTAAACTGGGGTGAAAATTCGGACAGTGGAGATTTGAAACTCAGAACAACAAGAGTTTTCAAAACTCAGAAGAAACCAATCTCCGGACTATCTCCCCAATGTGACTTCACACTAGTTCAACAATACCCCGGAGACACAAACACATAATTTAAACCACGGACAAATCTTCCAAAGATCAAACTCAGGAATCTTTTCCAACCTTCAAACTCTGTATGAACAAGAACCAAAACCCCTGTAAAACCCAGATGAAGAACAACACTAATAATTACCAAACTACTCAAAATCCATCATCAAATCACTAGATATGAATGAAGAATCATGAATAAAACACAAAAACTCACTAAACACTCACTAAACCCTATCAAAGTTTGAACTTTTCTCACAAAACCTTCAAACTAAGAAACACCTACAGTAGTATGAGCACACTGCTCTGATACCACTTGTAAGGCCTCCTAATCCAAGATCTCACTCAGCTAAAGCCACCAACAGGTGTGCGGAATCCACCTGATGATCAACCACTGTAGATGAAACACTAGAATGCAAAGATTTGTGAGAGAAATCAAGAATACACTGAGTATTCTTGATGAGGAAGATGAATGACGTCACTCACACACAGTAGCCGCCAGACAAAACACACACACAATGATTAGGGTTAGGTGCACAGAATTTCACACAGAATCGCCACCTTGTCTATTCCACATAAAGGTATATATACAAGGCAAAACCCGGACTTTCAAGACAAACTAGAAAGCCCGGACAACAAACTACACATACAAAACTCTGACTTTTGTCCTTAACACTTTTGTCCCTAACATAAACCTCAGACAAAATACTATCCTAAAACTTGGACAAAGTGTCCCAAGGATAAAGTTGGGACTATCTTTCAACAATGTACAATAAAGACCCTAATAAATGGGAGACATGCACTTATCACCTAAAGTGCATTAACAAGTACCAAAAAGGTACGTTTGTATGCATGGTTTAAAAGCAAGATATGAATGACATGGAATATTAGGTGGTTTAGTTTGGTAAAGCATGAATCATATGAATGTACAAAAATAGAGAAGTTACAAAGCTATTTTCTGAGTAAGATAAATAATTAGATATAACAAACTTTCTTTTCATTAGTGTTTAAAACCAACAATTAGTTAAAATATTGTAAAAGTAGGTCCTTTAAAGTTGTTACAAGTTATGTATATATCTTTGTTTGATTTTTATTCTACATAATTCTTCACGTTAGAACAACCCCACCTTTAATAACCGGAATTGGCTCAACGAGAAAGCATGAGCTCCCTAAGCAAATAATAATTATAATAATCATGAATTATTTGCACAGCCACATAATCCACCAGCAAAAATCACATATAAAATCAACTGAAAGAAGCAAAAATATTCAATACCCGAATGGATACATACACACCCACAAGTTGAGATCTGGAAATGTTGCTCAATTTCTAGCCTCACTAAAATGTGGATACGCTAACGACTCCGCATAACAAAGGTGTTTATCATAATGTTTTCGTCAAGTCACGAGTTTTATAAGATACGAAGCAACCACAACAAACTGGTGGGTTTGGTTAATGGATGTTACGCAAATCAGTAAAATTTGTGTGCAGTTGCTTTTCGTAATAGTAGTTGTGTGGCGGTAGAGACAAGGGCTATAATTTTTGTTGTGGTTGAAGAGTTAACGACTTAACCGGAAGGTTTTAGTGTTTTTTTAGTTTTGTTTTTATATAGTGCTTGTATATTGGTAAGTTTACAAAAAAAATAAAGAGTTAAATGCCTTGATAGTTCCTATGGTTTGCCATTTTTTCACCTTTAGTGCCTAACTTTCTAAAATTACAGCTATAGTCCACAACTTTTCAATTTTTGTTCCCGGATAGTTCCTGTGCCTAACATCAGTTAGTTTTCTCACTTAAGAGAGTGTGAAATGACTAAAATACCTTTTCCTTAAAAAGGGAAACCAGAGGGACCATCCGGGTATTTAATAAATAAAAAAATAAAAATCTAATTAATAAATTCAATCAACTTGCAACCATTCCTCTTCAATTGATCAACTCTCAACAAAATCACATAATAATTCAGAAATTTGACAGTCGATTATAATCAACAGAGCATTAACAATGCCATACCTATAAAACAATCTCTAAAACTCAAAGCATACTCCATCATTCACAGCACTATAAGTTGCATATCCACACAACACTAGTTAAATTCTAACAACTTACAGCAATTCCTCTTCAATTCGACGATTCTCAACAAAATTACACATGGTTAATCATAATCATAACCTAAATTCTGAAACAACTATTAATTAAACAAGCTCGTACGAAATTCCGTCAAATTCAAACGCCTTATAATGATTGAGCTTCGATTTCCCCTTGCCGGAAACCCTAACCACCTCTTCTTCTTCCTCCTCCTCCTCATCTACCGGCGGTGAAGCTTCTTTCTCTTCATCTTCGAAAATTGAAAAGTTGGTCGAATGCGAAGAAGGTGTATGGTGTGATTTTCACAGAGCAGATGCGAGAGACGGTGGGGTTTCTGCCGGCGAAATGAACGAATGGGGTGGGGCTTTGGTGGCGGCCGGAAAAACACGGTGGTTTGGTGGGTTTTTTGGTATGTAGCTGTTGTGGTGGTGGCGGAGTTATGGTGTGGAGGTAGTTGCAGAGATAAGAAGAGAGACAATGGGAGAGGGGGTGGGGGTGGGCCCTACCTTCTTTTAATATTATACAATTATTAAATAGATAATTGATAACATTTTATTATTTTTTATTAGTAAGGGTATTTTAGTCATTTCACACCCTCTAAACTAAGAAAACTAACTAGTGTTAGGCACAAGGACTATCCGGGAACGAAAATTAAAAAGTTGAGGAATATAGCTGTAATTTTAGAAAGTTAGGAACTAAAGGTGAAAAAAAGGCAAACCACAGGAACTATCCAGGCATTTAACTCTTTAATAAGACTTTGTAAAAAACCAACAGCGTCAAGCAACAGTTGGAACTAAATATCCAATTTAAAAAAAAATAGAACCATATTGGTAATATTATATCACCTCATGATTTTTAAAATTAACTTGTTGCTCTAAAAAAAACTATAAGAAAGATGGATGTCTCATATTCATTACAATCCCCCAACGAAACCGTTCAGTCCACTTTAAAGAATAATAGTCACCGGTTGAAAAATGTAGAAAATACCCATGAAACCAATTGGTTTCAGTTGGTTTACCTAATTTAAACCGAACCATAAACACCTCTACATTAACTGATAATGTGGTAAATCCATGAAAGGTCAAGTACCTCATGTGAATGCGCTTATCCATCCATCCTGGCCAAAACAATGTTAGATGAGGTACTTCTTCAAGGTTTGGTAGCGAATATACCCCAAATTTAGCCCTCTTTGTAAATAATCAAAAGTATGGGGTTGTTTGTACTCTTTTGTAAAGCTCAAGGGTTGATTGTGCTAATTTCACAAAATCTATGGCATAACAGGATGGAATTTAGGGTTTATGGATCATTTTTGCTTCTTCACTAAATATTAGAGAGAGTGTGTGTGCTAGAGAGAAATGTGTGTGTGTGTAAGAGAGAAAACATTATCTTAGCTTCAAGTCCCATTCTTAGTGACCTAGCCACAAATACTTTCATTTATGGGACCATGATTTAAAGACCAATAGGTTGTGTTTTTGCTATCTCAAATAGAACAATACGAGTTGAGCTGTTTTTGGCGACGATTGAGGCAGTTTTAGCAACAACAACCAACGAGGCTTGTAGATCTCGATGAGACGAATCCAGGCCATTTGAATCACCCCAATCGGAGTTTGTTTGATATAGTTTCGAGCTACTCAAGTATGTGCAAGTAAACATTCAAGGTAAGAGTTTTAGTTAAAGGTTGCATTACGCAAATGATATGCATGGGTTTATGTTATATGTATGTTACGAAACTTTTGGAATTATAAAGTTGATAGCTTAATATGTTTTCAGATCTGAAATTCATAGTCGCCATCAAGTTCATATTAGGGTTTATCGAAGAAGAACAACATACTCGCTATTTTTTTCAAAGTAAAGTATTATAATTACAAATGTGGTAGATTATCATTAATTTTGCTAAAAAAATCATAAAGTGCTAAAGTGTTAAATTGATAAACTATAAAGTGTCATAGTATGCATTTTGCGTAATATAAGTGGTTACCTACACGGACGTAATTAGTTGAGGGGCAATGTCTTTGTGGCTTGACGGTAATTCATCAATTATGTATTGTAAAGTGTGCATGGTTCATTACAAAGTAATTATGGTATATTAAAAAAAAGTTAAATGTCATTTTAGTCCCTGTGGTTTGGGTCATTTTACCAGTTTAGTACAAAGGTTTGAGACGTTGCCATTTTAGTCCAAATAGTTTCAAGCATTGCCATTTTAGTCCACTGGGTTAACTCCGTCCATTTTTTATGTTAGCTGGAAGGGTAATTCGATCATTTTATATGGTCGAATTGCCCTTCTAGCTAACAGAATTACATATAAAATGATCGAAATGCCTTTCTAATTAACAGAATAAAGGGATGAAGTTAACCCAGTAGACTAAAATGGCAACGTTTAAAACTATTTGGACTAAAATGACAATGTTCAAACCTTTGGACTAAACTGACAAAATGGCCCAAACCACAAGGACTAAAATGGCATTTAACTCATTAAAAATGTTATGTTTAATGCCTAAATGTAATTTATGTGATACACCGATGTGCCCTAATTGCTAATTAACACGTTTAATCTTTGTTAAAGTTTATTGTTGCTTAATTAAACTAAAACTCACTTATTGTAACTGACTTTCGATTATTATATTATTGATTAGTGATTAGATTATTTGACTAGTTTTTACTTGATTTATTTTATGTTAGGATCGGAGGCCCTCATGATTGTGTTTGTTTGTATAATTTGAACAATGAATCAATATGAAATAATGTAAAATGCAGCGAAAATGGAAACAAACTTTATAAACACAATAAAAAAGGAGAATAGTTTTGATAAACACTTGCTTTTCATCAGTCAAAAGGTTACAAAGCAAATCAAAAGATTACAAAGCAAGCTTAACTCCCCCTCAGCCTGATACTCCATGGTTGATCGCACAAGATGAAAGGATTGGACTAGAGGAGAAGAACTCACTCAGTCAATCAAATGTAACAGTACAGGGTACTGTTCCATTTATAGGCAAATCAAACCACTGAAGCATCTAAGCTGACGTCACCATGAAAGTGACATCTAACAACCTAACAACCTATAACCACTGTTCTTATACAAACACTGCTAATCTTAACCACTGACTCTATACAATATACATGACACACTGAACTACTGTTGATGATGATTATGAAGCATCTAAGCTGACGTCACCATGACAAATGTTTTGAACTTCTGCTGCTCTGATGAAAGAAATGATTTTGTCTTTGTGAAACCACAACATCATTTTCAACATCTGTTGATGATGATTATGAAGCATCTGCAAGATTGTTATCCTCAACAAAACACATTTTAGATGCAAATTGTCAAGTTTAATATGTCACCAGTTTTTCCAGGAATTTGCATTCAAGGTTTTGCCACATGTCTATTACAGATTTTGAAGCTTTTATAAATTCCTGACAGTGGTTTAGTGCCCCAGATGATGAAAACTTTTTACTATGGCTACTCATTTTTGTCATAATATTTGAATTAGGACATGAATACCCAAGTATTGTAAGATCTGTTTAGCAATCAATCTTTGATCTATGTTAAAAACAAACTTGAGTTTGACATTACCTTGACACTTGTACCATTTCCTTTTGACCTATTTTCAAGGATAGTACCAAAAAAAATGATGGTTCTTAATCCTGACAGGAGTTTGAAACTTTTGCTATAAAAAACAAGTAAAAGTACAAAATATATCACTCTTAAAAAAATAAAGAATAATATATCCTGCTTTATTTGAGAAAAACCTTTTCAAAAAAGATTAAAGGTTTTTCTGAAAACAACATAAAAAAGGATCTGGTATATTTTCCAATAAAACTCATAATCACATCACTCTCAAGTTTTATGAAAATGGTCAGTAGTTTAAAAACATTGTAGTAAGCGCTGTTTGAGACCATTTTCTTGTTTAATTGATTGCAAAAATGAATAGACATGTTCACATGTGTTTTTGAAAGTCCTGTTATAAACTTTGTTACCATGTGATGATTCTGAAAGGCTTGTCTAGTCCTCTTATAATTTTAATCACTGGTGATACTATTGTTACCTGAACTTTCCTGAATCAATGAATGCACACAGTTGCTTGATGATCATCTTTCACCCAATTTTGGACTCTTAAGTGTTTTACATTTATGCTCTTTTCTTTTGACTTCAAAAGTTTTGAGATAAACACACTTTTGAGTTTTTGTGATTTTTCTTCTTCCCTTTTTACCCTTCCCATTCATAAGTACTGAAATACTTACTGGGAGATTTTATTTAAGAAATACTTAATCCAGAATCATTTTGCAGTAATGTTTTGAGAGATCTGGCCACATTTGTACAAGTTTATTATCAAATCTCACACTACATATGATTCGGACTATTTTGACCCCTGATTTTCTTAATGTATTGTCAACAAAGTTGATTTGGTCCTTTTGAGGATTCTCAACCTGTTTTTCAACACATAAGATCTAATAACTAAAGTTTTAATTTCCCTCTTTTTATGTTAACAAAAACACTAATGTTTTATGAACATAGGTTTTTGTCGACCTGAGGTGCATACTTTAGCGGCAAACATGATGAATACAGCACAAAACTTCATAACAACAATTGAAATCAATTTGTAAAGAAGATGATTATACCATAGTTATCAGACATATTTTCGGATCTGAGAACTATAGGTGTTTTATGTATGACATCACTTGTTATGTGAAGTTTGTGTGTCTTATGACATCTTGGTTGTTTTACAGAGTTTTTGAATAGCAATTTTGAACGTGATCACCCGTTACTCTTTTTTCAACTGAATACGATCAACCTTAGCATCAATGAATTTTGAGCTGAACTGTTATGTCAAATTGGTTGTTAGATCGAATTTGACTGTCCAAGCTCTGATACCAATTGTTAGGATCGGAGGCCCTCATGATTGTGTTTGTTTGTATAATTTGAACAATGAATCAATATGAAATAATGTAAAATGCAGCGAAAATGGAAACAAACTTTATAAACACAATTAAAAAGGAGAATAGTTTTGATAAACACTTGCTTTTCATCAGTCAAAAGGTTACAAAGCAAATCAAAAGATTACAAAGCAAGCTTACAAACTAAACTCCCCCTCAGCCTGATACTCCATGGTTGATCGCACAAGATGAAAGGATTGGACTAGAGGAGAAGAACTCACTCAGTCAATCAAATGTAACAGTACAGGGTACTGTTCCATTTATAGGCAAATCAAACCACTGAAGCATCTAAGCTGACGTCACCATGAAAGTGACATCTAATAACCTATAACCACTGTTCTTATACAAACACTGCTAATCTTAACCACTGACTCTATACAATATACATGACACACTGAACTACTGCTTTCTCCTTCCATCAGTGCTTTCCTCAAGGTTGATCAGTCCCTGAGTGGGCAGTTCTTTAATCAGCAGTACTTAACAGTCTTCAGTAGATTGAACCAGCAGTGTTTACTCTTTAACAGTCTTCAGGGTTTCTTCAGTAGTTTGAAGAACAGCAGCTGTTGTATTCGGACAGTGGATAGAGGACATCAGATGTTATATACACTTTCAAGGAGAAAACCTGGTGTAAACTACTGCTTATGATGAATCCACTGTTGTGAACCAGTTTTGGCTTTCATTATCTGTTCCTCTGATAGGATTCAATCATAACATTTTAGCCTACTTTAGATTGTGCATGTGTATAAGTTTCTATTATAAGAAACCATTTTTGCTAGTCGTAAGAGCATCCAAAATATACGGGCGGTGTGCGGGGAGGACATCCGCACAAAGCCCGCGATTTCGAGCACGCGAATTTAAAAAAAAAAATCCGATATATATATGTGTGTGTGTGTGTGTTATTTATTTATTTTTAAATAGTAAACACATACCGATTTCAATATAGTACCATTTACAAATCATTTCTTATGGTTTAGAATTTAGCACACTTGACATTAGGTTTACCGAGCTCCAATACTAATTGGATTTTCTTTTAAAATAATAATAAAACATACGAAAGGGCATATCTTTTCAAGCTCGAACAGGGTACGTGAATTCTTAGAGACGCCTCTGTCTAGGTCTAATTAATATTGTGAATTTACAATGTTTTTCTTTGATGTGTTCGATATTTTTGGAGTTTTTTTTTTCCTTTTGATGACTAGACTGCTGTTGTTGTCATGCTCATGTTGGTGACCTTTTCTTTGCTTTCAATTGACTATTGTGGCCTCTGCTTTATAGGCTTAAGGCTTGCCTACTGATGTGTTTTACTTGAGTACATGAGTTTTTTAATGAACCATTGGTGCCGTCCAAAAAGATATTCGACCAGGAAACAAACTTTGAGCATGCCCAAAGATGACCTAACTTTTAATTGTGAGGACTTTGCATGGCCCATTAGTAGAGTCCGTACAAAAGGTTCGATCATTGGGCCCATGATCCTTATTTTATACCTCTAAATAAGCATTTTTGGTCATAGTTGCACTTAATTATACTACTTGAATTAGCAATATGAAGATTAAATAATTGAGTTAATTATAAAATTGCAAATCATGGGTAGTAGAAAGATTTCACCACGTCTCATTATCAATTAGGCTATTGAGTATGGGGGTAGTGAATTGGATCATAGATTGCCATGCGGGATGTGGTTCTCGTGGTACAACCCCCCCTCCCCCAACCCTTCTCAAACCATAATGGTTCGCATAGTTTAATTCATAGCAACCATGACCCTCTTTCAATTAATGAGGGGATTTTGATTGGTGGGAGCGGATAGTGGGGGTCATGGTCCACATCATATAAGGTGGTGAATTAGGTTGGTGGATAAGGGTGTGGTGAGATGGTGCTGACGTGGAGGGTGATGGTGGTCATTTGAGTCATGATCACACCACATAGCCTTGCAAGATTTTAGTTGATTTTTAGGGTAAATTACACTTTTCGTCCTTTATGTTTGTATCGAATTGTAATGGATTACCTTTATCTTCAATAATTACAGTCATAATCCTTTATTTGAAAAACTTATTACACCTTTCGTCCTTTAGCACTAACCAGATTAAAAATTTAAGTTAAATCAGATCATGTGATTATCACATGAGGGCTTTTATGTCTTTTTACACTCAAATAAATAAACCTAAAAATAAACAACTAAAACCAAAAAACCAACAATAAAAAATAAACAACTAAAAGAAAAAAACAAAAAATATACATATAGTTATACAGACCTAAATACATCTCTATTTCTCTCTATAATTCCTGATGCCCTTCTCTACCATAGCACCACCGCCGCCGCCATAGCATCACCGCCGTCGTCACTCTCCATCTATCTATTTCACCTCTGCCTCTCTCTCAGCCTGCAACAAAACCCCCTTTTAGAAAAAACCCAACCATAGTTGCAGGTCTGAATAAATGAACCAAATTATCTTTACACAAAACAAGGTCTCCGACGAGGTCAACGACAACGTCTGCGTCACGTGATGAATCTACAGATCTAACGGTAAATCGGACCGTTGTGAAGACGGATAAAGAAGTGAAGGTTATTAATCGGTGCTCCGATTGCCGGAAAAGAGTTGGTTTGACCGGTGAAGAACGAAGATGGCAGTGTTCCGATGGGTGTGTCAGATATGTGGGATATTAATTTTGGTGTTAAAGGGTTTACGATTTTGAGGTAAGATTGCTTAAATTCATGGGTGAAAGAGGAAAGTAAGAGATGGGTTTTTGTCTTCTGCAATTAGTTAATGAATTAAAGATAAACAAAATCAAACAAGAAAGAAAGAAAAACCTGTAATCTTTAAAAGATGAAGAATCCATAAAATTTGAGAAAGAAGGAGGGTAGGCATCGATTGATTTGGAGATTGCTGATGAAGAAACATTATTAACACTTGTGGCAGCAGATGAAGAAGAAGAGAATTCCACAGGCTTTCTTGAACGGTTTCTACCTCTGTGCATGTGTCTCTCACAATATTTTGAATCAGGATAAGCTTCTTTAAAGCACCTCCATTTTTGTCCATCTGTTCTTCTGCATCTTCCTGGTTCTAAATCTATCTTTCTGCCATACCCACCAATTTGATACAACTGATTGTATGGAAAGCTTGATCCTTCCCATACTCCTCCTACTGCAATAACCATATATAATCATTGAACAGTAAATAAGAAGCAGATCCGGCAGCAGCAGCAACTCGAGATCGATCAGTTTGTGAATCGACATGTATTATGGTGGCAGGATGTGGTGGTGGTGGTGGCAAAATTTGGTGGTTAGGGTTTTAGGGTTAGGAAATTGGGGAAGATGAAGTGTGTATGCAATGTTTTTGGTTTTATTTATTAAATATTTAAATAAAAAAAAAATATGAATTGACCAAAATACCCTTACTTGAATTAACTTAACTGAAAATTTTAACCTGGTTAGTACTAAAGGACGTAGAGTGTATCAGGTTTTGCAAATAAAGGACTGCGACTGTAATTATTGAAGTTAAAGGCTATCCGTTGCAATCTGGTACAAACATAAAGGACGAAAAGTGTAATTTACCCTGATTTTTATGATTCAAATTTCAAGATATTATTATATATATAAAATAGGCCAAAGCCTTAGGGTGGAAGGGGTGCTCCCCACGTGGGGAGTGGTAACCTCTTTATCTTAGCGAATCAGCTCATGCCACGTAAACTCTCCTCTTCACTCCCTATATTCTACTCAAATACAAAGGGTTCTCCCCACATGGGGAGTTCATTTCTTTTTTTTTTTTTCTACAAAGAGTAAAGTGCCAATATGGCCCCTGAGGTTTGGTCTTTGCCACTTTAGTCTAAAGCTCAAACCTTTTGAATTTGGGTCCCCGTGGTTTCAATTTTGTTGCCATTTTCATCCAAAATCAAAATTTTGTTAGATTTTTCAGTTAACATCCAGTTTTTTTGTCTTTTTTCTCCCTTTTAATTAAGGGCAAAATTGTCAGATTTGTTTAATTTGTTATAATAAAATGTTAAAAGACCATTTTGCCTATCAAAATGGCCATTGATTTACATCATCAAATCGTAAAATACACTAGTGTATTTTCATTATCAAATCCTGTTCAAATCCTGGCCATTGATTTACACTTGTGTATTGATAATCAAGGGCTAGGATTAGTTCACACAGTTCACTATCAATACACAAGTGTAAATCAATGGCCAGGATTTGATCAGGATTTGATGATGAAAATACACTAGTGTAATTTACGATTTGATGATGTAAATCAATGGCCAGGATTTGTTCACTCAGTTCATAAATACGCTAGTGCTTACTCTAGAACCCCATGATGGAAGGTGTGAAACACGAGGGTTAAGTGCGTTATCTTAAGTGTTTTAATGCGTTTTATGTGATTATATGCCTAGAATGTGTTAACTACGAAGGTTTTTGATTTTGCAGGTTAAACGTGTAATATGGTGAAGTTAGGATGTTTAGAGATGGAGCGGAATGATCGCGGATGGGAATCAAGACACTGCACATTAGACGGGACGTGTTCGGGTCGATAAATAGTTTGAATATATAAGAAAAATACGAAGAATTGAAGTTGAGGGGCCGAATTGTCATTATTTGAAAGATTAATATAGTGAGAATACAAAGGAATAAAGAATACTAAGTTAAGGGGGCCATTGTGCAATTAAGTGGAAGTTGTATGTAAGAATTAAGTGGGAGTTTGATTCTGCGCTGTGGGTTACGGCCGAAAAACCGTAACTTACGGTTTTAACACAATGCTCACAAAGTCAACAACAATATGAACATGTGGCTTACGATATGAACATGTGGCCTAAGGATTGTGCATGGGCTTCACAAAAAGAAACAGCCAATTGGACATGTGGTTTACAGTTTGGATATGTGGTTTACGGAATCAAAGGAATTGAAAGATGGAATGCACGTGATGTGTTTGTGGATTTTTTTAAAGGGGTTTTTAAAACCCTATTGGAATTACACTGGCAGCCCATCGATGATTGGTAGGAGTTGAAGGACTTTGGGAGCCTTTAATTTATCATCATCATCATCATCGATTATTGGGGCAACATATCACTTCTGGAGGCTCGACAATTGGCAGCAACAATCTATCGATTCTTGGCAGCAAATAACACTTTTTGGGGAGCTTACAATTCATCACTCAACATCATTATTCTTCATCGACATCATTATATCACATCCTTGCTAGATCAATCATGTCTTCATCATTACTTCAAGCTTTTGAAGATCGTACGAACGTCATGAGCGGCTAGTCGACCCGTGACCGTCTCCGGGAATAGGGTTTATGTTTGAACATCGGGTTTGCGTATGTTACGACTTTTTGGATTAGGATTCGGTTAAACATTGGGTTAGTCATTCCTATTATTTCTTGTTTCGATTAAACATTATTAAATTATCGTAATCATTTGAGTTCATCAATTATTTGGTTTGTTTCATCAATGATTGGGATTAATTTGTAAATTGTCATTGTTTAAACCTTTAATCATTGAATCTGTTAATGATTATGAAATCTGAAATTGGTAATTAATTGGATTACTATTCATTTGCATCAATCCTTCGGTTTCGATCGTGGATCATTGCAATCAATTATATTATCCGTTAGTTATTTATCAAAACAAGTTTTACGAATCATGTCTATGTGATTTCCAAGTGGTAGTAACTAAGTAACCTGTGTTTCTACATAACCTGAAAACCCGGAGATTGGTCTCTTTTTCTCATAACTGTTTACAACTCTAATTTATATTTGTTTTCACAATCATTCTCAAAACTGCAAAAAGCAATTAGTTTAGACATAGATGATAATTAAAATAACGAGCTTTCATACTTTCCACTGATTCCCCGTGGATTCGACACCCTACTTGCCCTTTACTAGTAAAAGGTGAATAGGACACTTTTAACTTTATTTTTGACCGACCTTACGACATTGATCAAAATGGCGCTGTTGCCGGGGAGTCGGCGTGCTTAGTTTAGTTAGTTGTTTTTCTTAAAAGAATTTCAAAACACTTAAAAATTAGAAAAAACAAAAAAAAATCCAAAAATATTTCCTTTTGTTTGTGTTCTATTTGTTTCGTTCCGTATTACGCTTGGTTTCTTGTTTGTCTGTGTGCAGGCGATTCTCGTGTTGCATGCATACCAGGTTTTCAAAGAAATCATCACCGCTCTTATTTGATCCAGAAATCAAAAAGACAGCTTGACAGAATCTCGTTCTTCTACGTTTAGCAGTGAAAGCTAAAGCCCAGTCATCAACAGTTGCTCAAGATCTTGAACAAGCAGCTCACGAGATGGCTGACCAAGAGCCACAAGAGCAAGCACAAAACGAACCAATCCCTCCCATTCCAGATCCACCAATTCCTCAAAACCAAAATAAAAACCAAAACCAGCCCAATAATCAAAACCAGAATCAACCACTACCACAACCAGTTCCACAATTCAACCCAGGCCCACAAAAAACAACCGGGGAATCTAAATCTCCGACATGGGGAGATTATTCGTCTTAACCAACCACAGCATCGACACGGGTATGATGAGGGTTCCCAACACAGAGAAAGCAGTGTGCATACTTCGGAATCCGGTTGGGAAGATGATGATTATCAAAATTAGTATGACGGGAGATACGCATATTATAGGTACGATGAAGGTTATAATGAGAATCGAGGATACCCGGTCCAACAACAGGTCAATCAAAGAAATCACATCCCGCACCCGATTCCACAAAATCAAATTCAACATGGAGTCCCGCAATTCAATGCGGGGAATCAAAGGGCTAATAATCGGGTTGGGGGCGATCATATACAGTTTGTGGATGGTGTCCCACAAGTCGTTCAAGGGGCACCACTTCAAGGCGTTGAAGGTCACTGTCGACCAGTTGTAGTATCTAACTCATCGGCTATAGTCACACCGGTTGGAAACAATAACAGACCTTTCGAGGTGAGGCCTCAATACTTAGGCCATTTGCCAGAGTTTTATGGAAAGAGGACCGAAGAAACATACTTGCACATAGCAAGTTATGATTCAATTTTCCAAACTATAGGGGGTTCGGGGTTTACAAAGGATTTCAGTTTACTCTAAAAGACAAAGCACGCCAGTGGTTCGCGACAATACCTCCGGGTAGTATATACACTTGACAAGAGATGCAGCAGGTGTTCTTGGAGGAGTATTACACGATGAATAGAACCAGTGAAGCTCGAGAAGCAATAGAGCTTTCCAACAGCATTAAAGGGAAGCGTTCCATGAGGCGTTCACAAGGTTTAAGGAGTTGCTTAGGAAATGCCCCCATCATGGCATTCAGACATGGGAATTGATTAAAGCGTTCTACGATGGGCTACTTCCAGATGATGTAAGAGATCTCATAGCCATTAGTAATGGTACGTTTCTCACCAATAAAGAAGCTGCAGATTGGGCATATTTGGAAAGACAAAGTGCCACTTCTAAAAGACAGGCACAGTCTAGCAAGAGAGCAAGATCAGCATCAGCGAGAGCAATTGATTATGAAGCTGAAGGACGGGTTGAGAAATTGAAACAACAGAATTTGCTATTAGAGCGACAGGTAGCTCAGATGAAGTTGGGAAAGGGAGCTAAAGTTAGTGTAGCTAATGCATGCGAAGTATGTACAGATTGTGGTAAGTTAGGAAACCAGGTTGGTGAGTGTCTCGCAAGGATGGGTCCGAATGAAGAAGTGAACCAAGTATTCAGTGAACGAAAGCAGTATGATATGAAATCGAATACATATCATCCAGGTTTGCGAAACCACCCCAATTTTAGTTACGGTAATTCTGCTAATCAAATGAACCCTAATTTTCAGGTACCCATGCAAGGAGGCCAGGAGTATCAGAGTCATCAAGGTAATTACTCACAAGGAAATTACCAAAATCAAGGCCAGTATAATCAGGGTAATCAGCAAGGGAACTCCTCAAGTGCTATAAGTGGAACGAGTGACGATAAATTGGATACTATTATGAAGTTTATAAAGGACATTTAGAAGGATAATGAAGTTCGAGACAAAACTTCCGAAGCAATGTAGAAGCAGCTGAGGCAGTTAGTAGAGGATCTAGCCCAGCTGAGAAGAGATCCAGGTAAGTTGTCGAGCACTACCACTGTTAACCCAGCACATCAGTCATCTAGTTTGAAAAATAGAAGAAATGTACACATCAACGCGGTATGTATTCTTCCAACTTCTGAAATTGGTAGTGTCACAATTACTCCACCATCACAATTAGTTGAGGAGGTGGTGGAGGATGTTGGTAATGGATCGGACTCTCAACATGATCGGGACCCACCAAGGGATGAAAGGTGGGAAAGTTTTAAACAAGCTAAAATTAATCTACCCTTACTCAATGCGATTAAAGAGAGTCCCGATTAGGTTGAGTGTCTTAAAGAGTTAAGTACCCAAAAACAACTTCACAAGTTTCCTAGAAAACTTAATTTAACTACAAATGTGAATGTCGTTTTATTGGGTACCTTTCCCCCAAAACTCCAAGATCCAGGAGCACCCATTATTTCCGTACAAGTGGGTGAATTTAAAATAGAAAGGGCACTGTTGGATCTTGGAGCGTGTGTTAGCATTCTACCAGGGAGTCTGTATGACCAATATGATTTTGGTCTGCTAAAAAAGTCAACACCACCGTGGTGTTGGCTGATCAGACTCCCATGTGTCCGAGGGGGATTGTAAGGGATGTAATTGTGAAGGTAGAAGAGTGTTACTACCCAGTTGACTTCTTAGTGCTTGATTGTACCACAAGTTCAAAGAACACGCACCCTCTAGTCATTCTGGGTAGACCGTTCTTAGCAACTGCTCATGCAATTATCAACTGTGTTGATGGAACGGTAAGTATGAGGTTTGGTGACCGTGAATTGCGGTTAAATGTGTTTTCAAATGTCACTAATCCTTTTAATTCAGGTGAACACTCAAAAGCTGAAATTGGTGATGAAAATGTCTCTCCTGCAAAGGAGATCCAAACCAAACAGGAGTGTTTGTTGGTTGATAGGTTTGAAGTGGCAGGAAGTGAAGCAGTAACGAAAAAGGAAAGTGTGGCGCATGAGGAATTTAAAACGGACAAAGGGAAGCCACGAGGGAAGAAGAAGAAAAAGAAACTGTCTGAATGGGATAATGCAAAACGAAGGTTAAAATTATTCGATCCAATGTGGAAGACAGTGGATGACTTACCGGAGCATTGGCGGAGTACATATTTAGAGGACAGGGGACGCAAACATCCCACTTAACCACCATAAGGGTATATCAGGTATGGTCTGGCTGAAGACCTATAAACTTAGCGCTCTCGGGAGGCAGCCCGAGGATGTAGAGTAGTGTATATTTGTTTTGTTTTTGCGTGAGTACTTTTGCAGGTTATCAGGTTATTAATCTCTACGGATGCAATGGTCCAAGTGTGGGGATGTTTGGTGAATTCCCAATACGTTCTAGTTCTAGTTGCAGTGGCGGACAATGCACGGATTAGAGTTCAGTCAAAACTGTCCATACTCAATCTCCATTTGGACGAGGATGATCTGCACACTAATTGTGGAGATTGACCCGAGTACTTGTTGGACATGGTCGCGAATGAAATGCTATACGGTCATGGTGGAACATGACGCATGAGGATTCTACGCTTTAAACCAGGGGAGTCTGTTCCACTTTTATTATTGCATTTCTATTCGTGTTTTTGGTGGTGTTAAACTTTATGTGTTAGGGAATGCGTTAATTTATTTGTTTTTGGAATGCTCACTCATGATGTTTGTTAGTTGGTATTCCTGGGTTTTGATTAAAAAGCATTATACATTGGGACAATGCTGCCCGAGTGTGGGGATATGGAAACCCGGGAAGGGAAAGGCTTGGGACAAAGTTTGAAAGAGGTTGAAAAATGATTGAAAACGATGAAAACTGAAAAAAATTGAAAATTTTGAAATTTTTAAAGAATTTCATCGCCTTGAGTGAACTAAATGGATATGTAAACCGAATGTTTCAATCACTAATGGGTTCCTTGCTGGTAGTAAACTAATGTAGTCCCTTGTCATGGTCATTCCTTTAAGTTTCATGAGGGTAGGTCCGACAGGAGTTTTTTGGATAAAAGAATTGAAAAGAGATGTCTATTTAGGGGTAGCATGCTTTAAATTGCATATGCTACATGTTGGCAGCCTTTTTACCCTTCTTTGGTGAGAATTTTGAGCCTGTATAATGATAGAATGATCTATATTATGACTTCATTTGTTGAGAGCAGGCCATGTGTTATTCTGTGTTAGAACTTGTATGATTTGATGCATGCTGAGATTGTAGTTGACTTGTGCACGTAAATGATAAAGGCATTAGGATATCCCGTACACCTATTTTTGTGTTTTTGTTTACCTAGTTATCACCTTTACTAACCCTGTTGAGCCTATTTACCTTTCATTTGTCCACCTAATGTGAATTGTTTGACACCGACCGTGAATGAAAAGTTTTGAATAATTGAAAAAAAGAAGAAAAAAATAGAAAAAGAAAAGAAAAATAATAGAAGTGTTGCGAATATTGTTTATGTCTTGGGTAGAAACCAACCCAAGATGTTAGTCGTTATGTGTTTTGCAAATAAAGTTGTCACGGTTTGGTCGTTTTATTGTTCGCCACATAAAAATATAAATATAAGCAAAAAATTTCCTACCCTTAGCCTAAGTCCAAAACTGAAAGTCCTTTTGATACGTGTCGTGTTATATGATACACTGGAGGATGATTGTTATACAAGCCTATGATTACATGATTTCATGTTTGGTTTTGAGTGTTATACATACTAGCACATTACACGCTAGTTCAGTTTCTAAACTGAGAGGAGAGTTTATTGTGAGGGGCGTGTAGCATGTGTTAGAATCCTAAGCATGTTAGTTTTGAATAGACATGTCTTAAGTTTTAGAAATTGCACCAATTGCTTGTCGGACTGTCAATCTTGATTGTGTTAGTCCATGGGATGGGTATGACTTGGGACTTAAATTGTTGCATCGGTTTGGGGGTTTAGAGGTGTTGTTACTATGGTGAGTAGTTCCGGGTTGGTTTTCTTGAGGACAATCAAAGGTAAGTGTGGGGATGTGATGGAAGGTGTGAAACACGGGGGTTAAGTGCATTATCTTAAGTGTTTTAATGCATTTTATGTGATTATATGCCTAGAATGTGTTAACTAAGAAGGTTTTTGATTTTGCAGGTTAAACATGTAATATGGTGAAGTTAGGATGTTTAGAGATGGAGTGGAATGGTCGTGGATGGGAATCAAGACACTGCACATTAGACGGGACGTGTTCGGGTCGATAAATAGCTTGAATATATAAGAAAAATACGAAGAATTGAAGTTGAGGGGCCGAATTATCATTATTTGAAAGACTAATATAGTGAGAATACAAAGGAAATAAAGAATACTAAGTTGAGGGGGCCATTGTGCAATTAAGTGGAAGTTGTAAGTGAGAATTAAGTTGGAGTTAGATTCTGCGCTGTGGGTTACGGCCGAAAAACCGTAACTTACGGTTTTAACACAATGCTCACAAAGTCAACAACATTATCAACATGTGGCTTACGATATGAACATGTGGCCTACGGATTGTGCATAGGCTTCACAAAAAGAAAGAACCAATTGAACATGTGGTTTACGGTTTGGATATGTGGTTTACGGAATCAAAGAAATTGAAAGATGGAATGCACGTGATGTGTTTCTGGATTTTTTTTAAAGGGGTTTTTAAAACCCTATTGGAATTACACTGGCAACCCATCGATGATTGGTAGGAGTTGAAGGACTTTGGGAGCCTTTAATTGATCATCATCATCATCGATTATTAGGGCAACATATCACTTCTGGAGGCTCGACAATTGGCAGCAACAATCTATTGATTCTTGGCAGCAAATAACACTTTTTGGGGAGCTTACAATTCATCACTCAACATCATTATTCTTCATCAACATCATTATGTCACATCCTTGCTAGATCAATCATGTCTTCGTCATTACTTCAAGCTTTTGAAGATCGTACGAACGTCATGAGCGGCTAATCGACCCGTGACCATCTCCGGGATTAGGGTTTATGTTTGAACACCGGGTTTGCGTATGTTACGACTTTTTGGATTAGGATTCGGTTAAACATTGGGTTAGTCATTCCTATTGTTTCTTGTTTCGATTAAACATTATTAGATTATCGTAATCATTTGAATCTATTAATGTTTATGAAATCTGGAATTGGTAATTAATTGGATTACTATTCATTTGCATCAATCCTTCGGTTTCGATCGTGGATCATTGCAATCAAATATATTATCCGTTAGTTATTTATCAAAACAAGTTTTATGAATCATGTCTATGTGATTTCCAACTGGTAGTAACTAAGTAACCTGTGTTTCTACATAACCTGAAAACCCGGAGATTGGTCCCTTTTTCTCATAACTGTTACAACTCTAATTTATATTTGTTTTCACAATCATTCTCAAGCATGCGTCCCGGGGGGGGGGGGGGGGGCAAACAAACAAACAACCTACTATTCCTGGGAGGAATATTTTTCAAACTACTATTCCTGGGAGGAATACTTTTCTATGTTTTGGTTTAATTTCGATGTTAGTTAATAAATTCGAACTCTATCATGAAAGTCCCTACTTACATACCGAGCTAGTTGTCTGGGAGGCAACGGGGTATTAGTTGATAGCGCTATTAGGCCTGACAAACCTCACACTGTACCTGGGAGGACGGGCGTGAACTAATGACCTTAAACACTATGATCAATGATGATAGACATTGATGAGGGCACCAAAAACGAACAGTCAATCGGTACATAGTTTATAATTCGTAACATGTCTTTGAACTAAACACTTATAAGATTTTTGTTAAAAGAAACTGTGAACTCGCCAGCTTTATGCTGATACACTTTTTCTGCATGCTTGCAGGTCGTTAGGTGACTTCATGAAGTAGAGCTTGCAATCGGGGGAGTTGAGGATGTCATGGGTTGTGCCGTTTGTTAATACGTTAATGTTATGCTATGCTTTATTAACAGTTTGATTTCAGATACTTAGAACAGTTTCTAATGCTTCCCTTGAATGTAAACTTGTTTAAAACTGATGTTTGAAATGCACTTTTCATATTGAATCAGATTTCGCATTTATTATTTACTGTAGTTCAATGTGATTAGTGGCTAGATCCTAGTATGTCACACGCCTCTCGGTGAAATCCATGTGTGGTATTTTGGGGGGTGTAACAGTTTGGTATCAGAGCCACTGGTTATAGTGAACTAGGTTTTAAAACGTTTTTATAAAACCAGTCTATAACCGAATCAGTTCGAACGCGACCATGACACTCCGCTCCAGATTGCAAGGTTCGTCTTTTAATTACTGCATACATTATACATCTAGCATACACATACGCATTGCATTGCATATAGTTGCATACACAATATTATAGCATCTCTGGAACTTCGTGATTCTTATCGTTTTGACAACATCTTAGCTTTTAACACTCGAATATGAGGATCTTTCGACGTAAGTTAAGAGGAACTGAGATGAACATGCAAATCACATTATCATTATGGGTGAACACGTAATAATAATTTGGGGTGCATGTGAGTCACAGTGAGACTTAGCGTATGGTTAGGATCCTGACCCACTATCTGGCATAACTTGAGTTTAAATAATCCATAGGAGCCATGGCGATGGTTGACTTCTACTCGACCTTGATCTTTCTTTCTTTCCTAAATCGTTATGAACCTAGATGATATCGAGTGTTACTTAAACACTTATCTGAACGTCTGGAGATTGGATGGGAATGTCTGTGTTGGTGCAAACGTCTCTAAGTTAGTTATCGAAGCATCGAATGTTTGGTCTGTACTCTTTCCCACTTTTCTCGTTTATTTGAACTCAACGGATTGGCGCCTCAGATCAAGAGACCTCTGCAAATCTAGAACAACTTACAGCGAATTATTCGTTTGGCTCACAAGACCGATGAACAAGGAGTTGAACATGGTAGACTACCGATCATGGTGCCATGATGGCTCCGATTTCCGACAACAAACACAAGTAGAGTGACTTCAACCAAATCTCCAACTCTAGCCAGCAACAGAAGAGGACTGACAACAACAACCGCAACTTCAACTAGTCTTCTACTACAAATCAGAATCGAGGCATGTACGCTGGCAAAAGACTGAAGTGTAAGACATGTAACTACCATCACCATGGGCAGTGCTCAAGGACGTGTCAGAGATATGAGAAGGTGGGCCATTTGGTGAAAGGACGCAGAGTTCTGTTCCCGAAACAACAGCATCAGAGGCAACAGCCACAGCAGCAGCTAGATACTCGTAAGAGTTGCTTTCAATATGGAAGTGAGGGTCACTTCGATAATGATTGGCCGCAATTAAATCAAAATGCCAACTACAATGGAAACAACAACAACAACGCTGGAAATCATTATAACAATAACAATGATGGTGGAAATGGTACTCGTGGGAGAGCATTCATGATTGGCGCGGGTGACGCCAGGAACGATAACAACGTAGTGATCTGTACGTTTCTGTGAACCATCTCTTCGCTTCTGTTTTATTCGACCCCGACACCTCTCGAAACCAAACACGTTGTAGAATTGGCTGACGGTAAGCCGATTGAAGCATCCCATGTTCATGTTGTGTGCAAACTCGATCGTTTAGGTCAAGTGTTTGACATTGACCTCCTTGCTGTTACTCTTGGTAGCTTTGACGTAGTCGTCGGTATGGACTGGTTGTCCAAACACCGAGCTGAAATTCTCTGCAAACAGAAGATCGTTCGTGGTCCTCTCCCTAGTGGAGATTCACTGTCTGTCCAAGGTCATCGGAGTGGTGCTACGGTCGGCATCATTTCAGCTATGAAGGCCCAGAAGTGCTTATGGAAGGGTTATCCTGCTATTCTAGCACTCGTTACCGATACTCAGTCTGAGGAAAAGAAGATCGAAGACATTCCAGTCGTTTGTGAATTTTCTGATGTGTTTCCCGAGGAACTTCCAGGACTACCTCTGCACCGACAAGTGGAATTTCAGATCGAACTTACGCCAGGAGCAACTCCGATTGCTCGTGCTCCTTATCATCTTGCACCGGGAGAGTTGCAAGAACTGTCGAATCAACTTCAGGAAGTATTGGATAGAGGTTTTATCTGACCTAGTTCTTCGCTGTGGGGAGCACCAGTTTTATTTGTGAAAAAGAAAGATGGGTCTTTTCGCATTTGTATTGATTATTGCGAACTCAACAAGGTGACGGTCAAGAACCGTTCTCCTCTACCTCGCATCGGTGATCTGTTTCACCAGCCGCAAGGGTCAAGTTTCTATTCGAAAATCGATCTAAGATCGGGCTACCACAAGATGAGAGTCCGAGAGGAAGATGTTCCCAAAACAGCCTTCCGAATGCGGTACGTCCATTACGAGTTTTTGGTCATACCATTCGGGTTAACCAACGCACCAGCGGTCTTCATGAATCTCATGAACCGTGTGTGCAAACCATCGTCATTGTGTTTATCGATGACATTCTGATCAATTCTAAGAGCAAAGAGGATCATGAGCGACACTTGCGTCTTATCTTGGAAATCCTGAGGAAGGAGCAACTTTACGCGAGGTTCTCTAAGTGAGATTTCTGGATTCGAGAAGTACACTTCCTTGGTCACGTGGTCAACGAGTCGGGAATACATGTTGACCCAGCAAAAATCGATTCTATCAGGAATTGGGTGGCACCTAAGACTCGTACGGAGGTGCGATAATTTCTTGCTCTCGTGGGGTACTATCGCAGATTTATCGAAGGATTTTTGAAAATCGCTCAACCTCTTGCCGCTTTAACTCAGAAAGGTGTCACTTATTCGTGGGAAGCGAATCAGGAGAAGGCCTTTCAGCTTTTGAAACAAACTTTGCAGTGCACCGATACTGTCTCTACCCGATGGTATAGACGACTTCGTGGTGTACTGTAATGCTCCTATTCAAGGTCTCGGTTGTGTTTTGATGCAACGCGAGAAAGTGACATCCTATGTTTTTCGACAGTTGAGGGTTCACGAGAAGAATTACACGACTCACGACTTGGAGTTGGCTGTGGTTTTTACACTTAAAATATGGAGGCATTACTTATACGGTGCTAAATACACTATTTATACTGATCACAAGAGCCTCCAACACATTTTTTATCAGAAAGAGTTGAACATGCAACAGCGTCGTTAGGTGGAACTCTGAAACGATTACGACTACACCATTAAGTATCATCCAGGCAAAGCTAGCGTTGTAGCTGATGCCCTCAGTCGGAAGGAAACCAAACCGAAACGTGTTCGAGCTTTACAGCTCACCATCCATTCTAACCTTCCCGACTAGATTTGTTCTGCCCAAACTGAAGCGTTGAAGGATGAGAACCTTCGAGCTGAATCCATGCGGGGCATGGAGAAACAACTCGTAACTAAGTCTGACGATATTCGCTATTTTATGGAGCGAATATGGGTCCCTTTGCACGGTAATCTAAGAGAGCTTGTGTTGAACAAAGTGCACAAGTCTCGATACTCCATTCATCCGGGTTCTGATAAGATGTATCAGGATCTGAAAATCTTGTACTAGTGGCCGAACATGAAAGCTAACATAGCGAAGAATGTAAACAAATGCTTGACTTGCGCAAAAGTCGAGGTGGAATACTAAAAACTGTCTGGTTTGCTTCAACAACCAGAACTGCATATGTGGAAATGGGAACAGATTTCCATGAATTTCATCACCAGTCTACCTAAAACTCAAAACGGAAACGATACCATTTGGGTGATCGTCGACCGTCTGACCAAATCTACACATTTTCTTGCGATCAAGGAAACCAACAAGTTTTCACGACTAGCTAACATCTACTTGAAGGGAGTAGTTTCTAGGCACGGGGTGCCAACCTCCATCGTCTCTGATCATGATCCGTGTTTCACGTCTGATTTGTGGCAAGACTGTGCACAAATCATTTGGCTCACGTCTAGACATGAGCACCGCTTATCACCCTCAAACGGATGGTCAAAGTGAACGAACCATCTAGATACTGGAAGACATGCTACGAGCATGTGTGGTCATTTTGGTAAGGATTGGGAAAGACATTTATCTTTTGTAGAGTTTTCCTACAACAATAGTTACCACTCTAGTATTTAGGCAGCTCTATTCAAGGCATTGTACGGATGGAAATGCCGATCTCCTCTTTCTTGGGCTGAGGCGGGTGACAACCAAATCATGGGTCCAGAACTCGTACTCGAAACTTCTGAGAAGATTGTTCAAATCATAAATCGTATGGCGGCAGCACGTGATCGCCAGAAAAGCTACGCCGACAAGCGTAGGAAACCACTGGAATTTGCCATGGGCGATCGTGTTTTATTGAAAGTCTCACCCTGGGAGGGTGTGGTTCATTTTGGGAAACGAGGTAAGCTCAATCCACGTTATGTTGGGTCGTTCAAGACTTTGGAAAGCATCGGTAAGGTGGCTTATCAACTTGGGTTACCTGAAGAACTTAGTAACATACACAACGTATTTCACATTTCTAATTTAAGAAGTGTTGTTGAATGAAGCACTTTTGGTTCCTTTACAAGAACTGTTGAACTCATGGATCAGGAGGTCAAGGTTTGCAAAAAACAGTCAAATATCTATCGTGAGAGTTCGTTGGAACTCAAAGCGTGGACTAGAGTTCACGTGGGAACGCGAGGATCAGATGATGCTCAAGTATCCTCACCTATCCAAACCTGTTGAACCTAACACTAATATGATTAGCGAATTTCAGGACGAAATTCCCTTTCAAGTTGGGGATGATGTGGTACCCGAGGAAAACCCACAGTCATCTTAACTTACCGTTTCGTTTCTCCATGACTGCTTATCAAATTTCGAGACGAAATTTCTTTCACGTTGGGGATGATGTGACAACCCGCAACTTCAGGTTACTACTTTAACCTGACCATAGTTAAGTTGGACATACATTCATATCACTGCATTTAACTAGGGTTAGTTAAATGAGTCTACTTTGGTAATTCAGGGAATTACCGGTACACACATATGATAACTCCCGAACGTTGGTGACTAACATGAATAACTATAAACGGACGGTTTACATGATCTATGTAAATTATGTGTTTTAAAAGTGAAATTGCATGATTTATGTGCCATAGTGTGAAAGTTTCATAATTAGGGGTACTTTGTGAATGAGTTAGAAACCTTTATAAACCACTCAAAACCCTAAATTCCCAAAAAATCATCATACGGCAATTTTCTCAAATCATTTCTCTCATCTCTTGGCTACTCCTCCAAGTTTACACACAAATCAGCAAACCAATTCTCCTAGAACCATCTCTACATCAATCTAAGGTAAGTGTTCATGTTTTATGTTGCGGTTCTCATTCCTTTGATTCCATGCAAAACCCTAGACATCCAAACAATCTGTGTTTTTGTTTTGTGATTGATAAATGAGTGATAATTGCTAGATTGGTTGAGTTGTAGTGTTACTACTAGTCATTTTAGATGCTATTTGATGTGACATGAATGCTAAACTTTTGCCTAGATTCAGAATAGGATTGATGAGTGCGATTTGGGGTTTTGTTCGTTGGATTATTTACTGAAATCTGTGATTACTGATTTGGGAAGAAAACTGTCAGACCTTGTGAAGTCACAAGGTCCACATTTGTTGAAGAGTTTAGTGTCCGTATTTGTTAAACAACTAAAGTGTTCGCACTTGCGATTGTTACATGGTCCGCATTTATCATTCCATAAAAGGTCCGCACTTAATCAATTGCATCTAGTCCGCACATGTTATTATATGTATGCAGTCTGCACTTATGGCATTTAGATGATGTCCGCACTTCATTTATTAAACATGTCCGAACTTGTGGTTTTCAATGAGTTCGCACTTATAAAAAGTTTACACAGTCCGCATATGTTGAAGCTTATAGGAGTCCGCACTTGTGGTTTGAATTAAGTCTGCACTTACTATATGATTGAAATGTTCGCACTTAGTATAATGAAACATGTTGTCCGCACATATAACCCTATCCAATGATCCGCACCTAACATGCATAAAAGTGTTCGAACTTAGGATATTTTAAGGGAATCTGCACTTAACTTGATATTAAACGATCCGTACATATAAATCTATAAGGGTCCGCACATATGCTTCTTTGCATGTCCGCACATAGGTTGAGTGTAACCTGTCCGCACTTAAGAATCATTATAGACGTCCGCACTTAGGAACCTTCATATGGTCCGAATATAATGAGGGAATCAGGATGTCCTCACTTACATGTTTGACGTCCGAACTTAGTTAATATTTCATATATCAGAACTTATTTGATGATTGTGGAGTCCGAACATAATTGGTAATGATAACATGGTCCGAACTACTAGGATTGCGTGGATCAAAATTTGTATACATCAGAATATGGGTTGTCCGAATATATTGGATAATCAGAGGTTGCATAGAAAAATAATAATATTGTTATGGTCTAAGTAAATGCCACCTTTCCGAGTTTATCTGTGTTGGGCTGAGATTCACATAGGTCTTGGGCTAGAACTAAATCTGCTAGTGAGACCGAACTTTGGATTTTATTTTTAGAACAATTCTGAAATCGCAAAATGCATGGGATCCTCCTCACTTAATTGAGTATAAGCGGATCAAGTTAAAGAATAATGTAGGATCGTTTTACGACCAAAACGAGTCGTTCAGAAGAGTTCTTGTCAATACGAGAGGCGGAAACTAACGTATCGACTTTGAAACAGCTTGATATATACTCTAAATGTCTTTTTGATTGATATAACAATGTTTTACAGCGAGTAGACACTTCAGCAGCACTTCGGCTCTGGAATCAGAAAGTTACAAATGAAATAGACAAGGCAAGTATTTATAGGTAGAGTCATTTCGCACGGAATCAACTCTAGTGAAATGATCATTTCGTACGAAATGGTTTCACCATTTCGTGCGAAATGGCCTCAACCTATATTTTCCCGGTTTTTCTCGTATAACGTGCTCTGATCTATCTATCTAATTACAAAACTAGATACAAGACGAAGTCGACAGACATATGCACTAACAGACTCCCCCTTGGATGTCGACGAGTCTTCAGTACAAATCTACAGAAAGTCGAATCTTCAATCTATATCAGTCTTCATGCTCTTCTAAAGTATCTGACAGTGTAGAGCATCTTCAATCTCTAACTCTTCTCTCTCTTTTCTAGAATCTCAATCTGACTCTATCTTCTCTCTAATTCTCTTGATCAGATCTCTTGATTCCTTAAGTTCTTCAGCATCCTCAGACTCCCTCTTGATGTCTTCAGACTCCCCCTTTCGATAAGCTGGAATTGCATTCTGGAATAACTCATGTTCCAAGATCGTGCCCTGGCTCTCATTCAACTCAGGCTTAGATACGGAGATCTGCACAAAACTCTACCCAGAAATAAATTTCACAAATTTTAAAATTTGACAAATTTAATCTCTGCTTACCACATGTAGAATCAATTTCAAACAATCACTCTTATTTTGAGATAGAATTATTAAAAAAAAAAAATTCATTTCAAAATCAACTCTCCCAACCCAGTTCATCATGTTTAGCACTTGGAATTTTGAAAATCAGCTCTTCAATATCAGTAGTCGAAAATCTTTTTGTATTTACAAAATTTATGCTAAAACACACTGAAAAGCTTTTTGGATTTTTGAATTTAATGGAAAGCAGTAAAGGAATATTTACAAACAATATTTTTTGTGAGTTTGCGTAAGAGAATCATATCAATTTTTTTAAGACAAATCACTAGCACCGTTGAGCTTTAAACACTTTAAGTTCTAAATGATTCACTTAGATTGTCAGTATACTGATCCACTTAAATTTTCACACAAAGTTCAACTGTTTCGAGATAATAGATTAATGTTTTAAGCACTTAAACTTATTCGCGTGTCCCATCTCAGAATATACTCCCGTATCCAGACTCCTATATTCAGTCTTACAGGTGAATGTACACTAGTGATATCTGTAAAGGGGTTAAATGCGAGACCATGAGAGCTCAGGCTATTGCTTTCGCAAAATCAAAGAGATGATGGTTCGCTTTTCGGTGGGTTCCCTTTAGAGATCTTTTTTTTACAACTGCACATGATTAGCATTTTTCAATGTTTCATCATTTTTATGCTGAGGGCGGGCTTTAAGATTAAAGCAATGCAAAGTATTATACGAGGACTAGGCTATTGCTCCCGCAAAATCAGAAGTCCAAGTATAATACCCCAGATATCACCACGCACAAAGACCTAGTATGTCAGAAATAGAAAGCCCTTCAAACAAGATTTCGGGGGTTACCCATATATCCGAGAGATGTTCCCCACGATATAAGTAAGTTTGAAATTTCGGTTTATATCTCGAACACAATCTACTAAGTGTGCGAAAACCTACTGGCATATCATCAGTGAGACCGTTTATCACATTTTGACTTTCCAATTCTTTAGCATGCTGTGATTGACCACTGATGTACTATCATTTCCTCTTTTTCTCAACAAACTCATTTTGAATTTTATCATGTTTTTGCCTTTATCAAATTTTCTAACGTTTTTGGATTTTCTAAAATTTCTTATATGCACTAACAAATAATTCTTGTGGTGGGCCGATACCAATAATAAAACCACTGATGTTGAATGAAAAGCATGGGCTCTCCAAATCAATTATTAATGGAACAAAATCAATATGTCCATATATATATATATATATATATTGTAAGTAGGCCGTTTGGTTATTCTTTTGATAACAGCCCTGGTTCACCACTTTTGAATGTTTTTCTATGTGGTCACTCCTAGGAATATAGATTATATGTTTGATATGTCAATAGGAATCCTTGTATAGGACTTTGAATATCAACATGTTATTATAAAGATTTTAGAATTTATATGAGTTTCCTGTTTGTAAAAATTTATATATGATTATGTCACTAACAATGAGAGAAATCACTATTCGTTACTGTGTGTCAAATCTGTAAACCTGATCATTTTGGACACAGTTGTTTGGATAATTAGGGTATTTCAAAACCCTACTCGATGCATACTTACATTTAAACATACATTAGGTCGCGTGTAACGGGCCTAACGCTTATTTAACGCGTAGAAGCGCACGTTAACACATACCAAGAAAACCAAGGTGAGTTCACTACTTTTTCACAAGCATGTGTCCCGGGGGGACAAACAAACAAACAACCTACTATTCATGGGAGGAATACTTTTCAAACTACTATTCCTGGGAGGAATACTTTTCAAACTACTATTCCTGGGAGGAATACTTTTCTATGTTTTGGTTTAATTTCGATGTTAGTTAATAAACTCGAAGTCTATCACGAAAGTCCCTACTTACATACCGAGCTAGTTGCCTGGGAGGCAACGGGGTATTAGTTGATAACGCTATTAGGCCTGACAAACCTCACACCGTACCTGGGAGGACGGGCGTAAACTAATGACCTTAAACACTATGATCAATGATGATAAACATTGATGAGGGCACCAAAAACAAACAGTCAATCAGTACAGAGTTTATTATTCGTAACATGTCTTTAAACTAAACACTTACATGATTTTTGTTAAACGAAACTGTGGACTCACCAGCTTTATGCTTATACACTTTTTCTGCATGCTTGCATGTCGTTAGGTGACTTCATGAAGCGGAGCTTGCAATCAGGGGAGTTTATAATGTCATGGGTCGTGCCGTTTGTTAATACGTTAATGTTATGCTATGCTTTTTGAACAGTTTGATTTCAAATACTTAGAACAATTTCCAATGTTTTCGCTAAACCTAAACTTGTTTAAAACAGATGTTTGAAATGCACTTTTCATATTGAATCAGATTTTGCATTTATTATTTACTATAGTTCAATGTGATTAGTGGCTAGATCCTAGTACGTCACACGCCTCTTGGTGAAATCCGTGTGTGGTATTTTGGGGGTGTGACATTTGCAACCACAATGTCTTTGGAGATGTTTTTTTTCCATATCTTGCATTGGTCTTTGGTTTTTGTAATTAGTATATTGAAATATGTTTTGCAACATGTGGTAGATATTATGGAGAACCAGAGCATAACCATGTTGAGAGCTGTTGATGCTTTTCAAGAACAATTTACAGTGAAGGTTTGGGTGATTAGGATTTGGGAACACCCTAAGAGGAGAAATCTCAGTTAGCTTTACTCAATGGACATGATGCTAATTGATGAAGAGGATTTTTTTGTTTTTTCATATATTTTCAAAGTTAGATTGTATTATATTCTAAATTATATAAAGTCTAATATTTTTCTGTCATATTATTTTTTTCATACATCCAACAGGGTACAAAGATGGAAGCTACTTGCTTGAATCGTGTGTTACCACAGTTTCTTCCAGCATTAATAGAGCAGCAATGTTTGATTGTTAGGAATCCAACAATAGGGTTTAATAACTCTACCTACAAGCATGTTGAAAATCAAAATAGGCTATGTTTCTAGAGTACAACCCAAGTAACTGAATGTGAAGATTTTGGCGGATCTCCATACGGTTTTGAATTCCTAAACTTTGCTGACATCTTAAACCATGCTACTAATGCAAATGTTACAGTTGGTATGTATATCAATTTTTCTCTGAAAAATATAATTTTTCATATATCATTTTTTTACCTGACTACCAACATGTCATTGATCAATATTATATTGTTGTAGATGTTATTGGTTATTTGACTCGCTCATTTCCAAAAGAGACAGTAACAAACAAAGCAGTGATTGGGTTGAGATTAGGTGTGAAAACCAAGAACTCTTGATAAGATCACTCACCCCGCGTATTACTCTTAGCACGAGAACCTTTCGTTGAGTCATGAGTGAAATCCATATCTCGACGGAAATCTCCCTTTCTATCTCATGGTTATCTTGCCACAACTAGGAGTGAAGTTGTTAAGTTAGGGGTGAAACCCGCATCTTAATAACCCGTTCCACTCTCTAATTTGATTTTCAAAGATCTCACCAAAGTCTCAACTGTTCCAATGGCTCGAGTCACGTAGTAACTGGAAGGATGCATGTCGTTCACCTTATTACGGTGAGAGAGAATAGTCTATTAGGCCAAAGCGTGTACTCGAACTCGTTGGGAATAGTTAAATCACTTTGGGTAGTCGATGTCTAACACCCAAGACACTCTATTTTGTTTTAAGCCTGCAATTGCCGATATTACGCGTCATCGAATTTTATTATGATTACATGATTTATTTTATTTGGAGATTTTACGCTTTATCGATTTCTTGCTTTACTGCTTTTCGCTTCCCGCTTGAAACATAAAGCTCAGGATCACGCCATTCTTGAAATCTAAAACGCTAACTAAACGCGAACAAAAAACTAAGGAATCTCGTATTCCTCGCTCATGCTACTCGCTATCTCTCGCAACTCTCAAACGCGCCACGCTTATTTGAAATGAAGGTGAATACGTGCAAAATATGTGCTATGAGAATTATGTGCTCATACGTGATTATGTGTATACGTGCAAATACGTGATTTTGTGTCTATGTGCTTATATGCTTATGTGATTATGTGGTTTGTGCTTTATCTGAGTAGTAATAATAATAAAATATGTTGTATGAGACACTAAACTTTTTAACAAAACCCATTATAATCGAATCTCGTCTAATTTTATGATGACATCTGCAGAAGAACTCACACTTGACGATGTCTTCTTTCGGTTCACACACCCGCCGTACTGTTCAGCGAAACAATGCTGACAAGAAAATCGCCTCTCCCGTGGCCAACGAAATGGCCAAGGTGATACCTCAGATCGTTAGTGAAATCAATGCTGTTAGCAGTACTTCTTCTGTTGATTCCAAGAATGACTCGCATAAAGCCCCGTTCAGCTTCAAGCAGTTCAAAGCCTATGGTCCTAAGGATTTTACTGGTGAAGATGGACCCAGTGCAATGTTTCAATGGTTTGACTCGATTGAAGTCACTCTCCGACAAAGAGGATGTCTTGAGAATCTCCGTACTGTCAACGCTACTGGATTCTTTCAGTCAAGGGCACTTGATTGGTGAACCGCCGAGCACAACAGACGCGAAAATGATGCAGCTTATGGTCTCACATGGGAGGAACTGAAAGAACTCATGATAAAAGAATTCTGCCCTCCTCATGAAGTCCAGAAGCTGGAGAATGAATTCTAGAACATCAAACAAATTGGAGGTGATAACTTTGGTCTCACCGCTCGTTTCAAGCAGTTAAGCATTATCTGTCCTAGTCAGGTGGACACTCCTGACAAAGCTATCAAGAAATACATTCGTGCTCTACCCGATTGTGTCGCTGACTTTGTTCAGGCAGTGAAACCTGCAACTATTGAGGAAACTTATCAGCTCGCAGCAGAAATAAATGACAAGCGAGTCTTGGCTGGTGTTTTCAAAACCACGACCAAGAATCTCAACCAAGCTACTACCACACCAGACTCTCAAGCTTCCAAGTCTAACTGCAAGAACCGCAAGTGCCGGAACTCCAGCAAGAACAACGCGGTAGTCACAGCACCGCACAACACTCAGCCCTCTTAAATTACTGCTCCCAACGCACCGCCTGCTAAGCGTGCGTATACTGGAACTCACCCACTATGCCCTACTTGCACCTATCATCACCTAGTTGGGGTAAATTGTTGTTTCTGTGTCAACTGCAACATCTATGGGCACTTCACAGCGAACTGTCACACTGGCCCTCGACAGCAAGCTCCACAAGCTCCATCAGCACCGTCAGCTCAACCTCGCGCTCCCCAGGTTAACCAAGCTCTTCCAGCTCCAGCTGTTCACACACGTGCTTGCTACACATGTCGTGACCCAAACCACTTTGCAAATGCCTGCCCAAATCGTGTCTTGAAACAAGAGCCGTAGTAGCAACAACATCAAGCACAGCAACAACAACCACAACAACAGCCGCAGCAGCAACAACAACAACCGCAACCACAAGCAGCCCGTGGAAGAACTTTCAACATCAATGTGCCTCAGGCTCAGACTGACAACAACGTTGTCAACGGTACATTCCTTGTCAATGGTATTTATGCTTCATGCTTATTTGATACTGGAGCCGATAACTGTTTTGTATCGTTTGAATTCGAAAAGCTTCTAAAACGTAAACGCGCTAACCTCCCAATGACATTCGACGTAGAAGTTACCACCGGAACTCTCGAAAGATTTGAAGCTTATGTCGTGTATCCAAGCGAGCAAGTATTTATGCAAGGAATACACCGCTTTCTTAGCCCATATTGTAGTGCCAGTGAATGAGAAGAAAACCGTGAAAGACGTCCCAGCTGTTTGTGATTTTCCTAAAGGTTTTCATGACGATTTACCTGGTTTACCCCCTACTCGCGACATTAATTTTCGTATTGACTTAGTTCCAGGTGCAACTCCTATTGCAAAAGCTCCCTATCTTCTTGCACCATCCGAAATGCGTGAACTTTCTAGCTAACTTCAAAAGTTGCTTGATAAAGGCTTTGTACGCCCTAGCACATCACCATGGGGTGCACCCGTTCTTTTGTGAAAAAGAAGGATTGATCGTTCCGAATGTGCATCGATTATCGATTAACAAGCAAACTATCAAGAACCGCTACCCGCTACCCTGAATCGACGATTTGTTTGATCAAATCCAAGGCGTTATGTGTTTCTTGAAGATTGATTTATGTTCAGGCTATCATCAGTTGCGTATACAAGAACAAGATATCCCGAAAACTACATTTCGTACTCGTTATGGCCATTATGAATTCGTGGTCATGCCTTTTGGCCTCACAAACGCACCAGTGGTCTTCATGGACTTGATGAACCGTGTGTGAAAACCCCTTTTTGGATCATTTTCTCATTGTGTTTACCATTGATATCCTTATCTACTCGAAGTCGAGAGCCGAACACGTGCGACATCTTCATTTAGTTCTCGAACTTCTTCAAGGAAATCGCCTCTACGCCAAGTTCTCCAAGTGTGAATTTTGGCTCGAGGAGGTTCAATTCATCTGTCACATCGTTAACAGGCAAGGAATTCACGTCAATCCCGCGAAGATAGAAGCTGTAAAGAGTTGGATTACGCCGAAGACTCCATTCGAAATCCGTTCTTTTCTCAGATTGGCGCATTATTACCGTCGATTCATTGCCAACTTTTCTAAAATCGCCATACCTCTTACCGCTTTAACTCATAAGGACAAACCTTTTGTTTGGGGTTCCGAACAGGAGGAAGCTAGACTTGTAAATGAACTGAACGGACACGAACGAGGCATGTTCATGTTCGTTCATTTACCTTTAACCAAACAAACGATCGGACACGAACATTTAAATGAACGGATTTTCTTGTTCATGTTCATTCGTTAAGAAAATGAGCATGTTCATGTTCATTCGCTAAAAGTATAAACGAACGGTTCACGAACATAAAGGCACACAAACACACATAATTGAACATAAAAGAACATAACAAATCATAACGAACATAATTGAACAAGGCTTTGAATTGTATAGAAATAATAGAGGAGATGAAGAACCTAAATATAGGTAAACCTTAATTCACGTTTCATATGATAGAAAAGATTGCTTTTAAATTGGAAAATATAAATCAAATATATTAATACCAAGAAAGTTTTGAAATCGGAAAGTCAAAGCTAGTTATGGGATGATAAATAAAATTAAATAGATTTTTAAATTTAATTAGTAATAACTAAATTTAAAAGATGAACATAAACAAACGGATATAAACGAACACGAACGAATGAATTTAAATGAACGGACATAAACAAACGGACATAAACGAACGTAAATGAACGAACATAAACGATCGTTCATGAACGTAGATGAACAAACGGGACATTGTTCATGTTCGTTCGTTTATTTAAATGAACAAAAAAAATTGTCAATGTTCGTTCATTTATTAAATAAACGAACATGAACGAATTTCCTGCCGAACTATTAATGAATGGTTCACTGAACGTTCGGTTCGTTTACAAGCCGAGAGGAAGCCTTTCAAAATCTCAAGCGAATTCTTTGCAACCCTCCTATTCTTACACTTCCTAACGGAAACGACGATTTCGTTGTTTACTGCGATGCCTCTAACCTAGGTCTTGGTTGTGTCCTCATGCAACGAGACAAGGTTATCGCGTATGCATCTCGGTAACTCAAAGTCCATGAGAAGAACTACACTACCCACAATCTCGAACTCGGTGCAGTTGTTTATGCGTTAAAGATATGGCGACACTACCTGTATGGTACCAAGTGTACGGTATTCACCGATCATAAGAACCTACAACACATCTTGAACTAGAAAGAACTGAATATGCGCCAAGGCAGATGGGTTGAACTTCTCAACGATTACGATTGTGAGATACGCTACCATTCTGGCAAAGCAAACGTCGTAGCCGATGCTCTCAGCCGACGAAGCTATGTGTTCGCAATTTTCAAGCCCAGAATGATCTCGAAACCCTGATTCGCGACGCGCAGCACGTATGTTTTCTTGAGAATACCTTGAGGGAGGAAAGGATATATGGTACCGAATCTCAGTTAGTGAATAAATCGAACTATATTCTTCACTATCTTGACCGCATTTGGATTCCTAGTCACAACAACCTCCGTGAGATATTGATGACTGAAGCTCACAAATCTCGATACTCCATTCACCCCGATGCCGACAAGATGTACCAGGACCTCCGTTCTAGGTATTGGTGGCCGGGCATGAAAAAGGATATCGCTCTATATGTTTCAAAATGCCTAACTTGCTCGGAAGTTAAGGCCGAACATCAACGACCCTCTAGTTTGCTCGAACAACCCGAAATCATGATGTGGAAATGGGAGAGTATAGCCATGGATTTTATTACGAAACTCCCCTGCACGCCTTTTTGTCACGATAGCATTTGGGTTATCATTGATGGTCTTACAAAATCTGCCCATTTCATTCCGATACGAGAAGACTTTAAGGTTGAACGATTAGCACGAATCTATACCAACGAAGTCATTTGTCGACATGGGATGCCTTGTGACATCATCTCCGACCGCGATGGTCGTTTTACTTCACGTCTTTGGGAAACATTCCAATCCGCTCTCGTTATGACTCTCAATCTCAGTACCGCATTCCATCCCTAGACCGACGGTCAGACTGAGCGCACGATCCGCACCCTCGAAGACATGCTTCGTTCGTACGTTATAGATTTTGGTGGTAATTGGGATTCGCATTTACCTTTAGTAGAATTCTCGTACAATAACAATTATCATGCTAGTATGCAAATGGCACCGTTTAAGGCACTATATGGTAGAAAATGTCGATCGCCTATTGTTTGGCACGAGATCGGAGACACACAGATTACTGGTCCTGAGTAAATATAAGAAACAACATACAAGATTCTCCAAATAAGAGACAATCTCCTGAAAGCTTAGAGTCGTCAAAAGAGCTACGTCGATAAACGTCGCAAGCCCCTAGAGTTCGAAATTGGAGATCACGTCCTCTTAAAGGTTTCACCTTGGAAAGGGGTGATCTGATTCGGCAAGAAAGTGAAACTAGCGCCACGATACGTGGGTCCCTTTAAGATTCTGGAAAGAATTGGTAAAGTGGCCTACCGTCTCGAATTACCGGTTGAACTCAGAAACGTACACCCGACTTTCCATGTCTCGAACCTCAAGAAGTGTCTAGCTGAAGAAAATCTTCATGTACCTCTCAAAGATTTGCAAATAAACGATACTCTGCACTTTGTGGAAAAGCCAGTAGAAATCATGGATCGAGAGACCAAGAAACTTCGACGTAGTCGCATTCCCATAGTCAAGGTTAGACGGGAAGGCAAATGCGGCACCAGTTCACTTGGGAACTTTAAAGTGATATGAAAGCTAAATCTCCACAACTCTTTATTACGTCTACTACTTAATTTCGGGACGAAATTCCCTAAAGTAGGGGAGACTGTAACAACCTGAACTTTTGGTTATTCCCCTTTACCGTTGTTTCACTTCGAAAAGGCTTGTACTCTGAGATTCGATTACTTCAAATGGGTTAACTATACTTTAAACGCATTTTATATCGCTATTTAACGTTATTTATCGCTTTAAACGCTTGTTACTTAAACACTCATGGCAACGCAATTCAACACAAACTCAAAACGCGGATTTATTTAATTATATTATTTGTGTTATTTGTGTGTTACTTGTTTAGTATGTTATATGTGTTGTTATTCGCTTGAAACGCTCAAACTCTTACTTGCACCACTCGATTTATCACACCGAAACGCAACACGACATGATACTTACTATCTCGCTAAGAAACTTAAAGTATTTATATTAACTAATGCAACAAAACACATTAAGTGAGCATCTTACACGCGAAAACGAGGATTTTTCACACAAAACAGCACCTTCGAACGAAGCCAGGCAGCTTCGTACGAAGGCACTTTTGTACGAAGGCAGTCGGTTCGAACAAAGGCTTCTGTGCGAACCCACCTCCTCTATAAATAGCAACCTCACTTCTCCATTTTATTCCTTGCTGCCTTTTACTCCGAAACGCTGCCGAATTGCTGTTCGACCGTTTTCAAGTAAGATTTATCATTTTAAGCAATAACACAATGTTTTCCACTTCGATTTTTCATAAGATTCACTTTGATTTCATCAAAACTCTTGGGTTTTCACTTAAACTTCATCTTTTCCTCTAAACTTCATCTTTTTCATAGAAAACCTTCATTCTTTTTACAAAATCTTCATCTTTTTCATCAAATCTTCTTATTTTATCATGGATCTACACTTAACCGAGTGAATTGGGCCTAGCTTCGGCTTCCTAAGTTAGAAATCAGCTGATTTCACACTCTCCAAGTGTTAGATCTAAGTAAAAACCCTTTAAAACCCTTTTAAACTTGATTTTCACACTAAAATGGACCTAAAATATGTATTTCGTTCATTGGATAGTGGGACGAGGTAGTGTCAAAACCGTCTTGAATAGGACTCGGAAATACATCCGATTCAGGCAAAAACACATCTCCGAATGCCAAAAACAGCCACAAATGCGAGCTGGACTGTTCTGTGCGAAGCCCGGCTTCGTACGAAGGCACTGACTTCGCACATCACACCCCATTTCTCACATGTGACTCAGACAAAGACCTCTCCGGCTCTAAGTTTTATCAGTAGCTTAAGGTTGGAGGGATGGACACTCGATTTTCCGAAGAAAGACGCGAAGAACACTCAATTTTGGACAACGGAAGCAACACATGTACGAAGACACCTCCCTTCATACAAAGGCACGCCTTCATACGAAGGCACAACTTCGTACGAAGCCTCTGTTTCCCACCCGAAACTTCAATTTCGACCGTTTCAGCACTTTGGAAGACTTACGCATTTTGTCCCCGTACGCAGGCTGATCCGACGCTCCCTTCAATCCATTTCAAATCGTGTTTACTTGTTAAGCACGCACTGTGAGTATACTCGAACCCTTTTTTGCTTAACGCACTTTTAGATGTTACATACGTTCTCTATCTAAACACTACGCACACTACGCACACAACGCTTAAACTCTTTTAAACGCTAACCGCTCTTGCATGTTATACGTGATTCGATGAATGCTTGTATGTTATGTTTACACAGTGATTACTGCTTGCCACCCTTAGCAACAATAGTACTATAGTTTTGACTCAGCACCTATTTGTTCAGGGGTTGTTAAGGTTACTTACTTCACGTGCTCACAGTGATGAACACGTGTTGCGTATTCTACAACTCGCAGTCATGTTGGTTAGCTTGTATCATTGTCGATAGCTTACTTGATTCACTTCTCTACGTGTTACATGCTGGTTATGCGCAAACGCTTTTGTACTATATATTTATGCTAAACTTGTGTACTCACCTTTACATTATTGTATTAACTTTTATTTTAACATATGTGACAGCTTGATGGTCTGTTTGCTGCAAATGGATAGGAAGTCTAGAAACTCGCAATAAAAATCTAGGTTGTCGGATTGGATTTTGTTTGAGAGATGTGAACTCCGTTTTGACTGTTTGATGAAATATATGTTTATTAGTATGGGATAATGAACCTTTTAAATATTGTCACTAAATAGTTGTTATGGATTCTCTTGAGCAAACTGATTCGCCTAGTGCCGCGCCCCGATGATTCCGCCATCGGTTGGGGTGTGACAATTGTGATCAGTTTTGTCGTTTTTTGAAAGTATCAAAGGAAAAAATGTTCATGTCATCATTATATTGCAATTTGGAAAGGTTAAGTGTTGGAATGGTTTGTATTCTGTTTTTATTAATTGAAATTATTTTATTGTACAGTTTTGCTTTGAATTTAAAGTTATATTTACATTTATTTTATTTTAATGTTTCAATGTTTGTTACTAGGTGTTGCATACATTAACAATTCATACACAGTTAGTAGGCTCTTTTGCAATCATGATTGTCCTGAAGTCAATGTTTTCAAAACAAGGTTCCCTATAAATAATCCATATATTATTTCTTATTTAGTTTTAAATATTAGTTGATACTCCGATGTCCGTATACTTTAGAATAATATATGTTTTATTATTTTTTCAATAGTTTGATTGCAAACTCTGTTAGGGTTCGTGAATCGACTAGCCTTGGTTGCATGACAAAATCTGTTGAAGAGGAATTCTTAGAAGGCAAAGATTTTTACAACATTTGTGATGTGTTTTCAATTACGAAGGTATATTTTTAATCAATATTAACTCCACTTACATGTTAACTATATCCGTAATATCTTATTAGATATTTATGCAGGTTTGCAAGGTCATTGTTCTTGGAAACATAATGGGTATTTATAAAGATGAAGGATGTTCTATGATGGTTGCAATAGATGTAACAAAAAAATCAAGAAAGTGGTTCATTTGAATGATGAAACTCAGGAATCAGGTTCAGGTGTAGCAAAGGAGGTTCTTACGTGTCTTTCATATCATTGTTCTTTTAAAGTTATAACTGCTTCTCCCAAGTAACCGAATATACCTTATCAATATTTTTTTATTGACATGCTATGTTTATTAACATTTCATATGAACATACCAACATCCATTAGGTATAAGATTCAACTTAGGGTTCAAGACCCTTCTGCCTCTGTTACACTTACTTTGTTTGATCGTGAGGCACGAAAGTTGGTAGGAAAGTCTGTGGATGTTTTTTCTTAACGCCAACCCTGAGTTTGTATGTTAACATTTAGTAGCGTTATTGGTTATATTCTATATTTATTTAAAATTTAATATTTCTTGATACATATTATATTTTTTCAGCGTTCTGATGCTTTGAAGATTCCTGCTGAACTAGATCTATTGGTTGGCCAGAATTTTGCTTTTAAAATAGACTTGACAAGTTATGTCTTGAAGTATAACATCCATAAGTATGGTATCACCAAACTGACAGTGGATCCTAATGTTATATCTCAACTTCAAGAGAAACAATCTTCTTCGTAGATAACTGTATGTTATAATTTTTTTACAAATTTTGGGCTTACATTTTTTAACATCATATTTTCCTGAATTGTATATGTCAGGCTTTAATGTTTTTTAAAATATGCAGGGGTCTGAAATTTGTTCCTTCAATCTTGGTGTTAGGGATGGATTTTCATAATGTATGGATCACGGATCCTCAGGTGCAGCCAGGATCACGGATCCTCAGTTCAGTTTGAATTAAGGATCCTCAGAAGACGTTGCAGGATTAAGGATCCTGGATCCTCATTATTATCCTAACATTAACAATTCTTTCCTTTGTATTGGAACGTGTTTTGCAGGAGTATTCAAGTGGGACTTGGTCTTGCTGAGATTCCAGGGGAATATGCCTTCTAATTCTGCACGTGCATGGCCTTCGTGACCGTTGTGGAGATTGTGGGAAGCTAGCACCTTTTTCGGATTGTTTGTTAGCTAGCTTATTTCTAATTTTAAATGGGGATAACAAGCTTGATTAAAAAATAATTAGCAACACACACACTCTCGTGAACTCTCTGCAAGTTATTGGCGATTACACACCTTTTTGCACACTAGTGATCCTTGTACCAAGCTTGTTGTCATCCCGAGTTGTATACATTGTTAGTTTAATATATTTTGTGATCGGTAGTTTCCATCACCCGAGGTTTTTTGTGCCGGAGATCATATATTGATCAAGAGATTTTTCCTCGTATAAATCCTTGTGTTCATCATACATTTCATTCATTCATTGTTTATTCTTTCATTCATTTAATCAAGCATCACACCTCACAAAATCAGATTTGGTTGCATAATCTTTGCGTGATTTTTGACCAAAACAGTTTGGCGCCCACCGTGGAGCAATTGTGCTTCAATTCTGAGAAATTTTATTCATTTCATTTATTTCGGTTCACTACCTTCAACCACATGGCTTCTCAAGTGAAGAACACTTCAAGCTCCATGCCAGCATTCACCTCTTCACAGGGCGTTCCACCTTTGCCTCCTCCTCCTTCTGGATCCTAGAAGAATGTTGAGAATGCTGTGAAGAAACAAACCCCCGTTTTCTCGAAACCAACTACTGCTGCTTCTTCTGGTCCTACTAACAGTGATCTTTATTCTTTGATTTTGCAGATGAAGGATTACATGCAGCAGCAGTACAGGACTAATGACAGGATCCTTCAAGAAATTGATGAAATCAAGAAATCGAAGAAATCAGCGGAGGATCATTCTCCTTTGATGCCTAGATCACTGAATTTTGACACTCCAGTTACAACTACCCATTACTCTACGACATCAGGTGTCCAGCATCAGGGTGGATCATCAAGCATGCAACAAGGATCATCGGCAATGACGCAGGCTCTAGGATCCTACTTTCAGCCTTCAGGATCCTCTCTTCAGCATCAAGGATTCTTCTCTAGTTCAGGAGGATACATGGGAACGCAGACGGTTCAAGGATCCTACTCTAAGTATCCAGGATCCTCCTCACAGGTTCCAGGATCCTCGTCCCAGGGTCAAGGATCCTCATCTCAGGTTCATGGATCCATGGATTATCCTCCAAGACCCCCAACTTCGGTACATCAAGGATCCAACATCTTTCAGGATCAAGGATACTTAAGGAATATACAACCCAGAAGTTCAGAGTTTCATTCGGGAGACTTCATGCCCATGCAAACTATTGCATCATCTGGTCCCACAATTATGCCAGAATCACATCAATTTGGATTCACATCTGGGATCCCAACCTCGAACCAGTCAGGAGGTAATACTTTAAATATATCTTATAATACTAACCATGGATTTGTGTAGGATACAGGATTCAATCAAGCTATGGCTAGGGAGCTACAAAAACTCAAGGATATGATATCCAGCGTCCCAGGAGTAGTTAAGCCCATTCCTGAGATTCCGGATGGGAGTCATAGGGTATCTCATTTTGCACCACCTATTTGTGATGAAGAGATACCAAAGAGGTTTCAAGCACCAAACATGAAGCTCTATGATGGTTCAACTGATCCTGAAGAGCATGTAGCTCAATACAGGGAGATAATGGAGATCAACCCCATTCCTGAAAGGTTGAAAGAAGCATGTCTATGCAAGGGTTTCAGATCGACACTGACAGGATCAGCTCTTAAATGGCTGCTAAGTCTTCCCCCTTACTCTATTACTTCATTTGCTAATTTAGTTAATTTGTTTAATAGCCAGTTCTCATGCAGTAGGAGATTTGAACGATTAACTAGTGATTTGTATAGGGTAACACAAGGTCAAAATGAATCACTTAGAGATTATATCACTAAATTCAGTATAGAATCCTTAGAAATTCCTAATTTAGATATTGCTACAGCTGTAGAAGCTTTCAAAATGGGTTTACTTAAGGATTCACAATTCTATGATGATCTTGTCATGACCCCTTGCAGGAACCTTGATGAAGTAAGAACCAGTGCCCTTAGATTCATCCGTTTAGAGGATGATAAAGGGATCCATGAGAGACTTTCAGGATCCTCAAAGCAAGAAAAACAAGGATCCTACTTTAGAAATAACAAATCCAAGTCATACCACAAGTCGGATAATCAAAACATGCATGCTGTGGAGCAGGATGAGGATGATGAAGATTATCCACATATCTCTGAATATTGTTTTTCTATTGATAACAATGAACTAATCCTTGCCATGCAGAATTTAGGTGAAAAAGCTAGATGGCCTAGAAAGAATGATAAGCCAGCTGCTACAAAAGATAAATCCAAATGGTGTGCATATCATGAAGATTTTTGTCATCTCATCGACGAATGTATAGCACTCAGGAAAGAGATTGGTTACTTGTTAAGTAAATGTCATTTGAAGGAGCTGCTTGGGAGAAAAAAGTCGAGGATCCAGGATCCTGAAAAAATTCCAGAAAGAAAGAGCTCCTGCTCTTCCAGCTGATGCACAAATTATTAACTTCATTTCAGGTGGACCAGACATATGTGGAACTTCCTTTTCAGCAGCCAAGAGGCATGCTAAAGAGACAAAGATGGACAATGGGGATAGACCCATTCGAACCTCAATCCTTACACAGGAGAAAGTTATATCCTTTGATGAGGATGATCGTGTGGATATTCAGGATCCTCATCATGACGGTCTTGTTATCACATTGTTTATTTCTAACCATTTTGTTTGAAGGATTCTCATAGATGGAGGAAGCTTAGTGAACATCATTCAACTTAATGTCCTCAGGAAGATGAACATCCCTGAATTTGAGATCATCCCAAGATCATCAGTTCTTGTAGGATTCAGTGGAGAGACCAAGAACACATTGGGGGACATCAAACTTCCAATCTACATAGAGGGAGTTAATTCCTTTAAAAAATTTTGTGTTATAGATTACTTATCCTGTTGTAATGTTATCCTTGGCAGGCCATGGATACATGACATGAAGGTAGTCCCGTCTACATATCATCAATGAGTGAAACTCCTTACTCCATGGGGTGTAGTGAAGATTGAAAGTGACCAACAAGAGGCTAAAAATTGTTACACTTCATCTATGAAGCCAGCCTCAAGATCCAGGGAGCAATAGCAACTAAAGTATCCTCCAAGAGAAGTCCTGGAGGCAAGAGAGCAAGATGTGAAAGATATCCTGATGGATCCTCAGGATCCTGAATCAAAATTTTTTATAGGATCCGGGATCCTCAATGATATTGAACAGAATCTAGTATCCTTTCTAAAGAGAAGAAAAGCTACCTTTGCCTGGAAACATGAGGATATGATAGGTATTTCTAAAGACATTATTACTCATAAACTTGGCATTGACAGGTCATTCAAACCCATACATCAAAAGAGAAGGAAGTTTGTACCTGAGAGGAATGCCATCATCCAGGAGGAGGTAGATAAACTGCTCAGAGCAGGTATGATTAGAGAGGTTAAGTATCTAAGGTGGCTAGCCAATGTGGTTATTGTTCAAAAGAAAAATGGAAAGTGGAGGGTATGTGTTAATTTCACTGATTTAAGTAAGGCATGTCCCAAGGATCCTTTCCCATTACCCTACATTAACTCCATGGTGGATGCTACCTTGGGTCATGAGTTGTTAACTTTTATAGATGCTTCATCTGGATTCCAACAAATTCAGTTGGAACCATCTGATCAAGAGGATACAGCCTTTATGACCCCTACTGGTATCTATTGTTATATTGCTATGCCATTTGGACTAAGAAATGCAGGTGCTACCTATCAAAGGCTAGTTAATATGATGTTTAAACAACAAATTGGACACACAATGGAAGTCTATTTTGACGACATGGTGGTTAAGTCCTAGAGAGCTGAGGATCACCTTAGAGATTTGGAGGAAGCATTTGATATCCTTGATAAATTCAATATGAAATTGAATCCTTCCAAATGCCACTTTGGTGTAAAAGCTGGCAAGTTTCTAGGATATATGGTGACAAAAAGAGGCATAGAGGCAAGTCCAGTGCAAATCAAGGCGATTGTGAATATCAAGTCTCCTGGCAATGCAAAGGATGTGCAAAGATTGACAGGAAGGATCACAGCCTTGAGCAGGTTCATCTCGAAGTCATCAGAGAAATGCAAGGAATTCTATGACATCCTGAGACAGAACAAGAAATTTGAGTGGACGGAAAAGCATGAGAATGCTCTCAAAGCCCTTAAGGATTACCTATCCTCAGCTCCAGCCTTAATGAAACCAGAAAAAGGGGATATATTATCCTTATATCTGGCAGTCTCCTCTAAGGCTGTAAGTGCAGTCCTAGTTAAGGATCACGAAGGTACCCAACATCCTGTATATAATGTAAGTAAAAGTTTGCTTGATGCTGAATCCAGGTATTCTCATTTAGAAAAACTTATCCTTGCTTTGATTATGGCATCTACTAAGTTACGCCATTATTTTGAAACTCATGCTATTATTGTTAAAACTAACTTTCCAATCAAGAATGTCCTCAGGAAACCTGACATGTCAGGAAGACTAGCAAAGTGGGCTGTCAAGATTAGTGCCTTTGACATCAGATATGAACCAAGAACTGCCATCAAATCCCAAGCCTTGGCTGACTTTGTGGCTGATTTCAGTAGTGATCTACAAAGGGAAGCTGAATTGGAAGTTCAACAGCTTGAAGAGACTAAGGATCCTTGGATACTCTTCACAGATGGAGCTTTAAATGTCAAGGGAACTGGACTAGGCATACTACTAAAATCGCCACAGGGGGACATAATACCCCACTCAATTGCTTGTGAGTTTCAAACTACTAATAATGAGGCTGAATATGAATCCTTAATAGCTGGTTTGCAAATTGCCAAGCATATGAGGATCAGGTATCTTGAGGTACATGTAGATTCATTGTTAATTACTAACCACTTTAATGGTTCTTATGCTGTTAAAGGTGAAAGACTAATCAAATACCTAGAGATAGTCAAGAAATTGGCAGACTCTTTTGCTTCTTTTAGTTTGACACAGGTACCCAGGGAGGAAAATGCAGAAGCTGATGCTTTGGCCACAGAAGCTGATGCTTTGGCCAACCTTGGATCATCATTGAATATTCTAGAGGATTTCAAAATTCCCATCATCCACATCTTGGGTCCTGCTATTGAGGATCACATAGCCATGGAAATAGTGGAGGATTCTGCAATCATACCTAGTGATGGTTCATAATCAAATTCAGGATCATGGATCCTTCCAATCATGAGATATATACAACATGGAGAGATTCCTACAGGAGAAAATCCTAGAGCTTTCAAAGTCAAGGTATCTCAATTTACAATATTAAATAACATGTTATATAAACGATCTCTTGCAGGTCCATATCTAAGGTGCATAGAGGATCCTGAAATTCAAGAAGTTCTAAAGGATTTTCATGAAGGAGACTGTGGAAACCACACTGGGGGCAGAGCATTGTTCTCAAGGATCCTTAGAACAGGATACTACTGGCCTACCATAAAGAAGGATGCTGTGGATTATGCCAAGAAATTTGATGCTTGTCAAAGACATAGCAATATACTTCATCAACCAGCGGAGCTACTGCATCCTATATCCTCTTCTTGGCCATTTATGAGATGGGGAATGGATATAGTTGGCAAACTTCCCAAAGCACCAGGAAGCAAAGTGTTTATGCTTGCTATGACTGATTACTTTTCCAAGTGGATAGAAGCTGAAGCATTTGCTCAAGTCAGAGAAAAAGAAGTGATATCCTTTATTAAAAGAAACATTATTACCAGATTTGGTATCCCTTTTGAAATCGTTTATGACAATGGATCCCAATTTATTGGGAGTAGAACTACTAACTTTTGTGACAGTTGGGAGATTAAGATGATAACATCAACACCAGTCCACCCACAAGCTAATGGTCAAGCAGAATCATCCAACAAGATCATCATTAACAACTTGAAGAAAAAGCTTGGATCCAAGAAAGGCAAGTGGGCAGAAGAGCTACCTTATGTGCTGTGGGCTGATAGGACAACTCCCAAGAATGCTACTGGCCAAACTCCATTTTCTTTAGTGTTTGGAGCAGAATCAGTGATCCCTACTGAGATGGTGGTTCCTACTACTAGAATAGGCATCTGTGATCCTGAAGAAAATGCTGAAAACTTGATTTAAGACTTGAATACCGTAGAAGAACTCTGGGATTTGGCAAGGATAAGATTGGCTAGTTATCAACAAAGGATGGCTGGAGCCTATAACAAGAATGTCAGGATCAGGAAATTTCAAGTTGGTGATATGGTGTTGAGGAAAGCATTCCAAAATACCACTAATCCTGCTGATGGCAAGTTAGCACCAAAGTGGGAAGGCCCCTATCTTATTGAAGCTGAGGCAGGAAAGGGGCATACCGGTTGTTAACAATGGAAGGTGATTTGTTACCAAGAGCTTGGAATGCTGTCCATTTGAAGAGATACTTGATGTAAAAGGATCAAGGATCCTTGACCATCTTCATATCTGGTATACATTAAGGATCCTTAGAGGATATATGATCCTCATTATGGTAATGATCTGATTCTAATCCTTTACTTTAATTTATTACAAGGAGAAGGATCTAGGATCCTTTATCCTTTTTTCACTAAGTTCTGAGTTTTGCAGAAGTGGGTGCATCTTTGACAAAGGATCAAGTATCCACAGAAGTCTCCTAAGTTTTGTGGGCTTGTCCGCAGTTTTTGGGCTTGTCCCCAGTTTAAGATATCTACTACCTTCACCAGTAGCGCATGACTATCCTGGTGCAGTTAAAGGCAATGGGACCAGTACCCGCCTTAGGGGCTGACAATTTCATTGTACTGGCTGTATTCAGGATCCTAAGTATAATGGTAGACGTACCATACATCCGTTCCTAAGGTTTCTAACGTTTTCACGTTAGCTAAGGTTTTGGCATTTTCACGTCACTAAGTTTGGATAGTCGCCAGTAAGGGCCATACTCCAGTTTACACAAGATCATTTGGGCTTGTCCCCAGTTTTTTTTGGGCTTGTCCCCAAATACTAACTCTTCCTTTTGCAGTTGGCTTAGTCCCAAGTTATGTCTTATTTCAGATTTCTAAAGCTAAACATTTAAGGATCCTGGATCCCAACTTTATACAAGGGTTTGTCGTTTGGTTATCATAATTGTAAGTATCAAGGATTTAGGATCCTAACTTGGATTCTCTTTTATTATCCTTATCTACTTTAATTTTATTCCTGATTTATCTATGTTACCCCTACACTTTGAGAACAGGATATATGATCCTAAAAGTTATCTCACTTTTTGAACCTTTCGATTAAAGGATATTTGATCCTTGATCATATCCTAAACTTTTTAACAAAAAACTAATTTTTTCATTATTAACTTGTAAGTTCAAAGGAATATGCAATAACAATTGAAAGGTAAATAGACACAGAATGAACAACACAAGATAGCCAAAAGTTAAAGTTTTATTTATCAAAAGTTAAACCCTTCGAAGGTTGTCAAAATTACCTACCCTAAGCATCTACCAGCAATACGTGGCCTGTCCGCTGGGGTAGGTAAAGGGTGTCCATAATTAACAGTTCATATAGTGCAGGAAAATAAGGGTGGCAGGATAACAGTGGTTTCATCCCCCAAAAAGAGGATCCCTCCACCATCCATTATCCTACCTATTGTCTGAAGGATCCATGATCCTTAAACCTAAATACTATTGTTCAAGTACAGACCAGCATTGTTTAAAAACACCAACAAACAAAAAACCATAAAACCATAAAAAATGGGCTCCGGCCGCGTCTAGATAAATCCATCATCGCCCATTGTTGCACCTTAAACCTTCGCTGTATCATCACCACCTGCTGCCTCTTCTAGCGGATCCTTCACCCCACTGCTGCCAGCCTCAATTGCCAAGACCTCCTCAGCTTCCTCTTCATCATCCAGCTCCGCCAGCCTCTGCTTCCAAGCCTCCTGATCCCAGGCAGACCTGTCGAAGCTAGGATCCTCTGCTTCCTTGGCCATTTGCAGTTTGATCTTGAGCATGGCGATAGTAGCAGAAAGCTTTGCCCCTTCCATCACCTCTGCCTTCTCCTGCTGAGCCGTGATCTGGGTCACGACCAGCTCCTTTTGTGCCAGGTTGAGATACTTCTCGAGGGAGGAGATTTGCTTATCTTTGGCCAGGAACATCTTTTGCATGTCCAGGTTCTTTTGCTCAGCCTCTTCGAGATAGTGATCTAGGAGCATTTGGATCTCAGCGAATTTCTGCAAAAAAGAAGTATATGCCAGGATCTGTTATCCTAAGGAAGGGAAAGTTCAGAGTTAAGGATCTAGGATCTATACCTCAGAGACATACTCCTCGAACTGGTGTCGGATGAGAGGGAGGCCTTTAGTGGGCTCAGAGGTCTTTCTTTTCTTGGCACCCTTGCCCCGCGTGCTCATGCTTTTAGGGTTTGGGATGCTGGGACTGGAAGCTAGTTCCTTTTTGATGGACTTTGAGGAAGCAAACGCATCAAGATCACTGACACTGAACCTGGAAGCTGATTTTGAGGATTTTCCGGCGCCTACAAATGCAAAACACAGATAAGTATTCATATTTTACTTTCATTTAAATATTTATTCATACGTAGATTTGGATACTTACTTGACATTGTGAAGGAACCGGAGGATACTTCTTGTGAATCCTTTGCTTTGACTTGAAATGTCCTTATAGCAGGATTGAGGTTCCAGAAAGCAGAAATTCTTTCTTTTGTTGCAGATGTTTCTTGGATATGAGAAAGCAAGATAGCTGCACAATAGAAATAGAAAAAAGGATCAGTTATCCTTAAAAGAAAAAGAATCCTACTTTGGTCCTTGTCTAAGGAACCCATATCCTACCATGGGTGGTCCACTTTTTGGGAAGGTCTTTCCCATCTGGAACAGAGTCCCTCCTTACAAAAAAGAATTGGTTTCTCCAATGGGTATCATTTTTGGTGGTTTTGAGGATTGGATGAGGCTGACCGGGTTTATGCTTAAACAGAAAGCGATGAGAACCATGGCTGACAAGGTTGTATAACTGACTCAACTCAGACACCCCTATTTCAACACCCTCCTGCTCGATGATGTTCTCCAGGGTATAAAGAACTCTCCACATCATTGGCATAACTTGTATATAGCACATGCTAGTGAGTGCGAAGAATGATTGAGTTAGAGCAGGGAAGGGATAAGAAAACCCTATAAGGAAAGGGGTTGCCGGAAAGGTAATCCAAGCATCGGAAACACAACCACTCTTTGTTGAAGAGTCAAATGCTCTGAAGACGGCTCCTGCTGGGAAGCAATGGCAAATCAGATCAATTTCAGGATCGGTAAAACGACAGAGTTCTAGCGAAGGATTTTTGGTGACACCTTGGCTTTTCAGAGGGCTGTCCTTCTTAGGATCCTTGGCAGGAGAGGATCATAGCTTCATCTTGGCTTTGAGATTTTGAATAAACAGAAAATTAGAAGAAGAAGAAATCTTAGAGAGAAGGATTAGAGAGATACCTGCTGGAGTCTCCGAATGAAGATTTAAAGGAGAGAAACGCTCGAATTTAAATGCAAATTGATCCTTATCTCTAACCCTGTATATATAATGATGATTCTACAGGAAGTCTTGTCACTGACGTCATGTTTGCAACAGCTAGTCCTATTGCAACGGCTATATTTTCGCCTAACTAACTCATTCGAGATAAAGCAGAAAATATGAGTCATCTAGTTACAATTAATTCCTCATATTTTGGGGGCAATTGTTAGGGGGATGGATTTTCATAATGTATGGATCACGGATCCTCAAGTGCAGCCAGGATCATGGATCCTCAGTTCAGTTTGAATTAAGGATCCTCAGAAGACGTTGCAGGATTAAGGATCCTGGATCCTCATTATTATCCTAACATTAACAATTGTTTCCTTTGTATTTGAACGTGTTTTGCAGGAGTATTCGAGTGGGACTTGGTCTTGCCGAGATTCCAGGGGAATATGCCTTCTAATTCTGCACGTGCATGGCCTTCATGACCGTTGTGGAGATTGTGGGAAGCTAGCACCTTTTGCGGATTGTTTGTTAGCTAGCTTATTTCTAATTTTAAATGGGGATAACAAGCTTGATTAAAAAAATAATTAGCAACACACACACTATCGTGAACTCTCTTCAAGTTATTGGCGATTACACACCTTTTTGCACACTAGTGATCCTTGTACCAAGCTTGTTGTCATCTCGAGTTGTATACATTGTTTGTTTAATATATTTGGTGATCGGTAGTTTCCATCACACGAGGTTTTTTGTGCCGGAGATCATATATTGATCAAGGGTTTTTTCCTCGTATAAATCCTTGTGTTCATCATACATTTCATTCATTCATTGTTTATTCTTTCATTCATTTAATCAAGCATCACACCTCACAAAATCAGATTTGGTTGCATAATCTTTGCGTGATTTTTGACCAAAACACTTGGTATTTCTGAATTTCAGTCTCAGGCATCTGATGGGTTTAAGGTATTGTTTTACATTTACATGCTACTATTAATATTTGACTTTATCTTTTGTTAGCCTTTGTTTTATTGCATATATGTATAAGTGTACATTTCCTTTCTTAAGTATCCAGTTATTTTTTTGGTAGGATTGTGGTGCAAAAGGAGGTGAAAACACAACGCCTATTTCTAACATGGACATCACTGTTTCACCTGTTGGTTTAGCTGCCATTGATACTCCTACTACTTCATTAGCTAAAGATGAAGTGAAGCGTAACTTGGTACAGGTGTATGATGTGGAAGAAGATTGTGACACGTCTACAACTAAGGTCCGTAAATCAAGTGAAGGTAAAGATGTCCAACAATGCTGAGAAGAAGATGATGCTGATTATGAGTTTATTTAAAGATTAAAACATATATATATATATATATATATATATATATATATATATAACAGTAATAAAATTCTTTTTGTGTTTTCTTTTTTTCTCTTTATTGTTTTATAAATTTTGCCATATTAATATATATTTACATAATAATAATAATAATTTCCATCATCGATTTATATAGTTAAATGTGATATTTATGTGTATTTAAAGTTGAGAATTTGGTTTATGTATGGAAAAAAATAACCAACTTTTTACATAGTATTTGTAAAATATTTCTTAAGTTTGTCAACATTTGATGTATAACTCTTTTTTTAAGTATGATTTTGCAATGTTCTTTTATAAATACATATTCTACATTTTTTCTTTCATTGTATGTGTTGTAAGTACTATTCAATCTTTAGCCTTCTTCTTCTTTTTGGTGTTTTGGTTAACATGTATCGTCATGGTCTGAATTTCATCATGATTATACTTGATCCGTTAGCGCTTCAACAGGTACACACATCTCTATATTCTTTTTTTAAAGAAATTATTCATATTCTTTTATCGTTTCTTTTAAAAAAAAAATTCTTCTGTTTGTTGTTTTTCATGCTATACCAATATGTAAGAGTAGATTTATATGGATTGATAACTTACAATCTTCAACTGTTACTCTTAAATTTGATGAAACTCATTCATGGTTTGTTGTTATCAACTATGTTTTAGCCATGAAGTTTTCTTCATGATATTCAACTATGTTGATGACTGTATTTTCATGTTCAAGCACTTCTCTCATGATCCTAATAAAGAGTATGGAAAATCATTTTGCAAAATAATTCATAATCCTTTACAAATTCCTACGGTACGTAATTTTCTTATAGATGTCATTTTTAATTTATGTTTTATTACACTTTATTATAAATAAATAATACGCATATCTTATTTAGTACAATTTTGTCTACAGGTTCTACCGAATACTTTTATTGCCAAACATTATCAATATCGTTTACCGGATAACTTAGTTATGCTTAATATATCCGAGTTTCATCAATGGGAAGTCCGTATGAGGAAGATTGGTCCAAATTATTGTTCTGCTGATGATTGGTTTAAATTTATAGAAGATCTTAGATTAAATCCTGGTGATATTCTGTGTTTTCAAATCAAGGATGCGACACATTTTAATATTATGATATTCAATAAACCTGGTCGTCAACTTTTGTTAAACAACACTCCTTTGATTCAGCAAGAATACGAACATATTAGCAATGTTGAAGGTTATCTACAACTTAGTGACGATTTCCTAACTATCTTTTTTTTGCAATAACAGTAACTCATCAATTGGTATTATACTATCCTGTTTTAATTTTAATTTTTTATGTTTTACTGTTTTTTATTTAATAAAATTTACGTATTTTAATGTTGTTATCAAATATAGATCATTCCCAAATTAATTACTAACTTAGATGGTTTAGATGAGTTTTCTGAAATAAAGATCAAAGTTCTTAAAGAAAATACTTGGGTTAAGAATCTTCGTACAGAGAATATTGATGGTCAAACAAGGTTTGTTAATCGATTTCTGACGTTATTGATTACTTTTGTTTTCAACGTATTTCTATATGTTACTAATAAATTTTTTTCATATATTTTCTTTACGATAGGTATGGTGTTGTTGGATGACATGATATAATTGAAGCCGAACATATTTCGTTAGGTGATGATTGTTTTTTCAATTGGTCTAAAACGAATTCGAGGTTATTGGTTACGAAACTCCAGCAAGTAGAAGTATTAGAGTAATAGGTTTTCAATTAATATTTCAAACTAGAAAAACGTATTTCTTTCATTTACTTATCTTTTCGGTTTTGTTACATCTATAGTACGATGTTTCGTTTTATTTTAATCTTCAACTTCAGGTTTCCATAATAAGTTCACGCGTACAGTTTCTTTATGATCATTAAGGTATTTTTTTTCTTCTAAAAGTAAGAAACATATCATTTTTCAACACCACGAAATTCGCGGTTATTAGCACTAGTTTTATAATAAAGGTATAGAAATGTTCCCTTTGTTGTACCACAAAACAAAATAATTTGGAATAAAACATCCACCGATAATATACATATTGTATATTAAATAAAAGTCATAATAAACCACATAGATGTCGACGTTTATAAAAAGAAATTGATAAATGCTTACTTGCTCACTAAGGATATATATATTAGCTGCGATAACTATTGATTCTCTTTATTTGTAAATTACAAAAATATGTAAAGAAAATTAGTATTTTTTATATTTTGCATGAATTAGTGAAATGTATATTCATTTATTTTTTAAAGAGTGTAACATTTAGTTAAAAAGCGATATCAAATATATAATTACATGATTACAAATGAGAATTATAGGAGTCCCTATAGGATATGAGTCGTATAAAAGTCTTTGACGACACAATTTTGATCTATATCAGTCGTATGGAGGTAAAATCATTTTTTTTTAAATTAGGGTTTTGCTTTTCATGATGTATATGTGTCATATTCTGACGTACATAGTCATTACAGGTCGTATTGTGAAGTATATTGTCTATATGTGTCGTATCGGTGTCGCTCAGTTACGTGTAGTATCGTATTCTACGATTATGTCTCAATTTGTATCATTATGTGTTGTAGTGTATCACTATACATTAATATATTATACAACTAGCTTATAAACCCGCGTATTAGACTAATTAAATATAAAAAAAGACTTAGATTTAATAATATTTTAATTTATAAGTGTTACAAACCCGTGTTTTACACGCGTAAAATATCAAAAAAAAAAAAATGTAAATCATACTTCGATATTATCTTGATCACATAGTTAAATAAGTGTAATAATAGTATAATCTAATTATTGCATTTTTTCGATCAGTATTAATATAAGGATGATTTAGTAAAAAGGATCTAGTTATTGTATTTTTATTTTAGGATAATATTTAATAAAATATATTGTATTTATCTAATAATATTAATTAAATATTGCATCCTAATCTGGTTATTAAGATATTTAAATTAAATTTATTATATTAGTTAGGATAAGGATTAAAAAAATATTTTTTAAAGTGTAATTCTAAACTGTAAAGCTGAAGGAGAGAGAGTGACACGTGAAAATAATTAAAAGTTAAATTAGATTTGATGTTTTGTTCGTAATTTTAGCATCTTTATCAATAATTAAGAGTTTAAATCATTTGGTTTTAGAGACATATGTGGTTAATCTTAATGAGGTGTTGTATTAACAAAGAAAGTTATTATAATAATGCTTGGATAATTAAACTGGAGATATTAATAATAATAGTTTTGTTATAGATAAAAATAAACTAATAAAACGCTTTTGATTTTTAAAGGATCTTCATATTAAATACAAACAAATTTAAAAAGAATAAATTGCCAAAATCGTCCCTGAGTTTTGGGTATGTTTGCCAGTTTCATCTATAACAACTTTTTTGTACTAAATAGTCATTAACTTTTGAGATTTTTTGTCATTTTTATCCAAAAGTCTAATTTGCTTTATTTTTTCTGTCAAATATTTGGATGAAAATGACAAAAAAATCCCAAATCTCAGGGACAATTTTGGCAAAAAAGTTAGACGTTTGGATGAAAATGGCAAAAAATCCCAAAAATGAAGGGCAATATGGTACAAAAAAGTTGTTTTGGTTGAAATTCGCAAACATGCCAAAACCTCAGGGACGATTTTGGCAATTTACTCAATTTAAAAATTAATATGATGACCTTTTATCCTATTGTTAGGGATAGAATTTTATTAGTTATGGATCACAGATCCTCAGTATGGCCTGGGTTAAGGATCCTCAGTTCAGTGTGGATCGAGATCCTCAGGAAATGGTACAGGAAAGCTAAGAATCCAGGATCCTCTTTATTATTCTAAACTAACAATTGTTTCCATCATCCTTTAGCTTGTTTTGCAGGTGTATTCGAAGGAGACTTGTTCTTGTCGAGACACTAGGGGAATATGCTCCATACTCGTGCACGTGCGGAAATTACATGACCATTACGGTGATCGTGGGAGACTAGCACATAATCTGGATAGTTAGTTAGTAGATTTTTTCTATTTTTGAATGGAATAACAAGCTTTATTTAGCAAGTTAGCAACACACACTCACACATTCAAACTCTCTCTGCAATCAGTTGGCGATTACACATACTAACACACTAGCAATCATTGTATCAAGCTTGTTATCATCCGAAGTTGTAATCTTTGTTATTTAATATAGTTGATAGTGATAGTTTTCACTATCCAAGGTTTTTTATGCCGGAGATCATTCATTGATCAAGGGCTTTTTCCTCGTATAAATCCTTGTGTTCAACGTCATTTTCTTTCATTCATTGTTCATACTTTTGTTCAATTAACTAAGCATCTAACCTCACAAAAAACAGATTTGGTTACATTATCCTTGTGTGATTTTTGACCAAAACAGTTTGGCGCCCACCGTGGGGCAATCGGTGCTTTATTCTTGAAAATTCTATTCATTTCGTTCATTTCTATTCATTACCTTCAACCACATGGCTTCTCAAGGGAAAAACACTTCAAGCTCCATACCGACGATCATCTCATCACAGGGCATTCCACCTTTGCCTCCTCCTCCTTCTGGATCCCAGAAGAATGCTGAGAATGCGGCGAAGAAGACAACCCCCGTTATCACAAAAGCAACTACTGTTGTTTCTTCTGCTCCTACTAACAGTGATCTTTATTCTTTGATTTTGCAGATGAAGGATTACATGCAGCACCAGGATAAAACTAATGACAGGATCCTTCATGAGATTCATGAAATCACGAAATTGAAGGGATCAACGGGGGATCACTCTCCATTGGTGCCTAGATCATTGGATTTCACTACTCCAGCAACAACTGTTCAGCATTCTGTGGCATCAGGTGTCCAATACCAGGGAGGATCATTAAGTATGCACTATGGATCATCGGCAATGACACAGGCTCAAGGATCCTACTTCCTACCTTCAGGATCTTCTCTTCAGCCTCAAGGATCCTCCTTCAAGAATCAAGGATCCTTCTCTAGTTTGGGAGGATACATGGGGACACTGTCGCTTCAAGGATCCTACCCTCAGTATCCAGGATCCTCATCGCAGGTTCAAGGATCCACAGGACATCCTTCAAGATCTACAGCTCCAATGCATACTGGACCCAATATCTTTCAGGATCAAGGATCCTTAAGAAGCCAACAACCCAGAAGTTCAGAGCTTCATGTGGGAGACTTCATTCCCATGCAGACTATTGCTTCTGTAGGTCCCGTAATCCGTATGGATCGTAACAGAATCGTCGATCTAACCTAGAGTGCGGAATCCCCTAGATCAGATTTCACAGAAAACGTGTAGAAACGGAAATCACTATAAACCCGATCTTTATTGATTATCTTCAAATGATTACAATCAATCAAGATCCTAATTCATCCAAGCCTTTCTCTTTTACGAATTCTCTCCAAGATGATTAAGGTGATTAGAAGATTAGCCTAAACCCTAATGCTAAGCTTTGTTTATATAGGACAAAGCTTTGCATATGGGCTAGTCCATGGGCAAGGCCCATTTCGCCTACCAACCCCCTATGTGGGTTTGGTTTGGCCCAATCACTCTTAATTAACTATTACAAAGCTAAACCCGCTAACCGTTTATCGTTTTACTGATTACAAGATATCCAAAGACCAAATCTAAGCTGTTGTCACAAATATGCACCAACAAACTCCCCCTTGACAATAGCTCGCAAAGGTAACTTCAGTCTTTAGAATCTCACAGTCTTTTGGTCTTTGGATAGCTTCAGCTTTAACAGCTTCTGTCAGCAACAGACTCCCCCTAAGCTGATGCATCCAATCACCAAATCTTCAAAAACGTTAGCACTTGAGTAAACTCCAGTTCAGCTTTTGTATAGCACTCTTCAACTCTTCAACTTTGTCTGCAATGTAGAAAGGAGGTTCTACCATGCGTCCAATCAAACTCTCATCTTCACAGTAACTTCTCAGCAACACACTGCATCAATCGGTATACTATAAAACAAACATCTCGAGAAACCGTAAGAATTTTTCAACATAAGTTAAACAAATTATTATTATTCAAGAGATTAGTTAAACTGTATAACAGATTAAGCACTTTCCAATTCAACACCAACACGCACAAATTTTAAACAAACACCTTATAATCTGCATGATTTAAAAATTTTGAACCCACTTTCTAACACTGTCTCCCCCTATCGGTAACAACTCCTCCAAAAGTAACAGTTTTTCGTACATTAAGAATTTTAACAGAAAAAGACACTATTTTTGTATTTTCTGAAAGCAAGTAAATAACAGAAAGCAATAAACACTCTATTTTTGTGAGAATCACTGGTAAGAAGATCATATCAGCACAATCAAACTGTTTCACACCATTTGTTAATTCTTTATGTAATTTTTCGTGAAAAGCAGTTCAAGACGATTACCAGTATGTTTGTCCACCTAAACAAAATGCATGAACATTTCAAGTACCATTACCGTATGATACGTTAAGGTAATTTTATTTCTGATATATTAGCGTGTCCCACTTCAGGATATACCCCCGCGATCAAGGTATGCACAAAGATTCATCGTAGTAGGTGAGTATACTGAATTCAAATGTTTTGTTTTTCAACGTTTAGATAATTGGTGATCAGGTCAGTACTTCCGTACAGCAAAGAGACCAAAATATCTAACGAGGGCTAAGACAAATACCATTTTTTGGTACGAATTATGCATTTTGCACTTTATGAATGACTCTCTATGAGAGCTTCTTCATTTTCAGGGTTTTGGCATATATAGCTCTTTTAAGATATCCTGGGTGTGCCTAGGTCAGCATGTATCTGGATGCAGCAGAAGGACACCCCTGATATCCCCAGATGAAATAAACAGTATAAAGACCCAAAACCTCAGATTTTGGCAATCTATCAACGCAGGATTTAAGGTCATTAAACCATACACCACTGATGTGTTCCCCACTCATACTCAGTGCATTTAGGTTTATATCACATTGGTAAGTTGATTATTTCATGCATTTGCCTACTGATACATCGTATGATGAAGCTGCTATCACACTTAAGCATTTTAATTTTAGTTTTAGTGTGACAGTCTAACTTGCTGATGTACTATCATTTCTTCTTTTTCACACAGTGATAACTCATTTTTGATTTTCTATTTTTATGTTTTTGATTTTTTTTCAATGTTTTTGTATTTTTGATTTTTAAGAAAGCAGTAAACTATTTACAAAATTCTTATGAAAAACCAGTTATTCAGGATTCCTCATCCCGTTGAGTTCGACTAAGTGTTCAAAGCGAGCTCGATCAAAAGCTTTAGTGTAAAGATCAGCAAGGTTATCTAGTGTGTCGACTCGGTGTAATTCAATGAGTCTCTTTTCAGCACAATCCCGTATAAAGTGATGACGTATGTCAATATGTTTAGTTCTACTGTGCTTTACGGGATTGTTTGTGATTGATATAGTGGCATTATTATCTATCATAATAGGAGTACGAGTGAAATCCAAACCGTAATCGCGCATTTGCTGTTGAATCCAGAGAACCGGAGAGCAACAGCTACCCGCAGCAATATATTCAGCTTCACACGTAGATGTAGACACACAGGATTGCTTCTTGCATTGCCAAGACACGATCCTGCCTCCTAAGAACCGACAACCACCTGTTGTAGACTTTCTGTTTGATTTGCATCCTCCAAAGTCTGAATCAGTGTAAGCAATGAACCTCAAATCACTATCAGCTGGATACCACAACCCAAGTTTAGGTTTCCCCTTCAAGTAACGAAGAATACGCTTCACTGCTTTCATGTGTGACTCTTTTGGATTCGCCTGATATCTGGCACACAAGCATACGGCAAATATGATGTCAGGTCTTGAAGCAGTCAAGTACATTAGAGAACCAATCATTGCCCTGTATTGAGTAGGATCAACATCTTCAGTGCTTTCATGATCTGGGCCAAGATTGTAATTTTCGCAAATGGGTGTTGTCACTCCCCGAGCACGTAAAACAACAAAACGTGGCGGAAACGTCGGGGAGTGTTGTAACAGAATCATTGTTTCACAACCATGGATTAAATAATTTCGTTTTATTGAATTATTGAACTCATTGTTTATTACAATTCAAATAAATACAATTATTATCTTTCAAGTTTTAAAGTCGCTAAGGCATGAGTCCATCCTATGTATAGCATGTATCAACAATCATCACAAAGCAGTACCTGAAACATGTGTTAAAATAGGCACGTCAGCATAAAAATGCCTGTGAGATACATAGGTTTTGTTTATGCATGATTCATGACTTGTAAGTTTAAAAGAATGTTTTAACAAAAAGTAGTCATGAATCTAAAAATTTGTTTTCTTTATAAAAATCATGTGAAAATTTATGAGAAATTTATTGATATAAAAGAATGATGCATAAATAATCCAGTAAAATGAGTTTATAAAATAATGTTTTGAATAAAATGTTTGTAGTATATATAAAAATAAACTTTGGTTTTAAGAAAGTCGATTAGGTAATATATCAAAATATATTTCGGTTCCAAAATCGTTAAGCAGATAGTATATTAAATATACTTTGGTTGTCAAAATAATCAGTTTTGATAGTATATCAAAAGTATACTTTAGATTTATGAATAACATATTAAACTATGTTTTGGTTGAATAAATAACATATTTAAAATATGTTTAGGTAGTTAGCAAAATATATGTTGTTTTGTACAATATCACACATGAGAGTATATCAAAGTATACTTTTGGGAGTATAATCAAATATACAATAATAATGTGATTTAAGAATTCAATCAGACCTAGTGCATCAAAATACACCTTTGAGACTATAGGGATACCACAAAGGCAATCCCTATTTGGATGGAGAAACAAATTGGTTTCAGACATTCCATGACAACAGGAATGGGGTGTCAAATCCTATAGCGCTATATCATACTACCAATCGGTCTGGTGAACAATAAATAAGTACAATTCAACAATTAATTTTATCATCTTTGAAAAACCAGTGTTTAAACCATAAATAATCATTCAGTTTGTCAAAAGATGAGTACTAATATGTATAATCAATTTATACTTTGAAATCGTGAACATAACAAATAGGTACACATGATTCACCCCAAAACATTGAAAACAGTAAAAGAGGGGACTATGTACTCACTTGAGGGTGCTTAGAAGTCTTGAACAACAACCAAGCAAAGCTAGAGGGAGTACGGAATCAAACGGCACCTAATATAGGTAACTATGTAATTAAACGGCTCCTAAATTGGGAGATAGGATAGAATGATGTTCTATAAATCAAATGAGTAATTGAAATCATATGGTATGATTTAATAGAGCTAACATTCTGATTTGAAAGTCTACCTAAGTGCTTTTGACCCGTTTCGACCCATTATGGTAGTATAAGCTACTATAATGCGTTGTTTGCGCAAAACTATGTTCGGATGGTTATCTATGAGCTATGTCAAGTCTTACATGCCCAATTATACCCTAACATGTTACTATTCAGATTAGATGTCAAAAACATGTTCACATATGCATATTACGGATTTATGCTTCAAAAGGGCGTTTTGGTCATTTCCTATGGGCATGTAAACCAATTAACGAATAGCTAACCAATCCTATGTGATCATAAGGTATAACCTCAGGGGTTATTTCCTATGCAACTATGATCACTAAGCAAGCTTGGTCGGATCCTAATGGTCGACCAAACGGGTCGGGTTCGAAAGTCTAAGCGGTTGTTTAGACCGCTTAACTTACGACCCTAAACAAGCACTAAACTAGTAGTGACGAGTTAAACATGTCAAAACATGTTTAACCTACTTAGAAAACTGATTTGATATCAAAACAAAGTGTTTTGATACCTAAAAGTAGTTCCGTTGCAAAATGCGTGCTAAAACACATTTTGACCGAAACTTTGACTCGTCACTACACCTAGTTAACGTGGTAATCAGTAGGCATAATCACTAAGGATTATAACCATCGTGATTACAATCACGTTACAAAGTTCAATTGAACTTTGACTTGACCAATGACTAGTCAAACTGAAAGTCAAACACTGTTTGACTTTTTAAACTAGTAAGTAATAAAAGAATGAAGGAATGCTCACTAAAGGTCCTTGCTATCTTTTCTACCAAGAATAAGTTTCCAATCACTTGAGAGAGCTCCCAATTCAGATTAGAAAGGAGATTGAGATGAAATGAGCAAGGACTGAATGAAAGATGATGGCTATTTATACTTGTAGCAAGAACACAAGATGATGACATGTGTTGGTGTAGCTTCCAAGCAAAAATCATGGCCATACACTTGTTGGATGCAGGTTTAAAGCCTTGGAGAAGGGATAACTTGGTTACCACACAAAGAATTTGCAAGAACAGCCCCTAAAGTATCAAACAGATTGCAAAATATGATTTCTGGTCGCTAGGCATGCTTTACGGTCCGCAAAGGACCTCTTACGGTCCGTAAGGGCCCTGCAGATAACCAGCTACTTTCAAAGTTTGGCAGTTTTGACCCCTGAGCTTGTTTCGACGCGTATTGACACTTCTAACACCCGTCAAGCCCATTTTTAAGTTCCATAATGAAGTTAAAGTATGGGGAACATGAAACATGCTCAAACATATTTCGTTAGGTGATGATTGTTTTTTCAATTGGTCTAAAACGAATTCGAGGTTATTGGTTACGAAACTCCAGCAAGTAGAAGTATTAGAGTAATAGGTTTTCAATTAATATTTCAAACTAGAAAAACGTATTTCTTTCATTTACTTATCTTTTCGGTTTTGTTACATCTATAGTACGATGTTTCGTTTTATTTTAATCTTCAACTTCAGGTTTCCATAATAAGTTCACGCGTACAGTTTCTTTATGATCATTAAGGTATTTTTTTTCTTCTAAAAGTAAGAAACATATCATTTTTCAACACCACGAAATTCGCGGTTATTAGCACTAGTTTTATAATAAAGGTATAGAAATGTTCCCTTTGTTGTACCACAAAACAAAATAATTTGGAATAAAACATCCACCGATAATATACATATTGTATATTAAATAAAAGTCATAATAAACCACATAGATGTCGACGTTTATAAAAAGAAATTGATAAATGCTTACTTGCTCACTAAGGATATATATATTAGCTGCGATAACTATTGATTCTCTTTATTTGTAAATTACAAAAATATGTAAAGAAAATTAGTATTTTTTATATTTTGCATGAATTAGTGAAATGTATATTCATTTATTTTTTAAAGAGTGTAACATTTAGTTAAAAAGCGATATCAAATATATAATTACATGATTACAAATGAGAATTATAGGAGTCCCTATAGGATATGAGTCGTATAAAAGTCTTTGACGACACAATTTTGATCTATATCAGTCGTATGGAGGTAAAATCATTTTTTTTAAATTAGGGTTTTGCTTTTCATGATGTATATGTGTCATATTCTGACGTACATAGTCATTACAGGTCGTATTGTGAAGTATATTGTCTATATGTGTCGTATCGGTGTCGCTCAGTTACGTGTAGTATCGTATTCTACGATTATGTCTCAATTTGTATCATTATGTGTTGTAGTGTATCACTATACATTAATATATTATACAACTAGCTTATAAACCCGCGTATTAGACTAATTAAATATAAAAAAAGACTTAGATTTAATAATATTTTAATTTATAAGTGTTACAAACCCGTGTTTTACACGCGTAAAATATCAAAAAAAAAAAAATGTAAATCATACTTCGATATTATCTTGATCACATAGTTAAATAAGTGTAATAATAGTATAATCTAATTATTGCATTTTTTCGATCAGTATTAATATAAGGATGATTTAGTAAAAAGGATCTAGTTATTGTATTTTTATTTTAGGATAATATTTAATAAAATATATTGTATTTATCTAATATATTAATTAAATATTGCATCCTAATCTGGTTATTAAGATATTTAAATTAAATTTATTATATTAGTTAGGATAAGGATTAAAAAATTATTTTTTTAAAGTGTAATTCTAAATTGTAAAGTTGAAGGAGAGATAGTGACACGTGACAATAATTGAAAGTTAAATTAGATTTGATGTTTTGTTCGTAATTTTAGCATCTTTATCAATAATTAAGAGTTTAAATCATTTGGTTTTAGAGACATATGTGGTTAATCTTAATGAGGTGTTGTATTAACAAAGAAAGTTATTATAATAATGCTTGGATAATTAAACTGGAGATATTAATAATAATAGTTTTGCTATAGATAAAAATAAACTAATAAAACGCTTTTGATTTTTAAAGGATCTTCATATTAAATACAAACAACTTTAAAAAGAATATATTGCCAAAATCGTCCTTGAGTTTTGGGTATGTTTGCCAGTTTCATCTAAAACAACTTTTTTGTACTAAATAGTCATTCACTTTTGAGATTTTTTGTCATTTTTATCCAAAAGTCTAATTTGCTTTATTTTTTTTTGTCAAATATTTGGATGAAAATGACAAAAAAATCCTAAATCTCAGGGGCAATTTTGGCAAAAAAGTTAGACGTTTGGATGAAAATGGCAAAAAATCCCAAAAATGAAGGGCAATATGGTACAAAAAAGTTGTTTTGGTTGAAATTGGCAAACATGCCAAAACCTCAGGGACGATTTTGGCAATTTACTCAATTTAAAAAATAATATGATGACCTTTTGTCCTATTGTTAGGGATAAAATTTTATTAGTTATGGATCACAGATCCTCAGTATGGCCTGGGTTAAGGATCCTCAGTTCAGTGTGGATCGAGATCCTCAGGAAATGGTACAGGAAGGCTAAGAATCCAGGATCCTCTTTATTATTCTAAACTAACAATTGTTTCCATCATCCTTTAGCTTGTTTTGCAGGTGTATTCGAAGGAGACTTGTTCTTGCCGAGACTCTAGGGGAATATGCTCCATACTCGTGCACGTGCGGAAATTACATGACCATTACGGTGATCGTGGGAGACTAGCACATAATCCGGATAGTTAGTTAGTAGATTTTTTCTATTTTTGAATGGAATAACAAGCTTTATTTAGCAAGTTAGCAACACACACTCACACATTCAAACTCTCTCTGCAATCAGTTGGCGATTACACATACTAACACACTAGCAATCATTGTATCAAGCTTGTTATCATCCGAAGTTGTAATCTTTGTTATTTAATATAGTTGATAGTGATAGTTTTCACTATCCAAGGTTTTTTACGCCGGAGATCATTCATTGATCAAGGGCTTTTTCCTCGTATAAATCCTTGTGTTCAACGTCATTTTCTTTCATTCATTGTTCATACTTTTGTTCAATTAACCAAGCATCTAACCTCACAAAAAACAGATTTGGTTACATTATCCTTGTGTGATTTTTGACCAAAGCAGTTTGGCGCCCACCGTGGGACAATCGGTGCTTTATTCTTGAAAATTATATTCATTTCGTTCATTTCTATTCATTACCTTCAACCACATGGCTTCTCAAGGGAAAAACACTTCAAGCTCCATGCCGACGATCATCTCATCACAGGGCATTCCACCTTTGCCTCCTCCTCCTTCTGGATCCCAGAAAAATGCTGAGAATTTGGCGAAGAAGACAACCCCCGTTATCACAAAAGCAACTACTGTTGTTTCTTCTGCTCCTACTAACAGTGATCTTTATTCTTTGATTTTGCAGATGAAGGATTACATGAAGCACCAGGATAAAACTAATGACAGGATCCTTCGTGAGATTGATGAAATCACGAAATTGAAGGGATCAACGGGGGATCACTCTCCATTGGTGCCTAGATCATTGGATTTCACTACTCCAGCAACAACTGTTCAGCATTCTGTGGCATCAGGTGTCCAATACCAGGGAGGATCATTAAGTATGCACTATGGATCATCGGCAATGACACAGGCTCAAGGATCCTACTTCCTGCCTTCAGGATCTTCTCTTCAGCCTCAAGGATCCTCCTTCCAGCATCAAGGATCCTTCTCTAGTTTGGGAGGATACATGGGGACACTGTCGCTTCAAGGATCCTACCCTCAGTATCCAGGATCCTCATCGCAGGTTCAAGGATCCACAGGACATCCTTCAAGATCTACAGCTCCAATGCATACTGGACCCAATATCTTTCAGGATCAAGGATCCTTAAGAAGCCAACAACCCAGAAGTTCAGAGGTTCATGTGGGAGACTTCATTCCCATGCAGACTATTGCTTCTGTAGGTCCCGTAATCCGTATGGATCGTAACAGAATCGTCAATCTAACCTAGAGTGCGGAATCCCCTAGATCAGATTTCACAGAAAACGTGTAGAAACGGAAATCACTATAAACCCGATCTTTATTGATTATCTTCAAATGATTACAATCAATCAAGATCCTAATTCATCCAAGCCTTTCTCTTTTACGAATTCTCTCCAAGATGATTAAGGTGATTAGAAGATTAGCTTAAACCCTAATGCTAAGCTTTGTTTATATAGGACAAAGCTTTGCATATGGGCTAGTCCATGGGCAAGGCCCATTTCGCCTACCAACCGCCTATGTGGGTTTGCTTTGGCCCAATCACTCTTAATTAACTATTACAAAGCTAAACCCGCTAACCGTTTATCGTTTTACTGATTACAAGATATCCAAAGACCAAATCTAAGCTGTTGTCACAAATATGCACCAACAAACTCCCCCTTGACAATAGCTCGCAAAGGTAACTTCAGTCTTCAGAATCTCACAGTCTTTTGGTCTTTGGATAGCTTCAGCTTTAACAGCTTCTGTCAGCAACAGACTCCCCCTAAGCTGATGCATCCAATCACCAAATCTTCAAAAACGTTAGCACTTGAGTAAACTCCAGTTCAGCTTTTGTATAGCACTCTTCAACTCTTCAACTTTATCTGCAATGTAGAAAGGAGGTTCTACCATGCGTCCAATCAAACTCTCATCTTCACAACAACTTCTCAGCAACACTCTACTTCAATCTGTATACTATAAAACAAACATCTCGAGAAACCATAAGAATTTTTCAACATAAGTTAAACAAATTATTATTATTCAAGAGATTAGTTAAACTGTATAACAGATTAAGCACTTTCCAATTCAACACCAACACGCATAAATTTTAAACAAACACCTTATAACCTGCATGATTTAAAAACTTTGAACCCACTTTCTAACACTGTCTCCCCCTATCGGTAACAACTCCTCCAAAAGTAACAGTTTTCCGTACATTAAGAATTTTAACAGAAAAAGACACTATTTTTGTATTTTTTGTATTTTCTGAAAGCAAGTAAATAACAGAAAGCAATAAACACTCTATTTTTGTGAGAATCACCGGTAAGAAGATCATATCAGCACAATCAAACTGTTTCACACCATTTGTTAATTCTTTATGTAATTTTTCGTGAAAAGCAGTTCAAGACGATTACCAGTATGTTTGTTGTTCACCTAAACAAAATGCATGAACATTTCAAGTACCATTACCGTATGATACGTTAAGGTAATTTTATTTCTAATATATTAGCGTGTCCCACTTCAGGATATACCCCCGCGATCAAGGTATGCACAAAGATTCATCATAGTAGGTGAGTATACTGAATTCATCCATTTTGTTTTTCAACGTTTAGATAATTGGTGATCAAGTCAGTACTTCCGTACAGCAAAGAGACCAAAATATCTAACGAGGGCTAAGACAAATACCATTTTTTGGTACGAATTATGCATTTTGCACTTTATGAATGACTCTCTATGAGAGCTTCTTCATTTTCAGGGTTTTGGCATATATAGCTCTTTTAAGATATCCTGGGTGTGCCTAGGTCAGCATGTATCTGGATGCAGCAGAAGGACACCCCTGATATCCCCAGATGAAATAAACAGTATAAAGACCCAAAACCTCAGATTTTGGCAATCTATCAACGCAAGATTTAAGGTCATTAAACCATACACCACTGATGTGTTCCCCACTCATACTCAGTGCATTTAGGTTTATATCACATTGGTAAGTTGATTATTTCATGCTTTTGCCTACTGATACATCGTATGATGAAGCTGCTATCACACTTAAGCATTTTAATTTTAGTTTCAGTGTGTCAGTCTAACTTGCTGATGTACTATCATTTCTTCTTTTTCACACAGTGATAACTCATTTTTGATTTTCTATTTTTATGTTTTTGATTTTTTTTCAATGTTTTTGTATTTTTGATTTTTAAGAAAGCAGTAAACTATTAACAAAATTCTTATGAAAAACCAGTTACTCAGGATTCCTCATCCCGTTGAGTTCGACTAAGTGTTCAAAGCGAGCTCGATCAAAAGCTTTAGTGTAAAGATCAGCAAGGTTATCTAGTGTGTCGACTCGGTGTAATTCAATGAGTCTCTTTTCAGCACAATCCCGTATAAAGTGATGACGTATGTCAATATGTTTAGTTCTACTGTGCTTTACGGGATTGTTTGTGATTGATATAGTGGCATTATTATCTATCATAATAGGAGTACGAGTGAAATCCAAACCGTAATAGCGCATTTGCTGTTGAATCCAGAGAACCTGAGAGCAACAGATACCCGCAACAATATATTCAGCATCACACGTAGATGTAGACACACATGATTGCTTCTTGCATTGCCAAGACACGATCCTGCCTCCTAAGAACTGACAACCACCTGTTGTAGACTTTCTGTTTGATTTGCATCCTCCAAAGTCTGAATCAGTGTAAGCAACGAACCTCAAATCACTATCAGCTGGATACCACAACCCAAGTTTAGGTTTCCCCTTCAAGTAACGAAGAATACGCTTCACTGCTTTCATGTGTGACTCTTTTGGATTCGCCTGATATCTGGCACACAAGCATACGACAAATATGATGTCAGGTCTTGAAGCAGTCAAGTACATTAGAGAACCAATCATTGCCTTGTATTGAGTAGGATCAACATCTTCAGTGCTTTCATGATCTGGGCCAAGATTGTAATTTTCGCAAATGGGTGTTGTCACACCCCGAGCACGTAAAACAACAAAACGTGGCGGAAACGTCGGGGAGTGTTGTAACAGAATCATTGTTTCACAACCATGGATTAAATAATTTCGTTTTATTGAATTATTGAACTCATTGTTTATTACAATTTAAATAAATACAATTATTATCTTTCAAGTTTTAAAGTCGCTAAGGCACGAGTCCATCCTATGTATAGCATCTATCAACAATCATCACAAAGCAGTACCTGAAACATGTGTTAAAATAGGTACGTCAGCATAAAAATGCCTGTGAGATACATAGGTTTTGTTTATGCATGATTCATGACTTGTAAGTTTAAAAGAATGTTTTAACAAAAAGTAGTCATGAATCTAAAAATTTGTTTTCTTTATAAAAATCATGTGAAAATTTATGAGAAATTTATTGATATAAAAGAATGATGCATAAATAATCCAGTAAAATGAGTTTATAAAATAATGTTTTGAATAAAATGTTTGTAGTATATATAAAAATAAACTTTGGTTTTAAGAAAGTCGATTAGGTAATATATCAAAATATATTTCGGTTCCAAAATCGTTAAGCAGATAGTATATTAAATATACTTTGGTTGTCAAAATAATCAGTTTTGATAGTATATCAAAAGTATACTTTGGATTTATGAATAACATATTAAACTATGTTTTGGTTGAATAAATAACATATTTAAAATATGTTTTGGTAGTTAGCAAAATATATGTTGTTTTGTACAATATCACACATGAGAGTATATCAAAGTATACTTTTGGGAGTATAATCAAATATACAATAATAATGTGATTTAAGAATTCAATCAGACCTAGTGCATCAAAATACACCTTTGAGACTATAGGGATACCACAAAGGCAATCCCTATTTGGATGGAGAAACAAATTGGTTTCAGACATTCCATGACAACAGGAATGGGGTGTCAAATCCTATAGCGCTATATCCTACCAATCGGTCTGGTGAACAATAAATAAGTACAATTCAACAATTAATTTTATCATCTTTGAAAAACCAGTGTTTAAACCATAAATAATCATTAAGTTTGTCAAAAGATGAGTACTAATATGTATAATCAATTTATACTTTGAAATCGTGAACATAACAAATAGGTACACATGGTTCACCCCAAAACATTGAAAACAGTAAAAGAGGGGGCTATGTACTCACTTGAGGGTGCTTAGAAGTCTTGAACAACAACTAAGCAAAGCTAGAGGGAGTACGGAATCAAACGGCAACTAATATAGGTAACTATGTTATTAAACGGCTCCTAAATTGGGAGATAGGATAGAATGATGTTCTATAAATCAAATGAGTAATTGAAATCATATGGTATGATTTAATAGAGCTAACATTCTGATTTGAAAGTCTACCTAAGTTCTTTTGACCCATTTCGACCCATTATGGTAGTATAAGCTACTATAATGCGTTGTTTGCGCAAAACTATGTTCGGATGGTTATCTATGAGCTATGTCAAGTCTTACATGCCCAATTATACCCTAACATGTTACTATTCAGATTAGATGTCAAAAATATGTTCACATATGCATATTACGGATTTATGCTTCAAAAGGGCGTTTTGGTCATTTCCTATGGGCATGTAAACCAATTAACGAATAGCTAACCAATCCTATGTGATCATAAGGTATAACCTCAGGGGTTATTTCCTATGCAACTATGATCACTAAGCAAGCTTGGTCGGATCCTAATGGTCGACCAAACGGGTCGGGTTCGAAAGTCTAAGCGGTTGTTTAGACCGCTTAACTTACGACCCTAAACAAGCACTAAACTAGTAGTGACGAGTTAAACATGTCAAAACATGTTTAACCTACTTAGAAAACTGATTTGATATCAAAACAAAGTGTTTTGATACCTAAAAGTAGTTCCGTTGCAAAATGCGTGCTAAAACGCATTTTGACCGAAACTTTGACTCGTCACTACACCTAGTTAACGTGGTAATCAGTAGGCATATTCACTAAGGATTATAACCATCGTGATTACAATCACGTTACAAAGTTCAATTGAACTTTGACTTGACCAATGACTGGTCAAACTGAAAGTCAAACACTGTTTGACTTTTTAAACTAGTAAGTAATAAAAGAATGAAGGAATGCTCACTAAAGGTCTTTGCTATCTTTTCTACTAAGAATAAGTTTCCAATCACTTGAGAGAGCTCCCAATTCAGATTAGAAAGGAGATTGAGATGAAATGAGCAAGGAATGAATGAAAGATGATGGCTATTTATACTTGTAGCAAGAACACAAGATCATGACATGTGTTTGTGTAGCTTCCAAGCAAAAATCATGGCCATACACTTGTTGGATGCAGGTTCAAAGCCTTGGAGAAGGGATAACTTGGTTACCATACAAAGAATTTGCAAGAACAGCCCCTAAAGTATCAAACAGATTGCAAAATATGATTTTTGGTCGCTGGGCATGCTTTACGGTCCGCAAAGGACCTCTTACGGTCCGTAAGGGCCCTGCAGCTAACCAGCAACTTTCAAAGTTTGGCAGTTTTGGCCCCTGAGCTTGTTTCGACCCGTATTGACACTTCTAACACCCGTCAAGCCCATTTTTAAGTTCCATAATGAATTTAAACTATGGGGAACATGAAACATGCTCAAAAATATGTCGGATGTTGGTAAATTTGGTCGTACTATTGCGTTGTTCGGCTAATTACGACGGAAATCGTAACGGGCTCGAAAATGAACCAAATTGCGAAACGAACGAAGTTTTTGCATGCCGATCACTAAAAATAAAAATATTTTAGTGTGTACAAAATTTTTGGACGTCCAGATGTGGTCAGAACGTAAGATATGCACGAAAATGCAAACTTACACCGTTTTTGACACTTTTAGTCCCTGTAAGATCAAATAAGCATATTTTCACACACCGAACCACTCAAAGATTATTTCTAAGATATGTTTAGGTTATTTATGGTATGTTTAGATTATGATCATGTTCCGGGCTGTACGTTGCCTTACAAATCGGCAGACTTTTGCAAGTTGACGCAAATAGTCCCTATGAGCGAATAAACTTGATTTCAACACACCAAACCATCCAAAACTTATTTCTAAGTTATGTAAAGGTTATTTAAGGTATGTTAAGCCTATTTCACTATTTCGGGGTGTTTGTTGTATTAAACTGGTTATATTTATGCATTAGTTTGTGTATAACCTTCCAGAAAGCGATTTAGAGCTCGAAATCGAACAAGAATTGATATGTGCAAACGATACACATATTTATACAAATCCCAAGTATGAAACACAATATTTCATTGGTTTGGTATTTGTATGATGGTTGAAATGACACAGGTGTTACAGTCTCCCCTACTTTAGGAAATTTCGTCCCGAAATTTAATTTTAGAGGAAACTTGTGAGGACAACTGTGACGGTTTCGCTTTCAAATAAATCCCTCGAGCCTCGAGTAAAACTCTGGGCCTTGTCAGGATTCTTAGCGAAATTGTCAACTCTCAAAGTGAAGTCCTTGTAGTAACAAAACATGGAGTTTCGAACTAGGGACAGATGAACGTTTCTTATGAAGACTTATCATAGGAAACTGGTGTGTGTGCTTGAAATCAGAGTCGGAGATTTACAAGATAAAAATAACATTGGTCAAGGTCCAGGACTTCTAGTAATTTAAATAACGCTACATTCGCAATGTAATAAGGAACACTTATATATAGGAAGTACCAGCGGCGTATCCACCATGCTCCTTTCTACATTGTTCTCGTTTCGTTATTCTCATCACTATAGGTCTTAACACATGACAAAACTTGCTGTGGTTTCTGTGCACTGAATTCCATAATTATGTATGCATCCATAATTACGTAATTCCTTGCACAGTCCGCACAGTTCATTTCATAATGTGTAGGGGAAAAAAATCAATTGAATAAACATGAAGTGACTTGACTAGACCACCAAAAGATCTTTTTAATTAGATCACCGAACAATCTTTTTAATTAGATCAACACATGATCTTCTTAACTAGACCATCGTACGATCTCTTTAAATTGATCACTTAAGGGATCTTTTCAACTATATCATCACATGATATTTCTAACCATATTTTTGAATCAATCTGTTTAACCAGACCACTCAAGGGGTCCAATTATAGATTAGTACTTTATAATCCAAGGGACTTAACTACGACATAGAAGTCCATTATGGATTTAAGATAGTACTTTTTGATATCCTACTATGAATCCCTCATATAGAGATATGCAAGATTCTATGAGGATTTGGATAAATCACATAAAATCATGGAACATATAAGAAAACACATACAAATAATCACATAGTTAATTAACTTGATCTTCATTTTGTTAATTTTCTTGTTAATTGAGCACACGAGTATTCAAAGCACACTAGGAATCCAATCCATGAATTCCGTTTGGCACTTTAAATATCTTCAAGAATCTAACTATGAAGATAGGAAGACCTTAATAGAGATTTGTATTTGTTTCTTAAAAAGAAACAAGTATTTAAGATTTTTGGGGAGATCACAAGTGATCATAAAATGATAGAACCACACGAGTAGTTTGTCTTAGTGTCGGCATCGAAGGGTTGGATCAAACATTCGCACAATCGTATCAGTTTTGTAAAATAAAATTGAAACATCAAATTTTATTTATATAACAACTGAATTGTTCCAATGTCAAAAGATATCAGACAAAGAAATACAAAAGTCTAATTGTTCACTGCTGCATCGTTGTTCGCGTTGCCTCATTTATGTTAAACACTTGTCCACGCGCTGGATTTGTGTTAACAAGTCTTGGGCAATTGTTTCTGTAGCGAGTAAGGTCACCACAGTTATAACATGACCCAGGTGGGAATCGTGCTTGAACAGCAGCAGGATTTGCATAACGGCAGGTATCGACCAAATGTCCCAATCTTCCACAGTGGGTACATTTGTGACACTGCTCTTGCTCCAGATGAAGACGGTTGCATTTGTTGCATAAAGGTGCGGTACCAACATAATTTTTCCTCTTACGAGGTTGTGTTTACTGGTTTGGTGCAACCTGATTGTTCTGAGCAGTTATGGCGCAGTTTTGAGAAACCTTACGTTTCTTCTTCTTGGATACCTCGGCCTGTTTTTCCTTTGGTTCAACTTGAGCAGCCTTGTCAGATGGTCTTGGGTCGCCTTTTCGAAAAAGCTTACCCTTCCTAATATGTGATTCAGTCAGGGTGGCAGACAATTCAATGGCCTGTCTGACAGTAGTAGGGTTGCTGCCAGTAACGATATCCTGAACTAAATCAGGAAGACCATCAATGTACTTTTCAATCGCCTTTTCCACAGGCGTGACCATGGCAGGACATAACAGGCTCAATTCCTCATAACGGTTAGTATAGGCTCGATGTTCACCGCTGTCTTCTTTAAGATCGTCAAATTCCCGTTCCAAAGCCCTGAGCTCATAACGAGGACATAATTCCTTCATCATTAGAGCCCGAAGCTCTTCCCAGGTTTGTGCCATTACCACATAGGCACCTCTATCACGCATCACACCGTTCCACCATGTAAGAGCACGCTTCTCGAACGCACTGGATGCAAACTCAACCTTACGCTCATTCGGGCATTGCACGTGCCTGAATGTGCTCTCCAAACTTTCGAACCATTGCAGGAGCGCGGTTGCTCCTTGAGATCCAGAAAACTTCAAAGGTTTAGCAGAGTTAAAGGTCTTGAAATTACACTGGGTGTTATTGTTGTTATATAACTCATGAATCTGAGTTACTATGCCTGGAAGCACTGCAACCATTTGATGAGCAACAAGGGCTGTGACTTCCTCAGCAGTAAAAGATTGGGCATCACGTCGAGGATGCATTGTCTAAAAGGAACAAGGGAACATGAGAAACAAGTAAGGTCGATGATTGGAAAACAAAAGAGGTATTGAAAACATCGACAAATCATAAGGAAGGCGATCATTCATTCGTTACCTCGAACAAACAAATGACACGCAGTGACTAATCAAAGTAAATGGATCAATATAATGTATCGCCGAAGACATGCTTGCCTATAAGTGAACACTCACCCCAAGAGTTCCCAGGTAAGAGTGACTGGTCCGATACTACAGATTTGTACGGACACTCTAGCCTTAGACAGAAAACTCAGGGTACAGGCATTCACTCTTCCAGTTTGCACGTGTTCACATTATTTAGACCCAAACTTTGACGGGAATTTGAAAACTTAGAGGGTTCAAAACCTTATAACAGAGGGTTCAAAACCTAGTAATCAATCATCCTAGAACAGATGATTGGTTTTCAAAGCGGATTCGAAATTTGTGTTCTTATTGTGGTTGTCACCTAAGGATAAGTGACGGTATTGTTTTAAAACTAAACACAAGATAACTTGTGTTAGGGTCCTAGGAAGGTTATAGTCTAGGTCAAAGCATTACTAATAACCTAATTCCCTATAACCATTGGCTTTGATACCAACTTTTCTGTCACACCTCGACCACGTAAAACAACAAAACGTGGCGGAATCGTCGGGGAGTGTTGTAACAAAATCATTGTTTCACAACCATGGATTAAATAATTTCGTTTTATTGAATTATTGAACTCATTGTTTATTACAATTCAAATAAATACAATTATTATCTTTCAAGTTTTAAAGTCGCTAAGGCACGAGTCCATCCTATGTATAGCATGTATCAACAATCATCACAAAGCAGTACCTGAAACATGTGTAAAAATAGGTACGTCAGCATAAAAATGCCTATGAGATACATAGGTTTTGTTTATGCATGATTCATGACTTGTAAGTTTAAAAGAATGTTTTAACAAAAAGTAGTCATGAATCTAAAAATTTGTTTTCTTTATAAAAATCATGTGAAAATTTATGAGAAATTTAATGATATAAAAGAATGATGCATAAATAATCCAGTAAATTGAGTTATAAAAAATGTTTTGAATAAAATGTTTGTAGTATATATAAAAATATACTTTGGTTTTAAGAAAGTCGATTAGGTAATATATCAAAATATATTTCGGTTCCAAAATCGTTAAACAGATAGTATATTAAATATACTTTGGTTGTCAAAATAATCGTTTTTGATAGTATATCAAAAGTATACTTTGGATTTATGAATAACATATTAAACTATGTTTTGGTTGAATAAATAACATATTTAAAATATGTTTTGGTAGTTAGCAAAATATATGTTGTTTTGTACAATATCACACATGCGAGTATATCAAAGTATACTTTTGGGAGTATAATCAAATATACAATAATAATGTGATTTAAGAATTCAATCAGACCTAGTACATCAAAATACACCTTTGAGACTATAGGGATACCACAAAGGCAATCCCTATTTGGATGGAGAAACAAATTGGTTTCAGACATTCCATGACAACAGGAATGGGGTGTCAAATCCTATAGCGCTATATCATACTACCAATCGGTCTGGTGAACAATAAATAAGTACAATTCAACAATTAATTTTATCATCTTTGAAAAATCAGTGTTTAAACCATAAATAATCATTCAGTTTGTCAAAAGATGAGTACTAATATGTATAATCAATTTTTGCTTTGAAATCGTGAACATAACAAATAGGTACACATGGTTCACCCAAAAACTTTGAAAACAGTAAAAGAGGTGACTATGTACTCACTTGAGGGTGCTTAGAAGTCTTGAACAACAACCAAGCAAAGCTAGAGGGAGTACGGAATCAAACGGCACCTAATATAGGTAACTATGTTATTAAACGGCTCCTAAATCGGGAGATAGGATAGAATGATGTTCTATAAATCAAATGAGTAATTGAACTCATATGGTATGATTTAATAGAGCTAACATTCTGATTTGAAAGTCTACCTAAGTGCTTTTGACCTGTTTCGACCCATTATGGTAGTATAAGCTACTATAATGCGTTGTTTGCGCAAAACTATGTTCGGATGGTTATCTACGAGCTATGTCAAGTCTTAGATGCCCAATTATACCCTAACATGTTACTAATTTAGATTAGATGTCAAAAATATGTTCACATATGCATATTACGGATTTATGCTTCAAAAGGGCATTTTGGTCATTTCCTATGGGCATGTAAACCAATTAACGAATAGCTAACCAATCCTATGTGATCATAAGGTATAACCTCAGGGGTTATTTCCTATGCAACTATGATCACTAAGCAAGCTTGGTCGGATCCTAATGGTCGACCAAACGGGTCGGGTTCGAAAGTCTAAGCTGTTGTTTAGACCGCTTAACTTACGACCCTAAACAAGCACTAAACTAGTAGTGACGAGTTAAACATGTCAAAACATGTTTAACCTACTTAGAAAACTGATTTGATATCAAAACAAAGTGTTTTGATACCTAAAAGTAGTTCCGTTGCAAAATGCGTGCTAAAACGCATTTTGACCGAAACTTTGACTCGTCACTACACCTAGTTAACGTGGTAATCAGTAGGCATAATCACTAAGGATTATAACCATCGTGATTACAATCACGTTACAAAGTTCAATTGAACTTTGACTTGACCAATGACTGGTCAAACTAAAAGTCAAACACTGTTTGACTTTTTAAACTAGTAAGCAATAAAAGAATGGAGGAATGCTCACTAAAGGTCCTTGCTATCTTTTCTACCAAGAATAAGTTTCCAATCACTTGAGAGAGCTCCCAATTCAGATTAGAAAGGAGATTGAGATGAAATGAGCAAGGAATGAATGAAAGATGATGGCTATTTATACTTGTAGCAAGAACACAAGATCATGACATGTGTTTGTGTAGCTTCCAAGCAAAAATCAAGGCCATACACTTGTTGGATGCAGGTTCAAAGCCTTGGAGAAAGGATAACTTGGTTACCACACAAAGAATTTGCAAGAACAGCCCCTAAAGTATCAAACAAATTGCAAAATATGATTTCTGGTCACTGGGCATGCTTTATGGTCTGCAAAGGAGCTCTTACGGTCCGTAAGGGCCCTGCAGCTAACCAGCAACTTTCAAAGTTTGGCAGTTTTGGCCCCTGAGCTTGTTTCGACGTGTATTGACACTTCTAACACCCATCAAGCCCATTTTTAAGCTCCATAATGAAGTTAAAGTATGGGGAACATGAAACATGCTCAAAAATATATCGAATGTTGGTTCGTTTGGCCGTATGGTTGCGTTGTTCGGCTAATTACGACGGAAATCGTAACGGGCGCGAAAATGAACAAAATTGCGAAACGAACGAAGTTTTTGCATGCCGATCACTAAAAATAAAAATATTTTAGTGTGTACAAAAATTTTGGACGTCCAGATGTGGTCAGAACGTAAGATATGCGCGAAAATGCAAACTTACGCCGTTTTTGACACTTTTAGTACCTGTAAGATCAAATAAGCATATTTTCACACACCGAACCACTCAAAGCTTATTTCTAAGCTATGTTTGGGTTATTTATGGTATGTTTAGCTTATGATCATGTTCCAGGCTATACGTTGCCTTACGAATCGTCAGACTTTTACAAGTTGACGCAAATAGTCCCTGTGAGCGAATAAACTTGATTTCAACACACCAAACCATCCAAAACTTATTTCTAAGTTATGTAAAGGTTATTTAAGGTATGTTAAGACTATTTCACTATTCTGGAGTGTTTGTTGCACTAAACTGGTTATATTTATGCATTAGTTTGCGTATAACCTTCCAGAAAGCGATTTAGAGCTCGAAATCGAACAAGAATTGATATGTGCAAATGATACACATATTTATACAAATCCCAAGTATGAAACACAATATTTCATTGGTTTGGTATTTGTATGATGGTTAAAGTGACACAGGTGTCACAGGTGTGTTGAAAGTAGAGCAATCATTCATTTTGAACCGATCCAAAATCTCATACACATACTTCGTTTGATGAATAAACATCCCATCCTCCTTCTGTTCAACTTGTAATCCCAGAAAGTAAGACAACTCACACATAGCACTCATTTCAAACTTGCTCTTCATCACCTGTTCAAACTCCTTACACATGTTCTCATCAGATGACCCAAAGATGATGTCATCCACGTATACCTGTACCAGCAGAAAATCTTCCTTCTGCCTCTTTATGAACAGTGTACTGTCAATCTGACCTCTTTCAAAACCATTCTTGAGCAGATGTGTAGACAGTGTCTCGTACCACGCCCTGGGAGCTTGATGTAACCCATACAAAGCCTTATCAAGTTTGTAAACTCGATATGGATAGTCTGGATCAACGAACCCATCTGGTTGTGAGACATACACCACTTCTTGGACTTTCCCGTAAAGAAATGCACTCTTCACGTCTAGTTGAAAAACTTTAAAGCCCTTGAAAGAAGCGAAAGCTAGAAACAAACGAATCGCCTCCAACCTCGCCACTGGTGCAAACACTTCATTGTAATCAATCCCTTCTTGTGGATTGAATCCTTTTACGACTAACCGAGCCTTGTTGCGCGTGACAATTCCTCTTTCATCTTTCTTGCACCTAAATACCCATTTAGTGCCAATATCTCTTTCACCTTTAGGAAGGTCCACTAACTCCCAAACCTTCAACTTTGCAAACTGGGCCAACTCCTCTTGCATTGCTTCAACCCATGAATTGTCTTTAAGAGCCATATGAATGTTCTTCGGCTCCTCTTGGGAAATAAAGCAACTATACAAGCACTCGTTCACTATCCCAGTTTTCTCAATCGAAACAAATAACCCAGAATTCGCGGCTATGCTTCTTCTAGGCTGAACATCTACAGTAGGATCTCCAAGTATCATATCAACCGGATGATCTCTATTTGCTCGTGTAGTAGCAACTGCATCGACTTCAATATTATCACCCAGGTTTGATCCAACCTCCCCCTGAATATTCTGATTTGCAAACGGATTAATGAACTCCTCCCCCTGAATAGGTTCAGAGTCACTATCGCTTGAATCAGGATCAGCAGCACCTTGAGAAGTTTCCGGAGCATCTATCACATCAACATTCGATCTAGGCATAAACTCACCTTCATCGTCTTCACCAATCACTGTTTGAATCAGCTGAGAATCATCTGCATCAGAAATCTCAGGAATATTAAATGATTTAAACACACTTTCATAATCATATAATATAGCAGGACCACTCGTTGATTGTTGAGGTTTGTAGGAAGTAATTTCCACATTAAAAACAACCTCAATTTTACTAGTTTTGAGATTAAAAACCCTTTTATTCGGTGTGCCAGGCACGTAACCTAGAAAGGAGCCTTTGTCAGCCACCTCACCGAATTTTTGCTTATCTTTGTTTCGCACAATGGTGCAAGGTAATCCAAATGGTTCAAAGCCTGTTAAGTTTGGTTTCTCGTTAAACATAAGTTCATGACAAGTTTTGTTAAAACGTTTAACGGTTAGAACTTTGTTTAGGACGTAGCAAGCTGTATTCACAGCTTCTCCCCAGAAAAGAACTGGTAGCTTTGAATCTGAAAGCATCGTCCTAGCGGCTTCAATCAACGTCCTGTTTTTCCTCTCAGCAACTCCATTCTGTTGAGGAGTATAAGGAGCAGAATATTGATGTTCTATTCCCTTTCGAAGACAATAGAGATCCAGAATCCGATTCTTGAACTCCGTGCCATTATCACTCCTTATTCTCTTGATCCTAGCATCATGAACGTTTTCCAATTTCGTAAAAAGATCTATTAGCATCTCTGCTGTCTCATCTTTTGAACCTAAAAAGAAAACCCATGAATAACGTGAATAATCATCAGTAACAACAAGACAACAGTACTTTCCACCTATGCTCCTCACATTCACTGGACCGAATAAATCCATGTGAAGTAATTCATAAGGGGCATTAATGGAATTTACTGTTTTAGACTTATGAGGTTTCTTGTGTTGTTTTCCCTTTTGACATGGAAGACATTTATCTTCCACTTGAAACCTCTGCATTGGAACCCCTTTCACTAGCTCATTTTTAATGATATAATTCATTTTTCGGTAGTGAATATGGGCCATGCGTCTGTGCCACTACATAGATCCAGCTTCAGATGCTTTTGACAGCAAACACGCCACCGCTGCAGTCGGATCCTTGGCACCCATGTCCATGACATAAGTATTATTTTTCCTCGGTGCATGCATCACTATCCAATCGTCCGGAATAACCAAACCCGGTTTCAACACCAATGCCTCAGACTTTGTAAAATGGACCGAGTGACCCTTGTCGCAGACTTGTGACACACTCATCAGATTGTGTTTAAGCTGCTCAACATAGTTCACTTTGTCCAAAGTGATCTTCCCATTCGTCACTTTTCCTCGTCCAGTAATCCTACCACCTTTTGCACCAGCAAAATTTACATGTCCACCATCATATTCTTCAAATTCAGAAAACAACCTCGCATCCCCCGTCATGTGCCTGGAGCAGCCACTATCAAAATACCACAAGTTGATAATCCTCCTTAGCAGCTCCTGCACACACCAACCAAAAGATTAGTTAGATTGGGGGACCCAAGCCTTAATGGTCTTGGGTCGTCCAAATTCACCAACTACTTGAACATCCATCCAGTATCCATTACTCCTAATAGGAGTCTTGGATCTTGGACCTGTTGATGGAAATGGGGCATGATTTCCATAAGGTCTCTGGTCCTGAGGGTATCTATTTGTGTTTGGACTATGTGACCTTTGAAAATTTTGATTTTGATTCCAAGAACCTTGATTGTAATTTCTAAAGCCATTGTTATAAAAAGTTCGACCACCATTATTTTGGTATCGATTTTGATATTGGCCTTGACTTCTGAAATTATTTGTGTTTTTAATGTTCATTCTTGGTGAACTACTTCTAGGTCTTTCATATCTGCCTGATGTAGTTTCAGGCTGAAATATTGGTTGATTTCTTTGAAAACAAGGAACTTGTGGAGTTCCTTTTTCAGCCTTATCTACACCACCTGGAACACCCTGTTGTTGCTTTGGAGCAGATTTCTTTGGAGAATTTGAGATTTTCTCCTCATTATCACCTTTCTTTTCTGGTGATTTCCCTCTCTGTTTCTCATTTACTTGTGCTTCAATCTTTTTGTTAGGACAACAGCTAGCTACGTGTCTGATGTGTGCAAAATGCAACATATAAATTACATCAATTGTGGCATAAAACTAACCCTTTTTTAGTACTAATGTTGGAAAAAGTGTGCTTTTGTCTTCCTTTTGTATTTTCAGGATTAAATGAGCTCAAATTAACAAAAGAAGCAAAAAGACACCAAAATCTAACATAAATACAATAAAAGGAACAAACGTGACATGCCCGACCCCACGACAGCATCTTCCCAAGCAAAACAAGAAGACAGAAGACTGAACACGCCCCGTGCTCAGCCAGCACGGGGGCGTGCCCAAGTGTCAGCAGAAAAGACAAAGTTGTAGAAGCTTCTATTGCCCACCACGGGGCCGTGCTCAGCGGACACGGGGCCGTGGTCAACTATAAGATTCGCACAATCCAGGCAAATCTTCATAGTACAAAGATTCTTCTGCACACGGGGTCGTGCTCAGCGGACACGGGGGTGTGGTCAACTAATAAGACAAGCTGCATTAAATGAAGAAAGAGAAAGATGTGGATACGGGGCCGTGCCCACTGGACACGGGGCCGTGCCCGAGCTTCTGTTCAGCCTATAAATAGGAGTGCTTGGCTCAAGCTCAAACCATCCCTTGGCACACCACCTCTCTCACACTTCACCCACCACCCACCACCACCATAACACCATCATCCACCACCATCATCCATTGTCCATCATAGAGTGTGTGAGTCATCTCGGGATCCAAGATTGATCGTAAGAGTTCTTGACAATCAAGGCCATGTTTGCCTAAGTCTCTTACATCACTTGGTGAAGACAAGTGTCTAGTGTAATACTTTTTATTTCTAATCTTTTCACACTTTTTATTTGGTTTTGTATTAATGACTTTAATAACTAGTTTCTTATGTTGAAGGTGATTCTTCCTTATCGTTTGTCCGTGGTGTCTTGACATTATTTTACTGTCTATATAAAATAAAAGATTTTCACCATTCATATCTCCACGGTCTATATGGAGGTATGTTGGCTACCTGGTCGGGGGTTAAGGGAACGGTTTGGTAAGAGTCTTGCCATTGTTCAGCGTTTAGAGGTCCTGCAATGGACCAGGGTCAAATTTAGTAGGACCTCCTTCAATACTTAATGGTATTGGATGGCGGGGGTCCAAACTCTTTGATCCCCTCATAAGTTAACTACTATTAATACTATAACCCGACTATTTAGGACTGTATCCCTGCTGACTCAGACTACTTAGTCGAGGGTAACGTCACCTCCAAAAGAGGGGCCTACCATAATTTGCATTAATAACTTAATTAATTATCTTTCAATAATCCGACCCTTTAGGATTGTATCCTTGCTGACTCAAACTACTGGGTTGAGGGTAACGTCACATTCAAAAGAGGGGCCTACTACAATAACTAAGATAATCTCTTAAATAAGTGCAAAAGTGCGGAAATAATCAAAGGGTACACTATACACGAGTCGGAACCAAGTGATTCATCTTGTCTATCTGTTTTTTCTTTTATTTTTATTTTTCAGCATTTTAGTTAGTTTTTATTTTTCTTAGCTTAAAACATTTTTCTAAACTTTTTGATTTGATTAGACGTTGAGGATAAACCGTTACTAAAAGCTCTTGTGTCCTTGGACGACCTCGGTATCTTACCAACACTATACTACGCTCACGATGGGTGCACTTGCCCATATGTGTGTTTAGTGTTAGTAAATATCGTGTTTTATAAATTTAAAACTTGACTAAAAAAGTGTTAAAGGGGCTTAAAATATACACCTAATATATATAACACTTCACACGCATCAGTATCCCTTTGTGTGACACTTGAAGCACGAACTCTTTTTCGAAGACTTCTCAGCTGAAGCCTTTGAACTAGATTCTGGTTTTGATGATGATGCCTTAGAAGGATTTGGTTCAGTTTGCTTAGTTTCAAGATTTTCTATGTTTTTGTTTTTAGCAAACTCTACATTTGATTCATTTTCAATAACAGCTGTTTCGTTTTTCATATCACTTCCTTGAACAAAATTAACCTTTTTAACAAAAGTTTGATTTTTGTTTTTAGAAGGTGTATTATTCTTTTTCAAAACAGGTTTGCTGTTACTTTCCTTCTTAGCATCATTATTTTCAAACACATCACCTTGACTGGATGTGAAACTACTTGGTGATGTTGACAGAAAGTCTGTGAACTCATCTTCATCAGGTAAGAAAGAATAGTCATGACTAAGAGGAGGTGGGACTTCATTAAATCCCTGGAATCCCACACTGGTCTTGTCATTACTCTTCTTTAACCCACCCATCATGTGTTTCATAACAAAAGTAGAATCCCTGAATTGACCCAATTTCTTTTCAAGTTCAACAATTTTGAGTTGTGCATCTGAAAACTCTTGGCATTTTTCAGAAATCTCTTTTGTTTTCTCAGCCATCATGTCATGAGCTAAGTCTATGACCTGAAGTTTTTTGTTTAATTTGCAGGTTAAAGCTTCAATTTCACTTTCATAACCTTTTATCTTCTTCAAGTATAAAGATTCGTTTCTTTTAGCAAAAAAGTTTGATTCTTTTATGTTCGACATCTCGCTCACCAGACTTTGGTTTTGTGTTGACGACCTGTCAACTTCACCCTGTAATTCATGACATTTTAAACAAACAGAAGTAGCAGAGTTACTTACCTCTCCTGTTGATTTGTCTGAGTTGGCCATAAGAGCAGCAAGTTGAGCTTCCATTCTTTTGACGATTTCATCTTTCGCTTCATCTTCCCTTTCATGCTTAGACTTTGGATTTTCTTTTACAACATCTGTTGTCTGATCAGCCTTATCTACCTCAGCTTCACTTTTCTTCTCAACATCAACATTCACGTTAGCTTCTGCATCATCAACAGGTACAATCTTTGCCATGAATGCTTGAGTGACATTCTCATCATTTTCCAAATGAACACTCCAGTCATATGAACCTTCTCGTGTAGTAGAGATCAACGCCCTTGAGTTAGAGTTGTTTGATGAATTCCTATTGTTTGAACTCTGACTCGAAGTTTCATGCTTTTGTTTCTGACATTCCCTAGCGAAATGACCATAACTTTGACAGTTAAAGCATCTGACTTTTGCCTTGTCAAAACCAACGCTCTTTCCTACAAACTTCCTTCCAGTTCTGTTCATAAATCTCTTCACTCGTCTAGAAATCATAGCCATTTGCCATTGAAAATCCATCTCTTCAAGATCATCAGGGTCAATCTGATCATAGTCTTTTTCTAAAGTGGCAGGATCAGATATCTTCCCCTGAATGTAGTTCTCATAAGAAGCAACGAATGAAGCAAGTAGAGCAAGATGTTCTTCAGCAGACTTCACACTCATTGGCATCGACTTTGTACTACTACTTTGCTTAGTGGCTGATGTTCTCTTGACTCCTGTTGATCCTCCTGAAGCAGCTACAAAACATACATCACCATCCTTATTTACTGTGACCTGATCATTATCACACGAAAGAAACGCAGTAGCAGAGTCGCTAGAAGCATCATGAGATGAAGAAGATGTAAGCCCATTGTAGATCCCTGGATCTTGAACCTGATCATATCCAGTGTCCTTCTTATTCATACTGAGCTCATAAGCTCTTAGCTTTCCAACTACTTCTTCCAGTTCCTTTGTCTCATAATCTGCTTCTCCCTTGATCATGAGAGTGTAGATATCCCATTTAGCAGGTAGAGCATCAAGCAGCTTGACATTTTTCTCTATGTTAGTATAGCAATCTACATCATAATTGTCCAATTCTGACATCAGATGCTAGTATCGAGTGATGACGTCCTCAAGTGACTCATTTTTCATGTACTTGAATACAGCAAACTGCTTCTTCAGTAGATCAACTTTGTTCTTCTTCACATCAGTATTTCCCTCATATCTCTTCTCTAGTGCATCCCACATTTCCTTTGAAGTAGTATACTTCTTAAAGGTATGTTTGATGCTATCAGGTAGGGACATCTTGATAGCAGCCAAGGCTCTCCTTTCAGCCTCATACATCTTTTTGTCATTCTCTTGCATGTTTACATATGCTGTGACACGGGGTCTACCCTCAAAGTCATGTGTTGGGTTTGTGTACCCATCTACAATACAGATCCACATGCGTGTGTCCTGATATTCAATGAAGGATTGAAACCTATCCTTCCATGTCAAGTAGTTCTCCACCTTCATCATCTTAGGTGGTTTGTTGGTTGTGCCAACCTCGTGTTCCATCCTTAAGAGTTCGTTCAATTTAGTCATGTTCGACATTTTAACGTAAGCAGACTGGTAAAACCGTACAAATTTTGTCCGAAATCTGTTTTTACCAAATTATACCGTTAGATTCGTCTCGATATTACGATTCCAAAGATATATAATGTCGAAAACCTTTTTCGGGATTTTCCAGAGTCTTTTTTCCTAAAAGTCCAAGGATTCCAACGGTGCAAACGGTTTCCTGTGACGAGTTACGGATAATTTTCTAAACACGAATCAGTGAAATTTTTCTTACGCAAGCCAAGAAAAATTCCACCCCTTCCGAAATGATCAGAAAAGGTCCGAGATGGTCAGAAATGTTGATGATTATCCGGAATGGTCCGAAATGGTTATGATTATCCGAAATGAACACCTTTTTGTCCGAAATGCACTAGTCTGATCCGAAATGATACTCTCTGGTCCGAAATCAATCACCTTCTGATCTGAAATTGCCTATATGATCCGAAATGCAACTCTGAACATCCGAAATTCAAGTCAATCTGTCCGAAATGCAAGTTTTTGATCCGAAATGCAAGCCTTCAAATCCGAAATGATCCGTAATGCTTGTTTCAGGTCCGAAATTGCTTGTTTCTGGTCCGAAATCCTTGATTTCTATCAGAAATGGTCCGAAATTGATGTTATTTTGTCTGAAATCCAAGCAGTTTATCCGAAATCACAAGCAGAACACGAACACATCCTCCAAAAACGTCCAAAACGCCGATTTCTGCAGAAAATGATTCTGAACCAAGCCAATCAAGAGCCTAACGCTCTGATACCAATTGTGGGTCCCGTAATCCGTATGGATCGTAACAGAATCGTCGATCTAACCTAGAGTGCGGAATCCCCTAGATCAGATTTCACAGAAAACGTGTAGAAATGGAAATCACTATAAACCCGATCTTTATTGATTATCTTCAAACGATTACAATCAATCAAGATCCTAATTCGTCCAAGCCTTTCTCTTTTACGAATTCTCTCCAAGATGATTAAGGTGATTAGAAGATTAGCCTAAACCCTAATGCTAAGCTTTGTTTATATAGGACAAAGCTTTGCATATGGGCTAGTCCATGGGCAAGGCCCATTTCGCCTACCAACCCCCTATGTGGGTTTGGTTTGGCCCAATCACTCTTAATTAACTATCACAAAGCTAAACCCACTAACCGTTTATCGTTTTACTGATTACAAGATATCCAAAGACCAAATCTAAGCTGTTGTCACAAATATGCACCAACAGCTTCATCTGGTCCCACGATTACACCGGAATCCCATCAGTTTGGATTCACATCTGGAATCCCAGCCTCGAATCAATCAGGAGGTAACACTTTCAATACATCTTATATTACTAACCATGGCTTTGTGCAGGAACAAGGGATCAACCAAGCTATGGCAAGGGAGTTGCAAAAACTCAAGGATATGATATCCAGTGTCCTGGGAGTGGTTAAACACATTCCTGAGATTCTGGATGGAAGTCACAGGGTGTCTCGCTTTGCACCACCTATATGTGATGCAGAGATACCAAAGAGGTTTCAAACACCAAACATGAAGCTCTATGATGGCACAACTGATCCGAAAGAGCATGTAGCTTAATACAGGGAGAGAATGGAGATCAACCCCATTCCAGAAAGGTTAAAGGAAGCATGTCTTTGCAAGGGGTTTGGATCCACATTAACAGGATCAACTCTTAAATGGCTGCTAAGTCTTCCTCCTTACTCTATTACTTTATTTTCTAATCTGGTTAACTTGTTCAATAGCCAATTTTCATGTAGTAGGAGATTTGAACGATTAACTAGAGATTTATATAGGGTAACCCAAGGTCATAATGAATCATTAAGGGATTACATAACTAAATTCAGTAGTGAATCCTTAAAAATTCCTAACTTAGACATTGCTACAGCTGTCGAAGCATTTAAAATGGGTTTACTTAAGGATTCACAATTCTATGATTATCATGTTATGACACCTTGCAGGAACCTTGATGAGGTAAGAAATAGGGCCCTAAGGTTTATCTAATTAGAGGATGATAAAAGGATCCAGGAGAGACTGTCAGGATCCTCAAAGTAAGAAAAGCAAGGATCCTATTTCAGGAATAACAAATCCAAGTCATACAACAAATCTGATAATCAGAGTGTGCATGCCGTGGAACAAGAGGAAGATGATGAAGATTATCCTCCTATTTCTGAGTATTGTTATGCTGTCGATAATAGTGAACTAATCCTTGCTATGCAGAATTTAGGTGATAAAGCTAGGTGGCCGAGAAAGAATGACAAGACAACTACTACCAAAGACAAATCGAAGTGGTATGCTTATCATGAAGACTTTGGTCATCTCACAGATGAGTGCATAGCACTAAGGAAAGAGATTGGTTACCTATTGAGCAAAGGATACTTGAAAGAGCTCTTCGGAAGGAAGAAATCAAGGATCCAGGATCCTGAGAAAATTCCTGAAAGAGCTCCTACTCCACCACCTATAACACCTCGCAAAATCATGACCAATGGAATGAAGACACGTGTCAACATTTGAAGACTTTGCTTTTAAATAACCTTATACGATGTACATATTCCTTATTGAATAAATTTTCGAACGTGGAAAGCCGCTTGTGCTTAAGAATCAAAAGTTTACAAAACACAGGGGTTAAACGTGTCAACATGTTAATTCTTACCTCTGAGTGACCTTTTAACGATCCCGAGGCTTTGTATTACTTCTTATTACTCTCTTGAATAACGGATAATGATTTCGTGGAGTTTTGATGCACTTAAATTCATTTCGGGAGGTCTAGTAACTAACCGGGGGCTTAACGAAGTTAATTTATGACCCAAGGCACTTGAAAGATAACTATGGGGGTCATTAATGCAATAAAAGAAAGTTAAATAAACTTAAAATGGACCAGGGACTGAAAATGCAAAGATTGCAAAACTTTTTACCGGAATTACAGGTCCTCGCGGGCCGCGTAGACATCCTCTAAAGTCTACGCAGGCCGCGACAGCAGTGCCAGCGACAGTTCCCCTGCACAGCTGCATGTTGCAGCCTGTTCCACCGCCATTGCATGGTTATTTTTGATACCAGGGACTGAGCAACTGGTTTTTTACTACCCTAGGGACACTTGTGAACATCTGGTAACCTCCTAGGTACAAATGGATTGATCTTAGAGCTTCCAAAATCCTATATAAAGGGCCTTGATGTTCACTTGTTCTTGCACACTTCAAATTTTTACTCCCAACTCACTCTCTGAAGCCTCCCGGTGCTCAAGGAAGCTTTCTCTAGTTCAATTTTCATGCTAAGGACTCTTGTAAGCATCCTTAGCTTATGTAGTTAAGTTTTCATTAGCTTAATGACCGAAAGTCAAAGTTATCGTAATGATGCTTTGACTTTGTGATTAATCACTAATGGTCCAGCCATTATTCGAATTAAAACTGGCTATGTGTTGGTAATTATGTAGGTAATAAACCCTTAAAAGGGCACCTCCTAATTATCACACTACCTCAGTCAAATGTCGGGTCAAACTACTTAACAAAAAGTCAAACGAGTCAATTTTCACAAAATAATTCATAATTAATAATGCAGAGGTTATGAAACATGTTTTAACACTTAAATAACTTGGTAAATAATATGAGAACATGTTTAGGCATGTTCAATCCGACAATTCTGAGTTTAGGCTCAGTTCGCAACCGAAAGTCGCAAAAGTAGACTTTTGCTTTGACTTTCAGTTCTGACCCGATTTAGCGTAGTTTAGTTATGCCTTAGGATACCTTTAGGACCATTTTAAATGTTAGTATAACCCTCTGAGGTCATACTTCATGGTCCATTAGAAATCAGAGATTATTTGCATGTTCCGTTAATTGCTTAAAATTGACCATTATGCCCTTTTGATATAAAAACAAAATTTTTGGAAATGTGAGTGGACAAAAATCTTCATTACTGATTTATAAGCATGTCCTAAAAATTTGACATCCGTTTCTGGTCTAAAATGAAAGTTATGCAAGATATCGTAAAACGAAAGCTTTTTGTTAATTAAATGGCATTTTCAGTATAAATCATATTTAAACCCAATTTTTGGTACCAAACTTGCTACCCACTGATATGATATAATATTTAGGGATTTTTGGAAATTTTTGTCAAATTTTATACTGACCATAACATAGAGTTCTTGTGTAAATTCGGTATTGACGATAATGCCCTTTTTGTTAATAAAATGAGTTTAACATATGATTTGAATACCAAACCTTCTTCTACTGATATCATATGATAAATAAAATATTTGAAGTATTAGGGACTGATCAAAACTTCAGAATTTTATAAACATCTTGAATACCGTTAATTACCGACTTTTACGCTTATTAGGCGCATAGTATGGTTTAAAACCATATTTAACGCCTAAGACTTATTACCTACTGATCTTATAAATAAATTTTTATACATTAACAGTAAGTATAAGTCTTGAACTCAGATTTCCAAATTTGACCTTAAAAGCATATGTGAAATGACCAAAATGCCCCTACGGTGCATAGTTTGGCCATATAAGATAAATTTCACATAAGTATGATTTCTTACTGATGTAACTTGATAAAATAAATATTTTTTCTGATTAATTTAGACCAGAACCTCAGTTTGATATTTAACCTCTTTTATAAACTTTAAAAATGAACAAAATACCCTTACGAGGCTTAATTTGGTTTTAAATTCATTTTGGGCATAATGGAAGATATCCTACTGATGTCACAACATATTTTAAGCATAATAACTATTGGAACTTGTATATGACTCATCCGGTTACCCGTTATTCTTATACGCGTTCGGTACGGTTAATGTAACTTGTTTGCATAAATTAACCAAAACGGATCAAACCTTATCATTTTTACTTCAAAATCCAGAATGTATTTAGTTTACCCATTTTATACAAGTCTTCATACTTGTTGGGGCTGAATCACATTCTAATCCGGTCACCGCTTAATCTTGCGTTTCGTACCGTAAACTTTTCCTTAAAACTAACCGGTCTAAGTTACAACTTAAATAAGACCCGTTAGGAATCTCATAGGTTAATAAAACCTTCGTTCCAGATTGAGAGCCCCGGTAGAAGTACTTGCACTTACTGATTAGGATATACGACTGAGAATAAATTTCATTTAGCTCAGGTAAATACTTTTAACTTATTTTCCCTTATACGGGCTTAGGATACGGTAAATTATTACCGCTTGGTCGGGTGTAGAAACCTTTTAATCGAATATGTTTAAATTGTATAATCCCGTTTTAATCAGTGTTGCTTGATAACAAATAACATTGGGGGTTAACGACCGTGTCCTGGATATCCTTGGCTCATTCAAAAAGCATGAATGGTCACGACTTAAGCACGGGGTGTACGCATACACCTGTCCGTTGCATATGTAAAAGATATACTCACTCGTGAGGAAACTTCTTGTGAGTTTATATTTGTGGTGTGTCGATTAATCTTGTTCGGCTTTTATACCGGCCCTAAAGGACAAACATGTAAAACTGATACAAGATTGTTATTAATATAATTGTCCCAAGTTATAAAATGTTGTGTCTTGTGCATTCAAATCAATTTTCATAAACGTTTTCAAAAATGAGTCGGTTAATTGTATTTACCACTGAAAACTGACGTATTTTCCAAAAAGACTAAGTGACAGGTACCGTACATAATTGGCTGGGAGCTCGGGGCGTTAATAAAGAATCTTACAAGTTCTGAACGTCTAACATCTGTTGAACAATATTTATGTTTCTGTTTTATAAGATCAGCCTGTGGATCCACTTACAACCGTTTGTATAATATTTCATTATACTTTCGATTTCGCTTTGTAATAATATTTTAGACTTCCACTGTGCATTAAACTATGATCAATTGTCTATGATGATATCAACTACGTCACGATACTCCCCACCGGGCCCACCGGTAATACGTGGAAATATCAGGGTGTGACACCACCCGATGCTCAAATCATTAATTTCATCTCTGGTGGATCTGACATATGTGGCACTTCATTTTTAGCAGCTAAGAGGCATGCAAAAGAGACAAAGATGGAGAACGGGGATAGACCTATTCGAACTTCTATCCTTACATAGGAAAAAGTCATATCCTTTGATGAGGATGACCGTTTGGATATTCAGGATCCTAATCATGATGGTCTTGTTATTACATTATTTATCTCTAACCATTTTGTTCGCAGGATTCTCATCGATGGGGGAAGCTTAGTGAACATTATCCAACTAGATGTCCTCAAAAGAATGAACATTCCTGAATCCGAGATCATTCCAAGATCATATGTCCTTATGGGATTCAGTGGAGAGACCAAAAATACATTGGGGGACATCAAACTTCCTATTTACATAGAGGGAGTAAATTCCATTCAAAAGTTTTGTGTTATTGATTGCTTATCTTGCTGTAATGTTATCCTTGGCAGGCCATGGATACATGATATGAAAGCAGTCCCCTCAACTTATCATCAATGTGTGAAGCTCCCTACTCCATTGGGTGTTTTGAAGATTGAAAGTGATCAGCAAGAAGCCAAGAATTGCTACACATCATCAATGAAGCCAGCCTCAAGACCTAGGGAGGCATAGCAATTAAAGCATCCTCCAAGGGGTGTCCTGGAGGCGAGAGAACAGGATGTCAAGGATATTCTGCTGAATCCGGAGGATCCTGAATCCCAGATATTTATAGGATCCGGGATCCTTGACAGTATTGAACCAGATTTAATATCCTTCTTGAAAAGAAGAAGAGCTACCTTTCCTTGGAAACATGAAGACATGACAGGTATTTCCAAAGATGTTATTACTCATAAACTTGGCATTGACAGGTTCTTCAAGCCAATCCATCAAAAAAGGAGGAAGTTTGCACCTGAAAGAAATTCCATTATCCAAGAAGAGGTAGACAAATTGCTCAAAGCAGGTATTGTTAGGGATAGATTTTCTAAGCCTAAGGATCACGGATCCTCAAGTACAGCCAGGATCACGGATCCTCAATTCTGTTTGAATTAAGGATCCTTAGAATACGTTGCAGGTTTAAGGATCCAGGATCCTCGTTATTATCCGTACACTAACGGTTGTTCCCACAATGTTTGAACTTGTTTTACTGGGGTATTCGTATGGGGACCTAGTCTTGCCGAGATTCATGGAGAATATGCTCTATAATTCTGCACGTGCTTGACCAGTATGACCGTTATGGAAGTCGTGGGTAGCTAGCACACTTTGCAGAATGTTTGTTATTCAGTTTATTTCCATTTTTAAAAGGGGATAACGAGCTTGATAGTAAGAACAATTAGACCAAACACTCACAATCGCAAACTCTCTGCAACTCATTAGCATTTATATACACTTTACACGATAGTGATCCTTGTAACAAGCTCGTTGTCATCCCGATTTGTAACCTATATTTGTTTAATATAGTTGGTGATCGGTAGTTTCCATCACCCGAGGTTTTTTGTGCCGGAGATCATATCTTGATCAAGGGCATTTTCCTCGTATAAATCCTCGTGTCTCTTGTTCATTTCATTTACAAGTTGTTCATACAATCGCAATATAATTCAAGCATCACACCTCACAAAATAAGATTTGGTTGCATTATCCTAGTCTGATTTTTAACCAAAATAGTTTGGCGCCCACCGTGGGGCAATTGGTGCTTCAATTCTGAGAAATTTTGCTCATTTCATTCATTTCAGTTCATTACCTTCAACCACATGGCTTCTTCAGCGAGGAACACTTCAAGTTCCATGCCGGCAGTCACTTCTTCACAGGGCATTCCACCTTTCCCTCCACCACCTTTTGGATCCTAGAAGAATGCTGAGAATGCTGCGAAGAAACAAAGCCCCGTTTTCCCAAAACCACCAACTTCTGTTGTTTCTTCTAGCCCTTCTAACAGTGATCTTTATTCTTTGATTTTGCAGATGAAGGATTACATGCAGCAGCAGGATAAAACTAATGACAGGATCCTTCGAGAGATTGATGACATCAAGAAATTGAAGAGATCAGCGGAGGATCATTCTCCATTGGTGCCTAGATCACTGAATTTCGACACTCCAGTCAGGATTACCCAACACTCTGCAGCATCTGATGTCCAGTTTCAAGGTGGATCATTGGGAATGCGTTTTGGATCATCGGCAGTAACGCAGGCTCAGGGATCTTACTTACAGCCTTCAGGATCCTCGTTTCAGCATCGAGGATCCTTCTTCAGTTCCGGAGGATATATGGGAGCACAGACAGTTCAAGGATCCTCATTCCAGGGTCAAGGATCCTCTCAGGTTCAAGGATCATCTCAGGTTCAAGGATCCTCCTCTCAGGTTCAGGGATCCTCATCTCAGATCTTCGGATCCATGGAGTATCCTCCAAGACCCCCAGTCACAGCACATCAAGGATCCAACATCTTTCAGGATCAAGGATCCTTAAGAACTGCAGAACCCAGAAGTTCAGAAGTTCATTTGGGAGACTTCATACCAATGCAGACTATTGCTTCTTCTGGTCCCTCGGTTATACCAGAATCTCGTCAATATGGATTCACATCCGGAGTCCTAAACTTGAATCCTTCAGGAGGTAACACTATGAATAATTCTTATAACAATAACCATGGCTTTATGCAGGATACAGGTATCAGTCAAGCTATGGCTAGAGAATTACAGAAACTGAAGGATATGATATCCAGCGTTCCAGAAGTGCTTAAGCCCATTCCTAAAATTGCAGATGGAAGCCACAGGATATCTCATTTTGCACCACCCATTTGTGATGCAGAGATTCCAAATACCAACCATGAAGTTATATGATGGTTCAACGGATCCAGAAGAGCATGTAGCCCAATATAGAGAAAGGATGGAGATCAACCCCATCCCCGAGAGGTTAAAAGAAGCATGTCTATGCAAGGGTTTTGGATCCACACTAACAGGATCAGCTCTTAAATGGCTGCTAAGTCTTCACCCTTATTCTGTTACTTCATTTGCTAATCTAGTTAACCTGTTTAATATCCAATTTTCATGCAGTAGGAAATTTGAACGTTTAACTAGTGATCTATATAGGGTAACACAAGGTCAAAACGAATCACTTAGAGATTATATCACTAAATTTAGTAAAGAATCCTTAGATATTCCTAATTTGGATATTGCTACGGCTGTAGAAGCCTTCAAAATGGGTTTACTTAGGGATTCATTATTCTATGATGATCTTTTCATGACCCCATGCAGGAATCTTGATGAAGTGAGAACCAGGGCCCTTAGATTCATCCGATTAGAGGATTATAAAAGAATCCAGGAAAGACTGGCAGGATCCTCGAAGCAGGAAAAACAAGGATCCTACTTCAGGAACAACAAGTCCAAATCTTATAACAAGTCCGACAATTAGAATGTTCACACAGTAGAACATGAAGAGGATGACGAGAATTATCCTCCTATTTATGAATATTGTTTTTTCTGTTGATAACAATGAATTAATTCTTGCAATGCAGAATCTAGGTGAGAAAGCAAGATGGCCCAGAAAGAGTGATAAGCCAGCTGCAACAAAAGATAAATCCAAATGGTGTGCATATCACGAGGATTTTGATCATCTCACTGAAGAATGTATTGCACTTAGAAAAGAAATTGGCTATTTGCTAAGCAAGGGACACTTGAAGGAGCTATTGGGAAGAAAAAAGTCGAGGATCCAGGATCCTGAGAAAGTTCCAGAAAGAGCTCCCGCTCCCCCTGCTGATGCACAAATTATCAACTTCATATCTGGTGGATCAGACATATGTGGCACTTCATTTTCGGCAGCCAAGAGACATGCCAAAGAAACCAAGTTGGATAATGGGGAAAGGCCCATCCGAACCTCGGTCCTTACACAAGAGAAAGATATCACCTTTGATGAGGATGATCGTGTAGACATTCAGGATCCTCATCATGACGGTCTTGTTATTACTTTGTTTATATCTAATCATTTCATTCGCAGGATCCTCATAGACGGAGGGAGCTCGGTCAACATCATTCAACTTGATGTCCTTAAGAAGATGAACATCCCTGAATCAGAGATTATCCCAAGATCATCGGTTCTTGTGGGGTTCAGTGGGGAAACTAAGAATACATTGGAGGACATTAAGCTTCCCATTTACATTGAGGGAGTTAATTCTTTTCAAAAATTTTGTGTGATAGATTGCTTATCCTGTTGCAACCTTATCCTTGGCAGGCCATGGATACATGACATGAAGGCAGTCCCGTCTACATACCATCAATGTGTGAAACTCCAAACTCCATAGGGGGTGGTGAAGATTGAGAGTGACCAACAAGAAGCTAAGAATTGCTATACTTCATCCATGAAACCAGCCTCAAGACCCAGGGAGCAATAGCAATTAAAGCACCCTCCAAGAGATGTCCTGGAGGCTAGAGAACAAGATGTTAAAGATATCTTGATGGATCCTCAGGATCCTGAATCCAAAGTTTTTATAGGATTCGGGATCCTCAACGACATTGAAGAGGATTTGGTATCCTTCCTCAAAAGGAGAAAAACTACCTTTGCCTGGAAGCACGAAGATATAACAGGTATCTCTAAAGATATTATTACTCACAAGCTTGGCATTGACAGGTCATTCAAACCCATACATCAAAAGAGGAGGAAGTTTGCACCTGAGAGGAATGCCATTATCCAGGAGGAGGTAGATAAGCTGCTTCGAGCAAGTATGATTAGAGAGGTTAAGTATCCAAGATGGTTAGCCAATGTGGTTGTTGTTCAAAAGAAAAACGGAAAGTGGAGGGTATGTATCGATTTCACTGATTTAAACAAGGCATGTCCCAAGGATCCTTTCCCACTACCCCACATTGACTCCATGGTGGATGCTACTGCGGGTCATGAATTGTTGACTTTTATGTATGCTTCATCTGGATTCAAACAAATTCAGATGGAACAATCTGATCAAGAGGACACAACCTTTATGACCCCAACTGGTATCTATTGTTATATTGCTATGCCATTTGGACTAAGGAATGCAGGTGCTACTTATCAAAGGCTAGTCAATATGATGTTTAAGGAACAAATAGGACACACTATGGAAGTCTATATAGATGACATGGTGGTTAAGTCCAAGAGAGCTGAGGATCACCTTAGAGACCTGGAGGAAGCATTTGATATCCTTGACAAATTCAATATGAAATTGAATCCTTGAAAGTGTCACTATGGTGTTAAAGCAGGCAAGTTCCTAGGCTACATGGTAACAAAGAGAGGCATAGAAGCAAGTCCAGAGCAAATCAAGGCAACTGTGAATATCAAATCTCCTGCCAACGCTAAGGATGTGCAAAGGTTGACAGGGAGGATCGCAGCCTTGAACAGGTTCATATCAAAGTCATCAGAAAAGTGCAAAGAATTCTATGACATTTTGAGATAGAAGAAGAAATTTGAGTGGACTGAAAAGCATGAGAATGCTCTCAAAGCCCTTAACGATTACCTATCCTCAGCTCTTGCCTTGATGAAACCAGAAAAAAAGGGGATATATTATCCTTATATCTAGCGGTATCCTCTAAAGCAGTAAGTGCAGTCCTTGTTAAGGATCACGAAGGTACACAACATCCTGTCTATTATGTTAGTAAGAGTTTGCTTGATGCTGAATCCAGGTATTCACATTTAGAAAAACTTATCCTTGCTTTGATTATGGCATCCACTAAACTACGTCATTACTTTGAAACTCATTCTATCATTGTTAAGACTAACTTTCCAATTAAGAATGTTCTCAGGAAACCCGAAATGTCAGGAAGGATGGCTAAATGGGCAGTAAAGCTTAGTGCTTATGATATAAGATATGAACCAAGGACTGCCATTAAATCCCAAGCCTTAGCTGACTTTGTGGCAGATTTTAGTAGTGACTTACAAGGAGAAGTTGAGTTAGAAGTTCAGCAGCTTGAAGAGACTAAGGATCCTTGGATACTCTTCACTGATGGAGCCTCTAATGTCAAAGGAACAGGACTTGGAATACTACTAAAATTGCCACAGGGGGACATAATACCCCACTCAATAGCTTGTAAGTTTCAAACTACTAATAATGAGGCTGAATATGAGGCCATGATAGCTGGTTTGCAAATTGCCAAGCATATGAGGATCAGGTATCTTGAGGTACATGTAGATTCATTGTTAATTAATAATCACTTTAATGGATCTTATGTTGTTAAAGGTGAACGACTAATCAAATACGTAGAGATAGTCAAGGAATTGGCACTCTCTTTTGTTTCCTTTAGTTTGACACAGGTACCTAGGGAAGAGAATGCAGAAGCTGATGCATTGGCCAATCTTGGATCATCAATGAAGATTCCTGAGGATATCAAAATTCCTATCATCCATATTTTGGCTCCTGCTATTGAGGATCACATAGCTATGGAGATAGAAGAGGATTCTGCAGTCGTTCCTAGTGAAAATGCACAGTCTCATTTAGGATCATGAATCCTTCCAATTATGAGATATATACAACATGGAGAGATTCCTATAGGAGAAAACCCCAGGGCTTTCAAAATCAAGGTATCTCAATTTACAATATTAAATAACATGTTATATAAACGATCTCTTGTAGGACCATATTTAAGGTGCATTGAGGATCCTGAAGTCCAAGAAGTCCTAAAGGATTTTCATGAAGGAGATTGTGGAAACCACACTGGGGGCAGGGCATTGTTCTCAAGGATCCTTAGGACAGGATACTATTGGCCTACTATGAAGAAGGATGCTGTGGATTATGCCAAGATATGTGATGCGTGTCAGAGACATAACAATATCCTTCATCAGCCAGCAGAGCTCCTGCATCCTATATCCTCTTCTTGGCCATTCATGAGATGGGGAATGGATATAGTTGGTAAACTTCCCAAAGCACCAGGAGGAAAAGTGTTCATGCTTGCCATGACTGATTACTTCTCCAAGTGGATAGAAGCTGAAGCCTTTGCTCAAGTCAGAGAAAAAGAAGTGATATCCTTTATTAAAAGAAACATTATTACCAGATTTGGTATTCCTTCTTAAATTGTTTGTGATAATGGATCACAATTTATTGGGAGTAGAACTACTAACTTTTGTAACAGCTGGGGGATTAAGATGATAACATCAACACCAGTCCAACCACAAGCTAATGGTCAAGCAGAATCATCCAACAAGATCATCATCAACAATTTGAAAAAGAAGCTTGGATCCAAGAAAGGAAAGTGGGCAGAAGAACTACCTTATGTACTTTGGGCTGATAGGACAACTCCCAAGAATGCTACTGGCCAAACCCCATTTTCTTTAGTGTTTGGAGTAGAATCAGTGATCCCTACAGAGATGGTGGTTCCTACTGCAAGAACAAGCATCCGTGATCCTGAAGGAAATGCTGAAAACTTGGTTCAAGACTTGGATACCATAGAAGAACTCAGGGATTTGGCAAGGATAAGAATGGCTAGTTATCAATAAAGGATGGCTGGAGCTTATAACAAAAATGTCAGGATCAGGAAGTTTCAAGTTGGTGATATGGTGTTGAGGAAAGCATTCCAAAATACCACCAATCCTACTGATGGCAAGTTAGCACCAAAGTGGGAAGGTCCCTATCTTATTGAAGATGAGGCAGGAAAAGGGGCGTATCAACTATTAACAATGGAAGGTGATTTGCTACCAAGAGCTTGGAATGCTATCCACTTAAAGAGATACTTCATGTAATAAGGATCCAGGATCCTTAGTTATTTTCGTGTCCGATGTTCATGAAGGATCCTTAGAGGATAGATGATCCTCGCTCTGGTAATGATCTAACCTCAATTTATCCACTTCTTTAACTAACTTATTTACAAGGAGAAGGATCCTGGATCCTTTATCCTTCTTTCACTTAGTTCCGAGTTTTGCAGAAGATTGGTATATTCTTGACAAAGGATCAAGTATCCACAGAAGTCTCCTAAGTATTATGGGCTTGTCCCCAGTATTTGGGCTTGTCCCCAGTCTTTTGGGCTTGTCCCCAGTCTTTTGGGCTAGTCCCCAGTTTTTTGGGCCTGTCCCCAGTTTCGCCAGTAGCGCACGATGATCCTGGTGCAGTTCAAGGAAATGGGACCAGTACCCGCTTTAGGGGCTGACAATTTCATTGTACTGGCTGTATTCAGGATCCTATGTATAATGGTAGACGTACCATACATCCGTTCCCAAGGTTTCTAGCGTTTTCACGTTAGCTAAGGTTTTGGCATTTTCATGTCACTAAGTTTGGATAGTCGCCAGTGAGGGCCATACTCCAGTTTACACAAGATCCTTTGAGCTTGTCCTCAGTTTTTTTTTGGGCTTGTCCCCAGAATTATTGGGCTTGTCTCCAGTTGCTAACCTTTATCTTATATTGGCTTAGTCCCAAGTTATGTTCTATTTCAGGTTTTCAAAGCTGAACAATTAAGGATCCTTGATCCTAACCTTTTACCAAGGTTTGTCTTTTGGTTATCTTGATTGTAAATATTAAGGATTTAGGATGCTAACTTGGATTCTCAGGTATGATTCTTATTTACCTTCACTTTATTCTTAATTTGTTTAAGTACCCTTATTCTTTAACAACAGGATGCATGATCCTTAAATTACATCACTTTTTTGAATTTTTCGATTGTAGGATATTTGATCCTTGATCATATCCTAAACTTTTTGAAATAATCTATTAAACTTTTGTTCTTAACTTATGAATTCAAAAAAAGTGTATCATAACAATTGAAAGGTAAAGTATTCACAAAAATAACAACACATGATAAGCCAAAAGATTAAACTTTTATTTATTTAGCAAAAGGTTAACCCTCTAAAGGTTGTCAAAATTACCTACCCAAGCATCTACCAGCAATCCGTGGCCCGTCCGTTGGGGTAGGTAAAGGGTGTCCATGATGATAAGTTCTAAATAAGTGCAGGAATAGAAAGGAGGCAGGATCACAATGGCTTCATCCCCTAAACAGAGGATCCCTCCACCATTTGTAATCCTACCTGTTGTTCGAAGGATCGGAGATCCTTAAACCTAAGGCTATTGTCTAAGTACATACCAACATTGTTCACCATCAAAACATCATAACCAAAAAACTACCAAACCATAAAAAATGGGATCCGTCCACGTCTAGAAATTTCCATCATCGCCCATTTGTGCAGCTTACTCCTTCGCTGCATCACCACCATCCGCTGCCTCCTCAGTCTGATCCTTCAACCCGCTGCCACTAGCCTCGATTGCCAGAACCTCTTCAGTCTCCTCTTCATCATCTAGCTCAGCCAGCTTGGCCTTCCAACCTTCTTGGTCCTAGGCAGTCCTGTCAAAGCTAGGATCCTCAGCTTCCTTTGCCATCTGCAATTTGATCTTGAGCATGGATATCGTGGCAGAAAGCTTGGCTCCTTCCATCACTTCTGCCTTCTCCTGATCAACTGTAACTTGGGCCATGACCAGCAGCTTTTTCGACAAGTTGAGCTCCTTCTCGAGGGAAGAGATGGTCTGATCCTTAGCCAGGAACAACTTCTGGAAGTCCAGCTGTTTCTACTCAGCCTCATCAGCATATGAATCTAAGAGCATCTGGATCTCAGCGAATTTCTGCAAAAAGAATGACACATATAAGGATCCGTTATCCTCAGTATGGGCAGAACAGACTTAAGGATCCGGGATCCTTACCTCAGAGACATACTCTTCAAACTGGTGCCGAATGAGAGGCAGGCCTTCAAGAGTGTCTGCAGTTTTCCTCTTCTTTCCACCCTTGCCCTTGGTCCTGACACCCCTAGGAAGTGGGACGCTAGGGCTGGCAGCAGCTTGTTTCTTAGCAGACTTGGAAGAGGCATATGCATCAAGATCGCTGACACTGAATCGAGTGGCTGATTTTGAAGACTTTCCAGCACCTACAAATGGCAAACAACAGATAAGTATCCTTATTCTATATCTATTTAAATATTTAATCATACATAAGTGTAAATACTTACTTGACATGGTGACTGAACCAGAGGATACTTCTTGTGAGTCCTTTGTTTTGGCCTGGAACGTTCTAATAGCTGGGTCAAGGCTCCAAAAGGCAGCGATCCTTTCTTTTGTTGCAGGTGACTCTATGAGATGAGAAACTGAGATAGCTGCACAATAGAGACAGAAAAGGATCAGTTATCCTTAAAAGAAACAGAATCATCCTATGATTCTTCTATAAGGATCCTATATCCTACCATGGGTGGTCCACTTTTTGGGAAGGTCTTTGCCATCCAGGATAGAGTCTCACCTTTCAAAAAAGAAACGCTTTTTCCAGTGGGTATCATTTTTTGTGGTCTTAAGGATTGGGTGAGAATCACCAGGTTTGTGCTTAAACAAGAAACGGTGTGAACCATGGCTCATATGATTGTACAACTCAGCCAACTCAGACATTCCTATCTCTATACCCTCTTGCTCGATAATATTCTCTAAGGTGTACAGGACCCTCCACATCATCGGCATGGCCTGTATATAGCACATGCCGGTGAGTGCAAAGAAAGATTGAGTGAAGGCAGGGAAAGGATAAGAGAATCCTATCAAGAATGGGGTGGCCAAAAAAGCAACCCATGTGTCAGAGACACAGTCACTTTTCAGTGAAGAATCAAAAGGTCTGAAAACAGTGTCCGCCGGGAAGCAATGGCGGATCCGATCGATCTCCGGGTCAGTGAAACAGCAGAGGTCCGACGAAGGATTTTTGATGATGCCTTGGCTTTTTAAGGGGCTATCCTTCTTGGGATCCTTGGCTGGTGAGGATCGGAGAACCATTTTTGCCATGGATGTCAAGAAGATCAAAATAAGCAAATGAAGAGAGAAGGGGAAGAGAGATACCTGATCAGTCTCCGAATTGGGATTTAAAGGGATGTAACGCACGAATTCAAATGCCTCTCGATCCTTATCTCAAATCTTGAATTTATAATGATGATTTTGCAGGTTGTCATGTCGCTGACGTATGATGTGCAACGGCTAGTTCAATTTTAATGGCTATATTTCCGTTGGCTAGTTCGTTCGGGATAAGATCAAAAAATATGACTCATTAAGTTATATTTTATTTCTCATATTTTAGGGGCAATTGTTAGGGATAGATTTTCTAAGCCTAAGGATCACGGATCCTCAAGTGCAGCCAGGATCACGGATCCTCAATTCTGTTTGAATTAAGGATCCTCAGAATATGTTGTAGGTTTAAGGATCTAGGATCCTCGTTATTATCCTTACACTAACGGTTGTTCCCACAATGTTTGAACTTGTTTTACAGGGGTATTCGTATGGGGACCTAGTCTTGCCGAGATTCCTGGAGAATATGCTCTACAATTCTGCACGTGCTTGACTAGTATGACCGTTATGGAAGTCGTGGGTAGCTAGCACACTTTGCGGAATGTTTGTTATTTAGTTTATTTCCATTTTTAAAAGGGGATAACGAGCTTGATGGTAAGAACAATTAGAGCAAACACTCACACTCGCAAACTCTCTGCAACTCATTAGCATTTACATACACTTTACACGATAGTGATCCTTGTAACAAGCTCGTTGTCATCCCGATTTGTAACCTATATTTGTTTAATATAGTTGGTGATCGGTAGTTTCCATCACCCGAGGTTTTTTGTGCCAGAGATCATATCTTGATCAAGGGCTTTTTTCTCGTATAAATCCACGTGTCTCTTGTTCATTTCATTTACAAGTTGTTCATACAATCGCAATATAATTCAAGCATCACACCTCATAAAATAAGATTTGGTTGCATTATCATAGTCTGATTTTTAACCAAAAACAGGTATGATTAGGGAAGTTAAGTATCCAAGATGGTTAGCCAATGTGGTTGTTGTTCAGAAAAAGAATGGAAAGTGGAGGATATGCGTTGACTTTACTGATTTAAACAAGGCATGTCCCAAGGATCCTTTCCCTCTACCCCGCATTGACTCTATGGTGGATGCTACAGCGGGTCATGAGTTGTTGACTTTTATGGATGCTTCATCTGGATTCCAATAAATTCAGATGGAACCATCTGATCAAGAGGATACTGCTTTTATGACCCCTACTGGTATCTATTGTTATATTGCTATGCTCTTTGGACTAAGAAATGCAGGTGCTACATACCAAAGGCTAGTAAATATGACGTTTAAAGAACAGATTGGACACACAATGGAAGTCTATATAGATGACATGGTGGTTAAGTCCAAAAGAGCTGAGGATCACCTTAACGATTTGGAAGAAGCGTTTGATATCCTTGACACATACAACATGAAGTTGAATCCTTCCAAATGCCACTTTGGAGTGGAAGCTGGCAAATTCTTAGGTTACATGGTGACAAAACGGGGGATAGAGGCTAGTCCAGAACAAATCAAGGCTATTGTGAATATCAAATCTCCTGCCAATGCTAAAGATATGAAAAGATTGACATGAAGGATCGCAGCCTTAAACATATTCATCTCAAAGTCATCTGAGAAATGCAAAGAATTCTTCAACATCCTGAGAAAGAACAAAAAGTTTTAGTGGACTGAAAAGCATGAGAATGCCCTCAAAGCCCTCAAGGATTACCTATCCTCAGCTCCAGCTTTAATGAAACCAGAAAATGGAGAAACATTATCCTTATATCCAGTTGTTTCTACTAAAGAAGTAAGTGCAGTCCTTGTTAAGGATCATGAAGGTACTTGTTTTGGTCAAAAATCAGACGAGGATAATACAACCAAACTCTATGTTAAGGGGTATGATGCTTGAATTGGTAAACAGCAATGAGGATCACTCGGAAATGAATTGCACAGGAGACACACAGATTTATACGAGGAAAAAGCCCTTGATCAATGAATGATCTCCGGCATAAAAAACCTCGGGTGATGGAAACTACCGATCACCAACTCAAATTAAACAAGGAATGTATTACAACTTCGGATGATATCGAGCTAAGTACAAGGATCACTATAGTGTATCGTGTAGAAATGTATGAAAAAATGCTAAGTGTTTTGCTGAGAGCTGGTGAATGCAGTTGTACGAGAGTGTGTAGCCAAAATTAGCAAAAAGTGTTGTCTAATTAGCTCGCTACCCCTTTTAAATTAGAAAATAATAAGCCTAACTAACTATCCGCATTTCGTGCCTTCTCTCCACGTTCTCCATAACGTTCACAATGGTCAAGCACGTGCAGAATTGAAGGGAATATACTCCAGGAATATCGCCATGACCAAGTCCAAGCCGGTACTCCTGCAAAACAATACCGAATTCAAAGTGAACAATCATTAGTATAAGTATCCTTAGGATGGTCCATGATCCTGATCCTGAAGTACTTCTGAGGATCACCAACTGTCACAAAAGTAAGGATCACCAAACAGGATAACACTTGAGGATCACAGGTCATTAAGAAATCCTCCCCTAACAATTGCCCCCAAAATATAAGGAGTAATATTGTAAATAAACGAGTTATATTTTATCGATCTTATCCGCAACAAACTAACGGATATATAACCGTTAATATCGAACTAGCCGTTGGAATTCTGACGTCACTGAGGTGACTTATCCTGCAAAATCATCATTATAAATAGGAGTTAGAGATAGGATCAATTTGCATTTAAATCCAAGTGAAACTCCCTTTAAATTCTCATCCGAAGATCAATCAGGTAACTCTTTCCCTATTTTTCCTTCTCTTACTCTGGTTTTCTTCCTTTACCAATCATCACGTTAAGAATGATGCTCCGACCCTCTCCCGCCAAGGATCATCAGAAGAATAGTCCCTTGAAGAGTCAAGGAATCATCAAAGATTCAACGAATGAGAGGTGTTGGTTTACTGACCCACAAGTAGATAGGATCCGGCACTGCTTTCCGGCGAAAACCTTTTTCAAACCTTTCGATCCCACTGTTCTGAGCGACTACATTTCTGAGACATGGGTAGCTTTTCCAGTTACTCCATTCACCATAGGATACACCTATCCTTTTCCAGCCTTTACCCAATCCTTTTTCTCCCTTACCGGCATCTCCTACATCCAGGCTATGCCGATGATCTGGAGGGTGTTATATACCCTTGAAAGGATCATCGAGCAGGAAGGGATTGATCTAGGAATGTCAGAGTTGGCCGAGATGTATGATCTCACAACGTTTGGATCCCACAGATATTTGTTTAAACGAAAACCTGGTGAAGAACACCCCATTTTTAAAGCCACCAAGAATGATACAAACTGGAAACGACGCTTTTTCTTTGTCAGAAGAGACTCTATCCCAAACGGAAAGGATCTACCCAGGAAGTGGTCCACCCATGGTAGGAAAGAGGATCCTGAGAAGGATGACCGAATAATCTTGCTCTTGTGATAAGATCACTAACCCCCTTTTGTTTTATGTTATGCAGCTGTCACTGTTTCACACCTCATACCGTCTCCGGCTACCAAGGAAAGGCTTGCTGCTTTTAGAAGACTCGATCCTGAAACAAGATCATTCAAGACAATTGCCCAGGATTCTCAAGAGGTATCCTCAGGCTCAGTCACCATGTCAAGTAAGTATCCTGCTTTTTGTATAGTTAAAGATTTAAATAAATAGTTAAAATAAAGATGGGATAAGGATACTTATCTGTTTTGAATGTGTAGGTGCCGGAAAAGCTTCCAAGCCTGCCTCCAATTTCAACATGGCCGACCTTGACACTGTACGATCCAGAAAGAAGAAGACCACTGCCAGCCCTAGTGTCTCGATCCCCAAAGCACCCACTAAAGGAAGGGGTGGCAAGAAGAGGAAAAACTCTGATATAGAGGATCTACAAGGCCTGCCACTGATCCGCCACCAGTTCCTTGAATACTTCAATGACGTGAGGATCATCAATTCTGCCTAGGTATCCTACTTATTTGAGGATCATCTGATCTTGAACTGCTTTGTCTTTTTGCAGAAATTTGCTGAGATTGAAGATTACGTGGGGAGCGTTGAGGAGCTGGATAGGAAGATTGCTGACCTCCAACAAGTTGCAGTGCTTAAGGATCTTAAGATTGCTGATCTTGAAAAAGCCCTTAAAAATGCCGAGACTCAGACAGCTAAAATCTTGATCGACGTTGACTATGAGAAACATGAGCTCATGGAAGATGCAAAGGTCTCCGCTGCCATCACAATGTATCAGACAAAACTAAAGATGGCCCAGGAAGCTCAAGATCCTGACTTCGACAGAAGCAGCTGGGATGTTGAGGGCTGGAAGGCAAGGTTAGCTGATCTGGAAGATGATGAAGAGGCTGAGGAGGTTTTGGCGATCGAGGCTGGAGGCAGCGGGAAGGATCAGGTGAAGGATACCGAAGCTGGAGGGGATGAAGATGCAGCGAAGGTGTAGGCTGCATGATTGGGTAATGATGGACATTTCTAGACATAGCCGGAGCCCATTTTTTTTAAATTCGGTAGTAGTTTTTTGTGGTTATGCTGTTTTAAAACAATGATGGTTTGTATTTGAACAATAGTAAATAGGGTTAAGGATCATGGATGATCCTTTGAACAATAGGTAGGATTACAAATGGTGGAGGGATCCTCTGTTTGGGGGATGAAGCCATTGTGATCCTGCCGTTTTTAATTTCCTTAGTTGAAAGTAATGATCAAGAATCCTTGGTCATTTATCTTCACAAACCTGAAATAAGATATTACTTGGGACTGAGCCAATATAAGATGAATGTTAGTAACTGGGGACAAGCCCAAAGGATAACTGGGGACAAGCCAAAAGGATAACTGGGGACAAGCCCAAAGGATAACTGGGGACAAGCCCAAAGGATAACTGGGGACAAGCCCAAAGGATCGTATGTAAACTGGAGTATGGCCCTCACTGGCGACTATCCAAACTTAGTGACATGAAAATGCCAAAACCTTAGCTAACGTGAAAACGTTAGAAACCTTAGGAACGGATGTATGGTACGTCTACCATTATACGTAGGATCCTAGGTATAGCCAGTACAATGGAATTATCAGCCCCTAAAACAAGTACTGGTCCCACTGCCATGAACTATACCAGGATCATCGTGCGCTACTGGCGGAACTGGGGTCAAGCCCATATAACTGGGGTCAAACCCAAGTAATTGATTGCTTTTGTGAATAACCGTCCTTTATCCTTCAAAACTCAGAATCACGTGAAAAGGGGGATAAAGGATGCAAGATCCTTATCCTTATGTGAGAAAGTAAGGAAATGAAATAGTTTGAGATTAGAATGTTACCATAATGAGGATCATCTGTGCTTTAAGGATACTTGTCTGGTAAGGATCTTGGATCATGATCACATGAAATATTTCTTCAAATGGACAGCATTCCAAGCTCTTGGTAGCAAATCACCTTCCATTGTTAGCAATCGATATGCCCCCTTTCCTGCTTCAGCTTCAATCAAGTAAGGGCCTTCCCATTTTGGTGCCAACTTTCCATCAGCAGGGTTGGTAGTATTTTGAAATGCTTTCCTCAACACCATATCACCAACTTGGAACTTCCTGATCCTGACATTTTTGTTGTAAGCACCAGCCATCCTTTACTGATAACTGGCCATCCTTATCCTTGCCAAATCCCTGATTTCTTCTATAGTATCCAGGTCTTGACCCAAGTTCTCATCATTTTCCTCAGGATCACGAATACTTGTTCTAGCAGTTGGAACCACCATTTCTGTAGGGATCACTGATTCTGCCCCAAATACCAAAGAGAATGGAGTTTGGCCTGTAGCACTCTTAGGAGTTGTCCTGTCAGCCCAAAGCACATAAGGTAGTTCTTCTGCCCATTTCCCTTTCTTGGATCCAAGCTTCTTCTTCAAATTGTTGCTGATAATTTTGTTGGATGACTCTGCCTGACCATTAGCTTGTGGATGGACTGGTGTTGATGTTATCATCTTAATCCCCCAACTGTCACAAAAGTTAGTGGTTTTATTCCCAATAAATTGGGATCCATTATCACAAATAATCTCAGAAGGGATACCAAATCTAGTAATAATATTTCTTTTAATGAAGGATATAACTTCCTTTTCTCTGACTTGGACAAAAGCTTCAGCCTCTATCCACTTGGAGAAGTAATCAGTCATTGCAAGCATGAACACTTTTCCACCAGGTGCCTTAGGGAGCTTACCAACTATATCCATACCCCATCTCATAAATGGCCAAGCGGAGGATATAGGATGCAAAAATTCAGCTGGTTGATGAAGGATATTGCTGTGTCTCTGACAAGGATCACATTTCTTAGCGTACTCCACAGCATCTCTCTTTATAGTTGGCCAATAGTATCCTGTCCTCAGGATCCTTGAGAATAATGCCCTGCCCCCAGTGTGGTTTCCACAATCTCCTTCATGGAAGTCTTTTAAAACTTCTTGGATTTCAGGATCCTCAATGCATCTTAAGTACGGTCCTGCAAGAGATCGTTTATACAACATATTATTTAAAATTGTGAATTGAGATACCTTAAGTTTGAAAGTCCTATGGTTTTCTCCTGTAGGAATCTCTCCATGTTGTAAGTATCTCATGATTGGGAGTATCCATGATCCTGAATGAGATTGAGTATCATCACTAGGGATGATCGCAGAATCTTCTCCTATCTCCATAGCTACATGATCCTCGATAGCAGGAGTCAGGATATGGATAATAGGGATCTTGATATCTTCAGGAATCTTCAAAGATGATCCTAGATTGGCTAATGCATCAGCCTCTGCATTCTCTTCCCTTGGTACCTGTGTCAAACTAAAGGATACAAAAGAGAGTGCCAATTCTTTGACTATCTCCAAATATTTGGTTAGCTTTTCACCTTTAACAGCATAGGATCCGTTAAAGTGATTAGTGATTAACAAAGAATCTACATGTACCTCAAGATACCTGATTCTCATATGCTTAGCAATTTGCAAACCCGCTATCAAGGCTTCATATTCAGCCTCATTGTTGGTAGTTTGGAACTCACAAGCTATAGAGTGTGGGGTATTATGTCCCCCTGTGGCGATTTTAGTAGTATTCCAAGCCCTGTTCCTTTGACATTTGAGGATCCATCAGTATAGAGTATCCAAGGATCCTTGGTCTCCTCTAGCTGCTGGACTTCTAATTCAGCTTCCTTTTGCAAATCACTACTGAAATCTGCCACAAAGTCAGCTAATGCTTGGGATTTAATGGCTGTCCTGGGCTCATATCTTATATCATATGCACTAAGCTTCACTGCCCACTTAGCCATCCTTCCTGACATTTCAGGTTTCCTGAGGACATTCTTAATTGGAAAATTAGTTTTGACAATAATGGCATGAGTTTCAAAATAATGTCTCAATTTAGTAGATGCCATAATTAATGCAAGGATAAGTTTTTCTAAGTGTGAGTACCTGGATTCAGCATCAAGTAAACTCTTACTTACATAATAGACAGGATGTTGTGTACCTTCGTGATCCTTAACAAGGACGGCACTTACTGCTTTTGAGGATACCGCAAGATATAAGGATAACACATCTCCTTTTTCTGGTTTCATCAAGGCCGGGGCCGAGGATAGGTAATCCTTAAGAGCTCTTAGGGCACTTTCACGCTTCTCAGTCCACTCGAATTTCTTGTTCTTCCTTAGGATATCATAGAATTCCTTGCACTTTTCTGAGGATTTGGATATGAATCTGTTTAAAGCTGCAATCCTGCCTGTTAACCTCTGAACATCCTTAGCATTGGCAGGGGACTTGATGTTCACTATAGCTTTGATTTGTTCTGGACTGACTTCAATGCCTCTCTTTGTCACCATATATCCTAAGAATTTACCTGCTTTAACACCAAAGTGACACTTCGAAGGATAAAGTTTCATGTTATATTGGTCAAGGATATTGAATGCTTCCTCCAAGTCCCTTAGGTGATCCTCAGCCTTTTTGGATTTTACCACCATATCGTCTACGTAAACTTCCATAGTTTGTCCAATCTGATCCTTGAACATCATATTCACTAGCCTTTGATAAGTTGCACCTGCATTTCTTAATCCAAATGGCATAGCAATATAACAGTATATACCAGTTGGAGTCATAAAGGCTGTATCCTCTTGATCGGATGGTTCCATCTGAATTTGTTGAAATCCAGATGAAGCATCCATAAAAGTTAACAGTTCATGACCCGCAGTTTCATCCACCATGGAGTCAATGTGGGGTAACGGGAAAGGATCCTTGGGACATGCCTTATTTAAATCAGTGAAATCGACACATACCCTCCACTTTCCGTTTTTCTTTTGAACAACAACCACATTGGCCAACCATCTTGGATACTTGACCTCTCTAATCATACCTGCTCGGAGTAATTTCTCTACCTCCTCTTGGATAATGGCATTTCTTTCTGGTGCAAATTTCCTCCTTTTTTGATGGATTGGTTTGATGGACCTATCAATGCCAAGTTTGTGAGTGATTATATCTTTAGATATACCTGTCATGTCTTCGTGTTTCCATGCAAAGGTAGTCTTTCTCCTTTTGAGGAAGGATATGAGGTCTTCCTTCATTTCGCCAAGGATCCCTGATCCTATATAAACTTTAGATTCAGGATCATCAGGATCCATAAGGATTTCTACTACATCCTGCTCTCTTGCCTCCAGGACATCCCTTGGAGGATGCTTTAATTGCTATTGCTCCCTTGACTTTGAGGCTGGTTTCATTGATGAGGTGTAGCAGTTCTTAGCTTCTTGCTGATCACTATCAATCTTCACTATTCCCCAAGGACTAGGAAGCTTCACACATTGGTGATAAGTGGATGGGACTGCCTTCATGTCATGTATCCAAGGCCTGCCAAGGATAACATTACAACAAGATAAACAGTCAATAACACAGAATTTTTGGTAAGAATGTAGGCCTTCGATATAGATTGGGAGTTTAATGTCCCCCAGAGTATTCTTAGTCTCGCCACTGAATCCCACGAGCACAGAGGATCTTGGTATGATATCGGATTCAGGAATATTCACAGAGCTTCCTCCGTCTATAAGGATCCTGCGAACAAAATGGTTAGAAATAAAATGAGTGATAACCAAACCATCGTGATGAGGATCCTGAATGTCAACACGATCATCCTCATCAAAAGTTATAACTTTTCCTTCGGAGACATTGGATGTTCGAATGGGTCTATCTCCATTATCCATCTTGGTTTCCTTTGCATGTCTTTTAGCTGCAGAGAAGGACGTTCCACAAATGTCTGATCCTCCAGAAATAAAGTTTATCACTTGTGCATCTGCTGGAGGGGCTGGAGCTTTTTCCGGGATCCTTTCAGGATCCTGAGTCCTTGACTTCTTTCTCCCCAATAATTCTTTCAAGTACCCCTTGCTCAACAAGTATCCAATTTCTTTTCTCAGTGCGATGCATTCTTCTGTGAGATGCCCAAAATCTTCATGATATGCACACCACGTTGACTTATCTTTGGTTGCAGCTGGTCTGTCAGTTTTCCTGGGCCATCTAGCCTTATCACCTAAATTCTGCATCGCAAGGATTAGCTCATTGTTATCAACAGAAAAACAATATTCAGAAATTGGAGGATAATCCTCATCATCCTCTTCTTGTTCAACAGCATGCACATTCTGGTTATCAGATTTGTTATAGGATCTGAACTTGTTGTTCTTGAATGAGGATCCTTGCTTCTCTTGCTTTGAGGATCCTGCTAACCTCTCCTGGATCCTTTTGTCATCCTCTAACCGGATGAACCTAAGGGCCCGGGTTCTTACCTCATCTAGATTCCTGCATGGTGTCATAACAAGATCATCATAGAATAACGAATCCCTAAGCAATCCCATTTTAAAGGCTTCAACAGCCGTAGCTATATCTAGGTTAGGAATATCTAAGGATTCTTTACTAAATTTAGTGATATAATCCCTTAATGATTCATTATGACCTTGGGTTATCCTATACAGATCACTAGTTAAACGATCAAATTTTCTACTACAAGAAAATTGGTTATTAAATAGGTTAACTAGATTAGCAAACGAGGTAATAGAGTAAGGGGGAAGACTTAGCAGCCATTTAAGAGCCGATCCAGTAAGAGTGGATCCAAATCCCTTGCACAGACATGCTTCCTTTAACCTTTCTGGGATAGGATTGATCTCCATCCTTTCCCTGTACTGTGCTATGTGTTCTTCAGGATCTGTTGAACCGTCATACAACTTCATGGTAGGCACATGGAACCTCTTGGGTATCTCAGCATCACAGATTGGTGGTGCAAAACGAGATATCTTGTGGCTCCCATCTGCAATCTCCGGGATAGGCTTGACCACTCCTGGAACACTTGATATCATATCCTTTAACTTTTGCAATTCTCTGGCCATGGCATGATTGATACCTGTATCCTGCATAAGTCCATGGTTAGTGGTATAAGAATTATTGAAAGTGTTACCCCCCATTGGGTTTAAATTAGGAAGAGCGGATGTGAATCCATATTGTTGAGGCTCTGGAATGACCGATGGACCAGTAGAAGCAATGGTCTGCATTGGAATAAAATCTCCCTGATGGATATCGGAACTCCCTGATTGCAAACTCCTTAAGGATCCCAGAATCTGGAAGGATCCATGAAACTGAGAGGATCCTTGAACCTGCGAGGATCCTGGGATGTAGGAAGATCCTTGACCCTGGGAGGATCCTTGAAACTGAGAGGATCCTTGAACCTGGGAGGATCCTGGAACATAGGAGGATCCTTGAACCTGGGATGATCCTTGAAACGGCCAGAACCCTTGAATCTGCTGCGCTCCTGAGTATCCCCCTGAGCTTACAAAGGATCCTATATGCTGAGGATGGGATCCTGCTGGTTGTAAGTATGAGCCTGAAGCCTGAGTCATTGCTGATGATCCGTAATGCACTCCCTTTGGTCCTCCCACATATTGAACGTCTGGAACCACTGAAGGCTGGGAAGTTATAACCGGAGTATCGAAATTCAAAGATCTGGGCATCAGTGGGGAATGATCCTCTGTCGATCTCTTCTGTTTCTTGATGTCTCCAATTTCTCTAAGAATCCTTTCATTGGTCTTATCCTGCTGCTGTATATGATCCTTCATCTGCAAAATCGGAGTAAACAAGTCACTAGTAGTGGGAGTATAAGAAGCAGAAGAAGTTGGAGGTTTTGAGAAAATGGGAGTTGGTTTCTTCTCGGCATTCTTCTGAGGTCCAGAAGGTGGTGGAGGCAAAGGTGGAATGCCCTGGGATGAATTGACTGCAGACATCGCACTGGAGGTATTCTTTGATGATGAAGCCATCTGCTCGGATGTAATGAACCGAAATGATCACAAAAATGAGAATTTCTTAGGAATGAAGCACCAATTGCCCCACGGTGGGCGCCAAACTGTTTTGGTCAAAAATCAGACGAGGATAATACAACCAAACTCTATGTTAAGGGGTATGATGCTTGAATTGGTAAACAGCAATGAGGATCACTCGAAAATGAATTGCACAGGAGACACACAGATTTATACGAGGAAAAAGCCCTTGATCAATGAATGATCTCAAACATAAAAAATCTCGGGTGATGGAAACTACCGATCACCAACTCAAATTAAACAAGGAATGTATTACAACTTCGGATGATGGCGAGCTAAGTACAAGGATCACTATAGTGTATCGTGTAGAAATGTATGAAAAAATGCTAAGTGTTTTGCCGAGAGCTGGTGAATGCAGTTGTACGAGAGTGTGTAGCCAAAATTAGCAAAAAGTGTTGTCTAATTAGCTTGCTACCCCTTTTAAATTAGAAAATAATAAGCCTAACTAACTATCCGCATTTCGTGCCTTCTCTCCACGTTCTCCATAACGTTCACAATGGTCAAGCACGTGCAGAATTGAAGGGAATATACTCCAGGAATATCGCCATGACCAAGTCCAAGACGGTACTCCTGCAAAACAATACCAAATTCAAAGTGAACAATCATTAGTATAAGGATCCTTAGGATGGTCCATGATCCTGATCCTGAAGTACTTCTGAGGATCACCAACTGTCACAAAAGTAAGGATCACCAAACAGGATAACACTTGAGGATCACAGGTCATTAAGAAATCCTCCCCTAACAGTACTCAACATCCTGTATACTATGTAAGTAAAAGTCTACTTGATGTTGAGTCCAGGTATTCTCATTTAGAGAAACTTATTCTTGCTTTAATCATGGCATCTACTAAATTACGTCATTACTTTGAAACTCATCCTATTATTGTTAAGACTAACTTTCCCATCAAGAATGTTCTCAGGAAACCTGAATGTCAGGAAGGATGGCAAAATGGGCAGTCAAGCTTAGTGCAAATGACATTAAATATAAACCAAGAACTTCCATCAAATCCCAAGCCTTAGCAGACTTTGTGGCTTGTTTAAGTAGTGATCTACAAAGGGAAGCTGAATTGGAAGTTCAACAACTTGAAGAGACCAAGGATCCTTGGATACTCTTCACAGATGGAGCTTCAAACATCAAGGGAACTGGACTAGGCATACTACTAAAATCGCTAAAGGGGGACATAATACCCCAATCAATTGCTTGTGAGTTTTAAACTACTAATAATGAGGCTGAATATGAGGCCTTAATAGCTGGTTTGCAAATTGCCAAGCATATGAGGATCAGGTATCTTGAGGTACATGTAGATTCTTTGTTAATTACTAACCATTACAATGGTTCTTATGCTGTTAAAGGTGAAAGACTAATCAAATATCTAGAGATAGTCAAGAAATTGGCACACTCTTTTGCTTCTTTTAGTCTAACACAGGTACCCAGGGAAGAAAATGCAGAAGCTGATGCCTTAGCTAACCTTGGATCATCATTGAAGATTCCAGAGGATGTTAAGATACCTATCATCCATATCTTAACTCCTGCTATTGAGGATAACATAGCCATGGAGATAGTTTAGGATACTGCAATTGTTCCAAGTGATGGTTCACAGCCAAATTCAGGATCCTAGATCCTTCCAATCTTGAGATATATACAACATGGAGAGATTCCTGCTGGAGAAAAGCCTAGAGCTTTCAAAGTCAAGGTATCTTGATTTACATTATTGAATAACATCTTATATAAACATTCTCTTGCAGGTCCATATCTAAGGTGCATCGAGGATCTAGAAATTCAAGAAGTTCTGAAGGATTTTCATGAATGAGATTGTGGGAACCACACTGGGGGCAGAGCACTATTCTTAAGGATCCTCAGAACAGGATATTATTGGCCTACAATGAAGAAGGATGTTATGGAATATGCAAAGAAATGTGATGCTTGCCAAAGACATAGCAATATCCTTCATCAACCAGCAGAGCTTCTACATCCTATATCCTCTTCCTGGCCATTCATGAGATGGGGAATGGACATAGCTGGCAAACTTCCTAAGGCACCAGGAGGAAAAGTATTTATGTTGGCCATGACTGATTACTTCTTCAAATGGATAGAAGCTGAAGCCTTTGCACAAGTTAGAGAAAAAGAAGTTATATCCTTTATCAAAAGAACATCATTACTAGATTTGGCATTCCTTCTGAAATTGTTTGTGATAATGGATCCCAATTCATTGCGAGCCGAACTACTAACTTTTGTGACAGCTGGGAGATTAGGATGATAAAAACAACACCAGTCCACCCACAAGCTAATGGTCAAGCAGAATCATCCAACAAAATCATCATCAACAACTTGAAGAAGAAGCTTGGATCCAAAAAAGGAAAATGGGCAGAAGAGCTACCATATGTATTATGGGCTGATAGAACAACTACTAAGAATGCTACTGGTCAAACTCCATTTTCTTTGGTCTTTGGATCTGAATCTGTGATCCCTACAGAGATGGTAGTCCCTACTGCAAGAACAAGCATCCGTGATCCTGAAGGAAATGTTGAAAACATGGTTCAAGATCTGGATACCATAGAGGAACTAAGTGATTTAGCAAGGATAAGATTGGCTAGCCATCAACAAAGAATGGCTGGAGCCTACAACAAGAATGTCAGGATCAGAAAGTTTCAAGTTGGTGACATGGTGTTGAGGAAAGCATTTCAAAATACCATAAATCCTGCTGATGGCAAGCTAGCACCAAAATGGGAAGGCCCCTATCTAATAGAAGCTGAGGCAGGAAAGGGGGCATATCGTTTGCTAACAATGGATGGTGATCTGTTGGGATTGAACCCTACAAAGGAACAGATGATATGAAAAGCCAAAACTGGTTCAGAACAGTTGATCTTCATAAGCAGTGTTTGCACAAGTTTCTTCCCTTCACAGTGGCTCTAAACAACTGATAGACTCCAAGTACTGCTCATTGCAACTGCTGACAGGCCAAGCACTGATTAAGATTAAAGAACTAAAGCTCTCTCTACTGATATCTCCTAAGTACTGCTGAAGATTAAAGCACTGCCCATTCAAGGACTAATCAACCTTTGAAGAAAGCACTGATGCTCAACATCAGTGCTTAGACTACATCAGTGGAAAGTGAAACAGTGGTTTATGTTTTGGTCAAAAATTAGACTAGGATAATGTAACCAAATCTTATTTTGGGAGGTATGATGCTTGAATGAATGACCGAGTATATGAACAATTTGTATATGAAATGAACAAGAGACACAAGGTTTTATACGAGGAAAAAGCCCTTGATCAATATATGATCTCCGGCATAAAAAACCTCGGGTGATGGAAACTACCGATCACCAATTGTATTAGACAAAATATGTTTACAACTCGGGATGATAACAAGCTTGTTACAAAGATGACTAGTGTGAAATCGCCAATGTGTTGCAGGGAGTTTTCGAGTGTGATTGTTTGCTAACTTGTTCTTACTAATTCAAGCTTGTTAACCCCTTAAAAATGGAAATAAACCTAACTAACAAACATTCCGCAAAGTATGCTAGCTTCCCACGACTTCATTAACGGTCGAATCAGCCATGGACGTGCAGAATATGGGAGCATATTCTCCAGGAATCTCGGCAAGACCAAGTCCCATTCGTATGTCCCAGCAAAACAAGTTCAAATATAATGGAAACAACCGTTAGTGTAAGGATAACAAGGAGGATCCTGGATCCTTATTCCTGCAACGTCTTCTGAGGATCCTTAATTCAAATAGAACTGAGGATCCATGATCCTGGCTATACTTAGAGGATCCGTGATCCTTAGGTTTAGAAATCCATCCCTAATAATTGCCCCCAAAATATGAGGATTAAAATACAACTCTATGAGTCATATTTTTTAGCCTTATCTCGAACGAACTAGTCAACGTAAATATAGCCGTTACTATCTGACTAGTCATTAGAATCCTGACATCAGCGACGTGACTTCCTACAGATCATCATTATAAATTCGAAATTAGAGATAAGGATCAAGAGGCATTTAAATTCGTGCGTTACTCCTTCTTTAAATCCTCATCTAGAGACTAATCAGGTATCTCTCTTCTTCCTTCTTTCTTCATTCTCTTACTCTGATTTTCTGTTTCAAAATCTCAAAGCCACAATGAAGCTTCGATCCTCTCCAGCGATGGATCACAAGAAGGATAGCCCCTTGAAAAGCCAAGGCATTTGTTTTGGTCAAAAATCAAGCTAAGATAATGCAACCAAACTTTCTGTTGTGAGGTGTGATGCTTGAATCAATGAACAATACTAAGGACCACTCAGAAATGTAATAAACAAGTGACACAATGATTTATACGAGGAAAAAGCCCTTGATCAAGAGTTGATCTTCGGCATAAAAAACCTCGGGTGATGGAAACTACCGATCACCAACTCAGATTAAACAGAAAATGTATTATAACTTTGGATGATAGCGAGCTAGTTACAAGGATCACTAGAGTGTAATGTGCAAAAAAGTGTGTAATCGCCGAGCAAACTGTCAAGAGCTGATGAGAGCAGTTACGAGTGTGTGTGTTTAGCCAAAAATAGCCAAGTGTTCTAATCTAGCTCGCTATCCCCTTTTAAATTTAGAAAATATCTAAGCTAACTAACTATCCGCATTTCATGCAAGTCTTCCACGAACTCCATAACGTCCATATTAGTCAAGCACGTGCGGAATAAATAGGGAATATGCTCCAGGAATATCGCCAAGACCAAGTCCAAGCACGTATTCCTGCAAAACAACATCATATTCAAAGCAGACAATCATTAGTGTAAGGATCCTTATGATGATCCTGGATCCTGATCCTACAATACTCTCCGAGGATCACTAATTCAAACAGAATTGAGGATCCCTAAGCCCAAAAGTAATTGAGGATCACTGATCTATGGAAAATCCTCCCCTAACAATTGCCCCCAAAATATAAGGAGTGAAGTGTAAATAAACGAGTTATATTTTCTCGTTCTTATCCGTAACAAACCAACGGATATATAGCCGTTATATTCTGACTAGACGTTGCCAATCTAACGTCATTGAAGTGACTATCCTGCAAGATCATGATTATAAATTGAAGTTAGAGATAAGGGTTAGGAAGCATTTAAATTCGTGCGTTTCATCCTTTAAATCCTCATTCGAAGATCTGATCAGGTACTTCTCTTTCCTTTCTCTCTTCATATTCTCATTCTGTTTCTTCTTCTTCACCATCATCACGACCAAGATGATGCTAAGATCTTCACCAGCTAAGGATCACAAAAAGGACAGTCCTTTGAAGAGCCAAGGGATCATCGAAGGCTCTGCGAAGGAACGATGCTGCTTTACTGATCCACAGATAGACAGAATTCGCCATTGTTTTCCGGCGAACACCATTTTTAAAGCTTTTGATCCCACCGTCCTGAGCGACTTTGTTTCTGAAACCTGGGTAGCTTTTCCGGTCACCCCATTTACGATAGGATACTCGTATCCTTTTCCTGATTTCACCCAATCTTTCTTCTCTCTCACCGGCATCTCCTACATCCAAGCAATGCCAATGATGTGGAGGGTCTTGTATACCCTTGAAAGAATCATTGAGCATATAGGTATTGATCTGGGAATGTCAGAGTTAGCAGAAGTGTACGACCTTGTGAGCCACGGATCTCATAGATATCTATTCAAACACAAACCCGGTGAAGAACACCCCATCCTCAAAGCCACTAAGAATAACACCAAATGGAAAAGGCGATTCTTCTTTGTCAGAAGGGATTCCATCCCTGATGGGAAAGATCTTCCAAGAAAATGGGTTACTCATGGTAGGATAGAGGATCCTTATAGAAGGATCATAGGATACCCTGTCTCCCTTGAGGATCACTAACATCCTTTTGTTTCTTTTATGCAGCTATTACTGTTTCACACATTATTACAACACCTGCAATGAAGGAAAGGCTCGCTGCTTTCCGGAGGCTTGATCCTGCACTAAGAACATTTCAAGCAAATACCCAGGATTCTCAGGAAGTATCCTCAGGCTCTGTTACGATGTCAAGAAAGTATCCCATTTTGTGTATAGATAAATGTTTAAATTAGAATGAAATAAGGATACTTATCTGTTTTAGATGTGTAGGTGCTGGAAAATCATCGAAGTCTGCTACTCGTTTCACTGTTACTGACCTTGATGCTATCCGCTCCTCAAAGAAAAAGCCTGCTGCTAGTCCATCCGTCACGATCCCCAAGGAAACCACTTCTAAGGGAAGGGGCGGAAAGAAAAGGAAGACTGCTGATACCCTTGAAGGTCTGCCTCTGATCCAGCATCAGTTTGAGGAATACGTTGCTGAGGTAAGAATAACTGATCCTTAAATGTGATTCTTGTACATGATCCTTCCATGCTGAGGGTAAGGGATCCTGAATTATACCCTTTCTTTTGCAGAAATTTGCTGAAATCCAAGATTACGTAGGGAGTATTGAAGAGGTTGAGCAAAAGTGTGTGGACCTCCAAAAGATTATGCTGGCCAAGGATAAGAAGATTGCCTCCCTTTAAAACGATGTCAATCTGGTGAAGAGGGAACTTGTCCTGGCTCATATCACTGCTGATCAGGAAAAGGCTGAAATCACAAATGATGCTAAAATCTCCGATGCCATTTCTATGTACAAAACCAAGTTGCAGATGGCCCAAGAAGCTCAGGATCCTGACTTTGACAAGAGCAACTGGGACGTAGAGGGCTGGAAGGCTAGGTTGGCTGAGCTGGATGATGAAGAAGAAGCTGGTGAGGTCTTAGCAATCGAGGCTGGCGGCAGTGGGGTTAAGGATCATGTGGATGATGCCGGAACTGGAGGAGCTGGTGAAGGTGATGGTGTTGCAGCAAAGGTGTAAGCTGCAGGAATGGGCGATGATGGACATTTCTAGACGCGGCCGGAGCCCATTTTTTAGGACTTGGTAATAGTTTTTTGGTTATGGTGTTTTGAAACAATCTTGGGTTGTATTTGAACAATAGTTTCTAGGGTTATGGATCATGGATCCTTAGATAATAGGTAGGATAATGGGTGGTGGATGGATCCTCTGTTTGGGGGATGAAGCCACTTGTTATCCTGCCATCTTTTATTTCCTGCACTCTTAAGACCCGTTAACAATGGACACCCTTTGCCAACCCATGTGGACGGGCCACGTTTTGCTGGTAGAAACGTGGGTTGGCAATTTTGACAACCTTGAAGGGTTTAACGTTTTCTGAATAAATAAAACCTTAACTTTTTGGCTATTTCCCGTGTTGTTATCCTTGTGAATACTTTACTTTTCAATTATTGTGATATACATTTTGTCTGAATTTATTAAGTAAAGAAGGAAAAATTTAATAAATATCCTCAAAAAGTTTAGGATATGATCAAGGATCACATATCCTATAATCGACAAGTTCTGAAAAGTAGTGTAGTTTAAGGATCATAAGTTCAGTTGTCAAAGGATAAGGGTCACTCACGCAAATGATAAAATTAAAGCAATTAAGGATCATACCTGAGAATCCAAGTTAGGATCCTAATCTTTAATACTTATAATCAGGATAACCAAAAGACAAACCTTAGTAGAAGATAAGGATCAAGGATCCTTGGTCGTTTAGCTTCAAAAACCTGAAATAGGATACAACTTGGGACTAAGCCAATATAAGATAAAAGTTAGTAACTGGGGACAAGCCCAACAATTCTGGGGACAAGCCCAATATACTGGGGACAAGCCCAAAGGATAACTGGGGACAAGCCCAAAGAATAACTGGGGACAAGCCCAAAGGATAACTGGGGACAAGCCCAAAGGATCGTGTGTAAACTGGAGTATGGCCCTCACTAGCGACTATCCAAACTTAGTGACATGAAAATGCCAAAACCTTAGCTAACGTGAAAACGTTAGAAACCTTAGGAACGGATGTATGGTACGTCTACCATTATACGTAGGATCCTGAATATAGCCAGTACAATGAAATTATCAGCCCCTAAAGCGAGTACTGGTCCCTTTGCCATGAACTATACCAGGATCATCGTGCGCTCCTGACAAAACTGGGGACAGGCCCAAACTGGGGTCAAGCCCAAATAACTGGGGTCAAGCCCAAATAACTGGATACTTCTGTGGATACTCAATCCTTTGTTAAGGATACCTGAACCTTCAAAACTCAGAATCAAGTGAAAGGAGGATAAAGGATGCAGGATCCTTATCCTTATATAAGATAATTAAAGGTTGAAATAGTTTTAGATTAGAATATTACCAAAATGAGGATCCTCAGTCCTGTAAGGATCCTTCAAGGATACTTGTCAGGTAAGGATCATGGATCCTTGTTACATGAAGTATTTCTTTAAGTGGACAACATTCCAAGCTCTTGGTAGCAAATCACCTTCCATTGTTAGCAGTCGATATGCCCCCTTTCCTGCCTCAGCTTCGATCAAGTAAGGGCCTTCCCACTTTGGTGCTAACTTTCCATCAGCAGGATTGGTGGTATTCTGAAATACTTTCCTTAACACCATATCTCCAACTTGGAATTTCCTGATCCTGACATTTTTATTGTAGGCTCCAGCCATTCTTTGTTGATAACTGGCCATCCTTATCCTTGCCAAATCCCTGAGTTCTTCTATAGTGTCCAAGTCTTGAACCAAGTTTTCAGCATTTTCTTCAGGATCACGAATGCTTGTTCTTGCAATAGGAACCACCATCTCTGTAGGGATTACTGATTCTGCCCCAAATACCAAAGAAAATGGAGTTTGGCCAGTGGCATTCTTGGGAGTTGTCCTATCAGCCCATAGTACATAAGGTAGTTCTTCTGCCCACTTTCCTTTCTTGGATCCAAGCTTTTTCTTCAAATTGTTGATGATGATCTTGTTGGATGATTCTGCCTGACCATTAGCTTGTGGGTGGACTGGTGTTGATGTTATCATCTTAATCCCCCAGCTGTCACAAAAGTCAGTAGTTCTATTCCCAATAAATTGGGATCCATTATCACAAACAATTTCAGAAGGGATACCAAATCTAGTAATAATGTTTCTTTTAATAAAGGATATAACTTCCTTTTCTCTGACTTGAGCAAAGGCTTCAGCCTCTATCCACTTGGAGAAGTAATCAGTCATAGCAAGCATGAATACTTTTCCACCAGGTGCCTTAGGGAGCTTACCAACTATATCCATTCCCCATCTCATAAATGGCCAAGAAGAGGATATAGGATGCAAAAGTTCTGCTGGTTGGTGAAGGATATTACTATGTCTCTGACAAGGATCACACTTCTTAGCATATTCCACAGCATCCTTCTTCATAGTAGGCCAGTAGTATCCTGTCCTCAGGATCCTTGAGAATAATGCCCTGCCCCCAGTGTGGTTTCCACAATCTCCTTCTTGGAAATCCTTTAGGACTTCTTGGATTTCAGGATCCTCAATGCATCTTAGATATGGTCCTGCAAGAGATCGTTTATACAACATATTATTCAATATTGTAAATTGAGATACCTTGATTTTGAAAGCCCTAGGGTTTTCTCCTGTAGGAATCTCTCCATGTTGTATGTATCTCATGATTGGAAGGATCCATGATCCTGAATGAGATTGAGTATCATCACTAGGGATGATTGCAGAATCCTCTCCTATCTCCATGGTTACATGATCCTCGATAGCAGGAGTCAGGATGTGGGTAATAGGGATCTTGATATCCTCCGGGATCTTCAAGGATGATCCTAGGTTGGCTAATGCATCAGCCTCTGCATTCTCTTCCCTTGGTACCTGTGTCAAACTAAAGGAGACAAAAGAGAGTGCCAATTCTTTGACTATCTCTAAATATTTGATTAGCTTTTCACCTTTAACAGCATAGGATCCATTAAAGTGATTAGTGATTAATAATGAATCTACATGTACCTCAAGATATCTGATCCTCATATGCTTAGCAATTTGCAAACCAGCTATCAAGGCTTCATACTCAGCCTCATTAATGGTAGTTTGGAACTCACAAGCTATGGAGTGGGGTATTATGTCCCCCTGTGGCGATTTTAGTAGTATTCCAAGCCCTGATCCTTTGACATTAGAAGCACCATCAGTGAAGAGTATCCAAGGATCCTTAGTTTCTTCTAGCTGTTGGACTTCCAATTCAGCTTCCTTTTGCAAGTCACTACTAAAATCCGCCACAAAGTCAGCTAAGGCTTGGGATTTGATGACAGTCCTTGGTTCATATCTTATATCATTTGCACTAAGCTTCACTGCCCTCTTAGCCATCCTTCCTGACATTTAAGGTTAACTGAGAACATTCTTAATTGGAAAATTAGTCTTAACAATAATGGCATGAGTCTCAAAATAATGTCTTAATTTAGTAGATGCCATAATTAATGCAAGGATAAGTTTTTCTAAGTGTGAATACCTGGATTCAGCATCAAGTAAACTCTTACTTACATAATAAACAGGATGTTGTGTACCTTGGTGATCCTTAACAAGGACCGCACTTACTGCTTTTGAGGATACTGCTAGGTATAAGGGTAATATATCCCCTTTCTCTGGTTTCATCTAGGCAGGGGCTGAGGATAGGTAATCCTTAAGAGCTTTGAGGGCATTTTCATGCTTCTCAGTCCATTCAAATTTCTTGTTCTTCCTCAGGATGTCATAGAATTCCTTGCACTTTTCTGAGGATTTGGATATGAACCTGTTCAAGGCTGCGATCCTGCCTGTCAATCTTTGCACATCCTTGGCATTGGCAGGAGATTTGATATTTACAATAGCCTTAATCTGCTCTGGACTTGCTTCAATGCCCCTCTTTGTCACCATATAGCCTAAGAATTTCCCTGCTTTAACACCAAAATGACACTTAGAAGGATTCAGTTTCATATTAAATTTATCAAGGATATTGAATGCTTCCTCCAAGTCTTTAAGGTGATCCTCAGCTTTCTTGGACTTAACCACCATGTCATCTATATAGACTTCCATAGTGTGTCGAATTTGTTCCTTGAACATCATATTGACTAGCCTTTGATAAGTAGCACCTGCATTCCTTAGTCCAAATGGCATAGCAATATAACAATATATACCAGTTGGGGTCATAAAGGCTGTATCCTCTTGATCAGATGGTTCCATCTGAATTTGTTGAAATCCAGATGATGCATCCATAAAAGTCAACAACTCATGACCTGCGGTAGCATCCACCATGGAGTCAATGTGGGGTAATGGGAAAGGATCCTTGGGACATGCCTTGTTTAAATCAGTAAAATCAATACATACCCTCCACTTTCCATTTTTCTTTTCAACAACAACCACATTGGCTAACCACCTTGGATACTTAACCTCTCTTATCATACCTGCCCGAAGTAGTTTATCTACCTCTTCCTGGATAATAGCATTCCTTTCAGGTGCAAATTTCCTCCTCTTTTGATGTATAGGCTTGAATGACCTGTCAATGCCAAGTTTATGAGTAATTATATCTTTAGATATACCTGTCATGTCTTCATGCTTCTAGGCAAAGGTAGTTTTCCTTTTTTTAAGGAAGGATACTAGATCCTGTTCGATGTCGCTAAGGATCCCTGATCCTATGAAGATCTTGGATTCAGGATCATGAGGATCCATAAGGATCTCTTTCAAATCCTGTTCTCTTGCCTCCAAGACATCCCTTGGAGGATACTTTAGTTGCTATTGCTCCCTTGGTCTTGAGGCGGGCTTCATTGATGATGTGTAACAATTCTTAGCTTCTTGCTGGTCACTTTCAATTTTTACCACCCCCCATGGACTAGGAAGCTTCACACACTGATGATAGGTAGATGGGACTGCCTTCATGTCATGTATCCATGGCCTGCCAAGGATAATGTGACAACAATATAAGCAATCTATAACACAAAATTTTTGATAAGAATGAAGTCCTTCAATATAGATGGGAAGTTTGATGTCCCCCAATGTGTTCTTGGTTTCTCCGCTGAATCCCACAAGTACTGAGGATCTTGGGACAATATCTGATTCAGGGATGTTCATCTTCTTGAGGACATCAAGCTAGATGATGTTTACTGAGCTTCCTCCATCTATCAGGATCCTGCGAACAAAATGGTTAGAAATAAATAGAGTAATAACAAGATCATCATGATGAGGATCCTGAACATCAAGACGATCATCCTCATCAAAAGTTATGATCTTATCCTTGGTGATAGTGGAGGTCCGGATGGGTCTGTCTCCATTATCCATCTTGGTTTCCTTGGCATGTCTTTTGGCTCCTGAAAAGGAAGTACCACAAATGTCTGATCCACCGGATATGAAGTTTATAACTTGTGCGTCTGCTGGAGGAGCAGGAGCCTTTTCTGGGATCCTTTCAGGATCCTGGATCCTTGACTTCTTTCGTCCCAGAAGTTCCTTCAAATGCCCTTTGCTTAACAAATAACCAATTTCCTTTCTAAGTGTAATACACTCCTCAGTGAGATGTCTGAAATCCTCATGATATGCACACCACTTGGATTTGTCTTTTGTAGCAGTTGGTTTATCACTTTTTCTTGGCCACCTAGCTTTCTCACCTAGATTCTGCATTGCAAGAATTAGTTCATTGTTATCAACAGAAAAACAGTATTCAGAAATGGGAGGATAATCCTCATCATCCTCTTCCTGTTCCACTGCATGCACGTTCTGGTTGTCAGATTTGTTGTAGGACTTGAACTTGTTATTCTTAAAGTAGGATCCTTGCTTCTCCTGCTTTGAGGATCCTGTCAATCTCCCCTGGATCCTTTTGTCATCCTCTAGACGGATGAACCTAAGGGCCCTGGTTCTTACTTCATCAAGATTCCTGCATGGGGTCATAACAAGATCATCATAGAACAATGAATCCCTAAGCAAACCCATTTTAAAGGCTTCTACAGCCGTAGCTATATCTAGGTTGGGGATATCTAAGGATTCTTTACTAAACTTAGTGATGTAATCTCTAAGTGATTCATTTTGACCTTGTGTTACTCTATAAAGATCACTAGTTAAACGTTCAAATTTTCTACTACAAGAGAATTGACTATTAAACAGATTCACTAGATTAGCAAATGAAGTAATAGAATAAGGGGGAAGACTTAGCAGCCATTTAAGAGCAGATCCTGTGAGTGTGGATCCAAATCCCTTGCATAGACATGCTTCTTTTAACCTCTCAGGAATTGGATTGATCTCCATCCTCTCCCTGTATTGAGCTACATGCTCCTCTGGATCCGTTGAACCATCATACAGCTTCATGGATGGTATCTGGAATCTTTTGGGTATCTCAGCATCACATAAGGGTGGTGCAAAACGAGATATCCTATGGCTACCGTCTGCAATCTCAGGAATGGGCTTGACCACTCCTGGAACACTGGATATCATATCCTTAAGCTTCTGTAATTCCCTAGCCATAGCTTGATTGATACCTGTATCCTGCATGGAGCTATGGTTAGTGTTATAAGAATTATTGAAAGTGTTACCTCCCAGAGGATTCATGTTTGGAATTCCAGATGTAAATCCATATTGCCGGGGTTCTGGTATGACTGAAGGACCAGAGGAAGCAATGGTCTGCATTGGTATGAAGTCTCCTTGATGAACATCCGAGCTTGGAGGCTGCATACTCCTTAAGAATCCTTGATCCTGAAAGATGTTGGATCCTTGAACCTGAGAGGATCCTTGAAGCTGAAAGGATCCTTGGGGCTGAGAGGATCCTTGAACCTGAAAGGATCCTGGAACCATAGAGAATCCTTGGACCTGGGAGGATCCTTGGACTGTGTGCATTCCCAAATATCCTCCTGAGCTGACGAAGGATCCCTGATGCTGAGAAGAGGATCCCGATGGCTGAGAATAGGATCCTTGAGGCTGGAAGTGAGAGCCAAATGCCTGACTCATAGTTGCCGTTCCATAACGCCTTTCTGATGGACCACTTTGATACTGGATGCCCAGAACTGCTGATTGTAGGGTAGTTACAACCGGAGTATCAAAATTCAATGACCTTGGTATCAGAGGAGAGTGATCCTCCACTGATTTCTTCTGTTTCTTGATATCGCCAATCTCTTGGAGGATCCTTTCATTGGTTCTGTCCTGCTCTTGCATGCGATCTCTCATCTGCAAAATCAGAGTAAAAAGATCATTAGTAGTAGGATTAGAGGAAACAGAAGAAGTTGGTGGTTTTGAAAAAATGGGGGTTTGTCTCCTCGCAGCATTTTCAACATTCTTCTGGGATCCAGAAGGTGGTGGAGGCAAAGGTGGAACGCCTTGTGAAGAACTGATTGCCGGCATAGAGCTTGATGTATTCTTTGCTGAAGAAGCCATCTGCTTCGTTGTAACGAACCGAAATGACCACAAAAATATGAATCTTCTTCGGAATGAAGCACCAATTGCCCCACGGTGGGCGCCAAACTGTTTTGGTCAAAAATCAAGCTAAGATAATGCAACCAAACTCTCTGTTGTGAGGTGTGATGCTTGAATCAATGAACAATACTAAGGATCACTCAGAAATGTAATGAACAAGTGACACAATGATTTATACGAGGAAAAAGCCCTTGATCAAGAGTTGATCTCCAGCATAAAAAACCTCGGGTGATGGAAACTACCGATCACCAACTCAGATTAAACAGAAAATGTATTTCAACTTTGGATGATAGCAAGCTAGTTACAAGGATCATTAGAGTGTAATGTGCAAAAAAATGTGTAATCGCCGAGCAAACTGTCAAGAGCTGATGAGAGCAGTTACGAGTGTGTGTGTTTAGCCAAAAATAGCCAAGTGTTCTAATCTAGCTCGCTATCCCCTTTTAAATTTAGAAAATATCTAAGCTAACTAACTATCCGCATTTCATGCAAGTCTTCCACGAACTCCATAACGTCCATATTAGTCAAGCACATGCGGAAGAAATAGGGAATATGCTCCAGGAATATCGCCAAGACCAAGTCCAAGCACGTATTCCTGCAAAACAACATCATATTCAAAGCAGACAATCGTTAGTGTAAGGATCCTTATGATGATCCTGGATCCTGATCCTACAATACTCTCCGAGGATCACTAATTCAAACATAATTGAGGATCCCTAAGCCCAACAGTAATTGAGGATCACTGATCTATGGAAAATCCTCCCCTAACAGCATTGTTGAAAATCCTTTGGCAGAACTCTGCCGCTTTACTGATCCGGAGATTGACCGGATCCGCCATTGTTTTCCGGCGAATGCCGTCTTCAAACCATTTGATTCTTCAGTGAAGAGCGACTGCATTTCCGACACCTGGGTTGCTTTTCCAGCCACTCCCTTCTTGATAGGATTCTCTTACCCTTTCCCTGCTCTTACCTAATCTTTCTTTGCACTCACCGGCATGTGCTACATACAAGCCATGCCGATGATGTGGAGAGTTCTGTACACTCTAGAAAATATCATAGAACAGGAAGGGATAGAACTAGGAATGTCGGAATTGGCTGAGCTATACAATCTTGTTAGCCATGGTTCACACCGATTCTTGTTTAAACACAAACCTGGTTAGCCCCATTCAATCCTCAAAACCACAAAAAACGATACCCACTGGAAAAATCGTTTCTTTTTTGTACCGAGGGACTCTATCCCAGACAGGAAGGACCTTCCCATAAAATGGACCATCCATGGTAGGATATAGGATCCTTATAAAAGGATCATAGGAGGACTCTGCCTGTTTTAAGGATAACTAATCCTCTTTTATGTTTCTGTTGTGCAGCTATCTCAGTTTCTCATCTTCAAGAATCACCTGCCACAAAAGAAAGGGTAGCTGCCTTCTGGAAACTTGATCATGCTGTTAGAACATTCCAGGCCAAAACAAAAGATTCACAAGAAGTATCCTATGGTTCTGTCACCATGTCAAGTAAGTATTCATATTTATGTATGATTAAATATTTAAATAGATGTAGAATAAGGATACTTATCTGTTATTTGTCATTCGTAGGTGCAGGCAAATCTTCAAAATCAGCCTCCCGGTTTAGTGTTAGTGATCTTGATGCTTTTGCTCTCTCTAAATCTGCCAAGAAACAGCTTACCACCAGTCCCAGCATCCCAAATCCCAAGGGTGCCAGCACAAGGGGCAAAGGTGGAAAGAAAAGGAAGGCTGCTGAGACTCTTGAAGGTCTGCCTCTCATCCAGCACCAGTTTGAAGAATATGTCTCTGAGGTAAGGATCACTGATCCTTAAATCCCCATACTGAGGATAACGGATCCTGACATGTGCTACTCTTTTGCAGAAATTTGCTCAGATCCAGATGCTCATGGATTCCTATGCTGAAGAGGCTGAACAAAAGCACTTGGACTTCCAGAAGATGTTCCTTACTAAGGATCAGACCATCTCTTCCCTCGAGAAGGAGCTCAACTTGTAGAAAAAGCAGCTGGTCATGGCCCAAGTTACAGCTGACCAGGAGAAGGCATAAGTGATGGAAGGAGCCAAGCTTTCTGCCACAATAGCCATGCTCAAGATCAAATTGCAGATTGCAAAGGAAGCTGAGGATCCTAACTTTGACAGGACTGCCTGGGACCAAGAGGGCTGGAAGATCAAGCTGGCTGAACTGGACGATGAAGAGGAGGCTGAGGAGATCCTGGCATCGGAGGCTGGTGGCAGTGGAGTGAAGGACCAAGCGGAAGGATTAGCAGCTGGTGGTGATGCAGCGAAGGTGTAGGCTGCAACAATGGGCGATGATGGATATTTCTAGACGTGGCCGGAGCCCATTTTTTATGGTTTGTGGTTTTTGTTTAATGGTGTTTTGATGGTGAACAATGTTGGTCTGTAATAACTTTAAACATTAGTTTTTAGGATTGAGGATCATGGATCCTTGGGACAATAGGTAGGATAATGGGTGGTGGATGGATCCTCTGTTTGGGGGATGAAACCACTTGTTATACTGCCGCCTTTATTTCCTGCATTTAGACCTTGTTAATATGGACACCCTTTGCCTACCCCAGCGGACAGGCCACGTTTTGCTGGTAGATGCTTGGGGTAGGCAATTTTGACAACCTATAAAGGGTTTAACTTTTGGTAAATAAAACTATAATCTTTTGGCTATTTCTTGTTGTACGTTTTGTGTTTATTTACCTTTCAGTTATTATTGCACATTGCCTTGAACATATAAGTTGATAATGAAAGTATCAAAATTAGTTTAAGTCAAAAAGTTTAGGATATGATCAAGGATCAAATATCCTATAATCGAAAAGTTCATAAAGTGATAAAATTTTAGGATCATAAATCCTGTTGTCAAAGTACAAGGGTAACATAAATAAATCAAGTATAATAGTTAAGGTAAATAAGGATCATACCAGAGAATCCATGTTAGGATCCTATATCCTTAATACTTACAACTGTGATCATCAAAGATATAGCTTGATAAAAAGTTAGGATCATGGATCCTTAATTGTTTAGCTTTAGAAACCTGAAACATGAGATAACTTGGGACTAAGCCAATTTTATAAATGAAAGAGTTAATATTTGGGGGCAAGCCCAATAGACTGGGGACAAGCCCAATAACTAGGGACAAGCCCAAAAACTGGGGACAAGCCCAAAAACTGGGGATAAGCCCAAAGGATCTTATGTGAACTGGAGTATGGCCCAAACTGGCGACTATCCCATCTTAGTGACATGAAGATGCCAAAACCTTAGCTAACGTGAAAACGTTAGAAACCTTAGGAACGGATGTATGGTACGTCTATCATTATACTTAGGATCCTGAATATAGCCAGTACAATGAAATTGTCAGCCCCTAAAGCGGGTACTGGTCCCATTGCCTTTAACTGCACTAGGATAATCATGCGCTACTGGCGAAGGTGTTAGAACCTGATTCGTAGAAGGTATTAGATACCTTAAACTGGGGACAAGCCCAAAAACTGGGGATAAACCCATAAAACTTAGGAGACTTGTATGGATACTCGATCCTCTGTCAAGGATGTATAAACTTCTGCAAAACTTAGAACTTTAGTGAAGAAAGGATAAAGGATCACATACCCTTTCCCTTGTTATTAAATGAAATAAAGGATTAAGTAAACTAGAATCGGATCATTACCAGAGTGAGGATCACATATCCTCTAAGGATCCTTCATGTACACCGGAAATGAGGAATGCTGAGGATCACTGATCCTTCTTACATAAAATACTTCTTCAAATGGACAGCATTCCGAGCTCTTGGTAGTGAATCACCTTCCATTGTCAATAAACGATATGCCCCCTTTCCTGCCTCAGCTTCAATAAGATAGGGACCTTTCCACTTTGGTGCTAAATTACCATCAGTGGGATTTGTGGTGTTTTGGAATGCTTTCCTCAAGACCATGTCACAAACTTGGAACTTCCTGATCCTAACATTCTTGTTGTAAGCTCCAGCCATCCTTTGTTGATAGCTAGTCAATCTTATCCTTCCCAAATCCCTGAGTTCTTCTATGGTATCCAAGTCTTGCACTAAGTTTTCAACATTTCCTTCAGGATCACGGATGCTTGTTCTAGCAGTAGGAACCACCATCTCTGTAGGGATCACTGATTCAGCTCCAAACACTAAAGAAAATGGAGTTTGGCCAGTAGCATTCTTAGGAGTTGTCCTATCAACCCAAAGTACATAAGGTAGTTCTTCTGCCCATTTTCCTTTCTTAGATCCAAGCTTCTTCTTCAAATTGTTGATGATGATCTTGTTGGATGATTCTGCTTGACCATTAGCTTGTGGGTGGACTGGTGTTGATGTTATCATTTTAATCCCCCAGCAAATCTGGTAATAATGTTTCTTTTGAAAAAGGATATCACTTCTTTTTCTCTGACTTGAGCAAAGGCTTCAGCTTCTATCCACTTGGAGAAGTAGTCAGTCATAGCAAGCATGAACACTTTTCCTCCTGGTGCCTTGGGAAGTTTACCAACTATATCCATTCCCCATCTCATGAATGGCCAAGAAGAGGATATAGGATGCAGGAGCTCTGCTGGTTGATGAAGGATATTGCTATGTCTTTGACAAGCATCACATCTTTTGGCATAATCCACAGCATCCTTCTTCATAGTAGGCCAATAGTATCTTGTTCTAAGGATCCTTGAGAATAATGCCCTGCCCCCAATGTGGTTTCCACAATCTCCTTCCTGAAAATCCTTTAGGACTTCTTGGATTTCAGGATCCTCTATGCATCTTAGATGTGGACCTGCAAGAGATCATTTATATAACATGTTATTTAATATTGTAAATTGAGATACCTTGATTTTGAAAACTCTAGGATTTTCTCCTGTAGGGATCTCTCCGTGTTGTAGGTATCTCATGATTGGAAGGATCCATGATCCTGAATGTGATTGTACATCATCACAAGGTATGATTGCAGAATCCTCTACTATCTCCATAGTTATGTGATCCTCAATAGCAGGAGCCAAGATGTGGATGATGGGAATTTTGATATCCTCAGGAATCTTCAATGATGATCCTAGGTTGGCCAAAGCATCAACTTCTACATTTTCTACTCTGGGTACCTGTGTCAAACTAAAAGAAACAAAAGAGTCTGCCAATTTCTTGACTATCTCTAGATATTTGATTAGTTTTTCACCTTTAACAGCATAGGATCCATTAAAGTGATTAGTAATTAATAATGAATCTACATGTACCTCAAGATACCTGATCCTCATATGTTTGGCAATTTGCAAACCAGCTATTAAGGCTTCATATTCAGCCTCATTATTAGTAGTTTGAAACTCACAAGCAATGGAGTGGGGTATTATGTCCCCCTGTGGCGATTTTCGTGGTATGCCTAGTCCAGTTCCTTTGACATTAGAGGCTCCATCTGTGAAGAGTATCCAAGGATCCTTAGTCTCTTCAAGCTGTTGAACTTCTAATTCAACTTCCCTTTGTAGATCACTACTGAAATCTGCCACAAAGTCAGCTAAGGCTTAGGATTTAATGGCAGTTCTTGGCTCATATCTTATATCATAAGCACTAAGCTTTACTGCCCATTTAGCCATTCTTCCTGACATTTCAGGTTTCCTGAGAACATTCTTAATTGGAAAGTTAGTTTTAACAATACTAGCATAAGTTTCAAAATAATGGCGTAGTTTAGTAGATGCCATAATTAAAGCAAGGATAAGTTTTTCTAAATGAGAATACCTGGATTCAGCATCAAGCAAACTTTTACTTACATAATATACAGGATGTTGTGTACCTTCATGATCCTTAACAAGGACTACACTTACTGCCTTAGAGGATACTGCCAAGTATAAGGATAATATATCCCCTTTCTCTGGTTTCATTAAGGCTGGAGCTGAGGATAGGTAATCCTTAAGGGCCTTGAGAGCATTTTCATGCTTTTCCGTCCACTCAAATTTCTTGTTCTTTCTCAAAATGTCATAGAATTCTTTGCATTTCTCTGATGATTTTGAGATGAATCTATTCAAGGCTGCGATCCTTCCTGTCAATCTTTAAACATCCTTAGCATTGGCAGGAGATTTGATGTTCACAATTGCCTTGATTTGCTCCGAACTTGCCTCAATGCCTCTTTTTGTTACCATGTAACCTAGGAAGTTGCCTGCTTTAACACCGAAATGACACTTGGAAGGATTCAACTTCATATTGAATTTATCAAGGATATTGAATGCTTCCTCCAAATCTCTAAGGTGATCCTCAGCTCTCTAGGACTTAACCACCATGTCATCTATATAGAATTCCATAGTGTGTCATATTTGTTCCTTAAACATCATATTGACTAGCCTTTGATAAGTAGCACCTGCATTCCTTAGTCCAAATGGCATAGCAATATAACAATAGATACCAGTAAGGGTCATAAAGGCTGTATCCTCTTGATCAGATGGTTCCATCTGAATTTGTTGGAATCCAGATGAAGCATCCATGAAAGTTAACAACTCATGACCCGCTGTAGCATCCACCATGGTGTCAATGTGGGATAATGGGAAAGGATCCTTGCGACATGCCTTATTTAAATCAGTGAAATAGACACATACCCTCCACTTTCCATTTTTCTTTTGAACAACAACCACATTGGCTAACCATCTTGGATACTTAACTTCTCTAATCATACCTGCCCTAAGCAGTTTGTCTACCTCTTCCTGGATAATGGCATTCCTTTCAGGTGCAAACTTTCTCCTTTTTTGATGTATGGGTTTGAATGACCTGTCAATACCAAGCTTGTGAGTAATAATATCTTTAGAGATACCTGTCATATCTTCGTGCTTCCAGGCAAAGGTAGTTTTTCTCCTTTTGAGGAAGGGTACTAGATCCTCTTCAGTATCATTGAGGATCCTGGATCCTATAAAAACTTTGGATTCAGGATCCTGAGGATCCATCAGGATATCCTTAACATCTTGTTCTCTGGCCTCCAGGACTTCTCTTGGAGGATACTTTAATTGCTATTGTTCCCTGGGTCTCGAGGCTGGTTTCATCGATGAAGTATAACAGTTTTTAGCTTCTTGTTGGTCACTTTCAATTTTCACCACACCCCAAGGAGTAGGGAGTTTGACACATTGATGATATGTAGATGGAACTGCCTTCATGTCGTGTATCCATGGCCTGCCAAGGATAACATTGCAACAGGATAAGCAATCAATAACACAAAATTTTTGAAAGGAATTAACTCCCTCTATGTATATTGGAAGTTTGATGTCCCCCAATGTATTCTTTGTTTCTCCACTGAATCCCACAAGAACTGATGATCTTGGGATAATTTCAAATTCATGAATGTTCATCTTTTTGAGGACATCAAGTTGAATGATGTTCACTGAGCTTCCCCCATCTATGAGAATCCTGCAAACAAAATGGTTAGATATAAACAAAGTAATAACAAGACCATCGTGATGAAGATCCTGAAAATCAAAACGATCATCCCCATCTATCCCCATTATCCATCTTTGTCTATTTGGCATGCCTCTTGGCCGCTGAGAAGGAAGTACCACATATATCTGATCCTCCAGATATAAAGTTGATAATTTGTGCATCAGCGGGAGGAGCAGGAGCTCTTTCTGGGACTTTTTCAGGATCCTGGATCCTTGACTTCTTTCTCCCAAACAGCTCCTTTAAGTATCCTTTGCTCAACAAGTAACCAATCTCTTTTCTAAGTGCTATACATTCATCAGTGAGATGACCAAAGTCTTCATGGTAAGCACACCACTTGGATTTATCTTTAGTGGCAGCTGGCTTATCATTTTTTCTAGGCCATCTAGCTTTTTCACCTAAATTCTGCATGGCAAGGATTAGTTCATTGTTATCAACAGCAAAACAATAATCAGAAATAGAAGGGTAATCTTTATCATCCTCTTCATGTTCCACTGCATGCACATTTTGATTATCACACTTGTTGTAAGGTTTAGATTTGTTATTCTTGTAATAGGATCCTTGTTTTTCCTGCTTCGAGGATCCTGCCAGTCTCTCTTGGATCCTTTTATCATCCTCTAGCCGGATGAATCTAAGGGCCCTGGTTCTCACTTCATCAAGGTTCCTGCAAGGGGTCATAACAAGATCATCATAAAATTGTGAATCCTTAAGCAAACCCATTTTTAAGGCTTCTACAGCCGTAGCAATATCCAAATTAGGAATATCTAAGGATTCTTTACTGAATTTAGTGATATAATCTCTAAGTGATTCATTTTGACCTTGTGTCACCCTATAAAGATCACTAGTTAATCGTTCAAACCTCCTACTACACGAGAATTGGTTATTAAATAAATTAACTAGATTAGCAAATGAAGTAGTAGAGAAAGGAGGAAGACTTAGCAGCCATTTAAGAGCTGATCCTGTTAATGTGGATCCGAAATCCTTGCATAAGCATGCTTCTTTTAATCTTTCAGGAATGGGGTTGATCTCCATTCTCTCCCTGTATTGAGCTATATGCTCTTCTGGATCAGTTGTACCATCGTAGAGCTTCATGCTTGGTATTTGAAATCTCTTTGGTATCTCTGCATCACAAATAGGTGGTGCAAAGCGAGATATCTTATGGCTTCCATCTGGAATTTCAGGAATGGGCTTAACCACTCCTGGAACGCTGGATATCATATCCTTTAGTTTCTGCAACTCTCTGGCCATAGCTTGATTGATACCCGTATCCTGCACAAAGCCATGGTTAGTGTTATAAGAATTATTAAAAGTATTACCTCCTGGAGGATTCATGTTTGGAGTTCCGGATGTGAATCCATATTGACGGGATTCTGGTATAACTAAGGGACCAGATGAAGCAATTGTCTGCATTGGGATGAAGTCTCCCAAATGTATCTCTGAACTTCTGGGTTCTGCACTTCTTAAGGATCCTTGATCTTGGAAGATGTTGGACCCTTGATACATCGAGATTGGGGGCCTTGGAGGATAATCCACGGATCCGTAATCCTGAAATGAGGATCCTGAAACTCGAGAGGATCCTTGAACCTGAGAGGATCCTTGGACCTGAGAGGATCCTTGAACCTGAGAGGATCCTTGAACGTGAGAGGATCCTTGAACCTGAGAGGATCCTTGAACCTGAGAGGATCCTGGATACCGCGAGTAGGATCCTTGAAACTGCTACGCTCCAACATATCCTTCAGATCTGAAGAAGGATCCTTGAGGTTGAAGGGAGGATCCCGAAGGCTGAAAGTATGAATCTTGAGCCTGTGTCATTGCCGATGATCCCAAGCGTATATCTTATGATCCACCCTGATATTGAATGCCTGATGTTGTAGAGTGCTGGGCAGTTATGGCTGGAGAATCAAAGTTCAATGATCTAGGTATCAATGGAGAGTGATTCTCTGCCGGTCTCTTCAATTTCTTGATCTCATTGATTTCTCGAAGGATCTTGTCATTAGTTTTGCCCTGCTGCTGCATGTAATCCTTCATCTGTAAAATCAAAGAATAATGATCATTGTTAGTAGGGCCAGAAAAAGTAGTAGTAGCCGGTTTCGAGAAAACAGAGGTTTGTTTCTTCGGAGCATTTTCAGCATTCTTCTGGGATCCAGAAGGTGCAGGAGGCAAGGGTGGAATGCCCTGTGAAGAGGTGAACACCGGCATGGAGCTTGAAGTGTTTTTTGGTTGAGAAGCCATGTGATCAAAGGTAATGAACAAAAATGAGCGAAATGGATGAAGATTTTCAGAAACGAAGCACCAATTGCCCCACGGTGGGCGCCAAACTGTTTTGGTCAAAAATCAGACTAGGATAATGTAACCAAATCTTATTTTGTGAGGTATGATGCTTGAATGAATGACCGTGTATATGAACAATTTGTATATGAAATGAACAAGAGACACAAGGTTTTATACGAGGAAAAAGCCCTTGATCAATATATGATCTTCGGCATAGAAAACCTCGGGTGTTGGAAACTACCGATCACCAATTGTATTAGACAAAATATGTTTACAACTCGGGATGATAACAAGCTTGTTACAAAGATGACTAGTGTGTAAAAAGTGTGAAATCGCCAATGTCTTGTAGGGAGTTTTCGAGTGTGAGTGTTTGCTAACTTGTTCTTACTAATTCAATCTTGTTATCCCCTTAAAAATGGAAATAAACCTAACTAACAAACATTCCGCAAAGTATGCTAGCTTCCCACGACTTCATTAACGGTCGAATCAGCCATGCACGTGCAGAATATGGGAGCATATTCTCCAGGAATCTCGGCAAGACCAAGTCCCATTCGTATGTCCCGGCAAAACAAGTTCAAATATAATGGAAATAACCGTTAGTGTAAGGATAACAATGAGGATCCTGGATCCTTATTCCTGCAACGTCTTTTGAGGATCCTTAATTCAAATAGAACTGAGGATCCGTGATCCTGGCTGCACTTTGAGGATCCGTGATCCTTAGGTTTCGAAATCCATCCCTAACAGTTTATATATGCAATGTTTATGTAATCAGTGGTTGTATGTAACAGTCCTTAGAGTTTGTTTGGAAGTTAGATGTCACTTTCATGGTGACTGTTTTGGTCAAAAATCAAGCAAGGATAATGCAACCAAATCTTTTGTTGTGAGGTGTGATGCTTGAATTTATGAATAATTATATGAACAACTTGTAAATGAAATGAACAAGTGACACAAGGATTTATACGAGGAAAAAGCCCTTGATCTAGAGTTGATCTCCGGCATAAAAAACCTCGGGTGATGGAAACTACCGATCACCAACTAAGATTAATCAAAAGGTTGATACAACTCGGGATGATAACAAGCTTGTTACAAGGATCACTAGTGTACAATGTGCAAGAAATGTACGGAATCGCCAAGTAAACTGTCGAGAGCTGTTCGAGTTTTGTTACGAGTGTGTGTGTTTGCTAAATTAGCCAAGTGTCTCTACTCAAGCTTGTTATCCCCTATTTAAAATTAGAAATAACTAAACTAACAAACTATCCGACAATTGCGTAAGCTCCCCACGATATCCTTAACGTTCACAAGAGCCAAGCACGTGTGGAATATTGAGGGAATATGCTCCATGAATATCGGCAAGACCAAGTCAATGCATATACTCCTGCAAAACGAGCTCACATACAAGATAGACAATCGTTAGTGTAAGGATAACAATGAGGATCCTGAATCCTGGTCCTGCAACATATTCTGAGGATCCTGAATTCAAACCGAATTAAGGATCCGTGATCCTGGCAGTACTTGAGGATCCTGATCCTTAGGATTGGAAAATCCTCCCCTAACAATTGCCCCCAAAATATAAGGAGTAAAGTGTAATTTAACGAGTTATGTTTTGATCTTATCTGCAACTGACTAACGGATATATAGCCGTTAGAATCTAACTAGCCATTACCGATCATACGTCATTGAAGCGACATCCTTGCAGAATCATCATTATAAATTCAAGTTAGAGATAAGGGTTAGGAAGCATTTAAATTCGTGCGTTACACCCTTTAAATCCTCATTCGAAGATTAACCAGGTACTTCTCTCTCCTTTATCTCTTCTCCTTCTTACTCTGTTCCTTCTTTCTTTACCATCATCCATGACCAAGATGATGTTAAAATCTTCACCTGCTAAGGATCATCAAAAGGATAGCCCTCTAAAGAGCCAAGGAATCATCAAAGATTCTTTGAAGGAACGCTGCTGCTTTACTGATCCTGAGATCGATAGGATCCGTCAATGCTTTCCGGTGAACACTGTTTTCAAACCTTTTGACCCTACCGCCTTGAGTGACTTCATTTCTGAAACTTGGGTTGCTTTCCCGGTCACTCCATTTCTAATAGGATACTCCTATCCTTTCCCTGCTTTTACCCAGTCTTTCTTCTCCCTTACCGGCATATCCTATATCCAGGCTATGCCAATGATGTGGAGGGTTTTATTTACCCTTGAGAGGAACATTGAGCAGGAAGATATAGAGTTGGGAATGTCGGAACTTGCTGAATTGTACAACCTTGTGAGCCATGGTTCACATCGCTTTTTATTCAAACACAAACTCGGTGAAGAACACCCAATCCTCAAGACCACCAAAAACGACACTAAGTGGAAGAAATGTTTTTTCTTCGTCAGGAGGGATTCTATCCCAGACGGGAAGGATCTCCCCAGAAAATGGGCCACTCATGGTAGGATAGAGGATCCTTATAGAAGGATCATAGGATAACCCTGTTTCTGTTGAGGATCACTAACATCTTTTTGTTTCTTTTGTGCAGCTATCTCTGTTTCTCATATCATTTCATCAATTGCAACAAAGGAGAGGATCACTGCTTTCCAGAGTCTTGATCCTGCAGTAAGATCATTTCAAGCAAACACCAAGGATTCTCAAGAAGTATCCTCAGGCTCAGTCACAATGTCAAGTAAGTATCTGAGTTTGTATATAATTAAATATTGAAATGTAAATAAAACAAGAATACTTATCTGTTGTTTTGGATTGATAGGTGCTAGAAAATCCTCAAGGTCAGCCACTCGCTTCAGTGTCAGTGATCTTGACACTGTCACTGCCCGCTCCGGGAAGAAGAAAACTGCTGCTAGCCCCATCGTTTCGGTGCCAAAGCCCACTACCTCCAAGGGTAAAGGAGGAAAGAAAAGGAAGACCACCGAGGCTGATGACCTGGAAGGCTTGCCTCTCATCCGTCACCAGTTCAAGGAATACTTTGCTGATGTAAGGATCACCAACTTTGCTTCATTATCCTGCTCACTTGAGGATCACGGATCCTGAACTTTACCTTGTCTTTTTGCAGAAATTCGCCGAGGTCGAGATGCTGTTTGATGCATATGTTGAAGAGGCCAAGAAGAAGCATCGGGACTTCCAAAAGATCTTCTTGGCTAAGGATGAGACCATCTCTCACCTTGAGAAGGATCTGAACTTGGTAAAGCAGCTGGTGGTCATGGCCCAGATAAATGCTGATCATGAGAAGCATGAGCTGCTGGAGGATGCTAAAGTTTCTGCTGCCATCACCATGTACAAAATCAAGCTGCAAATGGCCCAGGAGGCTGAGGATCCTGACTTCGACAAGACCACTTGGGACAAGGAGGGCTGGAAGGCGAAGCTGGCTGAGCTAGATGATGAGGAGGAGGCTACCGAGGTCTTGGCGATTGAGGCAAGTGGCAGCGAGAAGGATCAAACTGGTGGTGATGATGCTAGTGGTGATGCAGCCAAGGTGTAAGCTGCAGAAATGGGTGATGATGGATATTTCTAGACGCGGCCGGAGCCCATTTTTTAGGATTTGGTAGTGGTTTTTTTATTATGATGTTTTGAACAATGATGGTTTGTAATAACTAAACAATAGCTATTAGGGTTGAGGATCATGGATCCTTTGAACAATAGGTAGGATAATAGGTGGTGGAGGGATCCTCTGTTTGGGGGATGAAACCACTTGTTATCCTGCCATCTTTTATTTCCTACACTTTTAAGACCTGTTAACAATGGACACCCTTTGCCAACCCAAGTGGACGGGCCACGTATTGCTGGTAGAAATTTGGGTTAGCAATTTTGACAACCTTTAAGGGTTTAACTCTTGGTGAATAAATAAAACTTTAGTCTTTTGGTTATTTTTTTGTGTTGTTATTACGTATATTTTATCCTTCAATAGTTGTGATATACTTTGTTTGAATTTATAAGTAAAGAATAAAGGTTTAACAAATCATGTCAAAAAGTTTTAGGATATGATCAAGGATCAAATATCCTATAATCGATAAATTCGAAAAAGTAGTACAGTTTAAGGATCATAAATCCTGTTGTCAAAGGATAAGGGTCACTTATATAAACAATGAATAGAATTAAAGTAATTAAGGATCATACCTGAGAATCCAAGTTAGGATCCTAAACCTTTAACTTTTACAATCAGGATAACCATAAGACAAACCTTAGTAGAAGGTAAGGATCAAGGATCCTTGGCTGTTTAGCTTCAAAAACCTGAAATGTAACATAACTTGGGACTAAGCCATTATAAGAAAAGAGTTAGCAACTGGGGACAGCCCAACAATTCTGGGGACAAGCCCAATATACTGGGGACAAGCCTAAAAACTGGGGACAAGCCCAAAAAAAACTGGGGACAAGCCCAAAAAACTAGGGACAAGCCCAAAGGATCTTGTGTAAACTGGAGTATGGCCCTTACTGGCGACTATCCAAACTTAGTGACATGAAAATGCCAAAACCTTAGCTAACGTGAAAATGTTAGAAACCTTAGGAACGGATGTATGGTACGTCTCCCATTATACGTATGATCTCGGATACAGCCAGTACAATGAAATTGTCAGCCCCTAAAGCGAGTACTGGTCCCATTGCCATGAACTGTACCAGGATCATTGTGCGCTACTGGCGAAACTGGGGACAGGCCCAAATAATTGGGGTCAAGCCCAAAGAACTGGGGTCAAGCCCAAATAACTTGAGACTTCTGTGGATACTCAATCCTTAGTCGAGGATATATGAACCTTCTGCAAAACTCAGGATCAAGTAAAAGGAGGATAAAGGATCCAGGATCCTTTTCCTTATATATAAGATAATCAAAGAATGAAATAGTCTGAGATTAGATCATTACCAGAATGAGGATCATCCATCCTCTAAGGATCCTTCAAGGATGTGGATCATGAATATTGCTAAGGATCACAAATCCTTATCACATAAAGTATTTCTTCAGGTGGACAGCATTCCAAGCTCTTGGTAGCAAATCACCTTCCATTGTTAGCAATCGATATGCCCCCTTTCCAGCCTCAGCTTCAATCAGGTAGGGGCCTTCCCACTTTGGTGCCAACTTTCCATCAGCAGGATTTGTGGTATTCTGAAATGCTTTCCTTAATACCATATCACCAACTTGGAACTTCCTGATCCTGACATTCTTATTGTAGGCTCCAGCCATCCTTTGTTGATAACTAGCCATCCTTATCCTTGCCAAATCCCTGAGTTCTTCTATAGTATCCAATCTTGAACCAAGTTTTCAGCGTTTCCTTCAGGATCACGAATGCTTGTTCTTGCAGTAGGAACCACCATTTCTGTAGGGATCACTGAATCTGCTCCAAATACCAAAGAAAATGGAGTACGAATGCTTGTTCTTGCAATAGGAACCAAGTCTTCTGCCCACTTTCCTTTCTTGGATCCAAGCTTCTTCTTCAAGTTGTTGATGATGATCTTGTTGGATGATTCTGCCTGACCATTAGCTTGTGGGTGGACTGGTGTTGATGTTATCATCTTAATCCCCCCAGCTGTCACAAAAGTTAGTAGTTCTACTCCCAATAAATTGGGATCCATTATCACAAACAATTTCAGAAGGGATACCAAATCTAGTAATAATGTTTCTTTTGATAAAGGATATCACTTCTTTTTCTCTGACTTGAGAAAAGGCTTCAGCCTCTATCCACTTGGAGAAGTAATCAGTCATAGCAAGCATGAACACTTTTCCACCCCCATCTCATGAATGGCCAAGAAGAGGGTATAGAATGCAAGAGCTCTGCTGGTTGGTGAAGGATGTTACTATGTCTCTGACAAGGATCACACTTCTTGGCATAATCCACAGTATCCTTCTTCATAGTAGGCCAATAGTATCCCGTCCTCAGGATCCTTGAGAATAATGCCCTGCCCCCAGTGTCGTTTCCACAATCTCCTTCATGAAAATCCTTTAGGACCTCTTGGATTTCAGGATCCTCTATGCATCTTAGATATGGTCCTACAAGAGATCATTTATATAACATGTTATTCAATATTGTAAACTGAGATACCTTAATTTTGAAAGCTCTGGGGTTTTGTCTTGTAGGAATCTCTCCATGTTGGATATATCTCATGATTGGATGGATCCTTGATCCTGAATGAGATTGTGTATCATCACTAGGGGTGATTGCAGAATCCTCTCCTATCTCCATGGCTACATGATCCTCAATAGCGGGGGTTAGGATGTGAATAATAGGGATCCTGACATCCTCTGGAATCTTAAGGATGATCCTAGATTGGCCAATGCATCAGCTTCTGCATTCTCTTCTCTGGGTACCTGTGTCAAACTAAAGGAAACAAAAGAGAATGCCAATTCTTTGACTATCTCTAAATATTTAATTAGCTTTTCACCTTTAACAGCATAGCATCCATTAAAGTGATTAGTAATTAACAATGAATCTACATGTACCTCAAGATACCTGATCCTCATATGCTTGGCAATTTGCAAACCAGCTATCAAGGCTTCATACTCAGCCTCATTGTTAGTAGTTTGAAACTCACAAGCTATGGAGCGGGGTATTATGTCCCCCTGTGGTGATTTTAGTAGTATTCCAAGTCCAGTTCCTTTGACATTAGAAACTCCATCAGTGAAGAGTATCCAAGGATCCTTAGTTTCTTCGAGCTGTTAGACTTCTAACTCAGCTTCCCTTTGCAAGTCACTATTGAAATCTGCCACAAAGTCAGCTAAGGCTTGGGATTTAATGGCAGTCCTTGGTTCATATCTTATATCATAAGCACTAAGCTTCACTGCCCACTTAGCCATCCTTCCTGACATTTCAGGTTTCTTGAGAACATTCTTAATTGGAAAGTTAGTCTTAACAATAATGGCATGAGTTTCAAAATAATGTCTTAATTTAGTAGATGCCATAATTAGTGCAAGGATAAGTTTTTCTAAATGTGAATACCTGGATTCAGCATCAAGCAAACTCTTACTTACATAATAGACAGGATGTTGTGTACCTTCATGATCCTTAACAAGGACCTCACTTACTGCTTTAGAGGATACCGCTAGAGCTGAGGATAGGTAATCCTTAAGGGCTTTGAGAGCATTTCCATGCTTTTCAGTCCATTCAAATTTCTTGTTCTTTCTCAAAATGTCATAGAATTCCTTGCATTTTTCTGATGACTTAGATATGAACCTGTTCAAGGCTGCATCTTGCCTGTCAATCTTTGCACATCCTTGGCATTGGTAGGAGATTTGATATTCACAATAGCCTTAATTTGCTCTGGACTTGCTTCAATGCCCCTTTTTGTCACCATATAGCCTAGGAATTTACCTGCTTTAACACCAAAGTGACACTTGGAAGGATTTAGTTTCATATTAAATTTATCAAGGATATTGAATGCTTCCTCCAAGTCTCTGAGGCGATCCTCAAACTTCTTAGACTTAACCACCATGTCATCTATATAAACTTCCATAGTGTGTCCAATTTGTTCCTTGAACATCATATTGACTAGCCTTTGATAAGTAGCACCTGCATTTCTTAGTCCAAATGGCATAGCAATATGACAATAGATACCAGTTGGGGTCATAAAGGCTGTATCCTCTTGATCAGATGGTTCCATCTGAATTTGTTGAAATCCAGATGAAGCATCCATAAAAGTCTACAATTCATGACTCGCGGTAGCATCCACCATGGAGTCAATGTGGGGTAATGGGAAAGGATCCTTGGGACATGCCTTGTTTAAATCAGTGAAATCGACACATACCCTCCACTTTCTGTGTTTCTTTTGAACAACAACCACATTGGCTAACCATCTTGGATACTTAACCTCTCTGATCATACCTGCTCGAAGTAGTTTATCTACTTCTTCCTGGATAATAGCATTCCTTTCAGGTGCAAACTTCCTCCTTTTTTGATGAATTGGCTTGAATGACCTGTCAATGCCAAGTTTATGAGTAATTATATCTTTAGATATACCTGTCATGTCCTCATGCTTCTAGGCAAAGGTAGTTTTTCTCCTTTTAAGGAAGGATACTAGATTCTGTTCAATGTTGTTGAGGATCCCTGATCTTATGAAGACTATGGATTCAGGATCATGAGGATCCATAAGGACTTCTTTCACATCCTGTTCTCTTGCCTCCAAGACATCTCTTGGAGGATGCTTTAATTGCTATTGCTCCCTTGGTCTTGAGGCTGGCTTCATTGCTGAGGTGTAGCAATTCTTAGCTTCTTGTTGATCACTCTCCATTTTCACCACTCCCCATGGACTAGGAAGCTTTACACATTGATGATAGGTAGATGGGACTGCCTTCATGTCATGTATCCATGGCCTGCCAAGGATAACATTACAACAAGATAAGCAATCTATAACACAAAATTTTTGATAAGAATGGAGTCCTTCAATATAGATGGGGAGTTTGATGTCCCCCAATCTATTCTTGGTTTCTCCGCTGAATCCCACAAGAACTGAGGATCTTGGGACAATGTCTGATTCAGGAATGTTCATCTTCTTGAGGACATCAAGCTGAATGATGTTCACAGAGCTTCCTCTATCGATTAGGATCCTGCGAACAAAATGGTTAGAAATAAACAGAGTAATAACAAGACCATCATGATGAGGATCCTGAACATCAACACGATCATCCTCATCAAAAGTTATAATTTTATCCTTGGTAACAGTGGAGGTCCGGATGGGTCTATCTCCATTATCCATCTTGGTCTCCTTGGAATGTCTTTTGGCTGCTGAAAAGGAAGTACCACAAATGCCTGATCCACCGGATATGAAGTTTATAACTTGTGCATCTGCTGGAGGAGCAGGAGCTCTTTCTGGGATCCTCTCAGGATCCTGGGTCCTCGACTTCTTTCTTCCCAAAAGCTCCTTCAAGTGCCCCTTGCTTAAGAAATAACCAATCTCTTTTCTAAGTGCAATACACTCTTCAGTGAGATGTCCGAAATCCTCATGATATGCACACCATTTGGATTTGTCTTTTGTTGCGGCGGGTTTATCACTTTTCCTTGGCCATCTTGCTTTTTCACCTAAATTCCGCATTGCAAGGATCAGTTCATTGTTATCAACAGAAAAACAGTATTTAGATATGGGAGGATAATCCTCATCATCCTCTTCCTGTTCTACTGCATGCACGTTCTGGTTGTCAGACTTGTTGTAGGACTTAAACTTGTTATTCTTGAAGTAGGATCCTTGCTTTTCCTGCTTCGAGGATCCTGCCAGTCTTTCCTGGATCCTTTTATCATCCTCTAATCGGATGAATCTAGGGGCCCTGGTTCTAACTTCATCAAGATTCCTGCAAGGGGTCATGACAAGATCATCATAGAACAATGAATCCCTAAGTCAACCCATTTTAAATGCTTCTACAGCCGTAGCTATATCCAGATTAGGGATATCTAAGGATTCTTTACTAAACTTAGTGATGTAATCTCTAAGTGATTCATTTTGGCCTTGTGTTACCCTATATAGATCACTAGTTAATCGTTCAAATTTTCTGCTACATGAGAATTGGCTATTAAATAGATTAACTAGATTAGCAAATGAAGTAATAGAGTAAGGGGGAAGACTTAGCAGCCATTTAAGAGCTGATCCTGTGAGTGTGGATGCAAATCCCTTGCATAAACATGCTTCCTTTAACCTCTCCGGAATTGGGTTGATCTCCATCCTTTCTCTGTATTGAGCTACATGTTCCTCTGGATCCGTCGAACCATCATATAGCTTCATAGTTGGTATCTGGAACCTTTTGGGTACCTCAGCATCACAGATAGGTGGTGCAAAACGAGATATCCTATGGCTACCATCTGCGATTTCAGGAATGGGTTTAACCACTCCTGGAACACTAGATATCATATCCTTTAGCTTCTGTAATTCTCTAGCCATAGCCTGATTAATACCTGTATCTTGCATAAAGCCATGGTCAGTGTTGTAAGAATTATTTAAAGTGTTACCTCCCGGAGGATTCAAGTTTGGAATCCCAGATGTGAATCCATATTGACAAGATTCTGGTATGATTGAAGGACCAGTAGTAGCAATGGTCTGCATTGGAATGAAGTCTCCTTGATGAACATCTGAACTTGGGGGTTGTACACTTCGTAAGTATCCTTGATCTTGAAAGATGTTGGATCCTTGAACCTGGAAGGAGGATCCTTGAACCTGAGAGGATCCTTGAAGCTGAGAGGATCCTTGAACCGGAAAGGATCCTTGAACCTGAGAGGATCCTTGGACCAGAGAGGATCCTTGGACCTGAGAGGATCCTTGGACCTGGGAAGATCCTTGGACCTGAGAGGATCCTTGAATTGTGTGCGTCCCCATAAAACCTCCTGAACTGACGAAGGATCCCTGATGCTGGAAAGAGGATCCCGTAGGCTGAAAATAGGATCCTGAAGGCTGGAAGTGAGACCCAAAAGCCTGACTCATAGTTGTTGTTCCATAACTCCTTCCCAATGGTTCACTCTGGTAGTGGATATCCGAAGCTGCAGTTTGCTGGACGGTCATAGCTGGAGTGTCGAAATCCAATGACCTTGGTATTAAAGGAGAGTGATCCTCCCCCGATTTCTTCTGTTTCTTGATATCACCAATTTCCTGGAGGATCCTTTCATTGGTTTTGTCCTGCTCTTGTATGTGATCCCTCATCTGCAAAATCAAAGTAAAAAGATCATTATTAGTAGGATTAGAGGAAACAGAAGAAGTTGGTGGTTTTGGAAAAATGGGGCTTTGTCTCTTTGCAGCATTTTCAGCATTCTTCTACGATCCAGAAGGTGGTGGAGGCAAAGATGGAACGCCCTGTGAAGAACTCATTGCCGGCATTGAACTTGAAGTGTTCTTTGCTGAAGAAGCCATCTGCTTGGTTGTAATGAACCGAAATGATCACAAAAACAAGAATTTCTTGGGAATGAAGCACCAATTGCCCCACGGTGGGCGCCAAACTGTTTTGGTCAAAAATCAAGCAAGGATAATGCAACCAAATTTTTTGTTGTGAGGTGTGATGCTTGAATCAATGAACAATTGTATGAACAACTTGTAAATGAAATGAACAAGTGACACAAGGATTTATACGAGGAAAAAGCCCTTGATCTAGAGTTGATCTCTGGCATAGAAAACCTCGGGAGATGGAAACTACCGATCACCAACTAAGATTAATCAAAAGGTTGATATAACTCGGGATGATAACAAGCTTGTTACAAGGATCACTAGTGTGCAATGTGCAAGAAATGTACGAAATTGCCAAGTAAACTGTCGAGAGCTGTTCGAGTGTTGTTACGAGAGTGTGTGTTTGCTAAATTAGCCAAGTGTCTCTACTCAAGCTTGTTATCCCCTATTTAAAATTAGAAATAACTAAACTAACAAACTGTCTGACAATTGCGCAAACTCCCCACGATCTCCATAACGTTCACAAGAGCCAAGCACGTGCGGAATATTGAGGGAATATGCTCCAAGAATATCGGCAAGACCAAGTCCATGCATATACTCCTGCAAAACGAGCTCACATACAAGGTAGACAATCGTTAGTGTAAGGATAACAATGAGGATCCTGAATCCTGGTCCTGCAACATATTCTAAGGATCCTGAATTCAAATAGAATTAAGAATCCGTGATCCTGGCAGTACTTGAGGATCTTAATCCTTAGGATTGGAAAATCCTCCCCTAACAGTGACGTCAACCAAAGGTGCTCAGTGGTTTGCTAGTACTATAAATGGAACTGTACTCTGTACTGTTCCATTGAGCTCTTTTCATCTAAGTCTTTCTATACGAACAATCACTGAGCTCAGGCTGTGGGGGAGTCTTGTGCATGCATGCATAATTGAGTCTTGTAACAAATACAATCATTCAATTAATGAAATCATGTCTGCTTAAACTTTTCTTCCATTGATTGTGTTATCAAAGTTTATTTCCATATTCCGCTGCACAAATACTTGTTACATTTTTCATTTATTGTTAAACAACACAATCAGAGAAACTCTGATCCTAACAATTGGTATCAGAGCTTTGGACAGTCAAATTTGATCTAACAATCATTTGACGTAAAAGTTCAGCTCGATTTCATTGATACTTTCGATTGTTCGTAATTAGTTGAAAAACAGAGTAAGGGATAATCACGTACAAAAGTTGATTATTCAGTATCGGTAAAACAACCAGAATGACGTCATAATCACAAGACATTCATAGCACTGGCTCACTCTTCAAACCACCTATGTTGGTGTTGTGGGTGATTTTTTGCTTACATATCCTGAATGATATTCTGACTATATTTCTGTTATTGTGATCAGGGTACCGGATCAGGATATTGGTTACATCCTGATACAATATCCTGGTAGTGACTAATTAATTCACGTGCAGATTAATGGAGCAAGTCTATAACGTTCGAGTGGACTTCTTCTCCTTAAGACTCGGGCTAATCTGTTGGAATAGGAACGTTGAAGCCGGAAGACGTGGACTATGACGTTCACCAAGGGAATATTCGTTTTATCCCGGATTAGTAGGCTAGTTAGTTATTATCGTTTTACTATAAATAGGATTGATCGGATCAGATAAGGGGACACACAATTCATCGTACACTCTTGCTCTCTACTAGCTACAATCACAACACACTTACACTTGTATTCAAATCGCATTGTAACACTTAGTTGATCCGCATCATATCCTGCACTGTATCCTCACTTTTGAAGTAATAAGAAGAACAAGGCAGCTGCGATTGTCAGCTCCCGAGGTTTTGTGCCGGCAGTCTAGATTGATCAAGGGCTTTCTTCGTACATCTCATGTCAACATTTACATTTTTGCTCATTATTTGATCATTGATATAGCTTGGTATCCTGAGCTATATCCTGAAAACTGTTTTTGCAAACATCCAAATCAACATATTTTTCACAAACACTCCTAGCACACTACCTCACTTAACTAATTTGATCACTTAATTGCTTCGGTAATTTTTGACCAAAACAATTTGGCGCCCACCGTGGGGCAAGTGGTGCTATTTCTACTGAAAGCTTTTGCAAAATCATTACTTGGTTTTCTATTTTCAAAACTTTTTACTAAACTATTTGCAATGGCTTCAAAATCCAACATGAGCTCTTCTACCGTGTCTTCTACAACCTCTGCAACAATTGGTTCGGTACTTCCACCACCTCCAAGAACTCAAGCTTCTTCACAGCCTCAAGCTCCTCCAAGGAGTACCGAAGCCTACATATCTCGAGATGTTGTTCCTAATAACCAAGGATCCGCCGCTTCAGGGAGAATTCCTATTATGGCTTCTAATGATGAAATTCTAACTTTGTTTGGTAGTATACAGGATCAGATGAAGCAACAGTAGGAGACCAACCAGATGCTGATGAGAGAGATACAACTCTTGAAATCCAGCTCAAGCAGGCCTGCTGAGGATACCATCACTCCCTTGCAACCCAGGGCTTTGAACTTCAACTCGGCAGTATATACCGAGGATAACAGGGGCAATATCGTGCCTAGCCATTCCCAGAATCATACTCCTGAGATACCCTCTTCGGTTAGGGTGTCAACTGTTAGAAGTTTGGGATATGCTTCAGGATATGGCCATAATCCTCAGACTGGTAACATGTCTAATAATACTAATACTCTTGTTACTAATGGTATTGGATCTTTGCAGGATGCAGGTACGACATCAGTACTTTCCAGGGAGCTTCAGAAGTTAAAGGATATGATATCTAGTGTACCTGGGGTAGTCCAGCCGATTCCAGAAGTATCCCAGGATAGCCACAGGATATCTCGGTTTGCATATCCTATATGTGATGCTGAAATCCCAAAGAGATTTCAGACCCCCAACATGAAGCTCTATGATGGAACCACGGATCCTGAAGAGCATATTGCCCAGTATAGGGAAAGGATGGAAATTAACCCTATCCTTCCGGATCTCAAAGAAGCATGCCTCTGCAAGGGTTTTGGTTCCACCTTAACAGGATCTGCCTTAAAATGGCTCTTGAACGTTCGTCCTCATTCAATTACCTCATTTGCTCACTCAGTCAATTTATTTAGTAGTCAATTTTCTTGCAGTCGAACTTTTAAAAAACTAACCAGTGATCTCTACAGGATAACTCAAGGAACTCAGGAATCCTTAAGGGATTATGTGAACAAGTTTAGCCGGGAATCCTTAGATATCCCACATCTTGATGTTGTAACAGCTGTGCAAGCATTCAAGATGGGATTACAAAAAGATTCTTAATTTTACCAGGATCTTGTAATGAATCCCTGCAAGAACCTGGATGAAGCCCGGAACAGAGCTTTAAGATATATTCGACTGGAGGATGATAAAAAGATGCAAGAGAGGATAAATTCATCCTCAACCTACTAATCAACCAACAGGAAGTCAGAATCCTCGTACAAGCCATATCGTTCTAAGCCATATGGCAGGAATGACAGTAAGAAAGTGAATGATGTTGAAGACAAGGATCCTGAGGAGTATCCTGAATTGTCAGAATATTGTTTTTCTGTTAATATACCTGAACTAATGTGTGCTATGCAGGGTTTAGGAGACAAAGCAAGATGGCCTAGGAAGAACCAGCAAAAAGCTGACTGGAAGGATAAATCCAAGTGGTGTGCCTTCCATGAGGATTTCGGACATGTTACGGAAGATTGCATTGCCTTGAGGAAAGAAATAAGCTATTTGCTGAGCAAAGGATACCTGAAGGATCTTCTGGGAAGAAAGAAGAATAAGGGTCAGGATACTGAGAAGGATACTGAATGAGCAACATCACCTCCTGCAGATGCCAAGATAATTAACTTTATTTATGGAGGATCCGACATTTGTGGAACTTCCTACTCCGCTGCAAAAAGACATGCAAAGGAAGCTAAGGCAGAGAAGGGAGATAAGCCCACAAAGATGACAACCTTGACAACTGATAGAATGATCACGTTAGACAGTGATGACAGGGATACCGTCCAGGATCCTCACCATGATGCTTTGGGTAATAACTTTATATGTTGCTAATCATTTTATGCGCAGGATACTGGTGGATAATGGCAGCTCCGTCAACATAATTCAACTAGAAACATTGAAGAGAATGAATGTATCCCCGATGGATATCACATCAAAGTCCACTGTACTTGTTGGGTTCAGTGGAGAGGCCAGGAATACTGTGGGAGAAATAAAGTTGCCGGCATATGTTGAAGGGGTCAACTCAATGCAACGCTTCTGTGTCATGGACTCCTTATCCTGCTACAATATAGTTAGGGGTGGATTTCCATAACATAAGGATCACGGATCCTCAAAATGTAGCCAGGATCACGGATCCTCAATTTGGGTTGAATTAAGGATACTCAGAAGACGTTGCAAGAATAAGGATCCAGGATCCTCATTGTTATCCTTACACTAACGGTTGTTTCCACTATATTTGAACTTGTTTTGCAGGAATACGAATGGGACTTGGTCTTGCCGAGATTCCAGGAGAATATACTCCCATATTCTACACGTGCATGGCTGATTCGACCGTTAATGAAGTCGTGGGACGCTAGCATGATTTGTGGATTGTTTGTTAGTTAGATTATTTCCATTTTTATAAGGGGATAACAAGCTTGAATTAGATAGAACAAGTTAGCAAACACACACACTCGAGAACTCTCTCCAACATATTGGCGATTTCACACTATTTGCACACTAGTGATCTTTGTAACAAGCTTGTTATTATCCCGAGTTGTAAACATATTTAGTCTAATCTAATCGGTGATTGGTAGTTTCCATCACCCGAGGTTTTTTATGCCGGAGATCATATATTGATCAAGGGCTTTTTCCTCGTATAAATCCTCATGTCCAACATTTGTTACATTCATTCTTTGTTCATTCATTCATTTGTTCATATAATCAAGCATCACACCTCACAAAATCAGATTTGGTTACATTATCCTTGTGTGATTTTTGACCAAAACAGTTTGGCGCCCACCGTGGGGCAATTGGTGCTTCATTTCTTAAAATCTTCAGTCATTTCGTTCATTTCTTTTCGTTACCTTTGATCACATGGCTTCTCAACCGAAAAACACTTCAAGCTCCATGCCAGTATTCACCTCTTCACAGGGCATTCCACCCTTGCCTCGTGCACCTTCTGGATCCCAGAAGAATGTTGAGAATGCTCTGAAGAAACAAACCTCTGTTTTCTCAAAACCGGCTACTACTGCTTCTTCTGGCCCTACTAATAATGATCTTTATTCTTTGATTTTGCAGATGAAGGATTACATGCAGCAGCAGGACAAAACTAGTGACAGGATCCTTCGAGAAATTAATGAAATCAAGAAATTGAAGAGATCAGCGGAGGATCACTCTCCATTGATACCTAGATCATTGAACTTTGATTCTCCAGCCATAACTGCCCAGCACTCTACATCATCAGGCATTCAATATCAGGGTGGATCATCAGATATACGCTTTGGATCATCGGCAATGACACAGGCCCAAGAGTCATACTTTCAACCTTCGGGATCCTCTCTTCAGCCTCAAGGATCCTCCTTCAGATCTGGAGGATATATTGGAGCGCAGCAGGTTCAAGGATCCTACTCGCAGTATCCAGGATTCTCTCAAGTTCAAGGATCCTCTCAGGTCCAAGGATCCTCTCAGGTTCAAGGATCCTCTCAGGTCCAAGGATCCTCTCAGGTTCAAGGATCCTCTCAGGTTCAAGGATCCTCATCTTAGGTTTACGGATCCATGGATTATCCTCCAAGGCCCCCAATCTCGATGAATCAAGGGTCCAACATCTTTCAAGATCAAGGATCCTTAAGAAGTGCAGAGCCCAGAAGTTCAGAGATTCATTTGGGAGACTTCATACCTATGCAAACTATTTCTTCATCTGGTCCCTCAATCCTACAAGAATCTCGCCAATATGGATTCACATCAGGAATCCCAAACCCGAATCCTTCAGGAGGTAACACTTTAAATACTTCTTATAACACTAACCATGGCTTTGTGCAGGATATAGGTATCAACCAAGCTATGGCTAGGGAATTGTAGAAACTCAAGGATATGATATCCAACGTACTAGGGGTGGTTAAGCCCATTCCTGAAATTCCAGATGGAAGCCACAAGATATCTCGCTTTGCACCACCTATCTGTGATGCAGAGATACCAAAGATATTTCAAATACCAAGCATGAAGCTCTACGATGGTACAACTAATCCAGAAGAGCATATAGCTCAATACAGGGAGAGAATGGAGATCAATCCCATTCCTGAAAGATTAAAAGAAGCATGCTTATGCAAGGGTTTTGGATCCACATTAACAGGATCAGCTCTTAAGTGGCTGCTAAGTCTTCCTCCATTCTCTATTACTTCATTTGCTAATCTAGTTAATTTGTTTAATAACCAATTCTCATGTAGTAGGAGGTTTAAACGATTAACCAGTGATCTTTATAGGGTAACACAGGGTCAAAATGAATCATTTAGAGATTATATCACTAAATTCAGTAGAGAATTCTTAGAGATTCCTAATTTGGATATTGCTACGACTGTAGAAGCCTTCAAAACGGGTTTGCTTAAGGATTCACAATTTTATGATGATCTTGCCATGACCCCTTGCAGGAACCTTGATGAAGTGAGAACCAGGGCCCTTAGATTCATCCGATTAGAGGATGATAAAAGGATCCAGGAAAGACTGGCAGGATCCTCAAAGCAGGAAAAACAAGGATCCTATTACAAGAATAACAAATCTAAGCCTCACAACAAGTTTGATAATCAAAATGTGCATGCAGTGGAACAAGAAGAGGGTGATGAAGATTACCCATCCATTTCTGATTATTGTTTTGCTGTTGATAACAATGAACTAATCCTTGCCATGCAGAATTTGGGTGAAAAAGCTAGATGGCCTAGAAAAAATGATAAGCCGGCTGCTACTAAGGATAAGTCCAAGTGGTGTGCCTACCCTGAAGATTTTGGTCACTTAACTGATGAATGCATGGCGCTCAGGAAAGAGATTGGTTACTTATTGAGCAAAGGATACTTGAAGGAGTTGTTGGGGAGAAAAAAGTCAAGGATCCAGGATCCTGAAAAAGTCCCAGAAAGAGCTCCTGCTCCTCCTGCCGATGCACAAATTATCAACTTCATATCTGGAGGATCAGACATATGTGGCACTTCCTTCTCAGCAGCCAAGAGGCATGCCAAAGAGATGAAGATGGATAATGGGGATAGACCCATTCGAACCTCGATCCTTACACAGGAGAAAGTTATATCCTTTGATGAGGATGATCTTGTTGATATTCAGGATCCTCATCATGATGGTCTTGTTATTACTTTATTTATATCTAACCATTTTGTTCGCAGTATTCTTATAGACAGCGAAGCGCAGTAAACATCATTCAGCTTGATGTCCTAAAGAAGATGAACATTCCTGAATCGAAATTTATCCCAAGATCATCAGTTCTTGTGGGATTCAGTGGAGAAACCAAGAATACATTGGGGGACATCAAACTTTCAATATACATAGAAGGAGTTAATTTTTTTCAAAAGTTTTGTGTTATTGATTGCTTATCCTGTTGCAATGTTATCCTTGGCAGGCCATGAATACACGACATGAAGGTAGTTCCATCTACATATCATCAATGTGTCAAACTCCCTACTCCTTGGGGTGTGGAGAAAATTAAAAGTGACCAACAAGAAGCTAAAAACTGTTATACTTCATCGATGAAACCAGCTTCGAGACCCAGGGAGCAATAACAATTAAAGTATCCTCCAAGAGAAGTCCTGGAGGCAAGAGAACAAGATGTGAAGGATATCCTACTGGATCCTGAATCCAAAATTTTTATAGGATCCGGGATCCTCAATAACATTGAGCAGGATCTAGTATCCTTTCTAAAGAGAAGAAAAACTACTTTTGCCTGGAAACATGAGGACATGACAGGTATTTCTAAAGATGTTATTACTCATAAACTTGGCATTGACAGGTCATTCAAACCCATACATCAAAAAAGGAGAAAGTTTGCACCTAAAAGGAATGCCATTATACAGGAAGAGGTAGACAAACTGCTTAGGGCAGGTATGATTAGAGAAGTTAAGTATCCAAGATGGTTAGCCAATGTGGTTGGTGTTCAAAAGAAAAATGGAAAGTGGAGGGTATGTGTCGATTTCACTGATTTAAATAAGGCATGTCCCAAGGATCCTTTCCCATTACCCCACATTGACTCCATGGTGGATGCTACAGCGGGTCATGAGTTGTTAACTTTCATGGATGCTTCATCTGGATTCCAACAAATTCAGATGGAACCATCTGATCAAGAGGATACAGCCTTTGTGACCCCTACTGGTATCTATTGTTATATTGCTATGCCATTTGGACTAAGAAATGCAGGTGCTACATACCAAAGGCTAGTGAATATGATGTTTAAAGAACAAATTGGACACACAATGGAAGTCTATATAGATGACATGGTGGTTAAGTCCAAGAAAGCTGAGGATCACCTTGGAGATTTGGAGGAAGCATTCAATATCCTTGACAAGTTCAATATGAAACTGAATCCTTCCAAGTGCCACTTTGGTGTGAAAGCTGGCAAGTTTCTAGGTTATATGGTGACAAAAAGAGGCATAGAGGCAAGTCCAGAGCAAATCAAGGCAATTGTGAACATCAAGTCACCTGCCAATGCTAAGGATGTTTAAAGATTGACAGGAAGGATCGCAGCCTTGAATAGGTTCATCTCAAAATCAACAGAGAAATGCAAAGAATTCTATGACATTTTGAGAAAGGACAAGAAATTTGAGTGGACGGAAAAGCATGAAAATGCTCTCAAGGCACTAAAGGATTACCTATCCTCAACTACAGACTTAATGAAACCAGAAAAAGGGGACATATTATCCTTATATTTGGTAGTATCCTCTAAGGCAGTAACTGCAGTCCTTGTTAAGGATCACGAAGGTACACAACATCCTGTATATTATGTAAGTAAAAGTTTGCTTGATGCTGAATCCAGGTATTCTCATTTAGAAAAACTTATCCTTGCTTTAATTATGGCATCTACTAAACTACGCCATTTAAGAATGTTCTCAGGAAACCTGAAAAGTCAGGAAGGATGGCTAAATGGGCAGTAAAGCTTAGTGCCTATGATATAAGATATGAGCCAAGAACTGCCATTAAATCCCAAGCCTTGGCTGACTTTGGGTAGTGATCTACAAAGAGAAGCTGAGTTAGAAGTTCAACAGCTTGAAGAGACTAAGGATCCTTGGGTACTCTTCACAGATGGAGCCTCTAATGTCAAAGGAACTAGACTAGGCATACTACTAAAATCGCCACAGGGGGACATAATACCCCACTCCATTGCTTGTGAGTTTCAAACTACTAATAATGAGGCTGAATATGAAGCCTTAATAGCTGGTTTGCAAATTACCAAGCATATGAGGATCAGGTATCTTGAGGTACATGTAGATTCATTATTAATTACTAATCACTTTAATGGATCCCATGCTGTTAAAGGTGAAAAACTAATCAAATATCTAGAGATTGTCAAGAATTTGGCAGACTTTTTTATTCTTTTAGTTTGACACAGGTACCTAGGGAAGATTCCTGAGGATATCAAAATTCCCATTATCCTCATCTTGGCTCCTGCTATTGAGGATCACATAACTATGGAGATAGTAGAGGATTCTGCAATAATACCTAGTGATGATGCACAATCACATTTAGGATCATGGATCCTTCTGATCATGAGATACATACAACATGGAGAGATTCCTACAGGAGAAAATCCTAGAGCTTTCATAGTCAAGGTATCTCAATTTACAATATTAAATAAAATGTTATATAAACGATCTCTTGCAGGTCTATATCTAAGATGCATAGAGGATCCTAAAATCCAAGAAGTCCTAAAGGATTTTCATGAAGGAGATTGTGGAAACCACATTGGAGGCAGAGCACTGTTCTCAAGGATCCTTAGAACAGGTTACTATTGGCCTACTATGAAGAAGGATGCTGTGAATTATGCCAAAAGATGTGATGCTTGTCAAAGACATAGTAATATCCTTCATTAACCAGCAGAGCTCCTACATCCGATATCCTCTTCCTGGCCATTCATGAGATGGGGAATGGATATAGTTGGTAAACTTCCCAAGCACCAGGAGGAAAAGTGTTTATGCTTGCTATGACTGATTACGTTTCCAAGTGGATAGAGGCTGAAGCCTTTGCTCAAGTCAGAGAAAAAGAAGTGATATCCTTTATTAAAAGAAACATTATTACTAGATTTTGTATTCCTTCTGAAATTGTTTGTGATAATGGATCCCAATTTATTGGGAGTAGAACTACTAACTTTTGTGATAGTTAGGGGATTAAGATGATAACATCAACACCAGTCCATCCACAAGCTAATGTTCAAGCAGAATCATCCAACAAGATCATCATCAACAACTTGAAGAAAAAGCTTGGATCCAAGAAAGGGAAATGGGCAGAAGAATTACCTTATGTGTTATGGGCTGATGGGACAACTCCCAAGAATGCTACTGGCCAGACTCTGTTCTCTTTAGTATTTGGAGCAGAATCAGTGATTCCTACAGAAATGGTGGTTCTTAGTGCTAGAACAAGCATCCGTGATCCTGAAGGAAATGCTGAAAACTTGGTTCAAGACTTGGATACCATAGAAGAACTCAGGGATTTGGCATGGATAAGATTGACTAGCTACCAACAAAGGATGGCTGGGGCATATAACAAAAATGTCAGGATCAGAAAGTTCCAAGTCGGTGACATGGTGTTGAGGAAAGCATTCCAAAATGCCACAAATCCTGCTGATGGCAAGTTAGCACCAAAGTGGGAATGCCCCTATCTTATTGAAGCTGAGGCAGGAAAGGGGGCATATCGTTGATTGACAATGGAAGGTGATTCACTACCAAGAGCTTGGAATGCTGTCCATTTGGAGAAGTATTTCATGTAAGAAGGGTCATGGATCCTTGATCATTTTCATGCCCGTTATACATGAAGCATCCTTGGAGGATATGTGATCCTCACTCTGGTAATGGTCAGTTCCTAGTTTACCTAATCCTTTACTTTATTACAAGGAGAGGGATCCAGGATCCTTTATCCTTTTTCACTAAAGTTATGAGTTTTGCAGAAGTTTATGCATCCTTGACAAAGGATCAAGTATCCACGCAAGTCTCCTAAGTTTTATGGGTTTATCCCCAGTTTTTGGGCTTGTCCCCAGTTTAAGGTATCTAATACCTTCTACGAATCAGGTTCTAATACCTTCGCCAGTAGCGCACGATTATCCTGGTGCAGTTAAAGGCAATGGGACCAGTACCCGCTTTAGGGGCTGACAATTTCATTGTACTAGCTGTATTCAGGATCCTAAGTATAATGGTAGACGTACCATACATCCATTCCTAGGGTTTCTAAGGTTTTCACGTTAGCTAAGGTTTTGGCATCTTCATGTCACTAAGTTGGGATAGTCGCCAGTTTGGGCCATACTCCAGTTCACACAAGATCCTTTGGGCTTGTCCCCAGTTTTTGGGCTAGTCCCTAGTTTTTGGGCTTGTCCCCAGTCTATTGGGCTTGTCCCCAGTCTATTGGGCTTGCCCCCAAATATTAACTCTTTCATTTACAAATTGGCTTAGTCCCAAGTTATCTCATGTTTCAGGTTTCTAAAACTAAACAGTTAAGGATCCAGGATCCTAACTTTTTATCAAGCTTTAGCTTTGATGATCACAGTTGTAAGTGTTAAGGATATAGGATCCTAACTTGGATTCTCTGGTATGATCCTTATTTACCTTAACTACTATACTTGATTTATCTATGTTACCCTTATACTTTGACAACAACATATGTGATTCTAAAATTTCACCACTTTCTGAACTTTTCGATTATAGGATATTTGATCCTTGATCGTATCCTAAACTTCTTGACTTAAACTAATTTTTTTACATTCATTACCAACTTGTATATTTAAAGTAACATGCAACAACAATTGAAAGGTAAACAAACACATAACGTATAACACGAGATAGCCAAAAGATTAAAGTTTTATTTATCAGAAGTTAAACCCTTTGGAGGTTGTCAAAATTGTCTACCCCAAGCATCTACCAGCAAAACGTGGCCCGTCCGCTGGGGTAGGTAAAGGGTGTCCATATTAACAAGGTCTAAATGCAGGAAATAAAGACGGCAGGATAACAAGTGGTTTCATCCCCCAAACAGAGGATCCATCCACCACCCATTATCCTACCTATTGTCCCAAGGATCCATGATCCTTAAACCTAAAAACTATTGTTTAGAGTTATTACAGACCAACATTGTTCACCATCAAAACACCATTAAACAAAAACCACAAACCAATAAAAATGGGCTCCGGCCACGTCTAGAAATTTCCATCATCGCCCATTGTGCAGCCTAAACCTTCGCTGCGTCATCCCCACCAGCTGCTCCTTTTTCTTGATCCTTCTCTCCACTGCCACCAGCATCGATTGTCAAGACCTCCTCAGCCTCCTCTTCATCGTCCAGCTCAGCCAGCTTTAGCTTCCAGGCTTCTTGATCCCAAGCAGACCTATCGAAGGAAGGATCCTCAGCTTCCATTGCCATTTGAAATTTGATCTTGAGCATGGCAATTGTAGCAGAGAGTTTGGCTCCCTCCATCACCTCCTCCTTCTCCTGCTGGGCTGTAGCTTGGGTCAGGACCAACTCCTTTTTCACCAGATTGAGCTCCTTCTCGAGGGAGGAGATTGTCTTATCCTTAGCCAAGAACAACTTCTAGAAGTCCAGGTGTTTTTGCTCAGCCTCTTCAGCATGTGAATCCAGGAGCATCTGGATCTCAGCAAATTTCTGCATAAAACAAGCATATGGTCAGGATCCGTTATCCTCAAATAAGGAAGATCAGACTTAAGGATCCGAGATCCTTACCTCAGAGACGTATTCCTCAAACTGGTGTTGGATCAGAGGCAGGCCTTCAAGAGCTTCAGCAGCTTTCCTTTTCTTTCCGCCCTTGCCTTTGGTGCTGGCACCCTTAGGATGTGGGATGCTGGGACTGGTGGTAAGCTGTTTCTTGGCAGACTTAGAGAGAGCAAAAGCATCAAGATCACTAACACTGAACCGGGAAGCTGATTTGGAAGATTTTCCAGCGCCTACAAATGCCAAATAACAGATAAGTATTCATATTTTTCATTCATTTTTAACAGTTATTTATTTATGCGTATGTATGGATACTTACTTGACATGGTGAAGGAACTAGAGGATTGTTGGATCTGAGTTTGGTTTTGATTGTATTTTACGTTTGAATTAGAATGAAGATGGATGAGTTGTGCAGCGGAATTAAGATGGAAACAAACTTTGCATACAATCAAACGAGAGTATTGCTTTGATCAAACACTTTTCACAAAGAACCGAAAGATTGAATTTATTTCAATTACGATTACAATGCAATGTTGAATGCAAACTCCCCCTCAGCCAGAGCTCAGTGTTTGTTCATGCAGAGAAGACGATTTTGCAAAGAGCTAATAGAACAGTACAGAGCACTGTCCTATTTATAGGCACTAGCAAACCACTGAACATCTAAGCTGACGTCACCATGAAAGTGACATCTTACCTCCTAACAAACTCTAACCTCTGATCAATACAAACACTGCTATACTAACTACTGTTGTTACATTTCATTACACAAAAGACATAATAAACCACTGCTGCATCCTTCCACTGATGTGAACCCAGCAGTACTTGTCCGGATCAGCAGTGCTTGACTCAAAGCAGTAGATTGAACAGTCAGAGCTTTAGTCTTCCATCAGGTCTTTACTTGATCAGCAGTTTGTAGGTCAGCAGTTTGCACAATCAGTAGATAGGAGGTCAGCAAATGTTGAAAACCAATTTCAAGGGGAGAGACTTGTATGTAACATCTGCTTATTCTGGATCCACTGCTCTGACCCAATTTTGGCTTTAATTATCTGTTCCTTTGATAGGGTTTAATCCCAACAATCTCCCCCTGTAACAGATAATGCCAAAACCCTTCATTATTGTGGAACTTTATTGCCTCATCAACAGTTTCCTTATCTGACCTTTAAGTTGTAGCTCAAAGTCTAGGGCATCTGTGTCATCTTTATCCCTACCAAGTGGAAGATCAAGGAGATCCTGCATATCTTCAAGACTCAGGCCAAGAGCTTGTTCCCTTGTTATTTTCTTCACTTCTCCACCAGACCTGAACATAGTCAATACATGGGTCCGTTTGTCAGTTTCCCACTTTAGTACTTTTGAGCCTGGTGGGTTTCTTGGGAGATTTTTATTTGAAGAGGTGTTTGGAGATGCTGGCCTATTTAGAACTGTCTGAGCAGTACTTGCAGGTTGACTCAGGCCAAGAGTATCAGCTATCATCTGTTTAATGCCTTCCTTTACACACTCATCTCCTGCCTTTAAGTCTGCCACTGTATCAGTAACCAGTTGTTTGTGTGGCCTTCTTTTGTAGATGGCTGCACCAGCTGGAGCAGTGGCTCTCCTGATTTGCAGCTTTGATGGTCTCTTTGAAACCTCTGCTTCAGGATAGTCAGGTTTTTGTGGAACTGATGGATCTTTCTTTCTTAGCTCTTCTAACCTTTTGTAGGTGGCCCTGACTACATCTTCTTTCCATCTTGCCACTTGATGTTTAGACCCATAATCAGCAGCAACTAGTTCCTCTTTCATTCTCTTCAGCTCAAGTGATTTTTCAGGCACATTCTTTTTGTATTTTGACCATTCTGGAGGAGTATGTTTAACCTTTTTCTTTATCATTTCTTGAATCCTGGCTGCTTCTTGCTCGAGCTCAGGAATGGTCCACTCCTTGTACATGTGCTTATCTCCCTTATATTTCTTTGTTGCCATGATGCTTTCAATGTAGTCTTTTCTTAGAGTTTCATCTGCTCTTTTTGAGATCTGTTGACATACATTTTTTGCAAATTCTTCCAGGGATCTGACTTGTGTGAGCAAGTATTGATAGTTCTGCTGTATTTCCCTATCAGATTTCCCTTGTGTATTTCTTTTTGAGATATTCTCTGCTTGCTTAGCCTTGATTTTTAAGTATTCTTCTATATTGTTGGGCATGGGATATCCTTTAATTGATGGCAATCTCCTTTTGACAGGGTCATCCTCATAATAAAAGGACTTGATTTCTTCTCTGACTGCTATGAGCTTAAGAGGAAATTGAACACCTGCAGGAGCTAAGGGCTGTTGAGCTTGTGCTGATGAGAGAGGAACATGCTTGGGTATTGTAACAAGTGACAAAGATTTTGAAGATGTTGGTGGTGGTGAAGTGTCATCATCTTTCAGGATTAGCCTTCTCCTTTTTGTTTGAGGAGGGACTGATGATGCTTTGGGTGGAACAGTGGTGGTAGTTTGAGTGGCAGTGGTTTGTGATTGACTAACAGTTGTTGAAACAACTGGTGCTTCAACCACTGTTGTCATTACAACAGATGTTATAACATCTACTGTCTTTTGCTTTTTGGCAGGAGAAGATGGTGCTGAGGTTGTTTTTGGTGGTAATGGTGGTGGTGGTAAGGCAGTGGTTGTGGTGTGTGTTGAAGTGGTGTGTGTTGAAGTGATAACATATGTTGAAACCTCTGAAGTACCATCAGTAGTTGATACAACAGGAGTTACAACAGCTGTTTGGATGGAGGTTTGATGTTGGTGGCTTTTGGATGGTGGCTTTGGAGTATGCTTTGGAATTCTGGATGGTGTGGACTTGGGTTCCCTCACTTTTGTAGTGGGATTTCTTTTTGGCTTAGGATTTTTAGCATCCTTTAGCTCAGAACAACCCTGCGCATTCAGCTCCATGTAAGCTCTTTTCTCCTCAATCCACCTTGACATATCCTTTGCCTCTCTGTCCCTTTTCACACTCGCTATAGCTTCATCAAGTGCATTTTGGGTAACATCAACCTTTTTGCTACCATCTGGCAAAGGTATCTGCTTGGTCATATTCTCCATGTCTGGTTCTATGTAGAGACCATCATCTACTCCCTTTTTCTTCCATTCTTTAAGTTTCTCCCCCTTTTTGGCATTATCTGGGGGTAATTGATCAATGAAGAGAACAGTTGGAGGAGCAGTTCCAGTGGTTTTCAATAAATGGGCCTTGAGAGCCTTGATGTCTGCTTGTGTGTTCTTGAACCTAGACTCCATGATGTTTCTCAGCTTTTGTACATGTATTTCATGTTGCTGATCAGCCATTTGTTTTTGTTGTTGGAGAAGAGGTTGAAATAGATTCCAGAGCTCATTTGTAGCAGATGCTTGTGGTGGAGCAGGTGCTTGACGTGGAGCAACAGTGGATTGCATCTTTTGTACTGTCAACAACTGTTGCATCATTTCTTTGATATCTGCAACTGAAGTATCCAGTTTATCAACTCGTTCCGTCAATTCCAAATATTTTAAACCATCACCCAATTTAATGGGATCGTTTGATTTCCCACTAGCAGTGGTTTTATCAGTGGTTGAGGTAGGGAGTGTACTCCAAACATTAACCACTGATGCCCCTTTTTCTTGGTACTGGGGTCTTCTTCCTTTAACACTTGACAATCTTTTGATGTTGCCAGTGGTAAAAAAGAATCCACTGGTAGATGTCAGAGGTGCTATGGAAGGAATTGCCTCCAAGGAAGTCTTATTAATGTAACCATTGTCCAACTGTAAACCAATGGGTTCAACAGTTGTAGTGGCTGCTTCACCTGGATTACCACCAAGAGTTACTTGTAACTCAAGGGGTGTAACCTCCTCAGGTTGTGTTGGTGGGTTAGTAAAGATTGATACATCAGACCCAGTTATTTGTTGAGGCATGTTCTCATTGATAGGTGATTGAGAAGGACTGGTTAGTGCCAGGTTCAAATCAATTGCATCCAACAGAAGTTTAGTTGGTGGGGGAATTGTGGATGTGATGTTTGGTGTAGAAAGAGAATTTGCCCTGGGCATTGGGATGTGGATGATGGAAGCGAGTGATTCCAGAGCATCATGTTGTGGAGTCCCTATGTTTACAACCTGTTCTTTTTGAGAAGAAGCAGGAGGAGTTTCGGTTATGGGTTGAGATATTTGAACCAACTGCTGTGAGGAAGAAGCAGCAGTGGTTTCTTGTGACTTTTGTTTTGTCATAGGCAGTTTCTCTGGTATCTCATCCTCCAGAGTTGCCTTTTTGATGGGTTTGGGGGGTTTTTGAGTTTTTCTTTTTATTGGCTTTTTGGTGATTGTAGGTGTGGGTTTCAAAGCAGTTGTTTTGCTACTTTGATCACCTTGAGCAGTGGGCTCAGCAGCAGATACCTGAGGAGCAGTGGTAGCTGCTAAATTCTGCTCAGGCACCTCTACTTGTGTTTTGCAATGTGTTGACATTCTTGTAAAAGTTTCAGCAGTTAAGCTGTGCATTTTGTAAAGAGTCACCTTGATTTATTACAGCAATATCATCCTTACTGAATTTCTTTTCAAAATAATAGCTTAAAAACCTTGGAAACAGTAAGAATGATTTTGTTTCAACATTTTTAACCAGATCATTAAAAATTTCCCGGGAATAATTAAAATTTTCTTCTTGAAGAATAGCATATCCCAGATTTTGAATTTTTAATGGTATTTCATTGAAAACAGTGGTTTTGTTTGAAACACACATCAGAAGGGTATGAAATAAAAACCTTGTTGCAGAAGGGAAGTAACCTTTTTGTAAGGTGTCCTTTTTCACTTCTGCATTATACCCTCTTTCCAGAAAATCATTTTTTAACTCGTTTTTGGGAAAAGTAATTTTACCTTCCTGATCGTCGAGTTGAAAGACCTCTGAGATGGATTGTGGTGTAATCTTGACGGCTTTACCTTTTAGAGAAGAGTGGATGGCTATTACAGTGTCTCCTTGTTTTTCAAGGGTTGCATTCTTCCAAAACTCTCTTTGGGTTATCAAGTAAATTGGTGCATCTGCTGTTAACAAAGTTTTGTACTTCGATGCAGATATGGTATCAATGATGGAGTTGAAGATATTTGTGGTGCCGGGTTTTGTGAGAAGACCCAGAAGATTGTGAGATGGTTTGTGTGGAATTTCAGTGGGTTTTGCCTTTTGAGAGGCTTGTTTGGATGTTGATTTGGAAGTGGGTTTTGCAGATGACTTCGATTTTGTCATTTTGGAGATGATGATCGAAGAAAGTTGTGAAGGGATTTGAAGAAAAACTGCTTTGAGAAGAGAATTTTTGAGAATTCAATTCGACAGTAAAACCCTTTTTCATAGCAATCCCTCACAAAGTGATGTCTGATGTCGATGTGTTTGGTGGTTGAATGGGAAACTGGATTTTTGATGATATTTTCTGCTGCCTGGCTATCCAACATGAGTGGTGTCTTTAAGGCAGTGATACCAAAATCCAGCAACTGATTTTGAAGCCACAGGAGTTGGGCTGTACAGCTTGCAGCAGCAATGTATTCAGCTTCAGCAGTGGATGTTGAAACAGCTGCTTGCTTTTTGCTTTGCCATGAAACTAAGTAATCACCTAGAAACTGGCACCCTCCTGAAGTGGACTTCCTTGTGGTGTGACATCCAGCAAAGTCACTGTTTGAAAAACCTGAAAGCTTGATATTCCCATTAGCTGGATACCAGATACCAAGTGTGGGAGCACCTTTTATGTATCTGAAGATCCTTTTTACAGCAATGAGATTTGATTTTCTGGGAGCTGATTGACTTCTTGCACAGACACATGTTGCAAACATGATGTCTGGTCTAGATGCAGTTAGGTACAATAAAGACCCAATCATGCTTCTATAAAGTGTTTGGTCAATCAGCTCATCCTTTTCATCAGACATGACAAGCTTATTTGTTGCCATGGGTGTGCTGCATGGTTTACAATCATTCATATCAAATTTGTTTAAAAGTTCTTTAGCATATTTGCTTTGATGAATGAAAGTTCCATTTTGCATTTGCTGAACTTGGAGACCAAGAAAGCATTGCAACTCACCCATTGCACTCATTTCAAACTCAGCTATCATGAGTTCTCTAAACTCTTCACACATTTTGTTACATGTGCTTCCAAAAATAATGTCATCCACATAGATTTGGACAATCATTAAATCCTTCCCTCTCCATTTAAGAAACAGTGTTTTATCAATGGTACCTCTTTTGAAACCATTTGAGAGTAGAAAGGTGGAAAAAGTTTCATACCAGGCTCTAGGTGCTTGCTTCAGGCCATACAAGGCTTTGTTTAGCCTATAGACATGATCTGGATAAAAGGGATCCTCAAAACCTGGAGGTTGACAAACATACACCTCTTCTTGAATTGTACCATAGAGGAAAGCACTTTTGATATCCATTTAAAACACCTTCATGTTGTGGTTGACAGCAAAGGCCAGGAACAGTCTTATAGCTTCCAATCTTACTACTGGGGCAAATGTTTCATCATAATCAAATCCCTCTTCCTGTCTGTAACCTTGAACCACAAGCCTGGCTTTATTCTTGACAACAATGCCCCTTTCATCAGTTTTGTTTTTAAAGACCCACTTTGTGCCGATGGGACTGACATCTTTTGGCAGTGGTACAAGCTCCCATACTTGTTGTCTTTTCAACTGTTGGAGCTCCTCTTGCATGGCTTCTACCCAGCTGTTGTCTTTTAGTGCCTCTTGGTACTTGACTGGCTGATGGAGTGATAGAAAACCAGCAAAAGGAAAAATGTTTTGGGTTTGGCTTCTTGTGAGCACCCCTTCATTTATGTTGCCAATGATTTGATCAGGTGGATGAGATCTCAAGTAGATTAAATCTCCTTGGTATGGAATGATGGCATTTGTTGGTGAAGGCTGCAAATGTGTATCATCTGAGCTAACCACTGCTGGTGACTTTGATGACCCAGCAGTGGCTTCAAAAGGTGGTGGAATAGGAGGTAATGGTGTGGACACATGCTGACTTTTATCCACTGTTTGGGGACTTTTGTCAGCAGTGTTTGTTGATATGGAAGCAGTGGTTGATGGGCTACTTTGGTCAACGACTGTTGAGGTAGCAGTGGTTGAGCTTTGACAGCTGTTTTGAACATCTGATGCTCTTCCCATTCTGACAGACTTTTGAGGGATGATGATTTCATACCCATAGTCTGGTGTTGAATCCTCTAATTGACCTGCACTGTTAGTCTTGACAGCAGTATTTTCAAAAGTGAATTTATCAAGATCAAACAGATCTGCAGGATTTGCTGGAATTTTCATTGATGAAAGTTCATTGAACTTTACATTCAAGGTCTCCTCCACTGCCTTGGTCCGTGTATTGAACACTTTGTAGGCCTTAGCAGTGGTTGAGTATCCCAGATGATAACCACAGTCAATTTTGGCTGCAAATTTTGAAATGGAATCTTTTAAGTTCAAAATAAAGCATGGGCAGCCAAATACCTTGAAGTATGAGATCAGTGGTTTGATTTTATACAGAATTTCATAAGCAGTCTTTTTGTGCCTGGGGTTTATTAAAACTCTGTTTTGGACATAGCAAGCATTGTTTACTGCCTCTGCCCAAAAAGTTAATGGCAAACCTGAATCAGCAAGCATGGTTCTGGCAGCCTCAATCAAAGTTCTGTTCTTTCTTTCAACTACCCCATTTTGTTCTGGTGTTCTAGGGATGCTGTACTGCCTTACAATCCCTTTCTTCACACAGAAGGCATCCAACTCCTTATTTTTGAATTTTGTGCCATTGTCACTCCTGAAGACTTTTACTGGAAGGTCAAATTGCTTTTCAACCTGTGTCACAAAGTCTTGCAAAATGCCTGTAGTCTCATCTTTTGAGTGTAAAAAGAAAGTCCATGTAAACCTAGAGAAGTCATCAATAATAACCAAACAATATCTCTTTTTCTTGAGACTCATGACTTGAACTGGGCCAAAAAAATCCATGTGTAGCATTTGCAAACATTGGGTTGTTTTGGACTCTTCAATGGACTTAAAAGAGCTTTTATGCTGTTTTCCTTTTAAACAGGAGACACAATGCTCAGGACATGAAAACTGTTTTTGTGGTAGGCCTCTTACCAAACCATTTTTTGAAATTTCAGTGATTGTCTTAAGATTTGTGTGCCCCAGTATTTTGTGCCAAAGTTCTGTCTCTTTGTTAGAGGCAGCTGAGAACAGACAGGCATCAGCTCTGGGACACTCTTTTGACATATCAACAACATAAACATTGCCACTTCTTTGAGCAACAAGTTTTGTTTGACCAGTTTTTATTATTGCTTCAATCTTTTTGACCATTTCTGGTCCAACAATCCTACAACACTCCTTTGTGAAAAATGACCCATACCCCTTGTCACTCATTTGTGAGACACTCAGGAGGTTGAATTTCAGACTGTCTATCAGATTGACATTTTCAAATTTTACATTGCCAGGCTATACTATACCAGACCCCAGAACTTTCCCTTTACTGTTATTCCCAAAGGATATAGCACCCCCTCCATGAATTTTGAAATCTTTGAGTAGGGCTTTACATCCAGTCATGTGCCTGGAGCCTCCACTATCAACATACCAGAGGCTATCTAAGCAGGCAGAAGCTCCCTGCACATGAAGTAAAAGGATTAGTTCATTAGGGTTTCCAAAGCCAATAAGGCTTTGGATGGGGTCTCAACAGTGTCTGGGATGGATGCAGATTGATGGACAGTGGTTAAGTCAGGGGTTTGGACAGTTTTAGGACTGTTTCTTGCTAACCACTGTTGGGGGTCTTGACCAATCACCTGTTGATAACCAAAAGGATGCCAATTCACATTAGGTTTAGAGGGCCTTTTGTAGGTCTCATAAACGTGTGGAATCCTTTTGTAAGATGGTTGTCCCTTACCTCTTCTGAACTGGTTGGCAGGGGGTGCATCAGTAACCTGAACATCTCTTTTGACAGATGTTTGGTTCAGCTGTTTTGTGACAGCTGTTTGAACTGGCACAAACAGTGGTTGGTTCTTGGTGAATTTGACAGATGATGTTGATGGACTCAATGATGTTTTAGCAGTGTATTCATTCTTTTTCACATCAAAGTTTTTGAGATACACACATGCTTGAGTTTTGTGGTTTGATTTACCACAGAAAATGCAGCTTTCAGCAGGAATAATGACACTTGTTTTGTTTAGATCATAAGCTTTTAAATGAAAACAGTCTTTTGTTAGATGATTTCTTTTCTCACAAAACTCACAAAACAGGTTATTGACCTTTTCTCTCTTCTTTCTCTTCTCAGACTCCTTTGCAACAGAGTTTTTAACCTCTGTTCGGATGTCCTTAAGAGGAATGACTTTTGCTTTTGGAGCTTTAACACCGTCAGTGGTTGTAAAATCCATGGGCTTGAAATTTTCAAGAATGTCACACTCATCAGACCATGTGGGTTTAAACTGGTATTTCTCAATCTCCTCAAAATTAGAGGATCCCATTGGTCTGTCAAGTGTGATTTTGTTACCAAGTTTATCAGTGATTTTCACTTCTTGGCCATTCTTGTTTGTGGGGATGAACTCAGTGGTTACATCAGTGGTTTGAACAGATTTTTCAAAAACAGTGTTTTCATCATCATGTTTTCTATAACCAACACCAAATTTCACATTGCTTTTAATCTGTTTTTCAAGCATAACCTCATACCCTTTGCATGATTCCACCCATTTTTCACAGGTGATCTGGGTGGACTCCAACTCCTTTTTGCAAACTTGGTATTTTTCTACCATAGTTTGGAGTTGAGTTTTGGTTATGCTCTGCTCTTCTTTCAGACTGCTGATCTCTTTCTCTTTTTCAGTCAATTTGTTTTTAAGTTCTTTTAAAGACCTTTCAAATTTGACTTCATCATTTAAGATTTTATCCCTCAGGTTTTCATTTACCTCTTTGATGTTAGCAAAGGCAATAATGCAATTGTCTGAACACAATTTTTCAAGAACGTGAGGTGATACCTTGGTAGCAGCCATCATGGCACAATCACATTGATGATTTTCTTCATCATCAGCTCTTACTTCTTTCTCACCTGCTTTCTTCTCTTCTTCTTCTTCTTTGTCCTCTTTGGACCAGGGGTCTGTCAGTGGTTCAATCATGGTTTCTGAATTTTCTCCCAGCAGCAGTTCACCAGCAACTGCATCAACAACTGCTTCAGTCACCTCATCCACTACTTCATCACTTAGCTGTTCACCTTTAGTTTCTACCCCCTCTGCTATTGACTCTAATGCCATTAAACAAAATTCATCATTAGAAGGTTCATTAAAAGCATAGAGTGCAAAATTTTCATCACCAAGCTCATCAGGCATGCTGCTCCAGTCAACAAAGCCTTGAGTGAAAAAGCTTTGCTGATCTGGTTGTACCACTGCTGGAGCAGCTGTTTGAGGTGTGACAGGTTGCACTTGTGCCTGGGGGACAGGGGTTTGAACATACTGAATTTGTGGAACAGTGGTTTGGACATAATGCACAGGCACAGGGGTTGCAGCATAGTGAGCAGTGTTAACATGGGCTACAGGGGTATATTGGGTATAGTGAACAGTGCTTTGATTTTGTGGTCTAGGGTTTGAGTTGGGATGAGTGATTATAGGACCAGTAGTTTGACTCCTGCATTCCCTAGCAAAATGACCTAGCCGATTGCACTTGTAACACTTGATTTTAGATTTATCCAACCCCACCCTTAAATTCCCATGTAACCCTGGGAATTTTCTCCCTGTTCTTTTGTAGAATTTGCTTGTTCTTACACTAAGCAATGCCAATTGATGCAAAATGTCCATCTCTTCTAAGTCAGTGGGATCAAAATGTTGCAAATCATTGAGTTCAAAGCATAAGTTATCTGACATCTGGTTTTCACAATTTGCAGTAAAAGAATAATTTGCAGAGTGAGGATCAGGGTTGTTAAAATTTCCACCAGCAGTTATATCAATGAAGTGATCATAACCCTGATCCTTACCATTGCTACCAGATTCTTCCTGACCCAAAAGAGCTGTGCTACCGAATGAATAATCATCAGCAACTTTGCCAGACTCTTGCAACTTCCTTTTCTGGTTTAACTCCCTTTCATAGGTCAGGAGTCTACCATGAAGTTGGGTCAGGGTCAGATCTTTGAACTCAGCTGAGTTTCTAGTAACAAAAGCTATGGTATCCCATTTTTCTGGTAGTGATCTAAGGAACCTGCTATTTTGAGTTGAATTTGGAAATGTTACTTTAACAAGCCTTAGTTCACTAATGAGACAACTGAATCGCTCAAACTGCTGAGTCAATGATTCACCCTTGATGTGACAAAATGTTTCATACTGCTGATTTAGAATTTCCCTATGGTTTTCAATGACTTATTCTGTTCCCCCAAACTGTTCCTTCAGCGCATCCCATAGCTCTTTGGCACTGTTACAGTGTAACAGTCCAGCATAGAAATCATTGGGTAATGCAGATGCTATGATGCTAAATGCTTTGGCATCGAGTTCGAACTTTTGAAAATCAGTTTCAGTAGAGTTTTCAGTTGGTTTAGGAAAAAACTTCTTTGCATCCTCAGCATTTGGCACCATAGGAACATGGGGACCAAAAACAACAGACCTCCAACATCCAGTATTCTGTTGAGCAAGGATGTGACCCATCCTTCTCTCCCAGATGTTGTATTCATTACGTTTAAGCATAGGTGGTTTAAAAAGCGAGCCAATGTTATTCTTATCATCTTGTGATTGTGACGTCATCCTGGTTGTTTTACAGGCACTGATCAATCAACTTTGATGGTGATTAAACCTTGCTCTGTTTTTCAACACAAACGAACAAACTATCAGTATCAACGATTATGAGCTGAACTATTTATGTCAAAATGATTGTTAAATCAAATTTGACTGTCCAAGCTCTGATACCAATTGTTGGATCTGAGTTTGGTTTTGATTGTATTTTACGTTTGAATTAGAATGAAGATGGATGAGTTGTGCAGCGGAATTAAGATGGAAACAAACTTTGCATACAATCAAACGAGAGTATTGCTTTGATCAAACACTTTTCACAAAGAACCGAAAGATTGAATTTATTTCAATTACGATTACAATGCAATGTTGAATGCAAACTCCCCCTCAGCCAGAGCTCAGTGTTTGTTCGTGCAGAGAAGACGATTTTGCAAAGAGCTAATAGAACAGTACAGAGCACTGTCCTATTTATAGGCACTAGCAAACCACTGAGCATCTAAGTTGACGTCACCATGAAAGTGACATCTAACCTCTGATCAATACAAACACTGCTATACTAACTACTGTTGTTACATTTCATTACACAAAAGACATAATAAACCACTGCTGCATCCTTCCACTGATGTGAACCCAGCAGTACTTGTCCGGATCAGCAGTGCTTGACTCAAAGCAGTAGATTGAACAGTCAGAGCTTTAGTCTTCCATCAGGTCTTTACTTGATCAACAGTTTGTAGGTCAGTAGTTTGCACAATCAGTAGATAGGAGGTCAGCAGATGTTGAAAACCACTTTCAAGGGGAGAGGCTTGTATGTAACATCTGCTTATTCTGGATCCACTGCTCTGACCCAGTTTTGGCTTTAATTAATAGTTCCTTTGATAGGGTTTAATCCCAACAAGGATGCTTCTTCGGAATCCTTTATTTTTTCTTGGAATGTCCTCACAGCAGGGTCAAGCCTCCAAAAGGCAGCAAGGCTTTCCTTTGTTGCAGGGGAGTTTTGAAGATGAGAAATTGAGATAGCTGCAAAATGGAAACAGGAAAAAGGATCAGTTATCCTTAAATGAAACAGAATCCTCCTATGATCCTTGTCTAAGGATCCTCTATCCTACCATGGGTGGTCCACTTTTTGGGGAGATCCTTCCCGTCTGGGATTGAGTCCCTCTTCACAAAAAAGAAATGGTTTTTCCAATGGGTGTCATTTTTTGTGGTCTTAAGGATTGGATGGGGCTGACCAGGTTTGTGCTTAAACAAGAATCGGTGTGAACCGTGGCTGACAAGATTATATAACTCAGCCAATTCCGATATTCCTGTCTCTATACCCTCCTACTCGATGATATTTTCCAGAGTGTACATGTAAGGACCTGCAAAATTTCCCATCAACGACCCGTAAGCGAAAACCCGGACCCCTGAAACCCTAATGTGCATGAAAAACCAAGAAAACAAGAATTTTAAGTTTCAGGCGGGCCGCGTAAAACGTAAGCTTAGGCTTACGCGGGCCGCGTCAAAGTGAAGTTGATCGGATAAGTGTTCCAGGCCACGTGCCGCACACGTGGCAGACCTACCTGTGACACACAAGCCCTATACGTAGACTAGGGGCCCTCGCGGGCCGCGTAAAAGTCTTGTGAGGGTTTACGCAGGCCCCGTAAAACCCATTTTTCTGCTATAAATTGCTTGTGCATGGCCTGATCGTCTGTGCTCGAGAAAACTTTCAAAATCACACTTATTATGTTCGAAAATCAAGTTTAAAGTAGGAAAACGCTGCTACGATCAAGGGTAATAACTCGATCACTGCTATGATATAATGTCCGATTGATTGAAACCGATCCGATGGATGTTTAAGTGCTGCCCGTATTTGGGCTATACTTTGTCATTCGTCGTGAGGTTTTTGATTTCGTGAGCTTATCGTAAATGTTGTATTAAGTTACTGACCTAGTTCGTGTGCATTGTTATTTAAACTAGGTTACACGGCTAAATCAGTAGGCTAAACTCTGCCCGTCTAAACTTGCAATGTGAGTCATTCTCTTTTTATCAAACAATGTTTTACCACACTCAAATTATTTTTAAAGGTTATAACTACACGGATTAAGTCTTGGTTATCTTGAATCACTGGCAAGTGGGGTATTGTGCACATTACTAATTTCTCACGGTTAGGTTCACCAACCTAACAGTGATAATCATCACTACTTAGGTGAAAGGACCCAATAGTGGTATGACCATCGTCACCAGGGTGTGACACGACGCCAGATAAAAATAAGATAGTAGCCATTGTAATCGCCCTTATGCTGTAATTTATAACTACGTGTCATTTTATTGAAATTGAGTGACTCGCCAGTATTTCCCCGCTGATAAATTATTTTTAAACATGTTTCAGGTGACTTACTGTGAATCAAGGAAAAGTGCTACGGAGCACTAACAAACTTGAAGTAGTGGCTCAGTAAAATAAATAAGCATGTTTTGTAAAACAGGGAATTTCCTCGTGAAATTCCTCTATTGTAAATTACAGGGTTTGTCCCAAATTATAAAATAAAATAATTGGGCATTTTCAAGTTTTAAAAGATCCTGTTAAACTTCCGCTGTCAACTCAAATAATAAACACCACGGGTTTCTGTCCCGCGGCTCCTGGACCGGGTCACACCGGGACGGGGGCCGTGACAGAAAAAGGTGGTATCAGAGCCACTGATTTAAGCCAATTAAGTATTTAGAAATACTTAATTTTTTGATTGCCATTCTGTGAATTTAAGTTGATAAATGAAATTTTAACTTAGAATTATGTGTATGTTTCTTTATGTGTGCTAACAGCATGAATGACTTGTCTGAAGCTCTTCAGAATCTCACTATCTATCCTACTGACATGGAAGTTTCCGAGGGCTTTTTCGGTTATTGGGCCGACACTGAGAAACCTATGGAATTCCAAGCCCAACCTCAGGAGAAACCTAAGTCGAAAAAGAGAAGGAGAATCGTAGGCTGGTGACGCGCACGGAGGAAGAAGCCAGCCGCACAGAGGGTTAAAAAGACTGAGGACCCAAATGATAAAGGAAAAGGAAAAGAGATCGGGGAAAGTTCAGGGCAAGCCCAGGAAATGCCACCCTGGGAGGAACTTGATCGCAAACTGGAAAATTGTGACCTCATTGGACCTGCCAATGAAGACCTCTTTAATTACCCCGCTGAATCACAACTTCCAGTTAACTTAGCACCTATTATCCCAGATCCCATTGTCAACCACCAACTTCTACCCGGAGAGCTGGAGGAATGGTGGACAAGTGATTGGCAATTTCAGAATCTCTTAAATAACCCTAACACCTTTTGCCCCCAGTTTGACCCTGAGCCTGCACCAAACCCACCAATGAGCACCGAAAACTTGGCTGAACTCCGCCACTATGGCGAGGAGCTGGTGGATGCAGGAAACAGAATTCGGGGCGAGGGGGAAAGGATATCATGGAAATACGACGAGAGGGAACGTCGTTTCTGAAGTGCCAGCTGACGGGGATCGTATGTGGTGGTGTGATTATATGTTTAATAATAATAATAAATATTAATCATAATATAATCATGTAAAATAACTTAAAATAAAATTTTTATAATATAACTGATGTGTATGGATGCATACTAATATATACAAAAATATCAACGTCGCAAAGTCGACAATTTTGGCTATATGTGTTGACATGATCATGTGTGATTGTTTTATTGTGACTGATTATTAATTATTCTATTTTATGCCAATAATTTATACATTTATATATTTAAAATTATCAGATGGAACCCGCTGTCAATGAGCCAGTTAACGAAGTAAACCAATCTGAGCAAAACAATGAGGTTTCTTAATAGGCAAGATATAGAAAACATCGTTGCCTAGGGAATAGCAAATGCTATTCCAGCAATCCTTGCTGCTGCTCGAAACCCAGTTGAACCTCAACCAACTACTCCCAGCAAACGTACTCATGGCGACAATTTTAGTAATAGTGTAAACGGAGGCGGCAACAATAATAATAATGATGATGTGATGCAAGCCCCATTTCTTAAGAAAATGAAAGCTGCAACGCCTGGTTGCACTTACAAGGAATTTCTTGCCTGTAAACCAATCGAATTTGTAGGCAATGAAGGGGCAACTGCTACACTGCGTTGGTTAGAGAAAACCGAAGCAGTAATTAAAATAAGTAAATGTGCCAAGGAAGACAAGGTCATGTACGCGTCGCATCTTTTTAAAGAAGGGGCACTAGAATGGTGGAACACGGTACTACAAGCCAAGGGAAGTGATGTGGCTTATGCCATGAATTGGGAAGAATTTAAGAGACTAGTAGAAAGAAAATTATGTCCCGAATATGAAAACGAACAAATGACAAATAAGTTCCTAAACCACCGGATGGTGGATGTGGATTGTCGAGGGTATACTTCGACATTCTTCGAGCATGCTAGAATTGTACCTACCCTGGCTTCGCCAGAACCGGTACTTATTTCTCGCTATATTTGGGGTTTAATTAGCGAGATTCGTGATATTGTCAAAGCTGTGAGACCCCGCACAATTGACGATGCAGTAGAATTAGCCAACACCGTGGCCGACGGACTGGTACGCACAAGAGAAGAAAACCGGAAAAAGGAAGTGGCCCAAAAGATTACCCAAGGATTCCGTGTGGGTAATAGTAGTAATTTCAAGAAAAAGGGAACCGGGCAATCTTCCACTGCTCCATTTTGCGGTACCTGTAAAAGAAAGCATTTTGGAAGATGCAAAGGATATTGCAATTTCTGCAAAATTCCAGGGCATCAAGAAGAAGATTGCAGGAGGAAGAAATCAACAATCTGCTTCAACTGTGGAGAAGCTGGACATTTTAGACCAGACTGCCCCAAATTGGTCTAACCAGCTGACAACAAAGCCAAACCTGCAGAAGGAACTACCAAAAAGAATGCAAGAACATTCCAGTTGACTACCCAAGAAGCAGAACTCATCCCAGATGTAATAGCTGGTGCGTTCCTAGTTCACGACGTTTATGTAAAAGTATTATTTGACTCTGGTGCAAACCAAAGTTTTATAAATACTTCATTCTGCCAAGCTCTTAAACTACCCTTAACCAAACTTAGACAAGTTTATACTGTAGAAATGGCATATGGAAATTCTGTTAACACTGATAAGGTCTTGCAAGAAGAAAAGATAGAACTCTTAGGCCATAAATTTTCTGCAAACCTGTTACCTATGAATTTAGCTGGATTCGATGTGGTATTAGGAATGGATTGGTTAGTAGCCAACCATGCTCGAATCCTCTGTGATAAGCATTCCATAGAAATTCATTCACCCACAGGAGAAGTAGTAATGATTACAGGAGATAAGCCACATAAGCCAATGAAGTTCATTTCTGTAATGAAAGTTGCTAGTTATTCAAGAAAACAAGGAATAGTGTATATGATTTCGGTAATCATTAACACTAAAGGTAAGGAATTTAAGGAAATTCCAGTAATATCAGAATACTCAGATGTATTCCCAGAAGAACTACCTGGATTACCACCCGATAGGGAAGTAGAATTTAGAATTCATCTAATTCCTGGAACAACACCGATAGCTAAGGCACCGTATCGGTTAGCACCCACTGAAATGTTGGAATTGAAAAAGCAGCTAGATGAATTATTAAGCAAAGGGTTTATACAACCTAGTTCATCCCCTTGGGGAGTACCCGTGTTGTTTGTGAAAAAGAAGGATGGTTCAATGCGAATGTGTATTGATTACAGGGAATTGAACAAGGTTACAATTAAGAATCGATACCCATTACCTAGGATTGATGATCTTTTTTATCAACTTCAGGGAGCTAGATATTTTTCTAAGATATATTTGGGCTCCGGATACCATCAGTTGAAAGTACAAGAAGAAAACATACCTAAAACTGCCTTCAGAACTAGGTATGGTCATTACGAGTTTTCAGCCATGCCCTTTGGATTAACAAATGCTCCTGCAGCATTCATGGACATGATGAATAGGATTTGTAAACCGTACTTGGATAAATTTGTAATTGTCTTTATCGACGATATACTCATTTATTCCAAAAGTCAGGACGAGCATTGTAAGCACCTACGTGCACTCTTAACTTTGTTAAGAAAGGAAAAGCTTTATGCCAAATTCTCGAAGTGTGAATTTAGGCTACAGGAGGTGCAATTTTTAGGACACATGGTGAATCACGAAGGTATTCACATAGATCCCTCCAAAATAGAAGTGATCACCAAATGGAAGGTCCCGCAATCAGCTATGGAAGTTAGAAGTTTTCTAGGATTAGCCGGATACTATGGACGGTTTATTAAGGATTTTTCCAAAATAGTTGTGCCATTAACTAAGCTAACCTGTAAAGCAGTGAAATTTGAATGGGGATCTAGACAAGAAGATGCTTTTAAGATTTTAAAGCAAAGATTAACAAACGCCCCAATTCTTGCCTTACCAGGAGGGACAGAAGATTTTGAAGTTTATTGTGATGCTTCTAAGCTAGGATTAGGATGTGTGCTGATGCAACGCAAGAAGGTAATTGCGTATGCCTCAAGGCAACTAAAGAAGCATGAGGAAAATTATACGACACATGACTTAGAATTGGGAGCAATAATTTTTGCCCCTAAGATTTGGAGACACTATCTGTATGGCAGTAAGTTTACAGTCTATACAGATCATAAGAGTTTAAGATACATATTTGGGCAAAAGGAATTAAATATGAGGCAAAGAAGATGGATGGAAATTCTAAGTGACTACGACTGTGATATCCAATATCACGAAGGAAAAGCAAATGTAGTCGCAGATACTCTAAGTCGTAAGTATCATGAAAAGCAAAAGCGAGTTCGTGCTCTTAGATTAAATCTACAGTTAGATTTAATGGAACAACTGAAACACATTCAAGAAACAGCAATCAAGGATGATGCTGGAGGAATGAAGGGAAGAATAAAAGAATTAGAACAAGGAAATGATGGAATTTGGAAATTCCACAAGAAAAGAATTTGGGTACCCAAGCAAGGAAACTTAAGAGATAAAATTTTAGAGGAAGCCCATAAATCTAGGTATACCATGCATCCTGGTAATAATAAGATGTACCAAGATTTAAGGAATAATTTCTGGTGGATAGGAATGAAAAAGGACATAGCTAAATACGTCTCTAAGTGCCTAACTTGTTCACAAGTTAAGGCGGAGCACCAGAAACCCTCAGGCCTACTACAACAATTAGAAATGCATGTATGGAAATGGGAACTAATAACCATGGACTTTGTTACTAAGTTACCCAAAACCAAAAAGGGTAATGACGCGATTTGGGTAATTGTGGATCGATTAACCAAATCAGCTCATTTTCTACCCATGAAGGAAACCTTTGGCATGGAAATGTTAGCAAAATTTTATGTAGACGAGGTAGTATCCTTACATGGAGTCCCACTCTCCATTGTATCGGATAGGGATAGTCGTTTCACTTCCCATTTCTGGACAAGTTTTCAAGAAGCAATGGGGACCCGACTAAATTTTAGTACAGCCTACCATCCCCAAACAGACGGACAAAGTGAAAAGACGATCCAAACCCTGGAAGACATGCTCAGGGCATGTGTGATAGATTTTGGAGGAAACTGGGACAACCATTTACCTTTAATTGAATTCTCCTATAACAATAGTTATCATTCAAGCATTGAAGCTGCCCCGTTCGAAGCACTGTATGCACGAAAATGTAGGACTCTAGTTTGCTGGGCAGAAATAGGAGAAAGCCAATTATTAGGTCCTGAAATCGTACAAGAAACCACCGACAAGATCACTCAAATCAAGGAGAGACTGAAAACGGCTCGAGATCGCCAGAAAAGTTATGCAGACAATCGACGCAAGCCACTAGAATTTCAAGTTGGAGACAGGGTACTCTTGAAAGTTTCTCCTTGGAAAGGAGTGGTTCGGTTTGCTAAGAAAGGGAAACTGAGTCCAAGATACATAGGACCATTCCCAGTAATCCAGCGAATAGGACCAGTCGCTTATCGTTTACAACTACCAGAAGAGTTAGCCGGGGTACATGACGTATTTCATGTATCCAACCTCAAGAAATGTTTATCTGACGAATCCCTGGTCGTACCTCTTCAAGACATAAAGGTAAATGAAAAGTTAAAGTTCGTAGAGAAACCACTTCAGATAGAAGACAGAAAGATTAAATTTCTTAAACACAAAAGGTTGGTACTTGTCAAAGTCAAGTGGGATTCGAAAAGTGGACCCGAGTATACCTGGGAGCTAGAATCAGAAATGAAGCGAAAGTATCCTCACTTATTTCAGTAAATCTCGAGGATGAGATTTTAAATAAGGTGGGGAGGATGTAAGGACCTGCAAAATTTCCCATCAACGACCCGGACCCCTGAAACCCTAATGTGCATGAAAACCCAAGAAAACAAGAATTTTAAGTTTCAGGCGGGCCGCGTAAAATGTAAGCTTAGGCTTACGCGGGCCGTGCCAAAGTGAAGTTGACCGGATAAGCATTCCAGGCCACGTGTCGCACACGTGGCGGACCTACCTGTGACACACAAGCCCTACACGTAGACTAGGGCCCTCGCGGGTCGCGTAAATGTCTTGTGAGGGTTTACGCGGGCCGCGTAAAACCCATTTTTCTGCTATAAATTGCTTGTGCATGGCCTGATCGTCTGTGCTCGAGAAAACTTTCAAAATCACACTTATTTTGTTCGAAAATCAAGTTTAAAGTAGGAAAACGCTGCTACGATCAAGGGTACTAACTCGATCACTGCTACGATACAATGTCCGATAGATTGAAACCGATCCGATGGATGTTTAAGTGCTGCTCGTATTTGGGCTATAATTTGTCATTCGTCGTGAGGTTTTTGATTTCGCGAGCTTATCGTAAATGTTGTATTAAGTTACTGACCTAGTTCGTGTGCATTGTTATTTAAACTAGGTTACACGGCTAAATCAGTAGGCTAAACTCTGCCCGTCTAAACTTGCAATGTGAGTCATTCTCTTTTTATCAAACAATGTTTTACCACACTCAAATTATTTTTAAAGGTTATAATTATAGGGATTAAGTCTTGGTTATCTTGAATCACTGGCAAGTGGAGTATTGTGCACATTACTAATTTCTCACGGTTAGGTTCACCAACCTAATAGTGATAATCATCACTACTTGGGTGAAATGACCTAATAGTGGTATGACCATCGTCACCAGGGTGTGACACGGCGCCAGATAAAAACAAGATAGTAGCCACTGTAATCGCCCTTATGCTGTAATTTATAACTACGTGTCGTTTTATTGAAATTGAGTGACTCGCCAGTATTTCCCTGCTGATAAAATATTTTTAAACATGTTTCAGGTGACTTACTGTGAATCAAGGAAAAGTGCTACGGAGCACTAACAAGCTTGAAGTAGTGGCTCAGTAAAATAAATAAGCATGTTTTGTAAAACAGGGAATTTCCTCGTGAAATTCCTCTATTGTAAATTTCGGGGTTTGCCCCAAATTATAAAATAAAATAATTGGGCATTTTCAAGTTTTAAAAGATCCTGTTAAACTTCCGCTGTCAGACGGTTTTCTTTCCCACGGCTCCTGGACCGGGTCACACCGGGATGGGGGCCGTGACAGTACAATACTCTCCACATCATCGGCATGGCCTGAATATAGCACATGCCGGTGAGTGCAAAGAAAGATTGTGTAAGAATAGGGTAAGGATAGGAGAATCCAATCAGAAAAGGGGTAGCCGAAAAAGCAACCCAGGTGTCGGAAATACAGTCACTCCCCATAAAGGAGTCGAAAGGTTTGAAGACAGCACTCGCTGGGAAGCAATGACGGATTCGGTCAATCTCTGGATTGGTGAAGCGGCAAAGTTCCGATGAAGGATTTTTTATGATACCTTGGCTTTTCAAGGAACTATCCTTCTTATGATCCTTGGCAGGAGAGGATCGTAGCTTCATTGTGGTTTCAAGATTTCGAAGAAACAGAAAATCAGAGTAAGAAGATGTAGAGAGAAGGAAGAAGAGAGATACCTGTTTCGATCTCCGAATGAGGATTTAAAGGGATGGAATGCTCGAATTTAAATGCCTCTTGATCCTTATCTCTAGGTCTGAATTTATAATGATGATTTGTAGGTTGTCATGTCGCTGACGTAAGATTTGCAACGGCTAGTTCAAATATAACGGCTATATTTACGATAGTTGGTTCGTTGCAGATAAGGCACAAAAATATGACTCATCAAGTTGTATTTTATCCCTCATATTTTGGGGGCAATTGTTAGGGGTGGATTTCCATAACCTAAGGATCACGGATCCTCAAAATGCAGCCAGGATCACGGATCCTCAATTTGGGTTGAATTAAGGATCCTCAGAAGACGTTGCAGGAATAAAGATCCAGGATCCTCATTGTTATCCTTACACTAACGGTTGTTTCCACTATATTTGAACTTGTTTTGCAGGAACGTACGAATGGGACTTGGTCTTGCCGATATTCCAGGAGAATATACTCCCATATTCTGCACGTGCATGGCTGATTTGACCGTTAATGAAGTCGTGGGAAGCTAGCATGATTTGCGGAGTATTTGTTAGTTAGATTATTTCCATTTTTATAAGGGGATAACAAGTTTGAATTAGATAGAACAAGTTAGCAAACACACACACTCGAGAACTCTCTGCAACATATTGGCGATTTCACACTATTTGCACACTAGTGATCTTTGTAACAAGCTTGTTATTATCCCGAGTTGTAAACATATTTTGTCTAATCCAATCGGTGATCGGTAGTTTCCATCACCCGAGGTTTTTTATGCCGGAGATCATATATTGATCAAGGGCTTTTTCCTTGTATAAATCCTCGTGTCCAACATTTGTTACATTCATTCTTTGTTCATTCATTTGTTCATATAATCAAGCATCACACCTCACAAAATCAGATTTGGTTACATTATCCTTGTGTGATTTTTGACCAAAACAAATATTGTATTGGGTAGGCCATGGATCCATGATATGAAAGTTGTGCCATCAACCTATCATCAGTGTATCAAGATGCTTACCCCTTGGGGGGTTGTCAAGGTGGAAAGTGATCAACAGGAGGCAAAGGAATGTTACTCATCCTCGTTGAAATCCTCAACCAAACTCAATGCAGCATAGCAATTAAAGATACGAGCCTAGGATATCGTGGAGGCTTCAGAGCAGCATGTTAAGAAATTTATCCTGGACCAGGATAATCCGGATATCTCGGTGCTCATAGGAACCAATATCCCTCAGGATATTGAGGATAAATTAACTAACTTTTTGAAATGCAGGATGTCAACTTTTGCATGGAAACATGAGGATATGACAGGTATTTCAAAAGATATTATCACTCACAAGCTAGGAAGTGACAGGTCATTCAAGCTTGTTCAACAAAAGAGAAGAAAGTTTGCTCCTGAGCGAAATATAATTATTCAAGAAGAAGTTGAGAGATTGTTGAAGTCCAAGATGATCAAGGAGGTCAAATTTCCGAAATGGCTAGCGAATGTGGTCGTGGTTCAAAAGAAGAATGGGAAATGGAGAGTTTGTGTAGATTACATGGACTTGAACAAAGCATGTCCTAAAGACCCATTCCCTCTACCTCATATAGACTCAATGGTGGATGCAACTGCCGGTCACGAGATGTTAACCTTCATGGATGCATCCTCAGGATTCCAGCAGATCCAAATGGAACCTTCAGACCAAGAGGATACTGCTTTTATGACACCAACAGGTATTTATTGTTATACTGCTATGCCTTTTGGTTTGAAGAATGCAGGTGCAACCTACCAAAGATTGGTGAACATGATGTTTAAAGACAAACTGGGGGACACCATGGAGGTGTACATTGATCACATGGTAGTGAAATCTAAGAAGGCTGAGGATCACCTCCAGGATATTAAAGGAGCATTTGATATCCTGGACCAATATAACATGAAGTTAAATCCTGCCAAATGCCATTTTGGAGCGGGGGCAGGAAAGTTTTTAGGATATATGGTGACTAAAAGAGGGATAGAGGCAAGCCCAGAACAGATCAAAGCCATCTTGGATATCAAGTCACCTTCCAACATGAAAGATGTACAAAGATTGACGGGACGAGTAGTAGCATTAAATAGATTTATATCAAGATCCTCGGAAAAATGTAAGGAATTCTACGATATCCTGAAGAAGAATAAGAAATTTGAATGGGAAGAGAAGCACGAAGCAGCCTTGCAGGAATTGAAACAGTATCTTTCGACTGCACCTCTACTGATAAAGCCCGAGGATGGTGAACCATTATCCCTATATCTTGCAGTATCAGGGAATGTAGTAAGTGCTGTTCTTGTAAAGGATCATGAAGGTCAGCAGTATCTCGTTTATTGTGTTAGTAAAAGTCTATTAGATGCTGAAACTAGATACTCACACTTAGAAAAATTGATATTAGCCCTAGTTATGGCGTCAACAAAGCTTAGACATTACTTTGAGACACATAGGATTAATGTCAAAACTAATTATCATGTTAAAAACGTGCTTAGAAAACCTAAAATATCAGGTAGAATGGCTAAGTGGTCAGTAAAATTAAGTGACTATGATCTAGTATATGAACCTAGAAATGGCATAAAGTCTCAGGCCCTAGCTGACTTTGTGGCTGATTTCAGTAGTGATATTCAAAATGAAGTAGACCTAGAAGTACAACAACTAGAAGAAACCTCAGAATCCTGGACATTATATACTGATGGTGCATCTAATGTTAGAGGTGTAGGATTGGGTATACTACTAAATTCGCCACAGGGGGACATATTACCCCAGGCCATTAGGTGTGAATTTCCTGCCACTAATAATGAAGCAGAATATGAAGCTTTAATCGTAGGATTAGAGTTGGCTAAGAGCATGAATATTAAAAGTTTGCAAGTATTTGTTGATTCCTTGTTAATTACTAATCATTTTAATGGATCCTATGCAGTTAAAGGTGAGAAGTTAATCGAGTATCTCGAAATTCTCAAAAAATTAGCAGGATATTTCGATGTTTTTACACTTGAACAGGTACCAAGAGAGGATAATGCTGAAGTAGATGCCTTGACAAATTTAGGATCATCAGTCAAGATACTAGAGGGAACCCAAATACCAATAGTACATATCCTATATCCTGTAGTGGATCTTTTCAAATCCCAGGATAAAGAAGTAGCAAGTATTCAGGATCCTAAGTCCTGGACGGCCCCAATCATAAAATATCTCAAGGAAGGACACATCCCGAAGGATGAGAATCCTAAGGCCATCAGAATGAAGGTATCACGACTCACTATTATAAATGATGTTTTGTACAAGAAATCTCTTGCAGGACCATACCTGAGGTGCTTGGAGGATCTCGAAACTAAAGAAGTGCTTCAGGATATACACGAAGGGGATTGTGGTAACCACATTGGGGGCAGATCATTATTCTCAAAGGTGTTAAGAACATGATACTATTGGCCAACGATGAGGAAAGACGCTGCAGAATATGCTTGAAGATGTGATGTGTGTCAAAGGCACAGCAATATACTACATCAACCTGCTGAACCATTGTATCCTATTGCTTCCCCTTGGCCATTCATGAAATGGGGGATGGATATAGTGGGAAAGTTGCCGAAAGCTACTGGAGGAAAAGTCTTTATGCTGGCAATGACATATTATTTCTCTAAATGGGTTAAAGCTGAGGCGTTTGTTCAAGTCAGAGACCAAGAAGTAGTATCCTTCATAAAAAGGAATATCCTGACTAGGTTTGGGGTACCAGTTGAGATAATCTGTGACAATGGCTCTCAGTTTATCAGTAAGAGGACTACCGGTTTTTGCAAGAATTGGGGAATCAAAATGATCACATCTACACCAGTACATCCTCCAGCAAATGGGCAAGCAGAATCCTCGAACAAGATAATCGTCAACAATTTAAAGAAGAGACTAGGAGCCAAAAAAGGAAGATGGGCAGAAGAGTTACCCTTTGTTTTATGGGCCGATAGGACAACAGTAAAGAGTGTAACTGGGCAAACCCCATTTTACTTAGTATTTGGAGCAGAAGCAGTAATCCCGACAGAGATGGTGATACCTACAACAAGATCCAACCTCCAGGATCCTGAGAAGAATCCTGAAGCCCTATGCCGAGAATTGGATACTATCGATGAGATAAGGGATGCGGCAAAATTAAGGATGGCAGCATACCAACAAAGGATATCTAGAGCATATAACAAGAATATAAGGACTAGAAGGTTTCAAGTTGGAGATTGGGTGTTGAGAAAAGCTTTTCAGAATACAACCAATCCTACTGACAGGAAGTTAGCCCCAAAATGGGAAGGACCATATGAGGTTGAATCAGAATCTGGGAAAGGAGCATACCGACTCAAGAATATGGATGGGGATATGCTACCAAGATCCTGGAATGCTATACACCTTAAGCTTTATTTCAAGTGAGTTTAGGATTTAACTTCTAACTCAGGATGGTATGAATTCTATCTCTTTTAAATACGTTTGATTTAATTTGTTCTTTGAAACCCAATACTGACTTAAGCATCGGAGGGGTGTTAGCCAGGCTAACACCCACCTTAGTTTAACAGTGTTTTGCAGAATACGCTCCAGGATATACCAAATGAATCAAAAGATTAGAGGATTGGCCCCCTCTCTCACGTTTAAGGGATCCTTATCCCTTCAAAGGTTTAAAGGTATTCACCTTTCTCTCGAATTGGGTTTAAACACCCCGCCTGGAGTGCAAGTTGTCCAGGGATAGTTCAAGATAGCGGGACCAGTCCATGTAAAAGTGGCTGACAATTTCGTTATTATTGGCTATATCCTGGATCCTAAAGGTATATGAGGATTGATCACCCTCTCTCATGAAAGGGTATTTTCGTACTCTAAAAGGTTTAAAGGTTTTCACCTTTTTAAGTCTCAGAGTTTATACACTCTCGCCTGTAGCACACGAAAATTTGGGATTTTCCCCAGGATACTCAAGGGTTTATCCCCAGAATACCTATGGGTTTATCCCTAGAGTATTAAGAATTTATCTCCAGGATATTTTAGGGTTTATCCCTTGTAACACGAAAGTTACACAAACTGTTGCAATTGATGTCCAGAAAATTCTTAAGTATTTAAAGGTGTTATACAGGGGACATCCCCACTAAGGCATTGTGAGAAGCTCAAAGGATCAAGTTTGGGCATAATTCGCCAAGTATCCCGGACTGGGGACATCTTCGGTGGAAAGGTTGCAAAGGGACTGGAATGAAAGGATTGAGATGTCTTCTATTTCGGTATAATCTTTCCTATTTTTGTTCTTTAAAAACCTTATCTAAATTATCTATATTTCTAAAACCATACTTAACAAAAGCTTGGTTATAACATTTATGAGTATCCTGGTCGGGATATGTTCTCAGGATATATTCTCAAGATGTATTCTCAGGATATATTTTAGGATACTTGGTTGGAATATTTGAGATATGACACTTAGATTGGAAATTGAAACTATGTTCAAATCAAACAACTGTTATCAAAACAAGCTTTGCAAAATAAAAATGAACCATCCTTTTTTCTTTGAAAACTTTATCGAAATTGTTTGAATTGTAAGAACTCTATTTGGCAAAAATCTTAGCAGGATATCTACGGATATCCTGATCAAGATATTTTCAGGATATTTGGTCAGGACATTTGGAATATTACACTAGGTTTGGAACATTGAAATCGTATTCAAACTAAGCAATGCATAACAAGAGTAGAAAAAGGACAACGATAGATAAGGTCATAAAAAGGTTATATTATTAACATAGCAAAATTTGTGCTTCTGGTTTCGTCTCAAACCGAGACCCTTCCACCAAAAGCACGATTAGTTTTCTACCATATTTACTTAACAATTGAAGGCTTCATCTTGGAACCCAAGATACCTCCATCTTCAATTGTTAAAAGTGTTCAAAATAAACCATACTAACAGATGACCAAGGGCTTCGTCCTGAAACTCAGGATCCCTCCACCTTTGGCCATCATATTGTCTACATGCAGGAAATTAAAATTGTTTAACAGACAAGAAAGGGAAATTGTTCAACAACCACAACCATCAGAAATTAAAAAGTGGGCTCCGGCCTAGGCATGATTATCCATCATCGCCCACTTCGCTCCTTTCAAGGAGCAGCTCCTTCTTCACCAGCAGTACTTCCTCCAGCATCTGCACAAGCTTCACCATCAGGATTCTTTTCAGCATCAGCCATCTCCTCTGCTGCCATGGAAGGCTCTTCACCTGCAGGCTTAGCAGGATGCTCAACAGGATTACCCCCAAGATCTTTCAACTTCGCCACCCAGGCACTAACATTCCAGGAAGGGCATTCAAAGCCCAAAGCTTTGGCTTCATGAGCCATCTTTAGCCTAGCTTGAAGAAGGGAAATTACAACTTACCCTTTAAGACCCTCTCGGTAGGTAGTCATATCCTGCTTGAATTGAAGATGGGCGGCATCCAGCTTGGCCTGGGCGTCTTCATTAGCCTTGTTGATGGCAGCTTTAGCTTCCTGAGTCACAGCTTTGAATTTATCATCATAGTTTTGTGACTTGGCGGCGGCTATCATCCCCTGATCAGCTATGGTGATCTCTGCTTTCTTTTGCTTCGCTTCTAGCATCTTGTTCAGACCACAGCTTTCTTCATAAAGGCTTGTCAGGCGTTCAAGGCCCTACAAACCAAACAAACAGGTATTAGCATACATTAACATATTTAACCAACTGATGGTGCAGAATATAGATTAAGGATATGTACCTGGTTAAGAAAGCTGGTCATAAAGCCACTGGACTCGGTGAACCCATGGCTCTCATAGGGGAAGGTCTCAGATGATGCTGGAGAATCGGTTTCCTTTCTTTTACGGGAGCTTGAGGCACGAGGTTTGGTAGCAGGAGAGGGCTTAGGTGTAGCTGTCGATTTAGAACTGGGTATCGGCTTGGAGGGGGAAGTAGGTTTGCTAGCTTGCTTCTTCACCTGAACAGGAACAGGGTAGCTGTCCAACTCATCAAGATCAAAGACTTCCGGAGCTTTGATTGGTGCTGCAAAACAGGGAAGAAGTCTAAATCTCTACTCTTATCTCTTATTTTTGTTAAGGGATTTTTACATATTTCCCCCTCCTAAGTTGCCTTATTACATATTTCCCCAAACCAAAAAAAAAAAACAATTACATATTTCCCTTTTTTTTTGAGAAATTACCCTTGTAAAACCCATATAATCGTTTCCTATTCTCCTAGTATACACGAACCTTGCCAAATCCTACAAGATCGTTTCCTATTCTCCTCTAGTACGCACAACAGCAAGTCCAGGTATGTTGATTAATTCGATTGTTATTATTTCTGCATCGATTGTTAATGTTTTTGCATTGAATATTATTGTTTTTGCATTGAATCTTGCTGTTTTTCATCAGATATTGATTTCGCATCGAGTATTATTGCTTTTGCGTCATTCAAGTTAATATGCTGAAAAAAGTCTTATGTGGTTGTTTTTTTATGCAGCGATTGTTATTGTTCTACTATTATTATGTATTATTTGTTTGCTAAGAAATAAGAAAATAGAAAATGAAAAAACAATGAACTTTTTTTGTGGTGTGATAGTGGGTCGGTGGGTATGAATTAGTTTATTGTTTCAATTCATACATGTTTCAATGCAAGTTTAGGAAAAGCCTAAGCCTACTGTTTGTAGAAACTAAGCCTTCTTGATTGTTTCAATGCATTGTTTCAACAACCTAATTCTTATTGTGATAACTGTTTGTTTTCATTTTTTTAAGGTGATTCATGATGGAAGATGATGATATGAATGATATAGAAGACCACTTATTTACACTAATTTGGGAGAATGAGGTAGAATCACCAATACTCAACATCAAGCCTCAACAAGCAAAAGGGGACGAGGAAAGAGTAAAAAAAAACATGAAAGTAATTCGTCAAAGCTGAGCGGTTGATTTTGAATTTTTTGTATCATATTTGTACTTCTTAAATTTTACTAAACTTTATGTTTTTTGAACGGAATTGGTTACGAACAAGTAAGGATTGCATTTTAATGAAAGTTTTGATTTTTTATTATGAGTATTATGGTTTTGTTTGTATTGTTTGACAAGAGTAACGAGTAGAAGAATTTGGGTGATACTACGTGTATTATGAACAAGTAAGGATTGCATGTTAATGAATTATGAACAAGTATTGCATTTTAATGAAAGTTTGTGTTTGTATTGTTTGACAAGAGTAACGAGTAGAAGAATTTGGGTGATACTACATGTAATTGATTAATGGTATTAGAATGGGGAAATATGTAAATATTCAATTAGTAGTTCATTATGGGTAAAATAGTCATAAATAAGAGTCATTTTAATGAATAGGGGAAATATGTAATATATGTGGGTTAGGGAGTGGAAATATGTAATTGTTTTTTTGGGTTGGGGAAATACGTAATAAGGCAGCTTAGGAGGGGGAAATATGTAAAAATCCCTTTTGTTAAATAGATATATGGAAAAATTCTGTAATCTTTACCAGACATATCTGATGAAGAGTATTGGCTAGAACTTGGAAGATGCACTGTAAAGGATCTGTCGCAATCAGGCAGCTGATAAACCCTGTTGATTCTTTCTTGGGATTCTTCAGTAGGCGGAGCCAATTCCTTGAAGTTTGCTGAATAAAAACATAAGGATGTTAATGCAAGATATATCATCAGGATATTTTTGGGGATATTTTAAACCCTAAACCCTACCGGAAGTCAACCATTTCATCGGAAGGCTATTGCCTTCGTCAATGGAGTCACGTTTAACAAAGAAAAATTGTTGTTGCCACCCATCCTCATTCTTTGATGCTTTGAGGATGAGAGGATAGCTAGAGGTTGAGAAGAGCAGGAAACGACTACTACCGTGTGATCGGAGATGGTAAGCAAGCGAAAGATCTTCGACACAGAGATCAGGGACAAGAAGGGTTTTGATCTGGTTAAGTATGATGAGTACTCTCCAGACCATAGGCATGGTTTGTGCAAAACAAAGACTGGTAGTTCAAAAAAACTGCATGATAAATTTTGGAAAGGGATATCGAAGGCCAAGGGAAAATGGGTATGACGAAAAACAGATCCACTCTTCGGAAGACACGTCTGAACGGATGCTCCGGTCAAACGGACGGATTACCGTCTTGTCGGAAAAAGCGCCAGAGGCTCTTAATGCGGCAATATCAGCATTGTTAAAGGAGCACACCTCCTTCTCAGGGTGTTTGAGCAGGTTTTGATTAATGAACGACGAGATAGACTCGCCGGAATGAGATCGGGTTCTAGTAGCCATTGGAAAGAAAACGGAGAGATTAGCGAGAGAGAGGAAGAAGGAATGAACAATTACCTGGAAATTCTGTTGAAGATATTTGATTTTCAAACAAAAAGAGAGAAGATATAGGGGCGTAATAGATAGCCATCAAGTAATAATCGCGTGGGGAGTTGCACGCTATCACTTCAACCGTCTAATCAATTTAATTGCCTCGGTTTACGAGATAAGATTTAAAATATATCCGTTGGAATTGGTATACCAACAGATATATTTTGGGGACAATTGTTGTGGGTGATTTTCTGCTTATATATCCTGAATGATATTCTTACTATGTTTCTGTTATTGTGATCAGGGTACCGGATCAGGATATTGGTAACATCCTGATACAGTATCCTAGTAGTGACTAATTAATTCACGTGCAGATTAATGGAGCAAGTCTATAACGTTCGAGTGGACTTCTTCTCCTTAAGACTCGGGCTAATCTGTTGGAATAGGAACGTTGAAGCCGGAAGACGTGGACTATAACGTTCACTAAGGGAATATTCATTTTATCCTGGATTAGTAGGCTAGTTAGTTATTATCGTTTTACTATAAATAGGATTGATCGGATCAGATAAGGGGACACACAATTCATCGTACACTCTTGCTCTCTACTAGCTACAATCACAACATACTTACACTCGTATTCAAATAGCATTGTAACACTTAGTTGATCCGCATCATATCCTGCACTGTATCCTCACTTTTGAAGTAATAAGAAGAACAAGGCAGCTGCGATTGTCAGCTCCCGAGGTTTTGTGCCGGCGATCTAGATTGATCAAGGGCTTTCCTCGTACATCTCGTGTCAACCTTTACATTTTTGCTCATTGTTTGATCATTGATATAGCTTGGTATCCTGAGCTATATCCTGAAAACTGTTTTTGCAAACATCCAAATCAGCATATTTTTCACAAACACTCCTAGCACACTACCTCACTTAACTAATTTGATCACTTAATTGCTTCGGTAATTTTTTACCAAAACAGTTGGTCAGATCCGAATACAACATCTGGCAACGTAGGATGGGTCATATTTTGGCTTAACAAAATACAGGATGTTAGAAGTCGGTTGCCTTTGGACCACATGTTCCAATGGTGCCGAGTGCTGAGGATCCAAAAACCTTTGCACCTAAGAAAATTGAAAACTATTCCGATCAGGATTTTCAAAAAATTGAACTAGATGCAAAGGCCTTTAGCATAGTAGCATCAGCACTCCCCCAATGAAATTTATGCTGGGCTGTTACACTGTAACAGTGCCAAGGAATTGTGGGATGCACTTAAGGAACAATTTGGTGGTACTAAAGAAGTAACTGAAAATAATAGGGAGGTTTTGAATCAACAGTATGAAACCTTTTGTCACACCAAGGGTGAATCATTAACACAATAGTTTGAACATTTTAGTTGTCTCATAAGTGAACTGAAACTTGTTAATGTTGAATTTTCTAAATCAACTCTAAATAGTAGGTTTCTAAGGTCACTTCCTGAAAAATGGGACACAATTATTTTTGTAACCAGAAATTCAGTTGGGTTCAAAGAACTTACTCTGACACAACTTCTTGGTCGACTCCTTACCTATGAGAGGGAGTTGAACCAGAAAAAGAAGCTACAAGAGACTAGGAAGGTTGCTGATGATTATACCTTTGGCAACACTACTCTTTTGGGTCAGGAAGAATCTAGTAGTAGTAAGGATCAGGGTTATGATCATTACATTGACATAACAGCTGGTGGAGCCTTTAACAACTCTGATTCTTACTCATCCAACTTTGCTTTTACAGCAAATGGAGAAAACCAGATTTCTAATAATATGTCCTTTGAACTCAATGATCTCCAGCACTTTGATCCAACTGATCTGGGGGAGATGGATATTTTGCACCAACTTGCACTGCTGAGTGTTAGAACCAGCAAGTTCTATAAGAGAACAGGGAGAAAATTTCCAGGGTTACATGGGAACTTGAAAGTTAGGTTGGATAAATCAAAGATAAAATGCTACAAGTGTAATAGGTTAGGTCATTTTGCTAGAGAGTGTAGGAGCCAAAATAATGGACCAATCATCACACATCCTAGCTCTAAACCTCAACAACCTCAAAACACTGTGCATTATACCCAATATGCCCCTGCTGCTCATGTAAACACTGCTCACTATGCACACCCTGCAACACCTGTTCCAGTGTACTATGTCCAAACCCCTGTTCCACAGATACAGTATGTCTAGGCCCCAGCTCCTCAGGTGCAGGTGGAACAAGTTGCACCTCAACAAGCTACCCAAACTTCTGTTCAATCAGATCAGCAAAGCTTCTTCACCCAAGGCTTTGTTGATTGGAGTAGCTTGCCTGATGATTTAGGAGATGAAAACTTTGCTCTATATGCTAAGAATGATATTTCTAGTGATGAATTCTGCTTTGCAGCATTAGAGTCTACTCCAGATGGGCTAGAAACTGAAGATGGAACATCCAGTGCAGAAACAGTTGATATGATTGCTGAAGCAGTGGTTACTGCTGTTGTTAATGAACCACTGTTGGAAGAAAATTCAGAACCCCTGATAGAACCACCGTCTGATCCCTGGTCTGTTGGAGAAGAAGCCAGAAGAAAGTGAGCATGTCTGTGATTGTGCCATGATGGCTGCGACTAAGGTATCCTCCCAGTTTCTTAAAAACTTATGTTCAGACAAATGCACCATATCATTTGCAAATGTTAAGGAGGTAAATGAAAACCTTAGATATAAAATGCTAAATGATGAAATACAATTTGAAAAATCTTTAAAAGAATTGAAAATCAAATTGTCAGAAAAGGAAAATGAAATTTGCAGCCTCAAACATGAGTATAGCATAACCAAGGACCAACTTCAGGCAATGATAGAAAAATATCAGGCTTGTAAAAAGGAGTTTGTTGGTGCATCATATGTCTGTTAACTACGTCTTATCGAGTCTTATGTCCAGATAGGATAAATGAGTGCACAACAGTGTTTGAATTAGGGTTAGAACATGTTTTAGGTAACCAGTCCATTTGAACAGGTCCGGTTCGTTTGAACATGTCTAGTTTGTTTGAGCAGGTTCGTTTGAACGTGGTTGTGACACCTTCAAACGGAATAGGTTAGTCTATAAATAGTTGGTGCATCATATGTCTGTTAACTACGTCTTATCGAGTCTTATGTCCAGATAGGATAAATTAGTGCACAACATTGTTTGAATTAGGGTTAGAACATTTTTTGGTAACCAGTCCATTTGAACAGGTTCGGTTCGTTTGAACATGTATAGTTCGTTTGAGCAGGTTCGTTTGAACGTGGTTGTGACACCTTCAAGCGGAATAGGTTAGTCTATAAATAGGTGTTGTGTAGGTTCATTTCAAACGGATCAGTTGTGTGTGTGAGCGAAGGTGCTGCCGGATTTTTGTCAGAATTCATTGTAAAAGCTCAGGAATTTAATCAGAAAGGATAATTAGAAAGGAAACAAGCTGTTTGAAGTTGTTTACTTTGATTCCGCCTCTGTAAACAATGATGAACTGCCTTTACTGACTGTTTAGGGTCACGGAACCGATCCAACAGAGTTGGAATCCACCCAAATCACTTGTGAAAAATGGGTGGAATCCTGCAAAGGTTATGAAGTTATGCATGAAAAACAAATCAAAAGCAATGTAAAATTTGGCATAGGGTTTAGAAAAAATGACCAAGTTGAAAACATTGCTACAAATGAATCTGGTTCTGTTGAAATCATACCCACTAACAAGGATGGTCAAGAAATCAAAATAACTGATAAAAGTGGTAACAAAATCACTCTTGAAAGACCAATGGGGTCCTCAACTTTTGAGGAGATTGAGGAATACCAATTTAAACCCACTTGGTCTGATGAGTGTGACCTCCTTGAAAATTTTAAACCCATGGATTTCACCACAGTGGATGGTGTAAAAGCACCAAAGGCAAAGGTAATTCCTCTTAAGGACATCCCAACAGTGGTTCAAAACTCTGTTGCAAAGGAGTCTGAAAAGAAGAAAAAGAGAGAAAAGGTTAAAAACTTGTTTTGTGACTTTTGTGAAAAGAAAAATCATTTGACAAAAGATTATTTTCATTTAAAAGCCTATGACATTAATAAAACAAGTATCATTGTGCCTTCAAAAAGCTGCACCATCTGTGGTAAAAGAAACCATCTTACTCAGGAGTGTGTGTACCTCAAAACCTTTGAGGTCAAAAAGGAAGAGTACACTTCAAAAACACTCATGAGTTCATCAAATTCCCAAACCAAGAAACAACCATCATTTGTGCCTGTCCAAACAACTGTTACAAAACAGCCGAACCAAAACTCTATTAAAAGAGAGGTTCAAGTGACAGATGCACCTCCTGCTAACCAATCCCAAAGAGGAAAAGGTCAACCTCCATACCCCCCACATGTTTATGAGGCTTACAAAAAGCCTTCTAAACCAAAAGTGCACAGGCATCCCTTTGGATATTAATAGTTGATAGGAAATGGCTCCCAACAGTGGTTAGAAAGAAATGTGTCAAAAGCTGGTCAAACCCCTGAGCTAACCATTTTCCATGTTACTGAACTTAACTCTGACACTGTTGTGACCCCATCCAAAGCCTTATTGGCTTTGGATACCCTCCTGAACTAATTATTTACTTGATGTGCAGGGAGCTTCTGCATACTTAGATAGTCTTTGGTATGTAGATAGTGGAGGCTCCAGGCACATGACTGGATGTAGAGCCCTACTCAAAGAATTCAAAACTCATGGAGGGGGTGATATATCTTTTGGTAATAATAGTAAAGGAAATGTGATGGGTTCTGGTACAGTTCAGTCTGGAAAATTTAAGTTTGAAAATGTCAATCTGATTGACAATCTAAAATTCAACCTTCTTAGTGTCTCACAAATGAGTGACAAAGGTTATGGGTCATTCTTTACTAAGGAGTGTTGTAGGATTGTTGGACCAGAAATGGTAAAAAATATTGAAGAAATAATAAAAACTGGAAACACTCAACTTGTTGCTTAAAGAAGTGGCAATGTTTATGTAGTTGATTTGTCAAAAGAGAGCCCCATGACTGATGCCTGTCTGTTCTCAGCTGCCTCTAATGAGACAGAACTATGGCACAGAAGATTGGGGCACACAAATCTCAAGACAATCACTGCTTTGTCAAAACAAGGCCTTGTAAGAGGTCTTCCACAAAAATTGTTCACCTGTCCAGAGCATTGTGTTTCCTGCCTAAAAGGAAAACAGCATAAAAGCTCATTTAAGTCCATTGAAGAGTCCAAAACAACCAAGTGCCTGCAAATGCTGCACATGGATCTGTTTGGCCCAGTCAAAGTCATGAGTCTTAAAAAGAAAAGATATTGTTTCGTAATTGTAGATGTCTTTTCTAGATTTACATGGACTTATTTCTTACATTCTAAAGATGAGACTGCAGGCATTTTGCAAGACTTTGTCAAACAGGTTGAAAAGCAATTTGACTTGCCAGTAAAAGTCTTTAGGAGTGACAATGGCACAGAATTCAGAAATAAGGAGTTGGATGCCTTCTGTGTGTCTAAAGGGATTGTAAGGCAGTACAACATCCCTAGAACACTAGAGCAGAATGGGGTGGTTGAAAGGAAGAATAGAACTCTGATTGAAGCAGCCAGAACCATGATTGCAGATTCAGGTTTGACATTAACTTTCTGGGCAGAGGCTGTAAACACTGCCTGTTATGTCAAGAACAGAGTTTTGATTAACCCCAGGCATCAAAAGACTGCCTATGAAACTCTGTAAAAAATTAAACCACTGATCTCATACTTTAAAGTCTTTGGTTGCCCTTGTTTCATTTTAAATTTAAAAGATTCAATTGCAAAATTTGCAGCCACAGTAGATTGTGGTTATCATTTGGGATACTCAACCACTCCTAAGGCCTACAAAGTGTTTAACACTAGGACTAAGTGTGTGGAAGAGACTTTGAATGTAAAGTTCAATGAACTTTCTTCTCTGAAAATCCCTGCAAAACCTGTTGAGTTATTTGATCTTGATAAATTTACTTTTGAAAATGTTTCTGTCAAGACTAACAGTTCAGGTCCATCTCAAACTCCTCCATCAGACAATGGATATGAAGTAATCATACCACAACAGAAATTCACATCCATTGCCAGAGCAGCAGTTGTTCAAAACAGCTGTCAGAGCTCACCCACTGCTACATCAACAGTTGTTGACCAAAGTAGTCCTCAAACCTCTGCTTCCACATCCACAAACACTGTTGATAAAAATCTACAAACAGTGGATAAAAATCAATATGTGATCACGCCAATTCCTCCTATCCCTCCACCTCCATTTCAAACAGATGTTGGTTCATCAAAGTCACCAACAGATGTTAGCTTAGATGATACACATCTGCAGCCTTCACCATTTAATGCCATCATTCCATACAAGGGAGATTTAATCTTCCTGAAGTCACATCCACCAGATCAAATCATTGGCAACATCAATGAAGGGGTTCTCACCAGAAGTCAATCCCAAAACATTTGTCTTTTTGCTGGCTTCCTATCACTCCGTCAACCTGTCAAGTACCAAGAGGCACTGAAAGACAATAGTTGGGTAGAGGCTATGCAAGAAGAGCTCTAGCAGTTTAAAAGACAACAAGTATGGGAACTTGTACCACTGCCAGAGGATGTAAGTCCTATTGTCACAAAGTGGGTCTATAAAAATAAAACTAATGAAAGGGGTATTGTTGTCAAGAATAAAGCTAGGCTTGTGGTTCAAGGTTTCAGACAGGAAGAGTGCATTGATTATGATGAAACTTTTGCTCCTGTAGCAAGATTGGAAGCTATCAGACTGTTCATGGCCTTTACTATCAACCACAACATAAAGGTGTTTCAAATGGATATCAAATGTGCATTCCTCTATGGTAAGATTCAAGAAGAGGTATATGTTTGTCAACCTCCTGGTTTTGAGGATCCATTTTATCCAGATCATGTCTACAAGCTGAATAAAGCTTTGTATGGCTTGAAACAAGCACCAAGGCCTGGTATGAAACTCTTTCCACTTTTCTAATCTCTATTGGCTTCACAAGAGGTAAAATTGGTAAAACACTGTTTTTAAAATGGAGAGGAAAATATTTGATGATTGTCCAAATTTATGTGGATGACATCATTTTTGGAAGCACATGTCATAAAATGTGTGAAGAGTTCAGACAACTCATGACAGCTGAGTTTGAAATGTGTGCAATGGGTGAACTCCAATGCTTTCTTGATCTCCAAGTTAAGCAATTGCAAAATGGCACTTTCAATCATCAAAGTAAATATGCAAAAGAACTTTTACACAAATTTGATATGAATGATTGTAAGCCATGTGGTACACCCATGGCAACCACCAAGCTAGTCATGTCTGATGAAAAGGATGATTTGGTTGATCAAACTCTTTATAGAAGCATGATTGGGTCTTTATTGTACCTAACTGCATCTAGGCCAGACATCATGTTTGCAACATGTGTTTGTGCAAGATCCCAATCAGCCCCTAGGAAGTCTAACGTCATAGCTGTGAAAAGGATACTCAGATACATAAAAAGTGCACCCACACTTGGTATATGGTACCCTGCTAATGGGAATGTTAAGCTTTCAGGTTTCTGAGATAGTGACTTTGCTGGATGCAATGCAACAAGGAAGTCCACATCAGGAGGGTGCCAATTTCTAGGTGATTGCTTAGTATCTTGGCAAAGCAAAAAAGCAAGCAGCTGTTTCAACATCCACTTCTAAGGTAGAAGATATTGTTGCTGCAAGCTACACACCCCAACTATTATGGATTCAAAATCAATTGCTGGATTTTGGTATCACTGCTTTAAAGACACCTCTCATGTTGGACAGTCAAGCAGCAGAAAATATCATCAAAAATCCAGTTTCACATTCAACCACCAAACACATTGATAACAGACATCACTTTGTGAGGGATTGCTATGAAAAAGGTTTGATTTCTCTGCATCATGTTCATACTAAGGATCAGTTGGCAGATGTGCTAACAAAAGCATTAGACACATCCACCTTTGAAAGGTTGATCTCTAGAATTCGCATTCTTAACATGGAATAACAAGCAAAATCTTGTTTTTCTATGAATAAAAAGCATTAAAATGTTTTCAGAAAATCAAAAATCCATCATTAAAAATAGTTAAAATGAAATTTTTCATGAATCCATAAAAGACTGTCACAACCACTGTTTGGTTCAAACATCTGATTGCTTAAAATCATCCACTGCTAAAAGTCAACCTCTGTTTTCTCATTTTTCTTGTTGTCCACTGTTGACCAAACATCAGTTTTTCAATCACTGAGGCTATACACTGATAGTAAAAAAAAATCAGCCACTGCTCATATTCTCATTATTGACAACCACTGATATTGTCCATCAGTGGTTCCCCAAACAACTGTCATCCACTTTCCATCAGAGGTTGTCACGTGGTCAGTTCTTAGCCGTCCGATCTTTGTAACCGTTGCCACGTCAATTTTCAGTTTTCACCTTTATAAAAACCTGATCAAAACCCCAAACAGGGTTTTCACTGTCGAATCGAATTCAAAATTCCTTCAAAAAGCGGTTTCCATTTCCTCCATTCATCTTCTTCTTCTACTCGCAAATCTCAAATCACCATGGCTCTTGCTCTAAAAAATCCTCATAACTATCTATGTACCCTTGAGAAAACAAGTAAAAACACAGATTTCCACTCCATAATTGACATTCTTTCATCATTAAAGTACAAAACTTTGTTGACCTTCAATGCCCCCATGTAAAAGTGGCTGACAATTTCGTTATTATTGGCTATATCCTGGATCCTAAAGGTATATGAGGATTGATCACCCTCTCTCACGAAAGGGTATTTTCGTACTCTCAAAGGTTTAAAGGTTTTCACCTTTCTAAGTCTCAGAGTTTATACACTCTCGCCTGTAGCACACGAAAATTTGGGATTTTCCCCAGGATACTCAAGGGTTTATCCCCAGAATACCTATGGGTTTATCCCCAGAGTATTAAGAATTTATCTCCAGGATATTTTAGGGTTTATCCCTTGTAACACGAAAGTTACACAAACTGTTGCAATTGATGTCCAGAAAATTCTTAAGTATTTAAAGGTGTTATACAGGGGACATCCCCACTAAGGCATTGTGAGAAGCTCAAAGGATCAAGTTTGGGCATAATTCGCCAAGTATCCCGGACTGGGGACATCTTCGGTGGAAAGGTTGCAAAGGGACTGGAATGAAAGGAATGAGATGTCTTCTATTTCGGTATAATCTTTCCTATTTTTGTTCTTTAAAAACCTTATCTAAATTATCTATATTTCTAAAACCATACTTAACAAAAGCTTGGTTATAACATTTATGAGTATCCTGGTCGGGATATGTTCTCAGGATATATTCTCAAGATGTATTCTCAGGATATATTTTAGGATACTTGGTTGGAATATTTGAGATATGACACTTAGATTGGAAATTGAAACTATGTTCAAATCAAACAACTGTTATCAAAACAAGCTTTGCAAAATAAAAATGAACCATCCTTTTTTCTTTGAAAACTTTATCGAAATTGTTTGAATTGTAAGAACTCTATTTGGCAAAAATCTTAGCAGGATATCTACGGATATCCTGATCAAGATATTTTCAGGATATTTGGTCAGGACATTTGGAATATTACACTAGGTTTGGAACATTGAAATCGTATTCAAACTAAGCAATGCATAACAAGAGTAGAAAAAGGACAACGATAGATAAGGTCATAAAAAGGTTATATTATTAACATAGCAAAATTTGTGCTTCTGGTTTCGTCTCAAACCGAGACCCTTCCACCAAAAGCACGATTAGTTTTCTACCATATTTACTTAACAATTGAAGGCTTCGTCTTGGAACCCAAGATACCTCCATCTTCAATTGTTAAAAGTGTTCAAAATAAACCATACTAACTGATGACCAAGGGCTTCGTCCTGAAACTCAGGATCCCTCCACCTTTGGCCATCATATTGTCTACATGCAGGAAATTAAAATTGTTTAACAGACAAGAAAGGGAAATTGTTCAACAACCACAACCATCAGAAATTAAAAAGTGGGCTCCGGCCTAGGCATGATTATCCTTCATCTCCCACTTCGCTCCTTTCAAGGAGCAGCTCCTTCTTCACCAGCAGTACTTCCTCCAGCATCTGCACAAGCTTCACCATCAGGATTCTTTTCAGCATCAGCCATCTCCTCTGCTGCCATGGAAGGCTCTTCACCTGCAGGCTTAGCAGGATGCTCAACAGGATTACCCCCAAGATCTTTCAACTTCGCCTCCCAAGCACTAACATTCCAGGAAGGGCATTCAAAGCCCAAAGCTTTGGCTTCATGAGCCATCTTTAGCCTAGTTTGAAGAAGGGAAATTACAACTTACCCTTTAAGACCCTCTCGGTAGGTAGTCATATCCTGCTCGAATTGAAGATGGGCGGCATCCAGCTTGGCCTGGGCGTCTTCATTAGCCTTGTTGATGGCAGCTTTCGCTTCCTGAGTCACAGCTTTGAATTTATCATCATAGTGTTGTGACTTGGCGGCGGCTATCATCCCCTGATCAGCTATGGTGATCTCTGCTTTCTTTAGCTTCGCTTCTAGCATCTTGTTCAAACCACAGCTTTCTTCATAAAGGCTTGTCAGGCGTTCAAGGCCCTACAAACCAAACAAACAGGTATTAGCATACATTAACATATTTAACCAACTGATGGTGCAGAATATAGATTAAGGATATGTACCTGGTTAAGAAAGCTGGTCATAAAGCCACTGGACTCGGTGAACCCATGGCTCTCATAGGGGAAGGTCTCAGATGATGCTGGAGAATCGGTTTCCTTTCTTTTACGGGAGCTTGAGGCACGAGGTTTGGTAGCATGAGAGGGCTTAGGTGTAGCTGCCGATTTAGAATTGGGTATCGGCTTGGAGGGGGAAGTAGGTTTGCTAGCTTGCTTCTTCACCTGAACAGGAACAGGGTAGCTGTCCAACTCATCAAGATCAAAGACTTCCGGAGCTTTGATTGGTGCTGCAAAACAGGGAAGAAATCTAAATCTCTACTCTTATCTCTTATTTTTGTTAAGGGATTTTTACATATTTCCCCCTCCTAAGTTGCCTTATTACATATTTCCCCAAACCAAAAAAAAAAAAACAATTACATATTTCCCTTTTTTTTGAGAAATTACCCTTGTAAAACCCATATAATCGTTTCCTATTCTCCTAGTATACACGAACCTTGCCAAATCCTACAAGATCGTTTCCTATTCTCCTCTAGTACGCACAACAGCAAGTCCAGGTATGTTGATTAATTCGATTGTTATTATTTCTGCATCGATTGTTAATGTTTTTGCATTGAATATTATTGTTTTTGCATTGAATCTTGCTGTTTTTCATCAGATATTGATTTCGCATCGAGTATTATTGCTTTTGCGTCATTCAAGTTAATATGCTGAAAAAAGTCTTATGTGATTGTTTTTTTATGCAGCGATTGTTATTGTTCTACTATTATTATGTATTATTTGTTTGCTAAGAAATAAGAAAATAGAAAATGAAAAAACAATGAACTTTTTTTGTGGTGTGATAGTGGGTCGGTGGGTATGAATTAGTTTATTGTTTCAATTCATACATGTTTCAATGCAAGTTTAGGAAAAGCCTAAGCCTACTGTTTGTAGAAACTAAGCCTTCTTGATTGTTTCAATGCATTGTTTCAACAACCTAATTCTTATTGTGATAACTGTTTGTTTTCATTTTTTTAAGGTGATTCATGATGGAAGATGATGATATGAATGATATAGAAGACCACTTATTTACACTAATTTGGGAGAATGAGGTAGAATCACCAATACTCAACATCAAGCCTCAACAAGCAAAAGGGGACGAGGAAAGAGTAAAAAAAAAACATGAAAGTAATTCGTCAAAGCTGAGCGGTTGATTTTGAATTTTTTGTATCATATTTGTACTTCTTAAATTTTACTAAACTTTATGTTTTTTGAACGGAATTGGTTACGAACAAGTAAGGATTGCATTTTAATGAAAGTTTTGATTTTTTATTATGAGTATTATGGTTTTGTTTGTATTGTTTGACAAGAGTAACGAGTAGAAGAATTTGGGTGATACTACATGTATTATGAACAAGTAAGGATTGCATGTTAATGAATTATGAACAAGTAAGTATTGCATTTTAATGAAAGTTTGTGTTTGTATTGTTTGACAAGAGTAACGAGTAGAAGAATTTAGGTGATACTACATGTAATTGATTAATCGTATTAGAATGGGGAAATATGTAAATATTCAATTAGTAGTTCATTATGGGTAAAATAGTCATAAATAAGAGTCATTTTAATGAAAAGGGAAAATATGTAATATATGTGGGTTAGGGAGTGGAAATATGTAATTGTTTTTTTGGGTTGGGGAAATACGTAATAAGGCAGCTTAGGAGGGGGAAATATGTAAAAATCCCTTTTGTTAAATAGATATATGGAAAAATTCTGTAATCTTTACCAGACATATCTGATGAAGAGTATTGGCTAGAACTTGGAAGATGCACTGTAAAGGATCTGTCGCAATCAGGCAGCTGATAAACCCTGTTGATTCTTTCTTGGGATTCTTCAGTAGGCGGAGCCAATTCCTTGAAGTTTGCTGAATAAAAACATAAGGATGTTAATGCAAGATATATCATCAGGATATTTTTGGGGATATTTTAAACCCTAAACCCTACCGGAAGTCAACCATTTCATCGGAAGGCTATTGCCTTCGTCAATGGAGTCACGTTTAACAAAGAAAAATTTTCGTTGCCACCCATCCTCATTCTTTGATGCTTTGAGGATGAGAGGATTGCTAGAGGTTGAGAAGAGCAGGAAATGACTACTACCGTGTGATCGGAGATGGTAAGCAAGCGGAAGATCTTCGACACAGAGATCAGGGACAAGAAGGGTTTTGATCTGGTTAAGTATGATGAGTACTCTCCAGACCATAGGCATGGTTTGTGCAAAACAAAGACTGGTAGTTCAAAAAAACTGCATGATAAATTTTGGAAAGGGATATCGAAGGCCAAGGGAAAATGGGTATGACGAAAAACAGATCCACTCTTCGGAAGACACGTCTGAACGGATGCTCCGGTCAAACGGACGGATTACCGTCTTGTCGGAAAAAGCGCCAGAGGCTCTTAATGCGGCAATATCAGCATTGTTAAAGGAGCACACCTCCTTCTCAGGGTGTTTGAGCAGGTTTTGATTAATGAACGGCGAGATAGACTCGCCGGAATGAGATCGGGTTCTAGTAGCCATTGGAAGGAAAACGGAGAGATTAGCGAGAGAGAGGAAGAAGGAATGAACAATTAGCGAGAGGGAGGTTTTGAATCAACAGTATGAAACCTTTTGTCACACCAAGGGTGAATCATTAACACAATAGTTTGAACATTTTAGTTGTCTCATAAGTGAACTGAAACTTGTTAATGTTGAATTTTCTAAATCAACTCTAAATAGTAGGTTTCTAAGGTCACTTCCTGAAAAATGGGACACAGTTATTTTTGTAACCAGAAATTCAGTTGGGTTCAAAGAACTTACTCTGACACAACTTCTTGGTCGACTCCTTACCTATGAGAGGGAGTTGAACCAGAAAAAGAAGCTACAAGAGACTAGGAAGGTTGCTGATGATTATACCTTTGGCAACACTACTCTTTTGGGTCAGGAAGAATCTGGTAGTAGTAAGGATCAGGGTTATGATCATTACATTGACATAACAGCTGGTGGAGCCTTTAACAACTCTGATTCTTACTCATCCAACTTTGCTTTTACAGCAAATGGAGAAAACCAGATTTCTAATAATATGTCCTTTGAACTCATTGATCTCCAGCACTTTGATCCAACTGATCTGGGGGAGATGGATATTTTGCACCAACTTGCACTGCTGAGTGTTAGAACCAGCAAGTTCTATAAGAGAACAGGGAGAAAATTTCCAGGGTTACATGGGAACTTGAAAGTTAGGTTGGATAAATCAAAGATAAAATGCTACAAGTGTAATAGGTTAGGTCATTTTGCTAGAGAGTGTAGGAGCCAAAATAATGGACCAATCATCACACATCCTAGCTCTAAACCTCAACAACCTCAAAACACTGTGCATTATACCCAATATGCCCCTGCTGCTCATGTAAACACTGCTCACTATGCACACCCTGCAACACCTGTTCCAGTGTACTATGTCCAAACCCCTGTTCCACAGATACAGTATGTCTAGGCCCCAGCTCCTCAGGTGCAGGTGGAACAAGTTGCACCTCAACAAGCTACCCAAACTTCTGTACAATCAGATCAGCAAAGCTTCTTCACCCAAGGCTTTGTTGATTGGAGTAGCTTGCCTGATGATTTAGGAGATGAAAACTTTGCTCTATATGCTAAGAATGATATTTCTAGTGATGAATTCTGCTTTGCAGCATTAGAGTCTACTCCAGATGGGCTAGAAACTGAAGATGGAACATCCAGTGCAGAAACAGTTGATATGATTGCTGAAGCAGTGGTTACTGCTGTTGTTAATGAACCACTGTTGGAAGAAAATTCAGAACCCCTGATAGAACCACCGTCTGATCCCTGGTCTGTTGAAGAAGAAGAGAAGAAGCGAGAAGAAAGTGAACATGTCTGTGATTGTGCCATGATGGCTGCAACTAAGGTATCCTCCCAGTTTCTTAAAAACTTATGTTCAGACAAATGCATCATATCATTTGCAAATGTTAAGGAGGTAAATGAAAACCTTAGAGATAAAATGCTAAATGATGAAATACAATTTGAAAAATCTTTAAAAGAATTGAAAATCAAATTGTCAGAAAAGGAAAATGAAATTTGCAGCCACAAACATGAGTATAGCATAACCAAGGACCAACTTCAGGCAATGATAGAAAAATATCAGGCTTGTAAAAAGGAGTTTGATGGTGCATCATATGTCTGTTAACTACGTCTTATCGAGTCTTATGTCCAGATAGGATAAATGAGTGCACAACAGTGTTTGAATTAGGGTTAGAACATGTTTTAGGTAACCAGTCCATTTGAACAGGTCCGGTTCGTTTGAACATATCTAGTTCGTTTGAGCAGGTTCGTTTGAACGTGGTTGTGACACCTTCAAACGGAATAGGTTAGTCTATAAATAGTTGGTGCATCATATGTCTGTTAACTACGTCTTATCGAGTCTTATGTCCAGATAGGATAAATTAGTGCACAACAGTGTTTGAATTAGGGTTAGAACATGTTTTAGGTAACCAGTCCATTTGAACAGGTTCGGTTCGTTTGAACATGTCTAGTTCGTTTGAGCAGGTTCGTTTGAACGTGGTTGTGACACCTTCAAACGGAATAGGTTAGTCTATAAATAGGTGTTGTGTAGGTTCATTTCAAACGGATCAGTTGTATGTGTGAGCGAAGGTGCTGCCGGATTTTTGTCAGAATTCATTGTAAAAGCTCAGGAATTTAATCAGAAAGGATAATTAGAAAGGAAACAAGCTGTTTGAAGTTGTTTACTTTGATTCCGCCTCTGTAAACAATGATGAACTGCCTTTACTGACTGTTTAGGGTCACGGAACCGATCCAACAGAATTGGAATCCACCCAAATCACTTGTGAAAAATGGGTGGAATCCTGCAAAGGTTATGAAGTTATGCATGAAAAACAAATCAAAAGCAATGTAAAATTTGGCATAGGGTTTAGAAAAAATGACCAAGTTGAAAACATTGCTACAAATGAATCTGGTTCTGTTGAAATCATACCCACTAACAAGGATGGTCAAGAAATCAAAATTACTGATAAAAGTGGTAACAAAATCACTCTTGAAAGACCAATGGGGTCCTCAACTTTTGAGGAGATTGAGGAATACCAATTTAAACCCACTTGGTCTGATGAGTGTGACCTCCTTGAAAATTTTAAACCCATGGATTTCACCACAGTGGATGGTGTAAAAGCACCAAAGGCAAAGGTAATTCCTCTTAAGGACATCCCAACAGTGGTTCAAAACTCTGTTGCAAAGGAGTCTGAAAAGAAGAAAAAGAGAGAAAAGGTTAAAAACTTGTTTTGTGACTTTTGTGAAAAGAAAAATCATTTGACAAAAGATTGTTTTCATTTAAAAGCCTATGACATTAATAAAACAAGTATCATTGTGCCTTCAAAAAGCTGCACCATCTGTGGTAAAAGAAACCATCTTACTCAGGAGTGTGTGTACCTCAAAACCTTTGAGGTCAAAAAGGAAGAGTACACTTCAAAAACACTCATGAGTTCATCAAATTCCCAAACCAAGAAACAACCATCATTTGTGCCTGTCCAAACAACTGTTACAAAACAGCCGAACCAAAACTCTATTAAAAGAGAGGTTCAAGTGACAGATGCACCTCCTGCTAACCAATCCCAAAGAGGAAAAGGTCAACCTCCATACCCCCCACATGTTTATGAGGCTTACAAAAAGCCTTCTAAACCAAAAGTGCACAGGCATCCCTTTGGATATTAATAGTTGATAGGAAATGGCTCCCAACAGTGGTTAGAAAGAAATGTGTCAAAAGCTGGTCAAACCCCTGAGCTAACCATTTTCCATGTTACTGAACTTAACTCTGACACTGTTGTGACCCCATCCAAAGCCTTATTGGCTTTGGATACCCTCCTGAACTAATTATTTACTTGATGTGCAGGGAGCTTCTGCATACTTAGATAGTCTTTGGTATGTAGATAGTGGAGGCTCCAGGCACATGACTGGATGTAGAGCCCTACTCAAAGAATTCAAAACTCATGGAGGGGGTGATATATCTTTTGGTAATAATAGTAAAGGAAATGTGATGGGTTCTGGTACAGTTCAGTCTGGAAAATTTAAGTTTGAAAATGTCAATCTGATTGACAATCTAAAATTCAACCTTCTTAGTGTCTCACAAATGAGTGACAAAGGTTATGGGTCATTCTTTACTAAGGAATGTTGTAGGATTGTTGGACCAGAAATGGTAAAAAAGATTGAAGAAATAATAAACACTGGAAACACTCAACTTGTTGCTCAAAGAAGTGGCAATGTTTATGTAGTTGATTTGTCAAAAGAGAGCCCTATGACTGATGCCCGTCTGTTCTCAGCTGCCTCTAATGAGACAGAACTATGGCACAGAAGATTGGGGCACACAAATCTCAAGACAATCACTGCTTTGTCAAAACAAGGCCTTGTAAGAGGTCTTCCACAAAAATTGTTCACCTGTCCAGAGCATTGTGTTTCCTGCCTAAAAGGAAAACAGCATAAAAGCTCATTTAAGTCCATTGAAGAGTCCAAAACAACCAAGTGCCTGCAAATGCTGCACATGGATCTGTTTGGCCCAGTCAAAGTCATGAGTCTTAAAAAGAAAAGATATTGTTTCGTAATTGTAGATGTCTTTTCTAGATTTACATGGACTTATTTCTTACATTCTAAAGATGAGACTGCAGGCATTTTGCAAGACTTTGTCAAACAGGTTGAAAAGCAATTTGACTTGCCAGTAAAAGTCTTTAGGAGTGACAATGGCACAGAATTCAGAAATAAGGAGTTGGATGCCTTCTGTGTGTCTAAAGGGATTGTAAGGCAGTACAACATCCCTAGAACACTAGAGCAGAATGGGGTGGTTGAAAGGAAGAATAGAACTCTGATTGAAGCAGCCAGAACCATGATTGCAGATTCAGGTTTGACATTAACTTTCTGGGCAGAGGCTGTAAACACTGCCTGTTATGTCAAGAACAGAGTTTTGATTAACCCCAGGCATCAAAAGACTGCCTATGAAACTCTGTAAAAAATTAAACCACTGATCTCATACTTTAAAGTCTTTGGCTGCCCTTGTTTCATTTTAAGTTTAAAAGATTCAATTGCAAAATTTGCAGCCACAGTAGATTGTGGTTATCATTTGGGATACTCAACCACTCCTAAGGCCTACAAAGTGTTTAACACTAGGACTAAGTGTGTGGAAGAGACTTTGAATGTAAAGTTCAATGAACTTTCTTCTCTGAAAATCCCTGCAAAACCTGTTGAGTTATTTGATCTTGATAAATTTACTTTTGAAAATGTTTCTGTCAAGACTAACAGTTCAGGTCCATCTCAAACTCCTCCATCAGACAATGGATATGAAGTAATCATACCACAACAGAAATTCACATCCATTGCCAGAGCAGCAGTTGTTCAAAACAGCTGTCAGAGCTCACCCACTGCTACATCAACAGTTGTTGACCAAAGTAGTCCTCAAACCTCTGCTTCCACATCCACAAACACTGTTGATAAAAATCTACAAACAGTGGATAAAAATCAACATGTGATCACACCAATTCCTCCTATCCCTCCACCTCCATTTCAAACAGATGTTGGTTCATCAAAGTCACCAACAGATGTTAGCTTAGATGATACACATCTGCAGCCTTCACCATTTAATGCCATCATTCCATACAAGGGAGATTTAATCTTCCTGAAGTCACATCCACCAGATCAAATCATTGGCAACATCAATGAAGGGGTTCTCACCAGAAGTCAATCCCAAAACATTTGTCTTTTTGCTGGCTTCCTATCACTCCATCAACCTGTCAAGTACCAAGAGGCACTGAAAGACAATAGTTGGGTAGAGGCTATGCAAGAAGAGCTCTAGCAGTTTAAAAGACAACAAGTATGGGAACTTGTACCACTGCCAGAGGATGTAAGTCCTATTGTCACAAAGTTGGTCTATAAAAATAAAACTGATGACAGGGGTATTGTTGTCAAGAATAAAGCTAGGCTTATGGTTCAAGGTTTCAGACAGGAAGAGTGCATTGATTATGATGAAACTTTTGCTCCTGTAGCAAGATTGGAAGTTATCAGACTGTTCATGGCCTTTGCTGTCAACCACAACATAAAGGTGTTTCAAATGGATATCAAATGTGCATTCCTCTATGGTAAGATTCAAGAAGAGGTATATGTTTGTCAACCTCCTGGTTTTGAGGATCCATTTTATCCAGATCATGTCTACAAGCTGAATAAAGCTTTGTATGGCTTGAAACAAGCACCAAGGCCTGGTATGAAACTCTTTCCACTTTTCTAATCTCTATTGGCTTCACAAGAGGTAAAATTGATAAAACACTGTTTTTAAAATGGAGAGGAAAATATTTGATGATTGTCCAAATTTATGTGGATGACATCATTTTTGGAAGCACATGTCATAAAATGTGTGAAGAGTTCAGACAACTCATGACAGCTGAGTTTGAAATGTGTGCAATGGGTGAACTCCAATGCTTTCTTGGTCTCCAAGTTAAGCAATTGCAAAATGGCACTTTCATTCATCAAAGTAAATATGCAAAAGAACTTTTACAAAAATTTGATATGAATGATTGTAAGCCATGTGGTACACCCATGGCAACCACCAAGCTAGTCATGTCTGATGAAAAGGATGATTTGGTTGATCAAACTCTTTATAGAAGCATGATTGGGTCTTTATTGTACCTAACTGCATCTAGGCCAGACATCATGTTTGCAACATGTGTTTGTGCAAGATCCCAATCAGCCCCTAGGAAGTCTAACGTCATAGCTGTGAAAAGGATACTCAGATACATAAAAAGTGCACCCACACTTGGTATATGGTACCCTGCTAATGGGAATGTTAAGCTTTCAGGTTTCTCAGATAGTGACTTTGCTGGATGCAATGCAACAAGGAAGTCCACATCAGGAGGGTGCCAATTTCTAGGTGATTGCTTAGTATCTTGGCAAAGCAAAAAGCAAGCAGCTGTTTAAACATCCACTGCTGAGGCAGAATATATTGTTGCTGTAAGCTACACACCCCAACTATTATGGATTCAAAATCAATTGCTGGATTTTGGTATCACTGCTTTAAAGACACCTCTCATGTTGGACAGTCAAGCAGCAGAAAATATCATCAAAAATCCAATTTCACATTCAACCACCAAACACATTGATATCAGACATCACTTTGTGAGGGATTGCTATGAAAAAGGTTTGATTTCTCTGCATCATGTTCATACTAAGGATCAGTTGGCAGATGTGCTAACAAAAGCATTAGACACATCCACCTTTGGAAGGTTGATCTCTAGAATTCGCATGCTTAACATGGAATAACAAGCAAAATCTTGTTTTTCTATGAATAAAAAGCATTAAAATGTTTTCAGAAAATCAAAAATCCATCATTAAAAATAGTTAAAATGAAATTTTTCATGAATCCATAAAAGTCTGTCACAACCACTGTTTGGTTCAAACATCTGATTGCTTAAAATCATCCACTGCTAAAAGTCAACCTCTGTTTTCTCATTTTTCTTGTTGTCCACTGTTGACCAAACATCAGTTTTTCAATCACTGAGGCTATACACTGATAGTAAAAAAAATCAGCCACTGCTCATATTCTCATTATTGACAACCACTGATATTGTCCATCAGTGGTTCCCCAAACAACTGTCATCCACTTTCCATCAGAGGTTGTCACGTGGTCAGTTCTTAGCCGTCTGATCTTTGTAACCGTTGCCACGTCAATTTTCAGTTTTCACCTTTATAAAAACCTGATCAAAACCCCCAAACAGGGTTTTCACTGTCGAATCGAATTCAAAATTCCTTCAAAAAGCGGTTTCCATTTCCTCCATTCATCTTCTTCTTCTACTCGCAAATCTCAAATCACCATGGCTCTTGCTCTAAAAAATCCTCATAACTATCTATGTACCCTTGAGAAAACAAGTAAAAACACAGATTTCCACTCCATAATTGACATTCTTTCATCATTAAAGTACAAAACTTTGTTGACCTTCAATGCCCCGATTTACCAAGAAGCTTTAAGAGACTTATGGACTCATGCAAAACTCGAAACCAAAGACAAGAAAGCATGGGCAATTACATCTGAAGTCGGAAAAGTTCTGGTCTCAATAACACCCCCAAACAATTTTAGAGGTCTTTGAAATGAATGATCATACAGGTAACAACTCTTTTCCCAAAGAAGAGTACCAAAGAGACTTAATTGAAAGGGGATATGAAGGACAGTGTTCCAAAGCAACTATGCAAAAAGGGGAATTTCCACCTCCCATGTAATTCCTCTTCCATACTTTGCTCACATGTGTTTCTAACAAAACAATAGCTTTTAATGAAATACCGTTGAAAATCCAATACTTGGGGTATGCTATTATGGCAAAAAAGGATTTCAATTACTCTCAACAAATTTTCAATGATTTAGTTAAAAATGTTACTAATATCAACGAAAAGAAAAAACTATTTTTGTTGTTTACAAGGTTTTTGACTTTTTATCTACAAAAGAAAATTCCAAAAGATTGTGCCCATGTACTTGTATAAGGTGCACCGTGTCAAATAAACAGCCTTTCTTCTGAAACTTTTACAAGGCTGTCAGAGTCCAAACCTTCAAAAGCACAAGCAGGGGAGTCTGAGCAACTTTTAGATGAGTCCACATCTACCCCTCAGACTTCAGCTGCTGAGCCTACTGCTCTTGGTGAACACAGCAGCACAACCACTGCTGTGCAACCCCCACCAAAACCCACCAAAAAGACCATAAAGAAAAAAATCCAAAAAGCCCACCAAACCCTCCAAAAAGGATCTTCTGGAAGATGAGATCCCAGAAGTAACTCCTTTGACAACACAAAAGTCACCAACAACCACTGTTGCTACTTCCTCACAACAGTTGGTCAGATCTCCACCTAAGGCCTCAACTCCTCCTGCTTCCTCACAAAACGAACAGGTTGTAAACACAGGGACACCACTATATGATAGATTACCTTCGCTTGAGGGTATGTTCAACAGCTTTGCTCCCGGGGCTAATTCTCTTTCATCTCCTATCCCTACAATCACTGTACCACCCACCATTTTACCTCTGTTGCAAGCATTGGATATGGATCAGGCACAAATCAGTTCTTCTCAACAACCCATCACTGAGAATATACTCCAACAAGTGACTGAGTCTGATGCCTCTACCTTTGCTAACCCAGCAACAGTTGAGGAGGTTACACCCCTAGAGTTACATGTAACTCTTGGTGGTAGTTCAAGTGGAGCAACTACTACAGGTGTTGGATCCACTGATCTACACCTGGACAGTAGTTTCATTAGTCAGACTCCCTTGAAGGTAATGTCTTCTTTGGTAACAAAGGTAACCACTGGTGTGTTCTAGTTAACCACTGGTGAGCTTACTAAGGTAACCTCTGCTAAAGAAAGAACTCCCCAGTACCAAGAAAAAGGGGCATCAGTGGTTGAACCATTGGAGACTTCTCCTGGTCCATCTGTTGATACAACCACTGCTAGTGGGAAATCAGATGATCCCATTAAATTGGGTGATGGTTTAAAATATCTGGAATTGACAGAGAGAGTTAACAATATTGAAACATATGTGGCAGATATCAAAAATATGCTGCAACAGTTGTTACAATCATCAAAGTCTCAATCCATTGCTTCATCATCTGCTCCTGCCACAAATGAGCTATGGCAACTCCTACAACCTCTGCTTCATCAACAAAGAAAATATGCTGATTAACAGCATGAAATTCAGCTACAAATGTTCATAAATGTGATGGATGCGAGATATAAGGATACTCAAGCAGACATTAAAGCAATAAAAGCTCATTTACTCCAAACCACCGGTACTTCTCCTCCTACAATCATCTATATAAACACTGATGATGCCAAAAAGAGGGGAGAAAGAAAAGGAAGGTTTACACCTAAAGCCTGATCTAAATGCTAAACCTGTTGTAGAGATTCCTATGCCAGATGGTACAAAGAAGGTTGATGTGACTCTCAACCTATTTGCTGAACAAAAAGCAAAGGGAAAAGAGAGAATGGAACGAAAGGGCTCTATAAGAGTTGAAGAAGAAAAGAAACTTCTGATGGCAAAGGAAGTGCAGGGTACTTCACAAAGAAGAAAAACTACCAGAAAGGTCAGCCAACCCAAAACCACACCTTCCAAAACCACTAAACGTACTTCTAAAATCCCCAAAAGTTCTTCACCTCAAACCACAAAGCCAACAGATGTTGAGACACCTGTTATATCAACAGCTGTTGATACATCAGTGGTTTCAACAGATGTTCTCACAACAAATGCTCTCATCACTATACCAATCACGACTCAATCCACAAATACACCTCCAAATTCAACACCTCCAACCACACCAAAAATCAAGAGAAGGATAACAAATGTCATACTTGAAGATGACACTGTACCTTCTCCACTTCCAATATCTTCACAACCTCTGACCCTATCCACTGTGCAAGGTTCTACTTCAACTGCTTCAACTCTAACTCCTGACCAAACTACTGCCTTGGTTCCTTTGGGAGTTAAATATCCTCTGGATCTTCTAGCAGTTAGGGAGGAGATCAAATCCTTCTATTCTGAAGATGATCCTGAAAAGAGGAATCCCCCATCTCTTCAAAGGTATCCTTTGCCAAAGAACATTGATGAGTATATTCAACTGAAATCCAAACAAGCAGAGGATATCTCAAAAAGAGAAATAAAAGGAAAATCTGATAAAGAAATACAGAGAAATCTGCAATATTTGCTCAGCCAAGTCAGAACATTAGAACAGTTTTCCAAGGATCTTTGTCAGAAGCTATCAGAAAGGGATGGTGAAAGCTTAAGGCAAGATTACATTGAGTACATCATGGAAAACAAGAAATACAAGGCAAAAAAGTATCAATTCAAAGACTGGACCATAAGTCAGCTCAAGCAAGAAATTGCAAGAATACAAAAGATGGTTGATGACAAAACAATAAAACCAACACCACCAGTCTGGTCCCAGTATAAAAAGAATATACCTGAAAGAGCTTTGAAATTGAAGAGAATGAAGGAAGAGCTCATAACTGCAAATTATGGATCAAGGAATCAAGTCACAAGGTGGACAGAGGTTAAAGTGTTAGAAACCTACAAAAGGTTGGAAGAAAGAAGAAAGAAAGATCTCCCTGTTCCTAAAAAGCCAGATTGTCCAGCATCAGAGGTTTCAATCAAACAGACCCTACCAACTAAAAGATCTGCTACAACCACTGGTCCATCTGCTATTGCTCTCTATCAAAGGAAGAGGCAAAAACAGATTGATGAAGAAGAAAAGGCACAAGAAGATGATATTATGAAAATGGTTCTTAAGCAGATGTTGGAAGAAAATCCTGACTCAGTAAAGCTTCAAGAAATTTCCAAAAGAGTCATGAGCAGGCCTCCATCACCAAACTCATAAAAAATAAAAGCTCTCCAAGAAACCCACTGGACTCAAAAATACTAAAGTGGAAGCCTGATCAAAAGACCCACGTATTGACCTTGCTCAAGTCCAGTAGAGAAGTTAAGCACATATCAAGGGAGGATGCACTAGGCCTGAGTGTACCTGATCTACAAGATCTCCTTGAGCTTCAACTTTACAGGGATGAGGATGATGAAGATTCCATGAACTTTGAATTACAATTCAAGGGGCAAGTTAGGGAAATGTTGATGAGACAATAAAGATCAGAAATAATGAAGTGTTTTGGCATCATCTGTTCCAGGGGGAGATTGTTGGGATTGAACCCTACAAAGGAACAGATGATATGAAAAGCTAAAACTGGTTCAGAACAGTTGATCTTCATAAGCAGTGTTTGCACAAGATTCTTCCCTTGACAGTGGCTCTAAACAACTGATAGACTCCAAGTACTGCTCATTGCAACTACTGACAGGCCAAGCACTGATGAAGATTAAAGAACTAAATCTCTATCTACTGATGTCTCCTAAGTACTGCTGAATACTAAAGCACTTCCCATTCAAGGATTGATCAACCTTTGTAGAAAGCACTGATGCTCAACATCAGTGCTTAGACTACATCAATAGAAAGTGAAACAGTGGTTTAAATATGTAATGTTTATGTAATCAGTGGTTGTATGTAACAGTCCTTAGAGTTTGTTAGGAAGTTAGATGTCACTTTCATGGTGACGTCAGCCAAAGATGCTCAGTGGTTTGCTAGTACTATAGTTGATAGTGATAGTTTTCACTATCCGAGGTTTTTTATGCCGGAGATCATTCATTGATCAAGGCCATTTTCCTCGTATAAATCCTTGTGTTCAATGTCATTTTCTTTCATTCATTGTTCATACTTTTGTTCAATTTACCAAGCATCTAAACTCACAAAAATCAGATTTGGTTACATTATCCTTGTGCGATTTTTTACCAAAACACCTATATTGTAGGGGCGAAGATAATCTTGATCTCTAATATGTAAAATCAGTATATTCACGAGATAGGTGATTCTTATATTTTTATCTCTATATCATATAGTACAATTTATTAACCTAAGGGTCATGGTATATCAATTTATTTTGAGGGGGAGGTGGTTTATTTAGAATTATTTACTAAGGTAGATAATGGTCCTTATATTAGTTTACTTATTATTTATTATTATGGTCGACGTAGCATGAGAAATTGCCACATGACATTTTGATGGAATCCTTTATTAAAGTTAGATACTTTACATATATTACACCTATACTCTAGTATACTATACTATTTTAGACTGTACGATACTATACAATACTAAACGGCACGATATAATACTGTATGATACCACGCGCTACGATATTATATGATATGATATGATATTATATAATATAATACAATACTACACTTATACTATAGTATATTATACTATAATATACTTCACAACACATATACTATACGATACATATACTACATTTATATGATACTACACCTGTACCATACTTATACTACAACTATAAGCATATAAGGGAAATATATGTAACGTTCCTTATTTTTCAAGTTTTTTCCATTTTATTTTTAATTCGTATTCTATTTTCAATCCTTTGTAAATCAAGAATTGATCATAATGGAAACTGTATTTTATATCATCCTTGTTTAATCATTTTTGCATAATACGTAAACGTTTCGCGAATACGCGTTTTAATTCAAAACCGAGCCATACATCGAGATCATATTGTATTTGAAATATTATTCATACTTGATTTAATATTACACATGCTTGCATAAACTTAAAACACCAAAACATGTTTAACTATATGTTTTGACCACCAAATAAGCAATAAAATAACCAACAAAACAACCCCAAGGACCAAAAAATGAAATTTCCCTCCTCCTAACTCTTAACCAACTCATTTAAAACCTCAACCAACTTATTTAAAACCCCAACCACTTATCTCACTTATAAATACCAACCCCTAACACCTTCTAAATACTTTCACCACTTCTAAATCACTCTCAAATACTCTTTAATATTCCAATTCTTCCACTTTGGGTAGAAAGTTGAAGAACCAAAATAGTGAGTTTTTGTCTTATTTCTTACACTTTTTTTCTTGTTTTTCTTCTTCTCCTTCCTTGGATAATCTCTAGGAATATCACATGTTTACCAAGGTAAACAAAGTTGGTATATCAACATTTTTGAGGTCCAACTGAGGATTTTTGTTAAACTTTATAAACGTGTTCATCTTTTCTTTGATTTTGGAACATTTTCGCACCAAACCAAGTCACCAACAAACTTCCATGTTGAAGGGCTTGTGTTAAAGTTTTGTTCCAGAAACTTAAAGGTCCGTATGCCTTCTTTTAAGTTCTTGTAAGTCTCTAAGTAATCTCCAAGTCACAAAGTGAGTAAACCTACACCAAGCCTCTAATCTCGCAATCTTGGAAGTACTCGTCTAGGTGATAACTCATTTGGTTACTTAGAAAATAGATAGTTTAATTATGTACTTCATACCTGTATTCATGACCATCTGAATCATCCATGTTGGTGATTTTGTGCAAAGGTGAAAATCTTGGGGTTACCTCTAATGCATGAGAAATACTTGATTATGTAAATAATAATAACCTATGTATATACATATCATACCTATCTCCAAAACCAAACCATAATATCAACCAAATTCATGGTTGAATGTTATGTGTTAAGGTGGAGAATATCTTAATCTTAGATTCCTTATTTTTGGGCTTCTAATGAGTGTTAACACTCATGAAAAAATACAAACTAAAAATAGTGTCCAAATAAGTGCCTAAGTAACATATGTTTTATGTAATTTCATATACGTAAATTCCATTTACATTCCAAACTCTGAATCGTCATGCTCATACACCTTTGTTTACCAATTTAGGATAAACTTTGGTGACTTTATCCTTTAATGCCGATTACTCGCTTTTGTGTATATTTTCGCAAACTGTGAGTTCATACTTGACCCATTTTACGCTTTAAAACACTGTTTGGGTTGCAAAATGTATGCGTAATTAAACACACAATCACACATACAATCAATCTTATGCAAACACTCAATCCTTTAACATGCTTACTTGTTATGCTACTTGTTTATACATACTAGAACAATCTTATGCATGCTATCTATCATTAACTTTAAAAAGCCTCCCTTAACATGTATAGCGCTATAGGAGTAGCACACCGCCCTGTTTGTTGGGTCATTGTTAAATATTCAATATTTACGGCCTTATTCACTTCGGTGATAAGATTACGATAGTGGACACTTTGGGTTGATTTTTAGCTATTACATGCTATTATGATTTCATAATTAGTATACTTTGAACATGTGGATTTGAGACTTTATTCATACTTATGTTGTGTAGACACACTAGTATGCTTACCAACATAATTTGTGTTGATGGATATTTTATATATGTTGTAGGAAATATTTGATGATGCGATCCAAGAAAACTACTTAGGGCGGACTAGATACTCACCAAAGTTATTTATGCATTTCTTTATGTTTTAGTATAGAAACTTGCAAATTGTTATATTTTCCTTTCCAACAATGTATTGTATTGTTCAAATATATGGAAACGAAATTTAAAGTTTTAATTATTGTCGCATTCTAGTGTTGTGATGCTTTTGAACAATCTATTATGTCTTGCCTCGATGTTTTCGCCATCGTTTGGGGAGTGACAGATTGGTATCAGAACCATAACTATAGGAAACTAGGAAAAATTGCTATGTTTGACTTAGACTATAGTTAAGAAAGCCGCATGAGTGTTACTTATGCCTTATTTGACTTTTCCTCTACTATGCATGAAAAGTATATGATTCATCCTACTTGCTTCTTGCCTTATCCTTTTATAAAAAAAAAAATATGTATGCCTTCCTTAATGTGGAATTACTCTACGACACGAAAACACTCATATTTCACAAACGAAACGACATCACCAAAATAGGAGTGATTCCCTTAATTTGGTAATGACTTTCAAACCGCTATTTTATTTTTATGAAATTTCACCATTAAGATGGGAGTGATTTCCTCATCTTGATTGCTAATTTCATCATTCCCTATTCTTTTGGAGAAACGTTATCAGTAAGTTAGGAGTGATTTCATCATCTTGATGATTAGTTTCATTTTTTTTCTGTTTTTGGAGAAAATATTACCACCAAACTAGGAGTGAATTCCTTACCTTGATGGAAAATTCGCTCACCTCACTCTTATGGACCCTTATCGACGAGTTAGGATGAACTTCCTTACCTCGATGGATAAGTGCCAAACCACTTTTTGGAGCGACACCACCAAGTTAGGAGTGATATTTATACATTTGTGACTAGTCCCATTCCTCGATTATCAATCTCTCCAAAGTCTCGAATTTTCTATTTGACAAGGGACATGTAGTAACCGAAAGGGTGAATACCGTTAACCGAAATTTCGGCGAGAGTATTCAGTGATTACCATATGGACCAAAAATGAAGTTGTAATATTTGAATCTGGCGGGTAAAAAAAGTTGAACGTCGGGCGACTTAAATAACAAATAGGTTAGAAACCACATGGACGCATATCAAAGGGTAAATTGGTCATTTCAACTCATATACTAACTCAGTTAGTGGGAGGGACGTGAATGGTAACGCTTTTTCAAGGCTGGGGACGCAATGGTCGAAATTTTCGTTTGGGGGACGCGCCCTGACACCACCCTATAAGCATAGGAACGCAAATTGCATTTTACTCTTTTTATTATTTTTGCTTTCGACAATGAAACTATATCACTACCATATCATACTGAACCAAACCGAACAACATAAGTACCTATACCCATATTCATTTTTATGGTTTCCTGATTGATAATGAATACCATGCCGCTACCATAGTGAACCAAACCGAAACCGACCGAACAACATTAGTATCGGTACCTATATTCATTTTTAAGGTTTCCGGTTTCGATAATTTTTTAATTATACAACTTTGTCTGCGATAACAAATAAATTTCAGTACTAGTACTGTGATGATTGAACCGATCGATACCTTTCAAACAACATTGACTTCGCTACAGGTGTTCGTTTTTATCGTTTTCTGTTGATATAAAACACATGTTGTTTTGTTTCATACCGGTACTGTAATGAATCAAATGATACCGATCAAATGCTTGTCGTAACGTACCGCTGCAACGCGCACATGAATACTCTCGTTATAATAAATGTTTTGCAAACATGATATTTCTTTTTAATTTTTTTTTCCAGAGCTACTAATAAACAAAACAAATCGAAATAAATATATAAATACAAAATAATTAACATTTGTAAAAGAAAATTGAGGACAAGTTGATGAAAGAAAAGCAACTTGCTAACAAGTAAGTAGTGAAAAAAACAAAACTATTAAGATAGAGAGAAGTCTTGGTTCAAAGCACAAGACAACTGAGGCAAGAGAATAGACTATTGTCAATCTTTGGCCAACAAGGAAAAGACTATTGTGACCCCAACTAGCCAAATTTCGACTAAAAGCTAATATTTTTTTTGAAAGATGGTTGTGGGGGGCCTTTCCCCTGCATCCACTAGTTCAAAAATACATTAAAATATACCTCATTACACAATCTATATAAGAGTTCAAGAAATGTGAACATGTAATACGCCCCATCGTGGGTACCAAAATGTTTAGGTTAAATTAAGCCATGAAATTGTATGCCTTAAAAAGGTTGTACCATAGATGAAACTTGTTTTTATTGATAACTATTTTTGCTAAGAAGTAGGACCTAAATTGCCGTTGGCCTACACTAGATGGACATGCGAATGTTATTGTTGAAAAGGTATGACCCTACTTGAACCCGTAAACCCGCGATACCCAAATTCAATTATGCTTACGTGTTAAAAAATACAACATTACAATAAAAATAAAATAATAGTGACATTGAACCCAAGTAGTTTCACCCTACTTGAACCCGTAAACCCGCCCCATTCAATTATGCGATACCCAAGTAGTTTCACGCCCTCTTTTCATGCCCCACCACCGATTAATAGTGACATTGAAATCCTAATCCACCTAATATAAATACCACATGACTAGGCAATACAATTCATTCACTCACTCGTACTCTCACACTGATACTCTACATTTGACATTTGTTGTCAAAGAGTCGATAATTATTCTCACGTCGGATGATGGTAACAAAGAGACCCCTCTACCGGCAGCGAGGCTAACAACTTCTGTTTTGCAGTATTATTATATCCGTTATTGGTGATATTTATCTAAAAATGAATCAAAAGGCATCACTGTTGAAGTTCATATTGGTGTCTAAGCATTCCTAGCAGTATTTTCTTCTTCAATGTACATGTTTTTTGTGAACTTTTAACATAATGCAATTGTGATTTTGAAATAAGTTCGAGCCCTTTCATCCAGCTCTTCTTAGGTTGTTGTCATGCTACTTGTATTAGACTTTCCCGTCACCACTTGGCGTATAATGACCAAGAATGAGATAGGAAAATCTTAAAAACATGTTCTTGACAATGTGTAATCAAGTCTTCATCAGAATAGATTTTCGGCTAAAGTGCAACGATTTAAAGTGATTTTATCTAAGATCATACGGTGTGTGAGGGCATGAAAAGAGGGCGTGAATCGTCATATGGCAGCAACATCAGCACCTGTCAGAAAAGTGGTGTGCTGCCAAAAAGAGCTAGGTGGGATGGGGAGTGAAAGGGTGGCGTAGTGTGACACGTGACATACACTTTTGTAATTATTTTATATTAAAAAATAAACAAATCTATTAAATTGACTAGCCGTTGAACGGCTATGACCCAACCACGACTATAACCCAACCACTAATCCGACGCCACCACGTCACCCTCCACAAACACTTCCACACCGGGTGAGATCTTGACGCCCCCTTCCCCACGTTGCCCACAACGCCAATGCCGACACTTCCACTCCGGGTGAGATCTTGACGCCCCCTCCCCCACGCTGCCCACAACGCCAATGTCGGGATGGTGTTACGGGATGGTTGAGGCTTCCACACCTCCACACCGTATAGTCTAAACACAATAGTTTGTATTTTGTTTTTTTATAGCAAGTTTTCTATATACTAAGAACCATACGTCCATACTTATAGCCAGACGCCTCCGTTACAAAAAAAATATGTATGTAAATTTGTAATTTAATTATTGTGTTTTTAGAAAGATCTAAAAAGTTTAGGCTCTTTCTGAAATCGTAATGTAAATTTTCTAAAATTGGAAATCATCAGTAATTTATTTTGTGGATAATACATATGACTTCCTAGAATATGGGTAGGCATTTTTATATCGTTAATTGTAACATGTACAGCTATTACTAAAAGACATATTCTATTGTCCTTAGATTAGTATTTTAGTATAAAGTTAAAGAGAGTACCAACAAAATAAGAATCATATATTCTAATCATAATAAACATAAGGCATGTCTTCACATACTCTTTTTTATCTTCATTTTAAATTCTTCTTCATAACTCCTAATCTCCACCAAAAGACTCGAAACTATTTATCAAAGCACGACATGGTCGTGTAACGATGGTGAAGACAACGTCTATATTGTAGAAGACGTATCTCTTCATGTTTTCTAAACTTGTAACACTCTCTATTTTGTAAAAGTGTAAACTAATAATGCAACAATGTTCATAAGTATAAATCTCAATATTGATGATCTAAGTTGAACTTTTAACGTTATGGAGTTGCAAACAGAATTTGTGTTACGTGCTCATTAACCATGTCATCACCATGCACACCATGCCACCATTTCCTTATGCATTTTTTCTAGTAGTTTTCCTTAACTCTTTTTTTTTTTGAACGGCAAGGAACGGCGTGCCAATCACCGTGACACCGGGCGCTGTGGCCAAGGTCGACTACTCGACCACCGCGAGCCCCTTGGCTCTCCCATATGCGCAGAAACCCGACCTCCACCCACCCGAAGGCACGACGGTGGAATAATCGGTAAAACCTCCCCTCCCATCCAAGACGAACCGGCGGGGGAAAGTGGGAGTCGAACTTGGATCACAAGAAACACCAAGTATTTCTCCAACCAATTCACCGCTACCTCGTTTGCAGTAGTTTTCCTTAACTTAGCAATAGTGAGTGGGTTAGTGGTTCCTCCATGTTTCCCTTTGTTATTTCTAGTAAGCCTACGAATGGCCATATGTGTTTTGAGAATGAATTATGAATGAAAATGATGATTTAGTCTAATTCTCTCTAAATATTCTATCAAGCTTTTCTCTATTTTCTGTAGATCATTTGATACCGATTTGGTTCGTATCTTATGTCGTATCTTACATGTTAGCATGTATTAGTGCAATGTTATTATATCTTTAAAAGGCTAAGGGACTGTTTGTTTACCTCTTAATGAGGCTCTTAATGGTTCAGACATCTTACTGGTTAAGCACTTAGTAGTTCAGACTGTTTGTTTCACGAGCAGATGTCTGAATGGTTCAGACATTTGCCTCTGAATGGTTAAGCATTATACAGAGTCTGAATGGTTAAGACCTCTAATCTAAATTGGTCTGGCATTTGTCTCTGAACGGTTAAGCATTATACTGGCTCTTAATGGTTCAGAACTCTTACTGGTTCAACACTTAATGGTTCAGACCTCTTATTAGTTCAGCACTTAACCATTCAGATGTTCCCAAACAGCCCCTAAAAGCGAATTCATTATGTATTTTTATTTTATCTTTATATTATGTGGATGATTATATTGATGTTTAAGAAAGTATAGCTAAATTTTTCAATTTGACTAAAAACATCAAACATTGCAAATTCCATATGTATGGAGTTGGCGTGAAAGCCTAAGTTTCCTAGAAAGTCTATGAAGCAATAGGAAGGTGACATGTGGCATGAAGGGTTTTTAATAAAAAAAGGGCATTTGTGTAATTTGAATATTATTTTAATTATGGATTATATTATTAGGATAACTAACTTACCAGATAATTATGGAAACTAAATATCTCATTTAATTCAAATTGACAGTTTTAATTTAAATCATACAATCCATACAACATATTCACAGGGAATTCGTAAATCTGGTCTTTCACAACATCTTTACCAGCAATGATTTTTGCTGGAGGATTTCTTGATTTCTTGACATTGTGTTTTACCAGCAAACAAACTAATACCATTGAGTATTAAACTTGATTTTTTGTTTGATTTGCTGGAAGAATTCTTGACATTGTGTTTTACCAGCAAACAGACTAATACCATTGAGTATTAAACTTGATTTTTTGTTTGATTTGCTGGAGGATTTCTTGACATTATGTTTTAGCAGTGAAGACTCAAAACCAGTTGGTCCGACCTGGTATGAGCAGAGCTTCAGATGACCTTGGCTAGAACCTGCAAGATCACAAGGAAGGAAACACACTGTTAGCCTCGTCACAGGGAGGGGGCCTCTCTGTGACCAAGCTCGGGCGTGAGAATAAGTATTTGTGAGGAAAAAATAGGTCAGGGAGAGAGAGAAAGTAGCGATTACCCTTGGTGAAGAGTTTTGGCGGGGTATTTATACTTTTGGGGGAAGCTGACGTAGCGAGTTAGTTAGGGTCGGACCAGTCGCTGTCATGGCCATTAAAGCCGTGGGTCCCAGTTAGTTACGACGGATCAATGTGTTGGACCGCTCCGTCTGTGGCGTTAGGTACGCGTAATCCTTTGAGCCTTTGGTTCGGCTTTATGTCCGTCAGGCATTCGGTCCGACCAAGGACGTATCCTCATCAAGTCCCCCTAGTTCGTAGTGTTTGTTCAGCAAAAGTTTCGAACTTAAATGGCGAAATTTTGGTGAGTTGGGACCTTCATTTGTCCTAGGTTTCGCTGAATTTTGAATTTTAAATTTGGGCGGCGACTTTTGTTTTGGTGACCGTCAGTTATCCTATTTTTACCCTAAACGATGTGACCTTTGAGGCGGTGGAGGCTTCTTATAAAACGGAGAAAACAGCTTTTTATTTTTACCTTCTTACTTTATCTTCTTCCTCTTCTTTTTCTCTGAGGTGAAACTCTGTTCATCCATCAAGTTAGTATCTTCTTTTAACCATGGCGAATAAGAGTAATTTGTCCGGTTGCTTTAATATTTTAAATAGGAATGGCCTGAAATGGTATGTGGAGCAACACGCCATTCCTGCTTCTTTAAACCCTGTTCTTCCTGAGAAGGAAACGGCTATATATCCGTTCGTTCAGGGGAAGATAGGCGTTTACACTAAGATGTTCGATTATTGCAACTATCGTCTTCCTTTGACGAAGTTCTTGGTCGAAGTTCTTATGTTTCACGAGGTTCATCTCTCTCAAATGAACCCCTTTGGCCTTGCCAAGGTGTGTCATTTTGAGCTGGCCTGTCATGGTTTGGATTCTGACCCGGATTTGAATGTGTTCCGGGCTTTCTACAAGCTGAATCGATCCGGTAGCTGGTATACCTTTGAGGTTAGTGTCACGGCCCCCGTCCCGATGTGACCCGCTTCAGGAGCCGTGGGACAGTAACCCGTGGTATTTATTAATTGAGTTGACAGCGGAAGTTTAACAGGATCTTTTAAAACTTGAAAATGCCCAATTATTTTATTTCATAATTTGGAACAAACCCCATAATTTACAGCAAAGGATATTTTACTAGGAAATCCCTTGTTTTACAAAACATGTTTATTTATTTTACTGAGCCACCACTTCAAGCTTGTTAGTGCTCCGTAGCACGTTTTTCTTGATTCACAATAGGTCACCTGAAACATGTTTTGAAAATATTTTATCAGCGGGGAAATACTAGCGAGTCATTCAGGTTAAACAAAACAACACGTTAGTTATAAATTACAGCATAAGAGCGATTACAATGGCTACTATCTTATTTTTATCTGGCGCCGTGTCACACCCTGGTGACGATGGTCATACCACTATTGGGTCCTTTCACCCAAGTAGTGATGATTATCACTGTTAGGTTGGTAAACCTAACCGTGAGAAATTAGTAATGTGCACAATACCCCACTTGCCAGTGATTCAAGATAACCAAGACTTAATCCCTGTAATTATAACTGGAAAACATTTGTGTATTGTAAAACACTTTTGATAAAAGAGAATGACTCACATTGCAAGTTTAGTCGGACAGAGTTTAGCCTACTGATTTAGCCTTGTAACATAATTTAAACAGCAATGCATACGAAACTAGGTCAGTAACTTAATACAACATTTACGATAAGCTCACAAAATCAAAACCCTCACGAAGAATGACAAAGTATAGCCCAATTACGGGCAGCACTTAAACATCCATCGGATTGGTTTCAATCGATCGGACATTATATCGTAGTAGTGATCGAGTTATTACCCTGTACTCGTAGCAGCGTTTCCCTACTCGGAAATTTGAATTTAAGCAGTATAGAATCATTTTAAAACTGATTTTTCGAACACAGAAGCAAGTCCCATGCCCCTGCTACTTATAGCAACTTTTTAAGTTTTACGCGGCCCGCATAAACATTAACATAGGTTTTACGCAGCCCGCGAGAGCCTCTAGTCTACGTTTAGGGCTAGCGTGTCACCAGTAGGTCCGCCACGTGTGCGACACGTGGCCCGGAACGCTTATCCGGTCAACTTTAAGTTGACGCGGCCCGCGTAGATTTGGCCTTACGGTTTATGCGGCCCGCGTGAAAACCAAAAATCTGATTTTCTTGATTTTTCATGCACATTAGGGTTTCAGAGGTCCGGGTTTTCACTTACGGGTCATTTTGGGACATTTTTGCAGGTCCTTACATCCTCCCCACCTTATTTAAAATCTCGTCCTCGAGATTTACTGGAATAAGTGAGGATATTTTCGCTTCATCTCCGATTCCAGCTCCCAGGTGTATTCGGGTCCTCTTTTTGAATCCCACTTGACTTTAACAAGGACCAATCTTTTGTGTTTGAGAAACTTAATCTTTTTGTCTTCTATTTGGAGCGGTTTTTCCACGAACTTCAACTTTTCATTTACCTGTATGTCTTGAAGAGGGACTACTAGCGATTCGTCCGATATACATTTCTTGAGGTTAGATACATGAAATACATCATGTACTCCTGCTAGCTCTTCTGGTAGTTGTAAGCGATAAGCGACTAGTCCTATTCGCTGAATTACTGGGAATGGTCCTATGTATCTTGGACTTAGTTTCCTATTCTTACCAAACCGAACCACCCTTTCCAAGGAGAAACTTTCAAGAGTACCCTGTCTCTAACTTGAAATTCTAGTGGCTTGCGTCGATTGTCTGCATAACTCTTCTGCCGATCTCGAGCCGTTTTCAGTCTTTTCTTCATTTGAGTGATCTTGTCGGTGGTTTCTTGTACGATTTCAGGACCTGATAGTTGGCTTTCTCCTATTTCTGCCCAGCAAACTGGAGTTCTACACTTTCGTCCATACAGTGCTTCGAACGGGGCAACTTCGATGCTCGAATGGTAACTATTGTTATAGGAGAATTCTATTAAAGGTAAATGGTTGTCCCAGTTTCCTCCAAAATCTATCACACATGCCCTGAGAATGTCTTCCAGGGTTTGGCTCGTCCTTCCACTTTGTCTGTCTGTTTTGGGATGGTATGCAGTACTTAAATTTAATCGTGTTCCCATTGCTTCTTGGAAACTGGTCCAGAAATGTGAAGTGAAACGACTATCCCTATCCGATACAATGGAGAGTGGGACTCCATGTAAGGATACCACCTCGTCTACATATAACTTGGCTAATCTTTCCATGCTAAAGGTTTCCTTCATGGGTAGAAAATGAGCTGATTTGGTTAATCGATCCACAATTACCCAAATCACGTCATTACCCTTTTTGGTTTTGGGTAACTTAGTAACAAAGTCCATGGTTATTAGTTCCCATTTCCATACAGGCATTTCTAATTGTTGGAATAACCCTGAAGGTTTCTGGTGTTCTTCCTTAACTTGCGAACAAGTAAGACACTTAGAAACATATCTAGCTATGTCCTTTTTCATTCCTATCCACCAGAAATTATTCCTTAAATCTTGGTACATCTTATTATTACCAGGATGCATGGTATACCTAGATTTATGGGCTTCTTCTAAAATCTTATTTCTTAACTCTCCCTGCTTAGGTACCCAAATCCTTTTCTTGTGGAATCTCCAAATTCCATCAGCCCCTTGCTCTAGTTCTTTTATTCGTCCTTTCATTCCTTCAGCATCATCCTTGATTGCTGTTTCCTGGATATTCTTCAGTTGTTCCATTAGATCTAATTGTAAACTTAATCTAAGAGCACGAACTCGTCGTTGTTTCTCATGATACTTACGACTTAGGGCATCTGCGACTACATTTGCTTTTCCTTCGTGATATTGAATATCACAGTCGTAATCACTTAGACTTTCCATCCATCTTCTTTGCCTCATGTTTAATTCCTTTTGTCCAAATATGTATCTTAAACTCTTATGATCTGTATAAACTGTAAACTTACTGCCATACAGATAGTGTCTCCAAATCTTAAGGGCAAAAATTATTGCTCCAAATTCTAAGTCGTGCGTTGTATAATTTTCTTCGTGCTTTTTCAATTGTCTTGAGGCATACGCAATTACCTTTTTGCGTTGCATCAGCACACATCCTAATCCCAACTTAGAGGCATCACAATAAACTTCAAAATCTTTTGTCCCTTCTGGTAAGGCAAGAATTGGGACGTTTGTTAACCTTTGCTTTAAAATCTTAAAAGCCTCTTCTTGCCTAGGTCCCCATTCAAACTTAACTGTTTTACAGGTTAGCTTAGTTAATGGCACAGCTATCTTAGAAAAATCCTTAATAAATCTTCTATAGTATCCGGCTAACCCTAGAAAACTTCTAACTTCCATAGCTGATTGCGGGACCTTCCATTTGGTGATCACTTCTATTTTGGAGGGATCTACGTGAATACCTTCGTGATTCACCATGTGTCCTAAAAACTGTACCTCCTGTAGCCAAAATTCACACTTCGAGAATTTGGCATAAAGCTTCTCTTTTCTTAACAAAGTTAAGAGTGCATGCAAGTGTTCACAATGCTCGTCCTGACTTTTGGAATAAATGAGTATATCGTCGATAAAGACAATTACAAATTTATCCAAGTATGGTTTATAGATCCTATTCATCATGTCCATGAATGCTGCAGGAGCATTTGTTAATCCAAAGGGCATGACTGTAAACTCGTAATGACCATACCTAGTTTTGAAAGCAGTTTTAGGTATGTCTTCTTCTTGTACTTTCAATTGATGATATCCGGAGTGTAAATCTATCTTAGAAAAATATCTAGCTCCCTGAAGTTGATCGAAAAGATCATCAATCCTAGGTAATGGGTATCGATTCTTAATTGTAACCTTGTTCAATTCCCTATAATCGATACACATTCGCATTGAACCATCCTTCTTTTTCACAAACAACACGGGTGCCCCCCAAGGGGATGAACTAGGTTGTATAAATCATTTGCTTAACAATTCATCTAACTGCTTTTTCAATTCTAGCATTTCGGTGGGTGCTAATCGATAAGGTGCCTTAGCTATTGGTGTAGTTCCAGGAATTAGATGAATTCTAAATTCTACTTCCCTATCGGGTGGTAATCCAGGTAGTTCTTCTAGGAATACATCTGAGTATTCTGATACTACAGGGATTTCCTTAACATCCTTACCTTTTGTGTTGATGATTGCCGAAATCATATACATTATTCCTTGTTTTCTTGAATAACTAGCAACTTTCATTATAGAAATGAATGTCATTGACTTACGTGGCTTATCTCCTGTAACTACGATTATTTCTCCTGATGGTGTATGAACTTCTATGGAATTCTTATCACAGAGAATTCGAGCATGGTTGGCTACTAACCAATCCATTCCTAACACAACATCGAATCCGGCTAAATTCATAGGCAACAGGTTTGCAGAAAATTTATGGCCTAAGAGTTCTATCTTTCCTTTTTGCAAAACCTTATCTATGTGAACAAAATTACCATCTGCGGTTTCTACAGTAAAAACTCGTCTAAGGTTGGTTAAGGGTAAGTTAAGAGCTTGGCAGAATGAAGTATTTATAAAACTTTGGTTTGCACCAGAGTCAAATAATACTTTTGCATAAACGTCGTGAACTAGGAACGTACCAGCTATTACATCTGGGATGAGTTCTGCTTCTTGGGTAGTCAACTGGAATGCTCTTGCATTCTTTTTGGTAGTTCCTTCTGCAGGTTTGGCTTTGTTGTCAGCTGTTTTGACCAATTTAGGGCAGTCTGGTCTAAAATGTCCAGCTTCTCCACAGTTGAAGCAGATTGTTGATTTCTTCCTCCTGCAATCTTCTTCTTGATGCCCTGGAATTTTGCAGAAATTGCAATACCCTTTGCATCTTCCAAAATGCTTTCTTTTACAGGTACTGCAAAATAGAGCAGTGGAAGATTGCCCGGTCCCCTTTTTCTTGAAATTACTACTATTACCCACACGGAATCCTTGGGTAATCTTTTGGGCCACTTCCTTTTTCTGGTTTTCTTCTCTTGTGCGTACCAGTCCGTCGGTCAAGGTGTTGGCTAATTCCACTACATCGTCAATTGTGCAGGGTCTCGCAGCTTTGACGATATCACGAATCTCGCTAATTAAACCCCAAATATAGCGAGAAATAAGTACCGGTTCTGGCGAAGCCAGGGTAGGTACAATTCTAGCATACTCGAAGAATGTCGAAGTATACCCTCGACAATCCACATCCACCATCCGGTGGTTTAGGAACTTATTTGCCATTTGTTCCTTTTCATATTCGGGATAGAATTTTCTTTCTACTAGTCTCTTAAATTCTTCCCAATTCATGGCATAAGCCACATCGCTTCCCTTAGCTTGTAGTACCGTGTTCCACCATTCTAGCGCCCCTTCTTTAAAAAGATGCGACGCGTACATGACCTTTTCTTCCTCGGCACATTTACTTATTTTAATTACTGCTTCGGTTTTCTCTACCCAACGCAGTGCGGCAGTTGCCCCTTCATTGCCTGCAAATTTGATTGGTTTACAGGCAAGAAATTCCTTGTAAGTGCAACCAGGCGTTGCAGCTTTCATTTTCTTAAGATATGGGGCTTGCATCACATCATTATCATTATTATTAATGTTACCGCCTCCATTTACACTATTACTGAAATTGTCGCCATGAGTACGTTTGCTGGGAGTAGTTGGTTTAGGTTCAACTGGATTTCGGGCAGCAGCAAGGATTGCTGGAATAGCATTTGCTATTCCCTGGGCAACGATGTTTTCTATATCTTGCCTATTAAGAAATTGATCTTCATGGTTTTGTTCGGATTGATTAACTTCGTTAACTGGCTCATTGACGGCGTGTTCCATCTGATAATTATCAATATATAAATTATTTGCACAAAATAAATTAAATAATAATCAGTCACAATAAAATAATCACACATAATCATGTCAACACGTATAGCCAAAATTGTCGACTTTGCGACGTTGATATTTTTATATATATTAGTAGGCATCCGTACACACCCGTTATATTACAAAAGTTTTATTTTAATTTATTTTACATGATTATATTATTTATTATTATTAAACACATAACCATACAACCACATACGATCCCCGTCAGCTGGCACTTCAGAAACGACGTTCCCTCTCGTCGTATTTCCATGATATCCTCTCCCCTACTTCCCGGATTCTGTTTCCTGCATCCACCAGCTCCTCGCCATAGTGGCAGAGTTCAGCCAAGTTTTCAGTGCTCATAGGTGGGTTTGGTGCAGGCTCTGGGTCAAACTGGGGGAAAAAGGTGTTAGGGTTATTCAAAATATTCTGAAATTGCCAATCACTTGTCCACCATTCCTCCAGCTCTCCGGGTAGAAGTTGGTGGTTGACAATGGGATCTGGGATAGCAGGTTCCAAATTAACCGGAAGTTGTGATTCAATTGGGTAATTGAAGAGGTCTTCATTGGCAGGTCCAATGAGGTCACAATTTGCCAGTTTGCGATCAAGCTCCTCCCAGGGTGGCATTTTCTGGGCTTGCCCTGAACTTTCCCCGATCTCTTTTCCTTTCCCTTTATCATAGGGATCCTCTGTCTTTTTAATCCTCTGTGCAGCTGGCTTCTTCCTTCGTACGCGTCTCCAGCCTACGAATCGCCTTCTCTTTTTCGACTTGGGTTTCTCCTGAGGTTGGGCTTGGAATTCCATAGGTTTCTCAGTATCGGCCCAATAACCGGAAAAGCCCTTGGAAACTTCCATGTCAGTAGGATAGATAGTGAGATTCTAAAGAGCTTCAGACAACTCATTCATGCTATTAGCACACATGAAGAAAGACACACAAAATTCTAAGTTAAAATTTCATTTATCAACTTAATTCACAGAATGGCAATCAGAAAATTAAGTATTTCTAAATACTTAATTGGCTTAAACCAGTGGCTCTGATACCACCTTTTTCTGTCACGGCCCTCGTCCCGGTGTGACCCGGTTCAGGAGCCGCGGGACAGAAACCCGTGGTATTTATTAATTGAGTTGACAGCGAAAGTTTAACTGGATCTTTTAAAACTTGAAAATGCCCAATTATTTTATTTCATAATTTGGGACAAACCCCATAATTTACAGCAAAGGGTATTTTACTAGGAAATCCCTTGTTTTACAAAACATGTTTATTTATTTTACTGAGCCACCACTTCAAGCTTGTTAGTGCTACGTAGCACGTTTTCCTTGATTCATAGTAGGTCACCTGAAACATGTTTTGAAAATATTTTATCAGCGGGGAAATATTGGCGAGTCATTCAGGTTAAACAAAACGACACGTTAGTTATAAATTACAGCATAAGAGCGATTACAATGGCTACTATCTTATTTTTATCTGGTGCCGTGTCACACCCTGGTGACGATGGTCATACCACTATTGGGTCCTTTCACCCAAGTAGTGATGATTATCACTGTTAGGTTGGTAAACCTAGCCGTGAGAAATTAGTAATGTGCACAATACCCCACTTGCCAGTGATTCAAGATAACTAAGACTTAATCCCTGTAATTATAACTGGAAAACATTTGGGTATTGTAAAACACTTTTGATAAAAGAGAATGACTCACATTGCAAGTTTAGTCGGACAGAGTTTAGCCTACTGATTTAGCCTTGTAACCTAATTTAAACAACAATGCATACGAAACTAGGTCAGTAACTTAATACAACATTTACGATAAGCTCACGAAATCAAAACCCTCACGACGAATAACAAAGTATAGCCCAATTACGGGCAGCACTTAAACATCCATCGGATTGGTTTAAATCGATCGGACATTATATCGTAGCAGTGATCGAGTTATTACCCTGTACTCGTAGCAGCGTTTCCCTACTCGAAAATTCGAATTTAAGCTGTATAGAATACAAAAGCAAGTCCCATGCCCCTGCTAGTTATAGCAACTTTTTAAGTTTTACGCGGCCCGCGTAAACCTTAACATAGGTTTTACGAGTCCCGCGAGAGCCCCTAGTCTACGTGTAGGGCTAGTGTGTCATCAGTAGGTCCGCCACGTGTGTGACACGTGGCCCGGAATGCTTATCTGGTTAACTTTAAGTTGACGCGGCCCGCGTAGATGTGGCCTTATGGTTTACGCGGCCCGCGTGAAAACCAAAAATCTGATTTTCTTGATTTTTCATGCACATTAGGGTTTCAGAGGTCCGGGTTTTCACTTACGGGTCATTTTGGGACATTTTTGCAGGTCCTTACAGTTAGGAAGAAAAATGCTTGCTGCTACACGTGGATTACCTCCAGTTTGAAAGATTGGAAAGACCGTTTCTTCCTGGTGGATGACCGGTGCGTCCCGGCCTAGATGACGTGGAGACCGAAAAAGTCCCGTCTTCCAAGCCTTCTTCCTGAAGACTTTGAATTTAATAGGAATTTACATGCGGCTTTGATCAGGGAGGCCGGGCGTGTTCAAAAATATCCGGAACACATTCTAGTCATGGGACGGATAAGCACGATCTGGCCCGAACCGGAGTGGTATCCTACCCTTAGATGGAACAGAGAGGGTTAGTTATCTTTTTAGCTAGAGATAGTGTCTCTCATTATTATCGTTTGTTTTATATACTGTACGCTTCGTTTATGTGAGACTCCGATATTATTGTTCGTTTGTTTTGTGCAGTTATGGGTTTAAAAGATGCCCTGAGGTTGAAATCCTTTGATTCTACTGAACTTGATGTTTGAGCTACAAAGACACCTAAGGGCGATCCGCCGTATCTAAGTATTATGCAAGAGAACCTTTACCCAATCAGAGAGCCGACTGTCCCAGATGATCAAAGAGGTTCGGCTGGCCAGGGTGGTTCAGGCTTGGCTCCCTCGATACGGGCGGTGAGTTCGGCTTCGGCTCGAGCGACAGCAGTGGTTGGTGGTAACAAAGGAAAAGGGGCGGGTTCGAGCGAAGCGAAGGGGTCCGGTTCCAGGATTGTTCTATACGGTTCGGAGCACATCTCTGTTGAGGACGAAGGCGTGAATGCTGAAGAAGGAAATGAAGGTGATGATGATGGTGCTGAGGCGCGTCCTCAGGTTAGCTTGAAAAGAGGACGAACTACTTCCTCCAAGCCTGAACCGAATCCGAAACAACTGAAGAAGAAAAAGCTGGATTTTAAAACAATTACGTTGGAGGAAGATGAATTTGATCAAGTCACCGGGTTTTCTACCGCCGGAGGCTTATTGGAGAACTTAGATGCTCATCTTCATGGTGGCAAGACTCTTAGGGACCAACCGGTCAATCTTCCACCGAGCCCGCTATCCTTTGGAGGGCCAACTACCAAGGTGATTGAGGACATCCACATGCCTGATCCCTTGTCCTTCAAGAAAATTGAACCTTCTCCTTCGGGTAAGCCTACGACCGGGGTTGCTTCTAACGTTTCAAGGCCAAGTCCTCAGCCGATTGATGGTGGGGATAGTGCCTCTTCATCCCCTTTGTAGTATGACACTGAAGCTATTTTTATATGTCGGGAGCTTGGTTCGGGTGAAGCTGTGGATGTGGACTCCGCCCGTGCTCTGGAAAAATATGTCCATGATTGGTCGTTGGCGAACAAGGATAGGATTATGGATGCTCTTACTGCAAAGATGTCTTTGTTCCATCTTGGAACTCCTGCTGAGCATACATATCATAGGAAGATGAGTGGTCCGGAGCTTGGGAATGCTCTGATGCTGAATCAAGCTCAGTCTAATTCTCTGGTTGTTGAAACCTACAAGCGTTGGGTCAAAGCAGAGTCGAATTGTCGCAGGTTTGAACGCGAAGTTGCCTCTTTGAAGAGTGAAGATAGCATTCAGTCAAAGACAAAGCAGGAAATCTCATCTCTTCGTTCTCAAGTGGACCGGCTGAAGGAGTAAGTCTCAAAGGCGAAAGGAGTCAGCAAGGTTTAACAAGCTTCAGCTGCGGCTGCCTACGAGGCTCGTGACAAGGCTGTACACGATTTGGAGGATATGAAACTAAAGTTTGGGGAGTTAGAGAAAAGGTTGTTTAATGTCGAAGAAAGAAATAAGGCGGAGCTGAAGGAGATACAATCTTCCTACGATCAACTTCTGGTCGATCATCACCGTTTGATTAATGGTACGCCTTAAATACCCCCTATTGTTTTGCTCCCTTGGTTCCTTTTTAAGTTCTTTTGTTCCTCTGTTTAGATAAAGTTGAACTTGAAAGAGCCCGTGACAGAGCCGTGGAGTCGCATCTGAACGCTATTTCGGACATGAGGGATATGCTGACCCGGTATGACAAAGAGATGGTCGAACTATATGGCCTTTCGTCGGAGCTTCTTCTTACCAAACAATGGTTTTTAACGGACGGAGTGGCCTGGGTGTGAAGTTGGTCCACCAAAGCCCCGAACTAGAGAAGGTAGTCGCGGATTTGGTGAATAGCGTTAATGCGGTTGATGTGAACGAGGGGATTAAGCAAGGTTTTCAGGCTGCTAGAGATTCGGCTCGTTCTGCTGAGGAGGTCCTCGGGTATGATGAGGGAGCCATGGATGCATTGGATGTCGCGATCAAAGCCTTTGATGACTTTCACATATCGGCCCTTGACAAAGTTGCGGAGTTGGTGAATGAGCCTTTGTCCGTCATAAAACAGAGAAGCGAACTCCCCATTGTTAAGGAAAATTATAAAGCTTGATGCTTGGTTCTTGTAACCGTACAATATTTTACTTTTATTGTGGCATGTTACCGCACAGTTTAATTTCAGTTTATGATCTGCAGAACATGTTCTCTTTTATGTTATGGCTTCGTACCTTTGATCATGATATTTAATGCTCGGCTTCTTAGCTTTAGTTTACGTCCAAACTTTTACTACTTAGCCGAATTCTTATTGGACCACCTTGGTGGCCGGATTGTAGCCAAAAAACTTTTGCATGTTTGTTTTATTTGCGTCAGTAGATTTTGTGATTGGATCGTATCGTATCTGGTCCGACCCTTTTGCTTAATAGATTTTGTTATTTTTAGAACTATTTAAGCCTTCTCGATCAGCGTGAGGCATGGGTCAAGGCCCGTTTGTGCACATTTTATGTCGTTCGAACTTTTACACAGATATGCTATGGTTTGTACTGTTAATAATGCAGATCGCTTTATTTGGTACGTTGATAACATAGTTCCGGGGCAGGCCCTCCCGGTTTACAAGAAAATGGAAATATGTTCGGGGCATTACCCTCCCGATTCTTACATGGAAAAAAGGAAATGCATAAAAATAAAAATAGCGATCTTTTTGGCCCGTAGCGGGCTGGCATCTACATAAAGCACTTTTTTAGATGAACCCCGTTCCATGTTCTTGGGATGGGGGTTCCGTCAATTTTCTCGAGCACGTAAGAGCCTTTGTCGCTCGCTTCTTTTATGCGATACGGTCCCCCCCACTTTGGGGTCAACTTCCCAGGAGCTTCGACGCGGCTTGCATCGTTGCTTCGGAGCACGAAGTCTCCAACTTTAAACTTATAAAGTTTGGCACGAGCATTGTAGTATTTCTCGATCTTCTTCTTGTACCGTGCTTCTTTAATTGCGGCCACGTTCCGACGTTCTTCCAGCAAATCGAGGTTGGATCGGAGCTCCTGTTCATTTTCTTCCCAGTTTTTACACCTCTGATTTGGGAGTCCGATCTCTGCGGGAATCACGGCCTCAGTGCTGTATGTAAGACTGAACGGTGTTTCTCCGTTTCTGGTTTTGTGCAGGGTTCGGTGGGCCCACAATACGTTTGGCAACTCGTCTGCCCATCCTTTGCCTTCGTAACCAAGTCTTCTTTTTATCCCATCAACGATTCGTCGGTTTACCTGCTCGACCTGTCCGTTCCCTTGGGGATGAGCAACCGAGGAGAAAAGTTGGTTAATGTTCAAACTTTCGCACCACCGCTTGAATGGATTCTCCGCAAATTATTTTGCATTATCGCTTACTATGTAAAGCGGAAGACTGAAGCGGCACACGATCTGCTCCCAGAAAAACCTCGTTACGTTATATCCGGAGATTACCGTGAATGGTCGAGCTTCCACCCATTTGGTGAAATAATCTACTGCTACTAGCAGATATTGGGCGCTTCCGCTTGATCGTGGGAAAGGTCCGACTATATCAACGCCCCATTTCTGAAAGGGCCATGTGGCGGTTACTGGGATCATCTCGTTCTTCGCTCGGAGGCTTATCGGTGCATGCTTCTGGCATTCATCACATTGTTGGAGCTCTTTAACTGCATTCTCGTGCATGGATTCCGCAAATGTCGTAATGTATTTCTCTAATGATATAACTAGCCTGCTCTGGATCGAGACATTTTAACAGAGGCCCGAGGAAGTTCTTCCGATACAAACCCCCTTCCTGCATCTGATATTGAAGTGAGTTGATCTGGATTTTTCTGGCCTCTGCTTTATCAATTGGCAAGACATCGTGCACCAAATAGTTGACTATTGGTGTCATCCATGTTTGTGATGGAGCTTCTACTTGCATGACCTGCGGAGCGGCGATTGAAGGTGTGGTTAACACTTCGACCCGTACCTCCTTAGCAAGGTGGCTGAAGGATACATATGCTAATTTGCTTAAGGCGTCATCCTTTTTGTTTTTACTGCGGGGAATGTGCTCAATCTTGCATGAGCCGAACAATGCCATTACCTGTTTCACTTGCTCTAAGTATTCGATCATGTTGGCTTCCCTTGCCTCATTCTCTCCGTTTACTTGGTTTGCTACGAGTAACGAATCAACATGAGCTACGACATTTTTTGCTCCGACTTTGGCTGCTAAACGTAAGCCGGCCAACAATGCCTCATATTCGGCTTCGTTATTGGAGCTCTTGAATTCTAAGCGGAGTGCATATGTCATATCTATGCCATCGGGATCGGTGAGTATCAAACCTGCCCCTGCACCCTCGGCGCTCGAAGCCCCATCCATATGCAACGACCAAGATTTGTTCGGAGCTTGCTCCGCCTCTTCCGTTTCTTTGTCCTCCGGCATTTCGACTAGGAAATCAGCTGTCAGCTGTCCTTTTAGTGGACCTTTGGTTTTGAAGGTGATGTTGAAAGCACCCAGCTCAATCGCCCATTTTGCCATGCGACCTGATACCTCGGGTCGTCGGAGAACGTGCTGGATTCTTTGGTCTGTTCGGACCTCAATTGGATGGGCTTGAAAATATCGGCGAAGCCTTCTTGAAGCATGAACCAATGCCAGAGCTAGCTTTTCCAAATTTGGATATCTTGTTTCATAATCCTTCAACGTTTGGCTTACGTAATAAATCGGAATCTGAGCTCCGACTCGATGGGCGACCAGAACTGCGCTGATGGCGCCGCGTGATGCGGCCAAGTATACTGTCAAAACCTCGTGTTCTTCTTGTATGGTGAGTGTTGGCAACGTGCCCAGATAAACTTTAAGCTCTTCAAAGGCTCGTGCGGCTTCTTCGGTCCACTTGAACTCCGATCTGAAACTTTTTCTAAGTACGTCCATAAATGGGAGGGATCTTTCTGCTGCTTTTGACAAAAAAAACAGTGGAGAGCGGCCAGCCGTCCGTTTAAGGACTAAATTTCTTTAACTGAAGCTGGAGGCCTCATGGTAAGGACAACATCAATCTTGTCGGGGTTGGCTTGTAAGCGTCGTGATCCGACCATGACGCCTAAAAACTTCCCTTCCTCTACTCCGAACGTACATTTTTTAGGGTTTAACTTCATATTGATGCTTCGTAATCGGGTGAATGTCTCGAGTATATCTTTTAACATGGTCACCTCGTCATGACTCTTGATCATGATATCATCGACATACACTTCCAAATTTCGCTCTATCTGGTCCTTGAAAGCTTTGTTCATCAGACGCTGGTATGTAGCACCGGCGTTTTTCAGGCCGAAGGGCATCTTTGTAAAGCAGTAAACTCCCTCATTAGTAACAAAGGCTGTCTTGTCCTCATCTTCGACCGCCATCTGTATCTGATGGTACCCCTTGTAGGCGTCTAAAAAGCATTTTAGCCTAAACATGGCGACAGAGTCAATTTTTTCGTCGATCTCTGGTAATGGAAAATAATCTTTCGGGCAAGCGTCATTCAAATCGGTGAAATCGATACACATTCTCCATGAGTTGTCCTTTTTTCGTACCATAACTGGGTTCGACACCCAGGTTTGATACCTAACCTCTCGGATGATCCCGGCGTCTAGGAGACTCTTTACGTCTTTAGCTATTTCATTGGCTCGATCTGGCGCCATGTGCCTTTTCCTTTGTGCTATCGGCTTAATTGATTCTTTTACGTTTAAGTGGTGCTGTGCCATGGATCTAGGAACCCCTTGCATATCGGAATGCTTCCATGCAAAAACATCAATTGAGTTACTTAACAATTCCCACAGGAGCTTCTTTGTTCGTTTGGAAGCTGAGCACCGATAGCCACTTGCTGCTCCGGGAAATCTGGATTAATCGCCCAAAGTTCCGTCGGTACTTCAGATTTTTTGGATCTCGATTCGGCTGCATGCCTTACCTCCGCGACGAATGAATTTGATTCCGAAAGGATAGTGGCGACTCCTGCTTCGGTGGGGAATTTTATGGCACCATGTTTTGTAGAACTAATTGCTCCGAGAGCTCGCAACCCAGGTCGCCCAAGTATCACGTTGTTCGATGAGTGAGTTCCGACGACCAAAAAGGTTAGTTGAATGGTTCTGCTTCGATCATTATCTTTGAACGTGGTCGGAAGGGTGATTTGTCCTATTGGACGGACCACTTCTCCCGAAAAACTTATTAATGGAGTAGACACCTCGATTAATCTCTTTCTTGTTTGGGGGGGCCAGCTGCTGAAAACATTGCAAATACATTATCTCAAAAGCACTTCCTCCGTCTACGTATATTCGTAGGACCAAGTGTCCTGCTATCACGGCCGATATTGGGATCGGTCCGTCTCGAGCGTCTTCTGGATCGATCGGGGGAAAGTATGTTGGTTGGTGCTTCCATGCCGCCATGTGCTGGTTCGACCGTTTCACCCCCCTTGGTTCGGTGGTCCGAATCATATTGATTCCGGCCTCGGTGTTTGAATTGTCAAGTGCGGTTGCTGATTTTTTGCCATCTTTTACTTCCTTCACGAGATGGGAGAGTTTTCCGGATCGTACAGCTTTCTCAATTTCTTGCTTCAGTGCCCAACATGCGTCGGTCGTATGCCCCTTGTCTCGGTGATACTCGCAATACTTTTTTGAATTCTTATCTGATGTAGGCCGTTGCTTCGCTGGTGTGGGAAACCGGGTGGTTTCCGTACTAAGGATCTCGTTCAGTGACTTAGTTAATTCGGAGAAAGTGTTAAAACGTACGTTACCAGTTCGGAAACTGTTTCGATCTGACTTTTGGTATGGCCCACGACTTCGATTCCGACTGCTGCTTCTATCCTTTGGTGGTGACGCGTTCCGTCTCCATGACGCGGTTCGAGCCTTCGCATTCTTTGCTGCTTATTCGTCCGGTTGCCCACAGGCGTTTTTTCCCCGAACAAAGGCTCGAGCTCGTTCCATAAGTACCTCCATGGTTTTTGGGAGATCTTCATGGAGCTTTTCAACAAGCTAATTATTTCGAACTCCGTGACAGAACCCAAAAACGCGGAGTTGGTCGACTGCTCCACTTATCTGCATGCTCTCCTGATTAAAATGGTCGATGAAATCTTCTACGGATTCTCCGTCGCGGCGTTTTATGTGATGAACTTCAGTAATGTCTTTCTTGCAGCGTCGCTGTTGGCAGAAATTTTGCAAGAACATACGCCGAAAATCTTCAAAATGATCGATCGATCCTTCTGGTAATCCATCGAACCATACTCGTGCTGATCCGGTGAGTGTTTGAGCGAACATGTGACACCATGCTGGCATGGGCCATTGTTCGACCTTGGCTGCTCTGGCAAAAGCGAACATATGGTCATCCGGGTCGGACGTACCATCATAAAATTTTAACGTTGGAGGCATTTTCAATTTCGCCGGGAGCGGCGCGTTAACGATCCTTAACGTGAACTTCGACTGAGAAGTCGTAGACGTAGGATGATACGGCATGATTAACTCTTGATCTTGTGGGTTTAAGCCCATAGATCCCTGGCGAAACAGGTCATAAGGACCGTTACTTATTGGAGCGTTCATAAGAGCAGAAACTTGTGAAACTTGTGAAACATATGTTATAGGAGTTGAGACTATAGGACTTACCATAGATCCGGAGGCGAAATTTCCAATGGAGATGGGATTGGCCCTTGGATAAGTATTGCTGCACAAGTTCATGCGAAGACTCTGTAACATCTCTTCCCATTGCTGCTGCTGCTGGAGCTGCCGTAACAGATCGGCGTTCCGTAGAAGAAAAGCATTTTCGAAATTAGGCAACGGCGTGGAGACTGGAGCGGTAACTGAGACCGTGGTGACAGAGCTCGCAATTACAGAATTCGCAGGTGGAAGCAGTGTTGCCGATCCTGCGGAGACTGCCGGGTTGGCAACTGTTGCGGAAACAGCTGTTACAGGTGCAACTCGTCCTTCCCAAATGTCGCTATAAGATGGGAAAGTACTTGTAGAGACAGCTGTTGTGGATTCCATAGTTTCAAATGAACAGAATCAACGAAGTGGATTGTGTGAATTCGAGGGGATGGCGCCACTGAAGACTCAAAACCAGTTGGTCCGACCTGGTATGAGCAGAGCTTCAGATGACCTTGGCTAGAACCTACAAGATCACAAGGAAGGAAACACACCATTAGCCTCGTCACAGGGGGGGGGGCTCTCTGTGACCAAGCTCTGGCGTGAGAATAAGTATTTGTGAGGAAAAAATAGGTGAGGGAGAGAGAGAGGAGAGTTTAGAGAGAGAAAGTAGCGATTACCCTTGGTGAAGAGTTTTGGCGGGGTATTTATACTTTTGGGGGATGCTGACGTGTCGAGTTAGTTAGGGTCGGACCAGTCGCTGTCATGGCCGTTAAAGCCGTGGGTCCCATTTAGTTACGACGGATCAATGTGTTGGACCGCTCCGTCTGTGGCGTTAGGTACGAGCAATCCTTTGAGCCTTTGGTTCGGCTTTATGTTCGTCAGGCATTCGGTCCGACCAAGGATGTATCCTCATCAAGAAGAAAACAGACTAATACCATTGAGTATAAAACTTGATTTATTGTTTGATTTTGCTGGAGGATTTCTTGACATTGTATTTTAGAAGCAAACAAACTAATACCATTGAGTATAAAACTTGATTTATTGTTTGATTTTGCTGGAGGATTTCTTGACATTGTGTTTTACCAGCAAACAGACTATTACCATTGGGTATTAACTTAATTTTTAGTTTGATTTGCTAGAGGATTTCTTGACATTGTGTTTTACCAGCAAACAGACTAATACCATTGTGTTTTAATAGTTTTAATTTAAATCATACAATCCATACAATGATTTTTGCTGGAGGATTTCTTGATTTCTTGACATTGTGTTTTACCAGCAAACAGACTATTACCATTGAGTATTAACTTGATTTTTTGTTTGATTTGCTGGAGGATTTCTTGACATTGTGTTTTACCAGCAAACAGACTAATACCATTGTGTTTTAATAGTTTATCATTGGATTAATTAGAGGATTTTTGTCGTTGTGTTTTATCAGTTATTGGTTTCAGCACAATGTGTTTTATTAGTTACTAGTTTTAGTTACTGTTTCATCACAATGTGTTTTATCAGTTACTGGTTGATATGATTTTGGCATTCTTGATGTTGTGTTTTAGCAGTCAGTCACTAGTTCGTCACATTGTGTTTTATCGCTAAAACACACTACTATGAACACATCTAGATCTGATTTATCGTTATTTTTTTGTATGATTTGGTGTTTTCAAATGTGAGGGATTAGATAGAGAGAAAAAAAATTGCGACATTTTTGGAGGTGGTTTTATGATTGGTAGTTATTTCCTTATTTAAAACAACTTAAATGACACATTTACCCCCAATCAATTAAATTAGCCTATTTTAAAGACATGTATATTATAAAAATGCCATAAAAATGATCTCAACCATTAAACACACTCATCTGATGTCCCAGATCACTTCCTACACTTTCTAAGAAAAACACACTTTCCGTAGGATCCCTACTCACTATAGATAATATTATATCACGAATAGTATTTAAATATGTGTTCATATAATAATCAGATACTTTATTAATAGTATTTAAATATGTGTTCATGTCACAGACACATACTTTATTAAAATTTAGACTCATATCACGATCAATTTATATCCTAACGCAACGAGTTTCATAAGTATTACATAATATAACATAATTTCTCAAGTTAAATTATATACCGATAAATACATTTAACATTCAAATAATAAACATACTTTACAGACATTACTAAGACCTTGTCCGATGCTTCAACATGATAATATGTCCAACAAAGCACGTTTAGGATGAAGGAGAAAAATAAGAGAGGGAGAGAAGAGGAGACACAGAGGAGAGAGAGAAGGATTAGATTCTCGTTAAAAATCTTTTGAGCGTGCTGACATAAAGGAGCAAGTAATGCCATGGATTTTGGGATAGAGATAGTCTAATCTATATCTATACTATATAATAAAAGAAACCACTGTATGGACACTTGTCATCATATTATGGCATCTCTTATAGATAATTATTATTTTAATTTAATATTTTCTAATTAATTATAGATAACCCTCCTATTAAATATTATTTAATTTAATATCTTATGGATAATTATTATTTAGTTTAATCTTCTTCTCATTTATAATATTATTTAGAGAAAATTATGATTTTGCCCCCTGTGGTTATATCACTTTTACCCTTGTGACAACTGTGTTCTATAATCGTTGTATAATACAAAACAATGTTGATTATCAATAAAACAATGTGCTTTGGTGTTATTATATGTGTTTTGGTGTTTGAGATTTTTTTTCAATTAGATCCGACTCCGATTTCAAGCTCTAAATCGCTTTCTAGAAGGTTATACGCGCACCAAAGCGTAAATATAACCAGTGTAATGCAACAAACACTCCGAAATAGTGAAATAGGCTTAACATACCTTAAATAACCTCCACATAACTTAGAAATAAGTTTTGGATGGTTTGGTGTGTTGAAATCAAGTTTGTTCGATCGCATGGACTAATTGTGTCAAACTGCGAAATTATACCGATTTTTATAGTAACGAACATTCCGAAACTTGATCATAAGTTAAACATACCCTCAATATCCTTTACATATCTTAGAAATAGGCTTTGAGGGGTTCGGTATGCTAAAATGAACTTATTTGATCAATAGAGACTAAAAGCGTCAAAAGTGCATAAGTTTGCATTTTCGCGCATATCTTACGTCCTGAATATATCCGGACATCCAAAAATTTATGTAATCATTAAAATATTTTATTTTAGTGATTGGCAGGATAAAATTCCATTCGTCGCGTAATTTGGATCGTTTTTGCGTTCATTACGATTTCCGTCGTAATTAACCGAACAACGCAACCGTACGACCAAACGAACCGACATCGGAGATGTTTTTGAGCATATTTTAAGTTCCCTATACTTTAAATTTATTTTATAGCCTTGAAATGGGGTTAACGGGGCTTAAAAGTGCCAAAAAAATCAAGTTTTACAAGTGCAGGGACCATTTTTGAAATTTCTGACCAGATTCAATGAACCTAGTCCAATTTTGAAGTTTTGATGGTTTTAGCCCATGGTTTTGCAAACTATGGGCTGGTCTTTAATGGTATTTTTTATGCCATGGGCTTAAACTAGGGGTGCCCATGGTTTTGCAAAACAAAGGGCCCATGTGTACGGCCTAGATCGAAGCAGGTTTCTCGACGAACGATCTTAACGATTGTGCCATATCTATAAATACCCACCCTCACTTCCTCCCAAAGCACACTTGAATCTGATTTTGGCTCTCTAAGTTGAAGTTTATGCTTCATACCTGAGAGTAAATCGGATCAAGAGCTTGCGGGGACCTTCTGTAAGTATTCTTTCGTTCTTTTCATTCGTTGCTATCGTTAAAGTCAAACTGCGTTTGACTTTCTGCTTTGACCAGTTTATGGTCAACGCGAAGTTCGTTTGAACTTCAAAATGTGAGCGTAATCATGATAGTTATAGTCCCTAGTGACTATACCTACTGATTACCACGTTATCTAGGCTCAGTGACGAGTCGTAGTTTCGGCCAAAATGCGTTTTCTCGCGTATTTTGTAACCAAGCTACTTTTAGGTATGTTTTGATACCAAACCTGTTTTCTAACTTAACTAAACATGTTTTGGCATGTTTAGCTCGTCACTTTTAGATTAGTGCTTGTGTAGAGTCGTAAGTCAAGCGGACTAAACACCCGCTTAGACTTTCGAACACGACCCGTTTGGTCGATCATTAGGATCCGACCAAACATGTCTAGTGACCATAGTTACATAGGGAATAACCTTCTGAGGTTATAACTTATGGTCACCTAGTTAAAGTAGTTGTATGATAAGTAGTTTATATGCCTTAGGTAAATTACCAAAATACCCTTTTCATGAATAATTGGTAATCAAGCATATGAAACCTAAACTTTTGTCACGTAACTGATTATGTAACATATTTAAACATGTATACGCATATAATACTTGTCATAGGACTAGTTAGACGTCTCGAACAAGCATTTACGCGCACGGCGCGTTAAAGTAGCGTAAGCTACCTTAATGGGTCACGATGGGTCGAAAGCACTTAGGTTAGGTTCCAATTTAGAATGTAGGCTTTGTTAAACCATATCACATGAGTTCCAACACTCATTTTGTTTGCAAGACCTCATTCTGTCCGATCTTCCGATTTAGGCGTCTATTGTTTGACTAGTGGTTCAATTACTAGGTGCTACTTGATTTCTCTGGTTTGCTTGAGTTTGTTGAAGTTCTATTGATTGAGGATACTTTGCACTACATGTGAGTACATAGTTCTCCTATTTTACTGTTTTCAATTGTTTTGGGGTGATTCATATGTACAAAATGATTTTCAAGGTTTAAACGATGGTTTTCAAGAACAATTAAGATGGTTTATACAAAACTAATAACGATTTCAATAAAGTAAACAAACTTGTTGGTTGTAGTTACATAACAAATGACATTCATTAGCATTGATCAAGCCGACCAGTATTAGGTTATGGTACCATAGGATCTGACAAATCCCGTTATCATACTGCACCCATGGTTATGTGTGGGGGTTGTGGGTAGTGACTGAATTTGATGTTAATTAACTTACCCTTTGGTGGTTTGTTAATGCGAGAAGCGAGAAGCGAGGCATTCGAGTCACGAAGGTTTGAATGTTATTAGCGAGACGACCATAAATAAGTTTTCACAATTAAAACGAGGATGATTTAAATGATTTAAACGAGTTAACGATTTTGAAACGATTTGAACAAGTTAAACGAGTTAAATAAACGATTGGTTTTTGGTTAGTGTTTAGATAACGGGACGGGTGTAATGTGGTGAAAGCATGGTGGATACGACGCTGGTACTTCCTATATATAAGTGTTTTCATCATATTACATACCGTGGCGTTATCTAGTTCACTTGGGTAAACGACTTTGAAACGATGTCATACAACGATGTTTTCTAAAAGATATAAACCATACGAGTTTTATTAACGAGTTTTTATGAGATGTTTTACAAGTTGATTTTCTAAAACAAAATGTTTTTGGGGTTAAGAATCATGGCTACGGGATTTTATAAACTATAATCAACTTGATTTGAGTTGGTTAACTATGTTGCAATACACTTTTCAAAACGAGGTTTGTATTTTGACTCTTGTAGTCTATTAAAGTACTGCAACATGTAAACGAAGCCATGATTCCGATACTCTTATAAAACATATGTACTCACCAGCATTTCTTTGCTGACTTTGTTTTTACATATGTTTCAGGTGTTGTTGCTTGATTGATTTCTAGGATGCATGCGTCACATAGGATCTGGACGAGGCCTTAGTGACTTTAAAACAATGATAGTCGATATGAAACTTGTTTGTTCTATGTTAAGACAATGTTAATGTTTAATATTATCAATAAAACGAAACACTTTTTTTGTATCCATGGTTATGAAACGATAATTCTGTTACAACACTCCCCGACATTTCCGCCACGTTTTGTTGTTTTACATGGTCGGGGTGTGACAGAAGAGTTGGTATCAGAGCCAATGGTTATAGGGAATTAGGTTATTAGTAATGCTTTGACCTAGACTATAACTTTCTAGGACCCCAACGCAAGTTTACTTGTGTTTATATTTTAAAACAATATCGTCACCTATCCTTAGGTGATAACCACAACGAGAACACAATAACAAATCCGCTTCGAAAATTAACCATCTATCCTTGGATGATTGATTACTAGGTTTTGAACCTTCTGTTATAAGGTTTTGAGCCCTCTAAGTTTTCAAAATCTCGTCAAAGTTTGGGTTTAAATAATGTGAACACGTGCAAACTGGAAGAGTGAATGCCTGTACCCTGAGTTTTCTGTCTAAGGCTAGAGTGTTTGTACAAATCCGCAGTATCGGACCAGTCACTCTTACCTAGGAACTCTTGGGGTGAGTGTTCACTTATAGGCGAGCATGTCTTCGCGATGCATTATTTTGACCTATTTACTTTGATTTGTCACTGCGTGTCGTTTGTTTGTTCGAGGTAACGAACGAATGATCGCCTTCCTTGTGTTTTGTCGATGCTTTCAATGCCTCTTTTGTTTTTCCAATTGTCGACCTCACTCGTTTCCCATGTTTCCATTTTAGACAATGCCTCCTCGACGCGAAGCTCGAACTTTTACTGCTGAGGAAGTCGCAGCCCTTGTCTCTCAGCAAATGGCTGCTGTGCTTCCAGGCGTTGTGACCCAAATCCATGAGTTATACAACAACAACAATAATAACAACAATAATGCTCAGTGTAATTTCAAGAATTTCAATTCTGCGAAGCCGGTTAAGTTTTCTGGGTCACAAGGAGCAACTGCACTCCTGCAGTGGTTCGAGAGTATCGAGAGCACATTCAGACATGTGTAGTGTCCGAATGCGCGTAAGGTTGAGTTTGCATCAAGCGTGTTTGAGAAGCGAGCTCTTACATGGTGGAACGGAGTCATGCATGATAGGGGTGCCGAAGTGGCATTAGCACAAACTTGGGAAGAGCTCCGAGCTCTCATGATGAGAGAGTTCTGTCCCCGTCACGAGATTCGAGCTTTGGAACGAGAATTCAATGATTTGAAACAAGACGGGGGAGAACACCGTGCTTATACGGATCGATTTGAGGAGCTTAGTTTGTTGTGTCCCACTATGGTTACCCCACTGGAGAAAGCAATCGAGAGGTATACCGATGGTTTACCCGATTCCATTCAGGATATTGTGACCGGTGTTAATCCTACTACCGTTCGTCACGCGATCGAGTTGTCTGCTACCATGACTGAGTCTCAAGTCAGGAAGGGTAAACTTACCCGCAAGGGTGATAAAAAGAAGTCAACTGATTCTGATAAGGAAAAGGGTAAGGGTAAGGGTAAGAAGCAAGGTGAGTCGTCGAAGAAGTCGAGGAAGCGAAAGGGTGCTCAGAACTTTGCTGTTACAGCACAAACTGCTCAGAACCCACCGACTCAACCTCCTGCAAAGAAAGCATATGCTGGTACCGCACCTCACTGTGCTCGATGTAATGGTCACCATGTTGCCTAGCAGGCCTGTAAACAGTGTGCTACGTGTGGTAGACTTGGGCATTTGGCCAACATTTGTCGTTTTGGTCAAAATCAGGCTGCTCAGGTTCCAGCACAGGTTCATGGGAATGCTGCGAGGTTCCCACCTGGTTCGTGTTTTAATTGCGGAGAAATGGGTCATTTCCGCAACAATTGCCCGAGATTGGTAAATGCGAATGCAAATCCGAATGTCAACGCGAACGCGAATGTGAATCCCGCTCGTGGACGAGCATTCAATCTGAACGCGAATGAGGTGAGGGCAGACAACGAGGTTGTTAACGGTACGTTCCTTGTTAACAATCAACTTGCATCTGTTCTTTTCGATTCTGGTGCCGATAGGAGTTTTGTTTCGTTATCCTTTGAGCCTTTACTTGCGATACCTAGAACTAAACTGAGGAAACCCTTATCTGTCGAAGTTGCTACTGGTAAACCTCTTGTTCTCGATTCTGTTCTTCATGGTTGTCAATTGAACCTCGATAACCATCTTTTTCCTATCGACCTCACACCGATGCAACTTGGGAGTTTCGACATTATCGTGGGAATGGATTGGTTAACCAAACATCATGCCGAGGTTGTTTGTTTCGATAAGATCATTCGTATTCCTATTTCGTCTGGTAATGTCCTAGAGGTTCGTGGCGAGAAACCATCTGGTGGATTGAAACTCATGTCGTGCACGAAAGCTCAAACCTATCTACGAAAAGGATATGTTGCTTTTCTGGCACATGTCACCGAGGAGAAAGGCAAAAGCAAGAATATTCAGGACATTCCGATTGTTCGGGATTATCCAGAGGTGTTTCCTGATGAACTGCCTGGTTTGCCTCTAGTTCGTCAAGTCGAGTTCCATATTGACCTTGTACCCAATGCTAACCCGATTGCGAAAGCACCTTATCGCCTTGCACCGTCTGAGATGCAAGAATTATCGAAACAGCTTCAAGAGTTATCGGATAAAGGATTCATCCGTCCGAGTTATTCACCTTGGGGCGCTCCTGTCCTCTTTGTGAAAAAGAAAGATGGATCTTTTCGTATGTGTATCAATTATCGTGAGCTGAACAAGCTTACCATCAAGAATCGATATCCCCTACCTCGAATCGATGATCTCTTTGATCAGCTTCAAGGTGCTACCTGTTTTTCCAAAATCGATCTGCGTTCTGGGTAACATCAGCTTCGTGTCCTCGAAGAAGATATTCCCAAAACTGCATTCCGCACGAGATATGGGCACTGTGAGTTTACTGTCATGCCTTTTGGTTTGACGAATGCTCCAGCTATCTTTATGGACTTAATGAATATGGTCTGTAAACCTTATTTAGACAAGTTCATCATTGTGTTCATCGACGATATTCTTATTTATTCAAAGTCTCGAGCCGAGCACGAGCAACACCTTCGCTTAACATTGGAACTACTTAAGAAGGAACAACTTTTTGCAAAATTCTCCAAGTGTGAATTTTGGCTTAAAGAAGTTCAGTTCTTGGGTCATATAGTCAATGAGCAGGGTATTCATGTGGATCCATCCAAAATAGCAGCTATTAAGGATTGGAACACACCAACGACACCGACAGAGATTCGATCTTTTCTTGGTCTCGCTGGATATTATCGTCGGTTTATCTCGAACTTCTCAAAGATTGCGGTTCCACTCACTGCTTTGACTCAGAAGAATAAGCCTTTTGAGTGGGGATCCAAGCAAGAAGAAGCATTCAAAACGCTAAAACAGAAGCTTTGCAATGCTCCTGTTCTATCTTTGCCCGAAGGATTCGATGATTTCATTGTCTATTGCGATGCATCCAACTTAGGCCTTGGTTGTATTCTCATGCAACGAGGCAAAGTTATAACTTATGCGTCTAGACAGCTGAAAATTCACGAGAAGAACTACACGACTCACGATCTTGAGTTAGGTGCTGTGGTTTTTGCTCTCAAAATCTGGAGACACTATCTTTATGGCACGAAGTGTGTGGTTTTCACAGACCACAAAAGTCTCCAGCACATTCTTAATCAGAAGGAGTTGAACATGAGGCAGCGACGTTGGATTGAACTCCTAAACGATTACGATTGCGAGATTCGCTACCATCCTGGTAAAGCGAATGTCGTAGCCGATGCGCTTAGTCGAAAGGAGCGAGTTAAGCTTCATTCTGTTCGAACTCTATCTGATCTTCAATCTCGTGTTTTTCAAGCTCAGCGGTCTTGTGTGATCAAAGGCTTATTGAAATATGAGCTACCGCTTCAACTCGAGCTTAAACTCGAAGCGAAGGATGATGGTTTACTCTATTTCAAGGATCGTTTGTGGATTCCGAAACAAGACGATCTTCGCACTTTAGTGATGGACAAATCTCACAAGTCTCGATATTCTATCCATCCTTGCGCTGATAAAATGTACAAGGATCTTCGTACTCAGTACTGGGGGCCTGGTATGAAGAAAGATGTTGCCTTGTATGTATCGAAATGCCTAACTTGTCTCAAAGTCAAGGCTGAACATCAACGACCTTCTGGTTTGCTTGTACAACCAGAGATACCGGTTTGGAAGTGGGAGAACATTGCGATGGATCTCATCACTAAGTTACCGCGTACGTCTAAAGGTCATGATGCTATATGGGTTGTTATCGATCGATTAACGAAATCAGCTCATTTTATTCCAATTCGCGAGGATCTATCTGCTGATAAACTTGCAAAGATTTATGTCGATGAGATTGTATCACGACATAGTGTTCCTTTGGATATCATTTCTGATCGTGATGCTCGATTTTCATCTCATTTTTGGAAGACCATGCAATCTGCTATGGGAACCCAACTAAATCTAAGCACTGCTTATCATCCCCAAACAGATGGACAATCTGAGAGAACGATTCAAACTTTGGAGGATATGCTTAGAGCATGCGTGATAGACTTTGGTGGTAATTGGGATTCTCATCTTCCATTGATCGAGTTCTCTTACAACAATAGTTATCATGCTAGCATTAATATGGCACCATTCGAAGCTCTCTACGGTCGAAAATGTCGTTCACCTGTTTGTTGGAACGAGACCGGTGAAGCTCAGCTTACTGGACCCGAGCTTGTTCTGGAAACAACAGACAAAATCAAGAAAATTCGCGATAATCTTGTGACAGCTAGATGCCGTCAAAAGAGCTATGCGGATATGTGACGCAAGCCCTTAGAATTTCAAGTTGGAGATCGTGTCCTACTCAACATTTCACCTTGGAAGGGAGTGGTGAGATTTGGAAAGAAAGGAAAACTTGCACCTCGATATGTGGGACCATTCAAGATTGTGGAAAGAATTGGGAAGGTTGCCTATCGACTAGAGCTACCTACAGAGCTTGGAAATATTCACCCGACTTTTCACGTGTCCAATTTGTGAAAGTGTTTAGCCGACGCTGATCTTCACATCCCTCTCAACGAGATCCAAATCGACGAAATGATGCACTTTGTTGAGAAATCCGTGGAGATTGTGGACCGTACTTTCAAACAGTTGAAGAACAAACGGATTCATTTGGTTAAAGTTCGTTGGGAATCCAAACGTGGCCCAGAGTTTACTTGGGAACGTGAGGACCAAATGAAGGAGAAATATCCGCATTTGTTTTCACAAGCTTCCTCTAAATAAAATTTCGGGACGAAATTTCCTAAAGTAGGGGAGACTGTGACAACTGTGTTCTATAATCGTTGTACAATACAAAACAATGTTGATTATCAATAAAACAATGTGCTTTGGTGTTATTATATGTGTTTTGGTGTTTGATATTTTTTTTTCAATTAGATCCGACTCCGATTTCAAGCTCTAAATCGCTTTCTTGAAGGTTATACGCGCACCAATGCGTAAATATAACCAGTGTAATGCAACAAACACTCTGGAATAGTGAAATAGGCTTAACATACCTTAAATAACCTCCACATAACTTAGAAATAAGTTTTGGATAGTTTGGTGTGTTGAAATCAAGTTTGTTCGATCGCATGGACTAATTGTGTCAAACTGTGAAATTATACCGATTTGTATAGTAACGAACCTTCCGGAACTTGATCATAAGTTAAACATACCCTAAATATCCTTTATATAGCTTAGAAATACGCTTTGAGGGGTTCGGTATGCTAAAATGAACTTATTTGATCAATAGAGACTAAAAGCGTCAAAAGTGCATAAGTTTGCATTTTCGCGCATATCTTACGTCCTGAATATATCCGGACATCCAAAAATTTATGTAATCATTAAAATATTTTATTTTAGTGATTGGCATGATAAAATTCCATTCGTCGCGTAATTTGGATCGTTTTTGCGTTCATTACGATTTTCGTCGTAATTAACCGAACAACGCAACCGTACGGCCAAACGAACCGACATCCGAGATGTTTTTGAGGATATTTTAAGTTCTCTATACTTTAACTTTATTTTAGAGCCTTGAAATGGGGTTAATGGGGCTTAAAAGTGCCAAAAAAATCAAGTTTTACAAGTGCAAGGACCATTTTTGAAATTTCTGACCAGATTCAATGAACCTAGTCCAATTTTGAAGTTTTGATGGTTTTAGCCCATGGTTTTGCAAACGATGGGCTGGTATTTAATGGTATTTTTGATACCATGGGCTTAAACTAGGGGTGCCCATGGTTTTGCAAAACAAAGGGCCCATGTGTACGACCTAGATCGAAGCACGTTTCTCGACGAATGATCTTAACGGTTGTGCCATATCTATAAATACCCACCCTCACTTCCTCCCAAAGCTCACTTGAATCTGATTTTGGCTCTCTAAGTTGAATTTTATGCTTCATACCTAAGAGTAAATCGGATCAAGAGCTTGCGGGGACCTTCTGTAAGTATTCTTTCGTTCTTTTCATTCGTTTCTATCGTTAAAGTCAAACTGTGTTTGACTTTCTGCTTTGACCAGTTTATGATCAACGCGAAGTTCGTTTGAACTTCATAACGTGAGCGTAATCACGATGGTTATAGTCCCTAGTGACTATACCTACTGATTACCACGTTATCTAGGCTCAGTGACGAGTCGTAGTTTCGGCCAAAATGCGTTTTCTCGCGTATTTTGTAACCAAGCTACTTTTAGGTATCAAAACCATTTGTTTTGATACCAAACCTGTTTTCTAACTTAACTAAACATGTTTTGGCATGTTTAGCTCGTCACTTTTAGATTAGTGCTTGTGTAGAGTCGTAAGTCAAGCGGACTAAACACCCGCTTAGACTTTCGAACATGACCCGTTTGGTCGATCATTAGGATCCGACCAAACATGTCTAGTGACCATATTTACATAGGGAATAACCTTCCGAGGTTATAACTTATGGTCACCTAGTTTAAGTAGTTGTATGATAACTAGTTTATATGCCTTAGGTAAATTACCAAAATACCCTTTTCATGAATAATTGGTAATCAAGCATACGAAACCTAAACTTTTGTTACGTAACTGATTATGTAACATATTTAAACATGTATAGGCATATAATACTTGTCATAGGACTAGTTAGACGTCTCGAACACGCATTTGCGCGCACGGCGCGTTAAAGTAGCGTAAGCTACCTTAATGGGTCGCGATGGGTCGAAAGCACTTAGGTTAGGTTCCCATTTAGAATGTAGGATTTGTTAAACCATATCACATGAGTTCCAACACTCATTTGGTTTGCAAGACCTCATTCTGTCCGATCTTCCGATTTAGGCGTCTATTGTTTGACTAGTGGTTCAATTACTAGGTGCTACTTGATTTCTCTGGTTTGCTTGAGTTTGTTGAAGTTCTATTGATTGAGGATACTTTGCACTACATGTGAGTACATAGTTCTCCTATTTTACTGTTTTCAATTGTTTTGGGGTGATTCATATGTACAAAATGATTTTCAAGGTTTAAACGATGGTTTTTCAAGAACAATTAAGACGGTTTATACAAAACTAATAACGATTTCAATAAAGTGAACAAACTTGTTGGTTGTAGTTACATAACAAATGACATTCATTAGCATTGATCAAGCCGACCAGTATTAGGTTATGGTACCATAGGATCTGATAAATCCTGTTATCATACTGCACCCATGGTTATGTGTGGGGGTTGTGGGTAGCGACTGAATCTGAAGTTAATTAACTTACCCTTTGGTGGTTTGTTAATGCGAGAAGCGAGAAGCGAGGTAGTCGAGTCACGAAGGTTTGAATGTTATTAGCGAGACGACCATAAATAAGTTTTCACAATTAAAACGAGGATGATTTAAACGATTTAAACGAGTTAACGATTTTGAAACGATTTGAACAAGTTAAACGAGTTAAATAAACGATTGGTTTTTTGTTAGTGTTTAGATAACGGGATGGGTGTAATGTGGTGAAAGCATGGTGGATACGCCGCTGGTACTTCCTATATATAAGTGTTTTCATCATATTACATACCGTGGCGTTATCTAGTTCACTTGGGTAAACGACTTTGAAACAATGTCACACAACGATGTTTTCTAAAAGATATAAACCATACGAGTTTTATTAACGAGTTTTTACGAGATGATTTACAAGTTGATTTTCTAAAACAAAATGTTTTTGGGGTTAAGAATCATGGCTACGGGATTTTATAAACTATAATCAACTTGATTTGAGTTGGTTAACTATGTTGCAATACACTTTTCAAAATGAGGTTTGTATTTTGACTCTTGTAGTCTATTAAAGTACTGCAAGATGTAAACGAAGCCATGATTCCGATACTCTTATAAAACCTATGTACTCGCCAGCATTTCTTTGCTGACTTTGTTTTTACATATGTTTCAGGTGTTGTTGCTTGATTGATTTCTAGGATGCATGCGTCACATAGGATCTGGACGAGGCCTTAGTGACTTTAAAACAATGATAGTCGATATGAAACTTGTTTGTTCTATGTTAAGACAATGTTAATGTTTAATATTATCAATTAAACGAAATGCTTTTTTTTGTATCCATGGTTATGAAACGATAATTCTGTTACAACACTCCCCGACGTTTCCGCCACGTTTTGTTGTTTTACGTGGTCGGGGTGTGACAACCCTTTTAGCCCAAAAAATAATTTTTTAACATCTGAGCCCCTAACGTCTTCTTTTCTAGCCCTTTTGACCCCTAACACTAACCCCATCCATTAAATGTTAGGGGCCAAAAGGGTTAAAAAAAGACGTTAGGGGCCAAAAAGGTTAGAAAAAAAGACGTTGGGGGCTTAAATGTTAAAAAAAAATTTTTTTTGGCTAAAAGGGTAAAAGTGATATAACCACGGAGGCTAAAATCGAAATTTTATTATTTGATGTATAAAATTAGATTTATTAAATTCGTACAATAGATGAGGTTTTTTAAGGATATATATATATATATATATATATTTTTATTATTTAGTACAAAAAATTACATTTATTCAAACCGTGTAATACGCATATTTTTAAAGATGTAATTTTTTTATTATTTGGTATATAAAATTACATTTATTCAACCCGTGTAATAAATGAGGTTTTTTAAAGATGTATTATTTTATTATTTGGTAAACAATATTACATTTATTCAACTCGTGTAATACACGTGGTTTTAATGATATAACTTTTTTATTTGGTGTATAAAATTACATTTATTCAACCTGTACAATATTGTTCTTATAGATATACATTTTTATTATTTAATATATAAAATTATATTTATTCAACTCGTGCAATAAAGAAGGTTTTTAAAGATATATTGTTTTATTATTTAGTATATAAAATTTATTTATTCAACCCGTGTAATACACGGGGTTATAACCTAGTTATACTTAATAAATAAGCAACAGGTTATACTAGTGTAACAGTTTTATAAAACAAAAATTATTTTTCAGTTTTTCTTAACTCACTAATTCATACTCTATTTTTTAATTTAAAATCCGGTTAACTAAAGAAAGTGAATCACATCTTATCTCTAGCTATCGTTTTAAATTTACTAAATCTTTAAATCTAACTATTTAATATTTTTTTCCTTTTTGTTTAAATGATGCAATACGTACTAAACCTTTAAATCTAGAGTAAATTACAATTTTAGCCCCTGTGGTTATATCACTTTTACCCTTTTAGGCTAAAAAAATCTTTTAACATCTAAGCCCCCAACGCCTTTTTTTATAACCCTTTTAGCCCTTAACACTAACCACATCCATTTACTTGGTTAAAAACTTGTCAAGTGAGGGACAATTATGGCAAAATGACAAAAATACCATTCTATTAAACAAACCATATATTTTACTATCAATAACAAAAAAGAAATATCTCTCTCATCCCTTCTCCCTTTACCTCCTCCTTCTCTCAACACCCACCGCCTGTGCTAACGTGGTGACCGCGTTTTGATCTGGCACAGACGGTTGTTGCGAGGGAGGAGACTCCCGTGGCTGCTGTTGCTGTTGTGGACCGTTTTTGCTTGAAGAACTAAGTGAAGAACCGGGTCTGGTAGTGGTTAAATCTTCAGCGGTCCAATCCAGATGGCCATGATTACTCATTAGTTGTAAATCCGCGTGAGTAAGGGGAAACATGCCTTCCATCTCGGGATTATTACGCGGTTGATGCTGCTGCCTCGTCTGCACCTCTTTTCCTCTCATCAAAACCCTATTCTAACTATCAGACGGATCATGAACCGGTTGCTGATCTATTAAATTCAGTTGCGGATATGTTTATGAACGAAGCCTGTATTCAAGTAACGTGGCCAAATTAGGGTTACAGGGTGAATGATTTCTCTAACGTTATGAATGATATGCGGTATAGATACATCTGTAGAACTATTAATCAAGTCTTTTATGATGCTATCAATCCACGCAGCCGCAGTGGTTGAATCATCAGGCGACATGACTTGGACGTTAGCGTTACTACCACCGCCGGTCAAGAAGCTCATCCTGTTGCTAGGGTTTGTGGTGGTGCTGCTATAATTTTTGCTGATTACGGTGGCTGGTGGTGGGTGTTGAGAGAAGGAGGAGGTAAAGGGAGAAGGGATGAGAGAGGTATTTCTTTTTTGTTATTTATAATAAAATATATAGTTTGTTTAATAGAAGGGTATTTTTGTCATTTTTTCATAAATGCCCCTCATCTGAGGGGCACATGACAAGTTTTTAACCAAGTAAATGGATGGGGTTAGTGTTAGGTGCCAAAAGAGTTAGAAAAAAAAAAGACGTTAGAGGTTCATATGTTAAAAGATTTTTTCTGGGTTAAAAGAGTAAAAGTGATATAACCACAGGGGTCAAAATCGTAATTTACTCTTAAATCTAACTATTTAATTTTTTTCCCTTTTGGTTAGAGTTAATTGCCCGGATAGCCCCTTTGGTTTGCAAGTTTTTCACCTTTAGTCCCCACCTTTTCAAAATAACATGTTTGCTCCCTATGGTTAGCTCACTTGTTACACGTATAGTCCCTACAGTGGATGGAGTTTAGTTTGTTTAGTTAAATATGTATGAAATGACCGAAATACCCTCACTTTTTATATAAATAAATAAACCAATAAATATGATTGGTCATTAAAAACAAGTGGGCCCCACCATTTAATTTAATAATAAACTTTAATCCCTCCCTCCCTCTGTATCTCTTCTCCACCATCTCACCTTCATCACCACCAGACAATCACCCTACCACCGCTAGGAATGGTAATGGGCCGGGTATTAGTAATCCCAAGCCCGTACCCGGTTGTAATTCTTTGGACCGTACCCGGCCCGTTACCCGTCAGGTATTTGTCGGGTATTTACCCATCGGGTATCGGGTATAACCGCGGGTAACGGGTATACCCATTAATTTGTTAAAAATATCACACTATTATAAATTGCTTAATTATAATATTGCTCAATCTCGTTTGTTAAATTGCTTGATTATATGCATTAGTGAGGTGATTTTAGATCCTGCATATGTAATATTTGATTTTGGAGCCCTTGTGTCTAAAGAACTTTCTTACAATCTTACGGAATGCTTGAATCATCAGATAATGTTAGTTGTCATGTTTTCTTTCTTTTGATCAAAAAGTGAATTATTGATTCATGAGATATTTTATCAGATTTTGAAATGGGTAAATTTGTAATGTGTAAATCTGTAAGTGTTGGTAAAAAGAAGGGTAAATTAGTCATTATATAAACTATTTTTAATAAAATAATCTAAAATGGGTAAATTTGATATTTCTAGTTTTAAGGAAGAAGATATATGTAATTTAATTTTTAGGTTGGGTATATATGTAATTAATGAAGTTTGTAGGGGGATATATATAATTGCCCTTTAAAATAATATGCTTTTCAGGTATTATTCGGGTAAACGGGCCGGGTATCGGGCGGGTATCGCTAAATCCCATACCCTTACCCGTACCCGAATATTTTTATATTTTTAATCCCATACCCGTCGGGTTTCGGGTATACCCGACCCGTATGTTTCGGGCTTCGGGTATACCCGTCGGGCTTGGGCTTTTTTGCCATCCCTAACCACCGCCAGCAACTACAGCCTCCACCCTACCACCACCAGCCATCACTGCCTCCATCACCCCTACCGGCCATCGCTAGCCACCATCGCTACCCACCTGCCACCACAGTGAACATAACCACCCGACAACACAACCTGCACCACAATCAGCACCCTAGCCTCCAACCTCCAACCAAGATCTTGTTGAAACAACATTTAATGTTTCTGTTGTAACATTCACGGAGGAGAGGTTTGGACATAGCTACAAGCCGAAAACATTCTATCAGTGAAGTGGAACAACAGATCTTCTGTCCACCCCTTTCTTAGTTCTCTTCAACAGAATCATCAAAATCCAACATAACGACATTATTGGAAGACATCAACAGAAAGCACCATAAAACATTTCAAAACACCAACACAACAACCGCTGCCAAATCCTTGATGTCTGCTACAGATGTTGAAAATAGAAATCCTGAAACCAACACTATTCAAATGACACCTTCAGGTTCTGTCCCGATGCAGACTGCAATGACACCCGCGCCACCACTGAAGACGGGAGAGATTATCGAGTACTCTTTTAAAGAAACGAGAGCTGGTTTTCTGTGGTGGTTGTCGGAGAAGTTGCAGGTGGGTTGGGGAGGTGGTGGTGGGTGGAGGAGAAAAATTGGAAGAAATAGAGGTGTTTTATCTTATAAATAAAAATTGTGGGTCCCACCCAAATTCTTTCTTAAATATTAAATCAGATTTTTATGTTTAGTAAAGACAATTTAGTAATTTCACACCAACTTAACTGACCAAACTAGCTGACATTTACTAAGGAGACTATTCGAGTAACAAAATAATAAACCATATGAAGCATACTTGTTATTTCCAAAAGATCGGGACTAAACGTGAAACCAGAGGGACTATCCGGACAATTAACTCTTTTAGTTATTTAAACGGTTGGTTTTTGTATAAAAAATATAAAACCACCTAAAGTCACAAAATTACTTGACAAATCTTAAATTACTGGGTTACTGACAAATCTTAATAAAACAACCAAGTCACAAAATTACTGACAAATCTTAAATTACTGGGTTACTGACAAATCTTAATAAAACCACCAAGTCACAAAATTACTGACAAATCTTAAATTATTGGGTTAGATTAGTTTTTTTTCTTACTATAATAAAAAATATATATATGACAATGAAAACGAATTACAAGATGTTAGTTACACCATTAAATAAACACATAACACGTTCACCTGTTTCTTCATAACCAACGCACCAATGGCAGCCCGAACATTCCCGGAGATGCCGACGCCGTCGTCTCTGCTATCGGCGTACGCCTCCATGTCAACCTCCATCATGCTCTTCCGTACAATGTTCAACCAGCTCTTCCCCCAAGAACTCCGGCAATACGTCCTCAACGCTGTCCGATTCTACTGGAAACCCAAATCCTCAAAACTCACTCTCGTTTTTGAAGAGAAAGACGGCTTGACCGCCAACCACATGTTCGATGCTGCCGAAGCCTTCCTCTGTACTAGAATCAACCCCGATTCCGAACGCCTCCGGTAATAATAAAACTCACACACTCGTTAAAACTACTTTTAAATATACCAAAGACTTGTTGACTAGCTTGTAACGTAGCGCTACATTGGTATAGGTTTAGTAATAGGTTTTTGATGGTGTTTGAGTTAGCCGTTTTAACTCAGACACCATCTGAACTTATTTCTAAATAAACGCCAACTCTATGTTTGTGTAGGTTTTGATGGATGTGAGTTAGGAGTTTTTTTTTTTTTTTGAAGAAGAAGATATTATATGATAATGTTTACTGGATCATCAAATCCATAAAAGAAAGGTTTTGATGGTGTATAAACGCTTATAGCCTAATGATATATTAGTGTAGAATTAAAAGTAGGTTTCAACATGTGACTTAGCAGTTTATGTGAAAATATTAATTGTTATGTGATGAATGGTTTACAGGATCACAAAATCCGTGAAAGAAAACCACATCAATGTAAAATTTGCGGACACAGAGACGATAGCGGATTCATTCGAAGGAATTCAAGTATCATGGACTTATGTCCGTCAGCAGCCACAGCAAGGACCCGGCGGCGACGGTGAAAGCCTCGACTACGAGAGTGGCTCAGGCCGCGGGGGCTTTTTGCCCGAGAGAAAATACATCGAGTTAAAATTCGTCAAAAAATATAGAGAAACTATAATATCGTCTTACTTACCATTGATATTAAAAAGATCAGAACAACTCCAAAACCAGAAAAAAATAGTGAAGCTTCATAACATGCAATCGTACGGTGGCATGATGCCTGGCCACAAGGAATCGGTGAACCTGGACCATCCGTCAACGTTTGACACGTTGGCGATGGATCCGGGGATGAAGAAGCCAAGAAGGCGATAATTGATGATTTGAATTTGTTTTTGAAAAGGAAGGAGTTGTATAAAAGAGTAGGGAAGGCGTGGAAGAGAGGGTACTTGTTGTACGGTCCGCCTGGGACCGGGAAGTCGAGTTTGATTGCTGCTATAGCTAATCACTTGAAGTTTGATATATTTGACTTGCAGTTGTCGAATGTTGGAGGCGATTCGAGTTTGAAGAAACTCATGTTGAGAACATCGAATCGGTCGATTTTGGTGATTGAAGATATTGATTGTAGCATTCAGTTGCCGGACCGGAAGGGGACGGTTTTGTCGAAGTTACCTGAAGTTAAATCTGGTCATGAACCCATGGTTATCTTCCTTTACCTCAATCTTTTGTTCTTACCCTTTTCTAGTCATTGTTGGTTCGCATAACTTAAACGAGCCGAGCCTGAGCTTATGAGCGCAAGAGCTTTGGCTGGGCTCGTTTTGAGCTCTATTTCTAAACTTGAGTTTGGTATTTGAGTAGTTTTTTAAGTTCGATTTTAACTCTATATATTTATAAGAGTAAATTACGATTTTGGCCTCTGTGGTTATATATCACTTTTACTCTTTTAGCCTAAAAAGGAATCTTTTAACATCTGATCTTCCAACGTCTTTTTTTTTCTAACCATTTTGGCCCTTAACACTAAACCCACCCATTTACTTTTAGGGGCCAAAAGGGTTTGAAAAAAAAAGACATTGGGGGGCAAAAATGTTATAAAAAATATGTTGGGGGCTCAGATGTTAAAAGATTCTTTTTGAGCTAAAAGGGTAAAAGTGATATAACCACAGGAGCCAAAATCGTAATTTACTCTATTTATAATTTTGTCTATATAACATAACTAGGTTAGAACCCCGTGCATTAGACGGGTTTAATAAATGTAATTTTATATTTTAAATAATAAAAAAGTTATATCTTTATGAACCCCGTATATTATACGGGTTAATTCAATGTAATTTTATATTAAATAATATAAAAAGTTATATCTTTAAAAATCATGTGTGTTACACAGATTAAATAAATTTAGTTTTGTGTACTAAATATTAAAAACGCCGTATCTTTAAAAAAAACCCGCGTATAATCGGGTTGAATAAATCTACCAAATAATAAAAAATTACATCCTTAAAAACCTCGTATATTACACGTGTTGAATAGATCTAAAAAAGAGTTACATCTTTAAAAACCATGTATATTACACAGATTAAATTAATGTAATTTTGTATATTAAATACTAAAAACGTCGTATCTTTAAAAAACTCGTGTATAGTCGGGTTGAAAAATCTACCAAAATAATAAAAAAAAATTATATCCTTAAAAAATCTCGCGTATTACACGTGTTAAATAAATCTAATTTTACATAGCAAATGATAAAAAAATTACATCTTTAAAAACTTCGTGTATTACACGGGTTATATAAATGTAATTTTGTATAGTAAATAATAAAAAATATGTTTTTAAAAACCCCGCGTTTTACACGAGTTGAATAAATATAATTTTGTATACCAAATAATAATAAAAAGTTATTTTTTAATAAATTATGATAACATTTAATATTAATTTGTTGTTTATATATTTAGTTTTACACGAGTTGAATAAATATAATTTTGTATACCAAATAATAAAAAAAGTTATATTTTTAATAATTAGGATAATATTTAATATTGATTTATTATTTATATATTTAATTAATATAAGATAAGTTGGAAAGAAAGGTATTTGTTTTAAAAATATATTAAATTAACAATTTAGATTTGAGGATAATATTTTATTAATGTATGATAAGATTTAATATTAAATTATTATTTATTTATTTAGTTAATATAAGATAAGTATAGATTTGAGGATATCTTCAATGAATGACACGTGTTCAAAAATTGGTTTCTTTTATTATAGTAGATAGATTCTGTTACTATACCTTAATTTAATATAGAATCATAATTATTATACAAATATATGTTAAATAAAAGTTATATAACTAATAAGTTTGTTTAGACTCTCACAAGACAGCTCACACTCGATAATGAAACTCGGACATTGACTCTATTATTTATTTATTTTGAACATCGCATTGACTCTTTTTTAAACGAACTATTGTTTAGTCTTGAGCTTGGACTTGTCTATTAAAGAGGTTATTTTTAAGCTCGGGCTCAGGATCATTTATTAAACAGGAACGAGCTTGAGTCGATTTGAGGTGTTAACGAGGCGATTTTGGATAGCTTAGGCGCTTGGCTTGTTTACGCCTTTATTGTTTTGTAATTTTGTTTAAAAATGTCAATATTTTTGCAGTTCTCTTTATCGGGGCTTTTAAATTTCATAGATGGGTTATGGTCGTCTTGTGGAGACGAACGGATTATAATATTCACGACGAACCACGAAGAACGACTCGACGCAGCATTGCTTCGACCAGGGCGGATGGATGTGCACATTCACATGTCGTACTTGACGGTTGATGGGTTCGAAACACTAGCTGCTAACTACCTAAATATTCATGACTACCATTGGCGATTTAGGGAAATCAAAGACCTGATCAAATGCAAGAAGGTTACACCCGCTGAGGTGGCGGAGGAACTCATGAAATCGGACGATGTGGATGTTGTGTTGGAAGGACTTGTGAAGTTTCTAAAACGAAAGAAGATGGAAGATGATGAAAGTAAAGATGGGGTCGATGATGATGATGAAGCTAAAAAGGCAAAAATTATATCATGATTTAAGAATTAGAGGCTTTTTGATGTTTTATTCTTCTAGATGAACGGTTCTTTGGTTACATTTTAAGTTTTTGTTTCCATTGTTACTCCTTTTTGAGAATTAGAGGCTTTTTGATGGTTTGTTCTTCTAGATGAAAGGTTGTTTGGTTACATTTAAATTTTTGTTTCCATTGTTAGACTGTGGGTGTGCGGAGCTTGGGTTGGGGGCATTGCTCGACAAGTGACAGCTGTGGGATCCACAAGGTGTGGCGTGGCGGGGCTTCGGCTAGGTGTGGTTTGGCGTGGCTTTCGATGGCATGGTCAACCATGTGTAATTTGTTAGTTTTTTTTTACTCGATTTAAGTTTTAGTTTTTAACGAGGCGATCTTGAGAATTCACAGATAGCTTAACCTGTTTACACTTCTAGTCCTATCTGTTAACTCAACCTTGGTTAACGGTCAAGGACCGAAATTTGAGATATCGTTTATCGCGGTGAGATATTGGTAATTTATAATATCATGCATATATATATATATATATATATATATATATATATTCATATCTAGAGCCTATATATATACTAGAATTCTAGAACCTATATAATATTAATAGCAAAATAAAGAAATGTTCATCAAGAGGTGGTAGAAATCTAGGTATGGGAATGAAAGTCTCAAAAGGTGGGGTAAATACTTTGTCCCACATTGGTGTGGGAACAAAGTGAGTGGTTGTTTATAAGGTAAAGCCTTTACTACTCCATTGTAGCTTTATGACATGTTTTACCACAAGTCCTACCCGCGTGCAGGGGGGTGCAAAAAATGAGTTTCTGAGCAGGAATTTGGTTGAACTCGTGCGTGCCCGCACGTCCTTCGGACACGAATGCAGCTCCGAAAACCCAGGCCCGCATGTGGCAGTTTTTGCACCATTTAAGCTTTCTTTTTTTTGGCTGCTGTGAAATGTAGTAAGTGGTCTCGTTTAAGCTTCGTTTTTTTTGCTTCCAAATACAGATTGTATGAAAAAAGTGTGAAAAATTGGCCCAGGCGAGATATCGGCGAGAAAACCGATACACCTTTTGCAAAATATCGGCGATATATCGGTGTTTATCACCGATATTATCGCTGGCCGAGATAACACCGATATTTCAAAACGATATTTTGCCCTACCACCGATAACCGATATATCGACGCCATAGCACCGATATAGCACCGATATTAACTGCATAGATAATAGTTCAAGGTGAATAGAGACTTAGAGAAGATCAGAAGAAACATGTTTGAAAGTGGATAAAAATAGCTTTAGTAGTTTAGTGTATGCCTAGAGAATCAATGTGAATTTAAAATTTCACTACACTTGTTGATGACAATATAGGTATGGACCTTGATATTCACACACCCCAAATCTTATTTTCACACCCCCTTAAAGCGCCCCGCTTTGGCCAAAGCGGGGTGTTTTGGCTTGCTTTCCAGACAACCGGTGATGTGATGGTGTACGTCCCTGTTCTGTACGTTGAAGCGCCCCGCTTTGGCCAAAGCGGGGCGCTTTGGGTGCTTTCTCCAGACAAAAGGGTGATGAGACTTCATGGGATTTTATATTACGTACAGTGTCGGAGAAAGTGTCACGTTTTGAACCCAAAGCGCGGTGCTTCGACCCCCATTTCATACATTTAAGAGGCAGGCCATGCATTCTGTCTGTTATTCTCAAAAAAAAAATCATCCATTTCAAAAAATTAAGGTTGAGGTTCTGTTGGGTTTTTTGTTTTGAACTGTGAAAATTCTGTTGAGGAGAGCATTTTTCAGTGATTACAATGTCGTGGTTTAGCAACTACATTTTTGGTGAATACTCTGAGGAGCCGTTGTTCCAGATTCTTACGAGGGAGCCGTTATTTCTGCCTCGTACGATATACCGATCCCTTTCAACATGAGGGAGGAGGAGGTTGTATCTGGCATTCGTTATCGTGACAAATACGGTGGAGTTGGACTTGAATTTCCCTGTGGAAGACTCCGACGCACAACACGGCTATTCGGATTATGGATACGGAGGTGAACCGTATCCTCAGGCTGAATATCCATACTGTCAGCCAAACTATCCCAACCACGGTTACGGTGGTGAGCAGAGCTATGTACAACAAGGTTATCCCAACCACGGTTACAGTGGTGAGCGGAGCTATGTAAAGCAAGACTATCATGACCATGGTTACGGTGTTGAACCTAGCTATGTACAGCAAGACTATCCCGACAAGGGAGAGGGTGGTGAGCAGGATGAGGAATGCTCTTACCCAATTACATTTTCTTTTGATACAAACAGAAATTTTCGTCACGTGATGAGTTAGTGGATTATGTACAGAAGACGGGAAAGGACAATGGCTACGTCATGATAATTAACAGGTCGAATAAAAAAGGAAGTAATTTCAAGATTTGGTTTCAATGTAGTCTTGGTGGGGAGTACAAGAGTGTAGCTACAATGAGGAAAACAGGTTGCCCGTTTGAGTTGATAGGGTTTACGGAAACAAAGGGAGTTTGGAAGATAGAGGTGAAGGATGCGAGGCACAACCACACTCCTATTGAAAACATGGAGGGTCACGCGTCTGCGAGAAGGCTTTCTTCAGAGGATAAAAGACTGATTGAGCAGTTGACAGAGCAGGATATTCCAAACCGTAGCATCTAGCGTACGTTAACGAAAAAGAACCCGGATAAAAAGATTATTCCGAAAGATGTACACAATGATGTTCAGAAGATCAATGCCAGAAAGAGGGTCGGAGAATCTCCAATGCAACAACTCGAAAACCTTCTCGTCGAAAAAGATTTCACTTATTACATGCACGAAAACGAGATGACGAACGCAGTTGAAGATATCTTCTTTGTCCACCCACTTTCATTTACTATGTGGTATGCGTTCCCGCATGTGCTCATGATTGACGCCACCTACAAAACAAACTTATAAATTTTCCGTTTGTGCATGTCGTAGGTATGACATCGACAAACAAGTCATTTTCGGTTGCTCATGCGTTAATTTATGCAGATAAGGCATAAAACTACATATGGGTGTTGGAGCGGATCAAGTCTATGTTGAGGATCAACTCTATGTCGGTGGACTGTATGGAGCCGCGTGTCATCATAACAGACAGGGACTTGGCGCTAATTAATGCGTGTGAACAAGTTTTCCCAAAAGCGAACAAGTATCTTTGTCGGTTCCATATTAATCAAAATATCAATAAGAACAGCAAGCAGAAATTCACTGAGAAGGAGTGGAAAGAATTTGTTCGTTCGTTTAATACATTGTGTGAGTCTTCCACCGAGGAAATATACATGTATAATCTAGCAAACCTTGAAGCATAGCTGAAAGAAGTTTGTCGTGAACGTGAGTAATTCTTACATAATTTTTTAAATACTTTTTCACATACATACACACGTAGATACATACCTACAAGTTATGGTTATATTTTTAGAGGTTTTTGACTATATGAAGAAATCATGGTTGGATCCATACCGTGAAAAGTTTGTAGCTGCATGGACTTACAAGACACTTAACTTTCACCAGACTACAACCAACAGAGTCGAGTCCATGCGTGCATTGCTAAAAGGTCACTTTTCAAGTCATCGCAACACGCTGGTTAATAACTTTAAATCAACTTTAAATTATATATGTTTTATAAAAATAAAACAAAACTCTACAACTTTTCAACAAAAAAACACAACCAAATACAATCAAACAACAAACCAACAACCCATTTTTTCCACCAAAACCTCACTTTTCCCCCAAAAATAAACAGCCAGCCCAAAACGCCCCGCTTTGGCCAAAACGGGACGCTTTGGTACAAGGTCATCAGACAAGGACTAACAGGCTCAGCCCTTGTCTGTTGACTTTAACCTAAAGCGCCCCGCTTTAGCCAAAGCGGGACGTTTTGGGGTGTGCGAATAGACCAAGGGGGTGTGGGAATAGCCTAGGCCTATAGGTATAATATTGATCTTGAGTTATCATAAAATGATAATAATCATGTAGGCATTATCTCCCAGAGCCTAGGTCAAGAGTTCGAGCCCGAGCCATCCCGGGTTTTAGTTCACCGTGCGTTATGCTAAAGAGATTCTCTCTTGTGGCGGAGCAAGCCCCTACCATTAGCAGTCGATGGTATGGTTTCTCGGGGAACGCCGTTAGCCAAACTCTGACGCCAGCGTGGTGTCACACCCCAACCGATGACGGAAACATCGGGGTGCGGCACTAAGCGTTCAGATTGTTCAGGAGATTCCACAACACTGAAGTTTCAATAGATATTAATTTGATTTCATGCAAAATTGTCTAAACATCAATACATCAACCACAACCACGAAGTATCAAACGTGCAAATCATCAAACATTGTTAATAGTTTCTAGATTTGCTAAGATGTGTTTCTAAGCAGCATCCTAGCAAGTTTCTTGTTTCCAGCATCCTATCAGCCTACAACATGTATTAAAATAATGTCAATACAAAAATGTATTGGCGAGTATGCAAGTTTAAGTTTATAGCATAATAGTTTAAAAGACTCGTATCCATCATGTAAACGATAAAATAGTTTCAGCCATGCTAGTGTTCGCAGTCCAAGTGATAGCCCAAGTGTCCCAATGCATTCGCCACTTTCCCAAGAATCAACGAAAGCAAATAGAATCCTCCTAACAATACCCCCGAGAATAATGGGGAGGTGCATTCTCCTATAGCGCTACTATTGTTAAGGCGGAACTACACACGAGGACTAAACGTTCACATAGCATAAAGAATCAAGAATCCAAAAGTATAAAGTTTCACATTTACCGAGGATAGAGTTAGATTCCAAATAGTTTCAAGTTCAAGTTTCATAGAATACATGTTGCATCCCAAAAGTTTAAAACGAAAAGGGATCGAGTATACTCACAGTTATTGCTTAACAGTAAACTGTTATTGGATCAAAGGGAGCTCTTTAGGATTAGCCTGCTTAGATTAACAGATAAGTGTCGAGCAGAATAACGAGAATCGTGCAAAGTGTCGGATCAGTTCTCCTGAACGGATGGCCAACCGGACGGATGGTCATCCGGTCGGATGATATATGAGCTTCAGACGGACCGCCATCCGATCTGATGGTCATCCGGACGGATGGCCATTCGATCGAATGGCCATTCGATCCAAAGGGTGTGTATTACCAAATGTTCAACTTTTGAAGTTTTTGTTGTAGTAAAATTCCAAGTCGTTCGATCGGAGGGTCATCCGATCGGATGACCGTTCGGTCGAATGACTGTTTGTGTGTAAGTTTCAAAGTTCAAAGTTCTGATCCAAAATAGTTTAAGTGTTGAAGGTTGGAAGTCACATTGCCACTTCGATCGGATCGCCATTCATTCGTAGTGATCTTGTTCCTTTTTCAACCTTCTAAAGTTTCTAAGTTTTTAGTTTAACGGTGACGACATGATACGTATTGAGACAACAGTAAACACATCAAGGCTCAGCCTGCTTGACCGGATAGGAATCACCACGTTCGATCGGACGGCTGTTCTTGACTGAGTTCATGTCTGAATCCGTATTCCGGTCAACTTCTCCGGTGAGAATTCATCTTCCAAGCCGACTCCAGACTATAAATCAAGTCTACAGCTCGTTTGGGTCCGGATTCCACCATTACTAAGTTAAAATTTAAGAAAGCTTCAAGATTAGAATGAAATTGATTGAAAAACTTTAGATTTAGTAAAGATTTGGTGTAAAACACATGAAATTCCTTAGATCTGAACTAGATCTTGACTGAAATGACATCACACAACTGTTTGTACAAACCGCCATGATGACGTCATCTTCAAGAGCTCAAATCTTAGAGATCTCACGGTGACAAACGTGATTTCGAAGAAGAATCATGTGTAGAAGAGTGTAATGATCAAAGTTGTACAAGAATCAAAGAGGAAACTTACAAGAATCACCCAAAAATGAAGGAAAAATGTAGTGCGTGCGTCTGGAGCGGAGAGGACTGTCACATCAGTGAAGAATGATGTGACAGGTCCTATTTATAGAGTCAGAGAGAAGTTAAGGCGGTGTTGCTATGGATCGGATGGCACTTCGATCGAGTGGCCCTCCGATCGGATGGTCATCCGATCGGATTGCCATTCGGTCAATCCCATCCTTTTGCCATTTTCTGTCTTTGATTCGTTTTGCGAGTTAGATTAAGCATTGCGTATTATTGGATAATAGTATCACATAACTAGATTATATCATTAACACAAAGTTTCCAAGTTTCATAGTTTCCGCCAGTGACAAGACTCCAGTCTCTCGTTCAACCAAGTCTCAAGTTTCACGAGTCTCAAGAGTCAAGCACCAAGTATCAAGAATCAAGAATCTAGTCTCAAGTATCAAGAATCAAGTATCAAGTATCAAGAATCAAGTATCAAAGTTTCAAGATTCTAGCATCACAAAGTTTCACAATTAGACTAACATTGATAAAACACAAAAGTATAGGGGCTAAACTTGACAAAAGATAAAAGTTCAGTGACGCAGGGTGTTACACGTGGACTCGGTTAAGACAACATAGTCTGGACAGAGTAGGGTTAGGGCCCTAGGAGGGTGTGAGATCTCTCTCACAACAAGTTAAAGATTCTTACCGTTTGTATTAGAGTTAAATGCCCGAATAGTCCCTGTGTTTTGCCCTTTTTTCACCTTTAGTCCCTAACTTTCTAAAATTACAGCTATAGTCCCCAACTTTTGCAATTTTATTCCCGGATAGTCCATAGACTTAACATTAGTTAGATTTCTCAGTTAAGAGGATGTGAAATGACAAAAATACCCTTACTATAAAACAAAATAACTTAAGTTATTAAACAGATTTATTTATTTATGAGACCCACTCATTTATAAAAACAAAATAATAACCCCACCCCTACATTCCTCTCTCTTTCTTCTCTATATCTTCTTATTCCACCTGCAACATGTCCGGTGATTTCTCATCCTCTGACCACCGTCACCACCACCACAAAGAAAACCTCTTCAACTTACCACCGCCACATTGAAGATCCAGTTGAAGATCAGCAATGAGACCACCAGCAACATGACGAAGATCCATTACTTTTTCTTGCTAAAGTGCAAACATACCATATCAATTTAGCAAAATCGAGAACAATGCTCTCATACTCTAACCTTTCTCTCAATTAAATACTTCAACAAAAACACTTACCAAACATCCCTATACTATCATCATAACTATATGTATTTCATTAATTTATCAGACTTAAATCAATGTACATAAATTTTCAATAGCAGAACATGTAATCATCATCCTCCATCCTAATAATTCAGGGTAAGTTTTCAGAAATCATTGCAGAACCAGAACACAAAAACATAAACAAAACAGATTAACAACCTTACGATCGATACTCGGAGGCTTTAAGTCGAAAATCATTGGCGATTATGGAGGCAGCTTATGCACATGTGAGATGCTACGAGAGGTGTATTCGAAATCAGGAACATGATCTTTACCGGCCGCATCTAATTGAGAAGCTAGCCATGATTTTACTTTGCCAATTCTGTTCGTATCGAAAGATCCACTAGTGGTTTTTGACAGTTCGGTTGCAGGTTGTTGTGGATAATCGGGTGTGTCGCTCATTCTGTATGTGATAATCTCGGGTTAGGGTTAGGATTTGGGGGTGATTTGATTTGAAAATCAGATTTGTGAAATGCAAACTAGGCCGGCAAAAAGGTAAGGAGATTTTGAAATTGAAAAGGGGTTCTTGTAAAGAAACTGATCGAGAGAAACGATGAGTTAATCCCGTGGTATCCTCATCGTAGCGGTTGTGGGGTAAGTTGAAGAGGTTTTCTTTGTGGTGGTGGTGACGGTGGTCGGAGGAAGAGAAATCGCCGGACATGTTGCAGGTGGAATGAGAAGATAGAGAGAAGAAAGGGAGAAGAATGTGGGGGTGGGGGTGGGGTTGTTATTTTGTTTTTATAAAGGAGTGGGTCCCAAAAATAAATAAATCTATTTAATAGGTTAAGTTATTTTGTTTTATAGTAAGGGTATTTTTATCATTTCACATTCTCTTAACTAAGAAAACTAACTGATGTTAGGCTTAGGGACTATCCAGGAACAAAATTGCAAAAGTTTGGGACTATAGCTGTCATTTTAGAAAGTTAGGGACTAAAGGTGAAAAAAGGGTAAACCACAGGGACTATCCAGGCATTTAACTCTTTGTATTATTAGTTCTAAACAATTTCATGGAAATTACACTGTGGAGAATAAATGATGTATGTATTATCTTCTTCTTCTTTTTGTTTTCTTTTTTTTTTTTTTTTGTATGAAACTGAAAAGTATTATTAGTTTCTAAGCAATTTCACGGAGATTACAATAGTTGGTTGGGGGTATGGTGGGCTTTTAACCAAGAAGGCGGGTTACTTTTTTTTAAACAAAAGGCATTTGCATTAAGAGAATACCCAAGCAAGTTGCTCAGGATGATACAGTACAACAAGAAGAAAAAAGGACACTACATATGAAACAAGATATAGTATTGCAGCATACTAAAAAGTTAAGAACATTTGTTACCAAGCCACCTTAAATTCGCACCAACTCTTCCACTCAATCTTCTAGTTCTTTGACCTTGAGTTGATCCAAAGGAAAGACAATGCCTTGATTTCACCAATTATCTTCTGCAATTGTTTATGCTTATTGTTAAAAATCTGGTCATTTCGTGTCCGCCATAACAACCAACACACAGTTGCTATAATTGTGTAAAATGCCTTCTATTTATTGTCCGAAAGCTGCTGATATTGTGCGAATTCAACACTCAATAAGTATCTAGGCAGGGGTATTTTAGACCATAATGAGATTGCCGCCCATAATTGTTGCGCATATTGACACGTCACTAGTAGATGGTCTGCAAATTCTTCTACCATGTTGCATAGAACACATGACACTGATGGTAGTGTAACGTTACGTCTTGCAAGCGCCTTCCTAGTTGGTATTGGTTTAGTATGACCCGCCACATAAAATAATTGATTTTCTTTGGAAGCCAAGTTAACCATTTTAACTGTCACACCCCAACCGATGGCAGAATCATCGGGGCGTGGCACTGAGCGAAACAGATTGTTCAAGAGAATCCATAACAACTATTAATGACAATATTTTTAAGGTTTAATATACCATACTACTAAAAAAATATTTCAAAACAGTCATTACAGATAATCAGTCTCAAAAAAAATATCCATTCCGACAACTCAGTTTTTTATGGTGGGTTTCTAGACTTCCTATCTTGTTTTGCAGCAAACATCCAATCAACCTGTCACATACGTTAAAATAAAAGTCAATACATAAAATTTAAAGGTGAGTACACAAGTTTGCATAGATATAGTATAAAAAGCGTTTACGCATAACCAGCATGTAACACGTAACAGGTGAAGCATGTAAGCTACCAACAATGATACAACCTAACCACGCGACTGCGAGTAGAGTATGCGCGACACATGTTCACCGAAGCGAACATGTGAAGTAAAGTAAATGTGATCCCTAGCAACCCCTGTCACACAGGTGCTGAGTCCAAACTATAGTACTATGTTGCTAGAGGCGGTCTGGCAAGTAATCACTGTATAAGCATAGTAACAAGCATTCAACTAATCACGTATAGCATACGGGAACGGTTAGCGTGTGTAAAGCGTTTAAGTGTTGTGTTTTGATATAGAACGTACGTAACACCCAAAACTGCGTTAAGCGAAAAATGGTTCGAGTATACTCATAGTGTGCGTTTAGCAATGTAAACACAGTCAGTTGGATTGAAGGGAGCGCCGGGTCAGCCTGCGTACAGGAACAAAAGCATAAGTCTTTCTCAGAGGCTAAACAGTCTAAATCAGTGTGTCGAGTGGGGTAAAAGTGTTCAACAGTCTATCCGAACGGATGGGTCTAGTCCATCCGGACGGATGGGTTCCATCCAGGCGGATGGCCATCCGGGCGGATGGGTTCCATCCGGGCGGATGGCCATCCGGGCGGATGGCTATTCGGATAATCTGTGGTTGTTTGCGGACCGATAAAATTTGGAGTTTAGTTAACCGCATTTAAACAATAGAAATCTTCAGGGTCAGGTCATCCGGACGAATGGGTCCCATTCGGACGGATGGCCATTCGGGCGGATCATCTGTGTTTGAAGTTTCTGTAAAATTTTCTAAGTTACAAGTTTTAAGTTTTTAAATCGAGTTGTGCGAGTAGCGTTGAGTTTGCGATAGCATTTGCGAGTAAGAATACGCATAATAAGCACACACAAGTAATCAAGTAAACACATAACTAACACAAGTAAATAAATAACCAATCCGCGTTTCGAGGTTGCGTTGCGGTGAGCGTTGTGATAGTAAGCGTCTAAATGCGATAATTAGCGATAAATAGTGATGTGAAATGCGTTAAACAAGCGTATAAAATGCGTTTTAAAATATAGTTTAACCCTTTCGCGGTAATCGTATCTCGAAGTACAATGTTTACAAAGAAACAACAGTAATTAGGAACAATCCGAAGATCGGGTTGTTACAGTCTCTCCTACTTTAGGGAATTTCGTCACGAAATTAAGTAGTAGACGTAACAAAGAGATGCGGGTATTTAGCCTTCATATCACTCTCGAGTTCCCAACTGAACTCTGCGCCGCGTTTTCCTTCCCATCTCACCTTGACTATGGGAATGCGAGAGCGTCAAAGTTTCTTGGTGTCTCGGTCCATGATTTCTACTGGCTTTTCCACAAAGTGTAGGGTCTCGTTTATTTGCAAATCCTCGAGTGGCACATGCAGATTCTCTTTGGCTAGACACTTTTTGAGGTTCGAGACATGGAAAGTCGGGTGTACGTTGTTGAGTTCCTCCGGTAATTCGAGTCGGTAGGCTACTTTGCCAATTCTTTCTAGAATCTTAAAGGGGCCCACGTATCGTGGCGCTAGCTTTCCTTTCTTGCCGAATTGGATCACCCCCTTCCAAGGTGAAACCTTTAGGAGTACGTGATCACCAACTGCGAACTCAAGGGGCTTGCGGCGTTTATCGGCGTAACTCTTTTGACGACTCCAAGCTTTCAGGAAATTGTCTCGTATTTGGAGGATCTTGTCTGTCGTTTCTTGTAATAACTCGGGACCAGTGATCTGAGCATCTCCGATCTCGTGCCATACAATAGACGATCGACATTTTCTACCATATAATGCCTCAAAGGGTGCCATTTGAATGCTAGCATGATAACTGTTATTGTACGAGAATTCTACTAAAGGTAAATGCGAATCCCAATTACCACCAAAATCTATAACGCACGAGCGAAGCATGTCTTCAAGGGTGCGAATCGTGCGTTCAGTCTGACCGTCGGTCTGGGGATGGAATGCGGTACTAAGATTAAGAGTGGTACCGAGAGCAGATTGAAAACTTTCCCAGAGACATGATGTAAAACGACCATCGCGGTTAGAGATGATGTCACGAGGCGTCCCGTGTCGACAAATAACTTCGTCGGTATAGATTCGTGCTAATCGTTCTACCTTGAAGTCTTCTCGTATTGGCAGAAAATGGGCAGATTTCGTAAGACGATCAACGATAACCCAAATGCTATCGTGACCAGAGGGTGTGCGAGGGAGTTTCATAATAAAATCCATAGCTATACTCTCCCACTTCCACATCGGGATTTCGGGTTGTTCGAGTAAGCCAGAGGGTCGTTGATGTTCGGCCTTAACCTTCGAACAAGTTAGGCATTTCGAAACGTACAACGCGATATACTTTTTCATGCCCAGCCACCAGTACCTGGAGCGAAGGTCCTGGTACATCTTGTCGGCATCGGGGTGAATGGAGTATCGAGATTTATGGGCTTCCGTCAACAATATCTCCCGTAGGTTATTGCGACTGGGGATCCAAACACGGTTGAGATAATAAAAGATTCCATTCGATTTGCTCACCAACTGAGATTCTGAACCACATATTCTTTCCTCCTTCAAAGTATTCTCAAGAAAACAAACATGCTACGCTTCGCGAATGAGGGTTTCGAGGTTATTCTGGGCTTGAGCATCACGAACACAGATACATAGCTTCGTCTGCTAAGAGCATCAGCTACGACGTTAGCTTTGCCTCGGTGGTAGCGTATCTCACAATCGTAGTCGTTGAGAAGTTCAACCCATCTGCGTTGGCGCATATTCAGTTCCTTTTGGTTTAATATGTGTTGTAGGCTCTTATGGTCGGTGGAGACCGTACACTTGGTACCATACAGGTAGTGTCGCCATATCTTTAACGCAAAAACAACTGCACCAAGTTCGAGATCGTGGGTTGTATAGTTTTTCTCATGGACTTTGAGTTGTCGAGATGCATACGCGATAACCTTGTCTCGTTGCATGAGAACACAACCAAGACCTAGGTTAGAGGCATCGCAGTAAACAACAAAATCGTCGTTTCATTCAGGTAGAGTAAGAATAGGAGCATTGCAAAGCATACTCTTAAGAGTTTGAAAGGCTTCCTCCTATTCGGAACCCCAAACAAAAGGTTTGTCTTTATGGGTTAGAGCGGTAAGAGGTACAACGATTTTAGAGAAATCGGTGATGAATCAATGGTAATAACCAGCCGATCCAAGAAAAGAACGAATCTCAGAAGGAGTTTTCGGTGTAATACAACTCTTGATGGCTTCTATCTTCACGGGATCGACGTGAATTCCTAAGCTGTTCACAATGTGACCGAGGAATTGAACCTCCTCGAGCCAAAATTCACACTTGGAGAATTTGGCGTAGATGCGATTTCCTTGGAGAAGCTCGAGAACTAAACGAAGATGTCACGCGTGTTCGGCTCTCGACTTCGAGTAGATAAGGATATCATCGATGAACACAATAACAAAGTGATCCAAGAAGGGTTTACACACATGGTTCATCAAATCCATGAAGACCGCGGGTGCATTTGTAAGACCAAAATGCATGACCACGAATTTGGGGTAGCGGATAGCAGTTCTTGATAGTAAGCTTGTTGAGTTCCCTATAGTCGATGCACATTCTCTTGAATACGCAACTGATGGTAACCGGAACGTAAATCAATCTTGTAGAAACACGTAGCGCCTTGAAGTTGATTGAATAAATCGTCAATTTGGGGTAGCGAATAGCGGTTCTTGATAGTAAGCTTGTTGAGTTCCCTATAGTCGATGCACATTCGGAAAGATCCATTGTTCTTTTTAACAAAAAGGATAGGTGCGCCCCATGGTGATATGCTAGGGCGTACAAAGCCTTTATCAAGTAACTCTTACGGTTGGCTAGATAACTCACGCATCTCAAATGGTGCAAGATGATAAGGAGCTTTAGCAACAGGTGTAGCGCCTGGAATAAGGTTAATACAAAAATCGATATCACGAGTGGGAGGTAGACCAGGTAAATCGTCGGGAAAAACATTAGGAAAGTCACAAACAACGGGGACGTCTTTCACGGTTTTCTTTTCCTTCTCTGCTACTACAATGTTTACTAAGAAAGCCAAGTATTCCTTGCAGAGATACTTGCTTGCTTGGATACACGACATAAGCTTCAATTCTTTCGAAGATACTTCGCCATAGGCACGTAACTGATCACCGTTTGAAAGAGAGAAATAGATCATCTTTTCTAAATAAACAACTTCGGTACGATTTTCAAGAAGAAAATCCATGCCTATTATGACATCAAAACTTCCAAGTTGCATAGGTATAAGATCGATCGGGAAGACATGATTGTTGAGTTCGAGAGTATAATCACGTAGAACGGAACTAACAGTGACGGTTCTTCCGGTGGCAACTTCTACGTCGAACGTCGTTGGGAGGTTAGCGTGTTTACGGTTTAGGAGCTTTTTGAATTCAAACGATACAAAACAGTTATCGGCTCCAGTATCAAATAAGCAAGAAGCATAAATACCGTTAACGAGAAAACGTACCATTGACAACATTGTTGTCAGTCTGAGCCTGGCGGACGTTGATGTTGAAGGTTCTTTCACGAGCTGCTTGTTGTGGCTACTGCTGTTGTTGTTGCTGCTGCTGTGGTTGGTGTTGTGCTGCTTGCTGTTGCTGCTGCTCTTGTTTAACAATGCGATTTGGTCAGACATTTGCAAAGTGGTTTGGATCACCACATTTATAGCAAGCACGTGCATTTGCAACTGAAGCGGGGAGAGCAAGATTAACCTGAGGAGCATGAGGTTGAGCTGGCGGTGCTGCAGGAGCTTGAAGAGCTTGATTTCGAGGACCAGTACGACAATAAGCAGTGTAGTGCCCGTAGACGTTGCAGTTCACATAGAAACGAGAGTTGACCCCTGTCGGATGATGATAATTGCAAGTAGGGCATAGTGGGTGAGTACCAGTATACGCACGCTTTGCAGGCGGTGCGTTGGTAGTAGCAACTTGATGATTCTGGTTGGGCTAAAAGTTGGGCGGTGATGTGACTACCGCGTTGTTCTTGCTGTTGTTTTGGCACTTGCGATTCTGACGTGAGGGCTTTGAAGCTTGAGAGTCTGGTGTTGTAGTTGCTTGATGGAGACTCTTGGTTGCAGTTTTGAAAACTCCAGCTAGAACTCGCTTATCGTTGATCTCAGTTGCGAGTTGATAGGTTTCCTCGATAGTTGTGGGTTTAGCTGCCTAAAAAAAATCAGCTACACAATCGGGTAGAGCTCGAATGTACTTCTTGATTGCCTTATCGGGTGTGTCTACCTGACTAGGAAAGATGATGCTGAGCTGCTTGAACCTAGCGGTGAGACCAGAGTTATCACCTCCTTCTTGTTTGATATTCCAGAACTCATTCTCCAGCTTCTTGACTTCATGTGGGGGACAAAATTCTTTCATCATGATTTCTTTCAGTTCCTCCCATGAGAGGCCATAAGCTGCATCATTACCGCGCCTGTTGCGCTTAGCAGTCCACCAGTCCATTGCCCTAGACTGGAAGACTCCAGTAGCATTCACAGTGCAGAGGTTGTCTGGGCATCCGCTTTGACGGAGAGTGACTTCAATCGAGTCAAACCACTGGAACATTGCGCTTGGTCCATCTTCACCAGTGAAGTCTTTAGGACCACAAGCTTTGAATTGCTTAAAGCTGAAAGAAGATTTTGGAGTGTCGTTCTTTGAATCCACAGAGGAAGTACTGCTGACAACATTGATTTCACTGACGATTTGCGGTATGACTTTGGCCATTTCCTTGGCAACGAGAGAAGCAATACGCTTGTCAGCGTGGTTTCGTCGGACAATACATTGAGTGTGCGATCCAAATGATGACATCTATCATTAGATGAGATTCGATTATATTGGGTTATAAGTAAAAGTTTAGCGTTTTATACAACATACTTACTATTATTATTATTTCATATAAAGCACACAATCACATAAGCACGTAGGCACATAATCACACATGCACATAATCACATAGCACATAAGCACATATTGCACGTATACACATAAACACGTAAGGCACATAAACACATACTTTGCACGTATTCACCTCCAATTCAATAAGCGTAGCGCGTTCGAGAGTTGCGAGAGATAGCGTACATCAGCGAGTACTGTAGCGTATGAGAGTAATGCGATTAGGGGAGTTACGTGTTTTAGTTGCGTTCGCGGTTAGTTAGCATTTTAGATTAGGAGCGCTGTGTGGTGCGAGTTATGCGCGTTTTGCATAGCGGAGAGCGAAAGTTGATAAAATCGAGAAATCAATAAAGCGTAAAATCTCAAATCAAAACACATAATCATAATAAAACTCAAAGATGCGTAAAAATCGGCGATTGCAGGCTTGAAAATAAGAGATTGCCCTGGGTTTTGAGGCATCGACTATCCAAAGTGATTCAACTATTCCCAATGAGTTTGAGTACACTCTTTGGCCTAATAGACTGTGCTCTCACCTTAAAACGGCTAACGACACTCATCCTTCCAGTTACTACGTTACTCGAGTCATTGGAACAGTCGAGACTTTGGTGAGAGTTTTGTAAAAACATTTTAGAGAGTGGAACGGGTTATTAAGATGCGGTTAACAACTTCGCTCCTTAGTGTGGTTAACAACCACGAGATAGAGATAGAGATGGAGATTCCCATTGAGGTATGGATGTCACTCCTAACTCAATGAAAGTTCTCGTTGTAGGTCCCCTTAAGGTATGGATCTTTCAGAGAATTGTCAATCCAATCAAGAGTGCGGAATCCTCTTGATCAGAATATAGCAAAAAACGTGTAGGAACAGAAATAAGCAATTCACAATCAAACTGGATCTTTATTGATTATCTATCAAAGTGATTACAATCAATCAAGATCCCTAACACACACTAATTGCGTCCAAGCCCTAGTCTCTCACGAAATTTCACTCTCAAACTGTTTTGGCTGATTAACCTAAACCCTAAAGCAAAGCCTTGTTTATATAACACAAGGTTGCTACTTGGGCTTGGGTTTCCTATTTGGGCAAGCCCAATTCGTCCCCCTAGACCCAACTGGGTTTTGTTTAGCCCAAACTCTATAATTTAACTATTACAAAGCTAAACCCACTAACTGTTTATCATTTTACTAATTACAAGATATCCAAATACCAAATCTAAGTTGTTGTCACAAATATGCACCAACAAACTCCCCCTTGACAATAGCTTCATAAAATAACTTTGTCTTCAGTTTTCTTGTAATCTTCATGTAGTCTTGCACTGTCGTTGGTCTTTGGATAGCTTCAGCTTCAATAGCTTCTGTCAGCAACAGACTCCCGCTAAGCTGATGCATCCAATCACCAAATCTTCAAAACGTTAGCACTTGAGTAAACTCCAGTTTAGCATTTGAATAGCAATCTTCAAACTCTTCAATCTTGTCTGCAATGTAGAAAGGAGGTTCTACCATGCATCTAATCAAACTCTCATCTTCTCAACAACTTCTCAGCAACATACCGCTTCAATCTGTATTCTATAAAACAAACATCTCGAGAAACCATAAGAATTTTTCAACAAAGTTAAATAAATTATTATTTTTCAAGAGATAGTTAAACTGTATCACAGATTAAGCATTTTCAACTTATCACCAACACGCAAAACTTTTTAATCACACACCCTATAACCCGCACGATTTAAAATTTTGAACTCACTTTCTAACACCGTCTCCCCCTATCAGTAACAATTCCTCCAAGAATAACAGTTTTCCGTACGTTAAGAATTTTTACCAGAAAAAGACACTATTTTTGGATTTTTATATTTTCTGAAAGAAAGTAAATAACAAAAGCAATAAACACTCTATTTTTGTGAGAATCACTGGTAAGAAGATCATATCAGCAAAATCAAACTGTTTTCACACTATTAGATAATTCTTTATTTAATTTTTCGTGAAAAGCATTTCAAGACGATTACCAGTATGTTTGTCCACTTAAACAAAATGCATGAACATTTCAAGTACCATTATCGTATGATACGTTAAGGTAATTTTATTACTGATATATTAGTGTGTCCCACTTCAGGATATACCCCCGTGATCAAGGTATGCACAAAGATTCATCGTAGGAGGTGAGTATACTGAATTCATCTGTTTTGTTTTCCAACGTTTAGATAATTGGTGATCAGGTCAATACTTCCGTACAGCAAAGAGACCAAAATATCTAATGAGGGCTAAGACAAATACCATTTTTGGTACTATTTATGCATTTTGCATATTTGAATGACTCTCTATGAGAGCTTCTTCATTTATGGGATTTGGCATTTTTTGCTCTTTTAAGATATCCTGGTTGTGCCTAGGTCAGCATGTATCTGGATGCAGCAGAAGGACAACCCTGATATCCCCAGATGAAATAACAGTATAAAGACCCAAAACTTCAGATTTTGGCAATCTATCAACGCAAGATTTAAGGTCATTAAACCATACACCACTGATGTGTTCCCCACTCATACACAGTTTATTTAGGTTTATATCACATTGGTAAGTTGATTATTTCATGCTTTTTACCTACTGGTACATCATATGATGAAGCTGCTATCACACTTAAGCAATGTATTTTAGTTTGAGTGTGACAGTCTAACTTGCTGATGCACCATCATTTCTTCTTTTTCACACAATGAAATCTCTTTTTTCAATTTTTCATTTTTTTATGTTTTTTATTTTTCAATGTTTTTGTATTTTTGATTTTTAAGAAAAGCAGTAAGCTATTTACAAAATTCTTATGAGAAACCCGTTATTCAGGATTCCTCATCCCGTTGAGTTCGACTAAATGTTCAAAGCGAGCCCTGTCAAAAGCTTTAGTATAAAGATCTGCCAGGTTATCTAGTGTGTCGACTCAGCACTTTGAACTTCAATTTAAATCAATTAATATATATATATATATATCAACAATCTCACATCCCCCGTCATGTGCCTAGAGCAGCCATTATCAACATACGATAAGTTGATAATCCTCCTTAGCAGCTCCTGCACACACCAACTAAGAAATTAGTTAGATTGGGGACCCAAGCCTTAATGGTCTTGGGTCGTCCAAATTCACCAACTACTTGAACATCCATCCAATATCCATTACTCCTAACTGGAGTCTTGGATCTCAGACCTGTTGATGGAATTTGATTTTGATTTCCACTAGGTCTATGGTCCTGAGGGTTCCTATATGTATTTGGACTATTTGACCTTTGGAAATTTTGATTTTGGTACCTTGAATTTTGATTCCAAGAAGCATTATTGTTGTAATTTCTAAAGCCATTGTTATAAAAAGTTCGACCACCATCATTTTGGTATCGATTTTGATATTGACCTTGACTCCTGAAATTATTTGTATTATGATTGTTCATTCTTGGTGAACTGCTTCTAGGTCTCTCATATCGGCCTGGTGGAGATCTAAGCTGAAATCTTGGTTGATTTCTTTGAAAACGAGGAACTTGTGGAGTTCCTTTTTCAGCCTTATCTTCACCAACAGCAACATTCTTTGGTTGCTTAGCAGCAGATTTCTTTGGAGAATTTTCAACTTTCTCCTCATTATCACCTTTCTTCTCTGGTGATTTCCCTCTCTGTTTTTCACTAATTTGTGCTTCACTCTTTTTGTTAGGACAGCAGCTAGCTACATGTCCTTTGATGTGACACCTGAAGCACGATCTCCTTTTCAAAGACTTCTTAGCTGGAGTCTTTGAGGTAGATCCCTCATCAGATAATGATGCCTTGGAAGAATTTTGTTCAGTTTGCTTGGATTCATATATTTCTTTGTTTTTATTTTTAGCAAACTATACATTTGATTCATTTTCAATAACAGTGGTTTCATTTTTCATATCACTACCTTGAACAAAATTAATCTTTTTAACAAAAGTTTGGTTTTTTCTCTTAGGAGGTGAATTTTTCTTTTTCAAATGTTCCCTATTATTGTTCTTCTTAGCATCATCACTCTCAGACCCCTCACTTTGACTTGATGCGAAACTACTTGGTGCAGTTGACATAAAGTCTATTAGCTCATTTTCATAAGGCAGGAATGAATAGTCATGACTAAGAGGAGGTGGAACTTCATTAAAGCCCTGGAAGCCCACACTGGTCTTGTCATTACTCTTCTTTAACCCACCCATCATGTGTTTCATTACAAAAGACGAATCTCTGAATTGACTCAATTTCTTTTCAAGTTCAACAATTTTGAGTTGTGCATCTGACAACTCTTTGCATTTTTCAGAAATCTCTTTTGTTTTCTCAGCCATCATGTCATGAGCTAAGTCTATGACTTGAAGTTTTTCGTTTAGTTTGCAAGTTAAAGCTTCAATTTCAGCTTCATAACCTTTTATCTTCTTCAAGTATAAAGATTCGTTTCTTTTAGCAAAAAAGTTTGATTCTTTTATGTTAGACATCTCGCTTACCAGACTTTGGTTTTGTGTTGTCAACCTGTCAACCTCACCTTGTAGTTCACGACATTTTAAGCACACAGAATTAGATTGTACCTCTTCCTCATGAACTTCTGTAGTTTGATCAGCAATAACCTGTTCAGCTTCACTCTCTTTCTCTACTTCAGCATCCACTTTTGCTTCAGCATTTTTCACTTCAGATTCAGCATCACTCACAGTAGTTTCAGCCTCATCAACTTGCACTATCTCTGCCATGAATGCCTGAGTGGCATTCTCATTACCTTCCAGATGAACACTCCAATCATATGATCCTTCTCGTGCTGTAGAGATCGCAGCTTTATTCCTCTTGACATCTTCATTTCCTTGATACCTCTTTTCTAATGCATCCCACATATCCTTTGAATTAGTGTACCTTTTGAAGGTATGTTTGATGCTATCAGGTAAGGACATCTTTATAGCAGCCAAGGCTCTCTTTTCAGCCTCATACATCTTTTTATCATCCTCTTGCATGTTCACATAGTCTGTTCGACGTGGTCTGCCCTCAAAATTATGTGTTGGATTTGTGTACCCATCTTCAATACAGATCCACATGCGTGCATCCTGAGATTCAATGAAGGATTGGAAGCTGTCCTTCCATGTAAGATAATTCTCCACCTTCATCATCTTAGGTGCATTTAAATTCGTCATGTTTGACATTTTAACGCAACAGACTGGTAAAACCGTACAAAGTATCTCCGAAAACAGTGGTTACCAAATTACACCGTTAGAATCTTCTCGAAAAGACGAATCCAATGATATATAATGTTGAAAACCGAATTCGGGATTTTTTTTCCTCCTAAAAATGCAAGGAATTTAACGGTCCAGACGGTTTTGTCAAACGAGCTATGGATCAATTTCTATTTGCAAAACAGTCAAATTTTATCGACGCTTGCCAACTGAAATTCCACCACTTTAATTAATTTCGCTGCCTTAATTTCGCTGGTCAATTTCACTTAATTTTGCTAGTCAGTTCAAGTTAATTTCGCAAGTCTATTTCGCTGATCAAGTTCACTGGTCAATTTCGCTGAAATGTCAATTTCACTGCAAATTCGCTGGTCTATTTTGCTATTACGACGACCAGTAAATTCGCTGAAAACCGTAATAATTTCGCTGAGGAAAATTATACGGTTACCAAAGTCGCCTTTGGATTTTAAGTTCGCCGACAAGTACGCAGGTCAGTTAAATTCGCAGGTCCAGCTAATTTCGCTGGTCTGTAAATTTGGAAATTCAATCTTCTCAGAATTCAGCAGATTTCGTATCAATTTCCTGCAAAATCGAACAAGAAAATCAGCAGACTTTTGGCAAAAATTTGATGAACCTAATGAAGAACACGAAGACAGTCTTCGAATCATCAAGGAATTTAGCCAAAAATTTTTCCAGAATCAACAAAGTTTTCCCAGAAATCCTGCAAAATAGCAAAATCAAACACACAAACTGATCAAACACAAACAAATTCGCAGAAGATTATCAAAAACTAAAAAATTTCGAAAACCCTAATTTTTCAGTTTCAAAAATTTTCGAAAAAACTTCCTGTTTCTGCAGAACACAATTCTGAACCGAGCCTTCAAGAGCCTAACGCTCTGATACCAATTTTAGGTCCCCTTAAGGTATGGATCTTTCACAGAATTGTTAATCCAATCAAGAGTGCGGAATCCTCTTGATCAGAATATAGCAGAAAACGTGTAGGAACAGAAATCAGCAATTCACAAACAAACCGGATCTTTATTGATTATCTATCAAAGTGATTACAATCAATCAAGATCCCTAACACACACTAATTACGTCCAAGCCTTAGTCTCTCACGAAATTTCACTCTCAAACTGTTTTGGCTGATTAACCTAAACCCTAAAGCAAAGCCTTGTTTATATAACACAAGGTTGCTACTTGGGCTTGGGTTTCCTATTTGGGCAATCCCAATTCGTCCCCCTAGACCCAACTGGGTTTTGTTTAGCCCAAACTCTATAATTTAACTATTACAAAGCTAAACCCGCTAACCGTTTATCATTTTACTAATTACAAGATATCCAAAGACCAAATCTAAGCTGTTGTCACAAATATGCACCAACACTCGTGTTGAGAGTAATACGCGGGGTGAGTGATCTTATCGAGAGTTCCTGGTTTTCACACCTAATCTCGATGCAATCACTCGTTTGTGTTATACGAGTATCCAAACGTGTGTATTGTGTTAGCCTTAGGAAAGGCAATACGTAGTTGCTTTAGGAAAGGCAATTAAGCATTTTAGTATGATCTGGCATACTTTGTACGAAGTGTACAACTCGTGCAAGGTGACTTACCTCATATGAGATGTTTCACTAGTGCGAAGCAACTCACTTTGTGCGAGTTGTTCCAATTCGTACGGGTATCCCTAGTTTGCGTAAGAGATAGAGTTCACATAAAGGGTCTGTTGGGACCTAGACTATAGACTAGGTCGAGTTTCCTAATTAAACCTAATTTCCTATAGTTATGGCTCTGATACCAATCTGTCACACCCCAACCGATGGCGGAATCATCGGGGTGTGGCACTGAGCAGAACAGATTGTTCAAGAGAATCCATAACAACTATTAATGACAATATTTTTAAGGTTTAATATCCCATACTACTAAACAAATATTTCAAAACAGTCATTACAGATAATCAGTCTCAAAAACAAATATCCATTCCGACAACTCAGATTTTTATGGTGGGTATCTAGACTTCCTATCTTATTTTGCAGCAAACATCCAATCAACCTGTCACATACATTAAAATAAAAGTCAATACATAAAATGTAAAGGTGAGTACACAAGTTTGCATAGATATAGTATAAAAAGAATTTACGCATAACCAGCATGTAACACGTAACGGGTGAAGCATGTAAACTACCAACAATGATACAACCTAACCACGCGACTGCGAGTAGAGTATGCGCGACACATATTCACCGAAGCGAACACACGAAGTAAAGTAAATGTGATCCCTAGCAACCCCTGTCACACAGGTGCTGAGTCCAAACTATAGTATTATGTTGCTAGAGGCGGTCTGGCAAGTAATCACTGTATAAGCATAACAACAAGCATTCAACTAATCACGTATAGCACGCGGGAACGGTTAGCTTGTGTAAAGCGTTTAAGTGTTGTGTTTTGATATAGAACGTATGTAACACCCAAAAGTGTGTTAAGCGAAAAAGGGTTCGAGTATACTCATAGTGTGCGTCTAGCAATGTAAACAAAGTCGGTTGGATGGAAGGGAGCGTCGAGTCAGCCTGCGTATAGGAACAGAAGCATAAGTTTTTCTCAGAGGCTAAACGGTCGAAATCAGTGTGTCGAGTGGGTTAAAAGTGTTCAATAGCCTATCCCAACGGATGGGTCTAGTCCATCCGGGCGGATGGGTTCCATCCGGACGGATGGTCATCCGAACGGATGGCCATTCAGACGGATGGCTATTCGGATAGTCTGTGGTTGTTTGCGGACCGATAAAATTTGGGGTTTAGTTAATAGCTTTTAAACAATGGAAATTGTCAGGATCAGGTCATCCGGATGAATGGGTCCCATCTGGACGGATGGCCATTCGGGCGGATGGTCTGTGTTTGAAGTTTTTGTAAAATTTTCTAAGTGACAAGTTTTAGGTTAACGGAGATGGAGACGGCGTGATGACGTGTCAAACAACGGAGAATACCAATCCAGTTCATTCGGCTGGATGGGTTTTGCCGATTTGGACAAACATGCTGTTCTTGGTGAAGATTCATGTTTGACCCGTTAATCAGTCCATCTCTTTGGTGGAAATCAGTTTTCAAGCCAGCTGTGAATACGTTGTAGGACCGTGTTTGACTCCCGAACGATTGCGAAATGACACGTGCGACGTGCGGAATCCGTGCACGTGCGTGGACCGAACACAAGAACGTATATAAACTGTTATTCTATTGAAGATGTGACAGAATATAAGCACCGTGAATCACCTTTGCTACTTTCTCTCTCTAGGATCTCTCTCTAAACTTCAAGGCTCCAAAAGTTGCAAAAGTCCTAAAAAATAACCCTAAGCCTCCTATTTATAGGCAAGGCTTCTAAAAGAAGATCAAAGTAATTACAAGTTTGCCACCTTGACTTTTCCCTCTATATTTTACAATATAAGACCTTGACTTGTTCAGTTTTTTGCTACGGTTTGGATTGACGGAGGCTATAGACATAAATGCACTCACAGACTCCCCCTTGGATATTGTCGCAGCCAATCTCGTAGCGTTCTTGTCTTTTCTCTCTCACTGAGTCTTTATGAAGCTTTAACATCTTCAGCAACCACATACTCCCTCTTTAATCTAACAGACTCCCCGTGGATATGTCTTCAGCTTCAGCTGCTCCCCCTGTCGTTTGTCTCTTCCTTCAGGCTCCCCCTTTCGTTAAGCTTCCGTGCTTTTGGGATCAACACCTGGCTTTCCGGTTACAAGCTCCCCCTTGCGTCAAGCTCGTCTTCAGAATCCCCCTTAGACTCGGCTATCGGGATCGTAATCTGGTACAACATCAGCAACTCTCAAACATTTATAAGAAATTTGACAATTTAAGATTCAAAACCTTAACTCTCAACATAAACTGGAGCATTTCAAATATGTGACAGTGAAAGCTTTTTCGGTTTTCCAGGAATGATGACCTGGCTCTTAAAATCTTTTTAGATCGAGAATTTGGCTCTATTACACAAATGCAACAATATTAATTTCTCCAGAACTACTCGACTCCACTCCCCCTATCAAATGACTATGTATATTTGACAGTGAAAGTATCCAACATCCAAAACCCTCTCGATTATCACCCAAGTCGAACTTAATGACCTTGGAGATTTCACAAACTGTTATTGAATTTTTCAATTAAAACTTCCACAAGTTTCAAATTAATGAACATGTTTATTTTTCATAAATATGTTTAGCATACTTAGATTTTGAAACTCAGCATTCAAACATCAGTTGCCGAAACTAAACTTGAATCAAAATCTTTTTGTATTTTTGTGATTTTCTGAAATATAAAGCAGTAAACAAATATTTACAAACAATATTTACAGACAATATTTTTGTTTGAGTTTGCGTTAGAGGATCATATCAGTTTATGACAAATCACTAGCACCGTTGAGCTTATAAGCACTTTAAGTTCTAAACGATTCACTTAGATTGTCAGTACACCGATCCTCTTAAATTTTCACACAAAGTTCAACTGATTCGAGATACGAGATTTAGTGTTTTATGAACTTAACTTATTCGCGTGTCCCACCTCAGAATATACTCCCATATCAAAATTCCATAGATTCAGTCTTACAGGTGAATATACCTAAATGATATCTGTATAAGGGTAATGCGAAACCTTGAGAGCTCATATATTTTTGCAGAGATGAAGGCTCGACTTTAGGTGTGTCCCCTTTAGGAGATCTTTTTTACAACTGCACTTGATTTGTATCTTTTGATATTTTATCAATTCTTATGCAGAGGGCGGGCTTTTTAAGCATGCAAAAGTATTATACGAGGTCTAGGCCATTGCTCACGTATTATCAGAAGACTAGGTATAATACCCCAGATATCAATAATTATAAATACCTAGTATCTCGGAATCAGGCAATCTCTCAAACAGGATTTCGGGGGTTACCCATATATCCGAGAGATGTTTCCCCACGAGATAAGCAAGTACATTGATATTTAGGTTTATATCATGAACTCAATCTACTAAATGTGTAAAAACCTACTGGCATATCATCAGTGAGACAGTTTATCACATTTTTACTTTCCATTTCTTTAGCATACTGTGATTGTTTACTGATGTATTATCATTTCCTCTTTTTACACAAAACTCATTTTTGAATTTTATCATGTTTTTTACCTTTTCAAATGTTTTTGTATTTTCTAACAACATTTACTCCCCCTAAAATTCAAAACATTTTAAAGAAATTTGACAAACCGATGTAGATAGCTTTGTCTCGCCATCCATTTTCTGCTTAAACACGTTCTTTTTGCAGAAATTATACCCCCATGATTTACAACACATTGATATTTGACAGTTTGAAAACCGTTTTTCAATCTTGTGAAATTAATCATGTTTGTTCAGCCGTGAGGGTTTCGGCATATTCAATCAACATATTTTTGAAAATTTTTTTGACAAAATTTAAAACAAACATATTTTTGGATTTTAAATTTTTCAATTTTTAGGATTTTTGAAATATGGTTTATTTTTGTACAGAAACATAAACTCCCTATTTTCAGATGCAGGGACCAGCAACCTCCACTCGTGCCATGCTGCTCTCAGTTTCCATTTTACATTTTTCGGATTTCTTGAGCACCTGCACATTCACAAATTACTCAATTACTTGAATAATTCAGCCCATGCCTGTTTGAACTTAGGCATTTCAATACAAGTTTCATTCAATTTTGGAAAATTTTCGTCATTTGATACAAACGACTTTTCATCTTTGACTTCAACCTTTTTAATTGATTCAGTTTTCTGTTCAGAAATAGGTTGTTTCTTAACCACCCAGTTTTGTCCATTTGAAACAGTTCTTTTGTAAAAATATGAATTACTTAGAACGTTTCCTTTTGGTAAATCAGGTGTTGATTTCCAAACCTGTTGAGGTTTTGTCATATCAACCTTTGTTTTTCATCGTTGTGTTGTTCTGAATCTGGGTGTGTTTTGGTTCCAAGTTTGTCTTGAAACAAACCTATTCTGATTTGATCTCCAATTTTGGTTTGAGTCAAATATGTGTGAATTTGATTTCCAAGTTTGTTTCGAATCAAACTTGTTTGAATTGTGTCTCCAATTTTGTTTCGAATCAAAATTGGTTGACTTCTGATTAACAGCTTTAGTTTGTTGTTTCTCAACATCAACAGGCTTTGGGTTTGGACACTTACGACCAACATGTCCAATTTTATTACATTTAAAGAATGTTTTCTTTGAAACATCTTTAGCCTGTTGCTGTTGTTTCTTTTGAGCGTAGAACTCTTCATTAGACTATCGTCTAAATTGGAGTTCTTTCTCTTCTTCTGAACTTGTTCCGTAAACAAAGTTCATATTTTTCTGATAGTTTGGCGTTTCATTTCTTTTCCAATTTTGTTTCTTTTTATAACCCAACCCAGCCTTAATGTTTTTCTTTTTGAAACTAGATTTGTTATAAAAAGTTTTGTTACGTTTTCCAGCAAACTTTGAAATCTCAGATTTTTCAATTTCAATCAACTTGAACACTTTTACGCCCCGCTTGCAGTATGCTCATATAATGTATATATGTGTGGGCGCTTGGGAGGCAAAAGTGAAAGTGCACTAATTTTAACGCTATTTTACTAATTTCGTGAAAATAACGTTAAAAGAGGGGGATGATTAATCATGCATCATGTGGTGGCGTTGATAGCCGAAAGACAAGGGGGTACATGCACTAGTCGGCGTTTGTCTCAATTGCTGAGTGTTATGTGCCTTACGTCCAAGGCTTGATGCAAAACTACAATCGAGCCGGGGGTCTCATTGGAAGCAGCCTCTCTATTCGTACGGGGTCGAGGTAAGGTTGTCTACATCTCACCCTCCTCAGACCCTACCTTAGATTTGCTATCGGTGGGATATACTGAGTATGATGATGATGATGATGATGAATCAACTTGAACACTTTATCAATCTTTTCTGAAATCACATTCTAAATCGGGACTTCATTATCTGAGACTAATTTGTCCGATCCAATCATGGTATAAACCAATCCTTTTGAATCATCATTCTCCTTTTTCTCAGATTTTGAAGTTTTAAGATAACCTTCATGAAAACTACCTTCATTTTCATCATGTGATTCAGATTTACCTGTTTCAACTGACTCGTCTTCTTTCAAGACACTTTCAACGTTCTTACCTACCACCTCTGAATCACTAGACTCATCAGATTTGGAGTAGGTTACGTCAATGTTAGCTGGCAATTGATCTACCATGTTGAAAGCTTTTTCCACCTTTTCATCATCATAAAATGCGAATTTTTCTGGTGGTGGAACTTGATGATACTCTGAACCTATACCCTTTTTGTTTATCTCTGAATCTTTATTATCAAGTTTTATATTGAAAATGCGTTCAAGTATGTATGACGAAGCGTGATAACTATGCAACTTATTATTATCTTGTTCTAAATCAACCATTTTTCTTTTAAGTTCAGCGACTTCTTCAATATAAGAATTTACAACTTGTTGTTTTATTTCATATTGTCGCTTGAACATATCAGATGTTTCAGAACAATGTTTCAATCTTGATTGAACAAGTTTCATTTGAGTTTTCACATCTTCGTATGACTCTTTGGTAATATGATAAGCTGATTTTATTGAATCGTTTTCTTTTTTAATTTCTTGAACAAAATTTTCTTTTTGCAAACACTCTTCAGTCATTTTTGAAACCTTTTCTTTCAAAATTTCATTTTCTTTTTCTAAAATTTTACATTTTTGTGTTATTTTTTCATCATTATCTTTCAAAACCTTTTCGTTTTCTAACATCTCTTTACATTTATCTTTGAAAACTTTTTCAATTTTTGTAAATTCTAGATCTCTTGTTCTGAATTTTTCATCTTTTTTAGTACAAGCACTACACGTTTCCATGCATTTCTTGCACTATTCAACATTTTTATTTAAAACTTTAGAAGATTCAGTTGAATTATTTACCTCAGTGATTGGCACCTCGGCTTTTTCTGCCGTTAGCTTCTGGTCGGTTTTCTTTTCCTGTTGTTCCTTGGCAACAGCTTCACCAGCATCAATCACTTCAACCGATCTTTCAAGCTTCTCATCACCTTCCTCCTGCTTTTCTTCATCAACCTCTTCTTCTTTTTCCACTACCTCTTCATTTTGCTATTCTTCAGTAACAACTTCTTCTTTCACGTCTTCATTCTTTTATTCACCTTCTTCATTACTCGCTGTTTCTTTCAAATTTTCCACCATCTTCTCAACACACTTCTTCATTCTTTCTTCATCCCTCTTATTCAGACTTGCTGTCATTGCATCTCTAATTATCTTATCCAGCCTTTTAAGATAATTTCTATCTTTTTCAATATTTGAGTAGTACTCGCCGGACAGAGGAATAATAGCCAGTACATCATTGTACACCACCTCTCGTCTATGCATAACTTGATCTCCATTTCGGTTGATGTAACACTCTCTCTTTTTATCCCACCTTCCATAATACTTCGCTTCTTCAAACTCTTCATGCATCTTTTCAATTCTGCAATCTGCAAAAAATCTTTCTCTTTCTGTTTTCTCTTTCAGAATTTCTTCTCTCGTTTTTTTCTTTTATATCAACAATAAAAGCACTCTGTTTAACTTCAGCCACTAATGCAAATCCATAATCTTCTTCTGGAAGAAAATCATTCTAGTTGAATCCTTCATCATCTTGGATCACTGCTAGTGCTCTTGATTTCTCTTTCACAGGGTTGTTTTTTATTTGTTTCATCTTTGATGGTTCCTCTCTGCTCCTGTGATAGATCGCTTTACGATAGTAATCGTCTTGAAAATGATTTGTGGTTTCATCAACAGCAGAGTTTCTGCATTCTCTTTTAAAAAGACCCTTTTTTTACATTTAAAGCAGGTCACTTTTGATTTGTCGAATCCCAGCTTTGTTGACGGTCTACCTATTGTCTGTCTTCCAGTAATTTCCATGAACCGCTAAGCTCTACGAATGCAGCTAGCCAAACACCATCTCAGATCGATGAGTTCCATCTCTTCCGGATCTATCTGGTCGTAATCTTCCTTTGTTAACTCAGAATTTCCAATTTTCCAGCCACCAGACTTTCGTATGATTCCAGAATGGATGCCAGAAAACTCATTTGTTGTTTAGCAGCGTTGATGCTCATTGCTGGAGAATTTTTCAGCTTTAAAGCAATGTTGCAGAAAATTTATTCGGGTTCTTCAGAGTTTGAAGCTGATGAAGATGAATGATACCCTGGATCATAGCTAGATGTGTTTTTCTGAGAATCTTTTGTCTTTTCAACACTGAATGCAGTTTTTTGTGATTCGCTGATGTTTACCGAGGGTACACTGCCCTTGTAGTAAAGACCTACATTATGTTGATATGACGAACTACTCATCTTGCTTTGTTTTTGCAATTCAAGCTCTTTACTGTAACGCCCTGCCTTTTAATGTTAACCTATAAATAGCAAGTCTCGTCGTACTTCCTGTCAAATGACGCTTTTACCCTCGTGGTACTTTATCTTGAAACAATTTTAATCACAATTATATTAAACTATGATTCTATATGATACATGAACGATGTGAAACTATGATTCTATATGATACATGAACGATGAGAAACTATGATTCTATGTGATATTGAACGAAATGAAACTATGATTCTATACTTTGAAACAGTTGGAACGATATGAATCTTAATCTATTGAACAATATGAATCTTAATCTATTGAACGATGTTAAACTTGAATCTGTTGAACGATGTTAAATTTGAATCTATTGAACGATGTGAGTCTTGAATCCTTGAACGATACGAGTCTTGACTCTTTATTATGCTCGATACTATGGAATGAGAAACATGTTTAAACTATTTGGAATGAGAAACTTATTTAAACTATATTCGAAACACGAGTTTATTCTTGATTATACGAATCTTATACTAAGAAACAATGAATTATCACAATAATACGCAACGCAACACTTAAACTCGCTCGCGAATCGAACCAAAGGCGAAGACAAGAGACAGCTGTCCGAATGGACATCTGATCGGATAACCATCCGACCGCTGCTCACCTTGCACCGCCTCAACTCGTCACTTGCCTATAAATACCCATACACAACACTGTTTACTTGCTGTGACAACTCCATTATACCCAACTCACTCTCAGTTCATTCTCAGACATTTTCCTCTCGATTCAAGCTCGTTTGGTTAGTATGTACACTAAAATCTTGTATAATCATCATCACTACACATTTCTCATCATATTCTCCACTGCAATCACTAATTTCCACCATGAAATCACCTGGTTTTGGACTGCTTGAAGGTGACGTCATCAAGGTTTCTTATGTAAACCATTGTGTGACATCACCTCATCAAGATTCGTTCAGACCTAGAGGATTTCTACACTATTTTTCACAAACCTCATAAGATTAAAAGAGTTGAAAGATGTTTTCATTCCTTTCTTTAACATTCTTCATCTTTTACACTCATCTACTCAAAACCGGTGGAATCTAGGCTCATTCAGGCTCTCTGCTCATTCTCTAGCTGAGAACCGGCTTGAAAACGGATTTCCACCGGAGAGATGACCGGTCCACGGGTTAAACATAAAGCTCCAATGAGAACCGGCTTGAAAACGGATTCTCTAGCTCATTCTCTAACACATCATCACGCCATCTCCGTTAAAACCCAAAACGTTGAATTTGGAAAACTTGTGAAACTATCAAAACGTCAGATTGCCGCTCGAATGGCCATCCGATCGGATGACCATCCGATCGAATGGCCATCCGTCCGGATGACCATCCGACCGGATGACTTGTTTAGATACTACAACGAAAACTTCAAAAGTTTCAAAACAATTTACAACACACTCACTCAATCGAATGGCCATCCATTCGGATGACCATCCGATCGGATGGGTTATTCCCATCCGTTCGGTTCACCATTCGACACTTGACTCATTCGACATTCTGGTTAAACATGCTGTCCAACGCTGACACTACCATACTATACTTAGGCTAATCCAGTGCTCCCTTCGATCCAATTTAGCAGTGTTTGGTTCTAAGCACCCACTGTGAGTATACTCGATCCCTTTTTTCTTAAACACTTTTGGGATGCAACATGTATTCTATATCAATACACTTGACACTTGAAACTTATTCGAAACGTACTCTATCCGTGTGAAACATGAAACTTGAAACTATTGAAACTTGAAACTTGAAACTATTGAGACTTGAAACTATTTTGTGTTATGTGAACGTTTAATCCCTGTGTGTAGTTCCGCCTTAACAATAGTAGCGCTATAGGAGTAATGCACCTCCCCCATTTGTAGTCGAGGGGTATTGTTAGGAGGAGACATATAACCTCCTCTTCGATGCGTCGAAGTAGGACAGGCAAACTTAACGCATTGGGAAACTTGGGCTATCACTTGGACTGCGCGAACTAGCATGGCTGAAACTATCTTTATGTTATCATGTCGGATATGAGTTTTAAACTTGAAACTATTATACTATGTATTCAAACTTGTATACTCGCCAAAATTTTTGTTGATTTTATTTTAATACATGTTGCAGGTTGATAGTCGCTGGAACCCAAGAAATCAAGTTAGGATGATGCTTAGAAACCCATCTTAGTTAAATAGACAAATTTTGAACAATATTTGAATCGTGATGTTATTTTGATACTTTTTTTTTTTATTGTGGAACGTGTTTGACATTTCTAGACTTATTTATGAAATTTTGAATAATTTATATTGAAACGAATAGTGTTATGGAATCTCATGAGCAATCTGAACGCTTAGTGCCGAGCCCCGATGTTTCCGCCATCGGTTGGGGTGTGACAATGACTCTCAATCTTTTCAATCAAAACATCCAAAGTAATCGTATCATACAACACATCATTTTTCAAAGTAAACACAAACATTTGCCACTAATCAGCTCGTGGTAACGCTTCAATTATTTTATCAATGACTTCCTCACGTGTCTTAGTTATCCCGAATCTGTTAAGTTCAATTTGTAAATGACAAAACCTCTCGATAATTTTCCTCACAGATTCACCTTTTAAGCTATCAAACAAATCAAATTCCCTTTTAAGTAAAGCAATTTTGTTCTTTTTAATTTGTTTTCCTCCCTCGGCTTTAACTCTCAAAGCTTCCCAAACTGATTTCGACAAACCATCATGATTTAGCAGTGTAAAAATATCATCTCTGATGGACTGTTAAATTAAAGCAATCATTTTCTGTTAGTACGAAAATTTCCTTTTATCTTCATCTGATAAGCTTTTAAGAGGAATTTCTTCATTTTTATCATCAACAGGCCGACTATAACCGAACTACAGATAAAACCAACTCTCGTGTGCGTAAGCTTTTGTCTAGTTCAAAAATCTTTCTTTCCACCAAGTGTAATCTTCAATGTTTTCGAGTTTCGGTGGTTTAGAATGTGTTCCATAAAATTTATCATGTTTTATGTTATCAATTACAGCCATCGTAATAGTTTTCGGTGTAGCAGTTGATGTTTCGGAAGACTCTAAAGTGAATGCCTTGTAGAATGTGTTGTAAAACTCTTCAGCCATGATGCTCGATTCTTCGTTTTTCTATTTTGTGTAACGCACCTTGAAATTTTACCTTTTGTTTATCACCTGCAAACACAACAAACAATCAATCAGTTTAAATGAACTAAATACGTGAAAGTCCATGAAATGTGTGACTGTGGAATATTGTGAATATTGCAAACGGAATCGATTTAAGACTCGTGCAACAGACTACGAATAAGACTGATGCTTTCGACCAAACAATCTTGTTTCAATCCTTGAGACTTGTCGGATGGGGTCAACTGTCGGATGAGGTCAACTGTAGAACGGGGTCAACTATCGGATGAAGTCAACACTTTTAACACTTGTTCGGATAGGGTCAATGCTTTTAACAATTGAACTTATCAAATGTAGTCACTTTGGTCGAATGAATATTCAATCGGATGAGTATTGAACTTTGATCGGATGGGATACTTTATCGGATGGTCATCCGAACATGTCACACCCCCAAAATCCACCTGCGGAGTATCACCGCTTGGAGGCGTGACTGACCAGGATCAAGCCGCCAATCATATTGAACAAGCATGTAAGTAATTATAAAATCCAACCAATACAATTGGTGTCCAAACAAACATAGTTCAAGTTGCAAGCGGAAGCATAATGTTTAAAACCAAAACATAAGTTTAAACGTTTCAAAGTTTAACATGGCACACAGCTGTCCATGTCCCACAACGACTCTTCCCCTTGCAAGCTCCAGCTAAGTACCTAGTGACCTGCAAAGCATGTAGTAACGAGTCAACAACTAAGTTGAGCGAGTTCACAGTTGGGAGTTCGTTTTAAGTTGTTCCAAAAACAGTTTCCTTTAACTGGCATTCCTGCTGTGGGGGTTACCCCACAGTTGAAAACGTGATTTGTTTATCCCATTTACTCTGGCAATCCAGCCGTGGGGGCTACCCCATGTTTAATTATCTGACTCTCTGGCCGTGGGGGCAACCCCATGTATATACTACTAGACTCGTTACCATATCGACCACTGACTTTAGTCATGTTTATGTGCCCTTAGCGTCAATGTCTATCATCATTGACGTGCCCAGATCCATTAGTTCATGCCCGTCCTCTGCGGCACGGTGTGAGGCTTGTCAGACCTAAATAGCGCTATCTAACTAATGACCCGCTCGCCATTGGCCCGGCGATTAAGTCGATATAAAAGGAGGGACTTCGTGATAGAGTTTTGGTCTAGTGAAATTTAACTGTCCATGAGGACGAGGAATTACATTCCTTAACCCGTACTGTCCTACCCAAGAAGGACGAGGAATCCATATTCCTTAACCCATTCCCAACCCCTGGGAATCCCATGCTTTGTAGAAAGTGTGAACTCACCTTAGGTTAGCTCGGCAGATAAACGAAAGGTCAATCGAGCTGCTAGGGTCAACCACGTCCTAACATGGTCACCATACAAGTCAGGTCTAGGTTCAAGTAGTGCACATAAGTTTACACGTAAGCTAACAGGTTACGAACACGTATTGATCATGGCAACACATTAACAGTCAAGTACATAACATATTCATGCTTGTGTGATTCAATAGTTTGGGCCGAACCATTTGTGCGATTCACTAACATAACCCAATTAAACACCCCGGCCCAACATGTTGTGCGGTCAGCACATCCTTGTGCGACCCACATCATGTTGTGCGATCCATTAGTCACCCGGCCCAGTTTATGAATAAGCCCAATAGCTTGTGCGGCCCAATCAATAATACATGTTGATCTTGTGCGGTCCGGATGTCTTGTGTGATCCGGACGACTTGTGCGATTCGAAACATCTTGTGCGACTGGGATTTGGGCTTTGAGGCCCAACAGTCATGCAATTCAAGTTGTTTGTGTGAGGCCCAAGCCTTGTGCGATCGGCACCTTCTTGTGCGATCCACAGGTCTTGTGCGATCATGCATTTCTTGGTTGTACACTGTGCTTAATGTGACAGTACCCGGCTTGTGCGATGCACCTTGTGCGACCAGATCAGGTCTTGTGTGACCTGATCTTGTGCGACCGAGAGAACTTGTGCGACTGGTTAACTAATATCCGAAATCATGGCAGTCAGTTATATAGTTTCCATTTATGAAGTTATCAATTAACAACACCAACAGTTTCCATCCATACAATTAATCGATCAAACAAGGGTTTTAACATCAATTCTTATGAACCCTAAACATACTCAAAACATGAACAATAATCATAACACTTAAACATGATTCATATTCTTGATCACTAACATGCATACTAACATAACAATCCCCCCCCCACAATTCATTCGAACAATGACATATCACAGCCGATTATCATCAATCGGTTCTAGATCTTAACATCAACATTACATAATTACCAACCCTAAATTAATAAAGTCATGCAACACATATGAACCGATTACATGAACACCAATCCTCATCATTCATGACTAATCATATATCATTCACAAATCATTGTAGAGAATCACATAAATCACACATCATCCAACATTCAATCAACAAAAGAAACACTAACCGGTTAGAATGGAACGAGGATTGATTCGAATAGAAAGTCTTCGATGGAGAAGGGATGTGGCTGCCGTCGAGTTCGTGAGGGAGAGAGAGATATTAGGGTTTGTGTGTGTTATGAGATTTGCAACAATGAGAAGTGTTAACCTCCTCATGTGGTTATGCGTGTGAGAGGTGGGCCGAATCCATCATAATGGGCTGCCCATTCGGTTCAAGTACAATAAGTGTAGCCCGAGTGGGCTTGTGCGATCGAGTTAGAATTGTGCGATCAGTTCGTTTTGTATACATACAATCGTTACATGTAAACACATAACATAACATAACATAACATTCAATTAATCAACCAAGTTCATATAATCACATAAGTTCAAAACGTGCTACACTTAGCACAAAGATAGGTTCTCAAAATACGAGTTGTCACAGAACATCCTTACTTTCAATTTGACCGACATCAAACTTTCAAACCAACAATTAATTGTTAGTTCAATTAATAACCATTTGATTGGTCCTCCAACACATCAACACATGGGCCAATCAATTCACACAAAGATCGGATGGAGTCAACTATGAAGTCAATCGGATGAGCTTAACTTGTAGGATGAGGAAGAAAATGAGTGGAGGAAGAAATTTGAAAAATCTGATGCAAAAATGGATCTGAATCAAATGAAATCACATGAATTCTGACGTATCTGATCCGTACAATCGAGCTCCTGCTCTGATACCACTTGTGAATACATTTTTGTGTACTAACTCGAACTCGAACGAGAGGTATTCTGGTGCGCTTGAGAATTTTCACATCTCGGTCAGTAATTTCTACTGATTCTTCGACGAATCGCAACTGCTCGTCGATAGTGAGCTCCTTCAAAGGAACTATGAGGGTCTCATCTGACAGACACTTCTTCAGATTCAACACGTGGAAAACGTTGTGAACTCCACTGAGTTCTGCTGGTAGGTTCAGTTTGTAGGCCACTTTGCCTATTTTCTCTATGATGTCGAATGGTCCAACATATCGTGGGTTAAGTTTTCCTCGTTTGCCAAAACAAACAACACCCTTCCAGGGTGAGACTTTAAGTAGCACTCGATCCCCAACCTGGAACTCGAGTGGTTTCCTGCCCTTATCGGCGTAGCTTTTCTGACGGTCACGAGCTGCCGCCATTCGTTGTCGTATTTGAGCAATCCTTTCTGTTGTGTCAACCACAAGTTCTGGGCCAGTGATCTGACTATCCCCCACCTCTGCCCAACAAAGAGGTGATCGGCATTTACGCAAGTACAATGCCTCAAATGGAGCGGCCTGGATGCTGGTGTGGTAACTGTTATTATACGAGAACTCCACTAATGGGAGATGTTTTTCCCAGCCATTGCCAAAATCGATAACACATGCACGAAGCATGTCTTCAAGTGTCTGGATGGTGCGTTCAGACTGCCCATCCGTTTGCGGGTGATAAGTTGTGCTCATATCTAAATGTGAGCCAAAGGACTTGTGCATTGCTTGCCACAGTTCAGAAGTAAAACATGCATCACGATCAGAGATAATAGAGGTGGGCACCCCGTGCCTCGAAACCACTTCCTTCAAGTAAACGTCTGCTAAAGTAGAGAACTTGTCAGTTTCTTTGATAGCCAAGAAGTGTGCAGACTTTGTGAGTCAATCCACGATCAATCCACGATCACCCAAATAGTATCATTTCCACGTTGAGATCTAGGTAGGCCAGTAACGAAATCCATGGAATTTTTTTTCCCATTTCCATTGTGGTATCTCTGGTTGTTGGAGTAGGCCTGAAGATTTCTGGTACTCGACTTTGACTCTCGCACAAGTCAAACATTTACTAACGTAGGTTGCTATGTGAGCTTTCATGCTAGGCCACCAATACGTAGTTTTGAGATCGTGGTACATCTTATCCGACCCAGGATGTACTGAGTAGCGAGACTTGTGTGCCTCATCCATCACAAGCTCTCGTAGGTTGCCATAGAGTGGGACCCAAATGTGTCCTGTTATGTAGTAAACACCGTCTTCCTTTTGTTCTAACCGTTGCCTTGATCCACGTAGGGCTTCAGCCCTGACGTTTTCTGGTTTCAATGCTTCTACCTGAGCATCTCGTATCTGGGAAGGAAGACTAGATTGAATGGTGAGTTGTAATGCTCGCACGCGCTTAGGCGTAGTGTCCTTTCGACTGAGGGCGTCAGCCATAACATTGGCTTTGCCTGGATGGTACTTGATCGCGCATTCGTAATCATTCAATAGCTCGACCCATCGACGTTGACGCATGTTCAACTCCTTCTGTTTGAAGATATGTTCGAGACTCTGGTGATCGGTGTAAATGGTGCACTTGGTACCGTACAGGTAATGTCTCCATATCTTGAGTGCGAAAACAACAGCTCCCAGCTCTAAATCATGCGTAGTATAGTTCCTTTCATGAATCTTAAGTTGACGTGACGCATAAGCAATGACCTTGTCACGTTGCATTAGCACACATCCAAGTCCCTGAATGGATGCATCACAATAAACCACAAAATCGTCTGTGGCTTCAGGCAATGAGAGGATAGGGGCGCTACAAAGTCTATCCTTTAAGTGTTGAAACGCAGTTTCCTGTGCATCACCCCAACGATAGGTGACACCTTTCTAAGTTAGTGAGGTGAGAGGTTGCGCAATCTTGGAGAAATCCTTGATAAACCTTCTGTAATAGCCCGCCAAACCCAAGAATTGGCGAATTTCCGTTGGTGTTCTAGGTGCAGGCCAGTTCTTGATCGAGTCAACCTTGGATGGATCAACGTGAATTCCGTCCTTGTTTACCACGTGGCCTAGGAAATGGACTTCGCGAAGCCAGAAGTCACATTTCGAAAACTTAGCATAAAGCTGTTTTGTTCGAAGGAGTTCCAAAATAAGTCGTAGATGCTGCTCGTGTTCCTCCTGACTCTTAGAATAGATCAGGATGTCGTCGATGAATACTATAACGAACTTATCTAGGTAAGGCTTGCACACTCGATTCATAAGGTCCATGAAAACCGCAGGTGCGTTTGTCAGCCCAAAAGGCATGACCAGAAACTCATAGTGTCCATAACGAGTTCTAAAGGCTGTTTTGGAGACGTCCTCTTCTCGGACTCTCAGCTAGTGATATCCCAATCTCAAATCAATTTTTGAGTAAAAGCTCGACCCTTGCAACTGGTCGAACAAGTCATCAATACGTGGAAGAGGATAACGATTCTTCACAGTCACCCTGTTGAGCTCGCGGTAGTCGATGCACATTCTGAAGGTACCGTCTTTCTTCTTCACAAATAGCACTGGAGCTCCCCATGGCGAAGAGCTAGGACGAATAAAACCCTTATTCAAAAGCTCTTGTAGTTGCGTGGACAGTTCTTCCCATTCTGATGGGGCTAAACGATAAGGTGCTCGAGCTATGGGCGCTGCTCCAGGAGCTAGCACGATTTGAAACTTGACCTGGCGATGAGGCGGAAGACCAGGTAATTCCTCAGGGAATACCTCAGGAAAGTCACGTACGATAGGAAAATCTTCTATCTTCTTCTCTTTCTTCGAGGTGTCAGTAACGAGAGCCAAAATAGCAGTGTGACCCTTTCGCAAACACTTCTGGGCCTTAAGGAAAGAGATGATGCTCACCACAACACCACTATTGTCTCCACGAATCATGAGAGGTTCATCGCCCGAACGAGGAATACGGACAATCTTCTCGTTGCAAAGAATCTCTGCTTGGTGTTGGGATAACCAGTCCATCCCAATGACAACGTCGAAACTACCCAGAACGATAGGAATGAGGTCGATAGAGAAGGTCTGATTAGCAAGAACAAGATTACAACTCTTGACTACGTGTGTGGCCTCTAAGCTCTTACCATTAGCTAGCTCTACTGTGTGCTTGGTGTTCAAAAGTGTTGGGGTACGCTTAAGCATTTTGCTAAACTTTAAGGACACGTAGCTAGTATCGGCACCCGAATCAAATAAAATAGTAACATAAAAGTCTTCAAGTAGGAACTTACCCATCACGACGTTGGGATCGTTCCTTGCATCACCTTGGCCAATAACGAACACACGACCCCTTGCACCATTGCCGTTGTTACCCTCGTTGTTCCCATTCCCCTGGTTGTTATTATTGTTGTTGTTCTGATTCTGGTTCAGTTGGGAATAGTCTCTCTTGAAGTGGCCTTCAGCTCCACACTGAAAGCATCCTCTGTTGGTACCTTGCTGCTGCTGCTGCTGGCGTTGATTATGTGGGGGTTGTTGTTGACGATTCTGATTCGCGGGGCGTAAACTTCTGCAATCCTTTGCAGTGTGACCTGGCTTGTTGCACCGATGACAGTTACTCCTGGTGCATGGCCCGTTGTGGTGTAGGTTACAGCGATTGCATTTGGGGTGATTTCCCCTGTACCCACCTTGGCTTTGACTACCAGATGATTGCTAACTAGGGCTTTTGTAGTCGTTAGTCCTTCTCTGTTGTGACTGAGACTGAACAGAAGTTGAACCTTTGCTAGAAGTTCCATCCCACTTACGTTTGTTGTCGCTGGGAGTTTCAGAAGTAGTAGCACTAATACGCTTTGGTAACCTGTTCTGCTCCACCGCCTGATCCGTGAGACGATGAGCCAACTTGATGATCTGTTGAATGGTGCCAAGATTTGCTGAGGTCACGTGGCTTTGAATCTCTGGCACTAAACCCTTTAGGTACAGTTCAATACGTTTGATGGGAGGGTCTACCATAGTAGGACACAGAATAGCCAACTCGTTTGATCTTCTCGTATATGCTTCGATTTCTGACCCCGTCATCTTTAAGTTGAAGAACTCTACCTCCAGCTTATGAATGTCATCACGGCTACAGTATTCTTCTTTGATCAATTCCTTGAAATCGTTCCAGGGGGTGGCGTTAGCAGGAACTAACCCCAGCATTTGGACCTGAGCGTTCCACCACGTGAGCGCTATCCCCTCAAGGGTACCAGTAGCATATTTCACCCTGCGAGCCTCAGGGCATTCACACATCTCAAAGATAGATTCAATTTTCTCGAACCAGTGGAGGAGGCCTACGGCTCCTTCAGTGCCGCTGAAAGTAGTAGGTCGGCAGTCCATAAAAGTTTTGAAGGTGCACACAGGTGGCTGAACATGTTGACCTGTCGTGGGTGTAAGAAGGGACAAGATTAAGCATAAGTGTTGGTTTACGAGAGTAGGACCTAAAGATCCTAGAGTGAGTTTAGACTGCAGGGTATACCTCCTGCTTGTGCGGCTGCAAGTGCCGCAGCAACTTGTTGGTTAATCAGATCCGTCAACTGGGCTTGAGTCATGTTAACGCGTCCACTCATGATCTTCATATCAAAGGAAAACATGAGTGAGAGAGGTTCGTGAAAGTGCAATGACAGAAGAGAGTAAGCACACATGTGTTTTCAAACTATCGTTGCTACGTCTATCTAAGCATACCATAAGCAAAGTTCTACGTAATCTAGCAAGTAGGCAATAAAACATAAACCATATCACCTAGAATGTCAAGTCTTGCACGTGGAGCAAAGCGTCGTTGTGGATCGTTGAGCACTGTTCAGGTTATAGTCTGGTTTTAACAAAAACTTTTTTTTCCTATTAAAACCAAGTTCACTATAACCAATGGCTCTGATACCAATCTGTCACACCCCCAAAATCCACCTGCGGAGTATCACCGCTTGGAGGCGTGACTGACCAGGATCAAGCCGCCAATCATATTGAACAAGCATGTAAGTAATTATAAAATCCAACCAATACAATTGGTGTCCAAACAAACATAGTTCAAGTTGCAAGCGGAAGCATAATGTCTAAAACCAAAACATAAGTTTAAACATTTCAAAGTTTAACATGGCACACAGCTATCCATGTCCCACAACGACTCTTCCCCATGCAAGCTCCAGCTAAGTACCTAGTGACCTGCAAAGCATGTAGTAACGAGTCAACAACTAAGTTGAGCGAGTTCACAGTTGGGAGTTCGTTTAAGTTGTTCCAAAAACAGCTTCCTTTAACTGGCATTCCTGCCGTGGGGGTTACCCCATAGTGGAAAACGTGATTTGTTTATCCCAATTACTCTGGCAATCCAGGCGTGGGGGATACCCCATGTTTAATTATCTGGCTCTCTGGCCGTGGGGGCTACCCCATGTATATACTACTAGACTCATTACCATATCGACCACTGACTTTAGTCATGTTTATATGCCCTTAGCGTCAATGTCTATCATCATTGACGTGCCCAGATCCATTAGTTCACGCTTATCCTCTGCGGCACGTTGTGAGGCTTGTCAGACCTAAATAGCGCTATCTAACTAATGACCCGCTCGCCATTGGCCCGGCGATTAAGTCGATATAAAAGGAGGGACTTCGTGATAGAGTTTTGGTCTAGTGAAATTTAACTGTCCATGAGGACGAGGAATTACATTCCTTAACCCGTACTGTCCTACCCAAGAAGGACGAGGAATCCATATTCCTTAACCCATTCCCAACCCCTGGGAATCCCATGCTTTGTAGAAAGTGTGAACTCACCTTAGGTTAGCTCGGCAGATAAACGAAAGGTCAATCGAGCTGCTAGGGTCAACCACATCCTAACATGGTCACCATACAAGTCAGGTCTAGGTTCAAGTAGTGCACATAAGTTTACATGTAAGCTAACAGGTTACGAACACGTATTGATCATGGCAACACATTAACAGTCAAGTACATAACATATTCATGCTTGTGCGATTCAATAGTTTGGGCCGAACCATTTGTGCGATTCACTAACATAACCCAATTAAACACCCCGGCCCAACATGTTGTGCGGTCAGCACATCCTTGTGCGACCCACATCATGTTGTGCGATCCATTAGTCACCCGGCCCAGTTTATGAATAAGCCCAATAGCTTGTGCGGCCCAATCAATAATACATGTTGATCTTGTGCGGTCCGGATGTCTTGTGCGATCTGGACGACTTGTGCGATTCGAAACATCTTGTGCGACTGGGATTTGGGCTTTGAGGCCCAACAATCATGCAATTCAAGTTGTTTGTGTGAGGCCCAAGCCTTGTGCGATCGGCACCTTCTTGTTCGATCCACAGGTCTTGTGCGATCATGCATTTCTTGGTTGTACACTGTGCTTAATGTGACAGTACCCGGCTTGTGCGATGCACCTTGTGCGACCAGATCAGGTCTTGTGTGACCTGATCTTGTGCGACCGAGAGAACTTGTGCGACTGGTTAACTAATATCCGAAATCATGGCAGTCAGTTATATAGTTTCCATTTATGAAGTTATCAATTAACAACACCAACAGTTTCCATCCATACATATGAACCGATTACATGAACACCAATCCTCATCATTCATGAGTAATCATATATCATTCACAAATCATTGTAGAGAATCACATAAATCACACATCATCCAACATGCAATCAACAATAGAAACACTAACCGGTTAGAATGGAACGAGGATTGATTCGAATAGAAAGTCTTCGATGGAGAAGGGATGTGGCTGCCGTCGAGTTCGTGAGGGAGAGAGAGATATTAGGGTTTGTGTGTGTTATGAGATTTGCAACAATGAGAAGTGTTAACATCCTCATGAGGTTATGCGTGTGAGAGGTGGGCCGAATCCACCTCTCACAAGGATTGTAGAGAATCATTCAATCATTCTCTACAATCATTCACAAATCATTGTAGAGAATCACATAAATCACACATCATCCAACATGCAATCAACAATAGAAACACTAACCGGTTAGAATGGAACGAGGATTGATTCGAATAGAAAGTCTTCGATGGAGAAGGGATGTGGCTGCCGTCGAGTTCGTGAGGGAGAGAGAGATATTAGGGTTTGTGTGTGTTATGAGATTTGCAACAATGAGAAGTGTTAACCTCCTCATGAGGTTATGTGTGTGAGAGGTGGGCCGAATCCATCATAATGGGCTGCCCATTCGGTTCAAGTATAATAAGTGTAGCCCGAGTGGGCTTGTGCGATCGATTTAGAATTGTGCGATCGGTTCGTTTTGTATACATACAATCGTTACACGTAAACACATAACATAACATAACATTCAATTAATCAACCAAGTTCATATAATCACATAAGTTCAAAACAAGCTACACTTAGCACAAAGATAGGTTCTGAAATACGAGTTGTCACAGAACATTCTTACTTTCAATTTGACCGACATCAAACTTTTAAACCAACAATTAATTGTCAGTTCAATTAATAACCATTTGATTGGTCCTCCAACACATCAACACATGGGCCAATCAATTCACACAAAGATCGGATGGAGTCAACTATGAAGTCAATCGGATGAGCTTAACTTGTAGGATGAGGAAGAAAATGAGTGGAGGAAGAAATTTGAAAAATCTGATGCGAAAATGGATCTGAATCAAATGAAATCACATGAATTCTTACGTATCTGATTCGTGCAATCGAGCTCCTGCTCTGATACCACTTGTGAATACATTGTAGGACCGTGTTTGACTCCCGAACGATTGCGAAATGACACGTGCGACGTGCGGAATCCGTGCACGTGCGTGGACCGAACACAAGAATGTATATAAACTGTGATTCTATTGAAGATGTGACAGAATACAAGCACCGTGAATCACCTTTGCTACTTTCTCTCTCTAGAATCTTTCTCTAAACTTCAAGGCTCCAAAAGGTGCAAAAGTCCTAAAACATAACCCTAATCCTCCTATTTATATGCAAGGCTTCTAAAAGAAGATCAAAGTAATTACAAGTTTGCCACCTTGACTTTTCCCTCTATATTTTACAATATAAGACCTTGACTTGTTCGGTTTCTTGCTACGGTTTGGATTGACAGAGGCGATAGACATAAATGCACTCACACCGGCTTTCAACTAAGGAACGAGTTGTGGGTCTGATTGAGTCTGATTTCACCAGTGTTTTGTGAGAATCAAAGGGAAGTTTCAAAAATAAGTTGAAAAACGTTGAAATCCTTCATAAACGAGTTAAAAATGTGAAAGTCCATTAGATCTTGAACCAATCTCAATTGAATGATGTTCCACAACAGATTGCCCAAGCAAAACGAGTGGAAAATACCTTCGAGAGGTCTAAAATCAGTGATTTCAAGAAATGGTTAAAGTGTGTGTGTGATTTTGATGAAGAAGATGGAGTAGAAGTGATTAGAGATGAAGAATGAAGAAGATTTGAGAGAAATCACTTACAAATAGGCCTTGATTCATGGGATGGAGCTTGAGGGCATTCGGGAGCGACTGAGGACGGATGAGAGTGCAAAGTGTTGAAATGAAATGCAAGTCCACTATTTATAGGTGAAAGCGAGGTGCGACTTCCGGATGGTGTAATGCATCCGGATGGCAGTCGTTCGAATGAGGATATGTCCGAATGGCCTCATCCGGATGGATGGCTCCATCCGGACGGATGGTCATGTACCACCCAGGCGGATGGGCTCATCCAGGCGGATGGCCCATTCGGACTGAGTTCGTGCTTGTTAATTTTTCTCACTTTGTTTCGTTTGTTAAGTGTTGCGTTGTGTTTTAGCGTGATAAATCAAGTTGTGCGAGTAGCGTTGAGTTTGCGATAGCGTTTGTGAGTAACAATACGCATAATAGGCACACACAAGTAATCAAGTAAACACATAATTAACACAAGTAAATAAATAACCAATCCATGTTTCGAGGTTGCGCTGAGTTGCGTTGCGATGAGCGTTGTGATAGTAAGCGTTTAAATGCGATAATTAGCGATAAATAGTGATGTGAAATGTATTAAACAAGCGTATAAAATGCGTTTTAAAATATATTTTAAAATAATTAGCGATAAATAGTGATGTGAAATGCATTAAACAAGCGTATAAAATGCGTTTTAAAATATAGTTTAACCCTTTCGCGGTAATCGAATCTCGGAGTACAATGTTTACAAAGAAACAACGGTAATGAGGAACAATCCGAAGATCGTGTTGTTACAGTCTCTCCTACTTTAGGAAATTTCGTCCCGAAATTAAGTAGTAGATGTAACAAAGAGATGCGGGTATTTAGCCTTCAAATCACTCTCGAGTTCCCAAGTGAACTCTGCGCCGCGTTTTCCTTCCCATCTCACCTTGACTATGGGAATATGAGAGCGTCGAAGTTTCTTGGTCTCTTGGTCCATGATTTCTACTGGCTTTTCCACAAAGTGTAGGGTCTCGTTTATTTGCAAATCCTCGAGCGACACATGCAGATTCTCTTCGGCTAGACACTTTTTGAGGTTCGAGACGTGGAAAGTCGGGTGTACGTTGTTGAGTTCCTCCAGTAATTCGAGTCGATAGGCTACTTTGCCAATTCTTTCCAGAATCTTAAAGGGGCCAACGTATCGTGGCGCTAGCTTTCCTTTCTTGCCGAATCGGATCACCCCTTTCCAAGGTGAAACCTTTAGGAGTACGTGATCACCAACTGCGAACTCAAAGAGCTTGCGGCATTTATCGGCGAAACTCTTTTGATGACTCTGAGCTTTTAGGAGATTGTCTCGTATCTGGAGGATCTTGTCTGTCGTTTCTTGTAATAACCCGGCACCGGTGATATGAGCATCTCCGATCTCATGCCATACAATAGGCGATCGACATTTCCTACCATATAATGCCTCAAAGGGTTCCATTTGAATGCTATCATGATAACTGTTATTGTACGAGAATTCTACTAAAGGTAAATGCGAATCCCAATTACCACCAAAATCTATAACGCGCGAGCGAAGCATGTCTTCAAGGGTGCGAATCGTGCGTTCAGTCTGACCGTCGGTCAGGGGATGGAATGCGGTACTAAGATTAAGAGTAGTACCGTGAGCAGATTGAAAAGTTTCCCAGATACGTGATGTAAAATGAACATCGCGGTCAGAGATGATGTCACGAGGCGTCCCGTGTCGACAAAGAACTTCATCGGTATAGATTCGTGCTAATCGTTCTACATTGAAATCTTCTCGTATTGGCAAAAAATGGGCGGATTTCATAAGACGATCAACGATAACCCAAATGCTATCGTGACCAGACGATCAACGATAACCAAATGGTTAAAGTGTGTGTGTGATTTTGATGAAGAAAATGGAGTAGAAGTGATTAGAGATGAAGAATGAAGAAGATTTGAGAGAAATCGCTTACAAATAGGCCTTGTTTCGTGGATTAGAGCTTGAGAGCATTCGGGAGTGACTGAGGACGGATGAGAGTGCAAAGTGTTGAAATGAAATGCAAGTCCACTATTTGTACGCGAAGGCGAGGTGCGACTTCCAGATGGTGTAATGCATCTGGATGGCAGTCGTTCGAATGAGGGTATGTCCGGATGGCCTCATCCGGACGGATGGCTCCATCCGGATGGATGGTCATGTACCATTCGGGCGGATGGGCTCATCCGGGCAGATGGCCCATTCAGATGCTGAGTTCGTGCTTGTTAATTTTCCCACTTTATTTCGTTTGTTAAGTGTTGTGTTGCGTTGCGTTTTAGCATGATAAATTGAGTTGTGCGAGTAGCGTTGAGTTTGCGATAGCGTTTACGAGTAACAATACGCATAATAAGCACACACAAGTAGTCATGTAAACAAGTAAACAAGTAAACACATAATTAACACTAGTAAATAAATAACCAATCCGCGTTTTGAGGTTGCGTTGAGTTGCGTTGCGTTGCGTTGCGATGAGCGTTGTGATAGTAAGCGTTTAAATGCGATAATTAGCGATAAATAGTGATGTGAAATGCGTTAAACAAGCGTATAAAATGCCTTTTAAAATATAGTTTAACCCTTTCGCGGTAATCGAATCTCGGAGTACAATGTTTACAAAGAAACAACGGTAATGAGGAACAATCCAAAGATCGGGTTGTTACATTAACGTCTTCGTTTCCGGAATTACTTGCATTTTATCCAGCTCGTCCCTTAATTCACCCACCTGAAACAGTTCTGCTTAATCTCCCGAGTACCACCACCATTCATCTGATTTTAACCCAATGCTTTGACCTTCAAGTAGTCGTAAACAATCGTTCCATTCCGATATTACCCCTGGTTCTGTTAAGACATTTGTGCTGGCTGTTTTGGTCAAAAATCTGATTAAGGATAATGTAACCAAACCTTGAATGTGAGGTAGAGTGCTTGTTGTGTCGATCAAATGTATAAACAATTATTAAATGGAAATGACAATGAACACAATGATTTATACGGGGAAAAAGCCTTTGATCAATGAATGATCTCCGGCATAAAAAACCTCGGGTGATGGAAACTACCGATCACCGAATGAATTAAGCAAAAAAGTTTACAACTTTGGATAGTATGGAGATTGTTACAAAGAAATTGCTAGTGTGTTTGAGAGTTGAATTCGAGAGAGAGTATGCGTGTGTGTAAGTGTGTCAAAACTGTTTTCTCAAGCTCAATACCCCGCTATAATATTCAACTAATCTAGTCTAACTAACTATCCGAAATTCTAGCCATGCACCCACATTCACCATCAACGGTCATTGACCCATGCACGTGCTTGAAATGAGAGCATATTCCCCGTGATTCTCGGTTAGAATAGGTCTTCTTCAAAATGTACCTGCAAAACAAGGCCAAAGGACATTGGAAACAATTGTTAGTTTGTTAGAATACAGTGAGGATCCATGATCCTTAGTCTTCCTACACCATTTCCTGAGGATCTGTGATCCAGGCCAAACTTAGGATACATGATCCACAATTGATAAAATTCTATCCCTAACAATTGCCCCCAAATATGACTGGTTGGATGCGAATCAGATAAGTCATATTTCATTAAAGTCGGACTAGCCATTGCAACTTGATATAGTCGTTGCAGTCCCTTACGTCAGCGATAGGTCACCTGCAACAATAATCATTATAAATAGGTTAGAGATAGGGATGAGATCCTCCATTTAAGTTGAAGATTTCTCATTTAAATCCTCATTCGGAGATCCATCAGGTAACCTCTGTCCCCTTTTCTTTCAAATTATGTTCTTGATCCTCTTCTTCTCTCTATCCACCATGACTAAACCATGATCCGAGCTTCACCAAGTAAGGATCAAGAGAAAAACAGTCCCTCAAAAAGCCAAAACCTTTTAAAAGAACCTTCCCAAGAACTCTGCCGATTCACCGATCTGGAGATAGATCAAATGCACCCCTACTTTCCGGAGGGTACTATTTTTAGGCCCTTTGATTCCACAGTGAAGAGCGATTGCATATCCACCATATGGGTGTGTTTTCCTGCTACCCCCTTTCAAATAGTCTACATTTGACATTTGCTCTCAAAGAGTCGATAATTATTCTCACGTCGGATGGTGGTAACAAAGAGACCCCTCTACCGGCAAGGAGGCTAACAACTTCTGCTTTGCAGTATTATTATATCAATTATTGGTGATATTTATCTAAAAATGGATCAGAAGGCATCAATGTTGAAGTTCATATTGGTGTCTAAGCATTCCTAGCGGTATTTTCTTCAATTGTAGATGTTTTTGTGAACTTTTAACATCGAGCAATTGTGATTTTTAAATAAGTTCGAGCCCCTTCATCCAACTCTTCTTAGGTTGTTGTCATGCCACTTGTATTAGACTTTCCCAATTTCCCGTCACCACTTGGCCTATAATGACCAAGAATGAAATAGGAAAATCTTAAAACATATTCTTGACTATGTGTAATCAAGTCTTCATCAGAATAGATTTTTGGCTAAAGTGCAACGATTTAAAGTGGTTTTATCTAAGATCGTACGGTGTGTGAGGGCATAAAAAGAGGGCGTGAAATGTCATATGACAGCCACGTCAGCACCTGTCAGAAAAGTGGCAAGGTGCCAAAAAGTGCGAGGTGGGATGGGGAGTGAAAGGGTGGCGTAGTGTGACACGTGACATACACTTTTGTAATTATTTTATATTAAAAAATAAACAATTCTATTAAATTAACTAGCTGTTGAACGACTATAACCCAACCACGGCTATAACTCAACCACTAATCCAACGCCACTATGTCACCCTTCACAAACACTTCCACACCGGGTGAGATCTTGACGCCCCCTCCCCCACGTTGCCCACAACGCCAATGCCAGGATGGTGTTACGGGATGGTTGAGGCTTCCACACCTCTACACCGTATAGTCTAAACACGATAGTTTGTATTTTGTTTTTTATAGCAAGTTTTCTATCTACTAAGAACCATACTTATAGCCAGACACCTCCATTACAAAAAATGTATGTAAATTTGTAATTTAATTATTGTGTTTTTAGAAAGATCTAAAAAGTTTAGGCTCTTTCTGAAATCGTAATGTCAATTTTCTAATATTGGAAATCATCAGTAATTTACTTTGTGGATAATACATATGGCTTCCTAGAATATGGATAGGCATTTTTATATCGTTAATTGTAACATGTACAACTATTACTAAAAGACATATTCTATTGTCCTTAGATTAGTATTTTAGTATAAAGTTAAAGAGAGTACCAACAAAATAAGAATTATATATTCTAATCATAATAAACATAAGGCATGAAAGATAAAAATACCTAATGATTATGACTTTATGAGTATTACACTACTCAATCTTCACATACTCTTTTTATCTTCTTTTTAAATTCTTCTTCATAACTCCTAATCTCGACCAAAAGACTCGAAACTATTTATCAAAGCACGAATTTTGCTTCTCAGCCTGACATGGTCGTGTAACGATGGTGAAGACAACATCAATCATGTTTTCTAAACATGTAACACTCTCTATTTTGTAAATGTGTAAACTAATAATGCAACAATGTTCATAAGTATAAATCTCAATATTGATGATCTAAGTTGAACGTTTAATGTTATGGAGTTGAAGACAAAATTTCTGTTACGTGCTCATCAGTGGCGGATCCAAGATTTTTAGATACTCCAATTTCATATGACTGAACATAAAAAATTTCGGGTCGGTTCGATAGTTCGGATCGGGTAAGGTTTATCACATACTAAATACCAAATTCAAGTATAAAACATCAAAAGCTGATTCAGTGTAATCAAACCCAATTTATGTAATCAAACCCAATTTATATATAACAAACAGATAGTCAATTAACAGTATTCAAATATCAACAATGCTGACTAATTAAAGTTATTTAACAGTATAACAAACAGATAGTCAATTAAAGTATTCAAATAACATAATCTCAATTCGTTGTGTAATAAATAGTCAATTAAAGTATTCAAAGAACATAATCTCAATTGGTTGGGCAATACACATATCTAACAAAAAGTTGTGAGCTTAGATTAAGTCTAAACAGATTCGGTCAAATTTAGAAATCAGAAACACATTAAGATTAACCTGTCGGTGGAGGCGGAGCCGCGGAGGAGGGCGGCGATGTCGGCAATCGGCGGAGGTGAGTGGAGACGATTTGTCACTTGTTCTCTGAGTCTCTGACTGTGGTGTGGAGGTGATTCATTTGTTTTGTTATAACCCTAAATGGGTTTTACATTAAAGAAAAAAAACAAAAAGAGAAATAAAAAAACGGAACAAAAAGTGTTAATTGTGCCTTATACAAGATTCGAACCCGGGTGTCTTGGGGAGAATAATGCAGACATAACCAGTGGAGAACCAAGACTTTTTTGTTTATGGGTTCCCTTTATATTTTACTTATGGGTTCTTTTTTAGTTTTTTATATATATTTACACTAAAAATTAAAAATCGAATGAATTCCTAAGAACCCGTACTTTCTTAATGGGTCCGCCTCTGGTGCTCATTAACCATGTCATCACCATGCACACCATTTCCTTATGCATTTTTTTTCTAGTAGTATTCCTTAACTTAGCAATAGTGAGCGGGTTAGTGGTTCCTCCATGTTTCCGTTTGTTATTTCCAGTAAGCCTACAAATGGAAATGCTGATTTAGTCCAACTCTCTCTAAATATTCTATCAAGCTTCTCTCTATTTTCTTTAGATCATTTGACAATGATTTGGTTCGTATCAATTTATTATATTCTACTAACAAGTTTATGTATGACTTTCACTAATGAGTAGATTTGCGGGGCATCTTTATGTCGTATCATACATGTTAGCACGTATTAGTGCAATGTTGAGTAAACTTCCGTTTTGCTCCCTATGGTTTGGTCATTTTAACAGTTTTGCTCCAATAGTTTAAAAATAGCCATTTTCCTCCCTGATCTTTCGAGTTTGTCGCCAGTTTCCTCCCTAATGGAGTTAGAGGCTGGGAGCAAAATGAATATAAGTTAGAAAAATCAGGGAGGAAAATGGCTATTTTTAAACTATTGGAGTAAAACCGTTAAAATGACCAAACCATAGGGAGCAAAACGAAAGTTTAATCTTATATGTTTAAAAGGCTAAAAGCTAATTCATTATGTATTTTTATTTTATCTTTATATTATGTGGATGATTATATTAATGTTTAAGAAAGTATAGCTAAATTTGTCAATTTGACTAAAAACATCAAACATTGCAAATTCCATATGTATAACTATAGATAATATAATATTATATCACTAATAGTATTTAAATACGTGTTTATATAATAATCAGATACTTTTTTAATAGTATTTAAATACGTGTTCATGTCACATGCACATACTTTATTAATATTTTGACTCATATCACGACCAATTTATACCCTAACGCAACGAGTTTCATAAGTATTACATAATATAACATAATTTCTCAAGTTAAATTATATACCGATAAATACATTTTAACATTCAAATAATAAACTGTAACAACCCGATCTTCGGATTGTTCTATTTCTCGTAAACGTTTGTACTCCGAGGTTCGATTAACGCGATGGATCTAGACTATATTTTAAACATATTTTATAACAATTGATCAACGCATACTATATCGCTATTTAATGCATTTTAAGCACATTTAAACGCTGGTTATCACAATGCTTATCACAAGGCTTATCATAACGCTCATCACAACGCAAACACAAAACGCAGATTGGGTACTTATTTGTTTAGTTACTTGTGATTGCTTGATTTCTTGTTTACTTGTGTGTGTTTATTTTATGTATGGTTACTCGCACACGCTATCGCAACGCAATCTCAACGCAAACGCAACGTAGACTCGAAAACGCAGATTTACTTTTATGCATTTAGTTGTTATAGTGTGATTAGTTGTTTAATATTAAGTGGTTATCAATGCAACGCTTATACGCTCAAACGCTCTCTCACAACTCGCTCAAACACAATGCAACGCTTAACACACGAAACGAAAGTCGGAAAATAACAAAACGCGACTCGTCGGATCGAACGGACCAACGATCGAATGGACTTCCGTCCGGATGACCATCCGCTCTGATGGCCATCTGACCGAAGGGCCATCCGACTGGACAACCCATTCGACCCACTCTCCACCGACTTAAACCCTCCCACTCGCCTATAAATAGTGCCTGTACTCGTCTCTTTCACTGATTTGACATCTCCATCCGACCATTCGCTCCCAAGTCATTCTCAGTCACTTTTCTTTAAGATTTAAGGCTTTTTGGTAAGATTTTCACCTCAAATCTTGTACAATCATCATCACCAAACACTTTTACATCATCTTCTTCATCAAAATCACACATTTTCTCCTCGAAATCACCTGATTTGGAGTTCTTGAAGGTGGTTCTCACTCGGTGTCTTATGAAAACTGTTGTGTGATGTCACCTCATCAAGATTGGTTCAGATCTAAAGGATTTCCACATGATTTAACTAAATCTCAACAAGATTCAATACTTTCTCATTTATATTCTACTTTTCTTCACTTTTCTACTCAAAACCGATGGGATCTTGTAACATCTGTGCTTGTAATCATTGTGAACAGTTCAATTATCAATAAAAAAATGTTATTTGATCCCAATGTTTGTTTGGTTATGTTTTACATTTTTCATGTTTTGACTTTTGTTCAATTTCAAACTCTATATCGCTTTCTGGAGAATTATACGCAAACTGGTGCGAAAACGTAATCAGTTTAACGCGAAAAATACTCCGGAACATCAACATATACTTAACATACCTTAAATAACCTTTACATAACTTATAAATAAGTATTGAAGGCTTTGGTATGGCAAAAACAAGTTAATTCGCCTACAGGGACTAAATTTGACAAACTGTGAAAGTATGCCAATTTGAACTGTAACAGACATTCCAGAACATGACCATAAGTTAAACATACCATAAATATCCTTTACATAGCTTAGAAATAGGCTTTTAGGGGTTCGGTGTGCTAAAATAAACTTTTGGGTCATTCAGGGACTAAAAACGTCAAAAAGTGCACAAGTTTGCACTTTCGCGCATAACTTACGTTCTGAATACATCCGGACATCCAAAAATTTATGTAAGCACTAAAATATTTTATTTTAGTGTTTGGCATAAGAAAAATCCATTCGTCACGCCATTTGGATCGTTTTTCGCGCTTATGCGCATTCCGTCGTAATTAACCGAACATCACGACCGTACGGCCAAACGAACCAACATCCGGCATATTTTTGAGCATGTTTCATGTCCACAATGTTTAGGCATCCTTGTGGAGCCTTGAAAATGGTTTAACGGGCTTCAAACATGTGGAAAATGGACTGAAACATGTGCAGGGACCTATTCTGCCAATTCTGCAGAAATGGGGGCTAGGCGTTACGCGAGGCCCTTTTAGATCAGAAAAAGCTGTTTTAAACAGTTGTTAACAGCTGTTAACCACTCCCAAATCCTTTGCCACATGTTAATCCCTGATGGTGGGGGGCCAACTTGGGTACCAAGGTGTTTCAACAAGTGTACGGATAAGATGGAAGCACAGTATTCGAGGAATGATCCTAACGGTGGTCCAAATCCTATAAATACCCAACCCCCCTTCCTTGAAAAACCCACAAAATCTGATCTAAAAGCTCTAAGTTGAAGCCATTGCTTCATACCTGAGCTACTTGGAATCAAGATTAGCTTTCGGGGACCCTTTGTAAGTGTTCCTTCGTTCTTTTATTCTTTTAGCATTAAAGTCAAACTTTGTTTGACTTTCTACATTGACCAGTTTATGGTCAATACGAAGTTCATTTGAACTTCATAACGTGATCGTGATCACGATGGTTATAGTCCCTAGTGACACTACCTACTGATTACCACGTTATCTAGGCTCAGTGACGAGTCGTAGTTTCGGCCAAAATGCGCATTCTTGCGTATTTTGTAACCAAACTACTCTTAGGTATCAAAACCGTTTGTTTTGATACCAAACCTATTTTCTAAACTTAGTTAAGCATGTTTTAACATGCTTAGCTCGTCACTTTTAGTTTAGTGCTTATATAGGGTCGTAAGGTAAGCGATCTAAACAATCGCTTATACTTTCGAACCCGACCCGTTTGGTCGATCATTAGGATCCGACCAAACACATTAGGTGACCATAGTATATAGGGAATAACCTTCCGAGGTTATACCTAATGGTCACGACGTTTAGTTAGTTGTATGATAGGTAGTTTATATGCCTTAGGTAAATTACCAAAATACCCCGTTGACGCCAAAATTCATTTCGAACATATGTAACATAACTTTTGACATCTAAACTGATTTGGCAACAATATTAGACATGTTAAGGCATATTTTACTTATCATAGGGCTAGTTAGGCGGTCCGAACGCGTTTCACGCGAACGACGCGTTAAAGTAGCATAAGCTACCTAAACGGGTCGTAATGGGTCGTAAGCACTTAGGATAGGTTTCATTGTAGTATGTAGGCCTTGTTAAACCATATTACATGAGTTCCCCTACTCATTTGGTTTACGAGCCCTCATTCTATCCAATCCTCCGATTTTGGGTCCGGTATATTAACATAGTTACCTATATTAGGTGCCGTTTGATATCCGTGATCTCTAGCATTGTTTGGTTGTTACTCAAGGACTACTAAGCAATCTCAAGTGAGTACATAGACCCCTCTTTTACTGTTTTCCAAACTGTTTTGGGGTGAAACACATGTGCCTACTTGTTACTTTCATGCTTTCCTGTTTTCACATCATATACTTGCTATGTTCGTTAGTACATTTATAGTACATGATTTACATTACATTGTTTTACTTTACATTGTTTTGCTGTGTATGTTGACTGATAGCATACTTAGTACATTGTTTTACTTTACATTTCTGCTATGTATGTTGACTGATAGCATGCTAGCACATTGATTTACATGACTTTTCTGCTTTGTATGTTAACTTAGCATACTTAGTACATTGTTTTCATATAACATGTTTACATTTGCTATAACATTTGGTTTGCACAAACGGGACTTATATACGTTCATTAACATTAGCTACGCCGCTCGGTAGTAAGTAGTGGTACCATAGGACTTGACAAATCCCATTCCTGACATCCCGGGTTTGTTTGGATGTAAGGAATGACTGAATCCGAAAACATTTCTTTGATAACCTTGACTAAAAGGGTTATCCGACTGTCTCAAGGCTTGAATGTATGCGTTAACTTACCACATAAATGTTTGTATCAATAAAACATGCATTTACATTGCAAAACATAACTTTTTGATATATTCAAAATACTTTGTTTTGTACATTTCTACATTTGGTTTATGTGACAATACTTTACTTACAATACATAACATTTGTTACACATTACTTGACTACATTTGGACTTTTTAACATTTGACATGGCTTATACAAGGACTTTTTGACAATTGGTTTAAACATGGACTTTATACATTGGTGGTTTGTTTAAGTGATTTAAGTAATGAGACGTGTGTAATATGATACAAGCATGGTGGATACGCCGCTGGTACTTCCTATATATAAGTGTTTGTATGGTATTACATATCGTAGCGTTATTTGAATCATTTCAATTTGGACATATAACATTTTATACAAATAACATATCTTTCACAAGACATTCCTTTACAAACAACTTATTTTATACAACTCATTTTACTTGGTTATTCATTTAACCATGTATTATCCTTTTATGTATACATATCATCTGATCTTATCACTTTTTAAATGATTTACAAAACAAAACAATTTACAAGGTTCATGACTAAATTTTATTAAACATTTTCTTAAACTTAAGTCATGAATCCTATTTTCACAAAACCTATGTATCTCACAGGCATTTTTATGCTGACGTACGTATTTTCACATGTGTTTTCAGGAGCTTTTGCATAGGATGATGATCGTGACACTAGGGCGGCCCTGTGCCTTAGAGACTTAAAATGAAGATAGACTTAGTTTAATTATGTTATGCACTCTTTGTTTCGTGTTTAAGACAATGTAACTCTCATGTTTAATAAATAAAATATAACTTTGTATGCCATGGTTGTGAAACAATAATTCTGTTACAACACTCCCCGACGTTTCCGCCACGTTTGATTGTTCCACGTGGTCTGGGTGTGACAGAAGAGTTGGTATCAGAGCCAATGGTTATAAGGAATTAGGTTATTAGTAATGCTTTGACCTAGACTATAACCTTTCTAGGACCCCAACACAAGTTATCTTGTGTTTAGATTTTTAAAACATGCACTTCACCTATCCTTAGGTGATAACCACAACGGGAACATCAGGTTCGAATCCGCTTTGAAAACTAATCATCTGTTCTAGGATGATTGGTTATAAGGTTTTGAACCCTCTGTTATATGGTTTTGAACCCTTCCAGTTTGATTTTTGGCCTTGTACCTTCTAAGTTTTCAAAATCTCGTCAAAGTTTTGGGTTTTAAATAGTGTGAACACGTGCAAATTGGAAGAGTGAATGCCTGTACCTTGGGTTTTCTGTCTAAGGCTAGAGTGTTCGTACAAATCCACATAATCGGACCAGTCACTCTTACCTGGGAACTCTTGGGGTGAGTGTTCACTATAGGCGAGCATGTCACTGTGTGTCGCTTGTTTGCTTTGCGATGCGGACGAATGACCACTATCTTTGTTTTTGTTGATTTTGTTTCATCTCATTCTCTTCATCCAATCATCTCACTCGTTTCCTTTCATGTTTCCTCTTTTAGAATGCCTCCTCGACGCGAAAATCAGATAGCGACTGCCGAACTGGCAGAAATCATTGCACAGCAAATGGCTGCTGCATTCCCAAACCTCTTTGCTCAATGGAACCAAGCCAACAACAACAACAATGCTCCATGCAATTTCAAGAATTTTAACTCGGCTAAACCACTCAAGTTTAGTGGTTCTGAGGGAGCGACTAGGCTTCTTCAATGGTTCGAGAGCATTGAGAATACTTTCTGTCATGTGCAGTGTCCTGACAATCGCAAGGTCGAGTTTTCTTCGAGTGTGTTTCAGAAGAGGGCTCTTACGTGGTGGAACGGGGTTATGAGAGATTGTGGTGCAGAAGTTGCTCTAGCACAGACATGGGCTGAACTTAGGGCCCTTATGATGAGGGAGTTCTGTCCTCATCATGAACTGCGAGCTTTGGAGAGAGAGTTTGATGACTTGAAACAAGATAGTGGCGAGCACAGGGCGTATACTGATAGATTTGAGGAGTTGAGTCTGCTTTGCCCGACTATGGTTACCCCACTCGACAAGGCTATCGAAAGGTACATCGACGGCCTACCTGACTCAGTGCAAGACATCATTACTGGTAGTAACCCTACCACACTCTGTCAGGCGATCGAGTTAGCAGCGACATTGACTGAGTCGCAGGTTCGAAAGGGAAAGCTGCACAGAAAGGGTGACAAAGGTAAGAAGCAGTCGTCTGACAAAGAAGATAGCAAGAAAGGTCAAAACAAGAAGGGAAAGGATTATGGTTCCTCAAGGGGGTCTAGGAAGCGAAAGGCTTCCCAAAACTATGCCGTTACTGCAAAGGCTCAAGCTGCACCAAATCAGCCTGCGCAACCACTAGCCAAGAAGCCATATCTTGGCAATGCACCTTTGTGCAACAGGTGTAACGGCCATCACCTACCACATCTCCAATGTCGTCATTGCACTAACTGCGGAAGAAATGGTCATCTTGCCGCTACGTGCCGCATTCCTGTCAACCAGAACCAGGCAGTTCAGAACCAAGCCCAACAAGTTGCTCAGCCTCTTGCTCAGCAACAAGGTCAAGCTGCACGACCTCATTTTCCTCCTGGTTCGTGCTACAATTGTGGGGATCTGACCCACTATAGAAACCGGTGCCCAAGGCTAGCAAACCAGAATCAGAATCCAAATCAGAATCAGGCTCAGGCTCGAGGTTGAGTTTTCAACATGAATGCACAGGAGGCACAAGCGGACAATGAAGTGGTGAACGGTACGTTCTTTATTAATAATCAGCCTGCATCTGTTCTTTTTGATTCGGGTGCTGATAAGAGTTTTGTGTCATTATCTTTTGAGCCATTGCTTCGCGTGTCTAGAACGAAACTAGGAAAACCCTTGACAGTAGAAGTTGCTAGAGGTGAACCCATTGTTCTTAATTCTGTTCTTCGCAACTGCCAGTTGAACCTTAACGACCATCTTTTTCCTATTGACCTCACGCCTATGCAACTTGGAAGCTTCGACATTATTGTGGGTATGGATTGGTTAGCCAAGCATCGCGCAGAGGTAGTTTGTTTTGAGAAGATCGTTCGTGTGCCGCTTCCGACAGGGGAGATCCTACAGGTTCATGGTGAGAAACCTACTGGTGGTCTCAAACTCATGTCTTGTTTTAAAGCTCGGAAGTATCTGCGAAAGAACTATGTGGCCTTTTTGGCACATGTTGTAGCAGATAAGGGCGAAGGTAAGTCTATTCAAGATATCCCTATTGTTCAGGATTATCCTGAAGTATTTCCTGAAGAGTTACCTGGTCTACCCCCAGCACGCCAAGTCGAGTTCCGTATTGATCTCGTACCTGGTGCAAATCCCATTGCCAGAGCTCCATATCGTCTTGCACCGTCTGAGATGCAAGAGTTTTCTAAGCAGCTCCAAGAGCTCTCTGACAAAGGTTTTATCCGTCCTAGTTTTTCACCTTGGGGTGATCCCGTTCTTTTTGTCAAGAAGAAGGATGGATCTTTTAGGATGTGTATCGATTATCGTGAGCTTAACAAGCTTACCATCAAGAATCGATATCCCCTACCTCGCATTGATGATCTCTTTGATCAGTTACAGGGCGCTTCTTATTTTTCGAAGATTGATCTACGTTCTGGGTATCATCAACTTCGTGTGCATGAGGAAGATATTCCCAAGACAGCGTTCCGCACTCGATATGGGCATTATGAGTTCACAGTTATGCCATTCGGTTTGACTAATGCTCCTGCTGTTTTCATGGACTTAATGAATAGGGTCTGCAAGCCTTATTTGGATCAGTTTGTCATTGTTTTTATTGATGACATCTTGATATACTCTAAGACGCGAGCTGATCACGAGCAACATCTTCGTCTTACTCTGGAACTCCTAAAGAAAGAACAACTTTTCGCCAAATTCTCCAAGTGTGAATTGTGGCTTAAAGAAGTTCAATTTTTAGGACATATTGTCAACGAACAAGGTATTCATGTAGATCTCTCCAAGATCAGTGCGATTAAGGATTGGGATACGCCTACTACTCCTACTGAAGTTCGTTCTTTTCTTGGTCTTGCGGGTTATTACCGCCGCTTCATTGAAAACTTCTCAAAGATTGCAGTTCCTCTAACTGCTCTAACTCAGAAGAACAAACCCTTTGATTGGGGATTCAAACAAGAGGAAGCTTTTCAAAATTTGAAGCAAAAGCTTTGTGACGCGCCTGTTTTGACTTTTCCTGAGGGCAATGATGATTTCTTCGTTTATTGCGATGCATCTAAATTGGGTCTTGGCTGTGTTCTTATGCAAAGGAACAAAGTCATAGCATATGCATCGAGGCAGTTGAAGATACATGAGAAAAACTACACCACTCATGATCTTGAGTTAGGTGCAGTTGTCTTCGCTCTTAAAATCTGGAGACACTATTTGTACGGTACAAAATGTGTGGTTTTCACGGACCACAAAAGTCTTCAGCATATCTTCAATCAGAAAGAACTCAACATGAGGCAACGACGTTGGGTGGAGCTTCTAAACGACTATGACTGCGAAATTCGCTACCATCCTGGTAAGGCGAATGTCGTAGCCGATGCATTGAGTCATAAGGAATGTACTAAGCTTCACTGTGTTCATGTTCAATCTGATATTCAAGCTCGATCCGATATCCAAGCACGCATTTCTCAGGCTCAACAATCTTGTGTTTCACAAGGTTTGATGGATAAGGAATTTCCCTATCACATAACTCCTGATCTGGAACTGAAGGACAATGGATCATATTACTTCGTGGACCATTTGTGGGTCCCAAGCCAAGATAATCTTCACACCTTGCTTATGGATGAAGCCCATAAGTCTCCTTATTCTGTTCATCCTGGTTCAGATAAGATGTATAAGGATCTTCGTATTCAGTATTGGTGGCCTGGTATGAAGAAAGACATTGCCTTATATGTATCAAAATGCCTTACTTGTCTTAAGGTTAAGGCTAAACATCAGCGTCCTTCTGGTTTATTGGTGCAACCAGAGATCCCAGTTTGGAAATGGGAAAACATTACTATGGATCTCATTACCAAACTTCCACGCACAAAGAAAGGTCATGATGCCATCTGGGTAGTTGTTGATCGTCTTACAAAGTCAGCGCATTTCTTGCCAATCCGTGAGGATTTTTCTGCTGACAAACTTGCTAAGATCTATGTGGATGAAATTGTAGCTCGACATGGTGTTCCTTTGAACATCATTTCTGACAAAGATGCTCGCTTCACTTCTCATTTTTGGAGAACCATGCAATCTGCTATGGGGACCCAACTTAATCTGAGCACAGCTTATCATCCGCAAACGGATGGTCAATCTGAAAGAACAATCCAGACTCTGGAGGATATGCTTAGAGCTTGTGTGATCGATTTTGATGGTAGTTGGGATTCACATCTTCCGTTGATTGAATTCTCCTACAACAACAGTTATCACTCCAGCATCAACATGGCTCCTTTCGAGGCTCTCTATGGTCGAAAATGTCATTCACCAGTCTGCTGGAATGAGATCGGTGAGGCTCAGCTTACTGGACCTGCCCTCATTTTAGAGACAACTGATAAGGTTAAGAAAGTTCGTGATAACCTTCAGACAGCTAGATGCCGTCAAAAGAGTTACGCGGACCTAAAACGCAAGCCCTTGGATTTTCAAGTCAGTGATCGTGTATTACTTAAGGTCTCACCTTGGAAAGGTGTGATCAGATTTGGAAAGAAAGGAAAACTTGCACCGAGATACGTTAGACCATTCAAGATCGTCGAAAGAATCGGTAAGGTAGCCTACAGACTTGAGTTACCTCCTGAACTTGGAAATGTTCATCCAACCTTTCACGTGTCCAATCTCAAGAGGTGTTTAGCTGATGAGAACCTCCACATACTGCTTGACGAAATTCGTGTTGATAAAACACTGAAATTTGTTGAGAAGCCAATGGAAATCATGGAACGTGAAGTCAAGTGGCTTAAACGCAAGCGCATTCCTTTGGTCAAAGTTTGCTGGGAATCTAAACGTGGACCCGAGTTTACTTGGGAACGCGAAGATCAAATGAAGGCGAAGTATCCGCATCTATTCCCACGAGTTTCCTCTAAATAAATTTCGGGACGAAATTTCCACAAGTAGGGGAGACTGTAACATCTGTGCTTGTAATCATTGTGAACAGTTCAATTATCAATAAAACAATGTTATTTGATCCCAATGTTTGTTTGGTTATGTTTTACATTTTCATGTTTTGACTTTTGTTCAATTTCAAACTCTATATCGCTTTCTGGAGAATTATACGCAAACTGGTGCGAAAACGTAATCAGTTTAACGCGACAAATACTCCGTAACATCAACATATACTTAACATACCTTAAATAACCTTTACATAACTTAGAAATAAGTATTGAAGGCAAGTATGGCAAAAACAAGTTAATTCGCCTACAGGGACTAAATTTGACAAACTGCGAAAGTATGCCAATTTGAACTGTAACAGACATTCCGGAACATGACCATAAGTTAAAAATACCATAAATATCCTTTACATAGCTTAAAAATAGGCTTTGAGGGGTTCGGTGTGCTAAAATAAACTTTTGGGTCATTAAGGGACTAAAAGCGTCAAAAAGTGCACAAGTTTGCACTTTCGCGCATAACTTACGTTCTGAATACATCCTGACATACAAAAATTTATGTAAGCACTAAAATATTTTATTTTAGTGTTTGGCATAAGAAAAATCCATTCGTCACACCATTTGGATCGTTTTTTGCGCTTATGCGCATTCCGTCGTAATTAACCGAACATCACGACCGTACGGCCAAACGAACCAACATCTGGCATATTTTTGAGCATGTTTCATGTCCAAAATTTTTAGGCATCCTTGTGGAGCCTTGAAAATGGTTTAACGGGCTTCAAACGTGTGGAAAATGGACTGAAACATGTGCAGGGACCTATTCTGCCAATTCTGCAGAAATGGGGGCTAGGCGTGACGCGAGGGGCCTAGGCGTCACGCGAGGCCCTTTCAGATCAGCAAAAGCTATTTTAAACAGCTGATAACAGCTGTTAACCACTCCCAAATCCTTTGCCACATGTTAATCCCTGATGGTGGGGGGCCAACTTGGGTACCAAGGTGTTTCAACAAGTGTACGGATAAGATGGAAGCATAGTATTCGAGGAACGATCCTAACGGTGGTCCAAATCCTATAAATACCCAACCCCCCTTCCTTGCAAAACCCACAAAATCTGATCTAAAAGCTCTAAGTTGAAGCCATTGCTTCATACCTGAGCTACTTGGAATCAAGATTAGCTTTCAGGGACCCTTTGTAAGTGTTCCTTCGTTCTTTTATTCTTTTAGCGTTAAAGTCAAACTTTGTTTGACTTTCTGCATTGACCAGTTTATGGTCAATGTGAAGTTCGTTTGAACTTCATAACGTGATCGTGCTCACGATGGTTATAGTCCCTAGTGACTAGACCTACTAATTACCACGTTATCTAGGCTCAGTGACGAGTCGTAGTTTCAGCCAAAATGCGCATTCTTGCGTATTTTGTAACCAAACTACTCTTAGGTATCAAAACCGTTTGTTTTGATACCAAACCTGTTTTCTAAACTTAGTTAAGCATGTTTTAACATGCTTAGCTCGTCACTTTTAGTTTAGTGCTTATATAGGGTCGTAAGGTAAGCGATCTAAACAATCGCTTATACTTTCGAACCCGACCCGTTTGGTCGATCATTAGGATCCGACCAAACACATTAGGTGACCATAGTATATAGGGAATAACCTTTCGAGGTTATACCTAATGGTCACGACGTTTAGTTAGTTGTATGATAGGTAGTTTATATGCCTTAGGTAAATTACCAAAATACCCCATTGACGCCAAAATTCATTTCGAACATATGTAACATAACTTTTGACATCTAAACTGATTTGGCAACAATATTAGACATGTTAAGGCATATTTTACTTATCATAGGGCTAGTTAGGCGGTCCGAACGCGTTTCACGCGAACGACGCGTTAAAGTAGCATAAGCTACCTAAACGGGTCGTAAGCACTTAGGATAGGTTTCATTGTAGTATATAGGCCTTGTTAAACCATATTACATGAGTTCCCCTACTCATTTGGTTTACGAGCCCTCATTCTATCCAATCCTCCGATTTTAGGTCCGGTATATTAACATAGTTACCTATATTAGGTGCCGTTTGATATCCGTGATCTCTAGCATTGTTTTGTTGTTACTCAAGGACTACTAAGCAATCTCAAGTGAGTACATAGACCCCTCTTTTACTGTTTTCCAAACTGTTTTGGGGTGAAACACATGTGCCTACTTGTTACTTTCATGCTTTCCTGTTTTCACATCATATACTTGTTATGTTCGTTAGTACATTTATAGTACATTATTTACATTACATTGTTTTACTTTACATTGTTTTGCTATGTATGTTGACTGATAGCATACTTAGTACATGTGTTTTACTTTACATTTCTGCTATGTATGTTGACTGATAGCATGCTAGCACATTGATTTACATGACTTTTCTGCTTTGTATGTTAACTTAGCATACTTAGTACATTGTTTTCATATAATATGTTTACATTTGCTATAACATTTGGTTTGCACAAACGGGACTTATATACGTTCATTAACATTAGCTACGCCGCTCGGTAGTAAGTAGTGGTACCATAGGACTTGACAAATCCCATTCCTGACATCCCGGGTTTGTTTGGATGTAAGGAATGACTGAATCCGAAAACATTTCTTTGATAACCTTGACTAAAAGGGTTATCCGACTGTCTCAAGGCTTGAATGTATGCGTTAACTTACCACATAAATGTTTGTATCAATAAAACATGCATTTACTTTGCAAAACATAACTTTTTGATATATTCAAAATACTTTGTTTTGTACATTTCTACATTTGGTTTATGTGACAATACTTTACTTACAATACATAACATTTGTTACACATTACTTGACTACATTTGGACTTTTTAACATTTGACATGGCTTATACAAGGACTTTTTGACAATTGGTTTAAACATGGACTTTATACATTGGTGGTTTGTTTAAGTGATTTAAGTAACGAGACGTGTGTAATATAATACAAGCATGGTGGATACGCCGCTGGTACTTCCTATATATAAGTGTTTGTATGGTATTACATATCGTAGCGTTATTTGAATCATTTCAATTTGGACATATAACATTTTATACAAATAACATATCTTTCACAAGACATTGCTTTACAAACAACTTATTTTATACAACTCATTTTACTTGGTTATTCATTTAACCATGTATTATCCTTTTATGTATACATATCCTCTGATCTTATCGCTTTTTAAATGATTTACAAAACAAAACAATTTACAAGGTTCATGACTAAATTTTATTAAACATTTTCTTAAACTTAAGTCATGAATCCTATTTTCACAAAACCTATGTATCTCACAGGCATTTTTATGCTGACGTACCTATTTTCACATGTGTTTTCAGGAGCTTTTGCATAGGATGATGATCGTGACACTAGGGCAGACCTATGCCTTAGAGACTTAAAATGAAGATAGACTTAGTTTAATTATGTTATGCACTCTTTGTTTCGTGTTTAAGACAATGTAACTCTCATGTTTAATAAATAAAATATAACTTTGTATGCCATGGTTGTGAAACAATAATTCTGTTACAACACTCCCCGACGTTTCCGCCACGTTTGATTGTTCCACGTGGTCGGGGTGTGACAGATCTGGACTCAATCTGACTTTAGACTTGTTCCTTAGTCTAAAGTCGGCTTGAAAATGGATTTCCACCTGAGAGATGACCTATTAACGGGTTGAACATGAAACTCCATTAAGAACAGTGAGGCTGATCAAATGGGGTGGTTCCCTTCCGATCGAACGAGCTGGACTTGGTGAGCTTTTCCGTTGTCTAACACGTCGTCACACCGTCTCCGTTAACGTAAAACCCTTTTACTTAGAAAATTTTACAAACTTTCAAAACGACAGAACGCTCACTCGAATGGCCATCCGATCGGATGACCATCCGCTCGGATGACCATCCGCTCGGATGGGAACTCAACCACACGACATCCCGTTTCACGAACTGTTCAACACTTATGCTTCTGTTTACGTAATCAGGCTAACTCAACGCACTCCCTTCAATCCAACCGACTGTGTTTATCTATTAAACACACACTGTGAGTATACTCGAACCCTTTTTCTCTTAACTCACTTTTGGGTGTTACATACGTTCTCTATATCAAAACACAAGGCACACTATACTAAACGCTTTACAAACACTATCTCTTAAACACGCACTGTGAGTATACTCGAACCCTTTTTCGCTTAACGCACTTTTGGGTGTTACATACGTTCTCTATATCAAAAAACAAGGCACACTATACTAAACGCTTTACAATCGCTAACCGCTCTCGCATGCTATATGTGATTCGATGAATGCTTATATGTTATGTTTACACAGTGGTTACTGCTTGCGTACCTTAGCAACGATAGTACTATAGTTTGGACTCAGCACCTGTTTATTCAGGGGTTGTTAAGGTTGTTACTTCACGTGTTCACAGTGTTGGACATGTGTCGCGCATTCTACAACTCGCAGTCATTGGCAGTGTTAGTGTTATTGTCGATAGCTTACTTGATTCTCAACTCTACGTGTTACATGCTGGTTATGCGTAAACGCTTTTATACTATATACTATGCAAACTTGTGTACTCACCTTTATATTTTATGTATTGACTTTTATTTTAACGTATGTGACATGTTGATTGGATGTCCTTGCTGCAAACAAATAGGAAGTCTAGAAACTCACCTAAATAAATCTGAGTTGTTGGAATAACATTTGTTTTTGAGACTGAATATTTGTAATGACTGTTATGCTTTATTTGTTTAATAGTATGGGATATTGAACCTTAAAAAAATATTTTCATTAATAGTTGTTATTGATTCTCATGAACAATCTGTTTCACTCAGTGCCACGCCCCGATGATTTCGCCATCAGTTGGGGTGTGACAGATTTGTATCAGAGCCATAACTATAGGGAATTAGGTAGAATTTCTTGACTCGATCTAGTCTGGAATCTAGTCATGTAGAATTGACCTAGTCTATAGTCTAATTTCCCAACGAGACCCATTTTGTGTGAATTCTATCGCTTATGCAAAACTAGGGATACTCGTATGAATTGGAACAACTAGCACAAAGTGAGTTACTTCGCACCAGTGAAACATCTCGTATGAAGTAGATCATGTTGCCTGAGTTGTACGCTTCGTACGAAGTATGCCAGCTTTTACTAAAAAGCTAAACTGCCTTTCCAAAGGCAACTATGCATAGCCTTTCCTAAGGCTGACACAATACACACGTTGGATACTCGGATAACACAAACGAGTGATTACATCGAGATTAGGTGTGAAAACCAGGAACTCTCGATGAGACCACTCACCTCGTTTACTCTCAGCACGAGAAACTCTCGTTGAGTCATAAGTAAATCCCCATCTCAGCGAAGTTCTCCCTATCTCTATCTCGTGGTTGTTTAACCACAATCAGGAGTGAAGCTGTTAAGTTAGGGGTGAAACCCGCATCTTAATAACCCGTTCCACTCTCTAAAATGTTTTTTTTTACAAAACTCTTACCAAAGTCTCGACCATTCCGACAACTCGAGTCACGTAGTAACTGGAAGGATGAATGCCGTTCACTGCATTGCGGTGAGAGAGCATAGTCTATTAGGCCAAAGCGTGTACTCGAAACTGTTGGGAATAATTGAAACACTTTGGGCAGTCAACACCTCAAAACCCAGGGTACTCTATTATTTTCAAGCCTGCAATTGCTGATTTTTACGTGTTGTTGGATTTTAATGTGTTTATGTGTTTTAAATTTGTGTTTTATGATTTCGATTTATCGCATTTCTCGCTCTCCGCCAAACTCATGTAAAACTCGCACAGCGCTCCTAATCTAAAACGTTAACTAATCGAAAACACAACTAAAACACGCAACTCTTCTAATCGCGAACCATCATACGCTACAGTACTTGCTGATATATGCTACACTATTCACTCACGCTACTCGCTATCATTCGCAACTCTCGAACGGGCAACGCAGCTTTGAAGGATAGGTGAATATGTGCAAAATATGTGCTTACGTACTTATGTGCTTACGTGCTTATGTGCCTATGTGATTGTGTGCCTGTGTGATTATATGCCTACGTGTTATGGGATTGTGCGCTTTATATGAAATAATAATAGTAAATATGTGGTATAAAACGCTAAACTATTACCTACGACAACATAATCGAATCTCATTTGATGACATATGTCATCATTTGGTTCGCATACTCAACGTGCCGCTCGACGAAACCATGCTGACAAGCGCATCGCCTCACCGGTGGCCAAGGAAATTGCTAAAGTCATACCTCAGATCGTCAGTGAGATCAACGAGGTCAGCAGAAAATCGTCTGTCAAATCAAAGAGCGACACTCCGAAAGCACCCTTCAGCTTTAAGCAATTCAAGGCATGCGGTCCCGCAAACTTCACTGGTGAAGATGGACCCAGTGCTATGTTCCAGTGGTTTGACTCTATCGAGGTCACTTTCAGGCAAATTGGATGCCCAAAAAATCTGCGTACTGTTAATGCAACTGGAGTTTTTCAGTCCAGGGCTCTGGACTGGTGGACTAGTGGACTACTGAGCGCAACAGGCGCGACAACGATTCAGCTTGTGGCCATTCTTGGGAGGAAATCAAGGAGCTTATGATGAAGGAGTTGTGTCCTCCTCATGTAGTTCAAAAGTTGGAGAATGAATTTTGGCATATCAAACAAGATGGAGGTGACAACGCTGGTCTCACCGCTCGCTTCAAGCAGCTCAGTATTATCTGTCCTAGTCAGGTGGCAACGCCTGAAATGATAATCAAGAAATACATTCGAGCTCTTCCAGATTGTGTAGCTGATTTTGTTCAAGCAGCTAAACCCGCCACTATCGAGTAAACCTACCAACTCGCAGCTGAGATCAATGTTAAGCGAGTTCAAGCTGGAATTTTCAAAACTGCTACCAAGAGTCTTCATCAAGCTACCAACTCTCAAGCTTCTAAGTCTAATCGACGTGATTGCAAGAGGAAAAACAACGCCAAGAACAACGTAGTGGTTTCATCGCCGCCCAACCCTCAGCCTCAACTAGCTACAACTACCAATGCACCGCCAGCTAAGCGTGCGTACACTGGTACTCATCCTTTGTGCCCTACGTGCACTTATCATCACCCAGCTGGGATAGCTTGTCGTTTCTGTGTTAATTGCAATCACTATGGACACCTCATTACCATATCGACCACTGACTTTAGTCATGTTTATATGCCCTTAGCGTCAATGTCTATCATCATTGACGTGCCCAGATCCATTAGTTCACGCTTATCCTCTGCGGCACGTTGTGAGGCTTGTCAGACCTAAATAGCGCTATCTAACTAATGACCCGCTCGCCATTGGCCCGGCGATTAAGTCGATATAAAAGGAGGGACTTCGTGATAGAGTTTTGGTCTAGTGAAATTTAACTGTCCATGAGGACGAGGAATTACATTCCTTAACCCGTACTGTCCTACCCAAGAAGGACGAGGAATCCATATTCCTTAACCCATTCCCAACCCCTGGGAATCCCATGCTTTGTAGAAAGTGTGAACTCACCTTAGGTTAGCTCGGCAGATAAACGAAAGGTCAATCGAGCTGCTAGGGTCAACCACATCCTAACATGGTCACCATACAAGTCAGGTCTAGGTTCAAGTAGTGCACATAAGTTTACATGTAAGCTAACAGGTTACGAACACGTATTGATCATGGCAACACATTAACAGTCAAGTACATAACATATTCATGCTTGTGCGATTCAATAGTTTGGGCCGAACCATTTGTGCGATTCACTAACATAACCCAATTAAACACCCCGGCCCAACATGTTGTGCGGTCAGCACATCCTTGTGCGACCCACATCATGTTGTGCGATCCATTAGTCACCCGGCCCAGTTTATGAATAAGCCCAATAGCTTGTGCGGCCCAATCAATAATACATGTTGATCTTGTGCGGTCCGGATATCTTGTGCGATCTGGACGACTTGTGCGATTCGAAACATCTTGTGCGACTGGGATTTGGGCTTTGAGGCCCAACAATCATGCAATTCAAGTTGTTTGTGTGAGGCCCAAGCCTTGTGCGATCGGCACCTTCTTGTTCGATCCACAGGTCTTGTGCGATCATGCATTTCTTGGTTGTACACTGTGCTTAATGTGACAGTACCCGGCTTGTGCGATGCACCTTGTGCGACCAGATCAGGTCTTGTGTGACCTGATCTTGTGCGACCGAGAGAACTTGTGCGACTGGTTAACTAATATCCGAAATCATGGCAGTCAGTTATATAGTTTCCATTTATGAAGTTATCAATTAACAACACCAACAGTTTCCATCCATACATATGAACCGATTACATGAACACCAATCCTCATCATTCATGAGTAATCATATATCATTCACAAATCATTGTAGAGAATCACATAAATCACACATCATCCAACATGCAATCAACAATAGAAACACTAACCGGTTAGAATGGAACGAGGATTGATTCGAATAGAAAGTCTTCGATGGAGAAGGGATGTGGCTGCCGTCGAGTTCGTGAGGGAGAGAGAGATATTAGGGTTTGTGTGTGTTATGAGATTTGCAACAATGAGAAGTGTTAACATCCTCATGAGGTTATGCGTGTGAGAGGTGGGCCGAATCCACCTCTCACAAGGATTGTAGAGAATCATTCAATCATTCTCTACAATCATTCACAAATCATTGTAGAGAATCACATAAATCACACATCATCCAACATGCAATCAACAATAGAAACACTAACCGGTTAGAATGGAACGAGGATTGATTCGAATAGAAAGTCTTCGATGGAGAAGGGATGTGGCTGCCGTCGAGTTCGTGAGGGAGAGAGAGATATTAGGGTTTGTGTGTGTTATGAGATTTGCAACAAGGAGAAGTGTTAACCTCCTCATGAGGTTATGTGTGTGAGAGGTGGGCCGAATCCATCATAATGGGCTGCCCATTCGGTTCAAGTATAATAAGTGTAGCCCGAGTGGGCTTGTGCGATCGATTTAGAATTGTGCGATCGGTTCGTTTTGTATACATACAATCGTTACACGTAAACACATAACATAACATAACATTCAATTAATCAACCAAGTTCATATAATCACATAAGTTCAAAACAAGCTACACTTAGCACAAAGATAGGTTCTGAAATACGAGTTGTCACAGAACATTCTTACTTTCAATTTGACCGACATCAAACTTTTAAACCAACAATTAATTGTCAGTTCAATTAATAACCATTTGATTGGTCCTCCAACACATCAACACATGGGCCAATCAATTCACACAAAGATCGGATGGAGTCAACTATGAAGTCAATCGGATGAGCTTAACTTGTAGGATGAGGAAGAAAATGAGTGGAGGAAGAAATTTGAAAAATCTGATGCGAAAATGGATCTGAATCAAATGAAATCACATGAATTCTTACGTATCTGATTCGTGCAATCGAGCTCCTGCTCTGATACCACTTGTGAATACATTGTAGGACCGTGTTTGACTCCCGAACGATTGCGAAATGACACGTGCGACGTGCGGAATCCGTGCACGTGCGTGGACCGAACACAAGAATGTATATAAACTGTGATTCTATTGAAGATGTGACAGAATACAAGCACCGTGAATCACCTTTGCTACTTTCTCTCTCTAGAATCTTTCTCTAAACTTCAAGGCTCCAAAAGGTGCAAAAGTCCTAAAACATAACCCTAATCCTCCTATTTATATGCAAGGCTTCTAAAAGAAGATCAAAGTAATTACAAGTTTGCCACCTTGACTTTTCCCTCTATATTTTACAATATAAGACCTTGACTTGTTCGGTTTCTTGCTACGGTTTGGATTGACAGAGGCGATAGACATAAATGCACTCACACCGGCTTTCAACTAAGGAACGAGTTGTGGGTCTGATTGAGTCTGATTTCACCAGTGTTTTGTGAGAATCAAAGGGAAGTTTCAAAAATAAGTTGAAAAACGTTGAAATCCTTCATAAACGAGTTAAAAATGTGAAAGTCCATTAGATCTTGAACCAATCTCAATTGAATGATGTTCCACAACAGATTGCCCAAGCAAAACGAGTGGAAAATACCTTCGAGAGGTCTAAAATCAGTGATTTCAAGAAATGGTTAAAGTGTGTGTGTGATTTTGATGAAGAAGATGGAGTAGAAGTGATTAGAGATGAAGAATGAAGAAGATTTGAGAGAAATCGCTTACAAATAGGCCTTGATTCATGGGATGGAGCTTGAGGGCATTCGGGAGCGACTGAGGACGGATGAGAGTGCAAAGTGTTGAAATGAAATGCAAGTCCACTATTTATAGGTGAAAGCGAGGTGCGACTTCCGGATGGTGTAATGCATCCGGATGGCAGTCGTTCGAATGAGGATATGTCCGAATGGCCTCATCCGGATGGATGGCTCCATCCGGACGGATGGTCATGTACCACCCAGGCGGATGGGCTCATCCAGGCGGATGGCCCATTCGGACTGAGTTCGTGCTTGTTAATTTTTCTCACTTTGTTTCGTTTGTTAAGTGTTGCGTTGTGTTTTAGCGTGATAAATCAAGTTGTGCGAGTAGCGTTGAGTTTGCGATAGCGTTTGTGAGTAACAATACGCATAATAGGCACACACAAGTAATCAAGTAAACACATAATTAACACAAGTAAATAAATAACCAATCCATGTTTCGAGGTTGCGCTGAGTTGCGTTGCGATGAGCGTTGTGATAGTAAGCGTTTAAATGCGATAATTAGCGATAAATAGTGATGTGAAATGTATTAAACAAGCGTATAAAATGTGTTTTAAAATATATTTTAAAATAATTAGCGATAAATAGTGATGTGAAATGCATTAAACAAGCGTATAAAATGCGTTTTAAAATATAGTTTAACCCTTTCGCGGTAATCGAATCTCGGAGTACAATGTTTACAAAGAAACAACGGTAATGAGGAACAATCCGAAGATCGTGTTGTTACAGTCTCTCCTACTTTAGGAAATTTCGTCCCGAAATTAAGTAGTAGATGTAACAAAGAGATGCGGGTATTTAGCCTTCAAATCACTCTCGAGTTCCCAAGTGAACTCTGCGCCGCGTTTTCCTTCCCATCTCACCTTGACTATGGGAATATGAGAGCGTCGAAGTTTCTTGGTCTCTTGGTCCATGATTTCTACTGGCTTTTCCACAAAGTGTAGGGTCTCGTTTATTTGCAAATCCTCGAGCGACACATGCAGATTCTCTTCGGCTAGACACTTTTTGAGGTTCGAGACGTGGAAAGTCGGGTGTACGTTGTTGAGTTCCTCCAGTAATTCGAGTCGATAGGCTACTTTGCCAATTCTTTCCAGAATCTTAAAGGGGCCAACGTATCGTGGCGCTAGCTTTCCTTTCTTGCCGAATCGGATCACCCCTTTCCAAGGTGAAACCTTTAGGAGTACGTGATCACCAACTGCGAACTCAAAGAGCTTGCGGCATTTATCGGCGAAACTCTTTTGATGACTCTGAGCTTTTAGGAGATTGTCTCGTATCTGGAGGATCTTGTCTGTCGTTTCTTGTAATAACCCGGCACCGGTGATATGAGCATCTCCGATCTCATGCCATACAATAGGCGATCGACATTTCCTACCATATAATGCCTCAAAGGGTTCCATTTGAATGCTATCATGATAACTGTTATTGTACGAGAATTCTACTAAAGGTAAATGCGAATCCCAATTACCACCAAAATCTATAACGCGCGAGCGAAGCATGTCTTCAAGGGTGCGAATCGTGCGTTCAGTCTGACCGTCGGTCAGGGGATGGAATGCGGTACTAAGATTAAGAGTAGTACCGTGAGCAGATTGAAAAGTTTCCCAGATACGTGATGTAAAATGAACATCGCGGTCAGAGATGATGTCACGAGGCGTCCCGTGTCGACAAAGAACTTCATCGGTATAGATTCGTGCTAATCGTTCTACATTGAAATCTTCTCGTATTGGCAAAAAATGGGCGGATTTCATAAGACGATCAACGATAACCCAAATGCTATCGTGACCAGACGATCAACGATAACCAAATGGTTAAAGTGTGTGTGTGATTTTGATGAAGAAAATGGAGTAGAAGTGATTAGAGATGAAGAATGAAGAAGATTTGAGAGAAATCGCTTACAAATAGGCCTTGTTTCGTGGATTAGAGCTTGAGAGCATTCGGGAGTGACTGAGGACGGATGAGAGTGCAAAGTGTTGAAATGAAATGCAAGTCCACTATTTGTACGCGAAGGCGAGGTGCGACTTCCAGATGGTGTAATGCATCTGGATGGCAGTCGTTCGAATGAGGGTATGTCCGGATGGCCTCATCCGGACGGATGGCTCCATCCGGATGGATGGTCATGTACCATTCGGGCGGATGGGCTCATCCGGGCAGATGGCCCATTCAGATGCTGAGTTCGTGCTTGTTAATTTTCCCACTTTGTTTCGTTTGTTAAGTGTTGTGTTGCGTTGCGTTTTAGCATGATAAATTGAGTTGTGCGAGTAGCGTTGAGTTTGCGATAGCGTTTACGAGTAACAATACGCATAATAAGCACACACAAGTAGTCATGTAAACAAGTAAACAAGTAAACACATAATTAACACTAGTAAATAAATAACCAATCCGCGTTTTGAGGTTGCGTTGAGTTGCGTTGCGTTGCGATGAGCGTTGTGATAGTAAGCGTTTAAATGCGATAATTAGCGATAAATAGTGATGTGAAATGCGTTAAACAAGCGTATAAAATGCCTTTTAAAATATAGTTTAACCCTTTCGCGGTAATCGAATCTCGGAGTACAATGTTTACAAAGAAACAACGGTAATGAGGAACAATCCAAAGATCGGGTTGTTACATTAACGTCTTCGTTTCCGGAATTACTTGCATTTTATCCAGCTCGTCCCTTAATTCACCCACCTGAAACAGTTCTGCTTAATCTCCCGAGTACCACCACCATTCATCTGATTTTAACCCAATGCTTTGACCTTCAAGTAGTCGTAAACAATCGTTCCATTCCGATATTACCCCTGGTTCTGTTAAGACATTTGTGCTGGCTGTTTTGGTCAAAAATCTGATTAAGGATAATGTAACCAAACCTTGAATGTGAGGTAGAGTGCTTGTTGTGTCGATCAAATGTATAAACAATTATTAAATGGAAATGACAATGAACACAATGATTTATACGGGGAAAAAGCCTTTGATCAATGAATGATCTCCGGCATAAAAAACCTCGGGTGATGGAAACTACCGATCACCGAATGAATTAAGCAAAAAAGTTTACAACTTTGGATAGTATGGAGATTGTTACAAAGAAATTGCTAGTGTGTTTGAGAGTTGAATTCGAGAGAGAGTATGCGTGTGTGTAAGTGTGTCAAAACTGTTTTCTCAAGCTCAATACCCCGCTATAATATTCAACTAATCTAGTCTAACTAACTATCCGAAATTCTAGCCATGCACCCACGTTCACCATCAACGGTCATTGACCCATGCACGTGCTTGAAATGAGAGCATATTCCCCGTGATTCTCGGTTAGAATAGGTCTTCTTCAAAATGTACCTGCAAAACAAGGCCAAAGGACATTGGAAACAATTGTTAGTTTGTTAGAATACAGTGAGGATCCATGATCCTTAGTCTTCCTACACCATTTCCTGAGGATCTGTGATCCAGGCCAAACTTAGGATACATGATCCACAATTGATAAAATTCTATCCCTAACAATTGCCCCCAAATATGACTGGTTGGATGCGAATCAGATAAGTCATATTTCATTAAAGTCGGACTAGCCATTGCAACTTGATATAGTCGTTGCAGTCCCTTACGTCAGCGATAGGTCACCTGCAACAATAATCATTATAAATAGGTTAGAGATAGGGATGAGATCCTCCATTTAAGTTGAAGATTTCTCATTTAAATCCTCATTCGGAGATCCATCAGGTAACCTCTGTCCCCTTTTCTTTCAAATTATGTTCTTGATCCTCTTCTTCTCTCTATCCACCATGACTAAACCATGATCCGAGCTTCACCAAGTAAGGATCAAGAGAAAAACAGTCCCTCAAAAAGCCAAAACCTTTTAAAAGAACCTTCCCAAGAACTCTGCCGATTCACCGATCTGGAGATAGATCAAATGCACCCCTACTTTCCGGAGGGTACTATTTTTAGGCCCTTTGATTCCACAGTGAAGAGCGATTGCATATCCACCATATGGGTGTGTTTTCCTGCTACCCCCTTTCAAATAGTCTACATTTGACATTTGCTCTCAAAGAGTCGATAATTATTCTCACGTCGGATGGTGGTAACAAAGAGACCCCTCTACCGGCAAGGAGGCTAACAACTTCTGCTTTGCAGTATTATTATATCAATTATTGGTGATATTTATCTAAAAATGGATCAGAAGGCATCAATGTTGAAGTTCATATTGGTGTCTAAGCATTCCTAGCGGTATTTTCTTCAATTGTAGATGTTTTTGTGAACTTTTAACATCGAGCAATTGTGATTTTTAAATAAGTTCGAGCCCCTTCATCCAACTCTTCTTAGGTTGTTGTCATGCCACTTGTATTAGACTTTCCCAATTTCCCGTCACCACTTGGCCTATAATGACCAAGAATGAAATAGGAAAATCTTAAAACATATTCTTGACTATGTGTAATCAAGTCTTCATCAGAATAGATTTTTGGCTAAAGTGCAACGATTTAAAGTGGTTTTATCTAAGATCGTACGGTGTGTGAGGGCATAAAAAGAGGGCGTGAAATGTCATATGACAGCCACGTCAGCACCTGTCAGAAAAGTGGCAAGGTGCCAAAAAGTGCGAGGTGGGATGGGGAGTGAAAGGGTGGCGTAGTGTGACACGTGACATACACTTTTGTAATTATTTTATATTAAAAAATAAACAATTCTATTAAATTAACTAGCTGTTGAACGACTATAACCCAACCACGGCTATAACTCAACCACTAATCCAACGCCACTATGTCACCCTTCACAAACACTTCCACACCGGGTGAGATCTTGACGCCCCCTCCCCCACGTTGCCCACAACGCCAATGCCAGGATGGTGTTACGGGATGGTTGAGGCTTCCACACCTCTACACCGTATAGTCTAAACACGATAGTTTGTATTTTGTTTTTTATAGCAAGTTTTCTATCTACTAAGAACCATACTTATAGCCAGACACCTCCATTACAAAAAATGTATGTAAATTTGTAATTTAATTATTGTGTTTTTAGAAAGATCTAAAAAGTTTAGGCTCTTTCTGAAATCGTAATGTCAATTTTCTAATATTGGAAATCATCAGTAATTTACTTTGTGGATAATACATATGGCTTCCTAGAATATGGATAGGCATTTTTATATCGTTAATTGTAACATGTACAACTATTACTAAAAGACATATTCTATTGTCCTTAGATTAGTATTTTAGTATAAAGTTAAAGAGAGTACCAACAAAATAAGAATTATATATTCTAATCATAATAAACATAAGGCATGAAAGATAAAAATACCTAATGATTATGACTTTATGAGTATTACACTACTCAATCTTCACATACTCTTTTTATCTTCTTTTTAAATTCTTCTTCATAACTCCTAATCTCGACCAAAAGACTCGAAACTATTTATCAAAGCACGAATTTTGCTTCTCAGCCTGACATGGTAGTGTAACGATGGTGAAGACAACATCAATCATGTTTTCTAAACATGTAACACTCTCTATTTTGTAAATGTGTAAACTAATAATGCAACAATGTTCATAAGTATAAATCTCAATATTGATGATCTAAGTTGAACGTTTAATGTTATGGAGTTGAAGACAAAATTTCTGTTACGTGCTCATCAGTGGCGGATCCAAGATTTTTAGATACTCCAATTTCATATGACTGAACATAAAAAATTTCGGGTCGGTTCGATAGTTCGGATCGGGTAAGGTTTATCACATACTAAATACCAAATTCAAGTATAAAACATCAAAAGCTGATTCAGTGTAATCAAACCCAATTTATGTAATCAAACCCAATTTATATATAACAAACAGATAGTCAATTAACAGTATTCAAATATCAACAATGCTGACTAATTAAAGTTATTTAACAGTATAACAAACAGATAGTCAATTAAAGTATTCAAATAACATAATCTCAATTCGTTGTGTAATAAATAGTCAATTAAAGTATTCAAAGAACATAATCTCAATTGGTTGGGCAATACACATATCTAACAAAAAGTTGTGAGCTTAGATTAAGTCTAAACAGATTCGGTCAAATTTAGAAATCAGAAACACATTAAGATTAACCTGTCGGTGGAGGCGGAGCCGCGGAGGAGGGCGGCGATGTCGGCAATCGGCGGAGGTGAGTGGAGACGATTTGTCACTTGTTCTCTGAGTCTCTGACTGTGGTGTGGAGGTGATTCATTTGTTTTGTTATAACCCTAAATGGGTTTTACATTAAAGAAAAAAAACAAAAAGAGAAATAAAAAAACGGAACAAAAAGTGTTAATTGTGCCTTATACAAGATTCGAACCCGGGTGTCTTGGGGAGAATAATGCAGACATAACCAGTGGAGAACCAAGACTTTTTTGTTTATGGGTTCCCTTTATATTTTACTTATGGGTTCTTTTTTAGTTTTTTATATATATTTACACTAAAAATTAAAAATCGAATGAATTCCTAAGAACCCGTACTTTCTTAATGGGTCCGCCTCTGGTGCTCATTAACCATGTCATCACCATGCACACCATTTCCTTATGCATTTTTTTTCTAGTAGTATTCCTTAACTTAGCAATAGTGAGCGGGTTAGTGGTTCCTCCATGTTTCCGTTTGTTATTTCCAGTAAGCCTACAAATGGAAATGCTGATTTAGTCCAACTCTCTCTAAATATTCTATCAAGCTTCTCTCTATTTTCTTTAGATCATTTGACAATGATTTGGTTCGTATCAATTTATTATATTCTACTAACAAGTTTATGTATGACTTTCACTAATGAGTAGATTTGCGGGGCATCTTTATGTCGTATCATACATGTTAGCACGTATTAGTGCAATGTTGAGTAAACTTCCGTTTTGCTCCCTATGGTTTGGTCATTTTAACAGTTTTGCTCCAATAGTTTAAAAATAGCCATTTTCCTCCCTGATCTTTCGAGTTTGTCGCCAGTTTCCTCCCTAATGGAGTTAGAGGCTGGGAGCAAAATGAATATAAGTTAGAAAAATCAGGGAGGAAAATGGCTATTTTTAAACTATTGGAGTAAAACCGTTAAAATGACCAAACCATAGGGAGCAAAACGAAAGTTTAATCTTATATGTTTAAAAGGCTAAAAGCTAATTCATTATGTATTTTTATTTTATCTTTATATTATGTGGATGATTATATTAATGTTTAAGAAAGTATAGCTAAATTTGTCAATTTGACTAAAAACATCAAACATTGCAAATTCCATATGTATAACTATAGATAATATAATATTATATCACTAATAGTATTTAAATACGTGTTTATATAATAATCAGATACTTTTTTAATAGTATTTAAATACGTGTTCATGTCACATGCACATACTTTATTAATATTTTGACTCATATCACGACCAATTTATACCCTAACGCAACGAGTTTCATAAGTATTACATAATATAACATAATTTCTCAAGTTAAATTATATACCGATAAATACATTTTAACATTCAAATAATAAACTGTAACAACCCGATCTTCGGATTGTTCTATTTCTCGTAAACGTTTGTACTCCGAGGTTCGATTAACGCGATGGATCTAGACTATATTTTAAACATATTTTATAACAATTGATCAACGCATACTATATCGCTATTTAATGCATTTTAAGCACATTTAAACGCTGGTTATCACAATGCTTATCACAAGGCTTATCATAACGCTCATCACAACGCAAACACAAAACGCAGATTGGGTACTTATTTGTTTAGTTACTTGTGATTGCTTGATTTCTTGTTTACTTGTGTGTGTTTATTTTATGTATGGTTACTCGCACACGCTATCGCAACGCAATCTCAACGCAAACGCAACGTAGACTCGAAAACGCAGATTTACTTTTATGCATTTAGTTGTTATAGTGTGATTAGTTGTTTAATATTAAGTGGTTATCAATGCAACGCTTATACGCTCAAACGCTCTCTCACAACTCGCTCAAACACAATGCAACGCTTAACACACGAAACGAAAGTCGGAAAATAACAAAACGCGACTCGTCGGATCGAACGGACCAACGATCGAATGGACTTCCGTCCGGATGACCATCCGCTCTGATGGCCATCTGACCGAAGGGCCATCCGACTGGACAACCCATTCGACCCACTCTCCACCGACTTAAACCCTCCCACTCGCCTATAAATAGTGCCTGTACTCGTCTCTTTCACTGATTTGACATCTCCATCCGACCATTCGCTCCCAAGTCATTCTCAGTCACTTTTCTTTAAGATTTAAGGCTTTTTGGTAAGATTTTCACCTCAAATCTTGTACAATCATCATCACCAAACACTTTTACATCATCTTCTTCATCAAAATCACACATTTTCTCCTCGAAATCACCTGATTTGGAGTTCTTGAAGGTGGTTCTCACTCGGTGTCTTATGAAAACTGTTGTGTGATGTCACCTCATCAAGATTGGTTCAGATCTAAAGGATTTCCACATGATTTAACTAAATCTCAACAAGATTCAATACTTTCTCATTTATATTCTACTTTTCTTCACTTTTCTACTCAAAACCGATGGGATCTTGTAACATCTGTGCTTGTAATCATTGTGAACAGTTCAATTATCAATAAAAAAATGTTATTTGATCCCAATGTTTGTTTGGTTATGTTTTACATTTTTCATGTTTTGACTTTTGTTCAATTTCAAACTCTATATCGCTTTCTGGAGAATTATACGCAAACTGGTGCGAAAACGTAATCAGTTTAACGCGAAAAATACTCCGGAACATCAACATATACTTAACATACCTTAAATAACCTTTACATAACTTATAAATAAGTATTGAAGGCTTTGGTATGGCAAAAACAAGTTAATTCGCCTACAGGGACTAAATTTGACAAACTGTGAAAGTATGCCAATTTGAACTGTAACAGACATTCCAGAACATGACCATAAGTTAAACATACCATAAATATCCTTTACATAGCTTAGAAATAGGCTTTTAGGGGTTCGGTGTGCTAAAATAAACTTTTGGGTCATTCAGGGACTAAAAACGTCAAAAAGTGCACAAGTTTGCACTTTCGCGCATAACTTACGTTCTGAATACATCCGGACATCCAAAAATTTATGTAAGCACTAAAATATTTTATTTTAGTGTTTGGCATAAGAAAAATCCATTCGTCACGCCATTTGGATCGTTTTTCGCGCTTATGCGCATTCCGTCGTAATTAACCGAACATCACGACCGTACGGCCAAACGAACCAACATCCGGCATATTTTTGAGCATGTTTCATGTCCACAATGTTTAGGCATCCTTGTGGAGCCTTGAAAATGGTTTAACGGGCTTCAAACATGTGGAAAATGGACTGAAACATGTGCAGGGACCTATTCTGCCAATTCTGCAGAAATGGGGGCTAGGCGTTACGCGAGGCCCTTTTAGATCAGAAAAAGCTGTTTTAAACAGTTGTTAACAGCTGTTAACCACTCCCAAATCCTTTGCCACATGTTAATCCCTGATGGTGGGGGGCCAACTTGGGTACCAAGGTGTTTCAACAAGTGTACGGATAAGATGGAAGCACAGTATTCGAGGAATGATCCTAACGGTGGTCCAAATCCTATAAATACCCAACCCCCCTTCCTTGAAAAACCCACAAAATCTGATCTAAAAGCTCTAAGTTGAAGCCATTGCTTCATACCTGAGCTACTTGGAATCAAGATTAGCTTTCGGGGACCCTTTGTAAGTGTTCCTTCGTTCTTTTATTCTTTTAGCATTAAAGTCAAACTTTGTTTGACTTTCTGCATTGACCAGTTTATGGTCAATACGAAGTTCATTTGAACTTCATAACGTGATCGTGATCACGATGGTTATAGTCCCTAGTGACACTACCTACTGATTACCACGTTATCTAGGCTCAGTGACGAGTCGTAGTTTCGGCCAAAATGCGCATTCTTGCGTATTTTGTAACCAAACTACTCTTAGGTATCAAAACCGTTTGTTTTGATACCAAACCTATTTTCTAAACTTAGTTAAGCATGTTTTAACATGCTTAGCTCGTCACTTTTAGTTTAGTGCTTATATAGGGTCGTAAGGTAAGCGATCTAAACAATCGCTTATACTTTCGAACCCGACCCGTTTGGTCGATCATTAGGATCCGACCAAACACATTAGGTGACCATAGTATATAGGGAATAACCTTCCGAGGTTATACCTAATGGTCACGACGTTTAGTTAGTTGTATGATAGGTAGTTTATATGCCTTAGGTAAATTACCAAAATACCCCGTTGACGCCAAAATTCATTTCGAACATATGTAACATAACTTTTGACATCTAAACTGATTTGGCAACAATATTAGACATGTTAAGGCATATTTTACTTATCATAGGGCTAGTTAGGCGGTCCGAACGCGTTTCACGCGAACGACGCGTTAAAGTAGCATAAGCTACCTAAACGGGTCGTAATGGGTCGTAAGCACTTAGGATAGGTTTCATTGTAGTATGTAGGCCTTGTTAAACCATATTACATGAGTTCCCCTACTCATTTGGTTTACGAGCCCTCATTCTATCCAATCCTCCGATTTTGGGTCCGGTATATTAACATAGTTACCTATATTAGGTGCCGTTTGATATCCGTGATCTCTAGCATTGTTTGGTTGTTACTCAAGGACTACTAAGCAATCTCAAGTGAGTACATAGACCCCTCTTTTACTGTTTTCCAAACTGTTTTGGGGTGAAACACATGTGCCTACTTGTTACTTTCATGCTTTCCTGTTTTCACATCATATACTTGCTATGTTCGTTAGTACATTTATAGTACATGATTTACATTACATTGTTTTACTTTACATTGTTTTGCTGTGTATGTTGACTGATAGCATACTTAGTACATTGTTTTACTTTACATTTCTGCTATGTATGTTGACTGATAGCATGCTAGCACATTGATTTACATGACTTTTCTGCTTTGTATGTTAACTTAGCATACTTAGTACATTGTTTTCATATAACATGTTTACATTTGCTATAACATTTGGTTTGCACAAACGGGACTTATATACGTTCATTAACATTAGCTACGCCGCTCGGTAGTAAGTAGTGGTACCATAGGACTTGACAAATCCCATTCCTGACATCCCGGGTTTGTTTGGATGTAAGGAATGACTGAATCCGAAAACATTTCTTTGATAACCTTGACTAAAAGGGTTATCCGACTGTCTCAAGGCTTGAATGTATGCGTTAACTTACCACATAAATGTTTGTATCAATAAAACATGCATTTACATTGCAAAACATAACTTTTTGATATATTCAAAATACTTTGTTTTGTACATTTCTACATTTGGTTTATGTGACAATACTTTACTTACAATACATAACATTTGTTACACATTACTTGACTACATTTGGACTTTTTAACATTTGACATGGCTTATACAAGGACTTTTTGACAATTGGTTTAAACATGGACTTTATACATTGGTGGTTTGTTTAAGTGATTTAAGTAATGAGACGTGTGTAATATGATACAAGCATGGTGGATACGCCGCTGGTACTTCCTATATATAAGTGTTTGTATGGTATTACATATCGTAGCGTTATTTGAATCATTTCAATTTGGACATATAACATTTTATACAAATAACATATCTTTCACAAGACATTCCTTTACAAACAACTTATTTTATACAACTCATTTTACTTGGTTATTCATTTAACCATGTATTATCCTTTTATGTATACATATCATCTGATCTTATCACTTTTTAAATGATTTACAAAACAAAACAATTTACAAGGTTCATGACTAAATTTTATTAAACATTTTCTTAAACTTAAGTCATGAATCCTATTTTCACAAAACCTATGTATCTCACAGGCATTTTTATGCTGACGTACGTATTTTCACATGTGTTTTCAGTAGCTTTTGCATAGGATGATGATCGTGACACTAGGGCGGCCCTGTGCCTTAGAGACTTAAAATGAAGATAGACTTAGTTTAATTATGTTATGCACTCTTTGTTTCGTGTTTAAGACAATGTAACTCTCATGTTTAATAAATAAAATATAACTTTGTATGCCATGGTTGTGAAACAATAATTCTGTTACAACACTCCCCGACGTTTCCGCCACGTTTGATTGTTCCACGTGGTCTGGGTGTGACAGAAGAGTTGGTATCAGAGCCAATGGTTATAAGGAATTAGGTTATTAGTAATGCTTTGACCTAGACTATAACCTTTCTAGGACCCCAACACAAGTTATCTTGTGTTTAGATTTTTAAAACATGCACTTCACCTATCCTTAGGTGATAACCACAACGGGAACATCAGGTTCGAATCCGCTTTGAAAACTAATCATCTGTTCTAGGATGATTGGTTACAAGGTTTTGAACCCTCTGTTATATGGTTTTGAACCCTTCCAGTTTGATTTTTGGCCTTGTACCTTCTAAGTTTTCAAAATCTCGTCAAAGTTTTGGGTTTTAAATAGTGTGAACACGTGCAAATTGGAAGAGTGAATGCCTGTAGCTTGGGTTTTCTGTCTAAGGCTAGAGTGTTCGTACAAATCCACATAATCGGACCAGTCACTCTTACCTGGGAACTCTTGGGGTGAGTGTTCACTATAGGCGAGCATGTCTTCACGATACATTATTTTTGACCCATTTACTTTGATTTGTCACTGTGTGTCGCTTGTTTGCTTTGCGATGCGGACGAATGACCACTATCTTTGTTTTTGTTGATTTTGTTTCATCTCATTCTCTTCATCCAATCATCTCACTCGTTTCCTTTCATGTTTCCTCTTTTAGAATGCCTCCTCGACGCGAAAATCAGATAGCGACTGCCGAACTGGCAGAAATCATTGCACAGCAAATGGCTGCTGCATTCCCAAACCTCTTTGCTCAATGGAACCAAGCCAACAACAACAACAATGCTCCATGCAATTTCAAGAATTTTAACTCGGCTAAACCACTCAAGTTTAGTGGTTCTGAGGGAGCGACTAGGCTTCTTCAATGGCTCGAGAGCATTGAGAATACTTTCTGTCATGTGCAGTGTCCTGACAATCGCAAGGTCGAGTTTTCTTCGAGTGTGTTTCAGAAGAGGGCTCTTACGTGGTGGAACGGGGTTATGAGAGATTGTGGTGCAGAAGTTGCTCTAGCACAGACATGGGCTGAACTTAGGGCCCTTATGATGAGGGAGTTCTGTCCTCATCATGAACTGCGAGCTTTGGAGAGAGAGTTTGATGACTTGAAACAAGATAGTGGCGAGCACAGGGCGTATACTGATAGATTTGAGGAGTTGAGTCTGCTTTGCCCGACTATGGTTACCCCACTCGACAAGGCTATCGAAAGGTACATCGACGGCCTACCTGACTCAGTGCAAGACATCATTACTGGTAGTAACCCTACCACACTCTGTCAGGCGATCGAGTTAGCAGCGACATTGACTGAGTCGCAGGTTCGAAAGGGAAAGCTGCACAGAAAGGGTGACAAAGGTAAGAAGCAGTCGTCTGACAAAGAAGATAGCAAGAAAGGTCAAAACAAGAAGGGAAAGGATTATGGTTCCTCAAGGGGGTCTAGGAAGCGAAAGGCTTCCCAAAACTATGCCGTTACTGCAAAGGCTCAAGCTGCACCAAATCAGCCTGCGCAACCACTAGCCAAGAAGCCATATCTTGGCAATGCACCTTTGTGCAACAGGTGTAACGGCCATCACCTACCACATCTCCAATGTCGTCATTGCACTAACTGCGGAAGAAATGGTCATCTTGCCGCTACGTGCCGCATTCCTGTCAACCAGAACCAGGCAGTTCAGAACCAAGCCCAACAAGTTGCTCAGCCTCTTGCTCAGCAACAAGGTCAAGCTGCACGACCTCATTTTCCTCCTGGTTCGTGCTACAATTGTGGGGATCTGACCCACTATAGAAACCGGTGCCCAAGGCTAGCAAACCAGAATCAGAATCCAAATCAGAATCAGGCTCAGGCTCGAGGTTGAGTTTTCAACATGAATGCACAGGAGGCACAAGCGGACAATGAAGTGGTGAACGGTACGTTCTTTATTAATAATCAGCCTGCATCTGTTCTTTTTGATTCGGGTGCTGATAAGAGTTTTGTGTCATTATCTTTTGAGCCATTGCTTCGCGTGTCTAGAACGAAACTAGGAAAACCCTTGACAGTAGAAGTTGCTAGTGGTGAACCCATTGTTCTTAATTCTGTTCTTCGCAACTGCCAGTTGAACCTTAACGACCATCTTTTTCCTATTGACCTCACGCCTATGCAACTTGGAAGCTTCGACATTATTATGGGTATGGATTGGTTAGCCAAGCATCGCGCAGAGGTAGTTTGTTTTGAGAAGATCGTTCGTGTGCCGCTTCCGACAGGGGAGATCCTACAGGTTCATGGTGAGAAACCTACTGGTGGTCTCAAACTCATGTCTTGTTTTAAAGCTCGGAAGTATCTGCGAAAGAACTATGTGGCCTTTTTGGCACATGTTGTAGCAGATAAGGGCGAAGGTAAGTCTATTCAAGATATCCCTATTGTTCAGGATTATCCTGAAGTATTTCCTGAAGAGTTACCTGGTCTACCCCCAGCACGCCAAGTCGAGTTCCGTATTGATCTCGTACCTGGTGCAAATCCCATTGCCAGAGCTCCATATCGTCTTGCACCGTCTGAGATGCAAGAGTTTTCTAAGCAGCTCCAAGAGCTCTCTGACAAAGGTTTTATCCGTCCTAGTTTTTCACCTTGGGGTGATCCCGTTCTTTTTGTCAAGAAGAAGGATGGATCTTTTAGGATGTGTATCGATTATCGTGAGCTTAACAAGCTTACCATCAAGAATCGATATCCCCTACCTCGCATTGATGATCTCTTTGATCAGTTACAGGGCGCTTCTTATTTTTCGAAGATTGATCTACGTTCTGGGTATCATCAACTTCGTGTGCATGAGGAAGATATTCCCAAGACAGCGTTCCGCACTCGATATGGGCATTATGAGTTCACAGTTATGCCATTCGGTATGACTAATGCTCCTGCTGTTTTCATGGACTTAATGAATAGGGTCTGCAAGCCTTATTTGGATCAGTTTGTCATTGTTTTTATTGATGACATCTTGATATACTCTAAGACGCGAGCTGATCACGAGCAACATCTTCGTCTTACTCTGGAACTCCTAAAGAAAGAACAACTTTTCGCCAAATTCTCCAAGTGTGAATTGTGGCTTAAAGAAGTTCAATTTTTAGGACATATTGTCAACGAACAAGGTATTCATGTAGATCTCTCCAAGATCAGTGCGATTAAGGATTGGGATACGCCTACTACTCCTACTGAAGTTCGTTCTTTTCTTGGTCTTGCGGGTTATTACCGCCGCTTCATTGAAAACTTCTCAAAGATTGCAGTTCCTCTAACTGCTCTAACTCAGAAGAACAAACCCTTTGATTGGGGATTCAAACAAGAGGAAGCTTTTCAAAATTTGAAGCAAAAGCTTTGTGACGCGCCTGTTTTGACTTTTCCTGAGGGCAATGATGATTTCTTCGTTTATTGCGATGCATCTAAATTGGGTCTTGGCTGTGTTCTTATGCAAAGGAACAAAGTCATAGCATATGCATCGAGGCAGTTGAAGATACATGAGAAAAACTACACCACTCATGATCTTGAGTTAGGTGCAGTTGTCTTCGCTCTTAAAATCTGGAGACACTATTTGTACGGTACAAAATGTGTGGTTTTCACGGACCACAAAAGTCTTCAGCATATCTTCAATCAGAAAGAACTCAACACGAGGCAACGACGTTGGGTGGAGCTTCTAAACGACTATGACTGCGAAATTCGCTACCATCCTGGTAAGGCGAATGTCGTAGCCGATGCATTGAGTCATAAGGAATGTACTAAGCTTCACTGTGTTCATGTTCAATCTGATATTCAAGCTCGATCCGATATCCAAGCACGCATTTCTCAGGCTCAACAATCTTGTGTTTCACAAGGTTTGATGGATAAGGAATTTCCCTATCACATAACTCCTGATCTGGAACTGAAGGACAATGGATCATATTACTTCGTGGACCATTTGTGGGTCCCAAGCCAAGATAATCTTCACACCTTGCTTATGGATGAAGCCCATAAGTCTCCTTATTCTGTTCATCCTGGTTCAGATAAGATGTATAAGGATCTTCGTATTCAGTATTGGTGGCCTGGTATGAAGAAAGACATTGCCTTATATGTATCAAAATGCCTTACTTGTCTTAAGGTTAAGGCTAAACATCAGCGTCCTTCTGGTTTATTGGTGCAACCAGAGATCCCAGTTTGGAAATGGGAAAACATTACTATGGATCTCATTACCAAACTTCCACGCACAAAGAAAGGTCATGATGCCATCTGGGTAGTTGTTGATCGTCTTACAAAGTCAGCGCATTTCTTGCCAATCCGTGAGGATTTTTCTGCTGACAAACTTGCTAAGATCTATGTGGATGAAATTGTAGCTCGACATGGTGTTCCTTTGAACATCATTTCTGACAAAGATGCTCGCTTCACTTCTCATTTTTGGAGAACCATGCAATCTGCTATGGGGACCCAACTTAATCTGAGCACAGCTTATCATCCGCAAACGGATGGTCAATCTGAAAGAACAATCCAGACTCTGGAGGATATGCTTAGAGCTTGTGTGATCGATTTTGATGGTAGTTGGGATTCACATCTTCCGTTGATTGAATTCTCCTACAACAACAGTTATCACTCCAGCATCAACATGGCTCATTTCGAGGCTCTCTATGGTCGAAAATGTCATTCACCAGTCTGCTGGAATGAGATCGGTGAGGCTCAGCTTACTGGACCTGCCCTCATTTTAGAGACAACTGATAAGGTTAAGAAAGTTCGTGATAACCTTCAGACAGCTAGATGCCGTCAAAAGAGTTACGCGGACCTAAAACGCAAGCCCTTGGATTTTCAAGTCAGTGATCGTGTATTACTTAAGGTCTCACCTTGGAAAGGTGTGATCAGATTTGGAAAGAAAGGAAAACTTGCACCGAGATACGTTAGACCATTCAAGATCGTCGAAAGAATCGGTAAGGTAGCCTACAGACTTGAGTTACCTCCTGAACTTGGAAATGTTCATCCAACCTTTCACGTGTCCAATCTCAAGAGGTGTTTAGCTGATGAGAACCTCCACATACTGCTTGACGAAATTCGTGTTGATAAAACACTGAAATTTGTTGAGAAGCCAATAGAAATCATGGAACGTGAAGTCAAGTGGCTTAAACGCAAGCGCATTCCTTTGGTCAAAGTTTGCTGGGAATCTAAACGTGGACCCGAGTTTACTTGGGAACGCGAAGATCAAATGAAGGCGAAGTATCCGCATCTATTCCCACGAGTTTCCTCTAAATAAATTTCGGGACGAAATTTCCACAAGTAGGGGAGACTGTAACATCTGTGCTTGTAATCATTGTGAACAGTTCAATTATCAATAAAACAATGTTATTTGATCCCAATGTTTGTTTGGTTATGTTTTACATTTTCATGTTTTGACTTTTGTTCAATTTCAAACTCTATATCGCTTTCTGGAGAATTATACGCAAACTGGTGCGAAAACGTAATCAGTTTAACGCGACAAATACTCCGTAACATCAACATATACTTAACATACCTTAAATAACCTTTACATAACTTAGAAATAAGTATTGAAGGCAAGTATGGCAAAAACAAGTTAATTCGCCTACAGGGACTAAATTTGACAAACTGCGAAAGTATGCCAATTTGAACTGTAACAGACATTCCGGAACATGACCATAAGTTAAAAATACCATAAATATCCTTTACATAGCTTAAAAATAGGCTTTGAGGGGTTCGGTGTGCTAAAATAAACTTTTGGGTCATTAAGGGACTAAAAGCGTCAAAAAGTGCACAAGTTTGCACTTTCGCGCATAACTTACGTTCTGAATACATCCTGACATACAAAAATTTATGTAAGCACTAAAATATTTTATTTTAGTGTTTGGCATAAGAAAAATCTATTCGTCACACCATTTGGATCGTTTTTTGCGCTTATGCGCATTCCGTCGTAATTAACCGAACATCACGACCGTACGGCCAAACGAACCAACATCTGGCATATTTTTGAGCATGTTTCATGTCCAAAATTTTTAGGCATCCTTGTGGAGCCTTGAAAATGGTTTAACGGGCTTCAAACGTGTGGAAAATGGACTGAAACATGTGCAGGGACCTATTCTGCCAATTCTGCAGAAATGGGGGCTAGGCGTGACGCGAGGGGCCTAGGCGTCACGCGAGGCCCTTTCAGATCAGCAAAAGCTATTTTAAACAGCTGATAACAGCTGTTAACCACTCCCAAATCCTTTGCCACATGTTAATCCCTGATGGTGGGGGGCCAACTTGGGTACCAAGGTGTTTCAACAAGTGTACGGATAAGATGGAAGCATAGTATTCGAGGAACGATCCTAACGGTGGTCCAAATCCTATAAATACCCAACCCCCCTTCCTTGCAAAACCCACAAAATCTGATCTAAAAGCTCTAAGTTGAAGCCATTGCTTCATACCTGAGCTACTTGGAATCAAGATTAGCTTTCAGGGACCCTTTGTAAGTGTTCCTTCGTTCTTTTATTCTTTTAGCGTTAAAGTCAAACTTTGTTTGACTTTCTGCATTGACCAGTTTATGGTCAATGTGAAGTTCGTTTGAACTTCATAACGTGATCGTGCTCACGATGGTTATAGTCCCTAGTGACTAGACCTACTAATTACCACGTTATCTAGGCTCAGTGACGAGTCGTAGTTTCAGCCAAAATGCGCATTCTTGCGTATTTTGTAACCAAACTACTCTTAGGTATCAAAACCGTTTGTTTTGATACCAAACCTGTTTTCTAAACTTAGTTAAGCATGTTTTAACATGCTTAGCTCGTCACTTTTAGTTTAGTGCTTATATAGGGTCGTAAGGTAAGCGATCTAAACAATCGCTTATACTTTCGAACCCGACCCGTTTGGTCGATCATTAGGATCCGACCAAACACATTAGGTGACCATAGTATATAGGGAATAACCTTTCGAGGTTATACCTAATGGTCACGACGTTTAGTTAGTTGTATGATAGGTAGTTTATATGCCTTAGGTAAATTACCAAAATACCCCGTTGACGCCAAAATTCATTTCGAACATATGTAACATAACTTTTGACATCTAAACTGATTTGGCAACAATATTAGACATGTTAAGGCATATTTTACTTATCATAGGGCTAGTTAGGCGGTCCGAACGCGTTTCACGCGAACGACGCGTTAAAGTAGCATAAGCTACCTAAACGGGTCGTAATGGGTCGTAAGCACTTAGGATAGGTTTCATTGTAGTATATAGGCCTTGTTAAACCATATTACATGAGTTCCCCTACTCATTTGGTTTACGAGCCCTCATTCTATCCAATCCTCCGATTTTAGGTCCGGTATATTAACATAGTTACCTATATTAGGTGCCGTTTGATATCCGTGATCTCTAGCATTGTTTTGTTGTTACTCAAGGACTACTAAGCAATCTCAAGTGAGTACATAGACCCCTCTTTTACTGTTTTCCAAACTGTTTTGGGGTGAAACACATGTGCCTACTTGTTACTTTCATGCTTTCCTGTTTTCACATCATATACTTGTTATGTTCGTTAGTACATTTATAGTACATTATTTACATTACATTGTTTTACTTTACATTGTTTTGCTATGTATGTTGACTGATAGCATACTTAGTACATTGTTTTACTTTACATTTCTGCTATGTATGTTGACTGATAGCATGCTAGCACATTGATTTACATGACTTTTCTGCTTTGTATGTTAACTTAGCATACTTAGTACATTGTTTTCATATAATATGTTTACATTTGCTATAACATTTGGTTTGCACAAACGGGACTTATATACGTTCATTAACATTAGCTACGCCGCTCGGTAGTAAGTAGTGGTACCATAGGACTTGACAAATCCCATTCCTGACATCCCGGGTTTGTTTGGATGTAAGGAATGACTGAATCCGAAAACATTTCTTTGATAACCTTGACTAAAAGGGTTATCCGACTGTCTCAAGGCTTGAATGTATGCGTTAACTTACCACATAAATGTTTGTATCAATAAAACATGCATTTACTTTGCAAAACATAACTTTTTGATATATTCAAAATACTTTGTTTTGTACATTTCTACATTTGGTTTATGTGACAATACTTTACTTACAATACATAACATTTGTTACACATTACTTGACTACATTTGGACTTTTTAACATTTGACATGGCTTATACAAGGACTTTTTGACAATTGGTTTAAACATGGACTTTATACATTGGTGGTTTGTTTAAGTGATTTAAGTAACGAGACGTGTGTAATATAATACAAGCATGGTGGATACGCCGCTGGTACTTCCTATATATAAGTGTTTGTATGGTATTACATATCGTAGCGTTATTTGAATCATTTCAATTTGGACATATAACATTTTATACAAATAACATATCTTTCACAAGACATTGCTTTACAAACAACTTATTTTATACAACTCATTTTACTTGGTTATTCATTTAACCATGTATTATCCTTTTATGTATACATATCCTCTGATCTTATCGCTTTTTAAATGATTTACAAAACAAAACAATTTACAAGGTTCATGACTAAATTTTATTAAACATTTTCTTAAACTTAAGTCATGAATCCTATTTTCACAAAACCTATGTATCTCACAGGCATTTTTATGCTGACGTACCTATTTTCACATGTGTTTTCAGGAGCTTTTGCATAGGATGATGATCGTGACACTAGGGCAGACCTATGCCTTAGAGACTTAAAATGAAGATAGACTTAGTTTAATTATGTTATGCACTCTTTGTTTCGTGTTTAAGACAATGTAACTCTCATGTTTAATAAATAAAATATAACTTTGTATGCCATGGTTGTGAAACAATAATTCTGTTACAACACTCCCCGACGTTTCCGCCACGTTTGATTGTTCCACGTGGTCGGGGTGTGACAGATCTGGACTCAATCTGACTTTAGACTTGTTCCTTAGTCTAAAGTCGGCTTGAAAATGGATTTCCACCTGAGAGATGACCTATTAACGGGTTGAACATGAAACTCCATTAAGAACAGTGAGGCTGATCAAATGGGGTGGTTCCCTTCCGATCGAACGAGCTGGACTTGGTGAGCTTTTCCGTTGTCTAACACGTCGTCACACCGTCTCCGTTAACGTAAAACCCTTTTACTTAGAAAATTTTACAAACTTTCAAAACGACAGAACGCTCACTCGAATGGCCATCCGATCGGATGACCATCCGCTCGGATGACCATCCGCTCGGATGGGAACTCAACCACACGACATCCCGTTTCACGAACTGTTCAACACTTATGCTTCTGTTTACGTAATCAGGCTAACTCAACGCACTCCCTTCAATCCAACCGACTGTGTTTATCTATTAAACACACACTGTGAGTATACTCGAACCCTTTTTCTCTTAACTCACTTTTGGGTGTTACATACGTTCTCTATATCAAAACACAAGGCACACTATACTAAACGCTTTACAAACACTATCTCTTAAACACGCACTGTGAGTATACTCGAACCCTTTTTCGCTTAACGCACTTTTGGGTGTTACATACGTTCTCTATATCAAAAAACAAGGCACACTATACTAAACGCTTTACAATCGCTAACCGCTCTCGCATGCTATATGTGATTCGATGAATGCTTATATGTTATGTTTACACAGTGGTTACTGCTTGCGTACCTTAGCAACGATAGTACTATAGTTTGGACTCAGCACCTGTTTATTCAGGGGTTGTTAAGGTTGTTACTTCACGTGTTCACAGTGTTGGACATGTGTCGCGCATTCTACAACTCGCAGTCATTGGCAGTGTTAGTGTTATTGTCGATAGCTTACTTGATTCTCAACTCTACGTGTTACATGCTGGTTATGCGTAAACGCTTTTATACTATATACTATGCAAACTTGTGTACTCACCTTTATATTTTATGTATTGACTTTTATTTTAACGTATGTGACATGTTGATTGGATGTCCTTGCTGCAAACAAATAGGAAGTCTAGAAACTCACCTAAATAAATCTGAGTTGTTGGAATAACATTTGTTTTTGAGACTGAATATTTGTAATGACTGTTATGCTTTATTTGTTTAATAGTATGGGATATTGAACCTTAAAAAAATATTTTCATTAATAGTTGTTATTGATTCTCATGAACAATCTGTTTCACTCAGTGCCACGCCCCGATGATTTCGCCATCAGTTGGGGTGTGACAGATTTGTATCAGAGCCATAACTATAGGGAATTAGGTAGAATTTCTTGACTCGATCTAGTCTGGAATCTAGTCATGTAGAATTGACCTAGTCTATAGTCTAATTTCCCAACGAGACCCATTTTGTGTGAATTCTATCGCTTATGCAAAACTAGGGATACTCGTATGAATTGGAACAACTAGCACAAAGTGAGTTACTTCGCACCAGTGAAACATCTCGTATGAAGTAGATCATGTTGCCTGAGTTGTACGCTTCGTACGAAGTATGCCAGCTTTTACTAAAAAGCTAAACTGCCTTTCCAAAGGCAACTATGCATAGCCTTTCCTAAGGCTGACACAATACACACGTTGGATACTCGGATAACACAAACGAGTGATTACATCGAGATTAGGTGTGAAAACCAGGAACTCTCGATGAGACCACTCACCTCGTTTACTCTCAGCACGAGAAACTCTCGTTGAGTCATAAGTAAATCCCCATCTCAGCGAAGTTCTCCCTATCTCTATCTCGTGGTTGTTTAACCACAATCAGGAGTGAAGCTGTTAAGTTAGGGGTGAAACCCGCATCTTAATAACCCGTTCCACTCTCTAAAATGTTTTTTTTTACAAAACTCTTACCAAAGTCTCGACCATTCCGACAACTCGAGTCACGTAGTAACTGGAAGGATGAATGCCGTTCACTGCATTGCGGTGAGAGAGCATAGTCTATTAGGCCAAAGCGTGTACTCGAAACTGTTGGGAATAATTGAAACACTTTGGGCAGTCAACACCTCAAAACCCAGGGTACTCTATTATTTTCAAGCCTGCAATTGCTGATTTTTACGTGTTGTTGGATTTTAATGTGTTTATGTGTTTTAAATTTGTGTTTTATGATTTCGATTTATCGCATTTCTCGCTCTCCGCCAAACTCATGTAAAACTCGCACAGCGCTCCTAATCTAAAACGTTAACTAATCGAAAACACAACTAAAACACGCAACTCTTCTAATCGCGAACCATCATACGCTACAGTACTTGCTGATATATGCTACACTATTCACTCACGCTACTCGCTATCATTCGCAACTCTCGAACGGGCAACGCAGCTTTGAAGGATAGGTGAATATGTGCAAAATATGTGCTTACGTACTTATGTGCTTACGTGCTTATGTGCCTATGTGATTGTGTGCCTGTGTGATTATATGCCTACGTGTTATGGGATTGTGCGCTTTATATGAAATAATAATAGTAAATATGTGGTATAAAACGCTAAACTATTACCTACGACAACATAATCGAATCTCATTTGATGACATATGTCATCATTTGGTTCGCATACTCAACGTGCCGCTCGACGAAACCATGCTGACAAGCGCATCGCCTCACCGGTGGCCAAGGAAATTGCTAAAGTCATACCTCAGATCGTCAGTGAGATCAACGAGGTCAGCAGAAAATCGTCTGTCAAATCAAAGAGCGACACTCCGAAAGCACCCTTCAGCTTTAAGCAATTCAAGGCATGCGGTCCCGCAAACTTCACTGGTGAAGATGGACCCAGTGCTATGTTCCAGTGGTTTGACTCTATCGAGGTCACTTTCAGGCAAATTGGATGCCCAAAAAATCTGCGTACTGTTAATGCAACTGGAGTTTTTCAGTCCAGGGCTCTGGACTGGTGGACTAGTGGACTACTGAGCGCAACAGGCGCGACAACGATTCAGCTTGTGGCCATTCTTGGGAGGAAATCAAGGAGCTTATGATGAAGGAGTTGTGTCCTCCTCATGTAGTTCAAAAGTTGGAGAATGAATTTTGGCATATCAAACAAGATGGAGGTGACAACGCTGGTCTCACCGCTCGCTTCAAGCAGCTCAGTATTATCTGTCCTAGTCAGGTGGCAACGCCTGAAATGATAATCAAGAAATACATTCGAGCTCTTCCAGATTGTGTAGCTGATTTTGTTCAAGCAGCTAAACCCGCCACTATCGAGTAAACCTACCAACTCGCAGCTGAGATCAATGTTAAGCGAGTTCAAGCTGGAATTTTCAAAACTGCTACCAAGAGTCTTCATCAAGCTACCAACTCTCAAGCTTCTAAGTCTAATCGACGTGATTGCAAGAGGAAAAACAACGCCAAGAACAACGTAGTGGTTTCATCGCCGCCCAACCCTCAGCCTCAACTAGCTACAACTACCAATGCACCGCCAGCTAAGCGTGCGTACACTGGTACTCATCCTTTGTGCCCTACGTGCACTTATCATCACCCAGCTGGGATAGCTTGTCGTTTCTGTGTTAATTGCAATCACTATGGACACCTCACCTCAAACTGTCGCACTGGCCCTCGCCATCAAGCTCTTCAAGTTCCTGCTCTACCGCCAGCTCAACTCCGTGCTCCCCAAGTTAATCAAGCACTCCCTGCACCAGTTGTTAATGCGCGTGCCTGCTATGTATGTGGTGATCCTAACCACTTTGCAAATGTCTGCCCGAATCGCACTGTCAAACAAGAGCAGCAGCAGCCGCAGCAGCAACAATAGCAACAACCACAGTAGCAACAGTAACAACAACAGCCAGCAGCAGCCCGCGGAAGAACCTTCAATATCAATGTCCGCCAGGCTTAGACTGACAACAACGTTTTCAATGGTATGTTTCTCGTTAACGGTATTTATGCTTTGTGTTTGTTTGATACTGGAGCCGATAAATGTTTTGTGCCATTTGAATTCGAAAAGCTCCTAAAACGTAAACGCGCTAGACTCCCAACAAAGTTCGATGTAGAAATCACCATCGGAAGAACCGTCACTATCGATTCTGTTCTACGTGATTGTATTCTTGAACTCAACAATCACATCTTCCCTATCGATCTTATCCCGATGCAGCTTGGTAGTTTCGATGTCATAGTAGGCATGGATTTTCTCTGGAAAATTGTGCTGAAGTCGTTTGTTTCGAAAAGATGATTCGCTTTTCTCTTTCAAACGGTGATCAACTATGTGTCTACGGCGAAGTATCCTCGAAGGAATTGAAGTTGATGTCTTGTATTCAAGCAAGCAAGTATATCCGAAAGGACTACTTGGCTTTCTTAGCTCATATTGTAGTAGCGGAGAAGGAAAAGGAAAAGAAAGTCGTGAAAGACGTCCCCGTTGTTTGTGAATTTCCTAACATTTTTCCTGACTATTTACCTGGTCTAAAATACATTTAATTTACAAAATAAAAAAAAAATTCCCTACTCGCTCGCGGGGCGCGACAGCTTCAGGTAAGGCTGTCGCGGGCCGCGACAGCTTGGCCACGAGGCCGCACTCGGGGATGCCACGTGTCCCACTCCGTGTCGAAGCTAGTCAGTGACTGGCCAAGGCTAGGCCCTACTCCACCTAGCTCGCGGGCCGCGAAGACTTGTCTTTGGCTCTCGCGGGGCACGACAAAGTGTCGATCAGGCACTATAAATAGAGGAGATCGGCATTCATTTGATTTTCGTTCAAAAACTTCGAATCTCTCTCAATCTCTAATAGCAATTATAATACTCGGGTATTATACCCACTAAATTAGTGAAGCTTCTGCCTCGTTGTAAGTATTATAACCCCGGTTACGTATTAGATACTCTGCCTGATTGATCTAGGGCTCCGTAACGCATGTCGAGGCTCTGCCTGACTCAGTCGTTGGAGTTCTGTCTCGGGAGAGGGGTATAGCTAATGTAAATTGGGTTATTATACTAACATCTGTGCATTGTTTAAATTAATAGATTATAACCAGGAAGTCACAAGGAAATACCTAAATTAGCAATGTGAGTAATTCCTCTTTTTGCAAACTATTTTTACAAAACCTCAATTGTTTTAATTTATATTTAACAATGATTGAGTATTTGTAATTCTACAATTATCGTCGGTATGTTGGGGTTTTGTATACAAAATTTGTTGCTACACTGTGAGTAGTAACATTACCACCAGTCAGGATTGACAGTACCCATGGTGGTAATTAAAGTAGATGTAAACAAATGTAATTGTTGGATTGCCATCAATGTTGTAAAATGATAAAACTTGTTTTGATTAAATTGGGATTCACTCACCAGTATTTCCCACTGACAAAATGTTTTTAAAACGCGTTTCAGGTAACAAAATGTGAAAGCCAAATAGAAGCTAGCTGGAGAGCACCGATGGCTTGGAAAAGTGGCTATAAAAGTTACCTAAATAAAGAAGAAGTTTTATTTCAATAAAATAGGGTTTATCCCTATAAACAGATTGTAATGAAAACTTGGGTTTTTCTCATGTATTTATATTTATAAAAATATGTTGTTTTACTCTGATAAACTATTTCCTAACTACGGTCCTGATGTAAATTTCGCTGCCAAATTGATAAACACCGATACCACCGAAACTGGCTCACGGCCGCCCGCTCCCAGGGATAGGGGTCGGGGGTTGCGACACTACACCTGTTGCAAAAGCTCCTTATCACCTCGCACCGTCTGAAATGAGTGAACTTTCGAGTCAACTCAAGGAATTACTTGATAAAGGCTTCATACGCCCTAGCACATCGCCATGGGGCGCACCTGTCCTTTTCATGAAAAAGAAGGATGGATCGTTCCATATGTGCATCGATTATAGGGAACTAAATAAGCTTACTATCAACAATCGCTACCCGCTCCCCTGAATTGACGATTTGTTTGATCAATTGCAAGGTGCTACGTCTTTTTCTAAGATCGATTTACATTCAGGTTATCACCAGTTACGTATTCAGGACCAAGACATCCCGAAAATCGCATTCCGTACTCGTTATGGTCACTATGAATCCGTAGTCATGCCTTTTGGTCTAACTAACGCACCCGCGGTCTTCATGGATTTAATGAACCGTGTGTGTAAATCCTTTCTTGATCGCTTTGTTATCGTGTTTATCGACGATATCCTTATATATTCGAAGTCAAGAGCCGAACATGCGCGACATCTTCGTTTAGTTCTCGAACTTCTCCAAGGAAATCGCCTCTATGCCAAATTCTCCAGGTGTGAATTTTGGCTTGAGGAGGTTCAATTTCTCGGTCATATTGTTAATAATCTAGGCGTTCACATCGATCTCGCGAAGATAGAAGCTGTTAAGAGTTGGATTACACTGAAGTCGCCGTCAGAAGTTCGTTCTTTTCTTGGATTGGCTGGTTATTATCGCCGATTCATCGCTGCTTTCTCTAGAATCGCTGTACCGCTTACCGCTCTAAACCACAAGGATAAACCTTTTGTTTGGGGTTCTGAACAGGAGGAAGCCTTTCAAACTCTTAAGAGTATGCTTTGCAATGCTCCTATACTTACTCTACCTGACGAAAACAACGATTTTTTCATTTATTGTGATGCCTCTAACCTAGGTCTTGGTTGTGGTTTTATGCAACGAGATAAGGTTATCGCGTATGCTTCTCGTCAACTCAAAGTCCATGAGAAAAACTACACAACCCATGATCTCGAACTCGATGCAGTTGTTTTTGCGTTGAAGATTTGGCGACACTACCTCTATGGTACCAAGTGTACGGTCTTCACCGACCACAAGAGCCTACAACATATCTTCAACTAGAAAGAGCTGAACATGCACCAACGCAGATGGGTTGAACTTCTCAACGACTACGACTGTGAGATACGTTACCATCCTGGCAAAGCAAATGTCGTGGTTGATGCTCTTAGTCGACGAAGCTATGTGTATAGTGTTCGCGATACTCAATCCCATAATGATCTCGAGACTCTCATTCACGAAGCGCATCATGTTTGTTTTGCGGAGAATACCTTGAAGGAAGAAAGAATACTTGGAACCGAAAATCAACTAGTGAATTAATCAAATGGTATTTTTCACTATCTCGATCGCATGTGGATCCCTAGTCGTAATAACCTTCGGGAGTTATTGATTACTGAGGCTTACAAATCTCAATTTTCCATTCACCCCGGTTCTGACAAGATGTACCAGGACCTTCGCACCAAGTAATGGTCGCCGGGAATGAAGAAGGATATCGCTTTGTACGTTTTGAAATGCCTGACTTGCTCGAAAGTCAAGGCTGAGCACCAACGACCCTCTGGCTTACTTGAACAACCCGAAATCCCTATGTGGAAATGGGAGAGTATAGCTATGGACTTTATTACGAAACTTCCTCGCACTCCCTCTGGTCATGATAGCATTTGGGTTATCGTGGATTGTCTTACAAAATCCGCTCACTTTTTACCGATACGAGAAGACTTCAAGGTAGAACGATTAGCACGAATCTATACCGACGAAGTTATTTGTCGACATGGGACACCTCGTGACATCATCTCTGACCACGATGGTCGCTTTACATCACGTCTCTAGGAAACTTTTCAATCTGCTCTCGGTACTACTCTTAACCTCAGTACCGCATTTCATCCCCAGACCGACGGTCAGACTGAACGCACGATAAGCACCCTTGAATACATGCTCCGCTCGTGTGTTATAGATTTTGGTGGTAATTGGGATACGCATTTACCTTTAGTAGAATTCTCGTACAATAACAGTTATCATACAGGTATTCAAATGGCACCCTTTGAGGCTTTATATGGAAGAAAATGTCGATCGCCTATTGTGTGGCACGAGATCGGAGACGCACAGATTACCTGTCCTGAGTTACTACAAGAAACGACTGACAAAATCCACCAGATACGAGACAACCTCTTGAAAGCTTGGAGTCGTCAAAAGAGTTACGTCGATAAATGCCGCAAGCCCCTTGAATTCACAGTTGGTGATCACGTACTCCTAAATGTTTCACCTTGGAAGGGAGTGATCCGATTCGGCAAGAAAGGAAAGTTATCGCCACGATACGTGGGTCCCTTTAAGATTCTAGAAAGAATTGGCAAAGTGGCCTACCGACTCGAATTACCGGAGGAAATCAACAACGTACATTCGACTTTCCACGTCTCGGACCTCAAAAAGTGTCTAGCCGAAGATAATTTGCATGTGCCTCTGGAAGATCTGCAAATAAACGAGACTTTCACTTCGTGAAAAAGCCTGTTGAAATCATGGATCGAGAGACCAAGAAGCTTAGATGCTCTCGCATTCCCATAGTCAAGGTTAGATGGGAAGGCAAACGCGGTGCAGAGTTCACTTGGGAACTTGAGAGTGATATGAAGGCTAAATACCCACATCTCTTTGTTACGTCTACTACTTAATTTCGGGACGAAATTCCCTAAAGTAGGGGAGACTGTAACAACCCGATCTTTGGATTGTTCTATTTCTCGTAAATGCTAGTACTCCGAGGTTCGATTAACGCGATGGCTCTAGACTATATTTTAAACTATATTTTAAACATATTTTATAACAATTGATCAACGCATACTATATCGCTATTTAACGCATTTTAAACGCTGGTTATCACAACGCTTATCATAACGCTCATCACAACGCAAACAAAAAACGCGGATTGGTTACTTAATTGTTTAGTTACTTGTGCTTGCTTGATTTCTTGTTTACTTGTGTGTGTTTATTTTATGTACGGTTACTCGCAATCGCTAAAGCAACGCAATCTCAACGCAAACGCAACGCAGACTCGAAAACGCAGATTTACTTTTATGCTTTTAGTTGTTATAGTGTGATTAGTTGTTTAATATTATGTGGTTATCAACGCAATGCTTATACGCTCAAACACTCACTCGCAACTCACTCAAACACAATGCAACACTTAACACACGAAACGAAAGTCGAAAACTAACAAAACGCGACTCGTCGGATCGAATGGACCAATGATCGAATGGACTTCCGTCCGGATGACCATCCGCTCTGATGGCCATCCGACCGAAGGGCCATCCGACTGGACAACCCATCCGACCCACCCTCCACTGACTTAAACCCTCACACTCGCCTATAAATAGTGCATGTACTCGTCCCTTTCACTGATTTGATATCTCCATCCAACCACTCGCTCCCAAGTCATTATCAGTCACTTTTCTTTAAGATTCAAGGCTTTTTGGTAAGCTTTTCACCTCAAATCTTGTACAGTCATCATCTAAACACTTCTACATCATCTTCTTCATCAAAATCACACATTTTCTCCTCGAAATCACCTGATTTGGACTTCTTGAAGGTGGTTCTCACTCGGTTTCTTATGCAAACTATTGTATGATGTCACCTCATCAAGATTGGTTCAGATGTAAAGGATTTCCACACTATTTAACTAAATCTCAACAAGATTTCAACACTTTCTCATCTATATTCTACTTTTCTTCACTTTTCTACTCAAAACCGATGGGATCTGGACTAAATCTGACTTTAGACTTGTTCCTTAGTCTAGAGCTGGCTTGAAAACGGATTTCCACCAGAGAGATGACCGATTAACGGGTTGAACATGAAACTCCATTAAGAACAGTGAGGCTGATCGAATGGGGCGGTTCCCATCCGATCGAACGAGCTGGAATTGGTGAGCTTTTCCGTTGTTTAACACGTCGTCACACCGTCTCCGTTAAAGCAAAACCCTTTTACTTAGAAAATTTTACAAACTTTCAAAACGACAAAACGCTCACTCAAATGGCCATCCGATCAGATGACCATCCGATCGAATGACCATCCGACCAAGCGACCTGCCCTTTATATAATTTTCAAAACTTCAAACATCACACTCATTCGACTGGCTATCCGTTCGAATAGTCATCCGCTCGGATGAGCATCCGATCGAATGGGAAGTCAACCACACGACATCCCGTTTCACGCACTGTTCAACGCTTATGCTGCTGTTTATGTACTCAGGCTAACTCAACGTGCTCCCTTCAATATAACCGACTGTGTTTATCTGTTAAACACGCACTGTGAGTATACTCGAACCCTTTTTCGCTTAACGCACTTTTAGGTGTTACATACGTTCTCTATATCAAAACACAATGCACACTATACTAAACACTTTACAAACGCTAACCGCTCTCACATGTTATATGTGATTCGATGAATGCTTGTATGTTATGTTTACACAGTGATCACTGCTTGCCTACCTTAGCAACGATAGTACTATAGTTTGGACTCAGCACCTGTTTATTCAGGGGTTGTTAAGGTTGTTACTTCACGTGTTCATAGTGGTGGACATGTGTCGCGCATTCTACAACACGCAGTCATTGGCAGTGTTAGTGTCATTGTCGATAGTTTACTTGATTCACAACTCTACGTGTTACATGCTGGTTATGAGTAAACGCTTTTATACTATATACTATGCAAACTTGTGTACTCACCTTTATATTTTATGTATTGACTTTTATTTTAACGTATTGACAGGTTGATTGGATGTCCTTGCTGCAAACAAGTAAGAAGTCTAGAAACTCACCTAAATGAATCTAGGTTGTCGGAACGACATTTGTTTTTGAGACTGAATATTTGTAATGACTGTTATGTTTTATTTGTTTAATAGTTGGATATTGAACTTTAAAAAAAATATTGTCACTAATAGTTGTTATGGATTCTCATGAATAATCTGTTTCGCTCAGTGCCACGCCCCGATAATTCCGCTATTGGTTGGGGTGTGACATAAATGTACTTTACAGACATTACTAAGACCTTGTCCGATGCTCCAACATTATAAGATATCCAACAAAGCCCGTTTAGGATGAAGGAGAAAAAATAAGAGATGGAGAGAAAAGGAGCCACGGAGCAAAGAGGGGGGGGGGATGAGATTCTCGTTAAAAATCTTTTGAGCATGCCGACATAAAGGAGCAAGTATTGCCATGGATTTTGGGATAGAGATGGTCTAATTATACTTAATAAATAAGCAACAGGTTATACTTGTATAACAATTTTATAAAACAAAAATTATTTTTCAATTTTTCTTATTTCGCTATTTCATACTCTATTTTTAAATTTAAAAAAGGGTTAAATAAAGAAAGTGAATCACATCTTATCTCTAGCTATCGTTTTAAATTTACTAAATCTTTAAATCTAACTATTTAATATGTTTTTCCTTTTTTGTTTCAATGATGCAATACGTACTAAATCTTTAAATATAACTATTTTTTTTTCCTTTTAGTTATTTAAACGACCTAAATTATTGGGTTTTTATATAAAAAAAATATAAAACCACCTAAAGTCACAAAATTACTCACAAATCTTAAATTATTGGGTTATATTAGTTTTTTTCTTACTATAATAATAAAAAGGGTAAATTACTTTTTGAGTCCCTGTGTTTTATGTGTTTTAACTAGTTAAGTCCAAAAGCAAAAAGTTTAACGACCTGAGTCCCCATAAGAATTTTCTTTAACCATTTGAGTCCAAATTTCTAACACTGTTAAAATTATTTTGTTAACTTTTGTTAAATGACCAAATTACCCTTTTAATTAAAAAAACCATTTTATTATTAAATATATATACATTCCCTAAATCATATCCAGATCATAAGTCATACCAAATTTCTCCAGAACTTTCTCTCTCTCTCTCTACCTAAACCATCTCCATCCCACTACCACACCTCCACCATCAACACCACCGTCGCCACACCATCAACACCACCGTCGCCACTACACCTCCGCCATCACCACCGCCGCACCTCCTCCGTCACCACCACAACACCCACCACCGCTGCTGTCACACCCCAACCGATGGCAGAATCATCGGGGTGCGGCACTAGGCGAATCAGATTGTTCAAGAGAATCCATAACAACTATTTGGCGATAATATTTAAAGCGTTCATTATCCCATACTAATAAACAATCTATCAACAAACAATTATACAGATTTTCATGTTCTCTCAAACAATACAAATCCGACAACCTAGATTTATTGTGAGTTTCTAGACTCCCTAGCTTGATTCGAGGTAGCCTGCGATCTTCCTGCAACATATGTTAAAATAACGTCAATACAAAAGTATTGGCGAGTATACAGGTTTGATAATAGCGTAATAGATAAAAGTACTGCGAATTTCCACATACATAAACGAGATACACAACATACACGCTACAAAACAATTACTACCAGCTAAGTCACTCGATTTGCGATGCTAGCTAAGGTGGGACATCGCGAGTAAAAGTCCAAGCATCACGTGTAAATATGTACGTCAGCAATTCGCATGTGATAATATATTAGAGTATAAGCTGCGTTTTGATAGGTGCGTTTTAGATATGAACGTATGTTATAACAACCCTCCTAAATATTTTCCGACACCCTAATACATTTTAAAATACCCCAATATGTCCTAAAATATACCCCATATGTGAAAACTGACCCCGAATACCTCTATTTTATTAAAAATTAATTAAAAACAAAGTTTTTATGTCGCTCACGGGGCGCGTAGCCTTTGGCTACTGCTTACGCGGGGCGCGACAGCCCAACAACGAGGAACAACCCTGTTCCGACATGTGGCACGATCGTGGCAAGGCTAGACGTGGTGACCAATCAGAGCTAGGGTCTACACCCCTACTACGCGGGCTGCATAGCCCTTGACTATGTTTTACGCGGGCCGTGAGGGAAGGTGAGAAGTCACCTATAAATAGCAACCTCAGGCCTTCAGTTTCAATTCGTCCCAAATCTCTTTCTCTCTCAAAATTTCTGATAGTAGGTATAATTCTCGAGTATAATACCCCCTAATTAATGAAGTTCTGCTCCGTTGTAAGTATCATAACCCCTGGATACGTATTAGATACGCTGCCCGATTGATCTAGGGTTCCGTAACGGCTGTCATGGTTCTGCCCGACGTAGTCGTTGGAATGCCGTCTCGGGGAGGGTATTACTAATGTTAAAATGGGTTATTATACTAACGCGTGTGCATTTGTGTAAATTATAGATAATCACCAGGAAACCTTTACAGAAAACCTAAGACAGCAATGTGAGTAATCCTCTTTTTAGATACTCTTTTGTGAGTAATCTAGAGGATATGGCAGTAAGCCCCTAATTAACGAAGATAGGATATGGTCCAAGATAGGACTTCGTGGAGGCGTAGGATTAGGGTTAAGGACCTCTAGAGGATATGGCAGTAAGCCCTTAGGTGTATTTCAGGGTCGTAGGTTTTTCTTATTCTTTAAGTGACTTTTCCGGTGATTGCCTTCTTATGTTTATGCACAAATGATGTTGTATGCTTTTTCATGATTCACAATATATTGTGCCACTCTGTTCACTTTCTTAGTATGGGCGACTTCTTATTTCTTTATTGCCATATTCTTTGACTTGGTGTGTTGGTTTGCTATTCGTTTTCGAGTCGAGGGTCTCTCTGGAAGCAGCCTCTCTATCCCTATGGATAGAGGCAAGGTCTGTCTACATCCCACCCTCCCCAGACCCTATAAGTAGCTCTGCTATTTGTGGGATTTACTGGGTATGGTTGTTGTTGTTGTTGTTGTTGTGAGTAATCTCCTTTTTGTGTCAACTGTTTTTACAAAACCTCAATGGTTTACATTATATTGCCAGTGATTGAGTATTTGTAATGATACAATTATCGTTGGTATATTTGGGGTTTTGTATACAAAATTTGTTCCTACACTGTGAGTAGTAACATGACCATAAGTCGGGACGACAGTACCGTGGGTGGTAATTAAAGTATGAATTGGAAACAAATATAATTGCGAGATCGCCCTCAGTACTGCGAATGATAAAATTTTCTTGATTAAACTGGGATTTACTCACCAGTATTTCCCACTGACAAAATGTTTTTAAAACGCGTTTCAGGTAACAAAATGTGAAAGCCAAATAGAAGCCAGCTGGGACAGCACTGAAGGCTTGGAAAAGTGGCTATAAAAGTTATCTAAATAAAGAGATGTTTTATTTAAATAAAATAGGGTTTATCCCTATGAAAATATGTGTAATGAAACTTGGTTTCTACCCATGTTATTATTAGTATAAAATATGGTGGTTTTACTCTGATTAAATATTTCCTAACTACGATCCTGATGTAAATTCCGCTGCCAAAACAATGAAAAACGTGATACCACCAGGACTGGCCGCGAGCGCTCGTTCCCAGGGTAATTAGGGGACGGGGGTTACGACAGAAGGTGGTATCAGAGCTAAGCCACTGATTCAGCTACATAAGTGTTCTGCTGACACTTAAATTTTAAATTCAATGTTAGGAAATAAATTATGAAAATACGTGCATATCTGTATTTTATTGTGATGTGTTATTTGACTATTTGTTAGTTTACAGTATGGGTAAGCAAAGAATTTCGGACATCTATCGTTAATTAGATAGTTCACCAAAAGATAAGGGAACCTCATTTCAACCAAATCCCTCAAGATACTCAGCAGATACTGAGGAAGGAATATTTATTCGTAAGGCACAGTCTGAGAAACCATTTACCACTAAGAAGAGGAGTTGGATTATTAGAAAAAGTCAAGAGAAAATAAAGAAAATAAATAAGTCACAACCAAAGAGAGTGATAATCAATAAGGGAATAAATGCACAAACTCAGGAAACAGACAATAACCCACCATGGGAAAATGAATTAGATAAACAATGGGTAAATCTCCATATGTTAGCCACTACAACAATAAATGCTAACTTATATTAAATAGTTGAAACGCCAAACCAGTACCAGCACCCATGCCACCTATGAGCCAGATACTTTAAAGGAACTTCGCCCATTAGATAAAAACTTAGTAGAGGAAGGAGATAGAATAAACCTTACAGAAAAGCATGTTAAGCATAATATTATTATAACCTAGCTAGACTAAAATAAAACTACGGATGCCTACTACTAGTAGTGTAACTTTAATTTTAGTTGGTATTGTAATTTTAATTTTCAGTGTTGGTTTGTACTAGATGCATATTATAAAATTAGAGTAAATCGCAATGATCGACGCTTTTGACCAAAATGCGTATTATGTGATTTGGTTATATTAAATACTGTTTTGTGACATTAATACGTGGTGAATATTTGAAAAATTCAGATGGTTGATCCAGTGAATCAGGAAAATCTGGATAATAACCCGGAAAACCAGAATGACGATAATCTGAATAATGATAATCCGGATAATAATAACAATGGAAATCAAGTGGATAACAGTGCTATTCAACACATAGTGGCACAAGGAATAATAGATGCGAAGCCATTTATTATCCAAAATGTTAGGGAAGCTGATAATAAAAGTAAACATAGCAGTAAGCGACCAACTGAACCTGAACACAGCGTGAACAATGGACCTATACTTCAAGTGCCCATTCTCAAAAGAAGAAGAACCATGCCTTATGGTTGTTCTTATAAAGAATTTTGGTCTTGTAAACCAATGGAATTCTCGGGCAATGAAGGGGCCATTGCAACTCTACGCTGGATAGAAAAGACTGAGGCAGTCTTAAAAATAAGCAAGTGTGCAGAAGAGGATAAGATAATGTTTGCTTCTAATCTTTTTAAGAATTCAACCTTAGAATGGTGGAACACTATCCTCCAATCTAGAGGAAGTGACAAGGTTTACAATATGGAATGGGAGGAATTTAAGGATAAGGTGGAAAGAAAATTCTGTCCTCCCAATGAAAAAGAACAGATAGCAAACAAGTTCCTAAACCTTAGGATGACTGGAGTGGATAGTATGGAGTACACTAAGTTATTCTTTGAATATGCCAGAATAGTACCAACCCTTGCATCACCTGAACCAGTCTTAATCTCCCGTTACATATGGGGATTAATTGGTGAGATTAGGTATGTAGTCAAGACCGCTAGACCTCAAACCATAGAAGAAACTGCAGAACTAGCAAATACCTTGACTGATGAATTAGTCCGTACACGAGAAGAAGACCAGAGGAGGAACCTAACCCAGAAGCTTACCCAAGAATTTCGCTCTGGAAATTTCAACCGTGGGAAAATGTAGGTTCTACATCTGCACCTTACTGTAAGGCCTGTAAGAAGAAGCATTCAGGAAGATGCTTCGTTTACTGCAATTTCTGCGAGATACCAGGACACAAGGAGGAAGACTGCAGGAAGAAACCTAGCAATGGAATATGCTTCAACTGTGGAGAAAAAGGTCACATCAGGCCAAACTGTCCGAAACTAGCTCCAGCCATGAACAACAAGAACACTAAAAATGCTAGAGCATTTGTTCTAACTGCAGATGAAGCCAATATGATTCCGGATTTGATAGCCTGTACGTTTTTAGTTAATAACATTTTTGCTAAAGTATTATTTGACTCTGGTGCAAACCAAAGTTTTATTAATACTTCATTTTGCAAACTTCTCAATCAATCATTAACTAAACTCACACAAGAATGTCTGGTAGAAACAGCAAATGGGGAAACCGTTAGGATTTCTGAAATCTTGCAGGGAGCAAGAAGAGAATTATCAAACCATAAGTTCATTGCAAACCTTTACCCAATGAATCTGGCAGGATTTGATATCGAATTAGGAATGGATTGGTTAATAGCCAATAAAGCCAGTATTTTATGTGATTAAAAGTCAATCCAAGTGAATTCACCAAAGGGTGAAAAGATCACAATTAAAGGAGATAAACCATCTAGATCCACAAAATTCATCTCTGTGATGAAAATAGCAAGTTATATAAGAAAAGGATCATTAGTTTATTTGATTTCTGTAATCACTAACACTAAAGGAAAAGAACTAAAAGATATTCCAGTAGTATCTCAATTTTCATATATATTTCCTGAAGAATTACCAGGACTACCGCCTGACAGGGAAGTTGAATTCAGAATTCACCTGTTACCAGGGACAGCACCGATTGCCAAAGCACCTTACCGTTTGGAGAAAGGATTCATACAGCCAAGTTCGTTGCCATGGGGAGCGTCGATACTGTTTGTCAAAAAGAAAGACGGATCAATGCGTATGTGCATTGAGTACCGTGAGTTGAACAAGATCACGATTAAGAATCGGTATCCATTGCCAAGGATCGATGATCGGTTCGATCAATTGCAAGGAGCTCGATTTTTCTCCAAAATCGATTTAAGGTCAGGATATCATCAATTAAAGGTACAGGAAGAGGACATTCCTAAGATCGCCTTCAGAACAAGGTATGGCCATTATGAATTTACTGTCATGCCATTTGGTTTAACCAATGCCCCAGCTGCATTTATGGACATGATGAACCGAATATGTAAGCTATATTTGGATAAATTCATAATTGTCTTTATAGATGATATTCTCATTTACTCAAAAAGTAAAGAGGAACATGCAGAGCATTTGCACGCACTTCTAAGTCTATTAAGAAAGGAAAAGTTTTATTCTAAGTTTTCAAAGTGTGAGTTTTGGTTAGAACAGGTACAGTTTCTTGGACACCTAATCAATCATGAAGGAATTCATGTAGATCCCACCAAGATTGAGGCAATTACTAAATGGAAAACCCTTGAGTCACCAACTGAGGTTAGAAGTTTCTTAGGCCTGGCCGGTTATTATAGAAGATTCATTCGAGATTTTTGTAAAATAGCCATTCCCTTAACTAAGTTAACCTGTAAGTCCATTAAGTTTGAATGGGGATCAAAACAGGAAGAAGCATTTAGAATCCTTAAGTAAAGATTAACCCACGCACCCATACTAGCGTTACCAGAAGGAACTGAAGACTTTACAGTCTATTGTGATGCTTCTAAGTTAGGTTATGGATGTGTGTTGATGCAACGTCAAAAGGATATAGCATATGCATCCAGACAACTTAAGAATCATGAAGAGAACTATTCAACCCATGATTTGGAACTAGGAGCTATAATTTTTGCCTTGAAGATTTAGAGACATTACCTTTATGGTAGTAAGTTTACCATTTTTACAGATCATAAGAGTTTAAGGTTTGTCTTCGGGCAAAAGGAATTGAATATGAGGCAAAGACATTGGATGGAATTACTTAGTGATTATGATTGTGATATCCGGTATCATGCAGGAAAAGCAAATGTAGTTGCTGATGCTTTAAGTCAAAAGTATCACGAAAAGCTAAAAAGAGTATGTTCACTCAATTTAAATTCGCAAGTGGATTTAAATGAGCAGATTATAAAAGCACAAGAATCAGTAATCAAGGATGATACTGAAAAGATAAAAGGAATGATTAAGGAATTAGAACAAGGAACGGATGGAATATGGAGATTCCATAAAACAAGGATGTGGATACCTAAATTAGGAAACCTACGTCACCTTATATTAGAAGAAGCCCATAAGTCTAAGTATACGATGCATCCTGGAAGTGATAAGATGTATCAGGACTTAAGAAGGAATTTCTGGTGGATAGGAATGAAAAAGGATATAGCAGTTTATGTTGCAAAGTGTTTAACCTGTTCACAAGTTAAAGCTGAACACCAGAAACCCTCAGGTTTATTACAGCAGTTAGAAATGCCAGTTTGGAAATGGGAATTTATAACAATGGATTTTGTTACCAAATTACCTAAAACAAGAAAAGGTAATGATACGATCTGGGTGAATGTAGACAGGCTAACCAAGTCAGCTTATTTCCTACCGATGAAGGAAACTTTCAGTATGGAACAATCAGCTAAATTATATGTAAATGAAATAGTTTCATTACATGGGATTCCTTTATCAATTGTTTCTAATAGGGATAGCCGTTTTACCTCTCATTTTTGGACAAGTTTCCAAAAAGCAATGGGAACCAAGTTGAATCTAAGCACATCTTATCATCCTCAAACGGACGGACAAAGCGAAAGAACGATTCAGACAATGGAAGATATGCTTAGAGCTTGTGTAATTGATTTCGGAGGTAATTGGGACGATCACTTACCATTAATAGAATTTTCTTATAATAATAGTTATCACACAAGTATAAATGCTGCACCATTCGAAGCACTTTATGGACGAAAGTGCCAAACCCCAGTCTGTTGGGCAGAAATTGGGGAAAAGCAACTATCTGGACCTGAGATAGTGCAAGAAACAACCAACAAGATTATTCAAGTCAAGGAACGACTGAAAGCAGCACGTGATCGACAAAAGAGTTACGCTGATAACAGGCGAAAGCCATTGGAATTTCAGGTAGGAGACAAAGTGTTGTTGAAAGTCTCTCCTTGGAAAGGAGTGGTAAGATTCATCCAAAGGGGAAAGCTAAGTCCCAGGTATGTTGGACCTTTTGAGATTATTAGAAGGATAGGACCTGTAGCCTATCAGCTACAACTGCCAGAGGAAATGGCAGGAATACATGATGTATTTCATTTATCTAATCTCAAGAAATGCTTAGCTGATGAATCACTGATAGTACCTCTTAAGGATATAGAGGTAAATGAGCAGTTAAAATTTGTAGAGAGGCCTCTACAGATTGAAGACAGAATGGTTAAGAATCTCAAGCACAAGAGACTAGTTCTGGTCAAAGTGAAGTGGGACTCCAAAAGAGGACCAGAATACACTTGGGAGCTTGAATCAGAAATGCAAATAAAATAACCACACTTGTTCCAGTAGACCTCGAGGACGAGTTCTAAAACAAGGCGGGGAGGATATAAAAACCCTCCTAAATATTTTCTGACACCCTAATATATTTTAAAATACCCCAATATGTCCTAAAATATACCCCATATGTGAAAACCGACCCCGAATACCTCTATTCTATTAAAAATTAATTAAAAACAAAGTTTTTGTGTCGCTCGCGGGACTTGTAGCCTTTGGCTACTGCTTACGCGGGGCGCGACAGCCCAACAACGAGGCACAGCCCTGTGCTGACACGTGGCACGATCGTGGAAAAGCTAGATGTGGTGACCAATTAGAGCTAGGGTCTACACCCCTACTAGGCGGGCTGCGTAGCCCTTGACTATGTTTTACGCAGGCCACGAGGGAAGGTGAAAAGTCACCTATAAATAGCAACCTCAGGCCTTCAGTTTCAATTCATCCCAAATCTCTTTCTCTCTCAAAATTTCTGATAGTAGGTATAATTCTCGAGTATAATACCCCCTAATTAACGAAGTTCTGCTCCGTTGTAAGTATCATAACCCCAGGATACGTATTAGATACGCTGCCCGATTGATCTAGGGTTCCGTAACGGCTGTCGTGGTTCTGCCCGATGTAGTCGTTGGAATGACGTCTCGGGGATGGTATTACTAATGTTAAAATGGGTTATTATACTAACGCGTGTGCATTTGTGTAAATTATAGATAATCACTAGGAAACCTTTACAGAAAACCTAAGACAGCAATGTGAGTAATCCTCTTTTTAGATACTCTTTTGTGAGTAATCTCCTTTTTGTGTCAACTGTTTTTACAAAACCTCAATGGTTTACATTATATTGTCAGTGATTGAGTATTTGTAATGATACAATTATCGTCAGTATATTTGGGGTTTTGTATACAAAATTTGTTACTACAATATGAGTAGTAACATGACCATAAGTCGGGACGACAGTACCGTGGGTGGTAATTAAAGTATGAATTGGAAACAAATATAATTGCGAGATCGCCCTCAATACTACGAATGATAAAATTGTCTTGATTAAACTGGGATTCACTCACCAGTATTTCCCACTGACAAAATGTTTTTAAAACGCGTTTCAGGTAACAAAATATGAAAGCTAAATAGAAGCCAGCTGGGACAGCACTGAAGGCTTGGAAAAGTGGCTATAAAGGTTACCTAATTAAAGAGATGTTTTATTTAAATAAAATAGGGTTTATCCCTATGAAAATATGTGTAATGAAACTTGGGTTCTACCCGTGTTATTATTAGTATAAAATATGGTGGTTTTACTCTGATAAAAATTTTCCTAACTACGATCCTGATGTAAATTCCGCTGCCAAAACAATGAAAAATGTGATACCACCAAGACTGGCCGCGGCCGCTCGTTCCCAGGGTAATTAGGGGATGGGGGTTGCGACATATGTTACACCCCAAAGTGTGTCTAAAGCATTTAAAAGGGGTCAAGTATACTCACAGAGCGTGTTTAGTAAATAAACACAGTCTTGGATTGTAGGTAGCGCTGGAGAGTTAACCTGATCACAGTATGACAGTATAAGCGTTGAACAGTGCGTAAAACAGCGTGCCAGTGCTCAGATGATGATTCGATCCGATGACCGTCCGGACGGATGGTCATCCGGACGGATGACCGTTCGGTCGGATGGTCATTCGACTGAAGGGTGTGTTTGTGAAATGTTGAACTTTTGAAGTTTTCGTTGTTGTGTAATTCAAGTCATTTGATCGAATGGTCATCCGGACGGATGGCTGTACGATCGGATGGCTATTCGATTGAAAGTTGATATTCCTTGAAGGTTGCAAAATTGTTTAAGTGTTGAAATCACCAGTCACCTGGTCGAACGGTCATTCGATAGGAGGGTCGTCCGATCGGATGGCTGTTCGATTGAGCAACTGTTTGTACAAAGTCAGTTAAGTTGAAATGTTTGCGGTTTGACGGAGACGGTATGACAGCGTGTTAAACAACGGAAATCACATCAAGTCCAACTCATCCGATCGGATGGGAATCACCTCGTTCGATCAGACTCAACTGTTCTTGACGGAGTTTCATGTTTAACCCGTGTATCAGTCGTATCTTCAGTAGAAATCCGTTCTCAGACCGGTTCTCCACTAGAGAATGAGTAGAGAACCCGAACGAGTCAAGAATCTAACGGTTTTGAGTGAGAAGGGTTGAAAGAAATAGAAAAGTGTAAAAGAGTTGAAAGAAATAGAAAAGTGTAAAAAGAGTTGAAAGAAATAGATGAAATAGTATAAAATCTTGTTTAGTTTAGTTCAAATATTGCGGAAATCACTTAGATTCGAGCTATTACTGATCGGATGACGTTAGTGATGCGCGTGTGGTGTGTATATAATTTTAAGTATATTTTAAGCCCTTTTTACACGTTAGTCAAGTTTTAAATTTATAAAACGTGATATTTACTAACACCAAACACAAATATGGGCAAGTGCACACATCATGAGCGTAGTATAGTGTTGGTAAGATACCGAGGTCGTCCAAGGACACAAGAGCTTTTAGTACCGGTTTATCCTCAACATCTAATCAAATCAAAAGTTAGAAAAAGGTTTTAAAATAAAAATAAAAACTAACTAAAATGCTGAAAAAGAAAATAAAAGTAAAAAAAGATAGACAAGATGAATTACTTGGCTCTGACTCGTGTTTAGTGTAACCTTTGATTATTTCTGCACTTTTGCACTTTTTAAGAGGTTATCTTAGTTATTTTAGTAGGCCCCTCTTTTGAAGGTGACGTTACCCTCAACCCAGTAGTTTGAGTCAGCAAAGATACAATCCTAAAGGGTCGAATTATTGAAAGATAATTAATTAAGTTATTAATGCGTAATGTGGTAGGCCCCTCTTTTGAAGGCGACGTTACCCTCGGCTAAGTGATTTGACTCAGTAGGGATACAATCCCAAGTAGCCGGATTAAAGTATTAATAGTAGCTTACATATGAGGGGATCAAAGAGTTTGGACCCCCGCCATCCAATACCGGTGAGTATTGAAGGAGATCCTACTAAATTTGACCCAGGTCCTTGCAGGATCTATACACTGAACAAGGCAAGACTCTTACTAAACCGTTCCCTTAACCCCCGACCAGGTAGCCAACATACCTCCATATAGACCGTGGAGATATGAATGGAGAAAATCTTTTATTTTATATAGACAGTAAAATAATGCCAAGACACCACGGACAAACGATAAGGAAGAATCACCTTCAACATAAGAAACTAGTTATTAAAGTCATTAATACATAAAACAGTAAAAAGTGCGAAAAGATTAAAAATAAAAAGTATTATACTAGACACTTGTCTTCACCAAGTGATGTAAGAGACTTAGGCAAACATGGCCTTTGATTGTCAAGAACTGTTACGATCAATCTTGAATCCCGAGACGACTCACACACTCTATGATGGACAATGGATGATGGTGTTGTGATGGTGGTGGGTGGTGGGTGAAGTGTGAGAGAGGTGGTGTGCCAAGGGATGGTTTGCATATGAGCCAAGCACCCCTATTTATAGCTTGAACAGCAGCCCGGGCACGGCCTCGTGTCCATCCTCTTCTCTTCCTTCATTAATTGCAGTTTGTCTGCATTAGTTGACCACGACCCCGTGTCCGCTGGGCACGCCCCCGTGTGCAGAGGCATATCTGTACTATCAAGATTTGCCTGGATTCTGTGAATCTTATAGTTGACCACGGCCCCGTGTCCGCTAAGCACGGCCCCGTGGTGGGCAATAGAGGCTTCTATAGCTTTGTCTTTTATGCTGGCACTTGGGCACGCCCCCGTGTTTACTGAGCACGGGGCGTGTTCAGTCTTCTGTTCTCTTGTTTTGCTTGGTAAGATGTTGTCGGGGTGGTCGGGCATGCCACGTTTGTTCCTTTTCTTGTATTGATGTTAGATTTAGCTGCCTTTTTGCTTCTTTTGTTAATTTGAGCTCATTTAATCCTGAAAATACAAAAGGAAGACAAAAACACACTTTTTTCAACATTAGTACTAAAAAAGGGTTAGTTTTATGCCACAATTGATGTAATTTATATGTTGCATTTTGCACACATCAAATACCCCCACACTTGAATCTTTGCTTCTCCTCAAGCAAAACTCTTTATAATGTGGCTTTACACTCCCAAATAGAATGGGTAGAAGAGAAGGTTTTTGGGCTTGTCATAGAGTGTCGGGATTTCCAAGATTCTTTATTAAGTTTTATTTTTATTTATTTACAATCCTATTCGTCATGATTTATTTAAAACATTACATAAGATAAATTACTTATTAGGGCATAACATGCCTTTTTAAAATTCCATTTATATAAAAGTTCACATACCTCATGGGGGATCACTCAACACTCGGCCGAAGATGTATTTTAGTGAATCACTCAAGAGCGGCATGGAACTTACTCCTACCATAGGCTTGCCAAGCAATCAATCCTCCTCCTTTTTAACTATATACCTTTGTAAATATCAAGAGGACTTTTGGGTGAAGGGTTAGGCTTGAGTTGAAGGTAGGTGGTTGGGTTAGTGGTTAGTAAAAGGGTGAAAGGCGTAAAAAGCGTCGGTTTTCGTAAGACTTTTTATTTTTGCAATTTTTATTTTGATGAAGCCATTATTCAAACAAAGTTATTTTGGATGAACTTGTTTGTTTATTTCTCTTTTACTTCATCATCAACAATTTTTTTTTTTGAAAAAAAAGTTATAAGAAAAACCGAGCTTGTTACTAAAACAAAGGGTTTAAAATAAAAAGGGTTTTGGTGGGTAAAAAGGGTGTTTGTTTTTGGGTTAAGAAATGAAAAGGTTTAGGCTCAAAGGGGTTAACTAGGGGGATTTTGGGTAGGTGGTAAAAAAAAGAAAAATAATGGTGTAGAAATAAAAAGGGTTAGTCCTAATGCCTCCATCATTTACTTACTCGGGTTTAAGTTGGTAAGGACCGGGAATGTATCGTCGTGGCAAGTTCTAGAGTCATAAGAACCAAGCGGCTATTCACACAAGAAACGAAAAATGAGCATTTAGTTTAAAGATATGTATTTGTATGCTCAATAAAGGCTCAAAACTCACTTTTGTGGGAATGGGTTTTTATGTGATCAAGTATATATAATCAAATTTTAACTAGGCTTGTCATGTCTTTTCATAATTTTCTTATGTTGGTTCTTTTTATCACGACGCTATCGGTTGTAAATTTATAAAAATATAACCTTTTTAGAACTTGAAATTCCCAAGTTAAACCTAGACAAGTAAAAAAATGAAAAAAAAAATTTGAAAATTTTTTTTTTGGGTGATTAGCGGTTCCAATAGAGTTTTGTGTAAGGCTTGTGATTAGGACTTGCAAGATTCAAAGTTTTAGCATCCCCCCCCCCCCCCCACACTTAAATTACACATTGTCCTCAATGTGTCCCAAAAATAGGTTTTTAGGTTGATTGAATGTGTAGAAAGGTGTGAAAAAGCAAAATTTTTGTTACTGGACGTCTGGACACGGCCCCGTGTCCGATGGACACGGCCCCGTGTCGAAGTGCCAGTAACGAAAACTTACAGAAGTTGGACACGGGGGCGTGTCGGCTAGGCACGACCCCGTGTCTGGCAAAAGTCTGCAGATTTAAACAAACAGCAGGTCTGGGGAAGTGGGCATGGGGGTGTGTCGGCTGGACACGACCCCGTGTAGACAATCTGCAAAGTTGAAAAACAGGTTTCTGGCTCCGGTTTTCCTGCTCCGGCTTTAGTACTAATATTTAGCACTCTAAGCCTCATATGTACCTGTTTTATCAATAAACACTACACCAAACCATAGAAAACATCCTAAATTACCAAGTTCAACATCCACATCCCAAAGTTAAAAAGAAAAACAAATGCAGAAAATAAAAAGAGTTAAAGGAAAGTAAATTGTTCAACACACGGCACGCAGGCCGGAAATTGTTCAAGATAAAAGGGGGTTAACCTGTGGGATCACCAACCAGCTGCTCCTAACTCCGCTCCTCCCGCCTAGTCCATGTCCTCGTCCTCATCATCATCTCCTCCTCCATCGTGCCCCGCTATGTACTCCCGAATATTCCCAATATCATCTTGGATATCGGATATGTTTCTCTCGATTGCTCCAACCCAGGTGTACGTGTTGCTTGCCATGTTATAGGTGTTCCTGGTGCACATGAGGTTTTCCTACAATAAATCATGTAAACTTTGAAAGTTAGGAAAGCTGCCTCCTTGTGAGGAGGATTGGGCCGGATCACTGTGGGGCCGGTACTGGTACTGATGATGCTGTGGAGCGTGAAGGACGAGTGCCTCTTGCGGGTTCCATGCATGCCCTTGGACTCTTTGGAAGCTAACCGACCCGTCTTCGGCTTCATAGATCAAGTTCATGGAGCGGCAGATGTGTATGTCCACTCTTCCCGACCATGGGCTCTTTTGGAAGGACCTTGGCATGTTCACGAAGTGCTTGAAGAAACGGTAAATCCACCCCTGAAGAAGATAGGGGTTGGTGGAGTAGCAAGCCGGTTCAAATGCATGTTTCGGAGCAAGAGGTATGGAACATCGAGGTGTCTGCGGTTATGAATGCAATGAAGGACTATTAGGTCTCTCAACCCTACAACGCCACCGCTGTCATGCCTTTGGCTATGAGAGTAAGTGAGGACCCTATGAATGTAATGGTAAAGCGGGTCCCTCAGCTTAGTGCTCTTAGTGCTGCTCGGGTTGTAGTGCCCTTCTCCAATTTGAGCCCACGCGGCTTGGCGTTCGTTTTCATCCAACTCTCGCACCGCTCTGGTGTTCTCTTCATTACCCGCATCTTCCTCCGCATACAAGCCCAACTATCGACCCAAATTGTGCCATGGAAATCGAGTACTTAGTTCCACCACATCGGAATCCCACCCCATCATGGTCAAATGGGTCACACCTTGAATTGAACACGAATGTGCTGTAGAATTCCAGATTGTACTCGTGGACCGAGCAAAGTTGAGTGGTTAGGGCGACTCTTAGTGGGCCGGTAACGAGGTTGTTAAACCGCTCAAGATGGTTCACCAATGTCAAAAGATCCGTGCACACTTGTCTTGGGTATTCCTCTGGTCTGGTTTGAAGTACTTCGTATCTTGCCCTAGCATCGAGCTCATTTGCGTTGAACCTCGTGAATTTCTTCGACATCTAAAAGAATACACCAAAAGTTAGCACGAAACAATGGAATTTTCGGAAAAAACTGAAAATAATTAGCTGGACACGGCCCCGTGTTCAGCGGACACGACCCCGTGTCCAGGCGTCTGTTACTCAAAATCTTCATTTTTCGACCCGGTCCCGAAAACTTGAAAATTTTTGGTCCAATAGGTGCGGTTTCCCCCGAAAATGAAACCCCAAGTGCCGTTTTTCCCAAAACAAACCGTTTACCCCTTTGATTTTATCTTTTTCGGTTAAAAAACAAGGGTTTGAGGTTTTTGTGAGAAATCGAGCAAATCTATGAACAATACAAGTGGATTTACTTCCTATAACACTAATCTAAACTAATGCTAACAGATTTATACAAAAATTTGAGGTTCGATCCGGATGAAGTTCAAGAACCCTAGATTTTTCCCCAATTTTTTGATGTTTTAACTACATGCAAATGCTTAATCTAACTACTAATGATGATAGAATCATACCTTGGTGTTGTTAGAAGTAGAGGAGACGTCGAAAATCAGCGGAAAATCGCCTTGAACCAGAGCGTTTTCGGGGAAACGGGGCGTGTGGAATGAAGTAACTGTTATGAAAAAGGGGTTTTATCCCGATAGTCGCACGGACACGGCCCCGTGTCCAGCGGACATGGCCCCGTGTCCACCGGACACGGCCTCATGCCGAGAAATTATTATATATATATATTAGTGCTCGTGTGAGTGCCCTTTGTTTCCTAGAAACTTGGTTAGAAGACTTACCGATTTAGATGTCAACCCATTCGTTCGTAACTTACCGGGTATGATGTTGATGCTTTTATTCTTCGACCATTTGAAGCGAGATTTCTTGCTCTTCATCCTCAATAAATCCTTGATAGAGTTTCAGCCGTTGGCCATTGACTTTGAATGGAGGTCCATTCCGAGATTTAATTTCTACTGCACCGTGTGGGAAAATATGGGTGATGGAAAAAGGTCCTGACCACCTAGACTTTAATTTACCAGGAAATAGTCGAAGTCGTGAATTAAACAAAAGAACTTGGTCTCCTACTCGAAATTCATTAGGTTTAATATGTTTGTCATGCAAATTTTTCATTCTTTCCTTATAAATTTCGGAGTTTGAGTATGCATAATTCCTAAGTTCGTCTAATTCAATTAACTGACAAAATTGATTTTTACCGGCAAATTCTAAATCTAAGTTAACATTTTTAATTGCCCAGTAGGCTTTGTGTGCAATTTCTACTGGCAAATGACAGCTTTTTCCATAGACTAGCTTATATGGGGTTGTACCTATTGTTGTTTTATAAGCAGTTCGAAAAGCCCATAAAGCATCATCTAATTTATCGGCCCATTCCTTTTTATTTAACCCTACGGTTTTTTTGAGTATTCGTTTTAAACCTCTATTAGTCACTTCGGCTTGTCCGTTTGTTTGAGGGTGATATGCTGTTGAGACCCGGTGATAGACCCCATATCTTGTTAAAAAAAATTTCAAGTTGATGGTTGCTAAAATGGGTACCTCTATCACTTATTAATGCTTTAGGTGTTCCAAAACGAGAGAATAATTTTTTCAGAAATCTTACCGCAACTCTTCCATCATTTGTTGGAAGTGCCTCGGCCTCGGCCCATTTAGACAGGTAGTCTACTGCCACAAGTATATATTTGTTTCCTTTTGATGGTGGGAAAGGTCCCATAAAGTCGAGTCCCCACACATAAAAAATTTCACAAACAAGAATTCCATTTTGGGGCATTTCGTTTTTGGAAGAAATATTACCTGTTCTTTGGCAAGCATCACATGTCTTGACAAGACTTTGGGCATTTTTGTAAATGGTTGGCCAATAAAACCCTGAATCAAATACTTTTGTGCGGTACTAGCGGCACCATGATGTCCTCCGTATGGACCTTCATGACAATGGCGGAGAATTCTTCGTGCTTCGCTACCATATACGCATCGTCGGATGAGTTGGTCGGCACACATTTTGAAAAGATAAGGGTCTTCCCAAAAATAATGCTTCACATTAGCAAAGAATTTTTTTCTTTGATGATGTGGCCAACCTTTTGCGACTATACCGCTAGCTAGGTAGTTAGCATAGTCAGCGTACCATGGTTATTCTTTGTACTCCACCATTTCTAGGGACTCTGTTGGAAATTTTTCGTTGATTTGCTCATCCCTGGTTACCTCCAAAGCTGGGTCTTCTAAGCGTGAAAGATTATCTGCTGCGGTGTTTTCAGCTCCTCTTTTGTCTTTGATTTCAATGTCAAATTCTTGGAGGAGTAAAATCCACCGAATCAAACGTGGTTTTGCGTCCTGTTTTTTTAAGAGATATCGAATGGCTGCATGATCTGTATAGACTATAGTTTTAGAAAGAACAAGTTAAGAACGAAATTTATCAAAAGCAAATACCACAGCTAGTAATTCTTTTTCAGTTGTTGTGTAATTTTCTTGTGCATCGTTAAGTGTTTTACTAGCATAATAAATTGGGTGAAAATGCTTTTCTTTTCTTTGTCCCAAAACAGCTCCAACCGCAAAGTCACTTGCATCACACATGATTTTGAAAGGAAATTTCCAATCAGGCGCTATCATGATAGGTGCATTGACTAGCATTTCCTTTAGGGTTAGAAATGCTTGATTGCAATCCTTGTCAAAGATGAAAGGGGCATCTTTTTCAAGTAATTTTGTTAGAGGCCTTGAGATTTTAGAAAAGTCTTTGATAAACCGCCTATAAAATCCGGCATGCCCTAGGAAACTTCTGATAGCTCTAACGGAGGATGGGGGTGGTAATCAAGAAATAGTGTCTATTTTGGCTTGATCAACCTCCATTCCTTCGCTTGAGATTTTGTGACCGAGTACTATTCACTCCGTTACCATGAAATGGCATTTTTCCCAGTTAAGGGCGAGGTTAGTTTCCTCACATCGGGATAGCATTCGTTCAAGGTTATCGAGGCATTGGTCGTATGAATCCCCAAAGATAGAAAAGTCGTCCATGAAGACTTCCATTGTCTTTTCTATAATGTCATGGAAGATGGCTACCATGCAACGTTGGAATGTTGCAGGGGCATTACATAGACCAAATGGCATGCATCGATAAGCAAAAGTTCCATAGGGACATGTGAAGGTTGTCTTTTCTTGGTCTTCGGGTGCTATCGGGATTTGAAAGTAACCTGAAAAACCATCCAAGAAACAGTAAAATTTATGACCGGATAATCTTTCTAACATTTGATCAATGAAGGGAAAAGGAAAGTGATATTTCCTCGTTGCTTCATTTAATCATCTATAATCTATACATACTCTCCATCCTGTGACGGTTCTCGTTGGTATTAATTCATTCTTTTCATTAGTTATTACCGTCATACCTCCTTTCTTTCGAACTACTTGGACGGGACTTACCCAAGGACTATCGGAGATAGGATAAATAAGTCCGACGTCAAGTAATTTGATGACTTCGTTTTTAACCACTTCTTGAACATTTGGATTTACTCGACGTTGTGGTTGTATTACCGATTTGTAGTCATCATTCATTAAAATTTTGTGCGTGCACATGGAAGGACTTATTCCTTTAATATCTACAAGCTTCCAAGCAATCGCATTTTTGTGTTTTTTCAAAAGTTTAATTAATTTTTCTTTTTCTAAACTACTTAATTTAGACGAAATAATTACAGGTGATTTACCATCTTTGTCTAGAAAAGCATATTCCAAACCTTTTGGAAGTTCTTTGAACTCAAGAGGTGGGTCTTTAGAAGACTCCCTATTTGGTTGCTCATTTTGATTAAGAACTTTAAAAGTTTGTTCTATGGCGACCTCTTCTTCAACAAAGTGGTCAAACTTTTCACTTGTATCGGGTGGTTCATCTTCATCTTCAATTAGGGGGTCATTATTGCCGAATGGATATTTCATTGACCGCTCAAGATCGACACTTTTTTTAAATGCCCCTAATTGAATAGGTAGATTGTTGAACTTCCGGTTTTTCAAAGCTTCGTGAGTTTTTACAAAGGGTCGTCCCAACACTAGAGGAGCGTCATCGAGGATGACAAAGTCGGTTGGGATTACCATTTGATTTGTTTGAACCAAGACATCCTCAACTACACCGATTGATTTTATTATTTTCCGATTAAATAGAAAAATGGGTATTCGAAGTGGAGAAAAATCACTAATACTTAATTTTTAGAAAATGTAGTTGGGCATTATGTTAACACAAAGATCTTTATCAATTGTGACGTTACTAATAAACGAATTTTGAAAAAAAACATGGAACCGGTGTAATGTTGATTTCAAATGGGTCTTCTTTTATTAGCGAGGTTTGATCATTAGTTAACTTAATGCTTATCGTTTCGTCAATTTTAGTGTTAGTGTTTAACTCTTTTAAAAACGTAGCATGAGTAGGTACTAAACAATGATTTTCAAAAGAAGGTGGCAAGAGATTAATTTCTTCAAAATTAGACTCTTCTTGAATTTTAACGTTGTCGGACTCACCTTTTTCGTTGTTTAACTCATGTGTCGGTTCTTCACTTATTTGTTCTTCCATTTTTACACTTTCAACTATCTCTTCTTTATTTAATTCTTCTCTTGCGCGGGACTCCTCTTCCCTTGCACGAGATTCTTTTATGTAGCGCTTAATAGTTTTAAGGTGTTCTAATATCCTATCGGTCACGTCGGCGATAGAGTAAGGATCGGGATTTTCAAAGCTTGAATCCGGTTCTTCGATCCTTTGTTCCTCATAATACGCATAGGAAGTATATGGTTCATACCATTGTTCTTCATTGTAAGTATATGATGGATAAGGGTCATAATTTTGTTCTTCATAATACTCATATGAGGTTGGTTGTTCACGCCAAGGTTCCTCATAGTAAGCATATGAAGGTGGTGGCTCATATCTTGGTTCCTCAAAGTATGAGTATGAAGGCTCATACCTTGGTTCATCAAAATACGAGTATGAGGGAGGAGGTTCATACCTTTGGTCTTCATAGGATGTGTATGAAGTCGATGGCTCGTACCTGGGCTCCTCATAGTAGGTGTATGAAGTGGATGGTTGATATAAGTTACAATATTGGACCGAGTGCGGGTTACCACAATTAGTGCAATAATTATTCCTATAATCATCCTCCTCATAGGTGTAGTTGTAACCTCCTGAGTATTGATCCATAAGAATCACTCAGCAGACCACAACCAAGTCTCGAGACCAGAAAACAAAAATAAAAACGGAAACAGAGGCTGGACACGGCCCCGTGTTCAGTGAACACGGCCCCGTGTACAGAATCTGTATCTGGGCGTTTTAATTAAAGTTACTGATTTCGTTGAGCATGGGGGCATGTTCAGTGAGCACGACCCCGTGTTCAAGCTCTGTATCTGAGTGTTTAATGAAAAATATGTAGCACGGCCCCGTGTTCAACTTTCTGTAAATGCAAAACTAAACTAAAATGCAGAAAAATGTGCGCGCGTTTTGAAAAAGTTTTAGAAAAACTGATTAGGCCGTCGATTTTAACCTTTCTTAAAATCCTTGTGTCCCCGGCAACGGCGCCAAAAACTTGATGCGCGTGTGGTATGTATATAATTTTAAGTATATTTTAAGCCCTTTTTACACGTTAGTCAAGTTTTAAATTTATAAAACACGATATTTACTAACACCAAACACACATATGGGCAAGTGCACCCATCGTGAGCGTAGTATAGTGTTGGTAAGATACCGAGGTCGTCCAAGGACACAAGAGATTTTAGTACCGGTTTATCCTCAACGTATAATCAAATCAAAAGTTAGAAAAAGGTTTTAAAATAAAAATAAAAACTAACTAAAATGCAGAAAAATAAAATAAAAGTAAAAAAAAAGATAGACAAGATGAATCACTTGGCTCCGACTCGTGTTTAGTGTAACATTTGATTATTTCCGCACTTTTGCACTTTTTAAGATATTATCTTAGTTATTGTAGTAGGCCCCTCTTTTGAAGGTGACGTTACCCTCAACCCGGTAGTTTGAGTCAGCAAGGATACAATCCTAAAGGGTCGGATTATTGAAAGATAATTAATTAAGTTATTAATGCATATTATGGTAGGCCCCTCTTTTGGAGGTGACGTTACCCTCGGCTAAGTAGTCTGAGTCAGCGGGGATACAGTCCTAAGTAGCCGGATTAAAGTACTAATAGTAGCTTACATATGACGGGATCAAAGAGTTTGGACCCCCGCCATCCAATACCGGTGAGTATTGAAGGAGATCCTTCTAAATTTGACCCAGGTCCTTGCAGGATCTATACACTGAACAATGCAAGACTCTTACCAAACCGTTCCCTTAACCCTCGACCAGGTAGCCAACATACCTCCATATAGACCGTGGAGATATGAATGGTGAAAATCTTTTATTTTATATAGACAGTAAAATAATGCCAAGACACCACGGACAAACGATAAGGAAGAATCACCTTCAACATAAGAAACTAGTTATTAAAGTCATTAATACATAATCAAGTAAAAAGTGCGAAAAGACTAAAAATAAAAACTATTACACTAGACACTTGTCTTCACCAAGTGATGTAAGAGACTTAGGCAAACATGGCCTTTGATTGTCAAGAACTCTTACGATCAATCTTGGATCCCGAGACGACTCACACACTCTATGATGGACAATGGATGATGGTGGTGGATGATGGTGTTGTGATGGTGGTGGGTGGTGGGTGAAGTGTGAGAGAGGTGGTGTGCCAAGGGATGGTTTGCAAATGAGCCAAGCACCCCTATTTATAGCCTGAACAGCAGCCCGGGCACGGCCCCGTGTCCATCCTCTTCTCTTCCTTCATTAATTGCAGTTTGTCTACATTAGTTGACCACGCCCCCGTGTCCGCTGGGCATGCCCCCATGTGCAGAAGCATATCTGTACTATCAAGATTTGCCTGGATTCTGCGAATCTTATAGTTGACCACGGCCCCGTGTCCGCTGAGCACGGCCCCGTGGTGGGCGATAGAAGCTTCTATAGCTTTGTCTTTTATGCTGGCACTTGAGGACGCCCCCGTGTTTACTGAGCACGGGGCGTGTTCAGCCTTCTGTTCTCTTGTTTTGCTTGGGAAGATGCTGTCAAGGAGGTCGGGCATGCCACGTTTGTTCCTTTTCTTGTATTTATGTTAGATTTAGCTGCCTTTTTGCTTCTTTTATTAATTTAAGCTCATTTAATCCAGAAAATACAAAAGGAAGACAAAAACACACTTTTTCCAACATTAGTACTAAAAAAGGGTTAGTTTTATGCCACAATTGATGTAATTTATATGTTGCATTTTGTGCACATCATTAGCAAGTGAACATCATCTCCAATCATCCTCAAATCCGGTGATTTCATGGTGAAAAGAAGTGATATGATGGATAAGATGATGAGAAAGCGTGTGTAGATGATAGAAGTACAAGATTTAGAGTGAAAACTTACAAAAATCGCGAGGAATCGAGAAAAAAGAAGCTGAGAGTGTAACACCCTGCGTTTTTCATACCTTCCATATTTAGAAACCATTGCTTGAAACTCTATTTTTGGAAATCTTATGTTCTTGTAATCGTTCCATCATTGTAATCATTGTAAAATCCAAGACTTGGATCATAAATAAAACTCGTACCTTGTTAAATACGTGTTATACATACTTTATACATGCTCCTACATTCAATTTCGTGAAACAATTGATGCTTATTCGTAATTCTTGGAAACTATGTGCTAAACTTGTAAATACGTGAAACTTATGCATAAAAAGTGTTTCGATTGTAAGAGATACTTAAATACGACATTCATATACTTAATTATACTTTGATTATGTTCTTCATACTTAAATTTACCTTAAACTATGCTTTTATGGCGAAACAAGTCCCTAAAACACCTTAAACCCCTAAATAAGAAACTTCAGGGACCTTTTTATAATTTAATGAAACTTGGTCATCAGACCTTGTTACGGCCCGCGTAAACTAACCTTGCCCCCTACGCGGCCCGCGAGAAAACCCCCAGTTCAGACTTCCCAATTCAGCTCGCGACCAGATTCGTTTTAAGCGGGATTTTTGGGTTTTGTTTGAGTTTTGAACTTGTTTAGTTCATTAATTAGCCACCAACTTAAACCCTAATCACACCTCTATATAAACCAAGCCTCCTCCACACTCTATACACTTTACAAAATCACACTCAAATCACTCTCAAAAGCTGCTGAAAATTGGAGTTTGGACAGAAGTGTAGCAAGTTCTTCAAACAAGCATAACTTCTTTATTTCTTGTCCGTTTTCATCGATTCTTCTTCCTACTTGTTTGGATTGACCCAAGGAACATTTCCACAGGTTTTACATGCGAAACCAAGGTCTGGAATGCTCCCAAATAGGCTCCAAAGTGGGCTGAAGATTTTGTTTTTACTTAAACTTTGTAAATCTTTGTGTAACTTGAGTTTATCTCACTCAAACCACGTCCTTATGCGCATAACCACTTGTATGGTTAGTTGGGCTTAAAAACGGGGCTGAGACATGTGAAATCAGAGGTGTAAACCTCACATATTTTCTGTTTTATTCAAGGGTTTAACCCACAAGTGATGAACAAGCTAAAGCTTGAAGTTGTGTGATTATTTGGATAGCTTGGGCTATCCTACCTTCAATCCACACATCACTTGATGTTTTCTCTAGTTAGATAGTATGTATTTCTATTCCTTATTGTATGTATTCATGACCATCCTTGTTTTCTACGACAACTCGTGCATTGGTGAAACACTTAGAGGTATCTAAATGGAAGCTTGTTCTTCCTACCTCCTACATGATTTCTATGACACAATAGAGGTACCTAAATGGAGATATAATCTTCTACCTCATGCTTGACAATTGGACTTATTAATATATACTACATAACCTACATAACACATAGATATATTATCCAAATAATCGAATCTTTGATGATGAACTAGTGTTCATATGTCAAGGTGCTAGATTATATCATCCTAGACCTTGATAACTTGTCACGATTCTAATGGAACCTTGTTCCATGAAAATATCCAAACTCCTTTAGAGTTTCCTAGTGTCAAGAACAAGTATCATATGTACTAGGTGATTATTTTCATGTATATATATTCTTATGTTTTAAATTCCGAATCTCGACACTAAACCTACCTTGAGCTTTAACCCTTATACATTCGTCCACTCAATCTCATACACTCGTCCACACTTGGATAATCGGAAGAATTTGCAATATTGTGAGTATACTTGAACCCCTCTTTACGTTTACCACTTTTTGGGGTGTAACATGTTTTCCTATGAAACTCACACTTTAATCTTTATACACAAACATTCCTATTTCACGCATGCTTATTTGATTACTTGATACTTTAAACTTGGGTTGAGGACATCTTGTGTTAGACTTATTATTAACTTTGTACGAGCCTATCCGTGACATATATAGCGCTATAGGATTAACGCGCCGCCCGTAGACTTGTGGTTATGTCATGAGCATATTGCGTTTCATCATTGGTTTGATATGTTAGACACATGCCGATTTTATTGTTTATCTTGTATCAAGAGCTTGCCACATGGGATTGTTTGAAACTTATCTTTTTATGCTACGTATGAAAAACTTGTATACTCGCCTTTGCTTTTGCATTGAACTTTATTTTAAAACATGTTACAGGTTGAGGATGACGACGCTTGAACTTGAAGTAGTGATGATGCTTAGATACATATTTAGACGTCTTAAGTTAATGTACTTATTTGTTGTATTCTTGTATTGAACATATTGTATATCAAGTTGTTGTATTTGATTTTAATCTTTGTAATCGACTTTTAGAAATGAAATGAAATCCATTATTTAATTATTGTCACAAATAGTGTTATGAAGTCTCTTGCAATCTCGTTTTCATCTCACTCCGATGTTTCCGCCATCGGTTGGGGTGTGACAGATTGGTATCAGGGCCATAACTATAGGGAATTAGGAAAAATTGCCATGATTCTTACCTAGTCTATAGTTCTAGAGCTTTATTCGCATGCTTTGCTTGAACCACTTGCATGATATTTTATTTGCTCCTTATTTATTTTCTTTTGGCCTTTTAAACATGTATGTCACTTTTGTGTTAATACTTGCTTTATTATTTGTTAATACTTGTTGTATTATTCCATTCTTTATGTGCCATTTTGAAATATCTTTTACGTGTTATTTCCTTGAGATGCTTTATGTGCTTATACTTATTGTTATTTGGAGAATACGTCTTTTACTCGTTTATACTAAAATCAAAACCACTCGTAATACACAAACGAGACGACTTCACCAAAATAGGCGTGAAACCCACTATTTGGTGAACAACTCTCAATCCATCTACCTTTTCTTTTACATGAAATTCACCATCAAGATAGGAGTGAGATCCTCAACTCGATGAGAAATTCAAATTTCAAATTCTAATGGACACTCGTCAAAGTGTTGAAATTAAATTTTGACCCGACGAGTACCAACCACACGTAGGATACTAAATCGCCAAGTTAGGGGTGAAACCCGCACCTTGTCGACTAGTTCCACTCCTTGATTTTCATAAATCCCGCCAAGTCTCGAAATTTCAATTGATTTGGGACATGTAGTAAACGGAAGGGTAAATACCGTTAACCGACTTGTCGGCGAGAGTATTCCACCTATTAGGCCAAAGCATGCTCCTCAAATTCGAAAGACTTTTTCGACGACTTTGGTTAGTCAAAGTTCCGTTTTGGAACCATCCAAACTTTAATCAAACATGTGTTTCTATTATTTATCTTATACGATGCAATTTTTTTTCAAATTCAGATTTACTTTCGATATTTTTTCACACACACACAACATATTGAATCTTTTCCATACATTTATACATATGCATGATTTCATATAATTTAAACTCATATTCCTTGTAACGACAAGTGGAGACATATCATCGAGATAGGAGTGAACTCCTTACCTTGACGATTAACTCCACCCCCTTTTCTTAAAATGACCTCACCAACGAGTTAGGGGTGATTCCCTTACCTAGGTTATTGTTACCAAAACGTCTCTTCAAAATATCTTATTATGCAAACCCGATCATGTGTTATACCTAAATCGTTTATCATTATTCAAAACACCTACTTATAATGATTTCAAAATACATTGTTTTATCAAACGTACTTCTTATTCTACAATCTGTTTTCACTCAACTCATATACACAAGATTCTTAATCTTGTCTTAAAATGTTTTATTATTTGAACTTCAAAACCGTACGAAATGTTACCCATCAGTTTAATCGGTCCAATGAAACTCTTGCCCATGAACTTCATATTCGACTTAATCACTAAAACACGCTCACATTATATCATCATACTAGAGACTTCCATTCTTAATCGAAATCAAACCAACCTTTCTCAATTACTTATAAGATCTTATAAATATTCTAAAATCGTTTTACCAAAGACTCTCTTTTCATCACAACGAATCGTTTGTCAAAACCCTTTACAATGAACACTAAGTCCTTTTGCTAAACCCCTTTTTCTAGGGATCAACGTTTTCACAAGAGCCTCCTAAATTCAAAATTTCTTGTTTGATGAAACGAACTTACTTTTTCGAAAACCTTTTCCTACACCAATTTTCAAAACATGTGGGCAAGAAGACTCCATAGGGACCGACAATCTTCAACTTATGTAAACTATTTTAAAGCAAAAGTAGCATTTCCGTGCATTACAAAATACATTATGCATAACCAATAGATACTTTATATTATCTTACATTTACAAACTATATTCCACCTTCCAAATCAAAGTATCGAATTTAATTGGAAAACTCGACGCTTCGTTTAAACCACTATACATGCACATCATCATACACGTTTTAGTCGTTTTATCGTGACAATTTCATTTATATCGTTCGTATTTACATGCTCAATCTTTTGAACACTTTTACATGCTTAAATTGTTATGTTTCAATTAATACTGTATACGCAATCATTGGTATTCGTACTCTCACTCATACTCACATTTATAACAATACATTTTATGCTTATACTTATGCTCGTATTTATACCTATACTCATACGTTTCATGTTTATACTTATACTCATACGTTTCATGCTTATATTTAAACTCGTACGTCGCATGCTTATACTTATACTCATACGTTTCATGCTTATACTTATACTCGTACGTCGCGTGCTTATACTTATATTCATACGTTTCATGCTTTTACTTATAGTCATACATTTCATGCCTATACTTATGTTCACACGTTTCATGCTTATACGTGATGTGTGCAAAATGCAACATATAAATTTCATCAATTGTGGCATAAAACTAACCCTTTTTTAGTACTAATGTTGGAAAAAGTGTGCTTTTGTCTTCCTTTTGTATTTTCAGGATTAAATGAGCTCAAATTAACAAAAGAAGCAAAAAGACATCAAAATCTAACATAAATACAAGAAAAGGAACAAACGTGACATGCCCGACCCCACGACAGCATCTTCCCAAGCAAAACAAGAAGACAGAAGACTGAACACGCCCCGTGCTCAGCCAGCACGGGGGCGTGCCCAAGTGTCAGCAGAAAAGACAAAGTGGTAGAAGCTTCTATTGCCCACCACGGGGCCGTGCTCAGCGGACACGGGGCCATGGTCAACTATAAGATTCGCACAATCCAGGCAAATCTTCATAGTACAAAGATTCTTCTGCACACGGGGTCGTGCTCAGCGGACACGGGGGCGTGGTCAACTAATAAGACAAGCTGCATTAAATGAAGAAAGAGAAGGATGTGGACACGGGGCCGTGCCCGAGCTTCTGTTCAGCCTATAAATAGGAGTGATTAGCTCAAGCTCAAACCATCCCTTGGCACACCACCTCTCTCACACTTCACCCACCACCCACCACCACCATAACACCATCATCCACCACCATCATCCATTGTCCATCATAGAGTGTGTGAGTCGTCTCGGGATCCAAGATTGATCGTAGGAGTTCTTGACAATCAAGGCCATGTTTGCCTAAGTCTCTTACATCACTTGGTGAAGACAAGTGTCTAGTGTAATACTTTTTATTTCTAATCTTTTCGCACTTTTTACTTGGTTTTGTATTAATGACTTTAATAACTAGTTTCTTATGTTGAAGGTGATTCTTCCTTATCGTTTGTCCGTGGTGTCTTGACATTATTTTACTGTCTATATAAAATAAAAGATTTTCACCATTCATATCTCCACGGTCTATATGGAGGTATGTTGGCTAGCTGGTCGGGGGTTAAGGGAACGATTTGGTAAGAGTCTTGCCATTGTTCAGCATTTAGAGGTCCTGCAATGGACCTGGGTCAAATTTAGTATGACCTCCTTCAATACTTAACGGTATTGGATGGCGGGGGTCCAAACTCTTTGATCCCCTCATAAGTTAACTACTATTAATACTATAACCCGGCTATTTAGGACTGTATCCCTGCTGACTCAGACTACTTAGTCGAGGGTAACGTCACCTTCAAAAGAGGGGCCTACCATAATTTGCATTAATAACTTAATTAATTATCTTTCAATAATCCGACCCTTTAGGATTGTATCATTGCTGACTCAAACTACTGGGTTGAGAGTAACGTCACCTTCAAAAGAGGGGCCTACTACAATAACTAAGATAATCTCTTAAATAAGTGCAAAAGTGCGGAAATAATCAAAGGTTACACTATACACGAGTCGGAACCAAGTGATTCATCTTGTCTATCTGTTTTTCTTTTATTTTTATTTTTCAGCATTTTAGTTAGTTTTTATTTTTCTTAGCTTAAAACATTTTTCTAAACTTTTTGTTTTGATTAGACATTGAGGATAAACCGGTACTAAAAGCTCTTGTTTCCTTGGACGACCTCGGTATCTTACCAACACTATACTACGCTCACGATGGGTGCACTTGCCCATATGTGTGTTTAGTGTTAGTAAATATCGTGTTTTATAAATTTAAAACTTGACTAAAAAAGTGTTAAAGGGGCTTAAAATATACACCTAATATATATAACACTTCACACGCATCAAGTTTTTGGCGCCGTTGCCGGGGACACAAGGATTTTAAGAAAGTTAGGAATCAACGGCCTAATCTTTTTTCTTATTTTTTATTTTTTTTAGGATTTTTCTTAGTTTTTCTGTTTCTGCAGAGCTCAGCACGGGCCGTGCCTGGTCGGACACCGGCCGTGCCCAGCACTATCACTGGCAGTTTTTATTTTCCGAGTTACAGAGAGCTGAGCACGGGGCCGTGTCGGTGCAACACGGGGCCGTGTCCAACTCCCAGTAACAGGGATCCGGAGAACAATTACTGTATATTTGACCACGGGCCGTGGTGAACCTTCTGACCAACATTCTTTTCTGTTTTTATCGCAGGACTTGGAACCTTGGCGCCACATTTGAACTTCCTACGTAGTGCATGAGCTCCAGTTCTAGTAGAGACATAAAAGAACCTCTAGAAGAACCCGAACGCTTTCTCATAAAAAGACTTAAAGCTAAAATCAAGAGAAAGTTTCGGGGGACCCACTTCCAATGGCGGACCAACGTACCCTCATGGATTACCTACGGCCCACCGTAGGTAATCTCGGCGCCGCTATCAATGTACCGAATGTCGAAGCCAATAACTTCGAACTTCGACCACATTTGATACAAATGCTTCAAAACTCGGCAACCTTCTATGGGCTTGTGGACGAGGATCCCCATCTACATATTACTAATTTCTTAGAAATATGTGATACCTTTCGGATCAATGGAGCATCAAATGACGCCATCCGCCTTCGAATGTTTCCATTTTCACTAAAAGACCGAGCTAAGGCTTGGGTTAACACCCTCCCAGTTGGCTCGGTAAACACCTGGGATGAACTAGCCCAAAAGTTTCTATATAAGTATTTCCCTCCTGCTAAAACGGCTAAATTAATGACTGAAATTAATACATATTCACAAGAGGATGGGGAATCCTTATATGAAACTTGGGAAAGGTTCAAGGAGCTACTAAGAAAGTGTCCTCATCACGGTCTTGCGGTATGGCAACAAGTATCCACTTTCTACAATGGGTTGTTGCCACACACAAGACAAACACATGATTCTAGCTCCGGGGGACTTTTAGGTAATCGTCGCCCAAATGAAATATATAATCAAATTGAGGAAATTGCTCAAACCAATTTTCAATGGCACACTCCCTGAGGTAATAAATCTATTGCCTCGGGCGCCTATAAGGTTGATGAAAGCACTTCTTTACAAGCCCAAATCGAGGCCCTCTCTTCGAAAATCAAAAAGCTAGAAATGACAAAAACGGCCTCGGTTATGGCTTGTGAAGGATGTGGTGGGCCACATGAAAATTGGAGTTGTATGAAAGAAGTAGATGACCAAACAGAAACGGTAAACTACATTGATAATAGACCTAGGCCGTCAGGTCCACCAACGGGTACCTACAACCAAGGATGGCGTAACCACCCTAATCTTGGTTGGAGAGATCCCGGCAATAGTAGTAACCAACAAAACCAACGAACTAACTTTCAACAACCACAAAATTTTTCTCAACAACAAGGTGGAAGAGAAAGGCTTGAAGATACTGTATCTCGCCTCATCTCCTACACCGAAAAGAAAAACTCGGATCGATTTCAACAATTGGAATCGAATTTTAGAAATCAACAGGCTAGCATTCAAAACATTGAAAAACAATTGAATCAAATAGCTCAAAATTTCTCCAAGAGACCACAAGGCGCGTTACCTAGCAATACCGAAACCAACCCAAAAGCACAAGTACATCTCATCACATTGAGAAATCGAACCGTGGGTCTCGAGGAGGCTCCATTACCGCCAGATGAAAGAAGCCAGTCTAGCCAAACCACGACTCCACCCGCACCCCAACCAGAAAAGGCTTCTTTACCAAATCAAGAGCCCACCAAGACTCCTCCAATTCCGTACCCCTGTAGGTTAAATCGTCAAAAGACCGATGAGCAATTCGCAAAGTTTGAAAATTTACTAAAACAATTGCATGTTAATATTCCTTTTATTGAGGTCCTAACCCAAATGCCTAAATATGCAAAATTCATGGGGGATTTCCTCACTCACAAAAGGGAAATTGAATCATTGCAATTAGTTAACTTAGGCGAAGAATGCTCCGCCTTAGTACTCAACAAACTCCCACAAAAGAAAATTGATCCCGGAAGCTTCACAATTCCTTGCTCGATCGGGGAATCCCCCGTTCGTAATGCATTAGCCGATCTTGGGGCTAGCATTAACCTCATGCCCACATCAATGTTCAAACGACTCGGCCTAGGAACAACAAGCCCTACAAAGATGAGCATACAACTCGCCGACAGATCCGTCAAATTTCCACAAGGTGTCGCTGAAAATTTACTGGTCAAGGTTGACAACTTCGTTTTCCCAACCGACTTTGTCATCCTAGACATGGACGAAGACACCGATGTCCCTCTCATCCTCGGGAGGCCATTTCTAGCCACCACCCAAGCAGTGGTGGATATGAATGACGGGACGTTAACATTGAAGTTTGGGGACAAGGAAGTGAAGTTTGAATGTGGAAAAAGAGTAGAGGACGAAGACCTGGTCAACTACATGAAGGTCATAGACTCAAGCTTGGATGACGCTCTCCGACGGTGTAACATGGGATGCAATACATCCCACTTGGGTAACATATGACCAGGCTTTGGGTCTAGCCAAGGACCATTATAAACGTGGCGCACCACGGAGGCATTCCGCGGAACTATCCTTAGTTTAGTTTAGATTAATTTTCATGTTTTCTAGTTAGTTTTAATTTTCAGGAATAAAACACACTTGAGATGGCAAAGGATACAAGGGAAGCTTGAACCAGTACCCCATGCAGGAAAACATGACCATCCGACAAAATTCTTCGTTTACAGTAAGCTCGGCACGGGCCGTGTCCGCCCAACACGGCCCTGTGCTGCACAGTCTGCAGAAAAGACCCAGTTCAGGTAACTGGACACGGGCCGTGTTCACCCAACATGCCCCCGTGTCCAGGCTTCTGTTTCTCTTGATTTAATTTTGTTACTGGCACTTGAACACGGGGCCGTGCCCGGACAACACGGGGCCGTGTCCAGTGCCCAGTAACACAATTTTTTTGCTTTTTACACCTTTTTACACATTCAATCAACCTAAAAATTTATTTTTGGGACACATTGAGGACAATGTGTAATTTAAGTGTGGGGGGGATGCTAAAACCTTGAATCTTGCAAGTCCTAAATACAAGCCTTACACAAAACTCTATTGGAACTGCTAATCACCCCAAATTTTTTCAAAAATTTTCAATTTTTTTTTAATTGTCTAGGTTTAACTTGGGAATTTCAAGTTCTAAAAAGGTTATATTTTTACGAATTTACAACCGATAGCGTCGTGATAAAAATAACCAACATAAGAAAATTATGAAAAGACATGACAAGCTTAGTTAAAATTTGATTATATATACTTGATCACATAAAAACCCATTCCCACAAAAGTGAGTTTTGAGCCTTTATTGAGCATACAATTACATATCATTAAACTAAATGCTCATTTTTCGTTTCTTGTGTGAATAGCCGCTTGGTTCTTACGACTCTAAAACTTGCCATGACGATACATTCCCGGTCCTTACCAACTTAAACCCGAGTAAGTAAATGATGGAGGCATTAGGACTAACCCTTTTTATTTCTACACCATTATTTTTCTTTTTCTTTTTTTACCACTACCCAAAATCCCCTTAGTTAGCCCCTTTGAGCCTAAACCTTTTCATTTCATAACCCAAACCAAACACCCTTTTACCCACCAAAACCTTTTTCATTTTTTTACCCTTTGTTTTAGTAACTAGCTCGGTTCTTTATATGACTTTTCAAAAAAAAAAAAATATATATATATATATATATTTTATTGATGATGAAGCAAAAGAAAATAAACAAACAAGTTCATCAAAAATAACTTTGTTTGAATAAAAGCTTCATCAAAATAAAAGTTACAAAAATAAAAAGTCTTACGAAAACCGACGCTTGTTACGCTTTTCGCCCTTTTTCTACTAACCACTAACCACTAACCCAACCACCTACCTTTAACCCAAGCTTAACCCTTCACCCAAAAGTCCTCTTGATATTTACAAAGGTATATAAGTTAAAAAGGAGGAGGATTGATTGCTTGGCAAGCTTATGGTAGGAGTAAGTTCCATGCCGCTCTCGAGTGATCCACAAAAATACATTTTCGGCCGAGTGTTGAGTGATCCCCGTGAGGTATGTGAACTTGTATATAAATAGAATTTTAAAGGGGCATGTTATGCCCTAATAAGTAATTTCTCTTATGAAAAGTTTTAAATAAATCATGACGAATAGGATTGTAAATAAATAAAAATAAAACTAAATAAAGAATCTTGGAAATTCCGACACTCTATGACAAGCCCAAAAACCTTCTTCTCTACCCATTCCATTTGGGAGTGTAAAGCCACATTATAAAGAGTTTTGCTTGAGGACAAGCAAAGATTCAAGTGTGGGGGTATTTGATGTGTGCAAAATGCAACATATAAATTTCATCAATTGTGGCATAAAACTAACCCTTTTTTAGTACTAATGTTGGAAAAAGTGTGCTTTTGTCTTCCTTTTGTATTTTCAGGATTAAATGAGCTCAAATTAACAAAAGAAGCAAAAAGACATCAAAATCTAACATAAATACAAGAAAAGGAACAAACATGACATGCCCGACCCCACGACAGCATCTTCCCAAGCAAAACAAGAAGACAGAAGACTGAACACGCCCCGTGCTCAGCCAGCACGGGGGCGTGCCCAAGTGTCAGCAGAAAAGACAAAGTGGTAGAAGCTTCTATTGCCCACCACGGGGCCGTGCTCAGCGGACACGAGGCCGTGGTCAACTATAAGATTCGCACAATCCAGGAAAATCTTCATAGTACAAAGATTCTTCTGCACACGGGGTCGTGCTCAGCGGACACGGGGGCGTGGTCAACTAATAAGACAAGCTGCATTAAATGAAGAAAGAGAAGGATGTGGACACGGGGCCGTGCCCACTGGACACGGGGCCGTGCCCGAGCTTCTATTCAGCCTATAAATAGGAGTGATTGGCTCAAGCTCAAACCATCCCTTGGCACACCACCTCTCTCACACTTCACCCACCACCCACCACCACCATAACACCATCATCCACCACCATCATCCATTGTCCATCATAGAGTGTGTGAGTCGTCTCGGGATCCAAGATTGATCGTAAGAGTTCTTGACAATCAAGGCCATGTTTGCCTAAGTCTCTTACATCACTTGGTGAAGACAAGTGTCTAGTGTAATACTTTTTATTTCTAATCTTTTCGCACTTTTTACTTGGTTTTCTATTAATGACTTTAATAACTAGTTTCTTATGTTGAAGGTGATTCTTCCTTATCGTTTGTCCGTGGTGTCTTGACATTATTTTACTGTCTATATAAAATAAAAGATTTTCACCATTCATATCTCCACGGTCTATATGGAGGTATGTTGGCTACCTGGTCGGGGGTTAAGGGAACGGTTTGGTAAGAGTCTTGCCATTGTTCAGCGTTTAGAGGTCCTGCAATGGACCTGGGTCAAATTTAGTATGACCTCCTTCAATACTTAACGGTATTGGATGGCGGGGGTCCAAACTCTTTGATCCCCTCATAAGTTAACTACTATTAATACTATAACCCGGCTATTTAGGACTGTATCCCTGCTGACTCAGACTACTTAGTCGAGGGTAACGTCACCTCCAAAAGAGGGGCCTACCATAATTTGCATTAATAACTTAATTAATTATCTTTCAATAATCCGACCCTTTAGGATTGTATCCTTGCTGACTCAAACTACTGGGTTGAGGGTAACGTCACCTTCAAAAGAGGGGCCTACTACAATAACTAAGATAATCTCTTAAATAAGTGCAAAAGTGCGGAAATAATCAAAGGTTACGCTATACACGAGTCGGAACCAAGTGATTCATCTTGTCTATCTGTTTTTCTTTTATTTTTATTTTTCAGCATTTTAGTTAGTTTTTATTTTTCTTAGCTTAAAACATTTTTCTAAACTTTTTGATTTGATTAGACGTTGAGGATAAACCGGTACTAAAAGCTCTTGTGTCCTTGGACGACCTCGGTATCTTACCAACACTATACTACGCTCACAATGGGTGCACTTGCCCATATGTGTATTTAGTGTTAGTAAATATCGTGTTTTATAAATTTAAAACTTGACTAAAAAAGTGTTAAAGGGGCTTAAAATATACACCTAATATATATAACACTTCACACGCATCAAGTTTTTGGCGCCGTTGCCGGGGACACAAGGATTTTAAGAAAGTTAGGAATCAACGGCCTAATCTTTTTTCTTATTTTTTATTTTTTTTAGGATTTTTCTTAGTTTTTCTGTTTCTGCAGAGCTCAGCACGGGCCGTGCCTGGTCGGACACGGGCCGTGCCCAGCACTATCACTGGCAGTTTTTATTTTCCGAGTTACAGAGAGCTGAGCACGGGGCCGTGTCGGTGCAACACGGGGCCGTGTCCAACTCCCAGTAACAGGGATCCGGATAACAATTACTGTATATTTGACCACGGGCCGTGTTCACTGAGCACGGGCCGTGGTGAACCTTCTGACCAACATTCTTTTCTGTTTTTATCACAGGACTTGGAACCTTGGCGCCACATTTGAACTTCCTACGTAGTGCATGAGCTCCAGTTCTAGTAGAGACATAAAAGAACCTCTAGAAGAACCCGAACGCTTTCTCAGAAAAAGACTTAAAGCTAAAAATCAAGAGAAAGTTTCGGGGGACCCACTTCCAATGGCGGACCAACGTACCCTCATGGATTACCTACGGCCCACCGTAGGTAATCTCGGCGCCGCTATCAATGCACCGAATGTCGAAGCCAATGACTTCGAACTTCGACCACATTTGATACAAATGCTTCAAAACTCGGCAACCTTCTATGGGCTTGTGGACGAGGATCCCCATCTACATATTACTAATTTCTTAGAAATATGTGATACCTTTCGGATCAATGGAGCATCAAATGACGCCATCCGCCTTCGAATGTTTCCATTTTCACTAAAAGACCGAGCTAAGGCTTGGCTTAACACCCTCCCAGTTGGCTCGGTAAACACCTGGGATGAACTAGCCCAAAAGTCTCTATATACGTATTTCCCTCCTGCTAAAACGGCTAAATTAATGACTGAAATTAATACATATTCACAAGAGGATGGGGAATCCTTATATGAAACTTGGGAAAGGTTCAAGGAGCTACTAAGAAAGTGTCCTCATCACGGTCTTGCGGTATGGCAACAAGTATCCACTTTCTACAATGGGTTGTTGCCACACACAAGACAAACACTTGATTCTAGCTCCGGGGGACTTTTAGGTAATCGTCGCCCAAATGAAATATATAATCAAATTGAGGAAATTGCTCAAACCAATTTTCAATGGCACACTCCCTGAGGTAATAAATCTATTGCCCCGGGCGCCTATAAGGTTGATGAAAGCACTTCTTTACAAGCCCAAATCGAGGCCCTCTCTTCGAAAATCAAAAAGCTAGAAATGACAAAAATGGCCTCGGTTATGGCTTGTGAAGGATGTGGTGGGCCACATGAAAATTGGAGTTGTATGAAAGAAGTAGATGACCAAACAGAAACGGTAAACTACATTGATAATAGACCTAGGCCGTCGGGTCCACCAACGGGTACCTACAACCAAGGATGGCGTAACCACCCTAATCTTGGTTGGAGAGATCCCGGTAATAGTAGTAACCAACAAATCCAACGAACTAACTTTCAACAACCACAAAATTTTTCTCAACAACAAGGTGGAAGAGAAAGGCTTGAAGATACTGTATCTCGCCTCATCTCCGACACCGAAAAGAAAAACTCGGATCGATTTCAACAATTGGAATCGAATTTTAGAAATCAACAGGCTAGCATTCAAAACATTGAAAAACAATTGAATCAAATAGCTCAAAATTTCTCCAAGAGACCACAAGGCGCGTTACCTAGCAATACCGAAACCAACCCAAAAGCACAAGTACATCTCATCACATTGAGAAATCGAACCGTGGGTCCCGAGGAGGCTCCATTACCGCCAGATGAAAGAAGCCAGTCTAGCCAAACCACGACTCCACCCGCACCCCAACCAGAAAAGGCTTCTTTACCAAATCAAGAGCCCACCAAGACTCCTCCAATTCCGTACCCCTGTAGGTTAAATCGTCAAAAGACCGATGAGCAATTCGCAAAGTTTGAAAATTTACTAAAACAATTGCATGTTAATATTCCTTTTATTGAGGTCCTAACCCAAATGCCTAAATATGCAAAATTCATGGGGGATTTCCTCACTCACAAAAGGGAAATTGAATCATTGCAATTAGTTAACTTAGGCGAAGAATGCTCCGCCTTAGTACTCAACAAACTCCCACAAAAGAAAATTGATCCCGGAAGCTTCACAATTCCTTGCTCGATCGGGGAATCCCCCGTTCGTAATGCATTAGCCGATCTTGGGGCTAGCATTAACCTCATGCCCACATCAATGTTCAAACGACTCGGCCTAGGAACAACAAGCCCTACAAAGATGAGCATACAACTCGCCGACAGATCCGTCAAATTTCCACAAGGTGTCGCTGAAAATTTACTGGTCAAGGTTGACAACTTCGTTTTCCCAACCGACTTTGTCATCCTAGACATGGACGAAGACACCGATGTCCCTCTCATCCTCGGGAGGCCATTTCTAGCCACCACCCAAGCAGTGGTGGATATGAATGACGGGACGTTAACATTGAAGTTTGGGGACAAGGAAGTGAAGTTTGAATGTGGAAAAAGAGTAGAGGACGAAGACCTGGTCAACTACATGAAGGTCATAGACTCAAGCTTGGATGACGCTCTCCGACGGTGTAACATGGGATGCAATACATCCCACTTGGGTAACATATGACCAGGCTTTGGGTCTAGCCAAGGACCATTATAAACGTGGCGCACCACGGAGGCATTCCGCGGAACTATCCTTAGTTTAGTTTAGATTAATTTTCATGTTTTCTAGTTAGTTTTAATTTTCAGGAATAAAACACACTTGAGATGGCAAAGGATACAAGGGAAGCTTGAACCAGTACCCCATGCAGGAAAACATGACCATCCGACAAAATTCTTCGTTTACAGTAAGCTCGGCACGGGCCGTGTCCGCCCAACACGGCCCTGTGCTGCACAGTCTGCAGAAAAGACCCAGTTCAGGTAACTGGACACGGGCCGTGTTCACCCAACATGCCCCCGTGTCCAGGCTTCTGTTTCTCTTGATTTAATTTTGTTACTGGCACTTGAACACGGGGCCGTGCCCGGACAACACGGGGCCGTGTCCAGTGCCCAGTAACACAATTTTTTTGCTTTTTACACCTTTTTACACATTCAATCAACCTAAAAATTTATTTTTGGGACACATTGAGGACAATGTGTAATTTAAGTGTGGGGGGGATGCTAAAACCTTGAATCTTGCAAGTCCTAAATACAAGCCTTACACAAAACTCTATTGGAACTGCTAATCACCCCAAATTTTTTCAAAAATTTTCAATTTTTTTTTAATTGTCTAGGTTTAACTTGGGAATTTCAAGTTCTAAAAAGGTTATATTTTTACGAATTTACAACCGATAGCGTCGTGATAAAAATAACCAACATAAGAAAATTATGAAAAGACATGACAAGCTTAGTTAAAATTTGATTATATATACTTGATCACATAAAAACCCATTCCCACAAAAGTGAGTTTTGAGCCTTTATTGAGCATACAATTACATATCATTAAACTAAATGCTCATTTTTCGTTTCTTGTGTGAATAGCCGCTTGGTTCTTACGACTCTAAAACTTGCCATGACGATACATTCCCGGTCCTTACCAACTTAAACCCGAGTAAGTAAATGATGGAGGCATTAGGACTAACCCTTTTTATTTCTACACCATTATTTTTCTTTTTCTTTTTTTACCACTACCCAAAATCCCCTTAGTTAGCCCCTTTGAGCCTAAACCTTTTCATTTCATAACCCAAACCAAACACCCTTTTACCCACCAAAACCTTTTTCATTTTTTTACCCTTTGTTTTAGTAACTAGCTCGGTTCTTTATATGACTTTTCAAAAAATATATATATATATATATATATATATATATTTTATTGATGATGAAGCAAAAGAAAATAAACAAACAAGTTCATCAAAAATAACTTTGTTTGAATAAAAGCTTCATCAAAATAAAAGTTACAAAAATAAAAAGTCTTACGAAAACCGACGCTTGTTACGCTTTTCGCCCTTTTTCTACTAACCACTAACCCAACCACCTACCTTTAACCCAAGCTTAACCCTTCACCCAAAAGTCCTCTTGATATTTACAAAGGTATATAAGTTAAAAAGGAGGAGGATTGATTGCTTGGCAAGCTTATGGTAGGAGTAAGTTCCATGCCGCTCTCGAGTGATCCACAAAAATACATTTTCGGCCGAGTGTTGAGTGATCCCCATGAGGTATGTGAACTTGTATATAAATAGAATTTTAAAGAGGCATGTTATGCCCCAATAAGTAATTTCTCTTATGAAAAGTTTTAAATAAATCATGACGAATAGGATTGTAAATAAATAAAAATAAAACTAAATAAAGAATCTTGGAAATCCCGACACTCTATGACAAGCCCAAAAACCTTCTTCTCTACCCATTCCATTTGGGAGTGTAAAGCCACATTATAAAGAGTTTTGCTTGAGGACAAGCAAAGATTCAAGTGTGAGGGTATTTGATGTGTGCAAAATGCAACATATAAATTTCATCAATTGTGGCATAAAACTAACCCTTTTTTAGTACTAATGTTGGAAAAAGTGTGATTTTGTCTTCCTTTTGTATTTTCAGGATTAAATGAGCTCAAATTAACAAAAGAAGCAAAAAGACATCAAAATCTAACATAAATACAAGAAAAGGAACAAACGTGACATGCCCGACCCCACGACAGCATCTTCCCAAGCAAAACAAGAAGACAGAAGACTGAACACACCCCGTGCTCAGCCAGCACGGGGGCGTGCCCAAGTGTCAGCAGAAAAGACAAAGTGGTAGAAGCTTCTATTGCCCACCACGGGGCCGTGCTCAGCGGACACGGGGCCGTGGTCAACTATAAGATTCGCACAATCCAGGCAAATCTTCATAGTACAAAGATTCTTCTGCACACGGGGTCGTGCTCAGCGGACACGGGGGCGTGGTCAACTAATAAGACAAGCTGCATTAAATGAAGAAAGAGAAGGATGTGGACACGGGGCCGTGCCCACGGGACACGGGGCCGTGCCCGAGCTTCTATTCAGCCTATAAATAGGAGTGATTGGCTCAAGCTCAAACCATCCCTTGGCACACCACCTCTCTCACACTTCACCCACCACCCACCACCCACCACCACCATAACACCATCATCCACCACCATCATCCATTGTCCATCATAGAGTGTGTGAGTCGTCTCGGGATCCAAGATTGATCGTAAGAGTTCTTGACAATCAAGGCCATGTTTGCCTAAGTCTCTTACATCACTTGGTGAAGACAAGTGTCTAGTGTAATACTTTTTATTTCTAATCTTTTCGCACTTTTTACTTGGTTTTCTATTAATGACTTTAATAACTAGTTTCTTATGTTGAAGGTGATTCTTCCTTATCGTTTGTCCGTGGTGTCTTGACATTATTTTACTGTCTATATAAAATAAAAGATTTTCACCATTCATATCTCCACGGTCTATATGGAGGTATGTTGGCTACCTGGTCGGGGGTTAAGGGAACGGTTTGGTAAGAGTCTTGCCATTGTTCAGCGTTTAGAGGTCCTGCAATGGACCTGGGTCAAATTTAGTATGACCTCCTTCAATACTTAACGGTATTGGATGGCGGGGGTCCAAACTCTTTGATCCCCTCATAAGTTAACTACTATTAATACTATAACCCGGCTATTTAGGACTGTATCCCTGCTGACTCAGACTACTTAGTCGAGGGTAACGTCACCTCCAAAAGAGGGGCCTACCATAATTTGCATTAATAACTTAATTAATTATCTTTCAATAATCCGACCCTTTAGGATTGTATCCTTGCTGACTCAAACTACTGGGTTAAGGGTAACGTCACCTTCAAAAGAGGGGCCTACTACAATAACTAAGATAATCTCTTAAATAAGTGCAAAAGTGCGGAAATAATCAAAGGTTACACTATACACGAGTCGGAACCAAGTGATTCATCTTGTCTATCTGTTTTTCTTTTATTTTTATTTTTCAGCATTTTAGTTAGTTTTTATTTTTCTTAGCTTAAAACATTTTTCTAAACTTTTTTATTTGATTAGACGTTGAGGATAAACCGGTACTAAAAGCTCTTGTGTCCTTGGACGACCTCGGTATCTTACCAACACTATACTACGCTCACGATGGGTGCACTTGCCCATATGTGTGTTTAGTGTTAGTAAATATCGTGTTTTATAAATTTAAAACTTGACTAAAAAAGTGTTAAAGGGGCTTAAAATATACACCTAATATATATAACACTTCACACGCATCAATACGTATACTCATACTACTCATACGTTTTATGTCTACACTCATACTTACGTGAATGTTCATACTTAAACTTATATATATGCTCATACTTTCATATATACTCATGATCCATACATTTGTACCCGTACGCGAGCGGAATCCGAGGGATTCGCTTATGTGGGTCGCAAACATTCTTAAGCATGGACTTGCTTACATACTATATTCTTATACGTACACATTCTTTTTTTTTTTTGTGTATACCATGCTCCATACACAACTAGTACAAGCTATGCGGATCATGCGACAATCAAAATAATCGCGGGTGCACACGGGATTATAATGATAGGCGTATGAGAACCATAGAGTGTACTACTGTGTATGGTAAGACACAGAACGTAACATGACACCGAATACGAAACGAACGTAATGTGGTCAAAACATGGTGAATACGCCGCTGGTACTTCCTATATATAAGTGTTTTCACCGTGTTACTAAATTTTCGTAAAACGTGCCATGAGAAATTCAGTGTTTTGCAGACCTTTGGACCTAATACAAACTTTAGACAACTCACGGACGCATTATATCCGATTATCCACGACGAGACCTCATTCTTAACACATCACCTTCGCCTATCCAATAATTATGCCATTCTTATACTTGCATTCCTTAAGAGTAAATCATTCACTTCTATACTCGTATTATTTCCCATTATCCTTTCGCTATTTCTAACCCTGTTTACAATCAAGCCCGTTTGAAATTTTCAAATCCTAACTTACCTTCCTACCTTTAAAAAAACTAATTCCTATTCGTTATTCTTGTGTAAAGATACTTAGTAGATCGTAGCACTTTATTTAAAGTACCAAACTTTCTCGTTCCACTCGAAAAGCAATTTTTACGAATATGTGGTCTTATACTACCTTTAAAACTTCCTATGCAACCTACCTCACTTTTATTGATTTCAAACCATTATATAAAGACCTCATTCGTAAATGCAATACATTTGTAAAGCAACTCCAAATTTAGCTATTCAAAAATCGCTTTACCTATGCACGTTTCACTCATGCTTATGCCTCTAAACCATTTTAGCCAAACAAATCATTTTACAAGCCTATTTTGACTATTCTCCCAAAATTTCGTACTTTTCAAAACGTTTCAAAATTTCCAAGTCTCAGTTTTTACCAAAATTCTTCAAGTCTACCTCTTGAATAAATTTCGGGATGAAATTTTCTAAAGGAGGGGAGACTGTAACGCCCTGCGTTTTTCATACCTTCCATATTTAGAAACCATTGCTTGAAACTCTATTTTTGGAAATCATGTGTTCTTGTAATCGTTCCTTCGTTGTAATCATTGTAAAATCCGAGACTTGGATCATAAATAAAACTCGTACCTTGTTAAATACGTGTTATACATACTTTATACATGCTCCTACATTCAATTTCGTGAAACAATTGATGCTTATTCGTAATTCTTGAAAACTATGTGCTAAACTTGTAAATACGTGAAACTTATGCATAAAACGTGTTTCGATTGTAAGCGATACTTAAATAAGACATTCATATACTTAATTATACTTTGATTATGTTCTTCATACTTAAATTTACATTAAACTATGCTTTTATGGCGAAACAAGTCCCTAAAACACCTTAAACCCCTAAATAAGAAACTTCAGGGACCTTTTTGTAATTTAATGAAACTTGGTCATCAGACCTTGTCACGACCCACGTAAACTAACCTTGCCCCCTACGCGGCCTGTGAGAAAACCCACAGTTCAAACTTCGCAATTCAGCTCGCGACCAGATTCGTTTTGAGCGGGATTTTTGGGTTTTGTTTGAGTTTTGAACTTGTTTAGTGCATTAATTAGCCACCAACTTAAACCCTAATCACACCTCTATATAAACCAAGCCTCCTCCACACTTCATACACTTTACAAACTCACAAAATCACACTCAAATCACTCTCAAAAGCTGCTGAAAATCGGAGTTTGGACAGAAGTGTAGCAAGTTCTTCAAACAAGCATAACTTCTTCATTTCTTGTCCGTTTTCATCGATTCTTCTTCCTACTTGTTTGGATTGACCTAAGGAACATTTCCACAGGTTTTCCATGGAAAACCAAGGTTTGCAATGCTCCCAAATAGGCTCCAAAGTGGGCTGAAGATTCTGTTTTTACTTAAACTTTGTAAATCTTTGTGTAACTTGAGTTTATCTCACTCAAACCCACGTCCTTATGCGCATAACCACTTGTATGGTTAGTTGGGCTTCAAAACGGGGCTGAGACATGTGAAATCAGAGGTGTAAACCTCACATATTTTCTGTTTTATTCAAGGGTATAACCCACACGTGATGAACAAGCTAAAGCTTGAAGTTGTGTGATTATTTGGATAGCTTGGGCTATCCTACCTTCAATCCACACATCACTTGATGTTTTCTCTAGTTAGATAGTATGTATTTCTATTCCTTATTGTATGTATTCATGACCATCCTTGTTGTCTATGACAACTCGTGCATTGGTGAAACACTTAGAGGTATCTAAATGGAAGCTTATTCTTCCTACCTCCTACATGATTTCTATGACACAATAGAGGTACCTAAATGGAGATATAATCTTCTACCTCATGCTTGACAATTGTACTTATTAATATTGTAACACTCGTCTTATAATTTTATTTTATAACCATAAAATACGGACTATTTAATTAAGAAATACATGACCAACAAAACTTAGTTAATAACTAAGATGTACGTCATCATAGTATTTAAACATAGTCGACTAACTAGATTAAAATGTTCAATATTCAAAAGAGTTTACAAAACAACATGTTTTAAACTAGATTAGATTAGCGCGGAAGCATTCAAAACTTGTGTTCGGTTCTTGATTCCCTTGCTTGATCAACATCCATAACAAACGAGCATCACCTATGGTCAAAACCACATTAATCATTAGTTTTGACATCTTAATATTACGTAAAAACGAGTTCTATGGCTTACATAATGAAAAACAAACAAATTACAGCCAAACTGTGAGCCACGGTTCAGAACCGTGGCCTACGGTTCGCCCAGCTCTAAACAGAACTGCTAGACTGGGAGTCACGGTTCAGCACCGTGACCCACGGTTTGCCCAGCTCCAAACAGAATTGCCAGACTGTGAGTCACGGTTCAGGACCGTGACCCACGGTTCGCCCAGCTCAGCCTTCTTATTTTTTTTTTCGCTTAATTCCTCATAACTTTTTATTTACATATCCATTTTAGCCGATTCTTTTTCCTATATGTCCGTATTAAAATTATGGATCTAACCATATAAATTCCACTTAACGAAACCCGGATTATGAATGAATGGCCCACAAAATCCTAGTTTCGATTATTCGACCCATTAACTATGTGTGCAAATTGTTCGTTAACTTATTCTTTGGCATTCTAATCTTATTTACCCATCATCCGGGGCTTACGATCACTAGCTTATCAATACCAAGTCCATGGTTTTATGCTTTTTTGATCCACCATCGCCATAAATTATTCAAAACACATTCTTACTATCTACTAAACAATTAATCGACCCGTTTAGCTCATTTATGGAATCCTCCATTTCCAATGACTACCAAACATTTTCTAATCAAGTTTTTGACTCGTTTATCTAATAGTGATCTTCGTCACTTTTATTAACAAATATCTTGTCTTAAAAACACAATTTCAAATGACCGTCATTCTAATTAACATAATGTAACGGAACAAGGTTACATACCTGCATAATTCAACGTCATTGATTTTCCAACCATAATTACCCATTCCCGGGCTTGTCCATCTTAGTGTATCATCTCCATTCCATGGTTTACGTTCTTATAACTCAAATTTAACGAGTGGCATTCAAGGAACTTCAATCACTACCATTTCGACCATTATTTTAACTCGTTCTTTATCTAGTGAAATTTCATCACTTAATGTACTTTCTAAACATGACTAATTTAAACAACATTATCAATAAACATACCTAACCAACTATTTATTTTGACCCGTTTGGTTTGTCGAGTGAATTTCCATCACTTCAATGTGATACTAAACATGACTATTTTCATTATATCAACGTTACACATATCTAGCTATCTATTTTGACCCGTTTGGTTGTCGAGTGAGTCATATCACTTCATTGACATTCCAAACATACTTTAACCATTCGTTTTGACCCGTTTGGTTATCGAGTGAATTCCATCACTTCATTGACTTACCAAACGCAACCATTTTCACTATATCAACATTAAACATATTTACGACTATGCTTGTCTACATAAATGTAAAGAGACGACAAGTCGCGTACCTTTAGAGCACATCCTTCAAGCGCGTATCTCCACCGGCTTGTCCACTCGACGATCCAGATTCTTTGCCTAAAGAGTTCAATTCACAACCAATTTAGAACCCCCTTCATAACCTTTAACGCATAATTCGCTATAAAATTCAAGCATGCGTTTTTATCCGATTTTTAACATTTTAATCCTCACTTAGGCATTTCAACGAACACCTAGCGGGTATAATTTCTACATAGCTAGAATCAAGTTCATGATTTGTTATTTTTACCAATTTCAATCACATTTTTTGATTCCTCCATATCAAGCATGCATGTAATCACCAAGATTATCATAGAGAAATCAAGTAACACCAGTTTTGACAATCATAATGCTTGTGTTCATCTACTTAGTAAAACCCATTTAACTTATAAGTGGGTTATCACAAATTTCATAGTTCAAGCAAGGTTGTTGCAAATTATCAACTAGGATTTAGCCTTATACTTGTTTTCATTACAAGTTTCATCTATACATCATATAATCAAGCTCAATTTCGATTTTTCATAATTTGTCTAGAACTTGAGATGAATCAAAAACACTAAAATTTACATACCTTATGATCCCTTCAACGAGGTGATCACTAATCTATATTCAGATTTTGATTTGAACTTGATTTGAGCCTTCAATTCATGAGTTTTGTAAGAGTTAGGGTTTTGAGGGGAACCCTTGTGTCGCCCCTGTGTTGAGATCGATCAGACACACACTTTTTGTGTGTGTTTGGTGTGATAACTTTTGTTTTAAGATTCCAAGTTTAACCATTCTAGTCCCTCAATTATTGTTTTATTCATAATTTAGGAGTTCCCATCCATTCATTCGGTATCACAAGACCCGTATCAAACTGGGTCATCTAATCCTAGTTAGTCTGTTCTCGTTTGATTAATACTTTATAAATCTGATTAAAGTTTTATAAATTTCAGGGTGTTACAAGTCCACCCCCCTTAAAAGGGTTTCGTCCCCGAAACCTTCGTTAAGTAGTTCTTTGGTTTGGACCATACTAACTTAGTCTTGTTTTTCAGACCTTATTTCCTTTAGTCAAAAGTTATCGTTTGCCTCAACGCATGCATTTTCCACATGTACGTCCTCATGGACTTTAACTTGTGTCTTGTGTTTCTTATCTTATTGCCTACTTGTCCCAATTGTCATTCGACCACTCAATAGTATGAACTTGCCCACATATTTACTCTATACTAACCCTATTTTGACAAGGGTTTTGCATAAATCCCAACGCTAATTTGACTTCATACGGGCCCATTGGCTAGTTTGATTAGTCACCGCCATTTCATGCCCCATTAATTTCGGGTCTACCCCTTTTTGCCATAATCAAACTTAGGTAAGTTTATGATATTCCATCCCATAACTCATGCTACAACATGACTATATTATGTATCACTTTTCTTAACCGTGATCGTATCACGTCGTGTTTAAGTTTAGATAATCTTCTCGTTATCAATATCTTCTTTCTAATGTATCGTCTTACACCCATCGGTGTTAAGACCTATGTCCTTTATTATTAACTGTTTTCTATTTTGTCTCATAACATTCATTTTTGTTAAATGTTGTTCCTCACTAACACTGAATTTCTGTTTAATCGTTTATCTCTTTTAACTTATGTCGATATACTCATATCAGAGAAACTTCCTTCCAAGGATTTATTCCTTTTCTTTATTATTTAGGATATGGAGTTATAACTCGTTTCCTTATTTAACCCTAATAACCCGTAGGTTCTTTCACTTAGCCTCGTAAGCTATTTCTTTGATTTTCACCTTTTTAAGGTGAGACCCTAACAGTTCGTTTCTTTTTATTTGTGACCCAAAGGTCTTTTTGGTCCCGTAAACCTTAACATGTGCTTGTAATCCCGAAGGTTACGATGATCCCGTAGATTTATCTTTTACTCATGTCATCATTAAAATGTATATCTACACATATAGCGTCAAAGCACCTCTTGTTATGTTTGGAATCATTTATTTTTACTTTTGAATTCTATCGACCTTTACCGTAGTCTAAGGCTTCATTTGTTTTCGTTTGAACTATTCTTCCAACTCTATGACTTCTTACGTTATTACGTGCCGGTTTATTCTCCGCTTACCGTTATCTGGTATGCACTTTTATTTCTTTACAACCCATTTACCCGGGTCCGGTTTCACTGGTTTACGTCTTCCTTTTATATTTTTCTCACAACTCATCACATAAGTTTGTTAATATTTGCGCTCCCATTAATGGTTTGCACTTACTTGCACTATCAAGCGTTATACTTTATTCAGCCCGATCAACATTGAAATAGTTGAACATAACTTTCAAAATTTCTATTTTGCGAAATTTTATCGTCTTTTAGTCATAACTCTAAATTCGAGTCTTTTGACTTTTTAATCCGCGTTAGCGTCTCTTGGTTTATGCATATATCTGAAATCATACCCATCCATCAGGCATTTTACCGACATCATTATCAGAGCAACCATTCTGGCATGCATTTAGACTTCATTTAGAATTATTTGGTCGTATTAGCGAAATCCATCGCCTTTATTCTACCACGTCCTTTATTCTTTTATTCATCTTGTTTGACTTGTTCGGGTGAATTTCATCACTTATGACAGTCAAACTTTATCCCCATGTCTTAACATTCTCATTTGTTAGTGTGTATTTTCGTTTACTTTGATTCTTGTCCCTTCCCTCGGGCTCGTTATCTTAATATAATCTTAGTACATGTACCTACGATACCCACCCCCAAATGGGCTTTCTCTCATTTCGTTAACCTTCTTTTTCTTTGCCGTCGTCATGGTGACTTGTAGTCTTTTCATTATTCTGGATTAAACGGCTTCAGTAGCCTTTCCGACTTTCCCATAGATCCCTTCGCGCATCTCCTCAGTCATAAGGGATACCGTATCATCGCCAACTATGGTTGACGCCATTCTATTGTAACAATAACAGAAATCATTTCATTTCATTTTATCATTCCATGTCGTTGTATGGAATTTACCCACATTGTTTATCAATATAAACGATGTTTCTACATGTTTTTATTTAGTTCGGTCAATTCTATAACCTTGTCTTTGCCATTTATTACTATTGCAAATTTCGGGTTCGGGTGTAATTACACTCCTTCCCATCACAACATTTATTCACTTCATTAATTTCCCGGGTTCGAGTGTACATGCACTCCTTCCCATTATGACACTTGTCTTTCATTGCATCTCCGGGTTCGAGTGTACATGCGCTCCTTCCCATTGCAATATCTATCGAGATTACTTTTACCTCGATGCTCAATGTACAGTTTCAGCACTTCTTATAAACAATAGAACTTTTATTATTACCTATTTTTATTTCTCAAAGCATAGATAATTTCATTAACGCGAATGTAGGATGTTGAATAAATCGATATAAAACAAACGATTTATTTGCACCCGTAACAATTAAGAATTCATGCTGAAATTGAATTTACAAGAGTATACCTGAAACGACATCAGGTTCAGCTTTAGCCTCTGTGGTTGTTATATGAAACGACCTTGTCCTTGATTTCTGGGCATCAGACTTTGTGTCGGTTGTGTCTTTGGTTCCAATCCTCTCTGGAAGTTTAGACTTCTTATGTCCTGGCTTACCACATGCGCCCTTGTGAATTTTTCCACAAAATTTACACTAATGTAACACACTTTTTGTAACTCCTTTCTGGGGAGCTTTATTAGACTTGGATTTCTTTACTGAACTTGGATTCATATCCAACACCCTCCTTTCTTCTATTTCTTGTAATATGCTGTCTTTCAATTCAACCATCATATCGTCCACCACCGGCACGATTGTGGTTTGTAATCTATCAATATACTGTGATAGATTATTTTCTAGAACTTTTCCGACTGCCTCGGAAATCTTAGCTTTCATTTGTTCAGTCAATTGAGATGTCGAATCATCTCCAGTTACTCCAGACATTTCTTTAACTGAAACATCCATAATGGTTAATCAATAATTATTTAATTCATTTCCATCTTATTATATGGGAATTTATATCACACATACTTAATCATAAGTAATGTGTTATTCTTTTTCGGTTTGGTCAAATACATATCTTGCCTTACCTTTCTTACTTAGTGTATTTCCCGGGTTCGAGCGTATTTATGCACTCCTCCCATACACTTTTCACATATTTCATATCATTTAATTCTTTGAATCTAAACTCAATTATAAGTAACTCTTACCGGATGTCTTGATCAAGCTTTGAACCGAACACACTTTGTTAACAACCTTGAGCTCTGATTACCAACTTGTAACACTCGTCTTATAATTTTATTTTATAACCATAAAATACGGACTATTTAAATAAGAAATACATGACCAACAAAACTTAGTTAATAACTAAGATGTACGTCATCATAGTATTTAAACATAGTCGACTAACTAGATTAAAATGTTCAATATTCAAAAGAGTTTACAAAACAACATGTTTTAAAATAGATTAGATTAGCGTGGAAGCATTCAAAACTTGTGTTCGGTTCTTGATTCCCTTGCTTGATCAACATCCACAACAAACGAGCATCACCTATGGTCAAAATCACATTAATCATTAGTTTTGACATCTTAATATTAAGTAAAAACGAGTTCTATGGCTTAAATAATGAAAAACAAACAAATTACAGCCAAACTGTGAGCCACGGTTCAGAACCGTGGCCTACGGTTCGCCCAGCTCTAAACAGCTCAGCCTTCTTATTTTTTTTCGCTTAATTCCTCATAACTTTTTATTTACATATCCGTTTTAGCCGATTCTTTTTCCTATATGTCCATATTAAAATTACGGATCTAACCATATAAATTTCACTTAACGAAACCCGGATTATGAATGAATGGCCCACAAAATCCTAGTTTCGATTATTCGGCCCATTAACTATGTGTGCAAATTGTTAGTCAACTTATTCTTTGGCATTCTAATCTTATTTACACATCATCCGGGGCTTACGATCACTAGCGTATCAATACCAAGTCCATGGTTTTATGCTTTTGTGATCCACCATCGCCATAAATTATTCAAAACACATTCTTACTATCTACTAAACAATTAATCGACCCGTTTGGCTCATTTATGGAATCCACCATTTCCAATGACTACCAAACATTTTCTAATCAAGTTTTTGACTCGTTTATCTAATAGTGATCTTCGTCACTTTTATTAACAAATATCTTGTCTTAAAAACACAATTTCAAACGACCGTAATTCTAATTAACATAATGTAACGGAACAAGGTTACATACCTGCATAATTCAACGTCATTGATTTTCCAACCATAATTACCCATTCCCGGGCTTGTCCATCTTAGTGTATCATCTCCATTCCATGGTTTACGTTCTTATAACTCAAATTTTACGAGTGGCGTTCAAGGCACTTCAATCACTACCATTTCGACCATTATTTTAACTCGTTCTTTATCTAGTGAAATTTCATCACTTAATGTACATTCTAAACATGACTAATTTAAACAACATTATCAATAAACATACCTAACCAACTATTTATTTTGACCCGTTTGGTTTGTCGAGTGAATTTCCATCACTTCAATGTGATACTAAACACGACTATTTTCTTTATATCAATGTTACACATATCTAGCTATCTATTCTGACCCGTTTGGTTGTCGAGTAAGTCATATCACTTCATTGACATTCCAAACATACTTTAACCATTCGTTTTGACCCGTTTGGTTATCGAGTGAATTCCATCACTTCATTGACTTACCAAATGCAACCATTTTCGCTATATCAACATTAAACATATTTACGACTATGCTTGTCTACATAAATGTAAAGAGACGAAAAGTCGCGTACCTTTAGAGCACACCCTTCAAGCGCGTATCTCCACCGGCTTGTCCACTCGACGATCCGGATTCTTTGCCTAAAGAGTTCAATTCACAACCAATTTAGAACCCCCTTCATAACCTTTAACGCATAATTCGCTATAAAATTCAAGCATGCGTTTTTATCCGATTTTTAACATTTTAATCCTCACTTAGGCATTTCAACGAACACCTAGCGGGTATAATTTCTACATAGCTAGAATCAAGTTCATGATTTGTTATTTTTACCAATTTCAATCACATTTTTCGATTCCTCCATATCAAGCATGCATGTAATCACCAAGATTATCATAGAGAAATCAAGTAACACCAGTTTTGACAATCATAATGCTTGTGTTCATCTACTTAGTAAAACCCATTTAACTTATAAGTGGGTTATCACAAATTTCATAGTTCAAGCAAGGTTGTTGCAAATTATCAACTAGGATTTAGCCTTATACTTGTTTTCATTACAAGTTTCATCTATACATCATATAATCAAGCTCAATTTCGATTTTTCATAATTTGTCTAGAACTTGAGATGAATCAAAAACACTAAAATTTACATACCTTATGATCCCTTCAACGAGGTGATCACTAATCTATATTCAGATTTTGATTTGAACTTGATTTGAGCCTTCAATTCATGAGTTTTGTGAGAGTTAGGGTTTGGAGGGGAACCCTTGTGTCGCCCCTGTGTTGAGATCGACCAGACGCACACTTTTTGTGTGTGTTTGGTGTGATAACTTTTGTTTTAAGATTCCAAGTTTCAAGTTTAACCATTCTAGTCCCTCAATTATTGTTTTATTCATAATTTAGGAGTTCCCATCCATTCATCCGGTATCACAAGACCCGTATCAAACTGGGTCATCTAATCCTAGTTAGTCTGTTCTCGTTTGATTAATACTTTATAAATCTGATTAAAGTTTTATAAATTTCGGGGTGTTACAAATATATACTACATAACCTATATAACACATAGATATATTATCCAAATAATCGAATCTTTGATGATGAACTAGTGTTCATATGTCAAGGTGCTAGATTATATCATCCTGGACCTTGATAACTTGTCACGATTCTAATGGAACCTTGTTCCATGAAAATATCCAAACTCCTTTAGAGTTTCCTAGTGTCAAGAACAAGTATCATATGTACTAGGTGATTATTTTCATATATATATATATATTCTTATGTTTTAAATTCCGAATCTCGACTCTAAACCTACCTTGAGCTTTAACCCTTATACATTCGTCCACTCAATCTCATAGACTCATCCACACTTGGATAATCGGAAGAATTTGCAATATTGTGAGTATACTTGAACCCCTCTTTACGTTTACCACTTTTTGGGGTGTAACATGTTTTCCTATGAAACTTACACTTTAATCTTTATACACAAACATTCCTATTTCATGCATGCTTATTTGATTATTTGATACTTTAAACTTGGGTTGAGGACATCTTGTGTTAGACTTATCATTAACTTCGTACAAGCCTATCCGTGACATATATAGTGCTATAGGATTAACGCACCGCCCGTAGACTTGTGGTTATGTCATGAGCATATTGTGTTTCATCATTGGTTTGATATGTTAGACACATGCCGATTTTATTGTTTATCTTGTATCAAGAACTTGCCACATGGAATTGTTTGAAACTTATCTTTTTATGCTACGTATGAAAAACTTGTATACTCGCCTTTGCTTTTGCATTGAACTTTATTTTAAAACATGTTACAGGTTGAGGATGACGACGCTTGAACTTGAAGTAGTGATGATGCTTAGATACACATTTAGACCTCTTAAGTTAATGTACTTATTTGTTGTATTCTTGTATTGAACATATTGTATATCAAGTTGTTGTATTTGATTTTAATCTTTGTAATCGACTTTTAGAAATGAAATGAAATCCATTATTTAATTATTGTCACAAATAGTGTTATGAAGTCTCTTGCAATCTCGTTTTCGTCTCACTCCGATGTTTCCGCCATCGGTTGGGGTGTGACAGAGAGTGCACTGGTCGGAGGGAGATGTCACATCAATGAACAGTGATGTGACAGGAGGGGTATTTATAGGTGAAAGGGAGAGAAGTGAGGTGGTGCACAACGGGTTGGATGGCCTTTCGATAGGATGGCCATCCGATCGGATAGTCATCCGGTCGGATGAACATTTGATCGAACGGTCGTTCGATCGGATGGCGCGTGTGAATTGGTTTCCGACTTTTGTTTCGTGCGTTGAGCGTTGCGTTCGATTGAGTTGCGAGTGAGCGTTTACACATTCAAGCTAGTATATATATATATATATGCATATATATATATATATGCATATATATATAGGTAATAGCATAGCATAAATAACCACGTCCCGTGTTTGCGTTAAGAGTGCGTTAAGTTGAGTTGCGCGTGCCCGCGAGTGCACGTTTAAACAGTTTCACCCATTGTTATTATTATCATTATTATAACAGGTCATAGCATAAATAGTTGCGTTTGAGTTTGCGTCGCATCACGACGATCGATGGGAACAACTTAACTATTCACGCGATGTCATCGTTAGCGTTAGTGTATGCGAATATATGCGAAATAGCGTTGCAAACGATATAGTTACATTATGATCTGAATCTCTGGTGCTAGGCGTAACGAGAGTAACAAGCGCAAATGTGCGGGTCGTTACAGCCGCACCTCCACCGTCACCACCACCGATCTTCAACAACAAGACGATCTTCAACAACAAGACGATCTTCAACAATTGAAACATCATCATGGTAACAAGTCACACAAACCCGATCCCCATTTCGCTCAATTTCATCATCATATTCTTCAATTTCTACATCTTGGTCATCCAAGACGGAACAGACTCCGGCGATTTTGAAACATCGTCGGTAAAACGCTAGTCGGAGTTGTAGTTCCGTTTGATTTTGAATCCAATTTGTGGTGGTTACTGGACTCCGGCGAATCAGACGACGTCGTATTTAACAAATCGAACGAGGAAGATTGAGATCTAGAAACTGTGCCGGAGTTATCGAAAGATAATTCTCGTGAATTTTCCGGTAAAACGCTAGTCGGAGTGATAGCCCCGTTTGATTTGGATTTCGATCGGTGACTGGACTCCGGCGAGTCAGACGACGTGGTAACGGAGGAATCGAACGACGACGTTTGAGATCTGGAAAGTGTGTTACGTTTTTTGGATCTAAAGAGGTTCTTAGGGTTGATTTTTGCGGTGAGTTTCATGATTGGAAAGGTTGATGATGATTAAGAAGATGAAGATGATAACGGAGATTGATGATGAAAAGTAGGGTTGAGCAGAAAACCGAAATAACCGAACCGTAACCGAAATAACCAATAAAACCGAACCGAAAAAAAAACGATGGTTCGGTTTTCGGATTTTTAATAACCGAAAATTTTGGTTCGGTTTTCGGATAACCATTTTCAATAACCGAAAAAAACCGAACCAAACCGATAAGTTACAATACATATATTTTTATGTTTAAGTTTAAGTTGTTTAAGTGTTTAACCCAATGCTAGTAGATATTATTAATTTATTCTTGAATGTTAAGTATTTACAATAAAAACATTACATGTTTATTTATAATTGAAATGATTTATTTATTACCTACAAGAAATAACAAATATTAATATAAAAATTAAATGATCTTCAAATAATTATAAAAAAAAATTAATAAAAACTTTGGAGAAACATAAAAATAGATTAGAAGGTTAGATTTATGTAAACAATATTAATTAAAGAGGTTAACTATTCTATAATATAAGAATTGTCGAAGGATCTTATGAATGGTAAATTAATTAGACAAAATTTGAATATTAATTACACTTCTTGCCATCTATTTTAGATTGTGTTACTTTATTCTCTTTTTTGTGATGCAGATTTACCAAACTCACTATTATCTTCTCACAACCCTCAACTTAGAGTTAAATAGTTATATTATTTTGATCAGAAAGATTGGATGTCATTTGTGATTAGCAGTCAAATGGAATGAGCATAATCAGAAATATGGTTTGTGGCTCACTTCGTACATCTTCTAATCGTTGATATTGAAACGCAAAGGTCTAAGCTAGTAAGTAGCTCATCCCTAGCTTTTTCTTTCTTGGTATGTGGTCTCCTGCCATTTTTCTTTTTTATAGCACTGTAGTTGCATAAGCAGTCAAGTTCAGGGGACGGAGTTCAAGGCAAATTTGTATTCTTTACATTTGTCTGATTCTAAATCTCAAATCTTAAAGTTACTTTATTTTCTTTATCCAAGTCTAGATAAATTTTATAGGAAAGTTTTTATATTTAGGTATAAGAAGGTGTTTTTTTTATTTATTTGTTTATCTTTTTTATTCCTTTATCCAAAAATACTCTAGCCTTGGGTTTTTCTTTCGATTACCATAACAAGTGTCAGTACCTTAAACCAATCGAATTTTCGCTGCGAAGCGCGGAGTACCTCTACCTGTTATATCTTAAATGTAAACATATAAGAACGATTCTTATATTTTAAATTATACTTTTTAGTTTTTGAATCTTACATAATTTTGTTTCAAAAACCGAAAAACCGAACCGAACCGACATAAAAACCGAAAAAACCGAAACCAAAAAAAACCAAAAACCGACATTTCGGTTTCGGTTTTAGGTTTGCCCAAAAACCGAACCGAGCCAAACCGTACACACCCCTAATGAAAAGTGTGAGGAAGATGATAAGAGTGACAGGGAATTTTTTTTTTTTTTTTAATTATAAGAGTGTTTTGGTCATTTAATAATACTTAACCAAAAAATTATAACACATAAACCACATAGATCATGGACTCAAAAATAATTTACCCTATAAAAAATAAATAAATATGACAATGAAAACGAAAATATGTTGTAACTTACAAGATGTTACCCCCATTAAATAAACACATAACACATTCCCCTGTTTCTTGCAACCAACGCACCAATGGCGGCCCGAACATTCCCGGAGATGCCGACGCCGTCGTCTCTGCTATCTGCGTACGCTTCCATGTCAACCTCCATCATGCTCTTCCGTACAATGTTCAACCAGCTCTTCCCCCGAGAACTCCGGCGATACGTCCTCAACGCCGTCCGATTCTACTGGAAACCCAAATCATCAAAACTCACTCTCGTTTTCGACGAGAAAGACGGCTTGACCGCGAACCACATGTTCGATGCCGCCGAAGCCTTCCTCTGTACTAGAATCAACCCCGATTCCGAACGCCTCCGGTAATAATAAAACTCACACTCGTTAAAACTATTTTAAATATACCAGAGACTTGTTGACTGGCTAGTAACGTAGCGTTACATTGGTATAGATTTAATTGGTATAGATTTAGTAGTAGGTTTCTTGATGGTGTCTGAGTTAGCCGTTTTAACTGAGACACCATCAAATCCATAAAAGAAAGGTTGGTGTCTAAATCTACTTCCAAATATACATAGTAGGTTTTTGATGGTGTCTGAGTTGCCGTTTTAACTCAGACACCATCAAATCCATAAAATAAAGGTTTTGATGGTTTCTAAGTTGCAACTCAGACACCATCAAATCCACAAAAGAAAGGTTTTGATGGTGTCTAAACCTATTTCTAAATATACAATGAGGGGCTTGTAGCATAACGATATATTAGTGTAGATTTAAAAGCAGGTTTCAACATGTAATTGAAAATATTAATTATTATGTGATGAATGGTTTACAGGATCACAAAATCCGTGAAAGAAAACCACATCAATGTAAAATTTGCGGACTCAGAGACGATAGCAGATTCATTCGAAGGAATTCAAGTATCATGGACATACGTCCGTCAGCAGCCACAGCAAAGACCCGGCGGCGACGGAGACACCCTCGATTACGCGAGTGGAAACAGTGGCTCAGGCCGCGGGGGCTTTACTCCAGAGAGAAAATACATCGAGTTAAAATTCGACAAAAAATATAGAGAAACTATAATATCTTCCTACTTACCATTGATATTACAAAGATCAGAACAACTCCAAAACCAGAAAAAAATTGTGAAGCTTCATAACTTGCAATCCTACGGTGGCGGGCCTGGCCACAAGGAATCGGTGAACCTGGACCATCCGTCAACGTTTGACACGTTGGCGATGGATCCGGGGATGAAGAAGGCGATAATTGATGATTTGAATTTGTTTTTGAAAAGGAAGGAGTTTTATAAAATAGTAGGGAAGGCGTGGAAGAGAGGGTACTTGTTGTACGGTCCGCCTGGGACCGGGAAATCGAGTTTGATTGCTGCTATAGCTAATTACTTGAAGTTTGATATCTTTGACTTGCAGTTGTCGAATGTTGGAGGTGATTCGAGTTTGAAGAAACTCATGTTGAGAACATCGAATCGGTCGATTTTGGTGATTGAAGATATTGATTGTAGCATTCAGTTGCCGGACCGGAAGGGGACGGTTTTGTCCAAGTTACCTGAAATTAAATCCGGTCGTGATCCCATGGTTATTTTCCTTTACCTCAATCTTTTGTTATTACCCTTTTCTAGTCCGCGTAACTTAAGCGAGCCGAGCCTGAGCTTATGTAACTTATGAGCGCAAGAGCAAGAGCTTTGGCTGGGCTCGTTTTGAGCTTTATTTCTAAACTTGAGTTTGGTATTTGAGTAGTTTTTTAAGCAAGATTTTAACTCTATATATTTATAATTTTGTCTATATAACATAATTCAGTATATCATTACTAGACCTTAATTTAATATAGAATCATAATTATTATACAAATATATGTTAAATAAAAATTATATAAATAATAAGTTTGTTTAGACTCTCGCAAGACAGCTCACATTCGATAATGAAACTCGGACATTGACTCTATTATTTATTTATTTTGAACATCACATTGACTCTTTTTTAAACAAAGTATTATTTAGTCTTGAGCTTGGACTTGTTTATTAAAGAGGTTATTTTTAAGCTCGGGTACGGGATTATTTATTAAACAGGCACAAGCTTGAGTCGATTTGATGTTTTAACGAGGCGATTTTGGATAGCTTAGGCTCTTTGCTTGTTTACATGGCTTGTTTACACTCCATTGGTTTGTAATTTCGTTTAAAAATGTCAATCTTTTTTCAGTTCTCTTTATCGGGGCTTTTAAATTTCATAGATGGGTTATGGTCATGTTGTGGGGACGAACGGATTATAATATTCACGACGAACCACAAAGAACGACTCGACCCGGCATTGCTTAGACCAGGGCGGATGGATGTGCACATTCACATGTCGTACTTGACGGTTGATGGGTTCGAAACACTAGCTGCTAACTACCTAAATATTCACGACTACCATTGGCGATTTAGGGAAATCAAAGAACTGATAAAATGCAAGAAGGTTACACCTGCTGAGGTGGCGGAGGAACTCATGAAATCGGACGATGTGGATGTTGTGTTGGAAGGACTTGTGAAGTTTCTAAAACGAAAGAAGATGGAAGATGATGAAAGTAAAGATGGGGTCGATGATGATGAAGAAAGTGAAGTTCGTGAAGCTAAAAAGGCAAAAATTATATCATGATTTAAGAATCAGAGGCTTTTTGATGTTTTGTTCTTCTATTCTAGATGAAAGGTTGTTTGGTTACATTTTAAGTTTTGGTTTGAAAAGGTTATATATTTATACTATACTACTCATATTTTAAGTTTGGGTTTGTATCTTTATAAGTTATATACTTGAACACCCAATAAAAGGAATCTCTATGCATGAATGTGAATGAAACTATATTAAAAATAATACGAGATCATGAAGTATAAGCTTGCATGATAGAATGTGAATGAAAAGGTTAATGAAATACTAAAATGACCTCGACTTCATTTATTTCATTGAATAAGTGGAACGTATATAGTGTAAAATTTCCAATAGTGACAAGAAGTGTGTTTAGAAGTTCATGACTTGTAGACTTGATTATATGTAAATGTTTGTGAACCCTTTCCTACTAGCACATAAAGGTGTGCTGAAATTTATTTAATTATATGTCTTGTGACTTTCAATAAGTTAGTTTAACGATCAAGTTATAATTATTAAATGACCTTATTTTTAGGCCTGACCTTGTTTAAGTTTGACTTGATTTCAGTTTTAGCTTCTAACGAGACGATCTTGAGAATTCACGGATAGCTCGACATGTTTACACCTCTAGTCCTCTCTGTTAACTCGACCTTGATGATAGTTCAAGGCGAATAGAGACTTAGAGAAGATCAGAAGAAAGGATCACATGTGTGAAGGTGAATAAAAATAGCTTTAGTGTATGTCCACAATTTGTTATGCAGAGAATCAATGTGAATTTAAAATTTCATTACACTTGTTAATCACAATATAGGTATACTGTTGATCTTGAGTTATCATCTATACTTTCTATGAAAAGGCAAATGTCGCTGACATAAGAAAAACTAAGGTGACAGCCATAAAGGTTGTCCAACAACGTCTTTCTTATGTCATTATTGCATCATAAGTCTTAATATCTAAAATCACTTTAAAATACATTTAAAGCTCTGCCATCAAAACCTCTGCCCATATCCATCTATTCTTTAATAGCCAACAGAGGTTGAAGGTTGATACAATGTCATTATATCAGCAGAGGTTAATTGACGACAATTTCAAATTCAAAATGAATGGAAATACGTAATTTGCAATTAATGCATGTCACTCAATCACTCCTGTCAATCATCTTCTTATATAAGGTTTTTCTTCTCATTTCTCCCCTCATATTTAATCACACTCATATCTTCTTTGATTTCCGATTTTGAAATTTGAATTCATTCCGAATTAGAAGCATGTCAACATCAGTTGAGAGTAACAATCTTAGTTTTGTTAACGATTTGAATCCTGGGAAAGATATGTGGCACATGAAAGCGAGAATCATCCGAAAATGGAATATAACAACCCTCCAAAATATTTTTCAGACACCCTAAAAATATTTAAAGTACCCTAAAATGTCCTAAAATACACCCCGTATGCGAAAATGGACCCCAAATACCTTTATTTTTATTAAAATTAAATAAAAACAAGAAAATGGGGTTGGTCGCGGGGCGCGTAGCCCTTGGCTACCTCCTACACGGGCCGCGACAGCAAGGAGATCAAGCGAACCCCTAAGCCGCCACGTGTTCCAGTCGTGTCGTGCCTAGTGGTCGACTCAGCAACCCTAGGGCCTACCCAAGGGAGCCTCGCGGGCCGGAAGGCCTTGGCCGGAGTTTACGCGGGGCGCGACGAAGCTCAATTGCAGCCCTATAAATTGAGGGCATCGGCTTCAGTCTACGATCGCTCACACACTTTTCTCTCTCGAAATTTTTGATAGTATAAGTAATTTTCGGGCGTAATACCCCCTAAATAACGAAGTTCTGCCCCGTTGTAAGTATTATAACCCCGGTTACATATTAAATACGCTGCCCGATTGATCTAGGGTTCCGTAACGGCTGTCGTGGTCCTGCCCGACGTAGTCGTTGGAATGTCGTCTCGGGGAGGGTATCATTAATATAAATGTTGGGTTATTATACTAACACGTGTGCCTTTGTGTAAGTTATAGATAATCACCAGGAAATCCCTAAAGAAAACCTAAGACAGCAATGTGAGTAATCTCCTTTTTGTAAATTGTTTTTACAAAACCTCACCTAAATTAAATTATATTAAACAGTGATTGAGTATTTGTATTCTACAATTATCATCAGTATGTTGGGGTTTTGTATACAAAATTTGTTACTGCCTTGCGAGGAGTAACATGATCACAAGTCGGGTTGACAGTACCGTGGGTGGTAATTGAATAGATGGAAACAAATGTAATTGCGCGACCGCCCTCAATACTGTACAATGGTTTTACTTAACTTGATTAAACTGGGATTCACTCACCAGTATTTCCCACTGACAAAATGTTTTTAAACGCGTTTCAGGTAACAAAATGTGAAAGCCAAATAGAAGCCAGCTGGACAGCACTGCAGGCTTGGAAAAGTGGCTATAAAGTTACCTAAAATAAAGAGATGTTTTATTTAAATAAAATAGGGTTTACCCCTATGAAAATGTGTTTACTTAAAACTTGGAATTATTCCCACATGTTTAATATTATGAAATTGTGGTATTTTACTCTGATAAAATATTTCCTAACTACGGTCTTGATGAAAATTCCGCTGCCAAAATGATAAACCCAGATACCACCAAAACTGGCCGCGACCGCCCGTTCCCGGGTTGTTAGGGGACGGGGGTTGCGACAGAAGGTGGTATCAGAGCTAAGCCACTAATTCAGCCACAGAAGTGTTCTGCTGACACCAAGATATTATTCAAAGTGTTAGGAAATAAATTATGGAAATACGTGCATTTCTGTATTTTATTATTGTATGTTATTTGACTATTTGTTAGTTTACAGTATCAGCGACCAAGGACCTTCCGACGCCTACCGTCAGTTGTCCTACTCACCTAGAAGCGAATGCACCTCTTCACAGCCTGCCCTCTCAGGGTATTCAGCTGACAATGAAGATGGGATATTCGTATTTAAGGCTCAGTCTGAAGAGTCATTCCCTTCTAAAAAGAGAGGATGGTTCAGTAGGGGAGCACATGAACGTAGGAAGAGGATGAAAAAGTTGCAAAACCAGCGAGCTTTAGCAGCCATTAAAAGAGAAACAGATGCTCACACCCAGGATATGCTTAATAGGAGTTTAGCAAATTTTCATATCCTAGCAACCACAGCTGCTGACCCTAACCTGGAGCAACTCGTAGCACCCCAGCCCTTACCACTGTTTCCCAACCAGCCAATCGAAATCGAAAACAACCCAGAAAATCAAATCCAAATGCATGATTTTAACCCAGAGGAGATACCTAGGGTACCAGCACCCAATCCCTTAGATCCAGATTACGACCCATGGTTAGACGACCATAGGGATTATGTGCAACGCTACCCAACACCAGAAGACACACCTATGCCGAATCTAGCAGCTTACCCAGGTTTGGACCCTCTAGATCCCTACTATGATAGGGATCAGTACATCAGGGAAATTTTAGAGAATCCGTACCCGTATCAGGAGCCCATGCCCTAGTTTCCAAACCCAGTCCCAGCACCTGCACCCCCAATGAGTGCAGAAAATGTGCAAGAGCTCCGAACCTTCGGAGAAGAGATTTTAGAAAGTAGTGAGATGATGAGGCAAGTAGGAGAACGACCCGTCTGGAAATATGACGAGCGTAATATGGAGTTCTGGATGAACCCATATCAATGAAGGTGATGATGGTAGTAATAATAATATAATAATATATAAAAGAGTTAATTGCCAAAATCGTCCCTAAGGTTTGAGCAGGTTTGCTATTTTCGTCCAAAATGACACTTTTGTACCAAATTGCCCCCAACGTTTGTAACGTTTTGCCATTTTCATCCAAACCACTAACTTAGTTTATTTTTTCTGTTAAGTTGAGGATATTTGGATGAAACTGGCAAATATAAAACCATAGGGACGATTTTGGCAATTTACTCAAACTTTTTTAAATTCCTTTTATTTAATTAATTTTGTTACATATATAATAAAAAAGAATATAGATGCAATTTTTATATGAAAAAAATAATAGCTTTGTCACATAATTTTTATAAATTTTCATCCAACCACTAACTAAGTTAATTTTCTATTAAGGAGAAGGATATTTATAAACTAAGACAGAAATTAATTTCTAATTTTTTATATAGATCAGTTTATAAAAATAAAATCTACTTAAACCTCTAAATTTTATAGAACTAAAATGCTGGTGACCTTATTGAAAAAGGTCAAATAAAAAATCTTATCATATGTACCAAGTTTGTAATTCATCTTCTACTCTTTTAAATTCGCTCCTAGGGAAAAACAGAAGCCAGTGCCCCCCCCCCCCAATCAAACAACGTATCGTTACCGAACCTTAAAATTACCCACTAAATTGTAATTATAATGATATGAACCAAAAGTTTCTTTACTCAAGCCACTCAGAATAAGTATTAGTTAGTTACTCTCATAATCTTAATTAAATAAATATTTTATTTCTACCAACATATTTTCTAGGTGCTCAACACATTTAAAAAATATGTAACGTTTTACAATTTTTTTCTATCTCTACAACTGATAAATACTAAAAGTTGTAATCGATTGTTATGTGTTGCACACCAATGACGTTTTCTCTTTATAAAACTGATTTATATAAAGAAGCTGTAAATTAAATCTTTCTTAATTTATAAAATTTAAAACATTCTTCACCTTAACAGAAAAAATAATCTGAGTTAGTGATTTGGATGAAAATTTATAAAAATTATGTGACAAAACTATTAATTTTTTTTTCTAAAAACTCCATGTATATTCTTTTTTATTATATATGTAACAAAAATAATTAAATAAAAGAAATTAAAAAGGGTTTGAGTAAATTGCCAAACTCGTCCTAGTGGTTTTATATTTGCCAGTTTCATCCAAATATCCTCAACTTAACAGAAAAAATAAACTAAGTTAGTGGTTTGTTTGAAAATTGCAAAAAGTTACAAACGTTGGGGGCAATTTGATACAAAAGTGTCATTTTGGACAAAAATGGCAAACGTGCCCAAACCTCAGGGACGATTTTGGCAATTAACTCTATAAAATATGTGTGTATGTTTGGAAAAAAAATATCTAGACAATAGTTATAGATGCATAATAGTATTGTAATTTTAAATTCTAGTTTCAGTTTGTACTAGATGCCTAATATAAGAAAGAGTAAGCCGCAATGTTCGACGCTTTTGATCAATATGTGTGTCATGTGATTGATTGTATGAAGGTATTATCTTATGATATTAACAGGTGGTGAATGTTTAAAATTCAGATGGCCGGCCAAGTGAATCAAGAGAACCCGGATAATAACCCAGAAAACCAGAATGACACTAATCCGAATAACGATAACCCGAACAATGATAACAATGGAAACCAAGTGGATAACAGTGCCATCCAATACATAGTGGCACAAAGAATAATAGATGCGATGCCATATATTATTCAAACGGTTAGGGAAGCTGATAATAAAAGTAACCGTGATAGTAAACGACCATCTGAACCAGAAAACAGCGTGAACAATGGACCCATACTTCAAGTGCCCATTCCCAAAAGAAGAAGAACCATGCTTCATGGTTGTTCTTATAAAGAATTCTGATCTTGTAAACCAATGGAATTCTCAGGCAATGAAGGGGCCATTGCAGCCTTACGCTGGATAGAAAAGACTGAAGCAGTCTTAAAATAAGCAAGTGCGCGGAAGAGGATAAGATAATGTTTGCTTCCAATCTGTTTAAGAACTCAGCCTTAGAATGGTGGAACACTATCCTCCAGTCTATGGGAAGTGACAGGATTTATAATATGGAATGGGAAGAATTTAAGAGTATGGTGGAAAGGAAATTATGCCCTCCCAATGAAAAAGAACAGATAGCAAATAAGTTCCTAAACCTTAGAATGACTGGAGTGGATAGTAAGGGATACACTACATTATTCTTTGAATATGCTAGAATAGTGCCAACCCTTGCATCACCAGAACCAGTATTAATCTCCCGTTACATATGGGGATTAATTAGTGAGATAAGGCATGTAGTCAAGGCGGCTAGACTTCAAACCATAGAAGAAGCTGTAGAACTAGCAAACACCTTGACAGATGAATTAGTACGTACACGAGAGGAAGACCAGAGGAGGAACCTAGCTGAAAGGCTTACCCAGGAATTTCGCTACGGTAATTCCAATCGTGGGAAAAATGTAGGTTCTACCTCTGCACCTTACTGCAAGGCTTACAAGAAAAAACATTCAGGAAAATGATCCACTTACTGCAATTTCTACAAGATACCAGGGCATGAGGAAGAAGATTGTAGGAGGAAGCCTAACAATGGAATGTGCTTCAACTGTGGAGAAAAAGGTCACATCAAGCCGAATTATCCGAAACTAGTTCCAGCCATGAACAACAAGAACACTAAGAATGCTAGAGCATTTGTTCTGACTGCAGATGAAGCCAAGATGATTCCGGACGTGATTGCCGGTACGTTTTTAGTTAATGATGTTTTTGCTAAAGTATTATTTAACTCTGGTGCGAACCAAAGTTTTATTAATACCTCATTTTGCAAAATTCTCAATCAACCATTAACTAACTCTCACAAGAATGTCTAGTAGAGACAGCAAATGGAGAAACCATTAAGATTTTTGAAATCTTGTAGGGAGCAAGAATATAATTTTTAAATCAAAAGTTTATTGCAAACCTTTACCCAATGAATCTGGCAGGATTTGATGTTGTATTAGGAATGGATTGGTTAATAGCCAATAAAGCCAGTATTTTATGTGATCAAAAGTCAATTCAAGTAAATTCACCAAAGGGTGAAAAGATCACATGTTAGGATTGAACCCTATCAGAGGAACAAATAATTAAAGCCAAAACTGGATCAGAGCAGTGGATCCAAAATAAGCAGATGCTATATATACAAGTCTCTCCCCTTGAAAGTGGTTTCAACATCTGATGACCTCCAATCCACTGATCCTTACAACTGCTGACCTACAACTGCTGATCAAGTCAAAGACTGATGAAGACTAAAGCTCTGCTGATCAATCTACTGCTATGGGTCAAGCACTGCTGAACATATCAAGTACTGCTGGAGCCACAACAGTGGAAGGCTAAAGCAATAGTTTAGTTTGTTTTATGTAATGTATTGTAATCAGTGGTTAGCATAGCAGTGTTTGTATAGATCAGTTGTTTAGAGTTTGTTAGGAGGTTAGATGTCACTTTCATGGTGACGTCAGCAAAGATGCCACAGTGGTTTGTCCGTGCCTATAAATAGAACAGTACCCTATACTGTTCTATTAGCTCTCTTCATCACTTTCATTCCTGTACGAACAATCACTGTGAGCTCAGGCTGAGGGGGAGTTTGTTACATACTTGCATATTGTAATTGAATCTTGTAATAAATTCAAGCATTCGGTTCAATGTTAAACTTGTATGTTGAAAGCAATTCTCCTGTTTGATTGTGTGCAAAGTTTGTTTCCATTTATATTCCGCTGCATTACTCATTCATCTTTCATTTAAATCAAACGTAAAACACAATCAATCCAAACTCAGATCCTAACAATTGGTATCAGATCTCGGACAGTCAAATTTGATTTAACAATCATTTTGACATAAATAGTTCAGCTCACAATCGTTGATACTGATAGTTGTTCGTTTTGTTGAAAAACAGAGTAAGGCTTAATCACCACCAAAGTTGATTAATCAGTACCTGTAAAACAACCAGGATGACGTCACAATCACAAGATGATAAGAATAACATCGGCTCACTTTTCAAACCACCCATGTTAAAACAAAATGAATACAACATCTGGGAGAGAAGGATGGGTCACATCCTTGCTCAACAGAACACTGGATGTTGGAGATCAGTTGTTTTTGGGCCCCATGTTCCCATGGTGCCGAGTGCTGAGGATTCAAAGAAGTTCGAACCTAAGAAATATGAAAACTATACTGAAACTGATTTTCAAAAGTTAGAACTAGATGCCAAAGCATTCAGCATCATTGCATCTGCATTACCCAATGAAATCTATGCTGGGCTGTTACATTGTAACAGTGCCAAAGAGCTATGGGATGCACTTAAGGAACAATTCGGGGGAACTGAAGAATTAATTGAAAATAATAGGGAAATTCTGAATCAGCAGTATGAAACCTTTTGTTACATTAAGGGTGAGTCATTGACTCAACAGTTTGAGAGATTCAGTTGTCTCATTAGTGAGCTAAGACTTGTTAAGGTTGAATTTCCTAAATCTACCCAAAATAGCAGGTTTCTTAGATCACTACCTGAAAAATGGGACACAGTTGCCTTTGTGACTAGAAATTATGTTGAGTTCAAAGACCTAACACTGACCCAACTTCATGGTAGACTCTTGACCTATGAAAGGGAGTTAAACCAGAAAAAGAAGTTGCAAGAGTCTAGCAAAGTTACAGATGACTATTCATTTGGCAACACAGCTCTTCTGGGTCAAGAAGAGTCTGGCAGCAATAAGGATCAGAGTTATGATCATTTTATAGACATAACTGCTGGAGGTAATTTCAACTCTGATCCTCACTCATCCAACTTTGCTTTCACAGTAAATGGAGAAAGCCAGAACTTTGATAATTTGTGATTTGAACTCAATGATTTGCAACACTTTGATCCCACTGACATAGAAGAAATGGACATCTTGCATCAATTGGCATTGCTTAGTGTGAGAACAAGCAAATTCTATAAAAGAACAGGGAGGAAATTCCCAGGGTTACATGGGAATTTAAAAGTGGGGTTGGATAAGTCAAAAATCAAGTGTTATAAGTGCAATAGGCTAGGTCATTTTGCTAGGGAATGCAGGAGTCAAACCACTGGTCCAATTATAACTCATCCCAGCTCAAACCTTAGACCACAACACCAAAGCACTGTGCATTATGCCCAATATACCCCTGCAACCCATGTTAACACTGCTCACTATGCTACAACCCCTGTGCCTGTGCATTATGTTCAAACCACTGTTCCACAAATTCAGTATGTTCAAACCCATGTCCCTCAGGCACAAGTGCAACCTGTTGCACCTCAACAAACTGCTCCAGCAGTGGTTCAACCAGATCAGCAAAGCTTTTTCACCCAAGGCTTTGTTGACTGGAGTAGTATGCCTGATGAACTTGGTGAAGAAAATTTTGCACTCTATGCTTCTAATGATACTTTTAATGATGAATTTTTTCTGATGGCATTAGAGTCAATACCAAAAGGGGTAGAAGCTGAAGGAGAACATCTAAGTACTGAAACAGTGGATGAAGTGGCTGAAGCAGTGGTTACTGCAGTTGCTGGTGAACTACTGCTGGGAGAAAATTCAGAAACCCTGATTGAACCACTGTTTGACCCATGGTCCAAAGAAGAAAAAGAAGAGAAGGAAGAAGGTGAGAAAGAAGAGAGAGCTGATGAAGAAAATGATCATCAATGTGATTGTGCTATGATGGCTCCTGCCAAGGTATCACCTCAGGTTCTTGAAAATCTGTGTTCAGACAAATGCATTATTGCATTTGCTAGCATTAAAGAGGTGAATGAAAACCTTAGGGATAAAATCTTAACTGATGAAGTCAAATTTGAAAAGTCATTAAAAGAACGTAAAAACAAATTGGCTGAAAAGGATAAAAAAATCTGCAGTCTCAAAGAAGAGCAAAGCATAACCAAGAACCAACTCCAAACTATGGTAGAAAAATACCAAGTTTGTAAAAAGGAGTTGGAGTCCACCCAAATCACTTGTGAAAGATGGGTGGAATCTTGCAAAGGTTATGAGGTCATGCTTGAAAAACAACTTGAAAGCAATGTCAAGTTTGGAATAGGATATAGAAAATATGATGAACTTGAAAACACTGCTGTAAAACAAGCTTGTTCAACTGAAATAAAACCAACCAAAAAGAATGGCCAAGAAGTTAAGATAACGGACAAACTTGGTAACAAAATCACTCTGGAAAGATCTGTGGGGTCCTCAACCTTTGAGGAAATTGAGAAACACCAATTTAAACCCACATGGTCTGATGAGTGTGACATTCTTGAAAACTTCAAGCCCATGGATTTCATAACCACTGATGGTGTCACAGCTCCAAAAGCAAAGGTCATTCCTCTCAAAGACATCCCAACAGTAGTTCAAAACTTTGTTGCTAAAGAATCTGAGAAAAGGAAGAAAAGAGAAAAGATCAAAAACTTGTTTTGTGATTTTTGTGAAAAGAAGAATCATCTAACAAAAGACTGTTTTCATCTAAAAGCATATGATCTAAACAAAACAAGTGTCATTGTACCTGCTGAAAGCTGCACCATCTGTGGTAAAACAAACCACAAAACTCAAGAATGTGTGTATCTCAAAAACTTTGATGTAAAAAAGAATGAGTACACTGCAAAAACATCCTTGAGTTCATCAACATCATCTATCAAGTTCAGCAAGAATCAACCACTGTTTGTGCCAGTCCAAACAGCTGTTACAAAACAGTTGAACCAAACATCTGTCAAAAGAGATGTTCAGGTGACTGATGCACCCCTTGCCAATCAATACAGAAGAGGCAAGGGACAACCACCATACCAAAGGATCCCACATGTTTATGAGGCTTACAAAAGGCCTTCTAAACCAAGAGTGAACAGGCATCCTTTTGGTTATCAGCAGATCATTGGGCAAGACCCCCAATAGTGGTTAGAGAAAAACTGTCCAAACCCCTGACCTAACCACTGCCCATCCATCTGAACTTAACCTAGACACTGCTGAGACCCTATCCAAAGCCATATTGGCTTTGGAGACCCTAATGAACTAATTCTTTACTACATGTGCAGGGAGCTTCTGCATGCTTAGATAGTCTTTGGTATGTAGATAGTGGAGGCTCTAGGCACATGACAGGATGTAGAGCCCTTCTCAAAGATTTCAAAACACATGGAGGCGGTGATATATCCTTTGGGAATAATAGTAAAGGAAAGGTTCTGGGGTCTGGTACTGTGCAGTCTGGTAAAGTTAAGTTTGAAAATGTCAATCTAATAGACAATCTAAAATTCAACCTCCTAAGTGTCTCTCAGATGAGTGATAAGGGCTATGGCTCTTTCTTCACAAAGGATTGTTGGACCAGAAATGGTTGAAAAGATTGAAGCAATAATAAAAAATGGAAAAACCCAACTTGTTGCTCAAAGAAGTGGCAATGTTTATGTGGTGGATATGTCAAAAGAGAGTCCCAGGACTGATGCCTGTCTGTTCTCAGCTGCATCAAACAAAGAGATAGAATTATGGCACAGGAGATTGGGGCACACAAATCTCAAGACAATCACTGTCATTTCAAAACAGGGGTTAATAAGAGGTTTAGCTCAAAAACTGTTCACCTATCCTGAGCATTGTGTTTCCTGCCTAAAAGGAAAACAACATAAAAGCTCATACAAATCAATTGAAGAGTCCAAAACAACCAAATGTTTACAAATGCTTCATATGGATTTGTTTGGCCCAGTTAAAGTAATGAGTCTTAAGAAAAAGAGATATTGTTTGGTTATTGTTGATGTCTTTTCTAGGTTTACATGGACTTACTTTTTACACTCAAAAGATGAGACTGTAGACATTCTGCAAGACTTTGTGAAACAGGTTGAAAAGCAGTTTGACTTGCCAGTAAAAATCTTCAGAAGTGATAATGGCACAGAGTTCAGGAACAAGGAGTTAGATGATTTCTGTGTGTCAAAAGGAATTGTGAGGCAATACAGCATTCCAAGAACACCAGAACAAAATGGGGTTGTTGAAAGAAAGAACAGGACCTTGATTGAGGCTGCCAGAACCATGCTTGCTGATTCAGGTTTGCCATTAACTTTTTTGGCAGAGGCAGTAAACACTGCTTGCTATGTCCAAAACAGAGTTTTAATCAACCCCAGGCATCAAAAGACTGCCTATGAACTGTTGTATAAAATAAAGCCATTGATTTCATATTTCAAGGTTTTTGGCTGCCCATGCTTCATTTTAAACTTAAAAGATTCTATCTCAAAATTTGCAGCCAAAATTGATTGTGGTTATCATCTGGGATACTCAACCACTGCGAAGGCCTACAAAGTGTTTAACACAAGGACTAAGACAGTGGAAGAGACTTTGAATGTAAAGTTCAATGAACTTTCATAAATGAAAATCCCAGCAAATCCTACAGACTTATTTGATCTTGATAAATTCACATTTGAAAGTGTTGCTGTCAAGTCTAACAATGCAGGTCCATCAGAAACTTCATCATCAGACTATGGATATGAAATCATCATTCCACAACAAAAGTCTGCATCAAGTGGAAGAGCAGCAGATGTTCAAAACAGCTCTCAAAGTTCAACCACTGATACCTCAACAGTTGTTGATTAAAGTAGCCCATTAACCCCTGCTTCCACATCATCAAACACTGTTGATAAAAGTCCTCAAACAGTGGATCAAAGTCAGCATGTGTCCACATGATCATTACATCCTATTCCACCACCTTTTGAAGCCACTACTGGATCATCAAAGTCACCAGCAGTGGTTAGCTCAGATGATTCACATCTGCAACCCTCCCCACTTAATGCCATTGTTCCATACCAAGGAGATCTTATTTTCTTGAAATCTCATCCACCTGACCAAATCATTGGCAACATCAATGAAGGGGTGCTCACAAGAAGTCAATCCCAAAACATTTGTCTTTTTGCTGGTTTCCTATCTCTCCATCAGCCAGTCAAGTACCAAGAGGCACTAAAAGACAACAGCTGGGTAGAAGCCATGCAAGAGGAGCTCCAACAGTTTAGAAGACAACAAGTTTGGGAGCTTGTACCATTGCCAGAGGGTGTAAGTCCTATTGGCACAAAACGGGTCTTCAAAAATAAAAGTGATGAAAGGGGTATTGTTGTCAAGAATAAAGCCAGGCTTGTGGTTCAAGGGTTCAGACAAGAAGAGGGCATTGACTATGATGAAACATTTGCCCCTGTAGCAAGACTTGAAGCTATCAGATTATTCCTGGCCTTTGCTGTCAACCACAACATCAAGGTGTGTCAAATGGATATCAAATGTGCATTCCTCTATGGTAAGATTCAAGAAGAGGTATATGTTTGTTAACCTCCAGGCTTTGAGGATCCATTTAATCCAAATCATGTCTACAAGCTAAATAAAGCTTTGTATGGCTTGAAACAAGCACCAAGGGCCTGGTATGAAACTCTTTCCACCTTTCTACTTTCCATCGGTTTCACTAGAGGTAAGATAGATAAAACACTGTTTCTAAAATGGAGAGGAAAAGATTTGATGATTGTCCAGATTTATGTGGATGATATCATCTTTGGAAGCACATACAACAAAATGTGTGAAGAGTTTAGGAAACTCATGACAGCTGAGTTTGAAATGAGTGCAATGGGTGAACTTCAGTGCTTTCTTGGTCTCCAAGTAAGGCAACTGCAAAATGGTACTTTTATCCATCAAGGCAAATATGCCAAAGAACTTTTGAAGAAATTTGAGATGGATGATTGTAAGCCATGCAGTACACCCATTGCAACCAATAAAATAGTCATGTCTGATGAGAAGGATGATTTGGTTGATCAAACTTTATATAGAAGCATGATTGGGTCTTTATTGTTGGGATTGAACCCTATCAGAGGAACATATAATTAAAGCCAAAACTGGATCAGAGCAGTAGATCCAAAATAAGCAGATGCTATGTATACAAGTCTCTCCCTTGAAAGTGGTTTCAACATCTGATGACCTCCAATCCACTGATCCTTACAACTGCTAACCTAAAACTGTTGATCAAGTCAAAGACTGATGAAGACTAAAGCTCTGCTGATCAATCTACTGCTATGGGTCAAGCACTGCTGAACATATCAAGTACTGCTGGAGCCACAACAGTGGAAGGCTAAAGCAGTAGTTTAGTTTGTTTTATGTAATGTATTGTAATCAGTGGTTAGCATAGCAGTGTTTGTATAGATCAGTTGTTTAGAGTTTGTTAGGAGGTTAGATGTCACTTTCATGGTGACGTCAGCAAAGATGCCACAGTGGTTTGTCCGTGCCTATAAATAGAACAGTACCCTGTACTGTTCTATTAGCTCTCTTCATCACTTTCATTCCTGTACGAACAATCACTGTGAGCTCAGGCTGAGGGGGAGTTTGTTACATACTTGCATATTGTAATTGAATCTTGTATTAAATTCAAGCATTCGGTTCAATGTTAAACTTGTATGTTGAAAGCAAATATCCTGTTTGATTGTGTGCAAAGTTTGTTTCCATTTATATTCCGCTGCATTACTCATTCATCTTTCATTTAAATCAAACGTAAAACACAATCAATCCAAACTCAGATCCTAACATCACAATTAAAGGGGATAAACCGTCTAGATCCACAAAATTCATCTCTGTGATGAAAACAGCAAGTTATATAAGAAAAGGATCATTAGTGTATTTGATTTTCATAATCACTAATACTAAAGGAAAAGAACTGAAAGATATTCCAGTAGTATCTCAGTTTTCAGATGTATTTGCAGAAGAATTACCAGGACTACCGCCAGTCAGGGAAGTTGAATTCAGGATTCATCTACTACCAGGGACAGCACCAATTGCCAAGGCACCTTACCGTTTGGCACCTACAGAAATGCAAGAATTGAAGAAACAGTTAGACGAGTTATTGGAGAAAGGATTTATACAGCCAAGTTCATCACCATGGGGAGCACCAATCTTGTTCATTAAAAAGAAAGACGGATCTATGCCTATGTGCATTGATGTCACACCTCGATATTTCCACGTATTACTGGTGGGCCCGATGGGTTGTATTGTGACGTAGTTGATATCATCATAGTCAATTTATCACAGTTCAATGCACAGCGGAAATCTAAAGTAAAATATTACAAACCGAATGAAAGTAACATAAATTATTACATAACGGTTGTAAAGTGGATCCATAGGCGGATCAAAACAAAAGAAACATTGTTCATAAGATTTAAAGTGATAAAAGCTTGCAAGACTTTTTATTTATTCACTCAGGAGTTCCAGCCCATTACGCTTAGTACCTGCACTTAACCATTTTGGAAAATAAGTCAGTTTACACTGGTAAATACAATTAACCGACTCTTTTGAAAAGTGTTTATATAATTGATTTAAATGCACGAGGTACAAATATTATTTTATAACTTGGGATAATTATTTAAAAATAATCTTGTAAAACAATTATATGTTGGTATGCGTTCAGTAACCTGGGTTAAATATCGGGTTAAAGATTAATAGACACACCATATAATATAACCCACGACGAGTTATTCTCGAACAAGCATGTATATCATTTTACATACGCATCGGCAGGTGTATGCCTACACACCGTGCTTAAGTCGTGGCCATTTCAAAGAGCCGAGGATATCCAGGACATGGTCATTAACCCCCCAAAGGCTTAAAACAAACAAAACAGATTAAACGGGTTATCTCAATAATTTAACCTTCACATGATTAAAGATTCAATACCCGACCAAGCGGTATTTTATATACCGTACCGCAAGCCCGTATAAGGGAAATTAAGTTAAAAGTATTTACCTGAGCAAAATATAAATTTATTCCCAGCCGTAAATCAATCAAGTAAGTACAGATAGCTTTTACCGGGCTCCTAATCTGGAACGAAGGTTTTTAATAACCTATTAGAATCCTAACGGGTCTTATTTAAGTCTTAGCTTAGACCGGTTAGTTTTAAAGAAAGGTATACGTTTCAAAATGCAAGATTATGCGAAGACCGGATTAGAATGTGATTTAGACCCGACAACTATGAATAATTGTATAATATGGGTAAACTAAACACATTCTGGATTTTGAGGTAAAAATGATAAGGTTTGACCCGTTTCGGTCAATTTATGCAAACTAGTCACATAAACCGCACCGAACGCGAAAAATGCATAACGGGTAACCCAATGAGTCATGAACAGGTTCCCTAGGTTAATATGCTTAAAATGTGTTATGATATCAGTAGGATACCTTCCATTATGCCCAAAATGAATTTAAAATCAAATTAAGCATCGTTGGGGTATTTTGGTCATTTTAAAGATTATAAAAGAGGTTAAATGACAATCTGAGGTTCTGGTCTAAAATGATCAGTAAAAATATTTATTTTAGTAGGTTATATCAGTAAGATATATCCTATATGTGAAATTTATCATCTATGGCCAAACTATGCACCGTAGGGGCATTTTGGTCATTTCACATAAGCTTTAAGGGTCAATTCTAGAAATCTGATTTTAAAACTTTTAGCTACTGTTAAAGTATCAAAATTTACTTATAACATCAGTAGGAAATGGGTCTTAGATGTTAAACATAGTTTTAACCCATACTATGTGTTTAAAACGCGTAAAAAGTCGGTTTTAGGCGATTTTTAGGTTATATAAGGAAAGCTGAGTTTTTAATCAGTTTATATAACTCAAAATATTTTATTTAACATATGAAATCAGTAGCAAAAGGTTTGATATCAAAATGTTATGTAAAACTCATTTTATTAGTAAAAATGGTATAACCGTCAATTACCGAATCAAAGCAAGAACCCCATCTTACGATCAGTTTAAAAATTAATAAAAATCTCCAAAAATCCCAAAATATTATTTTACATCAGTGGGTAAAAGGTATGGTGTCAAAATTTGGGTTTAAATGGGTTCTATGCTAAAATGCCGTTTAAATAAATAAAAAGCTTTCAATTTACGATATCGAGCATAACTCCTAATTTAGACCTCAAACTGATGTCAAATTTTAGGACATGTTTATAAATCAGTAACAAAGGTTTTTGTCTTCTCACATTTTCAAAAATCTCGTTTTAATATCAAAAGGGCATAATGGTCAATAATTAAGCAATTAACGGAAACATGCATATGACTTAGATTTAATAAGAACCACTTAGTATAATCTCAAAGGGTATACTAACATGCAATATGGTCCTAATGGAACCCTAAGGCATATCTAAACCAAGCCTAATCGGGTCAGAACTGAAAGTCAAAGCAAAAGTCTACTTTTGCGATTTTCGATTCCGAACCGAGCCTAAACTCAGAATCGTCGGGTTGAACATGCCTAAACATGTCCTTATATTATTTACTAAGTTATTTTAGTGTTTAAACATGTTCCATAACTTCAAAATTACTAGTTATGGATTTATTTGCAAAAACAGATTCTGTTGACTTTTTAATAACAAGTTTGACCCGACAATTGACCAAGTTAGAGTGAGAATCAGTAGGTGCCCTTTTAAGGGTTTATTACCTACATAATTACCAACTCATAGCCACTTTCAATTCGACTAATGGCTGGACCATTAGTGATTAATCACTTAGTCAAAGCAGAATTACGTCAACTTTGACTTTTGGTCATTACACTAACAAAAACTTAATTACAGAGGCTAATCACACTTATAAGAGTTCTTAGCACGAAGATTGAGACTAATAGAGCTTCCTTCCAAAGTAGGATGCTCCAGAAAGTGATCAAAAAGCTTCAAGACTTGAGAGTAATGTTTAAGAGTATGAATTGATCATGCAAGTGAGAAATGCTGCCAAAAACCCACCTATTTATACCCATTGAAGGTGTCATCAGATCAATACAGGTGTCTTGGCTCTTCCTTGATCAGTACATTTGTCCAAAATGGTTTTTAAAACCATCAAACAGTCCCTAGATTCGAGTTAAACCATGCAAGGGTGAAGAGAGGTGCAGCAGCCTGCACCTGTGCATGCTTCTGTCCAGATCAGGCCGTCGCGTCACGCGACGGCAGAAGGTGTTGGTGGTGGCGTGACGCCACCATAGGGGTGACCAGATCAGCAAGTTTCCCATATTGACATTTCACCCCCTGGACCTTCTAAAGCGTAAATTCTTTCAATTTAAGCTCATTTAACCCATTTAACTTTTATTTCTATGATCCAAGAGATATAACCAAACACCGTTAGGTCCGGTTTCGTTAAACGGTAATCAAAAACACAAGTTTTGCCTTGTTGACGCTTTTAACCCCTTAATTACGAAAGTTAACATATTTTCCTCATACGATATCGAAACCTTGTGAAATTTTTATCACTTATTCTTGGGAGTATAATTAATCGTTACAAAGCTTCAGGTTTGTTAAAAGGTCACTTAGAGGTATTATTTAAACATGTTGACACATTTAACCCTCGCATCTTGTAAACTTTCACTTTCTTCGACAAACGGTTTCATACGCTTCATGATTTATTCGTTTAGGGGTATAAACATCGTATAGGGTTGTTGAAAGGCAAAATTTTCATATGTTGACACTTTGGATCCTCTTACACACATACTTTCTTCGTTTGTCAACTTTAGTCCCTTGTAATCAATTCGATACACGTTTAAAGTTCATGACACGTATCCTTATAATATTGGTCGTGATTTTACGAGGTGTTACATCCTCACCCCCTTAAAAGAAATCTCGACCTCGAGATTTACTGAAATAAATGAGAGTACTTCTGTTTCATTGTGGATTCAACCTCCCACGTGTATTCTGGGCCTCTACGGGCATCCCATTTTACATTTACAATCGGCACATGCTTCTTTCAAAGTTTCTTAACCTGTCGATCCTCAATCGACAAAGGTTTTTCAACGAACTTCAAGCTCTCATCTATCTGCACATCCTTATGTGACATTGCTAGCGACTCATCAGCTAGACACTTCTTCAAGTTGCAAATGTGGAACACATTATGAATTCCACTAAGCTCTTCAGGCAGATTTAGCTTGTAAGCAATAGTTCCGACACATTCGATGATCTCGAATGGTCCTATGTATCTTGGGCTTAGCTTGCCCTTCTTTCCAAAATGCATCACCCCTTTCCAGGGGGATACCTTAAGTAACACTTTATCACCTACCTCGAATTTCAGAGGTTTACGCCTTTTATCTGTGTAGCTTTTCTGCCTATCCCTGGCAGCTTTGAGACGATCACGTATCTGCACAATCTTATATGTCGTCTCCAGGACTATATCAGGTCCTGTCAGTTGGACATCTCCAACTTCCGCCCAACAAACTGGCGTCCTACATTTTCTTCCGTACAAAGCTTCAAAAGGTGCTGCTTGAATACTCGAATGATAGCTATTATTGTACGAAAATTCAATCAATGGAAGATGATCATCCCAACTGTCACACCCTGGCTTTGCGGAAGCGTGGTTAATTTTGGTGTGACTTCTTAATACCATAGCTTAATCATACCAAAGCTATATGAGTTAAAAACATGCAAGATCATCCATTAAGTTTTGAAAATCAAATACAGTACCATTGTTTTAACCAACAACCATAACCTTGTTCAACAACATTACAAACTGAAACATAACGTAAACATGGTTTAAGGACTGTGTCTTGTCCAGGAAAGAGACACATCCCCTAAACCCCGGATGACCTCAGAAACTAGTGCAGCGGAAAACATGCCATACCGTGCCAGATCTCGTTAATTTCCTGAAATACATGTAAGTTGAAAAATCAACAATAATGTTGAGCGAGTTCATGTGCAAGTGAGTAAGTAAAACACTTGTAAGTATAAAAGTTTCCTGGTATGTAGCAGTGTAAGAGGACTTGTGATCACCAATGGTTTGCAAGGCCATTAGCATGTAGTGAAGTGCAAGTAGGAAGATACAAACCTAGCGTATTTGGCGTTGGGGCACCAAGTCACCACCTGGTCCATTATGCGGGCTCAGGGGTTGGGCTCGCTACACCCAGATAGATCTACCGCTTAAGTCCCTCGGTGTTCTAACTACCCATTCACATGATCTAAAACCTCCTTACGTTAATCATACCATGTATAAAGTACTTGTAAACAAAGTAACATGTATTTCACCCCCGCAGTTAAGAAAACTGAAAACAGTTAGGGAAAAGGGGGACATGAACTCACAGTCGGTGCGTCTCTACCAAGTACTCCAAGTCAGAAAGCTGTGCGACGACCTACAAGTGCTAATTCTATTAGACGGACGGCCGTGCCTTAGCTTTATAGTTTAAGTCTTTGGGAAATAGTTAGACAACTATTTCGTGTTTACATTCTGTATATACTTGGTAGTTAATTTCCTTCCCAAGGATGGGGGATACAATACATGTGCGTAAGTTACGTTTTATCATTCGTGTGGTAATGTAATTACCGGTGTAACTTATATAATCATAGTGAAAGCGTTCGCAAAGTTTTGGAATCATTAACGCTTGTAAATATTATTTTTACTCTAAAATAATATTTATGCATTTTCACAAAATAATCATAAACAGTGTTGTGACAAAACATATTTATCACGTTAACTTAGTGAAAATCCCACCTCCGAATATTTAGTAAATAAAGTCGTGGCGAAATTTTATGTTTCGAAAATATGTCAAAAATAGTTCTAACACTTGTTGCGTAAATAATTCTAAGTGTTAGGTTTTAGAAAATTTCGCCAGAGTTTCCTCTGTAACTGGAGGTGGCCACGCTCTCAAGCGTATCATTTTCTTTTTGAAAACAACCCGCGATCATCAACAATCAACTCTTACGTTTTAACACGCGAAACGCTACCCTTGTCGTTACAGTTTCAATATGTGGAAACTGGACTGTTTTCGGACGACTAAATAAAATACTTAACCCTTTCCAAAAATTCCCTAATTTTTACGGGTCGTCCTAGTCGACCCAAAAATGATTGTATAAAAATATCGGGGTCCAGTTTCTTATCAATAATTTACAGAAAATCGTTTACCGAACTGTGATCAGATTTGTCACATTCTGATCACAGTTTACGGAAAAAGTCGTCAAAAATTCCTCGTATGTCCGTTTATCGAAATTCCAGTTTGAGGGTCACAAATACATCCGTGACCATCTTAGATAAAAGTTTCAGGGGCTGGTTCGGTTCGGGTTTTAAGTTGTGATCGAAAACGCACAGCCCAATTTACTGCAGTAACAAACAGCCTTAGCTGCTGTCACGAAAACAGGTTTTTAAAATAGTAACCGACGTCAGAAAAATACGATTCCAGCGCCATTTTCTTCGTTTTTCGAAATGACACGATTTAGGCTTTTGAAATTCCGTTTTTCGAGTTTTTAAAGTCTGTTTACAGCCTGTAGAAGGCGGCTGAAAAAGTAACTCAGAATGTTATTTTAAGGTTTAAACATTACTAAATAGCCTTATGTTAAGATCCATGACTTTACCAAACCGGGTTAAATGGTGATCCGAGCTACCACATCGTAGATCGGGTCTAAATAAACACATCTTCCAAGTACTACAACTTTTACACAAGTTAAATGCTATTAACCAACATTTTTAGCATTTAGTAGACTTTTTAGTTTTGATCTCTAGTGTTCATAATTTTTATCCGACAAATTTCTTATTAACCACTTTAGATAAGATCAATAGGGTGTTTAGAGGCACTTACAACTAGCTCAAGGCTAGGGAAGAAACTAGACGAAAAATAGGTGGTTAATAGCGATGTGAAGAGGTCCTTGTGATTCCGTAAGCACTGGGTCTCCGTGTATGTCACCTTGCACCTTGGTATATGTAGGAAATGATTGCACAAGAAACAAAATTGGTGGATGTATGGTGGTTGGTGATCGGCCGAACTCAAGCAAAGGAGGAAAAAAAGAAAAGAAAAGTGGAGTTTGTTGTTTAAGATTGTGAATGAAATGTGCAACCATTGGTGCCTTCTTATAACCTAAATGTTATCATTACCCATTGAATAAAGTGTCCCCTTTTCCACCAACATCACCAAATAAATAAATAAATAAATAAAAAAAAGAGAAATCGTGGGGTGTTGTGAAATGGATGTTTATGTCCATTAAATATATATATAGACCCTTATAAGTGATTATCCAACATGTAAAGTGTAGGTTTGATATGAGACATCCTCTAATATAATATTCAAATTGTATGGGTTTGTCCCACATGGGGAAAACCGAACGGGTATGGGGGGTTGGGTAAATAGTTGGATTCTAACTAAATAGTTAGAGTATTAGTTAAGCTTAATTAGGTGATTAACTAGTTACTAGTATGTAGTGTTTTGTGACGGGTGTTAGGGTCATCAGGGACCCTAACTGGCTCAGAAAAATGTAAATAGTGAAAATAATAATATTTTCCTGTTCCGGGTATAGTCCGGTTGTTCGGTTGGATAATAATTCGTTAAAGCGTTACTAAAGCTTTAAAGTGTCGTTATTGTTATTTTTAGTGACACAATTTAACTCCAACACTTTAGAAAGTGTCTAGTAGTATTTTCCCCATATTTTGGCACTTTACTAGTCAGCTAGAAACTGGATTATTTATTAAAGTGCTGTGTTTTGTACATAAAGTACGTTTTAGGCACATCCGGTCATTGTAACTTATCCCTAGAGACGCAGTTCTATAACCCTTATATCCCTACACTCCCCATGAGTGTAGCAAACTATCTCAGGCTCTTTCAGGCCTTAGAGGCAGTGTCTGCCTGATGCTGGCTTTATCAGCATGTTCAATAGGTTATCCGTGTATTGTGCTACTGTGCTTTTTGTGCATCATGTTTGTCACTAAGGTTCAGCATGTAAATAATGTAGTGACAGCAAGCAAGTATGATGCAAGTAAGTTCATGTATCAGTATTCAAGTAGCAGTTCATCAGCTAGTTCAAACAAGCACAGTAATTAAGCAGTAATTAATCATTAATTAAGTCGTACGGATACCTGGTTTAGTGCGGGTTGTCACATTCTCCCCCCGTTAAATAAATTTCGTCCCGAAATTTAAGTTCTGCTACTAGATGCAGTGTTCTTAGGAAATAAGTGGGGGTATTTCTCTTTCATCCGGTCCTCACGTTCCCAGGTGAACTCAGGACCATGTCTGGCATTCCAACGAACTTTGACGAGTTTGACACTGCTCCGGCGGGTCTTGTTAACTTTCCAATCTGTGACCTCGACAGGTTCTTCAACGAAGTGGAGCGTGTCGTCAATATGAATCTCGTCGATGGGAATGGCAACGTCAACTTGAGTTGGACTTTTCTTTAGATTGGATACATGAAATGTATCGTGAACACCATTCAGTTCAGCAGGTAGGTCCAACTTGTATGCTACTGTTCCAATTCTTTCCAGAATTCTGAAAGGACCAATGTAGCGCGGATTTAACTTCCCACGCTTTCCAAAGCGTGCCACCCCCTTCCAGGGTGAAACCTTCAATAACACCATTTCTCCAACTTGGAAAACCACATGTTTCCGGCTTGGATCCGCATAGGCCTTTTGTCTGTGGCGAGCGGCTTCGATGCGTTTAAGAATTTGCGCGATCTTGTCTGTCGTCTCTTGGACAATCTCGGGACCAGCAAGCTGCCTATCACCTGCGTCAGACCAACATAGTGGTGATCGGCACTTGCGTCCGTATAGGGCCTCAAATTGTGCGACACCAATACTGGTGTGGTAGCTGTTGTTGTACGAAAATTCGACCAAAGGTAAGTGTTTATCCCAGCTACCGCCCAAATCCATAACACATGCCCTCAGCATGTCTTCCAAAGTTTGTATCGTTCGCTCGCTCTGGCCGTCAGTTTGCGGATGGAACGCAGTGCTCAGATTCAACTGTGAGCCAAAGGCTTCTTGGAAGGATTGCCATATCCTTGACACAAACCTTCCGTCTCTATCAGAGATGATCGAGAGAGGTACTCCATGGCGTGCGACAATCTCTCTCATGTATATTTCCGCAAGTTTACTAGTACTGTCTTTCTCCTTGATTGGTAGAAAGTGTGCGGACTTTGTTAGGCGGTCAACTACTACCCAAATCATATCCTGGCCTCTTGGCGTTCTTGGTAATTTTGTAACAAAATCCATTGAGATTTGTTCCCATTTCCACTTGGGAATCTCAGGTTGTTGCAGAAGTCCCGAAGGCTTCTGGTATTCCGCCTTGACCTTAGCGCACGTTAAACATTTGCTCACGTAAACAGCAACGTCGCCTTTCATCCTAGGCCACCAATAATAATCCTTGAGATCCTGGTACATCTTATCCGATCCAGGGTGGATAGAGTACCGTGACTTGTGCGCTTTGTCGAAAATAACTTCCCTTAATCCACCAAACAGAGGAACCCAAATCCCTTTCTCAAAACATAACGTTCCTTCCTCGTTTGGTACCAAAAGCTTCTCCATTCCACGGAGATATTCTTCCTCAAGGTTTCCCTCCTTGAGAGCTTCCTTTTGTGCGGCACGAATGCGCAAGGAAAGATCGGTTCGTATAATCATTTTCAAAGCTCTAACCCTTATGGGCTTGATTCTTTCCTTACGACTTAGGGCATCGGCGACTACATTCGCCTTTCCTGGGTGATATTTTATCTCGCAGTCGTAATCGTTCAACAATTCAACCCATCGTCTTTGCCTCATATTCAACTCCTTCTGGTTGAATATATGTTGTAGGCTCTTGTGATCTGTAAAGATTGTGCATTTCGTACCATATAGGTGGTGTCTCCAGATCTTTAGTGCAAAAACCACTGCGCCAAGCTCTAAATCGTGTGTGGTATAGTTCTTTTCGTGCACTTTCAGTTGACGCGATGCATAAGCAATGACCTTTTGGCGTTGCATCAACACACAACCCAATCCTTGACGCGATGCGTCGCAGTATACCACAAAATCATCAGTACCTTCTGGTAGAGCTAAGATTGGCGCGTTACAAAGCTTATCCTTCAATATCTGAAACGCTTCTTCCTGTTTGATTCCCCAATCAAACGTCTTATCCTTCTGCGTGAGGAGCGTCAAAGGTTGAGCGATCTTTGAAAAGTCCTCAATGAATCTTCGATAGTAGCCAGCCAAACCCAAGAATTGTCGAATCTCGGTTGGCGTCGCAGGCGTTTCCCAATTCTTGATCGCCTCGATCTTTGTTGTTCCACGTGGATTCCATCTCCATTCACCACGTGCCCAAGGAATTGGACTTCGCGTAGCCAAAATTCGCACTTGGAGAATTTGGCGTACAGCTGTTCCTTCTTTAGCAGCTCCAAAATGGTTCTAAGATGCTGCTCGTGTTCAGCCTTTGTCTTTGAGTAAATCAAGATGTCGTCGATGAATACAATCACGAACTTGTCCAAGTATGGCTTGCAAACTCTATTCATCAAGTCCATAAAGACTGCAGGTGCGTTTGTTAGACCAAACGGCATAACGAGGAACTCGTAGTGTCCATAACGAGTTTGGAAGGCTGTTTTCGGGATACTCTCCTCTTGTATCCTTAACTGATGGTATCCAGACCGTAAGTCGATCTTTGAATAAAAGCTTGAGCCTTGCAGTTGATCAAACAGATCATTGATTCTTGGCAGAGGGTATCTATTCTTAATCGTCAGCTTGTTCAATTCTCTGTAGTTGATGTTTATTTGAAAATCATCATCCTTCCTTTTGACGAGTAGAAATGGGGTTACCCCAAAAGGAAATTTTGGTCTGTTATCTTCCTTCTCTAACCATTGCCAACACTTCTCTGTCAATCCTTGCATCTCCGAAAATTGTAAGTTGCTATGATGCATCGACTACGGGTGCAGTGCCCGGAATTAAATCGACACAGGATTCGACTAATCGTGAGGAGATGATTTCGGCAAGTCTTCGAGGAAGACTTCAGGGTATTCTCCAATCACAAGGATATCTTCGAGTTTTGGTTCTTCGACTTCCTTTTCCATAACATGAGCCAAGAATGCAACACATCCTTTGTGCGAGAATTTTTGGGTCTTCTTAGTCTGATAATCCGTAGGAGCGTATCCTGCTCCATGAGTCACGATCTTTTCTTCGTTCGTTGTCGGGGCGCGGATGACAATCTCCGCATGGTTGTTCGTCAACCAGTCCATCCCAATCATCACGTCGAAACTTCCAAACTCAACTGGCAATAGATCTAGCGTAAACTTACGCTCTCCGGGTTCTATCGTGCCGATTCCAGTTACTGCGTTGGCTTCCACTAGCTTCCCCTAAGCTAGTTCTAATGGGTACTGGAATAACTACTCACTCACTACGTAAACCAATTATGTCCTTGAATACTAGAATTGTGGATCGTAAAATTTGCAACAGTAGTTGGCAATACAGACGCATAATATTGAGTAATGTGGGACGTACCGCTATCCATGCTTGGATCTCTGGCGTGCCTCCCTAGCTCCGATGGGGAGCTTTCATCCTTGCGCCTGATTGCTTTTCGGGCAATATCTTCTGAAATGCTTTCTGCTTCTACAGTTTAAACATCTTCGAGCACGCTTCTGTTTATCACTCATCCTGCCTTGACAATTATCATTGTCGTTGTCCCCTTCGTGATTCTCACTACCGTCTTGGCCCCCATTACTAAGTTCAGTATTTTGCCAACAAGTTTCCTTGACATGTCCCACCTTGCCACAGTTACCACAATTTCCATATTTGCATCGCCCGACATGATAACGTAAACAATTGTCGCACTTAGGTAGGATACCCTTGTAATCTTTTCCCTTTTTGGCCTTCTTCTTGTTACTTACCCGAGTAACCATCTTGAAATTTGCAAGCTTCCTCTTGTTATCCCCAGATGCCTTTATAGCAGTCTCCTTTTTCTCCTCCGCAGTGGAAAATTTTCCTTGTCTAACTGCTTCTTCCGTGAGTGCTATGCTTATGTTGATAGCCTCGGTGATCGTTGAGGGTTTTGATGCTGTTACCAGGCTTAGAATCTGAGGTGCCAATCCCCTTATGAACTGTTCAATTTTCTTAAACTCTGGTGTCCCCAGGAGTATGGCAACTTGTGATAATTCGTTAAATCTCTGCACATACTCTGCTATCTTTGGTCCTTTCATTTTCAAGTTCCACAGTTCTGTTTCAAATTTCTGGACTTCTGCCCTCGAGCAATATCTTTCACGCATCAAATTTTTCAGTTCGTCCCACGTCATAGCATGCGCAGCAGTCTCGCCCATCGTCCGAACTCGATGGTTCCACCATGACAGAGCCTCATCCATCAATAGCCCAGTTATATACTTGACTTGATGTTCGTGGTCACATTTGCTCAATCGTAAAACAGAATCTGTCTTTTCAACCCAGCGTACGAAGGCTAGGGCACCCCCGGTACCGTCGAACTCTCGAGGTTTGTGGTCTAAGAATTGCTTGTAGGTACAGCCGTTGGGTGGGTTCCTTCCTGAGGTACCTCCGTTGCGCTCGGAGTGGTGGGCCTCGTATTGTGCGATGACTGCGGCAATGATTCCCTGAAGTTCCACCTCGTTGGTGGGTATGCGTACACCCCGTTTTGGAGGCATTTCCTAAAAGATGTTTCACGTAGGTTAGGTCATCGTAACCAAAATGCACGTATGCATTAATATTAACACATAACATCTCATGCTATCAATATATCATCCACATAACACCTCATGTTATAAATAAATCAGCCTCTGCAATGGTCGAGGGCTTCGAGGTAGTAACCATACCCCTGACCTGGGGTGCAAGTGTCCAAATGAATCGTTCAATCCTTTTGAACTCCGGTTTGACTAAGTAGGGGGGGCGACCCTAGATAAGTCGTGCGATTGCTGGACGAGTTCAGGAATTTTCTGGTTCGTCCATTTTCAAATTCCTGAATTCCACCTCAAGCTTTTAAATTTCAGTCCTAAAACAACATTTCTTCTCAATCGTTTCCTTGAGCTCGTCCCAGCTCAGTGTATAAGCAGCGTCTGTGCCAAGGGTTTGAACCTAGAGGTTCCATTAAGAGGGTGTGCCATCTAGAAACATCCTCGAGATATAGGTAACACTCTGTTGGGGCGAACAGTTACTCGTTCTTAGAGTGGAGTTGGTCTCTTCGGACCAACGAACAAATGCATCGGTGCCTCCTGTTCCGTCAAAGTTTAAGGGCTTGCAGTTCAGAACTGTTTATAGGTGCAGCCAGTTGGAGAGTTATCTCCAGTAATGCCATCGTTGTACTTAGAGTGGAGGGCTTCATGTCGTGCATTTATTGGTGAGATGCGTTCTTGCAGCTCGGCTTCTGTCCTTGGCAACGTACTGGTGTTCGTGTCACGTCCGGGTGACATTCCGTCTTGTCGGAATAATGCGGGCTAGACAACGTTTCAATTGTCTTATGAGATACATAGCACCATAAGTCATCATGTAATCACCCAAATTCACACGCAAATATACTCACTGTATGAGTGGGGAAGTAAATTTCTGAGCCTTCACATAGGCTTGCCAAATTTGGCTTGTTGCTTGTATTAGAATGAACTCAAGGCTACATCGCCTAAGTCATTCGTGTTCAAGTTATTTCCTGCTACATTGGTTATCATTAGCTTGGCCTGCAGAGTCCACCAGGATTCCTGTGCACTACAAATCGTTATTACGTGGGCCCCCGTAATAATAAATTGCCTTGCACAGTTACCCCAAATTTTCTCTCATCCAAGCAGATGATCAATCAAGGAGCAACAGCAGGTGCATCGGCATGAACAGGGTCATGCTCCAATGCGGGGTCAGGAGCAACGCCTGGCTCAGGGGCCACGGCTAGCTCCGAATCAAAACTCCATCTCAAAATCAGCTGGATCAACAAACACAGGGGTCGACAGGGCTACAGGATCCCCCAAGGGCTGGTCTAAGTGCATGAACTCAATGTCATGGTCTGGATCAAAACCAGGCGGAAAAACAGGATTGTCCTCAATATCGCGATCAAACTCAAAACTGTGTGCGGGATCCGGTGCAGCTGGTGATGCCATATCAGGGTCGGCGTCGTGTAAGTAGTGCTGCACTCCCTGTGTATGCAAAGATGCGGATGTCAGAAACTCAAATGAGTCTGGGATAGGGGAATGGTCATGAGTTTCCCCTATAGGAGCGTCCGCATGCAGTAGTCTATTACCAGCAGTAATAAGGCCCTGCCCTCGAATGGGTCCTCCTCCAGTAGATCGTTATCGTCTTCAGAGGCCACGTTGGGAGGGCGTATCATCAACAGAATAAGCGGCAAGGGGGCAAATTCCCAACAAGATAGCCATCAGTAGGCTCTGCTACGACTTCAGGCAGTGCAAAAGGGCTGAAAGTCGTCATTGTCCGTGCCGGTAGTATCGGAAATGTACACCTCGTGCTTCAATGAAACTATGTCATCTGGTACTATGGCCATGGGATTCGTAGTGTCCATCTTTCTAATACTTGATGAAAGCATAACGTTTGTAACACAAACACATATACGTATAATAATCAGTTAATCACATAGTCACCAAGTAAGGTATCACGTAATTCTCCTAGTCTTACTAGCCAATTTCATCCAGTCTATAAGACTGCTCTATCCTTCACCTTGACCACTTAGATCGCTCCTCGGTCTCCTTGACCGAGCCTACTCTTCCTAGCCTTGCTAGACCACTATCTTGGTCACCTAGACCAAACCTCGATCCTCCAGACCGAGCCTTATAACAAACCAACGTGCTCAACTACCTCGATCACCTCGATCCTCCAGACCGATCCTCAGCCCTCCAAGCTGAGCCTATAATAAATAAAATGTGCTCAACATTTGTTTGTAAAAAGTTTTGGATCTGGACTTAAGTGGTATGCAGAAAAATGTTTTCGTGAGAGCCCTAGTGATCATAGTCTAGACTCGAGAAAGAATCCTAGTTCGCTATGATCAGAGCTCTGATACCAAGCTGTCACACCCTGGCTTTGCGGAAGCGTGGTTAATTTTGGTGTGACTTCTTAATACCATAGCTTAATCATACCAAAGCTATATGAGTTAAAAACATGCAAGATCATCCATTAAGTTTTGAAAATCAAATACAGTACCATTGTTTTAACCAACAACCATAACCTTGTTCAACAACATTACAAACTGAAACATAACGTAAACATGGTTTAAGGACTGTGTCTTGTCCAGGAAAGAGACACATCCCCTAAACCCCGGATGACCTCAGAAACTAGTGCAGCGGAAAACATGCCATACCGTGCCAGATCTCGTTAATTTCCTGAAATACATGTAAGTTGAAAAATCAACAATAATGTTGAGCGAGTTCATGTGCAAGTGAGTAAGTAAAACACTTGTAAGTATAAAAGTTTCCTGGTATGTAGCAGTGTAAGAGGACTTGTGATCACCAATGGTTTGCAAGGCCATTAGCATGTAGTGAAGTGCAAGTAGGAAGATACAAACCTAGCGTATTTGGCGTTGGGGCACCAAGTCACCACCTGGTCCATTATGCGGGCTCAGGGGTTGGGCTCGCTACACCCAGATAGATCTACCGCTTAAGTCCCTCGGTGTTCTAACTACCCATTCACATGATCTAAAACCTCCTTACGTTAATCATACCATGTATAAAGTACTTGTAAACAAAGTAACATGTATTTCACCCCCGCAGTTAAGAAAACTGAAAACAGTTAGGGAAAAGGGGGACATGAACTCACAGTCGGTGCGTCTCTACCAAGTACTCCAAGTCAGAAAGCTGTGCGACGACCTACAAGTGCTAATTCTATTAGACGGACGGCCGTGCCTTAGCTTTATAGTTTAAGTCTTTGGGAAATAGTTAGACAACTATTTCGTGTTTACATTCTGTATATACTTGGTAGTTAATTTCCTTCCCAAGGATGGGGGATACAATACATGTGCGTAAGTTACGTTTTATCATTCGTGTGGTAATGTAATTACCGGTGTAACTTATATAATCATAGTGAAAGCGTTCGCAAAGTTTTGGAATCATTAACGCTTGTAAATATTATTTTTACTCTAAAATAATATTTATGCATTTTCACAAAATAATCATAAACAGTGTTGTGACAAAACATATTTATCACGTTAACTTAGTGAAAATCCCACCTCCGAATATTTAGTAAATAAAGTCGTGGCGAAATTTTATGTTTCGAAAATATGTCAAAAATAGTTCTAACACTTGTTGCGTAAATAATTCTAAGTGTTAGGTTTTAGAAAATTTCGCCAGAGTTTCCTCTGTAACTGGAGGTGGCCACGCTCTCAAGCGTATCATTTTCTTTTTGAAAACAACCCGCGATCATCAACAATCAACTCTTACGTTTTAACACGCGAAACGCTACCCTTGTCGTTACAGTTTCAATATGTGGAAACTGGACTGTTTTCGGACGACTAAATAAAATACTTAACCCTTTCCAAAAATTCCCTAATTTTTACGGGTCGTCCTAGTCGACCCAAAAATGATTGTATAAAAATATCGGGGTCCAGTTTCTTATCAATAATTTACAGAAAATCGTTTACCGAACTGTGATCAGATTTGTCACATTCTGATCACAGTTTACGGAAAAAGTCGTCAAAAATTCCTCGTATGTCCGTTTATCGAAATTCCAGTTTGAGGGTCACAAATACATCCGTGACCATCTTAGATAAAAGTTTCAGGGGCTGGTTCGGTTCGGGTTTTAAGTTGTGATCGAAAACGCACAGCCCAATTTACTGCAGTAACAAACAGCCTTAGCTGCTGTCACGAAAACAGGTTTTTAAAATAGTAACCGACGTCAGAAAAATACGATTCCAGCGCCATTTTCTTCGTTTTTCGAAATGACACGATTTAGGCTTTTGAAATTCCGTTTTTCGAGTTTTTAAAGTCTGTTTACAGCCTGTAGAAGGCGGCTGAAAAAGTAACTCAGAATGTTATTTTAAGGTTTAAACATTACTAAATAGCCTTATGTTAAGATCCATGACTTTACCAAACCGGGTTAAATGGTGATCCGAGCTACCACATCGTAGATCGGGTCTAAATAAACACATCTTCCAAGTACTACAACTTTTACACAAGTTAAATGCTATTAACCAACATTTTTAGCATTTAGTAGACTTTTTAGTTTTGATCTCTAGTGTTCATAATTTTTATCCGACAAATTTCTTATTAACCACTTTAGATAAGATCAATAGGGTGTTTAGAGGCACTTACAACTAGCTCAAGGCTAGGGAAGAAACTAGACGAAAAATAGGTGGTTAATAGCGATGTGAAGAGGTCCTTGTGATTCCGTAAGCACTGGGTCTCCGTGTATGTCACCTTGCACCTTGGTATATGTAGGAAATGATTGCACAAGAAACAAAATTGGTGGATGTATGGTGGTTGGTGATCGGCCGAACTCAAGCAAAGGAGGAAAAAAAAAAAGAAAAGTGGAGTTTGTTGTTTAAGATTGTGAATGAAATGTGCAACCATTGGTGCCTTCTTATAACCTAAATGTTATCATTACCCATTGAATAAAGTGTCCCCTTTTCCACCAACATCACCAAATAAATAAATAAATAAATAAATAAATAAAAGAGAAATCGTGGGGTGTTGTGAAATGGATGTTTATGTCCATTAAATATATATATAGACCCTTATAAGTGATTATCCAACATGTAAAGTGTAGGTTTGATATGAGACATCCTCTAATATAATATTCAAATTGTATGGGTTTGTCCCACATGGGGAAAACCGAACGGGTATGGGGGGTTGGGTAAATAGTTGGATTCTAACTAAATAGTTAGAGTATTAGTTAAGCTTAATTAGGTGATTAACTAGTTACTAGTATGTAGTGTTTTGTGACGGGTGTTAGGGTCATCAGGGACCCTAACTGGCTCAGAAAAATGTAAATAGTGAAAATAATAATATTTTCCTGTTCCGGGTATAGTCCGGTTGTTCGGTTGGATAATAATTCGTTAAAGCGTTACTAAAGCTTTAAAGTGTCGTTATTGTTATTTTTAGTGACACAATTTAACTCCAACACTTTAGAAAGTGTCTAGTAGTATTTTCCCCATATTTTGGCACTTTACTAGTCAGCTAGAAACTGGATTATTTATTAAAGTGCTGTGTTTTGTACATAAAGTACGTTTTAGGCACATCCGGTCATTGTAACTTATCCCTAGAGACGCAGTTCTATAACCCTTATATCCCTACACTCCCCATGAGTGTAGCAAACTATCTCAGGCTCTTTCAGGCCTTAGAGGCAGTGTCTGCCTGATGCTGGCTTTATCAGCATGTTCAATAGGTTATCCGTGTATTGTGCTACTGTGCTTTTTGTGCATCATGTTTGTCACTAAGGTTCAGCATGTAAATAATGTAGTGACAGCAAGCAAGTATGATGCAAGTAAGTTCATGTATCAGTATTCAAGTAGCAGTTCATCAGCTAGTTCAAACAAGCACAGTAATTAAGCAGTAATTAATCATTAATTAAGTCGTACGGATACCTGGTTTAGTGCGGGTTGTCACACCAACTTCCTCCTAAATCAATAACACAAGCCCGTAACATATCCTCGAGTGTTTGAATCGTACGTTCGCTCTGGCCATCCGTCTGAGGATGATACCCAGTGCTGAAATTTAATCGAGTGCCTAAGGATTGCTGAAAGCTTTTCCAAAAATGCGATGTGTATCTTGTATCTATATCAGAGATAATAGACACTGGAACTCCATGGAGAGATACAATCTCATCCACGTACAGCTGAGCTAACTTGTCGGAGCTGTGTGTTTCCTTAATCGGAAAGAAGTGGGCTGACTTAGTCAACCTGTCGACTATCATCCAAATAGTATCATTTGCTCGCTTTATTCTTGGTAACTTAGTGATAAAATCCATAGTTACCATTTTCCACTTCCAGGTGGGAAGTTCAGGCTGTTGCAGCAGACCTGACGGCTTCTGGTGTTCGGCTTTAACTTGAGTACATGTCAGACATTTGGCCACATAAGTGGCTATAGATTTCTTTAAACCTATCAACCAATAATTTGCCTTTAAATCCTGGTACATCTTATCGCTGCCAGGATGAACAGAATATTTGGAGCTATGGGCTTCTTGAAGAATCACATCCCTAAGTCCTCCATAAATTGGAACCCATATTCGTCCATTCAATCTTAGGATTCCATCCTTGCCATACGATAACTGTTCAGCAGTTACGCCCAATTTTTCATTCGGATAGTTAGCTTCTAATACAACTTCCTTCTGAGTGGCTAACAATCTTTCATTCAAGCTGTTCTTCAATTCAATGCTCTTGGCATTGATTCTAATGGGTTTAATTCTTTCCTTCCTGCTCAAGGCATCGGCGACTACATTCGCCTTGCCTGGATGATATCGGATTTCACAATCATAATCGTTCAGCGTCTCCATCCATCAATGTTGTCTCATGTTCAGATCCTTTTGGTTAAACAGATGCTGAAGGCTCTTATGATCAGAATAGATCACATACTTGGTACCATATAAATAATGCCTCCACAGTTTTAGAGCAAACACAACGGCACCCAACTCTAAATCATGGGTGGTGTAATTCTTCTCGTGTACCTTTAATTGTCGGGAAGCATATGCAATAACCTTGCCTCTTTGCATAAGTACACAACCCATTCCAGTATGTGATGTGTCGCAGTGTACCACAAACTCTTCAATTCCTTCAGGCAATGTTAAAACCGGAGCATTGCTCAACTTTTGCTTAAGAATCTCAAAGGATTCTTGTTGCTTAGGACCCCAATAAAATTTTATATTCTTTCAAGTCAAGGAAGTCAGGGGTGCAGCAATCCTTGAGAAATTTTCAATAAAACGTTTATAGTATCCTGCCAGACCCAAAAAGCTATGAATCTCTGTGGGCGTCTTCGGTTCTTGCCAATTCATAATGGCTTCAATCTTAGCGGGATCCACCTGGATACCATGCTCACTAACCATATGTCCAAGAAATTGGACTTCACGAAGCCAAAACTCACATTTTGAAAATTTGGCGCAGAGTTTCTCTTGCTGGAGAAGTTTAAGGATACATCAAAGGTGCTTTTCATGATCAGCCTGATTCTTTGAGTAAATGAGTATGTCATCAATAAAAACAATGACAAACTTGTCCAAATAGGGTTTACATACGTGGTTCATGAGGTCCATGAATGCTGCTGGTGCATTAGTAAGCCCGAAAGGCATCACCAAGAACTCGTAATGACCATAACGAGTTCTGAATGCAGTCTTATGCACATCTTCATCTCTAACCTTCAGCTGATGGTAACCTGACCTCAAATCAATCTTGGAGAGATAACTTGCTCCTTGAAGTTGATCGAACAGATCGTCGATCCTGGGCCATGGGTATCTATTCTTGATTGTAACTTTGTTCAGTTCTTGATAATCAATGCATAAATGCATTGATCCATCCTTCTTCTTCACGAACAGAATCGGTGCTCCCTAAGGAGATGAGCTAGGTCGAATGAAACCTTTTGCCAACAAATCATCTAACTGAGTCCTTAACTCCTTCATCTCAGTCGGTGCCAACCGGTAAGGTGCTCTTGCAACTGGTGCCGCTCCAGGAATAATGTCAATTCTGAACTCCACTTGCCTATCTGGGGGTAAACCAGGTAGTTCTTTAGGGAATACGTCTGGATATTCAGAAATAACAGGGATGTCTTCAACCTTGGGCTTTGGTTCATCAATAGTTACCTGTGCCATATAAATGACACAACTTTTCTTCATACACCTCGATGCCTTAAGCATAGACACTTGCTTAGGTAACCCATACTGGGTATCTCCCTGAATTGTCAACGGCTCACCATAAGGAATTTTAATAACCACTTGCTTCTTATCACAAATGATCTGAGCTTGATTAGAAGACAACCAATCCATGCCTATCACTATGCCGAATCCAGCTAATTTCAAAGGAAGCAAGGACAACGGAAAAGAGTGGTTCCTAATGGATATAAAACATCCATCTAATATGGTTGAAGCAGTCTCTATTGTACCGTCAGCCAATTCTACTTCATATTTCATGCTTAAGGTTTTAACAGGCAGATTTAATAATTTACAAAATGTATTATCCACAAACGATTTATCTGCACCCGAATCAAACAATACCCTTGCATAAACATCATTGATAAGAAAGGTACCTGTTATCACGTTGTCGTTTTGAATGGCCTCCTGAGCATTCATCTGAAAGACCCGAGCATTGGTCTTTTTACCTTCTTTAGGTTTCTTAGCATACTTTGGGCAGTTGGACTTGATGTGCCCTTTCTCGTTACAGTTGTAACAAGTCGCATCCTTTATCTTCTTGCAATCTAACGTTTTATGCTCACTTGATTTGTAAATCCCACAAGCCCTAGACTGCGATCGGGATTTTGATTCGAACCTGCACTTTCCCAGATGACGCTTCTTGCAGGTCTTACACTTGGGTTTTTCACCCGACTGTTGGTTATCCTTCTTGAACCCTGAACTCTTCTTGTTCTCAGAGTTCCCCTTATGTTTCTTCTCAGAACGGCGTGAGCTCTCATCCTCACGTTTCTTTTTCCCCTCATCAGATTTCCTAAGCGATCTCTGCCTGACCGCATCGAGAGTAAGAGATAATGACAGATCAGCCACTGACCTAAAGGTAGTAGGTCTTGATGCTCTCACACTTGCCTTAATCTCCGGGGCTAAACCTCCAATAAATCGAGCTATACGTTTCGGTTCCGGTGTGACCAAGTATCGAACCAATCGAGACATGGTATTAAAACTCGTAAGATATGCTTGACAGTCTAAGTTCTTCATGACCAAGGTCAAGAAGTCAGTCTCAATTTTCTCAACTTCATGTTGAGGACAGAAATTTTCCTTGATTAAAGCAACGAACTGATCCCAAGACATGCTATATAAGTGGATCTTTCCTGTAGCTTGGATTAGGGACCTCCACCAAGCTAATGCTTCACCTTTAAACGACTGAGACACAAACTTCCCAATGTCTTGTTCAGCACATCCACTAATATCAACCACAGTGTCCATTTCATCGAGCCAAGTCATACAATCGATGGCTCCTTTCTCCCCTGTGAAGTCTCTTGGCTTGCAGGAGATAAAATATTTATAAGAACAGGTTTTGACCCGAGGCTCCTGATTAAGCACAACCTGTCTAGACAGAACACTTCTCTGATTTGACAAGTGACGAGCATCGTCCTTCTTTGACTCATTTACTTTAGAATGGGGCTTACTATGAGCCTTAGAATGAGTCTTAGAGCGTGGTTTTGTATGTGGTATGGACTGAGTTCTGGCGCGAGTACCACTTGATTCATTAAACTGTCTGTCGAGAGCTCGAGTAACGGCATTATCTATTAATGCCTGTAGTTCCGCACCAGCTACATTAACTCTGGTAGTATCATTATTCTCCCTCGGGTGACTGTTAACTTCCTCCGATTCAGCCATGTAGCTTGATTGCTACAAAACAGTTGACATTATTTTATTTAGAGGTTATTATGAAATCATTATTTCTGATGATTCATTAACCATGGTAAACATAGACCATGTTTGGTTAATTTGTTAATCATATTTATTTAGGATTTTCATTATAATTTATCCTTCATCATAAATCATTAAAGATATTAAAGTGGCACAAAGGCCTAGTTACAAGGACAATTTTAAATTATAAGCCATGATTTCAGAGAATCGAGGTATTAAGGTTTGAACGTAGTTCATTACCTTTTATTGACAGGGAGTAGTAGACTACAACTGTCTTTTTGTCTTACTTGACAATGATTATAACCCGTAGGCTCTGCATCACTAATGGATGTCTTATATATGATCATCTTAAATGATGATCTGAACCCATGATTTATAGATCATTAGGCTAAAATAAGGAATCTGGAAGAATCCAATATAAGGATGACATGTGTGATTTTAACGAATCACATCTGCAGGAGTGCTAATATGTTTTCAGATGTTAACAAGAATTTGAATCTTTTTTTTAAATTGGTTTTACCATCATGGCCAGGTCTATAATGACATACAGGCTAGGTTATACCTTTTTAGATTCTTATTTAATATTTAAAGGCAGATCATTTAAAAAGGAATGACAATTTTTTTGATTTATTTCATATATTATATTCATACATAAGATGACAATGAAATTTGAAAAAAACATTCCACTAAATTTAAAAGGAGTACATAGGTGCCCTAAACGGGACTTTTACATAAATAACTTGCCCACGCAGGGGCTAAAATGAAAATACAAGTCCACGCAGGGACTGAATACATAATTAGATGTCCACACAGGGACTTAATTGAAAATTGAAAATTACAAAATAATTAAATTAAGGAATTTCAATAATCCCTCTTCTTCTTCCATTTGATCAGGTCTGCCAAACCCTTAAGTAGACCCCGGCGGCTTCTACGCTCTTCTTGAACCTCTCGCTCCACCTGGTCCAACCTCTGAACAATCTCCTGTTGTTGCGGTGGCGGGATCAGCGGCGGCTGCGGCGGTTGTTGCTGCGGAGGTTGAGAAGGTGGCGGTATTGGTACCCATATGCTTGGTACCCAGATTTGTACGAAGCTGCATAGGGCCCTTCAGGGTGAAGAGCATTGTAGTTTGCCGCTACGAGATACGGGTCAACATCAGGGGCATTGTAGTAGTTGTAGCCATGATAAGCCGGCTGCTCAAAAGGGTTATACGCCGATGCACCGACGTAAGAAGGTATTGGGTTGTCAAAACCCATATGTGGTGGTGGTGGTGCGACTGGCGCAGAGTCCACCTCAGAAACTGGGTTTGAAGGCCCACCCTGCTGCGGGTCTTCATACATTGGCGGGTAGTGGCTACCACTGGAGTGTTGAGGGGTGCTGAAATGAAAATCCCCTCTTCGCACGGACATCCGTGCACCTGTTCTCCTACGCCTCGGTGGTTCCGGAGGCGGCTGCTGCTCTGGCGGTGGCGGTGGCGTAACCGCCTGGAAACGTGAATCCTCAGAGGGATCCTGCTGCTGCTGTTGAGGTGGGTTGTAAGGGGGAGTAAACTCCCAGTTGTATGTGGCAAACCTTGCTTCATAGCTGTCTGGACCCCGATAAGGTGATCCATGAAAAGATGACCCCTTAGAAATCTCTATGGGATGCGTGGGCGTCCCAGTTGGTGGCTCGACAGGATCGGGGTCATAATCCATATCCATACCCTGAGCTTCAGGGAAATGGTCTTCACGGCCCAATGGGTTATGGCCCATTGGGCCCTTCAATCTGATTTGCCGGGTTGAACCGGCTCTGGAAATACGGGGTCGGGTCCTGGAAGGCCCGATGTGAGCTTGACTACTGCAACGGCAAGAAAGAGTGGTGAGAATCTCCGGGCTCGTTCTCTGAATGCGGCCCAAAGGAGTGATGGTATGAGGGCGACGAGCTGAGCGAGACAGAACGCCTTACAGGTTCCAGGTATGTCCTCTAATCTTCTTGAGGACTAGTGCTCATAGTTGCTGACGGAGTTCGCCGGTGTGAAGGCCCGGCCTTATGATCGTTAGGAGCTGTGAAGGGCGCCTTGCCCCATCCTCCTCGTCTGAATCGTGGCGGCATCTTTTGTCCCTGTCAAAACAAACAAAAGAATCAACAAAGAAAAACAATAAAGGACAAAAATAAAAGATTAGGATTAGTCCTAAGTCCTTTGCCTAGACTCGGAAGTCGAGGAATGTGCAACCGTGTCATTGAGATTAAACACAAAAGGCTAGTATTTAGTTCACTCAATGTTGACTCTGATACCAACCTGTCACACCCCGATATTTCCACGTATTACGGTGGGCCCGGTGGGGAGTATTGTGACGTAGTTGAAATCATCATAGTCAATTTATCACAGTTCAATGCACAACGGAAGTCTAAAGTAAAATATTACAAACCGAATGAAAGTAACATAAATTATTACATAACGGTTGTAAAGTGGATCCACAGGCGGATCAAAACAAAATAAACATTGTTCATCAGATATAAAGTGATAAAAGGTTGCAAGAGTTTTTATTTATTCACTCAGGAGTTCCAGCCCATTACGCTTAGTACCTGCACTTAACCTTTTTGGAAAATATGTCAGTTTACACTGGTAAATACAATTAACCAACTCTTTTGAAAAGTGTTTATAAAATTGATTTAAATGCACGAGGTACAAATATTCTTTTATAACTTGGGATAATTGTTTAAAAATAATCTTGTAAAAGAATTATATGTTGTTATGCGTTCAGTAGCCCGGGTTAAATACCGGGTTAAAGATTAATAGACACACCACATAATATAACCCACGGCAAGTTATTCTCGAACAAGCAGGTATATCATTTTACATACACACCGGCAGGTGTATGCCTACACCCTGTGCTTAAGTCGTGTCCATTTCAATGAGCCGATGATATACAGGACATGGTCATTAACCCCCCCCCCAAGGCTTAAAACAAACAAAACAGATTAAACAGGTTATCTCAATGATTTAACCTTCATATGATTAAAGATTCAATACCCGACCAAGCGGTATTTTATATACCGTACCCCAAGCCCGTATAAGGGAAATTAAGTTAAAAGTATTTACCTGAGCAAAATATAAATTTATTCCCAGCCGTAAATCAATCAAGCAAGTACAGAAAGCTTTTACCGGGCTCCTAATCTGGAACGAAGGTTTTTAATAACCTATTAGAATCCTAACGGGTCTTATTTAAGTCTTAACTTAGACCGGTTAGTTTTAAAGAAATGTATACGGTTCAAAACGCAAGATTATGCGAAGACCAGATTAGAATGTGATTTAGACCCGACAAGTATGAATACTTGTATAATATGGGTAAACTAAACACATTCTGGATTTTGAGGTAAAAATGATAAGGTTTGACCCCTTTCGGTCAATTTATGCAAACTAGTCACATAAACCGCACCGAACGTGAAAATGCATAATGGGTAACGAAATGAGTCATGAACAGGTTCCCTAAGTTAATATGCTTAAAATGTGTTATGATATCAGTAGGATACCTTCCATTATGCCCAAAACGAATTTAAAATCAAATTAAGCCCCGTAGGGGTATTTTGGTAATTTTAAAGATTATAAAAGAGGTTAAATGACAATCTGAGGTTCTGGTCTAAAATGATTAGTAAAAATATTTATTTTAGTAGGTTATATCAGTAAGATATATCCTATATGTGAAATTTATCATCTATGGCCAAACTATGCACCGTAGGGGCATTTTTGTCATTTCACATAAGCTTTAAGGGTCAATTCTAGAAATCTGAGTTTAAATCTTTTACCTACTATTAAAGTATCAAAATTTACTTATAACATCAGTAGGAAATGGGTCTTAGATGTTAAACATAGTTTTAACCGATACTATGTGTTTAAAACGCGTAAAAAGTCGGTTTTAGTCGATTTTCAGGTTATATAAGGAAAGCTGAGTTTTTGTTCAGTTTATATAACTCAAAATATTTTGTTTAACATATGAAATTAGTAGCAAAAGTTTTGATATCAAAATGTTATGTAAAACTCATTTTATTAGTAAAAAGGGTATAACCGTCAATTGCCGAATCAAAGCAAGAACCCCATGTTACGATCAATTTAAAAATTAATAAAAATCTCCAAAAATCCCAAAATATTATTTTACATCAGTGGGTAAAAGGTTTGGTGTCAAAATTTGGGTTTAAATGGGTTCTATGCTAAAATGCCGTTTAAATAAATAAAAAGCTTTCAATTTACGATATCGAGCATAACTCCTAATTTAGACCTCAAACTGATGTCAAATTTTTAGGACATGTTTATAAATCAGTAACAAAGGTTTTTGTCTTCTCACATTTTCAAAAATCTCATTTTAATATCAAAAGGGCATAATGGTCAATAATTAAGCAATTAACGGAAACATGCATATGACTTAGATTTAATAAGAACCACTTAGTATAATCTCAAAGGGTTATGCTAACATGCAATATGGTCCTAATGGAACCCTAAGGCATATCTAAACCAAGCCTAATCGGCTCAGAACTGAAAGTCAAAGCAAAAGTCTACTTTTGCGATTTTCGATTCCGAACCGAGCCTAAACTCAGAATCGTCGGGTTGAACATGCCTAAACATGTCCTTATATTATTTACCAAGTTATTTTAGTGTTTAAACATGTTCCATAACTTCAAAATTACTAGTTATGGATTTATTTGCAAAAACAGATTCTGTTGACTTTTTAATAACAAGTTTGACCCGACAATTGACCAAGTTAGAGTGAGAATCAGTAGGTGCCCTTTTAAGGGTTTATTACCTACATAATTACCAACTCATAGCCACTTTCAGTTCGAATAATGGCTGGACCATTAGTGATTAATCACTTAATCAAAGCAGAATTACGTCAACTTTGACTTTTGGTCATTACACTAACAAAAACTTAATTACAGAGGCTAAGCACACTTACAAGAGTTCTTAGCACGAAGATTGAGACTAATAGAGCTTCCTTCCAAAGTAGGATGCTCTAGAAAGTGATCAAAAAGCTTTAAGACTTTGGAGTAATGTTTAAGAGTTTGAATTGATCATGCAAGTGAGAAATGCTGCCAAAAACCCACCTATTTATACCCATTGAAGGTGTCATCAGATCAATACAGGTGTCTTGGCTCTTCCTTGATCAGTACATTTGTCCAAAATGGTTTTTAAAACCATCAAACAGTCCCTAGATTCGAGTTAAACCATGCAAGGGTGAAGAGAGGTGCAGCAGCCTGCACCTGTGCATGCTTCTGTCCAGATCAGGCCGTCGCGTCACGTGACGGCAGAAGGTGTTGGTGGTGGCGTGACGCCACCATAGGGGTGACCAGATCAGCAAGTTTCCCATATTGACATTTCACCCCCGGACCTTCTAAAGCGTAAATTCTTTCACTTTAAGCTCATTTAACCCATTTAACTTTTATTTCTATGATCCAAGAGATATAACCAAACACTGTTAGGTCCGGTTTCGTTAAATGGTAATCGAAAACACAAGTTTTGCCTTGTTGACGCTTTTAACCCCTTAATTACGAAAGTTAACGTATTTTCCTCATACGATATCGAAACCTTGTGAAATTTTTATCACTTATTCTTGGGAGTATAGTTAATCGTTACAAAGCTTCGGGTTCGTTAAAAGGTCACTCAGAGGTATTATTTAAACATGTTGACACATTTAACCCTCGCGTCTTGTAAACTTTCACTTTCTTCCACAAACGGTTTCATACGCTTCATGATTTATTCGTTTAGGGGTATAAACATCGTATAGGGTTGTTGAAAGGCAAAATTTTCATATGTTGACACTTTGGATCCTCTTACACACATACTTTCTTCGTTTGTCAACTTTAGTCCCTTGTAATCAATTCGATACACGTTTAAAGTTCATGACACGTGTCCTTATAATATTGGTCATGATTTTTCGAGGTGTTACAATTGATTACCGTGAATTGAACAAGGTTACGATTAAGAATCGGTATCCATTACCAAGAATCGATGATCTGTTCGATCAATTGCAAGGAGCTTGATTTTTCTCAAAAATCGATTTACGTTCAGGATATCATCAATTAAAGGTACAGGAAGAAGACATTCCTGAAACTGCATTTAGAACCAGATATTCTCATTTACTCTAAGAGTAAAGAGGACATGCAAGGCATTTGCACGCACTTCTAAGTTTATTAAGGAAGGAAAAACTTTATGCTAAGTTTTCAAAGTGTGAGTTTTGGTTAGAACATGTACAGTTTCTTGGACATTTAGTTAATCATGAAGGAATTCATGTAGATCCCACCAAGATTGAGGCAATTACCAAATGGAAAACCCCTGAGTCACCAACCGAGGTTAGAAGTTTCTTAGGATTGGCCGGTTATTATAGATGATTTATTCGAGATTTTTCTAGAATAGCCATTCCCTTAACTAAATTAACCTGTAAATCCATAAAGTTTGAATGGGGACCAAAACAGGAAGAAGCCTTTAGAATTCTTAAGCAAAGATTAACCAACGCACCCATACTAGCGTTACCAGAAGGAACTGAAGATTTTGTAATCTATTGTGACGCTTCTAAGTTAGGTTATGAATGTGTGTTAATGCAACGACAAAAGGTTATAGCTTATGCATCTAGACAACTTAAGAATCACGAAGAGAATTATTCAACCCATGATCTAGAGTTTGGAGCCATAATTTTTGCTCTGAAAATATGGAGACATTACCTTTACGGTAGTAAGTTTACCATTTTCACCGACCATAAGAGTTTAAGGTATGTCTTCAGGCAAAAAGAATTGAATATGAGACAACGACGTTGGATGGAGATACTTAGTGATTATGATTGTAATATCCAGTACCATACAGGAAAAGCGAATGTAGTTGCTGACGCTTTAAGTCGAAAGTATCATGAAAAACCAAAAAGAATACGTTCTCTTAAATTAAATCTACAAGTAGATTTAAATGAACAGATTAGACAGGCCCAAGAATCAGTAATCAAGGATGATACTGAAAAGTTAAAAGGTATGATTAAGGAATTAGAACAAGGAACAGATGGAATTTGGAGGTTCCATAAGAAAAAAATGTGGATACCTAAATTAGGAAACCTACGCCACCGTATATTAGAAGAAGCCCATAAGTCTAAGTATATGATGCATCCTGGAAGTGATAAGATGTATCAGGATTTAAGAAAGAATTTCTGTTGGATAGGAATGAAAAAGGATATAGCAGCATATGTTGCAAAGTGTTTATCCTGTTCACAAGTCAAAGCTGAACATCAGAAACCCTCAGGTTTGTTGCAACAATTAGAAATGCCTGTATGGAAATGGGAATTGATAACAATGGATTTTGTTACCAAATTACCCAAAACAAGAAAAGGTAATGATACAATCTGGGTGATTGTAGACAGGCTAACAAAGTCAGCTCATTTCCTACCAATGAAGGAAACTTTTAGTATGGAACAATTAGCTAAGCTATATGTAAATGAAATAGTTTCATTACATGGAATTCCTTTATCAATTGTTTCTGATAGGGATAGCCATTTTACCTCTCATTTTTGGACAAGTTTCCAAAAAGCAATGGGAACCAAGTTGAATCTAAGCACAACTTATCATCTTCAAACGGACGGACAAAGCGAAAGGACAATTCAGACGATGGAAGATATGCTTAGAGCTTGTGTAATTGATTTCGGATGTAATTGGGACGATCACTTACCATTAATAGAATTTTCTTACAATAACAGTTATCATACAAGTATCAATGCTGCACCATTCGAAGCAGTTTATGGACGAAAATGCCGAACCCCGGTCTGTTGGGCAGAAATTGGAGAAAAGCAACTATCCGGACCCGAGATAGTACAAGAAACGACTGACAAAATCATTCAAGTCAAGGAAAGACTGAAAACAACACGTGATTGACAGAATAGTTATGCTGTTAACAGACGGAAGCCACTAGAATTTCAAGTAGGAGACAAGGTGTTATTGAAAGTCTCTCCTTGGAAAGGGGTGGTAAGATTCATCAAAAGGGGAAAATTAAGCCCCATGTATGTTGGACCTTTTGAGGTTATTAAAAGAATAGGACCTGTAGCCTATCAACTACAACTGCCAGAGGAAATGGCAGGAATACATGATGTGTTTCATGTATCTAATCTCAAGAAATGTTTAGCTGATGAATCACTAGCAGTGCCTCTTAAAGATATAGAGGTAAATAAACAGTTAAAATTTGTAGAAAGACCGCTACAGATTGAAGACAGGAAAGTCAAGAACCTCAAGCACAAGAGATTAGTTTTGGCCAAAGTAAAATGGGACTCCAAAAGAGGACCAGAGTACACTTAGGAGCTTGAAGTAGAAATGCAAAGGAAATATCCACACTTGTTCCAGTAGACCTCAAGGACGAGTTCTAAAACAAGGTGGGGAGGATATAACAACCCTCCAAAATATTTTTCAGACGCCCTAAAAATATTTAAAGTACCCCAAAATGTCCTAAAATACACCCTGTATGCGAAAATGGACCCCGAATACCTTTATTTTTATTAAAATTAAATAAAAACAAGAAAATGGGGTTGGTCGCGGGGCGCGTAGCCCTTGGCTACCTTCTACGCGGGCCGCGACAGCAAGGAGATCAGGCGAACCCCTGAGCCGCCACGTGTTCCAGTCGTTTCGTGCCTAGTGGTCAACTCAGCAACCCTAGGGAGCCTCGCGGGCCGCGAAGGCCTTGGCTGGAGTTTACGCGGGGCGTGACGAAGCTCAATTGCAGTCTTATAAATTGAGGGCATCGGCTTCAGTCTACGATCGCTCACACACTTTTCTCTCTCGAAATTTCTGATAGTATAAGTAATATTCGGGCGTAATACCCCCCTAAATAACAAAGTTCTGCCCCGTTGTAAGTATTATAACCCCGGTTACATATTAAATACGCTGCCCGATTGATCTAGGGTTCCGTAACGGCTGTCGTGGTTCTGCCCGACGTAGTCATTAGAATGCCGTCTCGGGGAGGGTATCATTAATATAAATGTTGGGTTATTATACTAACACGTGTGCCTTTGTGTAAATTATAAATAATCACCAGGAAACCCCTAAAGAAAACCTAAGACAGCAATGTGAGTAATCTCCTTTTTGTAAATTGTTTTTACAAAACCTCACCTAAATTAAATTATATTAAACAGTGATTGAGTATTTGTATTCTACAATTATCGTCGGTATGTTGGGGTTTTGTATACAAAATTTGTTACTGCCTTGCGAGGAGTAACATGACCACAAGTCGGGTTGACAGTACCGTGGGTGGTAATTGAATAGATGGAAATAAATATAATTGCGCAACCGCCCTCAATACTGTACAATGGTTTTACTTAACTTGATTAAACTGGGATTCACTCACCAATATTTCCCACTGAAAAAATGTTTTTAAACGTGTTTCAGGTAACAAAATGTGAAAGCCAAATAGAAGCCAGCTAGACAGCACTGAAGGCTTGGAAAAGTGGCTATAAAGTTACCTAAAATAAAGAGATGCTTTATTTAAATAAAATAGGGTTTACCCCTATGAAAATGTGTGTACTTAAAACTTGGGATTATTCCCACATGTTTAATATTATGAAAGTGTGGTATTTTACTCTGATAAAATATTTTCTAACTAAGGTCCTAATGAAAATTCCGTTGCCAAAATGATAAACCCAGATACCACCAAAACTGGTCGCGGCCGCCCGTTCCCGGGTTGTTAGGGGACGGGGTTTGCGACATGGAATCAAGGTTATAAAATGGATCTCATCTTCATTGATGAAAAGGTAATCTGTATTTGTGTTTTTCCGTTCTATCAGAGACTGTAGGTTTGTATGCTAAAAGTCATTTGATACCTGTTTTTGATGGACAACTTCAAGAAGATGTTGTTGTTATTCTGTCGATATTTGGTGTGAGTGAAAATAAAGATGTATATAAAGTTGTAGCACATGACTATAAAATCAACTTTTATCGATGCACAATTGTTACACCTGTGAGAGATTGGCAAGGTGTTGAGTATGGTTTCAACTTCAGAGCTTATCAAGATATTCTTCAAAGAGAGGCAGTAAAATCTTTGAGTGTTGGTAGTGTATATTTTTGTAATCATGTCTTCTCTGTATAAAATTAGAAATTTTTACTTACTCTGTTGTATAATGTGATCATATAGATGTTGCTGGATCTGTGGTTTGGTATGGAGATTTTGAATTCTTTGGCCGACCTCCAAAAGAAACTAAGAGGATGAATTTCGATATTCAAGACTTGAAGTAAGTGGTTGTTTACATGTTCAGTCATGTACAAATCATTGTTTGTATTTAATGTGGAATGATGTTAATAAATGAGATCAAGAATGTTGGTATTTAATGTGGAATCATGGTAACGGTAATAAATGAGATCAATAGTGTTTGTATCTAATGTGGAATCATGGTAATGAATGAGATCAACAATTTATTCTTCAAGTGAATATGGTAGTTAATTTGTGCCTCATTTACTACTTTAAAAATGGTCATAAATTTCCTTTGATTTTATGTTGTTATTCATTCAATTTAGTTTTGATTTTATAAATTGTAGAAAAATTGTCATAAATTAGTGTTTAGTTTATGGTCATACGAATATTGTTTTCATGTAGGGGTACGGTTTTGCGATGTACTGTGTGGAATGATTATGCTCTGCAGTTTAACGAGTTCATCTTTAAAACCCCAGCTCATGAGCATGTGATGGCTGTTATACAGCATGGAAAGTGTAAGGAATGGAAATGTAATTTTTGTTACTTTCTGCAAATCATAACTATACTCTTTATTTCTGGCAATATAATAACAGGTTGACTAAATATTTATATACTTTTGCATGTAGATCAATTTACAGCTCAAATTGATAAGTTTGCAACACGACTGTTTCTGAATGAAGAAATCGATGAAGTTAATCAGCTAAGGAGGAGGTAATTTGTCAACATAATTTGCACTGTATATATATTTTTGAAGTCAAATACTTTGTTTCATGTTATCTGTATACTAATTCTAATCATTTGTGGTATCGAATAGTCTTATACTGAAACATGGACAAGGGAGTAGTTCTACTTCTCAAACAATACTTTCGTCTCAGAATGTTTTTTTTTTCCAGTGCATAAAGATTTTGTAACAGATGGTGTGAAGAAACATGTTGATGAGATTAGTGAGATAGAAAAGGTTTCACAACTTTTTATATAGTTTGGTTATTTGTTTAGTTTATCACCAACATGTTTGTCAAACTATAGATTACAAGTGGGTATATTGTTTTTATAGGAAATGTCTTGTGTTGTGGTTGCGACGATAAAGATTGTGCAAGAAAAGTATGGTTGGTTTTATCCTGCCTGTCGTAAGTGTCTCAAGAAGGTCATAGCTAAAAGTGAATACTTACAGAATGTTGAAAATGTTTCTGAAGATATTCTTCAAATGCCTGCGACTGCTTTGGTTTGTCCCAAATGTCGTAGTGAATGTACATCCATCACCACAAACTAAGCAATTATGATTATTTGACATTTTATTTATATAAATAATAGTTTAAGACAGATATGTCAATATAATTTGGGAGCTTATTTAGACATTTATATATATTTCAGGTTCAAGCTGCAAGTCCGGGTGCAAGATGAGACTGGTAGTATTTCTTTTGTTATGTTTGATAGAGATGTTCAGAAGATTGTTGGATTAGCTGCAAGTGATATAAGAGAAAGGCAGCTGAAGGCGAATGATACTCAATCTTTCCCGCATGAAATATCTCGATTGGTTGATAAGAAGGTCGCTTTTAAGATTGATGTTTCAGAATTCAATCTTAAAAATGACTATCATATTTATACTGTGCAAAAAGCATGTGATGATCCAGTAATAATTGCTGAGTTGGTTGGTGGAGATAATAATGGTGATGAAATTGCTGATGAGGTAGTATATAAAATTACTTTTTCAATATATTTTTTTTTGTGGTTCAAAAACTGAATTCTGCACTTTTTTATATAATATCGTATATTATGATCCTTTAGGTTACTCAAGAAGTAGCTGAAGTCAAAGATGTTAACCTTTCAAAATCTTCACAGGTGTCTGCTAAACGAACTTCAAAGGTGAGTATTTATTTTTGAAAGTCGTTTAATACATTTTTAGAGTTCCTTATTTTCGTAAAGATTCATTAGTTGTTTTGTGATCTGTTGCAAGGATGTTGTCTCTATTACGGCCGACTCTTCAGCCATCGAAATAGAAAGGGATTCTGGAACAAGTACGAATGGAAAGCGAACATTTCAAGATGTTGATGTTGTAAATGTTAGTGAGTTACCCTCTAATGTGAGAAGAACCTGGAAGAAGCTATCTAAGGTTAACAATTAGATGCTTATGAAAAAACATTTCTTATGAGAGTTAAGTAGAAACCACTTATTTTGAAGACTCCTTGTGGTTTTTATTTATGTCTGTTAACTGTTGTTTTAACCTACTGTGGTTAAAAGTTTGGTATGTAATGGCTACAATTTGAAACATCTAAACTGATGGATTTGGTATGTAATGTCTACAATTTGAATACCAACTAAATTTAACAGTTCTTTGTTATATATTATTGTTATTATACATTATTGTTGATATTCATGTATTGAACAAGTAGTAGGGTTGTATATTAATGTTAGTGAATGAATGTAAATTTAATGAATTGGTTAGTGGGAAAACTGTTAGGATCTGAGATACATTAACATCTGTTAGAGGCTAAGCACTGTCACAGACTCCTAACATCTGCTAGGGCCTAAGCACTGTTAGGATCTGAGTTACATAAGCATCTGTTGAACAGGATTTGCTTCAACAAACCTTATCATCTGTTGAGCATCATCTGTTAAAGATCTTCTGTTAAAGATCCTCTATTGAATTGCATCATCTGTTGATCCACAGCAGAACTTAGATTCATCATACTTGTGGCTTCATCAGTAGAGGTTCTCTTTGGCAAACCTTTGCTTTAACAGTCTTTGTGTTCATCAGCAGAGGTTGTGCTTCAACAGACTTTGCTTCAACAGACTTTGTCTTCAACAGATCTTTTGGTTTGGCAGACTTTAGCAAAACATATGTTGAGTCTATGCCTTTGGTAGGAGCAGATGTTCAAAAGACTGTTATTTGTAATCAGAGGTTGTAGAGTATTTTGTTAATTTTATATCTTATATCTCTTTCCCTTGAGCGAACAGAAAACGTGATGCAACACATACCTTAGAAAACATGCTCTGAGCATTTATCTCACTGGTTGTGTTGTAGCATCTTTTAATAATAAGAAAACATAATTCAAGTGACCTTATGACAATTATCGGCCCTAAATTCCACAATTCTTGCTAATATTTTCTATTTTTGAACTGTTGGAATGGAAGCTTTTACCGTTTTATACAATTCTAAATGTCGATCACCAAAATGTTGTGACGTATCACGAAGATTCCTAAAAGATGGACATACTAGCTAGATAAGATATATGTTCATAGGTTTAATGACCATCATTTACACATAAGCTTCCTAAAAGATGGACCTACTAATACTAACTACAAGATACCCATATATTAATGTTTAGATGCAAAACATAAAAAGCTAAATCCACAAAGTTTGTAAAATATATAAGTTTCACACACCACCACCACATAACTTCATCCTACATGCAGTTAGTGTTGGAATAGGAAATTTGTCCATCAAACATACCAACAAAAACATAAACCATTAAACCCTAAAAAGATGTTCAGAAACCATATCAACAAACTTCAAAGTGTACTTTGTCTCCTGGCACACTTTTTTCTTCAACCATCTCAAACCTCAACACTTTGCCTATAGACATCCCCGCTTCATCCATGATACGCTACCAGTTCGAATATATTATTAGATGGGTGTCATCATCAGCTTTTCTAGGATCTCTCCTTACAAGTAGCTGTACCAAAAACTTCACATAACCAAATGATAACACAGCACTACAGTACTTATTTAGTTGGTGTTCTCGAACAAACTTCTTCGGTATCGTTTGTAAAAGTAAATTCTTTGTTTGGTTATTCATTCTCCATAACATATACTTTAAGTAACATATAAATTCAACATTATAAGTGAAATAAACCATATTAAAAGTAGACATGTAAATACCAGGCTGTATGTCCTTATGACATGGAATTCAAACTGTTTCTTATAATGTGGACGCCTTTTGCAGTGTTGGTGATTGCTACGGCTGCAGTGATGTGTAGTCCCCACGTGAAGCCCAATCCCGTCTTTGTTAAAAATCTTGACAGTGAAGTTAAAGTGGTCTTCAGGAGTACTTCCCATCCATTGAAACAACAGTTGGCAGCGTTCCTCAATGTCATTTTGAAAACAAAACGTTGTCAATCTTGACCCCATAAAACAAGCAGCCAATCCCTTTTCATTTTCAAGAGGGAAAACATAACACACATCAACTTTACAACTCTGCTTTGGTCCATGTACTTTTGCAACCAAGTTATTATTTTTAACCTACTCTCTGACAACAGCCACAACAAATCATGTGATAAATCCTATAATTTTCATACATTTCAGAAATGTCATATTAGACTTTATACAAAATACAAAATATAAATTAGAAGTTTCTCTTCCAGAAAATAGAGACTGACAATATATAAAAACAAGGTAGCAGTTTTTAACCTGCTTATAGTACGTTTCTTCTTCAGCCTGTATCAAGCAACCATGAACATAATCTCTCACCGAGGCATCCTTTCTAACCTCCAAACCCTCATTGCTCAAAACACTTATCTCAAATTTTACTTCTTTCAATTTTTTTAAACACAACTTCTCTATATTTTATTTTTGTATGATTTAACAAACCGAATCCATTCTGGCCCGTTTATCCTTTTACTTTTACAACCCATGCTTTGTACCACAATCTTATACTTAAACCCCATATAATCAACAAGCTTTATTACTTGACACTCTCTTGGTAATTGGTTACTCGTTATCCTCGGAAGTACCTATGTATATAAAATATTACTGACATTTAATTTTATATTTTCATTATAAATACATTTTTAGCATACAATCGTGATTTGAGTTAAGTTGTTCTAAGAATATAGCTTACCAATCCCTCACTTAGTTCTGTTAATTCAGAGACATTGATAATTGTCATAAACTCCATCTGAAAGTAAAAATACAATAACAATTAAATACTTAAACATAAAATCAATTATATTTGAAAAGCATGCTATTTAAGGCATAAAAAATATCTAACACCCGTAGGACCAAAGTTATATGTGTGTACTTCAACTTGGTCCCTACAACCAACAATATAAGTCTAACACCCTGTAGGACCAAAGTTATATTGTTGTATAATAAAAAAAAATATTATATGACACTAAACTTTCCAAAGATCCATGTTGGTGTCAACTTCAAACTTCCATTTTTTTCAGCAACCAACACTATATTAGCTGACCAATCAGACATATCAGTATTATAAACCGATTGTAGAATATTTTACCAAAATTAAGTTTGATAAAAGAAATATATCAATATTACATCGCAGTTCATACAATAATTCTAAAACCATTCAGAAAATATACAACCAAATATTTATGAAACAACATTATCTCAGATTCTTATTTAAATAGAATGCATCGAAATGAAACTAAATAAGTCATATAAATCTTATTATAAAACAAACAAAACAAGTTCATATAAATTTATCTATTTTAACATCAGCAGATTATGATTTTGATCTCGATACAATTCGGAATGAAGAAACCAAAACGAACATATCAAAACATAACCGTAAAATACACAAGTAAACCAAAAAAAACACTTGATCCAAAACTTTAAACTTCTGATCGTCAAGTGTGAAAAAGAATAGAAAAGATTGTATTAGGATTGTTAAAAGTAAGATTCTTATCCTTTATGTAATTGTTTATTTATTTGATTTATAATAATCTTTAATATCGGGATTTTAAAAACCTATTTTTAATTATGTAAACAATTAATTAATACATAACCTTTTCTTATTTAACATTAAATTTATATTGAAGTAGTACATCCGTAAAGGACAAACCTAATAAGATATGAATTTAACAACACACATGATCATTTATTACAATCTTATGGTAAAATGTGCTAAAACTACATTATTTTAAAGAAAAGAGGGGTAAAGTATAAATTTTCCAAAACTTAAATGCACCCAACCAGTGTAAATGGAGCATCTGTATTAACTTCATTTAATATTCTTTTCAACTCCATTATTGAAGATAAACATCACAAAACACCTTCGGAAGTTTTCTCACATAAACTTCTAATCAAAATCGGAAAGGGTCTATTGCATAATATAGATTAGACACTATAAAACCAAGTATTGTTTCTTTGATGTTATTGTTTGTATTATAAACATTAGATTATCATTCTTTGATGTTATAAGTATGTATTCCTCATAAATGGCGTTTCATATTCTTTGTTTTAATCATAATAGTTGCTGTAATCTGGTGTGCTTTTATTGATTAAGTATTGCATTAACTTAAATGAAGTTATTGATAGTATTCTAGTGACAATTTGTGCATGCATCTTCTTGATGTCGTCTTCTACATTACGATTGATAAATCAACCATATAATTTTTGGTTGTTGTTGATTTGCTTAACTGTTGTGAGAGATGATGATTTTCGTTTTGTGCTTTATTTTTATAAAACCCTAAGTGTGTGATTATACAAATAATCCCGCTAATATTTTGTACTTTTGTTTTTTAAGTATTGATTTAGTTTAACTGAAGTTAGTGATTTTTTTTATTATTTTATTGATATTTGAATGTTAACGAATGTTTTTTCATCAACTTGTATATTACGTAAATAAAATAATAGATATGATGTTGTTTGTCTATAAGTTTTCTTGGATGTTGTTCGTCTTTATAACTTGTAAGTTTAAATCCTTTATGTAAGAGCATTCACATCCTGGGAATCAAAATCTGTGTGTGGGGTTTTTAAAATATAAAGAGTATATAAAGTGGTTGTGAGTGGAGGAGAGAGAAATGTTACTGTTCATCTGTATATTTGGGGGGACACTGTTCACCCATTATAATTTTTTAATATATATTGAAAGTGGTTGTGAGTGAAGGAGAGAGAAAAATGTAATGATAAAGGTATAAAAATATTATTTAATTGAAAAGGAGAGAGAAAAAGTATTTGTTTTTAGTGGAAATATATTGATATAACAGTTGTTTTTTAGTGGAATATATGTATATTTTTAGGGAACTAGATGTGAATGCTCTAACACCTCGTAAAATCATGTCCAATAATGAATCGACACGTGTCCCTAATCGTAATTATGTTAAAACGTTGACTAGGAGGGACAATTACCGCCAAACAATTAAAACTTTGAATGTGAGAGGACTGAAAGTGTCAACATGCTTAAACTAAGCCACTGAATGACCATACACGGTATTCGTATTCTCATATTAAGCCACTTGTTTGATAATCGAAACCATTTGCGATAAATTTAAAAGTTTAGGTAACGGGGGGTTAAAAGCATCAACATGTTAATTCTTACCTCTGAGTGACCTTTTAACGAATCCGGAGCATTATGATTTTTTATCACACTCTTAGGAATACCTGATTCACACAAACCATTTAGCCAATTCAAGGGGCATGTTAACTGATTCACAAACCTGGTATTACACCTGTAATGATCTTGTAATTCCTCTCAAACACTTGGCAATCATCCAAACAACTCGCAAACGCTATATATAGAAGTGTTCATCCACCATTTCACTTTACACCGTTCATTCTTTCTTCCTCTCTCTTGTGGGAGTTCCTGAGCATATTGGGAACACCCTTTGAGTTCTCTTCAGTCCCTAGGACCACTTGTGAGTGTTCCTTTCATGACTAGTTATTTTATTTGGCTTTTAAAGCCAAAAAGTCAAGAGTTTACGATAAACGCTTTGACTTTTAGTTAAACCTTAAACGGTAAAGCCATTGTTCGCAACAAACATGGCTACGTGATCGTAATTAGGTAGTTGTTAATCCCTTAAAAGGGCACCTCCTAAGAATCACGTTTGCTTGGTCAATTGACGAGTCAACGTAATATTACTTTAAAAAGTTAACGGTCAGTTTTTAAAATAATTGCGATATGAGTTTAGAAGTGTTCTAAAATATGTTTTATCACTTAAACAACTTGTTAATAATTATTAGAACACGTGTAAACATGTTCGGCTCGTCATTCCAGTTTTAGGGTCGGTTCGCAACCGAAAGTCGCGAAATTTGACTTCTGCGTTGACTTTCGATTATAAGCCGAATTAGACTAGTATGCTACTGATTTTAGCTTCCGTTATGATCGTAATATAATGTAGTATAACCCCATAAGGTTATTTTACACGATCGGACTAGTAATCTGAGTTTTGCGCATGTTACGTTCTTATGCCGTACTTTGACTATTATGCCCTTTTTGTTTTAAAAAAAAGTTCTAAATATAAATGAGCATGCAAATGAGTTATGTACCGATAAGTAAACCTGTTTAGAATATTTTGATTATTATAATCTGGTCATAAACTGAGTTTACGCATATAAGCGTAAACTATGTTTTTAAAAGGACTAAAATGCCCTTTTACAACCAAAATGAGTTTCAAACATAATTTTAGCATAAAACTCATTACCTAATGTTATGATATTATAATTAGGATTATTTGGGATGCTAAATCAGATTGTAAACTGAGTTTAACTTCAAGTTTGTATACAATGCCGATAAATGACGATAATGCCCTTATGGCACATAAAATGGGTTTTAAGCATAATATTCAAACCAAAATTTTTTCTTACTGATATGTTATGACAAATAAAATAATTTAACTATGAAAAGCTGGTCATAACATCAGATTTCATAAACCATCGCATAAATCGTCATTTAACGACATTAACGTCGTGTAGGCGCGTAGTATGGTTTTAAACCAAATTTATGAAGCAAGACTTGTTACCTACTGACTTTATAAACCATTTTAAATATTTTTACAGTAGGTATAAGTCTTAAACTCATAATCCCAAATAAATTCTCAAAACTATGTGTGATGACCAAAATGCCCCTACGGCGCATAGTTTGGTCTTAGAGCGTAAATCACACATATATTTGATATCCTACTGGTATGATATCATAATTTAACCATTTTTACAGAATGTTTATCACCATGACATCAGTTTACTTGCAAGCTCCTTTTTATAAGTTGTAAAATTACCAAAATGCCCTTAAGAGGCATAGTTTGATTTTAAAACCTTAACGGGCGTACAAGTCGAGATCCTACTGATATTAGAACTTGTTTAAAGTGTATTGGCATATGGAACTTGTTCATGACTCATCCGGTTACCTGTTATCGCTTGTACGTGTACGGTTAGACTTACGTAACTAGTTTACATAAGTTTACCGAAAAGGGGTTTAACCTTATCGTTTTGAACTCAAAATCCAGAATGTACATTGTTTACCCATATTATACAAGTCCTAGTACTTGTTGGGTTTAAACCACATTCTATTATGTAAACGCTTAATCAGGGAACCTATTCTTAAGTATCGGGTCATATCTAAAGGAACTACCTTTGGCCCCTATACATTCTAACAGATAATAAATCTGTTCATTCCAGACTATAGTACCCCCAGATAATCGGACTTTGGGTCAATATACTTAGACTCGCGGCTTTTTGCCAAATACAGTCTTATTGATTGGAAGCTAGCAAAAAGGTAAATACTCTTGACTTATTTTAGTGTAAACTTGAGATGGAAAATATGCCTCTTGGGGCAGTTATTAGATAAGTAAGTCGCCTATGATTGCGCAAAAGTGTAAGAATACGGTTTAATCCGTTTACTTGATAATTGATGTAATTGGGGGTTAATGATACCATGTCCGAACAACCCAATGGGTTAATCAAGTATATAATCTCGTAACAAGAATAATCCTAAGATATATTTAAAGGATCACCTACGGGTTTTCTATATGTATAAAACTCTTTTCAAAAAACTATTTTTCCAAAGAGTCAGTTAATTGTATTTACCAGTTTTGGCTAACGTATTTTCAAAAGATTGAATAGCAGGTACCGAACCTTATAACAGGCTAGGAATACGGGTCAGCTAGAATGAAGGCTAAGGAATTTGCACTCCTGATGCTTAAGGCCAATGATGTCTAAAGCTCTGTTTATTTAGATCCTGCCTGTGGGCATGCATCGAACGGTTGTAATACTTTTATACAATCAAGCTTTATTTTTAATAATTTTAATCCAATACTTCTGCTACATATTATTATTTTGTGATAACTGTTATCCTACCGTCACGACTGTACCCATCCGGGCCCAACGGAAAAATTGGGGTGTGACAGGTTGGTATCAGAGCTACAATTTGAGTGAATTAGACACTATCCTTTTGGTGTCTAATCTTAAATATCACAAATGCAGATTCCTTAAAAACTCCGAGTCTAGACCTGAATATAAGACTACTCTTAATCTATATAGTAGTTATTGATTTTATACCGCCAAGATGCCGCGGACCAAATGAAGAAACTATAATGGGTCACGGACTCGAGGATCTCTACCATTGAGTAGCTTGAAGTTCCATATGATGAACTACATATGTTTTGGAGACGATGACTCTGATACGAGGATGATAAACCTCGTCACCTGATGATATATCATTAGATATTCTTGTGATATCCTAATATCATGTATCTGAAGTCTATCATATTTGATAGACATTCCAGTGATATCTCACCAGCTGATTTAAACAGAAACAATTATGGAAAGCCGTATCATGGCAAAGATATATGTGCACTTTGCACCAAATTTCTATTCTTTGATTCAAATGTTCTCTCATTCTAGAAAATAAGCAGAAAAAGGAATCACTTCTTCCGATTCATGCTTAAAGCATATAATTTCGAGTTTTCGAGCTCGATTAAATTCAAACCCATCTGGGTATATATTATATTATATAAATTTGGCAACTCTCGCCAGCAATTTCTCCAACAGGAATACGACAACGATTTTTATTTCATTGATTTTTAGAAACTACGAATGCCAAACTTAGTTTGATAAAAGCGCCATATGATAATTGGCAGTATGTTAGTGTGTCCCATAGATTGCTTTCATGCCTGGCCAGTATGACGGCTTAATGCATGGAACCACTAAGATCTCCCAACGGTCATATTGTACTGATATCAACTAATAGTAAGCATCTAATATACTTTGGCGATATTACTGCCATAAGAAAAATAATTTATTTTATGGAACCCATTTTATTATTTTCCTTCTAATGATATGAAGGTCACATTTATTGCTCCTACCTTATCAAACAGACATGTTGATTGCGCGAGAGACAAGGTCAAAAACACATGTTCCCACAATGAGTGGTTGTAAAAGTGCAAAATTTTCGTCCAAATATGAGACGACATATCCCCAAATCTCCCGATAAGGAGAGGGGCTTATATTTATAACGGTGTACTTTATTGAGCCGTATCAAATATGCTGTACTTTATTGAGGCGTATCCCCAAATCTCCCCATAAGGAGAAAGGGTATATATTTAAACGGTGTACTTTATTGAGCCGTATCATATACACTGTACTATATTGAAGCATATCCCCAAATCTCCCCATAAGGAGAAAGGGTATATTTTAAACGATGTACTTTATTAAGCCGTAACATATACGCTATACTATATTGAGGCGTATCCCTGAATCTCCCCATAAGGAGAAAGGGTATATTTTTATAAACAGTGTACTATATTGAGCCGTATCATATACGCTGTACTTTATTGAGGCGTATCCCCAAATCTCCCGATAAGGAGAGGGGTATATATTTAAACGGTTTACTATATTGAGCCGTATCATATATGCTGTACTTTATTGAGGCGTATTTCTGAATCTCCCCATAAGGAGAAAGGGTATATTTATAAATGGTGTACTATATTGAGCCGTATCGTATACACTGTACTATATTGAGCCGTATACTAATTCTCCAACTAAGGAGAAGTGCATATAACTAAAACGTCAAATAAGACGTGTCCTGGAAACTCCAACTGAGGAGAAGGACTAAAGATGCCAACTCTATTGGGTGAAGACAAATTAGTCGAAGGACCGCTAGGAATCAAGCAAATAAATCTCTTTTGAATTTACTCGGTCTACTGGTTCTGGTGTAATTAAGACTAGTAAATAAGACCATGGTAAAAGACTCTGTCTTAAAGTATATACTTCTCACCAATGATAGTGGTTGAAAAGGGTGATAGTAGTGGAAAAACTGATTCCCTCACACCAGTATAATCTTAAAAATCTTTAAGTGATTCTTTTCCATCTATGGGACGACACTTATCTAAAAATCTCCAACTAATTCCCGATTGAGTGGAAAGGAGATAGAAATTCCATACAACCATGTGATGCTAATCATCCCCAAGTTTCCCAATGCGGAGAAAAATATATATTTAAACAGTGACTATATCGAGCCGTATCATATGCTCTGACTATATTAAGGCGTATTCCCAAATCTCTCAATGTGGAAAGGAACTTATATTTAAATGTCAACTGAGACGTATTCCCAAATCTCCCAATATGAAGAGGGACTTATATTTAAATGTCAACTGCGACTTATTCCCAAGTCTCCCAATATGAAGAGGGACTTATATTTAAACGTCAACTGCGATGTATTCCCAATCCTCCCACTACGGAGAGGGGCTTATATTTTCAATGTCAACTTAGACACATCCCCAACTAAGGAGAAGGATTCATATACAATACGTTGACAGAAACGTATCATTAAAAATCTCCAAATAATTCCCAACTGAGTGGAAAGAAGAAAATCTTCGTCAACTTTGTGACGAAACTTATTCCAAAACTCCAACTAATTCCCAACTATGTGGAAAGGAGTAAAATCTTCGTCAACTTTGTGACGAAACTTATTCCAAAACTCCAACTGATTCCCAACTATGTGGAAAGGAGTAAAATCTTCGTCAACTTTGTGACGAAACTTATTCCAAAACTCTAACTAATTCCCAACTGTGTGGAAAGGAGTAAAATCTTCGTCAACTTTGTGACGTAACTTATTCCAAAACTCCAACTAATTCCCAACTGTGTGGAAAGGAGTAAAATCTTCGTCAACTTTGTGACGAAACTTACTCCAAAACTCCAACTAATTCCCATCTGTGTGGAAAGGAGTAAAATCTTCGTCAACTTTGTGACTATTATTCCAAAACTCCAACTAATTCTCAACTGTGTGGAAAGGAGTAAAATCTTCATCAACTTTATGATGTAACTTATTCCAAAACTCCAACAAATTCCCAACTGTGTGGAAAGGAGGAAAATCTTCGTCAACCTTGTGACGATACTCGTTCCAAGTCTTTAACCATTCCAAACTATGTGGAATGATAGGAATCATAATACTGCATTGTCAGTTAAAACAATGACAGATGTGACCTTTATGGTTCCCTGTCTAAGGTGGTGGGTTATACCCAAGCCTCATAGTTTATATGATCAATGCGATCATGGCTAATATCATCTAATACGATGATCATATCATTTAACATCCTTAGTGATGTTTTGCCTACGGGCTATAACATATTATCCATTTGAGACATTGACATTGTAATCTTTTATGATTCCCTGTCCAAGGTGGTGAGCTATGCTTAAGCCTCATAATCTATATGATCAATACGATCATGATTAATATCATCTATATGATGATTATATTTAACATCCTTAGTGATGATTTGCCTAAGGGTTGTATTATATTATATTGTCAATATGACAATGACAATTGTGACCTTATGGTTCTCTGTCTAAGGTGGTGGGTTATACCCAAGCCTCAATATATGATCAGTGCGATCATGACTAATATCATCAACATGATAATCATACTTAACATCCTTAGTGATGTTTCGCCTACGGGCAATATTATATCATCCCTTTGAGACAATGACAGTTGTGACCATTATGGTTCCCTGTCCAAGGTGGAGGGCTATGCCCGAACCTCACATTCTATATGAACAAATGCGATAATGACTGATATCATCAGTGCGATGACCATTAATTTAACATCCTTTGTGATGTCAATCGAATTGCCTACGGGCCATATTATATCGTCAATTGTGACGACAGTTGTAGTCTACGACCCCTTATCCAAAGGAATGCACTATGTTCAAACCTTAAAGCCCTTTGATCAAATGAGATCACAACATATATATTTTAATTGTTCTTTGTGAAAAGGCCTTGTGCCATATCATTCACAGTCTTTATGATAGGCCTTGTGCCATATCTTCCATGTCCTTCATGACGAGGCCTTTATGCCATATCCTTCACAATTCTGTGATAGGCCAATGTGTTATATTCAAATGTCCTTCATGACAAGCCAATGTGCTATATTTAAATGTCCTTCGTGACAAGCCAATGTGCTACATTTAAATGTCCTTCATGACAAGCCAATGTGCAATATTTAAATGTCCTTCGTGACAAGCCAATGTGCTATATTTAAATGTCCTTCGTGACAAGCCAATGTGCTATATTTAAATGTCATTCATGTCAAACCAGTGTGCTATGTTTTAACATCATTCATGACAGGCCAATGTGTCGTATTTAAACGTCCTTTGTGACAAGCCAATGAGCTATATAACTAAGCCCATTACCAACTGCGGTAAGTAAGGCTAGTAAATATGATATATATAAGGTCTGCAAGATCTAATGCAAATAAATTGATTTGTTATTTAGTTCTCGAAGTATTACTGATGGCTATATTATTTCAGTTAAACTTATGGCAAGCCTGAGTATTGGCAAGGCAAGTAAGAAAAATAGTGGTGAGCATTTAGAGCACCAAAACCGTAATGGTGAAGAGAACCGTCTTCGATCAATAGTTGCCGATGAAGTCGGTAAAGCCCTGGCTGGATTTATGGCCACACTTAAAGGGCCAGAGCCATTAGTACAGAAAGAGAACTCAGTTCCGAAACCCCGTTCTAATACTCATAAGACTGAAAAGACTCATTTCTCCTCAACTAGGAGTGAGCAGAGTATTAAGAGTGTCAAGAAAGCTGAGTCACATGACTCTAAGAAGGGGTGTACATATAAATACTTTATTTCTTATAAACCCCATGACTTTACGGGGGAGATTGGAGCAATTGATGCTCTAAAGTAGCTGGATGAAATGGAAACCGTTGTTGATATAAGCGGTTGTACCGCCAAGGACACTGTTAAATATGTGTCCCAATCCTTCAAGGAGGATGCTCTGACATGGTGGAAAACATTGATCCAATCCACTAGCAAGGTTGCAATGTACAATCTGAGTTGGTCTAAGTTCGTGGAATTGATCCACGAGACTTATTTCCCACCTCACGAGGTGGAGAAAGTTGAATCTGACTTTCTAAGGCTAACCATGAAAGGCCTCGAGTGTCGAGCCTATGTATCTGAATATAACTCTTTATCAAGACTCGTGTTGTATTTAATTTCCCCCGAGTCTAAGCGCATTGCACGGTTTCTTGGAGGACTCGCTCCAGAAATCAAGGGGATGGTTAAATCCTCCAAACCTGCAACTTTTGGATCCGCTGTGAATCTGGTTCTTTCTCTTACTGAAGATGAGATAAGAGCAAAGGAGACTAAAGTGGAGGAGGATCACAAGTGAAAACGCGATGATACCCCAAGTAAGGATTACAGAAAAGGTAAGACTGGTCCGAATTATAACCAGTCCAAGCCGAATAAGGCAAAACCCGAATGTAAAAGCCTGCGGGAAGCAACACTTCAGAAAATGTTCCCGTGAACAGACCAAGGGATGTGGCATCTGTACGAAGATGGATCACAAGTCTCATGAATGCAAAGACTTGAAAGACACCACCTGCTATGGTTGTGGCGAAAAAGGGCATATAAAAACCCGCTGCCCAAAGAGGGCGACTGACGGGAAAAACAAGGCCACTGATGGCCAGAAAGGCAATGCTTGAGCCTTCCAATCTGCTACAGCAGAAGTAGTTCAAGACATATCGTTACGAATATGTTTCCCGTAAATGTTTTATTTACTAGAAACTTGTTTTAAACTCTGGAGCCAGTTAAAGCTTCATCGATTGTAAATTTAATAAAATTTTAATTCGGCCCTTTTAAGGCTTAAATTTCATTTATAAAAATCAAGTGGCCAACCTAGATGGTTTCACTTATGATATATCCTTCATGAAACAATTTTTCTTTGATAATCTTTCTATCTATAAATCCTACGGGATTCGATATATTCTTAGACATGGATTGGTTAGTCCAAAAATCAAATCCACTTGGTCTACAGTAAGAAACTTATCAAAATTAAAATCCCCATCTGGTGATGTACTCACCATTCATGGAAGATCAACATCATGGATTGCCCGAGGAAGCTTTTATGCTTAAGGTGTCAAACTGATTGAATGAAGAATATGTTATCCACTTGACACGAGTAGACTCTGACAAATTTAAGTCGAAAGTTGAAGACTTTTGTGTGGATGGACATGAGAAGTCCATAGCCACCTAGGAAGCTTAATGATTAGAATGTTCGCAAGTGAGTCGAAGATCATAGACCATTTGTGGTCTGCACAATGAGCGGGAAAATCCCGCATAGAGTTGGGAAATGGTAACAACGGATCTAATCTCCCAGTTACCTAAAATAAATCGCGGCAATGATGCAATGTAAATTACAATTGACAAGCCTACTAAGTTGACGCTTCTTGTCAATTAAGGAAAATTTACAATTCCGAAAAGTTAAGCTATAGAAGGATAACATCGAGTCTCTTTATGGAGTAGCGTTATCTATAGTATCGGATTATAAATATACTCCTATCTCTAGAAAATTCCAGCAAAGTTCTTAGCGGATAAGCACTTATCATGTTTCACCATGACGTTTAAACGTGAGCTTAAGGTTTATTCAAAAACCTTATCTATTATGGACCATGAAATTTAAAAGTTCCAAGTTTACCTCGTAAATGTGAATGGGATTCCCATTGTGGCCCAGGATACTCTCGAGGGGTTGAAACCTACTATGATATGGAACTAACCGTATTGCTCTAAGTAAATCTCGAGGTCGAGATTTCTTTTAAGGGGGTGAGGATGTAACACCTCGTAAAATCATGTCCAATAATGTATCTACACGTCTCCCTAATCCTAATTATGTCAAAAAGTTGACTAGGAGGGACTATTATCGCCAAACAATTAAAACTTTGAATGTGAGAGGACTGAAAGTGTCAACATGCTTAAACTAAGCCACTGAATGACCTTACATGGTATTCGTATCCTCATATTAAGCCACTTGTTTGATAATCGAAACCGTTTGCGATAAATTCAAAAGTTTAGGTAACGGAGGGTTAAAAGCATCAACATGTTAATTCTTACCTTTGAGTTACCTTTTAATGAATCTGGAACGTTATGATGTTTGATCACACTCTTGGGAATACCTAATATTGTCCGTTTAGGGCTTTGATGCCGTTAAACGATAATACGCACAAGTTTGTGCGTTAAAAGGGTTAAAAGTTTCAATATGTTAATTCTTACCTCTGAATGACCTTTTAACGAATCCGGAGTGTCGTGATATTCGGTCATACTCCTAGGAATGTCAAATATGGACTATGTAAGGCTTTGATGTCATTAAACGATACTACGCACAACTTTGTGCGTTAAAAGGACTAAAAGCGTCAACGAGTGAAACTACACCTCGAAGTGACCTTTTAAACGAACCGGGAACTCTGTGATGCTTGGTCGTACTCCCGGGTGTGCCTAAGCATGGCCACTAACGACTTTCCTGCCTATATTAACATTCCATAAGAAAACACAAAGTAAAGTGCTAAATATGACAAATTTGAAAGTTAAAAAGCAACTAAGATTGTGAGGGACCATAACTGCCAACTTCCAAAACATGAAGAAGTTGGGCCTGGCGAGTGGCGGTCCGCGAGCCCATTGGGCTGCCCCTTCGCGGCCGCGAGAGTGATAACAGCAGAAGCAACTTTTAAAAATTTGTTTGTTTTGTTAAATTGTTTTGCTTGGCCATCACACAAACCATTTAGCCAATTCAAGGGGCATGTTAACTGATTCACAAACCTGGTATTACACCTGTAATGATCTTGTAATTCCTCTCAAGCACTTGGCAATCATCCAAACAACTCTCAAACACTATATATAGAAGTGTTCATCCACCATTTCACTTTGCACCATTCATTCTTTCTTCCTATCTCTTGTGGGAGCTCCTGAGCATATTCGGAGCACCCTTTGAGTTCTCTTCAGTCCCTAGGACCACTTGTGAGTGTTCCTTTCGTGACTAGTTATTTTATTTGGCTTTTAAAGCCAAAAAGTCAAGCATTTACGATAAACGCTTTGACTTTTAGTTAGACCTTAAAAGGTCAAGCCATTGTTCACAACAAACATGGCTACGTGATCGTAATTAGGTAGGTGTTAATCATTCAAAAGGGCACCTCCTAAGAATCACGTTTGCTTGGTCAATTGACGAGTCAACGTAATATTACTTTAAAAAGTCAACGGGTCAGTTTTTAAAATAATTGCGATATAAGTTTAGAAGTGTTCTAAAATATGTTTTATCACTTAAACAACTTGTTAATAATTATTAGAACATGTGTAAACATGTTCGGCTCGTCAATTCCAGTTTTAGGGTCGGTTCGCAACCGAAAGTCGCGAAGTTTGACTACTACGGTGACTTTCGATTATAAACCGAATTAGACTAGTATGCTACTGATTTTAGGTTCCGTTATGATCGTAATATAATGTAGTATAACCCCGTAAGGTTATATTACACGATCGGACTAGTAATCTGAGTTTATGCGCATGTTCCGTTATTATGCCGTACTTTGACAATTATGCCCTTTTTGTTTAAAAATAAGTTTCTAAATATAAATGAGCATGCAAATGAGTTATGTACCGATAAGTAAACATGTTTAGAATATTTTGATGATTATAATCTGGTCATAAACTGAGTTTACGCATATAAGCGTAAACCATGTTTTTAAAAGAACTAAAATGCCCTTTTACAACCAAAATGAGTTTCAAACATAATTTTAGCATAAAAGTCATTACCTACTGATATGATATTATAATTAGGATTATTTGGGATGCTAACTTAGATTGTAAACTGAGTTTAACTTCAAGTTCGTATACAATACCGATAAATGACGAAAATGCCCTTATGGCACATAAAATGGGTTTTAAGCATAATATTCAAACCAAAGCTTTTGCTTACTGATATGCTATGACAAATAAAATATTTTAACTATGCAAAGCTGGTCATAATATCAGATTTCATAAACCATCGCATAAATCGTCATTTAACGATATTAACGTCGTTTAGGCGCGTAGAACCATATTTATGAACCAAGATTTATTACCTACTGACTTTATAAACCATTTTAAATATTTTTAAAGTAGGTATAATTCTTAAACTCAGAATCCCAAATAAATTCTCAAAACTATGTGCGAAATGACCAAAATGCCCCTACGGCGCATAGTTTGGTCTTAGAGCGTAAACCACACATATATTTGATATCATACTGATATGATATCATAATTTAATCATTTTTACAGAATGTTTATGACCATGACATCAGTTTACTTGCAAGCTCCTTTTTATAAGTTGTAAAATTACCAAAATGCCCTTTAGAGGCATAGTTTGATTTTAAAACCTTATCGGGCATACAAGTTGAGATCCTAGTGATATTATAACTTGTTTAAAGTGTATTGGCATATGGAACTTGTTCATGACTCATCCGGTTACCCGTTATCGCTTGTACGCGTACGATTAGACTAACGTAACTAGTTTACATAAGTTTACCGAAAAGGGGTTTAACCCTATCGTTTTGATCTCAAAATCCATAATGTACATTGTTTACCCATATTATACAAGTCCTAGTAATTTTTGGGTTTAAACCACATTCTATTATGTAAACGCTTAATCTAGCGAACCTATTCTCAAGTATCGGGTTATATCTAAAGGAACTACCTTTGGCCCGTATACATTCTAACAGATAATAAATCTGTTCATTCCAGACTATAGTACCCCTAGATAATCGGACTTTGGGAAAATATACTTAGACTTGCGGCTTTTTGCCAAATATAGTCATATTGATTGGAAGCTAGCAAAAAGATAAATACTCTTGACTTATTTTAGTGTAAACTTGGGATGGCAAATATGCCTCTTGGGGCGGTTATTACATAAGTAAGTCGCCTATGATTGCGCAAAAGTGTGAGAATACGGTTTAATCCGTTTACTTGATAATCGATGTAATTGGGGGTTAATGATACCATGTTCGGACAACCCAATGGGTTAACCAAGTATATATTCTCGTAACAAGAATAATCCCAAGATATATTTAAAGGATCACCTACGGGTTTTCTATATGTATAAAACTCTTTTTCCAAATATTCAGTTAATTGTATTTACCAGCTTTGGCAGACGTATTTTCAAAAGATTGAACAGTAGGTACCAAACCTTATACAGGCTGGGAATAGGGGTCGGCAAGAATGAAGGCTAAGGAATTTGCACTCCTGATGCTTAATGCATATGATGTCTAAAGCTCTGTTTATTTAGATCCTGCATGTGGGCATGCATCGAACGCTTGTAATACTTTTATACATTCAAGCTTTATTTTTAATAATTTTAATCCAATACTTCCGCTGCATATTATTATATTGTGATAACTGTTATCCAACCGTCACGACTGTACCCATCCGGGCCCACCATAAAAATCAGGGTGTGACACTTTATTGTAGATATGAATCCATCCAACCAAACACCATCTTTTTTAAAATTTCTTAATGAAGATGATTTTATATTTTTGGTATGTTTTTTACTTTCTTGAAACTATTAGGATTGTACATTAATTATTGATGTAAGACGTTTGCTAATTACTGCCGTAGACTATACCACTTGATTTTGAGAATTTGATGTGGGGGAATGAGGTCCCCTACAGTCAAACTGTAGAACTACATGATGGTGACAATACGAGTAAGGAAGATAGATGATCATTGTATATTTATGGATGGTTGGACAAAGTTGGTTAGAGATTGTTGTTTGAAAACCAAAGATGTTGTATTGGTAAAAGCTATTGGAAGTTTGTCATTCGTCGTCTCATCTTTTAAAGAAAATGTCTACGAGAATTCTTACATTTCAGCAAATATTAGAACTGAATTTGGCATAACTGTAAGTAACTTTATATTATTTTGCTACTCGCTGTAAACATTTTTTGCTAGCTGAACAACTTGCTAACATCTGTTTGCCCCTTTAACGTCTGTTTCCTTATCCTCTTAACGTCTGTTGACTAACCTTTTTAACTTCTGTTGACTAACTCTTTTAACATCTGTTGACTAACATCTGATAGTTAACATATGTCCACATTGCAACCTCTGTTGGGGGTAATGGATGACAGTTGTTAGGAAACCTCTATTGGAAAGCAACAGAGGTATGTAACAGTCGATAGACAACAATGGTTAGGTTGTGTGTAAATACTGGAACCCCTGTTTACTAACCATCCTTTTAACTTCTGTTTTCTAACCCGTTGTAACCTCTGTTGATCATTAGTTCATATCAATTTTGTAAGTCTGCACTAATTATTTTTTTACTTCTTCTATAGCTACTTATTGACAAATTCTGGAAAGAATTCTATGGTAAAAATTACGAGTATGGGATGGCAACTATCTATGTTGGCGAAAGGTTTTGGAATGTGATGATGAAAGGATGGACCGATGGATGCGGTTTTACTAATGGATGGTTAAAAGTGATTGAAGAAGTTCTGATAGTAGTTGAATGTTGGTTGGTTTTCACCATGATTGCATCTAAAACGTTCAAGCTTTCTATTTTCCATCCCGAAACTGGAACTGAAATTTCTTTCAAGAAAGCTGATGTTGTTGTTTTGGATGATTCGGTTTATGGAGATGATGGGTTTGATTTATTGGCTGCGGTATAAAAATTCGATGTTAATATAAATCTATTTGATAACATGACGTCGATAAGTAACTATTATTATTACAATGCTAATAACTATTGAAATGCCATATTGTAGACTAAACACAAACAAGATCTGGATTCTGGTGAAGTTTCTTTAGATGATGCTGAGACTAGAGCCATGGTTGGTAATTCTACGCAGTTTACGAGTTTTGAAGATATTTGCAATGTATATATAGACATGTAATGTTTACTTATTATTATGATTTAAAATACAGTTTCTTATATATGATCATTCTTATAAATATAGTCAGGTGATGATGGCATATTCGATGCAAAGGTAGCGGCTCTGGTTGATGAGTTAGATGTTAAAAGTGTTGTAAGTTTAATTTTTCCTACCTTTTTTATCTGTTGTATATAAACATATACAGATATATTTTATTGTAAATAAGTATAACAAGGTTTTTTAAAAATTTTTGTAGCCTGAAGATCATTATGTGAAAATAGCTGCTGATGTTAATGATCCTCAACTTCACTCTAAAGATTTTTCTGTTGATGACACTCCTGCCTCTCCAAGTGTTGTATCTAATGTAAGCGTTTATTAGTTTTACACTGCCCATTTTATTATTGTCTCGATATGTTGATATTCTGCTGTATGATTGAGTCTTAAACTTCAAATCTGAGTTGAGAAGATAATTTGTGTTGATAAAGAAAGTTACAAAATTTCAAGAATTCAGAGTTGTTATAGACTAAACTAATTTACTTAGGTTGAAATGATGCGCAATCTTCGTGGCAAGACCATTGTAGAGGATAAACAAGCTGTTGATAGACCGTGTAAAGTTCAAAAGGTTCATTTAGCATCATCCACTTTAGAGCCAGTTTTACACTTCACCACACAAGCTGAACACAGGCTTGTAAGTTTTTGCAGTTCTTACTTTGTTTCGTAATTTCAACAATTTCAGTTATATATCAATATTTTATAAAATTCATTATTTGATTTTATGTATTTTAGCATCTGCCATCAGATGTATCATCTGCATTGGATCTGGATACCGATAATCTTAAGCCTGTTAAGATCCAAAATCTAAAAGGAGAAGTCCAGGAACTATTTACAAGATCTCAAAAAACCAATACTGGATTCAGCTATGTTATTGTTGGATGGCCTGGTTATCTGAAGAACTAAAATATTGTTTTTAGTGATGAACTTTCATTTTAATTTCACAAGTCTGCTCAGTTGCTGAAGCTAACAAAAATTGTGCATTTCGTGACAAAGATTAAGCCTTCTTCATGAGTGTTGTATTAATTGGAGGTTTATAAACAATGTTTGATGTTGCCGTTGTTTGTGGTTGTACATTTGGTTCCTCGGTGGTAGTAATTTAGCTTCGTAGACATGTTTGATGTTGTCGTTGTATGTCTATAAACAGTTTACATTGTCAATGGGTGGGTACTTTTTTTTTTGAATAGGAGAATGGAAATAGTCGTATGAAACTGATATATTAACCGATGATCTATGTTTATAGTTTTTTATTATCTATAATAGATAACAAGTTTAGTACAATGATAATAAGTCATGTAGGCAATATCTTCATTTTTTTTAATATAAATATATAATATTCATTAGGCTTTGGATGAAAACAAAAAAGTATTATTAGCTCTAAACAATTTCATGGATTACAACAAGGGAGAGTAAATGATGTAGGTATTATCTTCTTTTTTTTTTTTCTTTTTTTTGTATGAAAATGAAAAGTGTTATTAGTTTCTAAGCAATTTCACGGAAATTACAATGGTTGGTTGGTGGTATGGTGGGCTTTTAACCAAGAGGGTGGGTTACTTGAAGAAGTTTTCCTTTTATTCTTGATTTCCTCACACACGCAAGCAACAAATGATTGACCTTACCTTTTGTTTTCATTGTACCTTTTCTATTTCTTTCCTCATCTTTTTTTGGTACTCAGATTTTAATAATGTCCTTCGAATGGTCAAGCTCACCTTTCCCTTTTTCTTTTAAGGGAAAACAATTTTGAACCATTGAACTTACTCAAATACTCAATACATCACTTTATATATATGAAGCCACTTCAAGCAAATTCTACCTTTAACCTTTAGAAGAATGGACATCTATCTTGAAACCCACTTTAACCTTTACATTTTTTATTATTTAAAACTAATTAAACAAAAACATTTACATTTATTAAAAAACAGAACTATAATAATCAAAATAAAATAAACAAATGAACTTGTAATTAAACTAAAACAAATAACCAAAAATAAAAAAAATAAAAACAATTTACATATTCAATCAAACTCGTCGGAATCGGGATGTTCGAATTTGATAGGCTAGCAGTGTGTTGACTGTGCTCCACAAGATTATATCAAAGTCTAAAGTGTGTATCTTAATTTTGCAATTCCGAATGATACCATAGGGAACGACTCTATCGGTCCGAGGGTCCATCACGTACTCCGGTGATATTACATTCCAAACATCCTTTAAAATCATATTGTAGAATACGATACACGTGTGCATCACATTCGTTATCTTCTGGCGTTTCATTGCCCGTGTCGGTCGATTAAGGATACCCCGTTTACATTTCAAAACACTAAACGCTAGCATTTCAATTAGATTCTAATTATAATATCTTATGTTAATTTCTCTTTTAAGTTATGTTTATGGCATAAAATATCCAACCAATATAATTTATGACATAAAACACATTTTGAAAAAAAAAAAAAAATAAATAAACGGGTTAACCCGCCAAGCCGTCAGTTTGACACTTGACACGTTTGCCTAAAAGGGTTTGGGGGTTCAATCTAAAACTTAACCAAACCAGCGAATTTCGTGTCGTGTAAAAAATCACACCCCTATCTGATAGCTTAGAAGTATCGCAAATGATGATTAAAAGTTATTAGAATCCAATGGTTCCAACTATTATGCAAAATCATGAAGCTGGTAATCCAAATTATAGGAGTCTTAAGCTCAAAACATAATTTTTAGAATTTTATGGTATCTATGGCATCTATAGGTGCAGAACATCATATATGATATTCAGAATATATAGCCCAACTGAATATTTGGATTATTGGATATATGTGTTCTAGATAGGGGTGCAAATGAGCCGAGCTACTCGCGAGCTACTCGAGCTCGGCTTGAAAAAAAGCTCGAACGAGCCAAGCTTAATCGAGCTCGAGCCCGAGCCTAAAAACAAGCTCGTTTAGTAAACGAGCCCGAGCCCGAGCCCGAGCTTCGCTTATCGAGCTCGAGCCAGCTCGCGAGCCTAATCGAGCTTTCTGTTTATATATTTTTTTATTAATATATTAAACATATATTTATATAATAATAATTACCATTTATATAAATATAAAAAAATAACTAAATTATATGTATAATAATAATTATAACTAATATAAAATAATTCATAAATACTAAACGAGTCGAGCCCGAGCCGAGCTCGAGCTTGAAAAAATACCTTCGAGCTGAGCTCGAGCTTCAGAAATAAAGCTCGAATCGAGCCGAGCTCGAGCTCGGGCTCGACTCGGCTCGTTTGCACTCCTAGTTCTAGATAAACTTTGATCAAATTTTGGCCCAGGGTGTGCACACAAAGGTCCAGTTTGGTATTGAGCCTCAACCAAACTCGAGACTGTAACTTCTGGCTGAGAGTTTTCGATAATTGATCAGTTGTCCGGTTTGGTATTGAGCCCCAACCAAGACCAAAATTGAAACTTCCGGTTAAGAGCTTTAAAAAACCATTCGGTTTCGGTTAATAGGTTATGTCCTTAGCTTTAAAAAATATTCGATTTAATAGGTTATGTCCTTAAAATTTTAACTTTGGGCTAAAATTTTTAACTTTTTTGTAATAAATAAATGATTGAAAAGTTTTGGGTTTTAAAATTGACTTGGGATATAGGCGTAAACCTTGCATTTTGAGACAATAAACCTCTGCTTTTCATATAGTGGAAGTCACTTTGAAACCTTTGGTTAACTTTAATCGGTCGATGTGGGACCCTCATTTTACAGTTCTTTCCTTCTCCTTTATGCATATACACTCAGCTAGTTAACTCTTATCCCTTTATGTTTATTATCTTCTCATTTCATTAGGACTAATCTATCTATACTTTCTATTAAAGGAGAATTCTCAGTGACATAAGAAAAGCTTATGTGGCAGTCATAAAGGCTGTCCAACAATGCTTTTCTTATGTCATCAACGATGAGGTGGCAGCCATAGAGAGAGTATAGTGACATCATAATTCAAAGATCTGCCCCACTTTCAAATTTCAAAGGTCTGGCCCACATTCAATTATCAAACCACTGATGTTCATTCAAAATTCAAACCACTGCCCCACTTTCTTCTTCAAACATCTGCCCATCATTCAAAATTCAAACATCTGGCTCTAGATTCAAAATTCAAATCATATAGGTATAAATAGTTCTTTTAATACTTTCCCTCTCCCAAATCCAATGCAGACCTCTCTCCCAAATACAATTCAGCTCACAATTCAACGTTCTTCATTACAGGTTTCTTTAATTCATTCAAAATTTGCATTGTAGTGTTTGGATTGTTTCTAATTTGACCCTATTTTGTTGTTTTTGTGTTCAAGGGAATATTAGATCTGATGCGTATCAAATTAATACCTATCTTGATTGTGTTTCTTAAACTTTACACAAGCTACATCACTATTTTATCTAGAAGCTACTCAACGAAACCTAATTTTCATACAGAATTCATAAACCGCAACCGGTAAACGAAGAAGATGCAGCGGAATATTCAGCACCGGAGTCGGTAAACAAAGAAGATGCAGCGGTTTTGAGAGATAAATCGTAGTTCTTTCCAGATCTGAGATCCCTGGTAAGTAATACATATGTCATAATTGTTATGAGATGTGGAATTTCTACTCATTTTAGAGTGATTTATCTGAATTCACAGTTGTTGTTTATATCAAAAAACGAAACTTAATTTGAATACAGAATTCATAAACCGCAGCCGGTAAACGAAGAAGATGCAGCGGAATATTCAGCACCGGAGCCGGTAAACGAAGAAGATGCAACAGTTTTGAGAGATAAACCGCAGTTCTTTCCATATCTGAGATCCCTGGTAAGTAATACCTTTCTATTCATTTTAGAGTGATTTATCTGAATTCACACTTGTTGTTTATAAGCTGAGTTAATTGTTCTGTTGATTGATTGTAATGGATGATATGTTTTCATAATAATCTATCATAATTTATGATGATGTTGGTTGGTTTATATGATTATGTGTATCTGTTGATTACACCTGAAATGTCAGATGAATTGCTGGATTATGTTAGTTTATAATGTAATCATAACTTTGTTTGAGCTTGAATTTATGATTATGTTAGGTTAGGTTAGGTTAAATGATTATGTGTATCTATTGATAACACCTGAAACGTTAAATAAATTGCTATGTAATGTTAGTTTATAGTCTGATTCATTAGTCACGGACTGCACCTTACTATTAATATACTTTGGGAAGTATGAGATGGCCAATGGCCATGGTTATAAACTTCATTCCTTGCATCACTAACAAGCAAATGATTCTTTTTTAATTTATACCTGATGTTTCTTTTTAATTTATACCTGATGTTGCTAGATATTTGAGGAAGTACTTCAACAGTCAACACTGATCTTCCACCAGGTAATCTCAAGTTGGCCTTCTGTTTGCGTTTAAATTTATTTCACATAAACTAATAACTGTTGTTTAGGTCACTGAATTCGTTTGCCACTTGCTAGGAGGGCAAAATTAGTATTATGAGATCAAAATGAAGATTAATGCATCAATCTTCCCATTCTTGGTTTTGAGTTTGACGCTGCAATTTCATCAAACGACATGCTTGGAGTTGCTCTTGTAGGTCCAATACCTATTCTAATTGTTGATGGAACCAGTTTTAGTTATATGCAGTTTTTCTAATACATTTTTAGTTTTTATTGTTTATATAACCAGATGAGAAGTATTACAAGGGATTATGGTCTTCAAGAACGATTTCATGCAAAGATGGATCTAGAACATTCACCAAGTCACAGCTTAATGTGATGGCACCGGTGAACCAGGTTTACTATTTTATCATTAGTTATTAATTTATTATGAAATGAAATTCTCTACTTGATGGGGATTATTGATTGTATTCATGCATTGACGCGTGTGTATGATTCTTATATAGTTATTGCATTTTGCCTTCATTTTGGGCACTGAATGACTTATTGTGCAGTTTGCTAGATATAAACTTTAATAAGAGTGATTTTTTGATGTATCCATGAGCAAGTTAGGTTTGAATTCAACTTCACAAAGTTCAAAGTAGTGGACTTATCTTAACATAGCGGTATATGTGGCTTTGCAGGAACATCAGCATGCCCCACTAGGAAATTCTATTGCAGAAACGCTGGACATAGTGCCCTTACTATAGTTTTTTCTAGGATAAATGATGCTGGTATCTGTGGTAAGTAATGTTTTTACTCATTAATGGTTATGCAGTTTTTGCGCCATATTGGAGTTGGAAAAATCTTTAGATAAAAGTCTGGAATCATATGCTAACATGAACATAGAGGATACTGGATACCTGGGGAAAAGTTGCTTTGACATTTGCTAACATGAACTTAGATATTTTCCACCAATCATTTAATATTCTTTTTAAGAGCCTATACAGTTGCTCCAAGTTTGTCTCTTTCCTAATTACCAATCATGTAATGGTTCTTTTGATGATGATGCTTTGTGGCTTTATAGTTGTTGGATAAAAAGTTTACTTTGTAGGTTTGTATGTTCAAAGTGCCAAACGAGGTGAAGGTATGTATAATGTAAGTGGTAAAAAATGGTTCAGATGTGGTTGTGATTTTGGTCGATCTCTATCATCGTTTATTTTAATGTGTATTTTATTAAAAATGAAACTTTTTATTGAAATCAGGACGTTTTGAAGCCGAAACAGTCAATTGAGAGTTTTAAGATATTTGAAGATGAGGAAGATCAGCTTGTGCCCATGGCATTGGAAGCAACCGAACCGAAAAGGATCTTATGGTATTGATCTTTCTTTCATCTTTTTTTGCATATTTTATAATTAATTCAATAACAATAATTAAGATTATATTAATTTGGATATGTTTTGAAACATGTATTTGGCAAAGGTCTGTTTTATGTTTTGAAACCTCTGTTTGTTGTGAACAGATGTTAGAAAATAAAATAGTGGTTGATACATCTGTTGACTTTGGCCAACAGATAGATGAAAACAGATGTTTGAAACCACTGTTGGGTTAAAACAGTGTTTTTGTGGAGAAAACAGTGGTTGTTTTTTTGCAAACGGTGGTTTGACTTTGGTCAAACAGACTTTTGAACCAAAGTCAACAGATGGATGAAAAACTGATGTTTGAAACCACTGTTGGGTTAAAACAGTGTTTTGTGGAGAAAATAGTGCTTGCTTTTTTTGCAAACAGTGGTTTGACTTTGGTCAAACAGACTTCTGAACCACTAAAAGAGTGGTTTACTTTTTTATACAGAGTTTTTCTTTTTGGTCATTTTTTTGAACAATCCTTGTAATGATTTTAAACAACATTTTGGAATTTTTAAAAAACAACATATTAATGTTTTTATTGATAAGATTGGAAATTTTTGTAGGGCAGATTCATATATTCTAAAGTCTAAACAAAAGATTCATACATTGAGAATATACTAAGCTTGTCGGGTGATCATCTTTATCGTATGGACTATCTTAACCTTCTGCAGGTACGTATTTATTCATTTTCTAGCATCATGAAAAGGATAGACATTACATTTATAGCTTAATTTGAAAAGATACTCACTGTTTGTTTCATATCTCATATACACATGGCAAGAGAGATCAAGCACAAACAAGGTTGGTTATAACTTCTAAATTCCTGGCTCAGTAGTAGAGATGGCAGTTTCAACCAATTTATTTATGAGTGATTCGATTAGTGGGTTGTGTTTTACCTTAAACGCTTCAACTTCAAGAAATTTGTGGGTTGAAAGTCTTAACAAAGTTGATTTTTTGTGCATTGGTACAACCTCCTATATAATGTTACGATTCCGGTAGATTGCAAACTGATCTTTCTATATCACAATTCTGAATCCACCTTTAGAAATTGGCAGAGGATATGATTTAGTTGTCTTAAAACTGAGTGTTATGAAGTGTACCAGAGGTGCGACTTGCTATGCGATATAATTCGGTGGATGTTGTGCTTTAGATGGTAGCAGACGAGCAATCTGTTTAAGGCATGTGCAGGTATGTCAGCATAAAACTATTGATATGGACCTAAAAAAATCCTTTTAGTTTTTATATTATTACATTTTATCTGACTTGACATACATAAGCACTTATAACCATTGTTCAACCCTTTCTATTCTCTAACCTTCCTATCTTTCTCTAATCTTTTATCATATTTTCATTTTCTCTCCTATTTTTAATCTAATTAAATTTCAATCCCAAATTTAATGTGAATCTGTATGTTAACTGGTTATAACAGGAAGGATGTAAAATTCGTGTGATTAAGAGAGATTTAACCGAGACAGACATTGTAGGTGAATTTCTACAAGTCTACAACCAGGTATAGTAAGTTATATAGATATATGAAATGATAAGGGTGGTTTAAGAGTAATATGCATATGCATTAATGTATATTTTTCTATATGGCCAATTAAGTTCAAAATAAGACCAATGGCATAACACCTAGAAGGTGGCTCAAGATCGTCGAACAATAGCAAATTGGTCTAAAAAAAGACAAATGGGTCAGCAACCTAGACCTGCTTGTGGGTCTGCAGGAGGTATGTTCTTTCCATTCATTGGTATCCTTACTATTATTATGTATACTTTATGATTAAAACAATACGAATAATGAAAAATTTTCTCCATAAGTTTGCTGATATCAGCAGATATCTGCAGTAGTTGGTCATGGAGTCCCTTGGCAAGGAATTTGACCTTGATGGTAGCAGGGTATGCAAGCTTCATCATCTTTATTATTATGTCCCTAACATTGTTAATTTAATAAAGTTAAGTTAATTTAATAAAGTTAATAATCTGGAACATGTTTTGAAGTTATGCTAATCTTACCTAAGTCATCATCATCTTTATAGGTAAATCAAGGTATTACTATCTATGGAAATAAAGGGAGCACGAATCAGCATGCGTTACAGTCAAACATGTTATTAAAACAAGTTGCGCATGAATGATGTGCTCAACTTGCTGATTTTATCTCTTCCTTCTTTTATTTTTCTTCGTTTTTTACAATATTAAGTATAATTTTTGACTGTTTTGATATTATATTGTTGTTTTGAATTGAAAAATGTGTGTTTTGTTATTCATGTTTCATTTTTTAAACAATCTGAATCCGAAAAAAAATTCAAAAACCTTCAGCTTTCGATTCAGATCTGTTCAAGCTTTTCAGATCTGAATCTGATACGAACACTTTTTAGTTACTTATGGATGTAATTTGATGTTAAACACAAAGAATTCATCTAATTTGATACGCTAAAACAGGCCAAAAAAATGTATAAGGTCTGAAACTTATAAGACGTGATCTGAAACAAACCGAAAAATGTCCGAAACACACACAAAATCGTTTGAATCTCGTCCGAATCACACACGCTTACACGCACAGCTTCCCGAGGTCTGATACAACTTGTGAGTTCAGGATCAGATCAATACGATCACAAGATATGCGTTTAACTTTGTTTTTACGTGCGGAATCCTTAAAATGAAGCGTAATCGAGAACAGGTAATCGTAAATATAAAATCATCTCTATACACCTATCTATACTTTCTATTAAAATGTGGTTTGCGTGGTTTTCTAAAAACCACCCGTGTTTGCACACGGGTTTCACTTCTAGTCTACTATAATAAAAGAAACCAATTTTTTGACACGTGTCATTCATCGGTGCTATCCTCAAATCTATACTTATTTTATATTAACTAAATAAATAATAAATTAATATGAAATCTTATCATACTTTAATAAAATATTATCCTCAAATCTAAATTGGTAACTTAATATATTTTTAAAACAAATACCTGCAATGTAAAATTAGATTTATTCAAAACGTGTAATACACGGAGTTTTTAAGGATATAATTTTTTTATTATTATTTGGTAGATTTTTCAAATTGACTATACACGGGTTTTTTAAAGATACGGCGTTTTTAGTATTTAGTATACAAAATTACATTTATTTAATCTGTGTAATACACATGATTTTTAAAGATATAACTTTTTTTTAGATCTATTCAACATGTGTAATACACGGGGTTTTTAAGGATGTAATTTTTTTATCATTTGGTAGATTTATTCAACCCGATTATACACGGGTTTTTAAACGATACGACGTTTTTAGTATTTAGTATACAAAATTACATTTATTTAATCTGTGTAATACACATGGTTTTTAAAGATACAACTTTTTTTATTATTTGATTTATAAAATTACATTTATTTAACCCGTACAATATACGAGTTTCATAAAGATATAACTTTTTATTATTTAATATATAAAATTATATTTGTTCAACCCGTGTAATACACGGGGTTCTAACCTAGTTATTCATAAACAATATTATGTAGGAACGGTCATTCCAGGTCGAATATCCATCATTAAATGTGTGACAATAAATAAATATGGAAGATATCCCCATGCAAATATACATAACATACGTAATAATCTCCGACAAAGTAGGAGATGTCGTCTAACCGACTTCCCGACTTAAGGGGAAACCCTAATTCACCCATAAGTATAAATAGGAGATGTCATCATAATGGTAAGACACATTGTTCTCTCTCATTACATTCTCTTTTGCTCTCACAAACGAATTCTTATTCTCACGCCAGAGGGTGGTTACAGGAATAACCCTATTCCTGTAACGAGTCCTAACGGTGTTTTGTTTTGTAGATTAGAGATCGGATCACTCTTTATCGGATCAACCAGTTGAGGGACGTGTTTCAGGTGACATTCTTACAAATATATTTTTGTGTTACTTGACTCATGCAGTGAAAAGGGAAACTAAACAAGTATTAATAATTTGTCAATTATCAAACAAACGGAAGGTCTAACAAATAGTAAACTTGATCCTAGATAGAGCATCTTTTGTGGAAACAATGATTGTTACTTAAACTAACTAGTTTATTAAGGTACATTGTTTCGTGATTTCATTTGCCTTTCTTGTTAGAACTTCCATTTGACCCGTTTTAACATAGCATCTGGGAAAACATTGAAGAATATACACCCATTAGATTATGCTTGAAGCTTAATGTAAGCTCTTGTGTTCTTGTCATTTTAAGGGTAGCATCTGATTGGAAAAATTTGCTCATGTACATTAAAGTAGTGTAGTAATCCCTATAGAATTATGGTGAATAATTATTGATTTCGTATGTTTATATTGACAGAGGAGCATGCCTTATATTGACATTTTACAACATGGAAGTTAGCTAATGTACAAGAGACAATTATGTATCTACATATGGTTATAATGTTACTTATCAATTAGAATCTTCATTCCCATTGATTTAGCTTATGTGACTCCTTTGATGTCATAATCCCTTATATGCCTCGCAAGATGGAGGATCCGTCAAATACGCCAATCTTGGAGCGATTCCGAAGAAACGGGGTTCTAGACAGTGGTTCGGTCAGCATATCCGCAAGTTGGTCTTGCGAGCTAATGTGTAGAACACGTAATGGACCGGCTGAGACTTGTTCTCTTACAAAGTGGTAGTTAAGGGCAATATATTTCATCCTCGAGTGGTAAACTGGATTTGCACAAAGATATTTCGCACCTGTGTTGTCACAGAACAAAGTTGGGGTGTGGTTAGTAGTAATACTCAGTTCGTTAAGTAAATTCTTAAGCCATATAAGTTCAGCCGATGCATTGCGAATGCAATGTACTCTACTCCGGTGGAGGAACAAGAGAGACTTTTGACGTGTAGACTTCTAGGAGATAATATTGGTGCCAAGATAAAGGATATAAGCAGTAATGGAGCGCCCGACATCATTAACGCCACCCCAATCTGAATCTAAAAAGGCCGAGAGAGTGAGAAAGGAGTGACGGTGTAGAAAAAGTTCATGATGAATGGTTCCTTTTAGGTAATGAAGGACTCGTTTGAGGGCTTGCCAATGGGCTTGACAAGAAGCATGCATAAATTGAGAGAGTTTATTGATAGCGAATGATGCGTGGTTGATAACCGGTGATTAATCGTATTTAAGTTTATGTTTTCACATGACTTTTGGTTTCGAATGGCCTACTTTTGATTAGAATTGTGTTTTGCAGGTCTAACGGAGTTTCAGGAGCTATTCGAGAGCTTTATGAAGCATCGAGGAGTGAACGGGATCAAACGGGGATGCGGAAAAAACAAAAGAAGAAAAGCCAAGCTCCACATCGCATCGCCGACGCCCCCTAGGCCTTCGGCGACGCCCTAGCATCGATGGGAACTCGCGTAGGCAGTAGTTTAAGCCGTCGGCAGTTTTTGTGTTTTCTGGGGGGCGTCGGCGACGCCGCCCCCTGGTGGCCGACGGGTTTTTTCTTTGTTTTGCGCATTTGAATGAGTTAAACCCCAATTTTTGGGTCTTGAGAATATTTCTTGAGTTTGAAACATCATCTTGGAGCCAAGAACACCCCTACCTTCATAAGTCTTTCACATCAATCCATCCGATCAAACCAAACCAACCATAAACCCTAATCATCATCCATCTCCATCATCAAGCTTCAAGATGTTCAAGTTCAAGATTTCATCATCCGATGATCGTGTTCCATTCACCATGAGCGGCTAATCTTCTCAGGTTTCACCCCGGTGTAGACTTTTGTAAGGATTTCTAGGGTTTGCTATTTATTTAATAATTGGTTTTCTGACAATTTGAATTGCATTTGAATCCTTAGATAATTGTCTTGCATTTGTATTGAATCTATAAATTGTCGAGTTAGTTATGAAATTTGACTTTATGGAATGAATATGTGCAATTATGCCTTATCTTTCGATAGGATTTACTTGTCCGAGGTAACGAAGTGCATTGCGGTCCGTCTTGTACGTTGATAGCAATTGGCACCTAAGCCCCGTGATTCTAAAACCGTTAATGAACTAATTTAATTGAACTAAGTTAAAAATGTGTAGCAACCCTAGGTCCTACAATTGTCGAACCGGGTGTGAACCTTGTTCCAAGTTATTGTTTTAATCCATCAATCAGTTTTTGTGATTTAATCAAGTTTTCGTAGTTAAGTAAGCAGTAACAAACTTGTTTGTTCAATCCGACATCTCTTTCAAACAAACAAACATTTAACCAAATTAGCAAGCTTCATAATTTGTGACAACATTAACAGTCAATCACGTCCATACGCAAACACAAACTCTTCGTGGTTTGACCTTTTACTGCCACTAACTTATTATTAAGGGTAATTTGGGTATTATAAATAATATCTTTGACCGGGGCGCGACACTCTGATCAACAAACGAAATATCAGGGCAAGTAAAGGCTAAGTGTTAAAAAGACCCGACAAGTTTGCGGTATGGAGTAGCATCGACCGAGCGAGAAGGATTATTGGGATATAGGGGGTCAATGGTACTAAGTGGAGTGGTAACATCTTTATCACCCTCCACTTGAAATTGGTTGAGGATGTATTGGATGTGGCGATGTTGATATAAGAAGAGACCTTTGGGTGTAGGAATGACTTCAACACCAGGGAAATGATGAAGCATACCAAGGTTCTTTGCTGAGAACTTGTTGCCTAAAGCTGTGAATTTGTGATAAGTGGTAGAGAAACTTGGAATCATTTCCAGTGAGAACAATGTCATCAACATAGACCATGAAGTGGCATATGAGATTGTGGCATTGATAAATGAAAGGAGACCGATCGGCCAAGGATTTTTGGATTTCGAACCGAATGAGAAAAGTGGTGAGCTTAATGTACCAAACGCGAGGAGCTTGTTTTAAACCATACAATTATTTTTTAAGCTAGCAAAGATATTGTGGAAATTGACTATTGACATAACCGGGTGGTTGAGTCATACATATATCCTCATGAAGTGTACCATGAAGAAAGGCATTATTCACGTCCAGTTAGTGTAATGGCCAATTTTTTTAGGGAGCGATCGAGAGGATGGTACAAATTGTCACGGGTTTTGTGATGAGGCTAAATGTATCAAGATAGACTTTCTCATATTGTTAATGAAAACCTTTTGCCATAAGACGAGCCTTGCATTTGGCAACTGAACTGTCTGGATTGCGTTTTATGCGAAACACCCATTTGCAACCGATCAATGTTTGAGTGGAGGGAGGTACAAGATACCAGGTTTGGTTTTAGATGAGGGCGTTGAATTCCAAATCCATTGCACTTCACCAACACGGGTCTTTGAAGGCTTGTGTTTGAGTAGTAGGTTCAAGTGTAGGCGGTATAGGATGGAGAGTGGTTGTGTTAATAAGGTTAGAGTTCTAGTATTTGGGGTTTGGTTTTCTATCTTGTTGTGGCCGAGTGGAGGATTGGGGAGTATGTGTAGGTGTAGCGGGGGATGAGGGAGTGATTACGGGTGATGTGGAGGTGGGGGTAGGGGTGATATAGTAGTTGGGATTGGAGGGGTGGGGTGTAACAACCCGACATTTGGTTGTTCCTTTCATGTCGTTAATTCTTTTCGTAAACGCTTGTACTCTGAGATTCGATGATTAGCCCTTGGTAATCTACGTGTTAACTACACTTTTAAAACACATTTTTATATCGCATATTTAACGCACTTAGACGATTATTTAAACGCTCATCGCAACGCAAACTCAAAACGCGGATTTATTTATATTATTTGTGATATTTGTGTGTTTAGATGTAAATATGTTATATGTGTTGTTATTCGCCTAAAACGCTCAAATGCTCACTCGCACAACTCGATTTATCGCTCCAAAACGCAACGCAACACGACACTTAACATCTTGCTAAAATATTTAAAGTACTCGAACTAACTAACGCAACCAAACGCACCAAACGAACACCCGACACGTGAAACGGGAATCTTTTACACTAAACTGGTCCCTTCTTATGAAGCCAGCAGCTTCGTACGAAGCCACCAGCTTCGTACAAAGGCAACCAGCTTCGCACAGAACTTTCAGCTCCATCCCTCTATAAATACCCAAGCAACTTCTCTCATTCTAACTTGCTGTCATTTCACTCAAAACGCTCTCAACCTGCTGTCTCTCTCTTTTCCAAGTAAGATTCATTATTTTTACATGTTACACAATGATTTCCACTACGATTTTTCATGAGTTTAGCTCTGATTTCATCCAAACGTCTCTATTTTCACCTAAAACTTCTTTATTTCTATGAAAACCTTCATCTTTTTTCAACAAAACTTCCTATTTTGCTACGGATCTACACTAAACCGAGTGTATTGGGCCTAGCTCCGGCTTCCTAAGTTAAAGATCTGAATATTTCACACTCACCAAGTGTTAATCCAAGTAAAAACCCTTTTAAACTCGATTTTTACAGCAAAACGGACCAAAACCGACATAAATTTCGTTCACTGGAAAGTGGAACGAAGTGGTGTCAAAACCGTCATGAAAAGGATTTCAAAATACATTCGATTCAGGAGAAAACACAGATCCAAACACGAAAACAGCCACTTGTGCGAGCTGGGCTGTTCTGTACGAAGTCACGGCTTCGTACGCAGGCACTGCCTTCGTACGAAGGCGCTGGCTTCGTACAACACAGCCCAAGTTCCCACCTTTGACTCAAACAAAGACCTCTCCGGCTCTAAGTTTAATCAGTAGCTTAAGGGTGGAGGGATGAACACTAGATTTTCCGAAGACAGACGCGAAGAACACTCGATTTTGGACAACAGAGACAACACTAGTATGAAGCATCCCTTCGTGCGAAGGCACACCTTCGTACAAAGACACTAGCTTCATATGAAGCCTCTGTATCCCACTTGACACTCTGATTTCGACCGTTTCAGCACTTTGGAAGACTTACGCACTCTGTTCCCATATGCAGGCTGATCCAGCGCTCCCTTCAATCCATTCCAGACCGTGTTTACTATTAAACACGAATTGTGAGTATACTTGAACCCTTTTCGCTTAACGCACTTTTGGGTGTTACATTCATTCTCTATCAAAACACAACACACACAACGCTTAACTCATTTTAGACGCTGACTGCTCTCGCATGTTATACGTGAATCGTTGAATGCTTATTTGCTATGTGTATACATTGATAGCTCGCCTACCGCCCTTTGCAACGATAGTACTATAGTTTGGACTCAGCACCTGTTTATTCAGGGGTTGCTAGGGATCTCATACTCACTTTACGTGCGTGCTCACTTCGGTGAACACGTATCGTGCATACTCCAACTCGCAGTCATGTGGTTAGCTTGTATCATTGTTGATAGCTTACTTGATTCATTTCTCTACATGTTACATGATGGTTATGCGTAAACGCTTTTAATACTATACTTATGCTAAACTTGTGTACTCAGCTTTACATTATTGTATTGATATTTATTTTAACGTATGTGACAGGTTGATGGAATACTGCTGGAAATGGTTTAGGATGTCTAGAAACACGCCTAAACTAATTGCAAGTTTTGTTACGCTGTTTTGTTGTTTAAGAAACTCGTAATCCGTTATGAATTTTGTAAGAATGTTTATTTGATAGTATGGGATATTGAACCTTTTAAATATTGTCACTAAATTAGTCGTTATGGATTCTCTCGAGCAACCTATTCGCATCATGCTCACGCCTCGATGATTCCGCCATCAGTTGGGGTGTGACAGGTTGGTATCAGAGCCATAACTATAGGGAATTATGTAGAATTTCAGGATTCGACCTAGTCTATGGTCTAAGTACCAAAGCAGACCATTCGTACGAACCCATATGTTGTAGCCTCGTACGAACTCACCTCCTGCACCTTCGTAAGAACCCAATGGCTTCGTACGAAGGGAGCCTTTCCTAATGCAATAAGTATTAAATGCCTTCCTAAGGCTAACACAATGTACACATTTGAAGATACCCGCATTACACAAACGAGTGATTGTGTTGAGATTAGGTGTGAAAACTAAGAACTCTCGATAACATCACTCACTCCGCGCATTACTCTTAGCACGAGAATCTTTCGCTGAGTTAGGAGTGATATCCATACCTCAACGGAAATCTCCATATCTATCTAGTGGAACTCCCAAATTTATTCCGTGAGCACAACCACAATTAGGAGCGAAGTTGTTAAGTTAGGGGTGAAACTCGCATCTTAATAACTCGTTCCACTCTCTAAATTGATTTTTAAAGTTCTCCCCAAAGTCTCGACTGTTCCAATGACCCGAGTCATGCAGTAACTGGAAGGATGAATGCCGTTAGCTGTGTTACGGTGAGAGCATATTCTATTAGGCCAAAGCGTGTGCTCGAACTCGTTGGGGATAGTCAAATCACTTTGGGTAGTCGATGTCTCAACACCCAAGACACTCTATTTTGTTCCAAGCCTGCAATTGTCGATTTCATGCGTCACCGAATTTATTGTGTTTATGGGTTTTAAATTTGTGAAATTTTGAACTTTACGCTTATGGTTTTGTTTTATCGCTCCCCACTTTACCAAAATACGCACAACTCGCATAGCTCTCGGAATCTAAAACGCTAACAAACAGCAGATGAACTAAGAAGTCCTATATTCCTCGCTTATGTTACGCTATATCATGCAAATCTCGCACACGCTATACGCAATTTGTGAGATCCCATTGATGCCGCTATGTGAATACGTTTAAAATATGTGTTTATGTGAATTATGTGCTAATACGTGCTTATGTGAATTACGTGCTAGTACGTGCTTATGTGATCATATGCTTACGTGATTATGTGATATTATGTGAATAATAATAATAATAATAATAATATAAATATGTGGTATAAAGCACTTAACTTTTCAACAAGACCCAATATAATCGAATCTCATCCAATCCCCTCGCAGTCTTCTCTTGGTTCTCACACTCGTCGAACTGTTCAGCAAAACAATGCTGACAAACGCGTCGCCTCTCTCGTGGCCTAGGAAATGGCCAAGGTGATCCCTCAAATTGTCAGTGAAATTCAAGTTGTCGGTAGCAACTCTTCAGTTGACTCTAAGAATGAAGCGCCGAAAACTCCGTTCAGCTTCAAGTAGTTCAAAGCCTGCGGTCCTATGACCTTTACTGGTGAAGATGGACCCAGTAAGATGTTTCAATGATTTGACTCAATCGAAGTTACTTTCTGACAAAGTGGATGTCCTGAGAATCTCCGCACTGTCAACGCCACTGGTGTATTTCAGTCAAGGGCACTTGACTGGTGGACCGCCGAGCGCAACAGGCACGGAAATGATGCAGCCTATGGTCTCACATGGGAGGAGCTGAAAGAGCTCATGATGATGGAATTTTGTCCTCCCAACGAAGTCCAGAAGCTGGAAAACGAATTCTGGAACATCAAGCAAGTTGGAGGTGATAACGCTGGTCTCACCGCCCGATTCAAGCAATTGAGCATCATCTGTCTAAGTCAAGTGGTCACTCCTGAGAAAGCTATCAAGAAGTACATCCGTGCTCTCCCCGACTGTGTTGCTGACTTTGCTCACGCCGCGAAACCAGCAACAATTGAGGAAACTTATCAGCTTGCCGCAGAAATCAACGATAAGCGAGTCTTGGCTGGAACTTTCAAGACCTCCACCAAAAGTCTCAACCAAGTTACTACAACACCAAGAACCGATACCAAACCATCTTAAGCCCCCAAGTCTAATCGGCAGAGTCGCAAGCGAAGGAACTCCAACAAAAGTTGTGCGGTTACTGCAGCACCACTCAACTGTCAGCCCTCTCAGATTGCTACTCCCAACGCACCACCTGCTAAGCATGCGTATACTGGGAATCACCCACTGTGTCCTACCTGCACCTATCATCACCCAATGGAGGCAAATTTCCGCTTCTGTGCCAACTGCAATATCTATGGGCACTTCACATCTCACTGCCGCACAGGCCCCCGTCAGCAAGCTCCTCAAGCACTCACAGCACCACCAGCTCAACCTCGAAATGCTCAGGTCAACCCAGCTCTTCCAGCACTAGTTGCTCATGCACGTGCTTGCTACACTTGTGGTGACCCAAACCACTTCGCCAATGTCTGCCCACAGCATATTGTGAAACAAGAGCTACAACACCCACCACAGCAGTAGAAGTAGCAGCAACAGCAACAACAACCGCAACCTGCTCATGGGAGAACTTTCAACATCAACCTCCGCCCGGCTCAGAATGACAACGACGTTGTCAATGGTACGTTCCTTGTCAACAGTATTTATGCTTCGTGCTTATTTGATACTAGAGCCGATAACTGTTTGTATCATTCGAATTCGAAAAGCTTCTAAAACGTGAACGCACCAAACTCCCAAAGCCATTCGACGTAGAAGTTGCCACTGGAAGAACCGTTACTGTTAACTCCGTTCTACGTGATTGTACTCTTGAACTCAACAATCATGTTTTCCTGATCAATCTCATACCTATGCAACTAGGTAGTTTTGACATCATAGTAAGCATGGATTTTCTTCGTGAAAATCATGCCGAAGTTGTTTGTTTCAAAAAGATGATTTGTTTCTCTCTTCCAAACGGTGATCAATTATGTGTTTACGGTGAAGTACTCTCGAAGGAGTTGAAGCTTATGTCGTGTATCCAAGCAAGTAAGTACTTACGCAAGGAATACATCGCTTTCCTAGCCCATATCGTAGTACCGGTGAACGAGAAGAAAACCGTGAAAGACGTTCTAGTTGTGTGTGATTTTCCTAAAGTTTTTCCCAACGATTTACCTAGTTTACCCCCTTCTCACGATATTGATTTCCGTATTGATCTAATTCCAGGCGCTACACCTGTTGCAAAAGCTCCCTATCGCCTTGCACCATCCGAAATGCGTGAGATATCTAGCCAACTTCAGGAATTACTTGATAAAGGCTTTGTACGCTCGAGCACATCACCATGGGGCGCACCCGTCCTTTTTGTGAAAAAGAATGATGGATCGTTCTGAATGTGCATCAATTATAGGGAACTTAACAAGCTTACTATCAAGAACCGCTACCCCTATCCCGAATCGATGATTTATTTGATCAACTCCAAGGTGCTACGTGTTTCTCGAAGATTGATTTATGTTCAGGCTATCACCAGTTGCGTATACAAGAGCAAGACATTCCGAAAACCGCATTTTATACTCGCGATGGCCATTATGAATTCGTGGTCTTGCCTTTTGGTCTCACGAACGCACCAGCGGTCTTCATGGACTTGATGAACCGTGTGTGCAAACCTTTTTGGATCGTTTCTTCATTGTGTTTATCAATGATATCCTTATCTACTCGAAGTCGAGAGCCGAACACGCGCAACATCTTCGTTTAGTTCTCGAACTTCTTCAAGGAAATCGCCTCTACGCCAAGTTCTCCAAGTGTGAATTTTGGCTCGAGGAGGTTCAATTTCTCGGTCACATTTTTAACAGTCAAGGAATTCATGTCGATCCCGCGAAGATTGAAGTTGTAAAGAGTTGGATTACGCCAAAGACTCCATCCAAAATCCGTTCGTTTCTGGATTGGCGGGCTATTACCGACGATTCATAGCCGAATTTTCTAAAATCGCCATGCCTCTTACCTCTTTAACTCACAAGGACAAACCTTTTGTTTGGGCTTCTAAACAAGAGAACGCCTTTCAAACTCTCAAAAGTATGCTTTGCAACGCTCCTATCTCGCACTTCCCGACGGAAACGAATATTTCTTTGTTTATTACGATGCCTCTAACCTAGGTCTTGGTTGTGTTCTTATGCAACGAGACAATGTTATTGCGTATGCGTCTCGACAACTCAAGGTCCACGAGAAGAACTATAGTACCCACGACCTCGAGCTCGGTGCAGTTGTTTTTACGTTAAAGATATGGCGACACTACCTTTATGGTACAAAGTGTACGGTCTTCACCGACCATAAGAGCCTACAACATATCTTGAACCAGAAAGAACTGAATATGTGCCAACACAGATGGGTTGAACTTCTCAACGACTATGATTGCGAAATACGCTACCATCTGGGCGAGGCAAACGTCATAGCCGATGCTCTCAGTCGACGAAGCTATGTGCATAGTATTCGCAATGTTCAAGCCCAGAATGACCTCGAAGCCCTAATTCACGACGCGCAACATGTATGTTTTCTTGAGAATACCTTGAAAGAGGAAAGGATATGTAGTATCAAAACCCAGTTAGCAAATAAATCAAACGATATCTTTCACTATCTCGACCGTATTTGGATTCCTGGTCGCAATAACCTCCGGGAGATATTGATGACTGAATCGCACAAATCTCGATACTCCATTCACCCCGGTGTCGACAAGATGTACCAGGACCTTCGTTCTAGGTATTGGTGGCCGGGCATAAAAAAAGATATCGCTCTATATATTTCAAAATGGCTAACCTGCTCGAAGGTTAAGGCCGAACACCAACGACCCTCTGGTTTACTCGAACAACCCCAAATCCCGATGTGGAAATGGGAAAGTATAGCTATGGATTTTATTACAAAACTCCCCCGCACGCCTTCTGGTCACGATAGCATTTGGGTTATCGTTGATATTCTTACAAAATCTCCTCATTTCATTCCAATACGAGAAAACTTTAAGGTTGAACGATTAGCACGAATCTATACTGACGAAGTCATTTGTCGGCACGGGACGCCTCGTGAAATGATGGTCATTTTACCTCACGTCTCTGGGAGACATTCCAATCCGCACTCGGTACGACTCTTAACCTCAGTACCGCATTCCATCCCCAGACCGACGGTCAGACTGAGCGCACGATCCGCACCCTCGAAGACATGCTTCGTTCGTGCGTTATAGATTTTGGTGATAATTGGGATTCGCATTTACCCTTAGTAGAATTCTCGTACAATAACAGTTATCACGCTAGTATACAAATGGCACCCTTAGAGGCACTATACGGTAGAAAATGTCGATCGCCTATTGTTTGGCACGAGATCTGAGACGCACAGATCACCGATCCTGAGTTAATACAAGAAATGACAGACAAAATTCTCCCAATAAGAGACAATCTCCTGAAAACTCAGAGTCGTCAAAAGAGCTACACCGATAAACGCCGCAAGCCCCTATAGTTCGAAGTTGGAGATCACGTTCTCTTAAAGGTTTCACCTTGGAAGGGGTGATCCGATTCGGCAAGAAAGGGAAACTAGTGCCACGATACGTGGGTGATGTGTGCAAAATGCAACATATAAATTACATCAATTGTGGCATAAAACTAACCCTTTTTTAGTACTAATGTTGGAAAAAGTATGCTTTTGTCTTCCTTTTGTATTTTCAGGATTAAATGAGCTCAAATTAACAAAAGAAGCAAAAAGACAGCAAAATCTAACATAAATACAAGAAAAGGAACAAACGTGACATGCCCGACCCCACGACAGCATCTTCCCAAGCAAAACAAGAAGACAGAAGACTGAACACACCCCGTGCTCAGCCAGCACGGGGGCGTGCCCAAGTGTCAGCAGAAAAGACAAAGTGGTAGAAGCTTCTATTGCCCACCACGGGGCCGTGCTCAGCGGACACGGGGTCATGGTCAACTATAAGATTCGCACAATCCAGGCAAATCTTCATAGTACAAAGATTCTTCTGTACACGGGGTCGTGCTCAGCGGACACGGGGGCGTGGTCAACTAATAAAGACAAACTGCATTAAATGAAGAAAGAGAGGATGTGGACACGGGGCCGTGCCCACTGGACACGGGGCCGTGCCCGAGCTTCTGTTCAGCCTATAAATAGGAGTGCTTGGCTCAAGCTTAAACCATCCCTTGGCACACCACCTCTCTCACACTTCACCCACCACCCACCACCACCATAACACCATCATCCATTGTCCATCATAGAGTGTGTGAGTCGTCTCGGGATCCAAGATTGATCGTAAGAGTTCTTGACAATCAAGGCCATGTTTGCCTAAGTCTCTTACATCACTTGGTGAAGACAAGTGTCTAGTGTAATACTTTTTATTTTCAATCTTTTCGCACTTTTTACTTGGTTTTGTATTAATGACTTTAATAACTAGTTTCTTATGTTGAAGGTGATTCTTCCTTATCGTTTGTCCGTGGTGTCTTGACATTATTTTACTGTCTATATAAAATAAAAGATTTTCACCATTCATATCTCCACGGTCTATATGGAGGTATGTTGGCTACCTGGTCGGGGGTTAAGGGAACGGTTTGGTAAGAGTCTTGCCATTGTTCAGCGTTTAGAGGTCCTGCAATGGACCTGGGTCAAATTTAGTAGGACCTCCTTCAATACTTAACGGTATTGGATGGCGGGGGTCCAAACTCTTTGATCCCCTCATAAGTTAACTACTATTAATACTATAACCCGGCTATTTAGGACTGTATCCCTGCTGACTCAGACTACTTAGTCGAGGGTAACGTCACCTCCAAAAGAGGGGCCTACCATAATTTGCATTAATAACTTAATTAATTATCTTTCAATAATCCGACCCTTTAGGATTGTATCCTTGCTGACTCAAACTACTGGGTTGAGGGTAACGTCACCTTCAAAAGAGGGGCCTACTACAATAACTAAGATAATCTCTTAAACAAGTACAAAAGTGCGGAAATAATCAAAGGTTACACTATACACGAGTCGGAACCAAGTGATTCATCTTGTCTATCTGTTTTTATTTTTATTTTTATTTTTCAGCATTTTAGTTAGTTTTTATTTTTCTTAGCTTAAACCATTTTTCCAAACTTTTTGATTTGATTAGACGTTGAGGATAAACTAGTACTAAAAGCTCTTGTGTCCTTGGACGACCTCGGTATCTTACCAACACTATACTACGCTCACGATGGGTGCACTTGCCCATATGTGTGTTTAGTGTTAGTAAATATCGTGTTTTATAAATTTAAAACTTGACTAAAAAAGTGTTAAAAAGGGCTTAATATATATATTAAAAACTAACGACACTTCACACGCATCAAGTTTTTGGCGCCGTTGCCGGGGACACAAGGATTTTAAGAAAGCTTAAAATCGACGGCCTAATCAGTTTTTCAAAACCTTTTTAAAACGCGCGCACATTTTTCTGCATTTTAGTTTAGTTTTGCATTTACAGTAACCTGTACATGGGGCCGTGCTCATTGAACACGGGGCCGTGCTGCACATTTTCATAAAAACATCCAGTAACAGTAGCTTGAACACGGGCCGTGCTCACTGAACACGCCCCGTGCTCAACAAAATCAGTAAATTTAATTAAAATGCCCAGATACAGATTCTGTACACGGGGCCGTGTCCACTGAACACGGGGCCGTGTCCAGCCTTTGTTTCCGTTTTATTTTTGTTTTCTGATCTCGAGACTTAGTTGTGGTCTGCTGAGTGATTTTTATGTATCAATACTCAGGAGGTTACAACTACACCTATGAGGAGGATGATTATAGGAGTAATTATTGCACTAATTGTAGTAATTCACACTCGGTTCAATATTGTCACTCATATCAACCATCCAATTCATACACCTACTATGAGGAACCCAGGTACGAGCCATCAACTTCATACACAACCTATGAACACCAAAGGTATGAACCTCCTCCCTCATACTCATATTTTGATGAACCAAGGTATGAGCCTTCTTACTCATACTTTGAGGAACCAAGATATGAGCCACCACCTTCATATGCTTATTATGAGGAACCATGGCGTGAACAACCCACCTCATATGAGTATTATGAAGAACAAAATTACGACCCTTATCCATCATATGCTTACAATGAAGAACAATGGTGTGAACCATCTACTTCATATGGGTATTATGAGGAACAAAGGATCGAACAACTGGATTCAAGCTTTGAAAATCCCGATTCTTTTTCTATAACCGAAGTGACCGATAGGATATTAGAACACCTTAGAGTTATCGATCGCTATATAAAAGAATCTCGCGCAAGGGAAGAGGAGTCCCGCGCAAGAGAAGAATTAAAAAAGGAAGAGATAACTGAAAGTGTAAAAATGGAAGAACAAATAAGTGAAAAACCGACACATGAGTTAAACAACGAAAAAGGTGAGTCCGACAACGTTAAAATTCAAGAAGAGTCTAATTTTGAAGAAATTAATCTCTTGTCACCTTCTTTTGAAAATCATTGTTTAGTACCCACTCATGCTAAGTTTTTAAAAGAGTTAAACACTAACACTAAAATTGACGAAACGGTAAGTGTTAAGTTAACTGATGATCAAACCTCGCTAATAAAAGAAGACCCATTTGAAATTAACATTACACCGGTTCCATGTTTCTTTCAAAATTCATTTATTAGTAATGTCACAATCGATAAAGATCTTTGTGTTAACATAATGCCTAACTACATTTTCGAAAAATTAAGTATTAGTGATTTTTCTCCACTTCAAATACCCATTTTTCTATCCAATCAGAAGGTAATAAAATCAATCGGTATAGTTGAGGATGTCTTGGTTCAAACAAATCAAATGGTAGTCCCCACCGACTTTGTCATCCTCGATGACGTTCCTCTAGTGTTGGGACGACCATTTGTAAAAACTCACGAAGCTTTGAAAAACCGGAAGTACAACAATCTACCTATTCAATTAGGGGCATTTAAAAAGAGTGTTGATCTCGAGCGTTCAATGAAATATCCATTCGGCAATAATGACCCCCTAATTGAAGATGAGCCAGAACCACCTGATAAGGTGGGTCTAGCCAAGGACCCTTATAAACGTGGCGCACCACGGAGGCATTCCGCGGAACTATCCTTAGTTTTAGATTAGTTTAACTTTTATATTTTCTAGTTTAGTTTTAATTTTCAGGAATAAAACACACTCGGGATGGTGAAGGATACTAAGGGAAGCTTGAACCAACAACCCATGCACAAAAACAGAGCCTCCCGAATATTTTTCTTCATTACAGCAAGTTCAGCACGGGGCCGTGCTCACCCCAACACGCCCCGTGCCCAAGGTTCTGTAGAAAATGCCCAGTTCAGGTACCTGGACACGGGGTCGTGCTCACTGGACACGCCCCTGTGCCCAGCCTTCTGTTTACTTTTGGTACTGGCAGTCTGGACACTGGGCCGTGCTCAGCCAACACCACCCCGTGTTCAGCTACCCAGTAACATAAAATCTTGTTTTTAACCCACTTTTACACATTTTAATCAACCAAAAAACTTATTTTTGGGACACATTGAGGACAATGTGTAGTTTAAGTGTGGGGGGATGCTAAAACCTTGAATCTTGCAAGTCCTAATTACAAGCCTTACACAAAACTCTATTGGAACCGCTAAACACCCCAAATTTTTTCAAAAAATTTTCATTTTTTTACTTGTCTAGGTTTAACTTGGGAATTTCAAGTTCTAAAAAGGTTATATTTTTACAAATTTACAACCGATAGCGTCGTGATAAAAAGAACCAACATAAGAAAATTATGAAAAGGCATGGCAAGCTTAGTCAAAATTTGAATATATATACTTGATCACATAAAAACTCATTCCCACAAAAGTGAGTTTTGAGCCTTTATTGAGCATACAAATACATATCATTAAACTAAATGCTCATTTTTCGTTTCTTGTGTGAATAGCCGCTTGGTTCTTACGACTCTAGAACTTGCCATGACGATACATTCCCGGTCCTTACCAACTTAAACCCGAGTAAGTAAATGATGGAGGCATTATGACTAACCCTTTTTATTTCTACACCATTATTTTTTTTTTTACCACCTACCCAAAATCCCCCTAGTTAGCCCCTTTGAGCCTAAACCTTTTCATTTCATAACCCAAACCAAACACCCTTTTACCCACCAAAACCTTTTTCATTTTTAACCCTTTGTTTTAGTAACTAGCTCGGTTTTTCGTATGACTTTTCAAAAAAAACAAAAAAACAAAAAAATGTGTTGATGATGAAGCAAAAGAAAATAAACAAACAAGTTCATCAAAAATAACTTTGTTTGAATAATAGCTTCATCAAAATAAAAGTTACAAAAATAAAAAAGTCTTACGAAAACCGACGCTTGTTATGCTTTTCGCCCTTTTTTCTACTAACCACTAACCCAACCACCTACCTTTAACCCAAGCCTAACCCTTCACCCAAAAGTCCTCTTGATATTTACAAAGGTATATAAGTTAAAAAGGAGGAGGATTGATTGCTTGGCAAGCCTATGGTAGGAGTAAGTTCCATGCCGCTTTCGAGTGATCCACTAAAATACATTTTCGGCCGAGTGTTGAGTGATCCCCGTGAGGTATGTGAACTTGTATATATAAATAGAATTTTAAAGAGGCATGTTATGCCCTAATAAGTAATTTATCCTATGAAAAATTTTAAATAAATCATGACGAATAGGATTGTAAATAAATAAAAATAAAACTAAATAAAGAATCTTGGAAATCCCGACACTCTATGACAAGCCCAAAAACCTTCTTCTCTACCCATTCTATTTGGGAGTGTAAAGCCACATTATAAAGAGTTTTGCTTGAGGACAAGCAAAGATTCAAGTGTGGGGGTATTTAATGTGTGAAAAATGCAACATATAAATTACATCAATTGTGGCATAAAACTAACCCTTTTTTAGTACTAATGTTGGAAAAAGTATGCTTTTGTCTTCCTTTTGTATTTTCAGGATTAAATGAGCTCAAATTAACAAAAGAAGCAAAAAGACAGCAAAATCTAACATAAATACAAGAAAAGGAACAAATGTGACATGCCCGACCCCATGACAGCATCTTCCCAAGCAAAACAAGAAGACAGAAGACAGAAGACTGAACACGCCCCGTGCTCAGCCAGCACGGGGGCGTGCCCAGCCAGCACGGGGGCGTGCCCAAGTGTCAGCAGAAAAGACAAAGTGGTAGAAGCTTCTATTGCCCACCACGGGGCCGTGCTCAGCGGACACGGGGCCGTGGTCAACTATAAGATTCGCACAATCCAGGCAAATCTTCATAGTACAAAGATTCTTCTGCACACGGGGTCGTGCTCAGCGGACACGGGGGCGTGGTCAACTAATAAAGACAAACTGCATTAAATGAAGAAAGAGAGGATGTGGACACGGGGCCGTGCCCACTGGACACGGGGCCGTGCCCGAGCTTCTGTTCAGCCTATAAATAGGAGTGCTTGGCTCAAGCTCAAACCATACCTTGGCACACCACCTCTCTCACACTTCACCCACCACCACCATAACACCATCATCCACCACCATCATCCATTGTCCATCATAGAGTGTGTGAGTCATCTCGGGATCCAAGATTGATCGTAAGGGTTCTTGACAATCAAGGCCATGTTTGCCTAAGTCCTCTTACATCACTTGGTGAAGACAAGTGTCTAGTGTAATACTTTTTATTTTCAATCTTTTCGCACTTTTTACTTGGTTTTGTATTAATGACTTTAATAACTAGTTTCTTATGTTGAAGGTGATTCTTCCTTATCGTTTGTCCGTGGTGTCTTGACATTATTTTACTGTCTATATAAAATAAAAGATTTTCACCATTCATATCTCCACGGTCTATATGGAGGTATGTTGGCTACCTGGTCGGGGGTTAAGGGAACGGTTTGGTAAGAGTCTTGCCATTGTTCAGCGTTTAGAGGTCCTGCAATGGACCTGGGTCAAATTTAGTAGGACCTCCTTCAATACTTAACGGTATTGGATGGCGGGGGTCCAAACTCTTTGATCCCCTCATAAGTTAACTACTATTAATACTATAACCCGGCTATTTAGGACTGTATCCCTGCTGACTCAGACTACTTAGTCGAGGGTAACGTCACCTCCAAAAGAGGGGCCTACCATAATTTGCATTAATAACTTAATTAATTATCTTTCAATAATCCGACCCTTTAGGATTGTATCCTTGCTGACTCAAACTATTGGGTTGAGGGTAACGTCACCTCCAAAAGAGGGGCCTACTACAATAACTAAGATAATCTCTTAAACAAGTGCAAAAGTGCGGAAATAATCAAAGGTTACACTATACACGAGTCGGAACCAAGTGATTCATCTTGTCTATCTGTTTTTATTTTTATTTTTATTTTTCAGCATTTTAGTTAGTTTTTATTTTTCTTAGCTTAAACCATTTTTCCAAACTTTTTGATTTGATTAGACGTTGAGGATAAACCGGTACTAAAAGCTCTTGTGTCCTTGGACGACCTCGGTATCTTACCAACACTATACTACGCTCACGATGGGTGCACTTGCCCATATGTGTGTTTAGTGTTAGTAAATATCGTGTTTTATAAATTTAAAACTTGACTAAAAAAGTGTTAAAAAGGGATTAATATATATATTAAAAACTAACGACACTTCACACGCATCAGTGGGTCCTTTAAGATTCTAGAAAGAATTGGTAAATTGGCTTACCGACTCGAATTATCGGCTGAACTCAGCAACGTACCATCCGACTTTCCACGTCTCTAACCTCAAGAAGTGTCCAGCTGAAGAAAATCTTCATGTACCTCTTGAAGACATGTAAATAAACGAAACACTGCACTTCGTGGAAAAGCCAGTAGAAATCATGGATCGAGAGACCATGAAACTTCGACGTAGTCACATTCCTATAGTGAAGGTTAGATGGTAAGGAAAACGCGGCGCCAAGTTCACTTGGGAACTCGAAAGTGATATGAAAGCTAAATATCCACAACTCTTTGTTCCGTCTACTACTTGATTTCGGGATGAAATTCCCTAAAGTAGGGGATTCTGTAATAACCCGACATTCGGTTGTTCCTTTCGTGTCGTTAATTCTTTTCATAAACGCTTGTACTCTGAGATTCTATGATTAACCATTGGTAATCTACGTGTTAACTACACTTTTAAACACTTATATCGCATATTTAACGCACTTAGACGCTTATTTAAATGCTTATCTAAACGCCCATCGCAATGCAAACTCAACGCAAACTCAAAATGCGGATTTATTTATATTATTTGTGATATTTGTGTGTTTAGGGCGTGACACTCCGATCAGCAAACGAAATAACAGGGCAAGTAAAGGCTAAGTGTTAAAGAGACCTGACAAGTTTGCGGTATGGAGTAGCATCAACCAAGGGAGAAGGATCATTGGGATATAGGGGGTCAATGGTACTAAGTGGAGTGGTAACATCTTTATCACCCTCCACTTGAAATTGGTTGAGGATGTCTTGGATGTGGCGATGTTGTTATAAGAAGAGACCCTTGGGTGTAGGAATGCCTTCAACACCAGGGAAATGATGAAGCATACCAAGGTTCTTTACTGAGAACTTGTTGCCTAAAGCTGTGAATCTGTGATAAGGTAGAGAAAAAGTTGGAATCATTTCCAGTGAGAACAATGACATCAACATAGACCATGAAGTGGCATATGAGATTGTGGCGTTGATAAATGAAAAGAGACCGATCGGCCAAGGATTTTTGGAATTGGAATCGAATGAGAAAAGTGGTGAGCTCAATGTACCAAACGCGAGGAGCTTGTTTTAAACCATACAATGATTTTTTGAGCTTGCAAAGATGTAGTGGAAATTGACTATTGACATAACCGGGCGGTTGAGTCATACATATGTCCTCATGAAGTGTACCGTGAGGAAAGGCATTATTCACGTCCAGTTAGTGTAATGGCCAATTTTTTAAGAGAGCGATCGAGAGGATGGTACAAATTGTGGCGGGTTTTGTGACGAGGCTAAATGTATCAAGATAGTCTTTCCCATATGGTTAGTGAAAACCTTTTGCCATAGGACGAGCCTTATATTTGGCAACTGAACCATCCAGATTGCGTTTTATGTGAAACACCCATTTGCAACCGATCAATGTTTGAGTGGAGGGAGGTACAAGTTACCAGGTTTGGTTTTGGATGAGGGCTTTGAATTCCAAATCCATTGCACTTCGCCAACACGGGTCTTTGAAGGCTTGAGTATGAGTAGTAGGTTCAAGTGTAGGCGGTATAGGATGGAGAGTGGTTGTGTTAAAAAGGTTAGAGTTCTAGTATTTGGGGTTTGGTTTTCTATCTCGTTGTGGCCGAGTGGAGGATTGGGGAGTATGTGTAGGTGTAGAGGGGGATGAGGGAGTGGTTACGAGTGATGTGGAGGTGGGGGTGATGTAGTAGTTGGGATTGGAGGGGTGGGGTGTAACAACCCGACATTCGGTTGTTCCTTTCGTGTCGTTAATTCTTTTCGTAAACGCTTTTACTCTAAGATTCGATGATTAGCGCTTGGTAATCTACGTGTTAACTACACTTTTAAAACACATTTTTATATCGCATATTTAACGCACTTAGACGCTTATCTAAACACTCATCGCAACGCAAACTCAAAACGCGGATTTATTTATATTATTTGTGATATTTGTGTGTTTAGATGTAAATATGTGATACATGTTGTTATTCGCCTAAAACGCTCAAACGCTCACTCGCACAACTCGATTTATCGCTCCAAAACGCAACGCAACACGACACTTAACATCTTGCTAAAATATTTAAAATACTCGAACTAACTAACGCAACCAAACGCACCAAACGAACACCCGACACGCGAAACGGGAATCTTTTACACTAAACTGGTCCCTTCTTTCAAAGCCAGCAGCTTCGTACGAAGGCAACCAGCTTCGGACAGAAATTTCAGCTCCCTCTATAAATATCCAAGCCACTCCTCTCATTCTAACTTGCTGTCATTTCATTCAAAATGCTCTCAACCTGCTCTCTCTCTCTTTTCCAAGTAAGATTCATTATTTTTACATGTTACACAACGATTTCCACTATGATTTTTCTTGAGTTTAGCTCCGATTTCATCCAAAATTGTCTATTTTCACCTAAAACTTCTTTATTTCTATGAAAACCTTCATCTTTTTTCAACAAAACTTCTTATTTTGCTACGGATATACACTAAACCGAGTGTATTGGGCCTAGCTCCGGCTTCCTAAGTTAAGATCTGAAGATTTCACACTCACCAAGTGTTTATCCAAGTAAAAACCCTTTTAAACTCGATTTTTACAACAAAACGGACCAAAACCGACATATATTTCATTCACTGGAAAGTGGAACGAAGTGGTGTCAAAACCGTCATGAAAAGGACTTGCAAATACATCCGATTCAGGCGAAAACACAGATTTGAACGCGAAAACAGCCACTTGTGCAAGCTGGGCTGTTTTGTACAAAGTCCCGGCTTCTTACGCAGGCACTGCCTTCGTACAAAGGCACTGGCTTTGCACAACACAGCCCAAGTTCCCACCTGTGACTCAAACAAAGACCTCTCTGGCTCTAAGTTTAATCAGTAGCTTAAGGCTGGAGGGATGAACACTCGATTTCCCGAAGACATACGCGAAGAACACTCGATTTTGGACAACGGAGACAACACTAGTACGAAGCATCCTTTCGTGCGAAGGCACGCCTTCGTACGAAGACACTAGCTTCGTACGAAGCCTTTGTATCCCACTCGACACTCCGATTTCGACCGTTTCAGCACTTTGGAAGACATATACACTCTGTTCCCATACGCAGCCTGATCCGGCGCTCTCTTCAATCCATTCCAGACCATGTTTACTATTAAACACGCACTGTGAGTATACTCGAACCCTTTTTCGCTTAACGCACTTTTGGGTGTTACATTCATTCTCTATCAAAACACAACACACACAATGCTTAACTCATTTTAAACGCTGACCACTCTCGCATGTTATATGTAAATCGCTGAATGCTTGTTTGCAATGTGTATATATTGATAAGTCGCCTACCGCCCTTAGCAACGATAGTACTATAGTTTGGACTCAGCACTTGTTTATTCAAGGGTTGCTAGGGATCTCATACACACTTTACGTGCGTGCTCACTTTGGTGAACACGTATCGCGCATACTCCAACTCGCAGTCATGTGGTTAGCTTGTATCATTGTTGATAGCTTACTTGATTCACTTCTCTACGTGTTACATGATGGTTATGCGTAAACGCTTTTAATACTATACTTATGCTAAACTTGTGTACTCACCTTTATATTATTGTATTGAGATTTATTTTAATGTATATGACAGGTTGATTGAATACTGCTGGAAATGGTTTAGGATGTCTAGAAACCCGCCTAAACTAATTGCAAGTTTTGTTACGCTGCTTTGTTGTTTGAGAAACTCGTAATCCGTTATGAGTTTTGTGAGAATGTTTGTTTGATAGTATGGGATATTGAACCTTTTAAATATTGTCACTAAATTAGTCGTTATGGATTCTCTCGAGCAACCTATTCGCATCATGCTCACGCCCCAATGATTCCGCCATCGGTTGGGGTGTGACATGGGGTTGGCTTGGGAGGGAGAAGGGTTGGGATCAAGTGGAGTTATTGTGGGTGAAAAATCCATGGATGACGTTCAGGATGGAGAGGTGGCGGACAGTGGGGTGGTGGGTGAGGATTATTGGTGAGTTGCTTGTTGTGGTGTTTGATGTTGCATATGAGGGAAGTTTTGGACGTAATTATGGATAGTGGGTTGTTGGGGTGGGATTTGTAAGGGGAAGGTGGGGATTGGGTATGATGAGAGGATGAGGTCGGTGGTGAAGTGGGGTTGTTTAGAAAGGTGTCGGGTGTCGGTAGAGCGGAATGGGAAGGAGAGTCGGTTTTGAATGGGAAAATGTGTTCTACAGACTCTACATGACTAGATTGATAAAGGCGATGAGAAAAGGGATCATAGCATTTGTATGCGAATTTTGACGATGAGTAGCCAAGGAATATACACTTACTGGATCGTGGATGTAGTTTCGAGGTTGCATATGGGCGCAGCCATGGAAAACACAGATAGCCAAATGGTTTTGATTTTTTGTAGCTTGGTGAGATGTTGTATAATTTGTCAAATGGTGATTTGAAATCTAGGATTTTTGTGGGTAGTCGGTTAATTAGATGGACCGCTATTTGAAAGGAATGAGACCAAAAGGAGAGTGGTAGGTTGGCGTGATGTAGAAGAGATAAACCAGTTTCAACGATATTACGATGGCGCCTTTCGGCTATGCCATTCTTTTCCGGTGTATGTGGTGGAGTGGTGAAGTGGGAGATTCCATGTTGTTGAAGGTATGGAATAAGACCAATATACTCGCCTCCGTTGTCGGAGAAAAGTGATATTAGAGGTGTGTGGAAAAAAGTTTCAACCAATGTTTTAAATTGGGGAAATAGAATAGCGACATCTGATTTTGTTTCATGGTATATAACCAAGTGTATTTGGAGAAAAAATCGACAAAGATGACATAGTAGGCATAGCCATCATTTTAGAGTTGGACCGGGCCCCAAACATCCGATACACAAGTTCTAGCGATGTGGAAACACTAAATGAATTTTCACTAAAATACATTTTATGACTTTTATTAATAGATTAAGCATCACAATGAAATATATTGTGTGACATTTTATTTTGATTTAGTCCTAAACTCTTAAGTAGAAATTTTAGGACTTTGATGGATGGATGTCCAAACTTGTGATGCCATGAGTGAAGTGACCAAGTTGACATGGCTGTTGAATTGATTTGAGGAAGATAACGAAGAGTGTTGATGGCTGCTTAGTAAACATCATTGTACACTCCCCGCATTAGATGTGTCCTCGTATGAAGATCCTTCACCAAAAATGATAGGGAAAAAAATCAACAAAGACATTATTAGACTTGCAAAATTTTGCAACAGAAACAAGGTTAGTGTGTAATTGAGGGACAAGAAAAACATTTTGTAAATTTAAATTATGTGAAAAGGTAGGAAGAGTGGTATGATCAGTGTGAGAGATTGATAGACTTTTACCATTTCCTAGCACAATTTCGTCCAGCCTTCCATATTCCGATAAGGTGTGTAACGAAGAGCGATTGTGGGTTGCATTATCCGAGGCACCATTATCAAACATCCGAGGCAATGTTGCTAGAGATGAACTTGCCGATGAGGTGTTGACCATCGGATTGGACGGTGGGACCACGGATATTGTGATATTATTTTCTTGTAGGAACCGGGCCAGCTTTATGCAATCCTTAATCTCGTGACCTGGAATGTTACAATAAGAACAAAAAAATGAACTGTGATTAGCCCGTGAGTTGTTAGACATCCCACTGTTGGAGTTTTGAAATCTATTGGGCCTGGGCTCAGAATGATGAGGCCTGTTTGAGTAACGTGATTCATATGAAGCTCTGGATGTGAACCTTTTACTTTTGTGTTGTTCACTGTGGAAATTAGGTCTGGTCTAAGACTGGAAGGTATGGTGTGGGGAGGATGGGCCGTCACGTCACCAGCCATGTAAACGGGTGTGAGGATGGGTCTAAAGGGGATGGACCAAGGGGTGGGGGATGAGGCTAAATATATATATATATATGTATGAATGTATAGGTCTGTGTGTGATGGAGGGGGACGTCGAGAACGGCTACAGGGAGCCGCTGAAGACGGGGACGGGCCAAGGGGGGCGGTGTTCCGGGGCGGCGCCGTGCCTCGCCGGCCCTTGGCCGTCCCCCATACCGACTGGTCTAAGCATTATACACCTTCGAAATGTTACTTTCGGTCATGCCCACCTTTTGAAATGAGGCATTTGTTTTAATTATGTTATTTTAAACGATTGTCCGGTATATGTAAATAAATGATTTTCCTAAATTCCGAAAATTTACAGGGCCCTTGTGACGAAACCATAATTTTATTTAAATAAAACTTTAACATTTAAAAAAAATAAAAGACGCAATCATTGGCTTAAATTCTATTTTTTTTTTTTTTTTGGCCTCTTATTTAAACTTGATTTTTATAATGTAAGAACTCCTTTTCATTTAATCATTTCTCAGTCTTAAATCAAAATGTCGTTTTCTATCATCAATTTTTTTTTTTTTTGTGTTTTGGTACGATTTATGATTTTGCATCCGCTCTTATTTAAGTTTGGTCACCAATAAATAATACCATAAATTAATTCAGTGCCTGCCACCCTGCAGCTATTTATCATTTATGTGTCTTTACCTAACAATCATATACGAAGTCGAGTTAGGCATTCATATTAAGAGTTATACACACTAATTAAAATATCACAAGATATTCTTTTAGTGAATACTAATAAAGATTATTGATTACATGGTTTAAAGTTTTCATAGGCCACACCCCGGTTTTCATCCGGCTGTTACTTCAGCGAGGCATCTCGTGTGAAGGCAGTACGGTTTCCGGGGGAACGCCGTAACCAAGTTTGACAAACCCAGCACTGGCCCGGTTAAGACAACGTAGTCTGGACAGATCTTGGCTAAAGCCGCCGTTTAGACGGTGTGACATTGGGTCACTCAAAAAGAAATTCACCGTTCAAAAAAAAAAATTCATAGGCTAACACAATTTTAGAAATGTGTATTTTTTTAAACATTAAAGGAATTCTGGAATTTTAGTTGGTTCTATGGTTTTTTTCAATCAAATAAGATTTTTGAAATTAATTAGTTGAAACTATTATATAAAACGAACTAGAAAAACCATCCTATTATTTTTACCGATTAATTTAGACAACCTTTAATCCTACTTCAAAAATCTACCTTTTTTTTTCATTATGGGACTAGAACACTCAAAATCATATGAATCAAAGCATTTCCATGATCCAGCACAACTTGACACGGCTAGTAGGGGTGTAAACAAGCACAAAGGCTCGAGAGCTACTCGTTATCGGCTCGGTTAAAAGCTTGAACGAGCTCGAGCCTAAAACACAAACCTCGTTTTGGCTTACAAGCACAAACAAAATTTAATTTTTTATATATAATATAATACTAATGATAATAACATTGGCGAGTCGAGCTCGAGCCTATTAGCTGTACATATGCTGTGCATATTCTAGAATCAATGTAATTGAGGAAATAATCAATCACCTCCTCAATAGTAGGAAGTTAGTTACGATTATTTGTATATATGTATCCTTGAGATGAAATGCAAAACACCAAAATATTCATACCATAAACTCGTTTATGGTATCAGAGCCTATACCTAGCCGTCGTTTTTTTCTCCGTTTCTCTGACCAGTAATGACCGGAAAAGAAGATTCGTCTTTAACCTCGGTCACGACCGAACCCAAACACCTTCATCCCGTTTACTCCGTCACCAATATACAAAACAAAATCCGCACTCTCGATGGTGAGAAGGTCACATATTCTGCCTGGGTTAAGTTATTCCGTCACCACGCAAAAGGCTATGAGGTCCTGAAACACATCGATGGTACTGAACCACCTGATAAAGACGACGAGGGTTACGACTCTTGGGCTAAGGTGGATTCCATCGTGTTGCAATGGATATACGGAACCCTCTCGGACGATCTTCTTGTCCGGATCCTGGATGACCACCCGACTGCTCAACAAGCGTGGAATAAGTTGCAATCAATTTTTCAGAACAACAAAAACTCCCGAGCATCGTCTCTGTTACATGCTTTCACCAACACTACTTTGGCCTCATACGCCTCTCTCAATGAGTACTTCCTGAAATTGAAAGACATCTCCGAGCAACTCAAGGATGTGGATCAACCGGTCACCGAGTCGAGGTTAGTATTGCAAATGGTTCAAGGTCTACCACCCGAATATGACACGACCGCATCATTCATTAATCAATCTTCTAACATTTCATGGGATGATGCGCGTGACATGATTGAGCGTGAACAACGAAGACAGGCGGCTCGTCAACAAACTGCTCTCATGGCTCCTCGTGGACCGTCTACTCCTGCCGGGTCCCAACCGAATCAAACACCTCCGCAACAACCCTTTACTCCCTCATATCAAACACCTCCGCCACCCTCCTATAACCCCGCCCAACAATACGAACAATATCATCGAGGAGGCCGCGGACGCGGTCGCGGTAGAAATACCTACCGTGGAGGCCGTGGTCGTGGGCGCACCAACTCCTACAACCACACACCCACTGGATACCAATCCCCACCACCCACTGGCACCTACGGTTGGTGGAACTCACCACCACCCCCATGTCCTCATCCTTCCCAGTCTCCTTGGACAACTTACTGGTCCAGACCACCTCCACAAACATCCAACCCACAAGCCCCACAACCCAACCAACCCAATACACCCTACGGCCCACCTCCAGGTTATGGGTTAACAGCCCAACCGGCCCAACAACAACCAGCAGCCTACACTTATGGCCCGCCTCCACCAGCCTATCCTACACCACCCATTGACCCACTTCAGCCACCTGAACTAGGCGCGACCCTATCGACACTCACCTTAAACCACCCGGACCCGGCTTGGAATATGGACACGGGCGCTTCCTCACATGTTACTGTGGATCAAGGTTTGATTCAATCTCATTTATCAAATTCTATTAATGCTAATATTCTTGTAGGTAATGGCCAATCGTTGAAAATTTTGGGCTCGGGACATGGCTTTCACAAGACACCTAACCACACCTATAACCTTAACAATATATTATATGCTCCCACCGTAGTTAAAAACCTTATTTCAGTACGTAAATTTACCCGTGATAACCTTGTTTCTATCGAATTTAACCCTAATGGTTTTACTTTGAGGGATCTCAAGACTGGACAACCCCTTTCCTGCCATGATAGCACCGGTGATCTCTACCCGTTCACACAACCAACTCAAGTTTTTTTGACTACTTCTTCCAACTCAAATAAGTGGCACGATCGTCTTGGACATCCCGGTTCACAAGTTTTGCAATTTCTTTCTAGTCATTTTAATATTTCTTGTTCCAAGGATAATTTTGGTTTTTGCAACTCTTGCCATTTATCGAATAGTAAATGACTTCCTTTTGGTGATTCTAATTCATTTACATTTGCTCCATTTGACATTGTGCATTGTGATTTGTGGACCTCACCGGTCATTAGTAATGCGTCTTATAAATATTATATGGTCCTTATAGATAACTTCTCAAATTATGTATGGGTATACCCTTTGAAATTTAAATCAGAAACTTTTCCTACCTTTGTCAAGTTTCACAAATTTATTCAAACCCAGTTTCATAAAAATATCAAAGCTTTTCAATGTGACTTAGGCGGGGAATTTGACAACCATGCTTTTCACAACTTTGTAAACTCCCAAGGCCTCACCTTCCGTTTCTCATGCCCTCAAACCTCACCCCAAAATGGTCGATCGGAGCGTATGATTCGACGACTCAATGATATCATTCGAACCCTTCTCACACACGCTCACATTCCGCCCACCTTTTGGGTAGAAGCTCTACATACTGCCGCATACTTACATAACATTCTTCCAACCACCCGCCTAAACTACAACACCCCTACCTTTGCCTTATTCTTATGTCACCCAACTTATGATCACCTGCGAGTTTTTGGGTGGGCGTGCTACCCGAATGAATCAGCCACGCAACCAAACAAACTCCTCCCATGGGCTCACCGGTGCATATTTCTTGGCTACCCACCCAACTTCCAAGGTTACTGTTGCTTGGACTCCATTACGGGCAAAGTCCACATCTCCCGACACGTCATTTTTGATGAGACCAGCTTTCCTTTTGATCACCCCTTACCCCTTACCCACTACCTCTTACCAATTCCTTGATGATGACCCTGTTCCTTTAACACCCTACACTTTCCCCTCACACCGACCTACCCATACGGCTTCACCAAACACCCCTCCAACCAATCATCAACCACCCACACCGCCTCCTAACCCACACCCACCACCACCCCCTCCCTCACCACCACATACCGAACCCATACCTGCCCCAAACCAACCCACGGGTCCACCCTCACCACCACCTAACAACACCCATCACATGACCACTCGAGCCAAAGAAGGTATACGAAAACCGAATCCTAAATATAACCTTCATACCGAAACTTCAACCATCCCACCAATACCCACCTCTCATGTGAAAGCTTTAAACGACCCAAATTGGCAACGGCCATGCACTGCAAGTTTCAAGCACTAATGGAAAATGATACATGGGAATTGGTCCCTCGACCTCAGTCTCATCCGGTTATTCGGTGCATGTGGTTATTCAGACATAAATTTAAACCGGATGGCAGCTTGGACCGATACAAGGCACGCCTTGTAGTAAATGGAAAATCCTAAACCATTGGTATCGATTACACTGATACATTTAGTCCGGTTGTTAAACCGGCTACCATACGAACAGTTCTTTCTCTTGCGATCTCATGCGGTTGGCCCATAAACCAATTAGATGTTAAAAATGCCTTTCTGCACGGCAACTTGCAAGAAATTGTTTTCATGCACCAACCACCCGGTTTTGTTGATGACTCAAGGCCTAACTTTGTATTTCGCCTGCGTAAATCCTTATACGGGCTTAAACAAGCTCCACGAGCATGGTATAGCATGTTCTCGAGTTTTCTAACCTCACGAGGTTTTATAAGCAGCTTGTGTGACACATCTTTGTTTATTTATCGCCACGGTGATAAAATTGCATATCTGTTATTATATGTCGACGACATTATCTTGACAGCTTCATCGGATGACCTGCTTCGGAACGTCATCAACATGCTTTCACGGGAATTTGCTATGACTGATATAGGTGCATTACATCATTTTCTGGGTACAGTTCAACGGGATTCTTCCGGTTTATTTATGTCTCAAACCCAATACGCACGGGACATCCTACACCGTGCAAACATGAAAAATTGCAAACCATGCGCGACACCGGTGGATACCTCTTCGAAACTTAGTGCAACAGAAGGCGAACCATTACCAGACGGAACTCTTTATCGAAGTCTAGCAGGGGCACTTCAATATTTAACTTTCACTCGGCCAGACATTACATATGCGGTTCAACAAGTTTGTTTGTTCATGCACGACCCGCGTGAACCACATTTTGCCTTCCTGAAACGCATTCTAAGGTATATTAACAGCACACTAGATTTTGGCTTACGACTGACCCAAGGCCCCAGCAGCTCTCTCGTGGCATATTCAGACGCTGACTAGGGCGGTTGTCCGGACTCCCGACGCTCCACTTCAGGTTTTTGTGTCTACATGGGACATAACCTTTTATCTTGGTCCTCTAAGCGTCAACCCACGGTCTCTCGTTCGAGCGCAGAAGCTGAGTACCGGGGGGTTGCCAATGCAGTTGCTGAAACAACATGGCTACGAAAACTTATGCTTGAATTACATACACCAATTCACCAGGCCACCATCGTATATTGTGATAACATATCCGCAGTCTACTTGTCAGAAAATCCTGTTCAACATCATAGGACCAAGCGTGTGGAGCTTGACATTCACTTCGTTCGCGAGAAAGTCCGTCTTGGTCATGTTCGTGTTTTACATGTTCCTTCTCCCTATCAGTATGCCAACATATTCACGAAAGGATTGTCTCGACAATTGTTTGAAAACATCCGTTCCAGCTTGACCGTTCGTCAAAACTCATGATCCAGCTGAGGGGGCGTATTAGCTGTACATATGCTGTGCATATTCTAGAATCAATGTAATTGAGGAAATAATCAATCACCTCCTCAATAGTAGGAAGCTAGTTATGATTATTTGTATATATGTATCCTTGAGATGAAATCCAAAACACACAAAATATTCATACCATAAACTCGTTTAGAGCCAAGCTTTGGCTTGTTTAAGCGATATCGAAGCGAGCTCGGGCTGGACTTTTAACTCATTTGAGGTTGTTCTTAAAATAGCTTGAGCTTTGGGTTTTACTCGCGAGCTGAGCTCGAGCTCAAATAAGTAGGCTCGAACCGAACCGAGCTGAGCTCGAGCTAGAGCTTTAGAAAAACATGACGAGCCGAGCTCGAGCTCAGGCTCGACCCGGCGCGTTTACACTCCTAACAGCTAGGCAACAAACCTTTTGGTAGAAAAACCAACTTATACAAAGGGTCAAGTTGTGTGTCAGTTGGATAAATGACTTACACAAAGTGAGGATCGAAGGTATAAACTAAGGAGCTGTTTTTTTTAAGAGGTAAAATGTCTGCAGTCTGCGGACCACATCTGCAGACATCTGTAGCAGAAGAGGTGGACCAAATGTCTACAGTCTGCAAGAAGAAGACTGTTTGTTTTCTAAATTTTGCAGGCTTCTAAAATAAACTTGTGGTGGTGTACGGACGGTGGTGGTGGGTGGTGGTGGACGGTGATGGTGGTAGACGGTGGTGGGTGGTGGACGGTGGTGGTGGTGGAGATGGACGGTGGTGGGTGGTGGGTGTTGGAGGACAGTGGTGCGTGGTGGACGTTGATGGGTGGTGGACGATGGTGATGGTGGTGGAGATGGACGGTGGTGGGTTGTGGACGGTGGTGGTGATGAACGGTGGTGGTGGACGGTGGACGATGGTGGGTGTTGGAGGACAGTGGTGGGTGGTAGACGTTGATGGGTGGTGGCTGGTGGTGGTGGTGGTGATGGACGGTGGTGGGTGGTGGGTGGTGGTTGGTGGTGGTGGTGATGAACGGTGGTGGACGGTGGTGGTGGTGGTGGTGATGGACGGTGGTGGGTGGTGGGTGGTGGATGGTAGTGGTGGTGATGGACAGTGGTGGTGGGTGGTGGTGTTTAACCCTCTACAAACCTTAGAAGATCTTAGAAGTGGCTGGACCAAGTGTGCACCAAGAAGACCTCGCACAGACCTTTTTTAATGAAACGTCTTCGGAAAAACAAACAGTCTTCGCGTGACAATGCCTGCGCGTGGTCTGCGTTGAGCAGACAGAAGAGCCTGCACAGAGGTTTTATAAAAAAACAAACAGCACCTAAGTCAAGCATACGTTAACAAAAACAAAATACTTTGATATTATTACATATAAAAATATTATACAATAAAAGCCTAAAAGCCTTTCTTATTCTAGTTCTAGAGATATGCAACAAATGTATGAAACAGTATTTTATTTAAAAGTAGTTTTCTATATAAAATAAAACAATACAAAACAAATATGAGTTACAAATTAACAAATAGTTAAGTAGTGGGGGTGAAAATGCGCATAATAAAGAAGTTGAAGGCTAAATATGGAAAAAAAAAAAGTATGCCAGCGATGAGCGGATTTTACGTGTAAGGCAATATAAGTCCATCCACGTGCTTTGCTTTTTCCCACATGCTACGCCGGCGTATTGTATTTAAACCAATCTTTTAAGTTAACATTTAAAGACGTGTGTTTTAAGAAAGGAGGATGATTTTAGTGTTATCTATCTTGGTATAATTTGATTTACTTATAATAATAATAATGTATAGATACAATTTGATAGGTGTGAAGTATATAGTCATTAATAGCTACTTTATTTTATGCACCGAAGGTGGCGAACCTTGAACTTTCCGACCGTGGGCGGAAGTCACCGTATCTAAAAATTTATATAAAACTAGGGGTCGAAAGCGTATATACCCAAAAATTTATATACGAAAACTACATACTCACCACTACTGAGCGAAAAGTTCGGGGAGTCGACCGCCAACTCCCGCCCCTTAAAAGCTTCGCCCATGTGCACCGACAATGCGAGGGTCCAAGGAATAGCGTCCTTGATGGAAAATGATAAAGCGATGCATATAAATAATTATCAGTAGTGGGTTATTGTTGATCATCAATGGTGACTGTAACAACCCGCACGTTCGTGCGTTGTTACCACTCGCTATAATCGTTACGCCTAGCACCAGAGATTCGGATCATAATGTAGTCATATCAAATACATCGCTACTTCGCAGTATTTTCGCACATTACGCATACTTTATTGATATAACACATCGCATCACACGCACTAACGCTCACGATGACATTGAGTAAGGACCTAATCTACCCTCCTCGATGGCCATGATGCGTCGCAGAGTAACACATATTCGAAACGAAACCCGGTTATTGTATCGCAACTTTGAAATGTGGATATTTATACGACCCTATGTGACTAATTATATTAAATATACGAATGTGGGTATGAAAAGGTGTGACCAAACTATCGTAACGCTTAACGATCAAAACGAAACATCGAAACGCAATTCACCTGAGACCACCGATCGAGTGACTGGTCGATCGGATGGCCACCCGATCGGATTGCCACCCGATCGGATGGATTGCCACCCGATCGGACAGCCACCCGATCGGACTGCCACCCGATCGGACAGCCACCCGATCGGACCGCCACCCTATCCATGGCACTCCATCACCCCTTTCTCCTCTTCACCTATAAATAGCTCTTGTCACATCACTGTTCAAGTGATGTGACAGCTCTCACTCGACCAGCACGCTTTGGGGCTATTTTCTCTCGATTTCTCGTGATTCTTGTAAGTTTCTACCTCAAATCTCGTACTTCTATGATCTACACGCACTTCTTCATCATTTTCTATTTTGAATCTCATCTTTTAACCGTGAAATCAATCGATTTGAGTGTTCCAGGATGATGTCATCATGGAGTTCTTATGAACTTCGAGTGTTAGCCTTATTCCACCAAGAACCACTCAGATTTGAAGGATTTCCACAAGATCAAACAACATTTTCGCATAGATCTACACATATTCACGGATAAAAGGATTGAAGGATGGTTTTCTAACCTCCTTTCAACACTTTTACACTCAATGCACTCAAAACCGATAGAATCGGAGCTCGTTCTGATCTTCTACTCATTCTTAGTGAAATGTTGGTCCAAGATCTGATTTCTATCTAAGAGACTACCGATTTTGGGTTAAACACGAATCACCATCTCGAACAGTTGGCCGACCGGACTAGGGTGGTTCCTGTCCGATCGAACCACTTGGAAATAGATGGGGTTTCTGTTGCTTGACATGTCGTCATACCATCTCGAGAAATCCATAAAACTTTCAAAACGAACAAGTGTCAAGACGATTTAGGCCGCCGGGACGGATTGCCATCTGATCGGATTGCCATCCTATCGGATTGCCACCCGATCGGACAGCCGTCCGATCGACTTGCACTTGGTTCCACACTTAAATTATATTTCAACTCTTCAAAAGTTTTGAACGTCGAACGGATTGCCGTCCGATCGGATTGCCGTCTGATCGAACGACCATCCGACCAGGTGATGTTTAAACTTCAACACTTAAACAATTTTCAACATGTTCAATGCATAGTTAGTTCCAAACGAATTACCACCCGATCGGATTACAATCCGATCGAGTGACAAACTACTGTGAACTTGTTCTCACTAAGTGTCCAACCAATCGGATCGTTACTCGATCGAGCCGCCGTTCGATCGATCGACCTGAAGGATAGTGATACCTCTCTGTTTTCAGAATGCTACAATGAAAACTTCAATGGCAAACCATCATACACAAACACATCCGTACCCAAACGAGGTGACAATCCAATCGAATGGCCATCCGATCGGATGACCATCCGAACGGATTGCCACCCGGTCGACTGGCCATCCGATCGGGTTGCCATTTCGACACTTAGACGCATCTCATCGTTTCACGCACTGTTCGACGCTTACGCTATCAATCTGTAATCAGGCTGATCTTAGACACGCTCCCTTCAATCCAACCAAGTTGTGTGTACTTGCTGAACACCGACTGTGAGTATACTCGAACCCCTTTTTATCGCATTTTTGGGTGTAACATACGTTTCTATCAAATCAAACTAATCGAATGCTCAAACTGTTTATCACTTGCGAATAACTGTTATGCATAATTACACGTGATGCTAGTTACATATGTGTTAGGACTTATACTCGCAAGGTCCCGCCTTAACTAGTATAGTACTATAGCACCCGACGGGGTCTAGTTAGGATGAATAGCAATCGCAATCGCAGCTCGAGTGACTTAGCTGGTAGTATCAGTCTTGTATACATGTATGTTGAGGTATCTCGTTTATGTATTTGGTAATTCACAGCACTTTTAACTATTTACGCTACTCTACCAAAACTTGTATACTCGCCAATACTTTTGTATTGACGTTGTTTTATCGTATGTTGCAGGTTTAGTTGCAGTCTACATCAAATCAAGCTAGGAAGTCTAGACACTCACCTAAAATCTAGGTTGTCGAATTTGAATTGTTTGAGAGGACATGAAATTTGTGACAGCTTATGTGATTGTAACTGTTTATTAGTATGGGATAATGAACGCATTAAATACTGTTGCAATTTAGTTGTTATGGATTCTCTTGAGCAATCTGATTCGCTTAGTGCCGCGCCCCGATGATTCCGCCATCGGTTGGGGTGTGACAGATTGGTATCTGAGCCATAACTATAGGGAATTAGTCCAGAATTGACCTAGTCTGGGTCAATGTCTTAGGAACGACCTAGTCTATAGTCTAAGTACCAACAGGCCGACTCGTAAGAACCCAGTAAGATTTGCACGGGCCTACTTGATACTCTCGTTCGAACTCGCTAAAACTACAACTTCGCGTGAACACCGCGTATTACAATTTCACGCGAAGAGCCTTTCCTAAGGCTAGAATATTATTTAGCCTTTCCTAAGGCCAACACAATACATACGATTTCGAAAATACTCGCATAACACAACCGAGTGATCCAGTCGAGATCAGGCATGAAAACCAAGAACTCTCGATAAGATCGCTCACTCAGCACATTTTTCTAGCACGAGAACTCTCCGCTGAGCTAGGAGTGACATCCATATCTCAACGAAAGTCTCCATTTCAAAATCCAGTGGAACTCCCGAATTTATTCGGGAGAGCACAACCACAGCTAGGAGCGAAGTTATTAAGTCAGGAGTGAAACCCGTATCTTAATAAACCGTTCCATTCTCTATAAAATGTTTTTCAAAAGCTCTCAGAAAGGACTCGGCTATAACAATAACTCGAGCCACACAATGACCAGGAAGACGAATGCCATGAGCTGCATCCCAGTGGAAGCATAAGCCTGCACGAACTTGTTGGGTATAGTTGGGTTACCTTGGGCAGTCGACGCCTAAACACCCGAGGCACTCTATCTATATTTCTAGCATGTGACCTGCCGATTTTACGCTTTATGGAGTCTATTTACGCTTATGTGTTTACAATTTAAAACTTAACGCTTTATCGATTTCTCGATTTATCGATTTTCGCTCCCTGCTTTTGCAACCGCACGACTCGCACAGCCATCGCAATCTAAAAAGAACCGAACATTCGCAACAAAACTAATGTCTAATTACTCGCTTTCTCTCTCGCTCTCTCCCTCTTCATCGCGTCCTCGCGCATTCTATCCCGACATGTATGTGTGTAAGCATAAACTACAACTATATATGTAAATACAAGCGAATCAATTGGGTGGGAATCTAGGAATTTCGTGTCTCCTATGTGGCTCCTATGTGAAATCTATTATATTACTCGCTACGAGTTTTGATCGCGCTCAATCGCATCGCAAAACTCAAAAAATCATTATGAACGAATCTCACTCCAAATCTCTCTCTGTCTAGATGCCTTCCAACAACTCTACCTCGAGACAAACAGCTAGGAGAAGAGCCAAACGAAGCGCCGAGAAGAGGATTGCCTCGCTTGTGGCCAAGGAAGTGGCCAAGGTCATTCCTCAAATTGTCGCTCAAGTGCACTCTCTCAGCAACTCTCGAACCTCGGAAGACTCTAAGACGGAAGCGTCGCAATCTGCTTTCTTCTACAAACACTTCAAGGCCTGTGATCCGATGGAATTCACGGGTGAAGGAGGTGTCTCCCAGCTACTCCAGTGGTTTGATTCTATCAAAGTTACCCTTCGTCAGAGTGGGTGTCCCGATGGTTTCCGTACTACTTGCGCTACCGGAGTATTTCAATCGCGAGCACTCGAATGGTGGACGACCGAACGTAACAAACGTGGGATCTCTGCAGCTTATGCTTTCTCTAGGGATGAGCTAAAGGAACTCATGAAGAAAGAATACTGCCCTCCCCACGAAGTCCAGAAACTCGAAGACGAATTTTAGAAAATCAAGCAAGTCGAAGGTGACAATGCTGACTACACCGCAAGGTTCAAACAGCTTAGCATAATCTGCCCGAGTCAAGTCAACACTTCAGAAAAAGCCATCACGAAGTATATCCGCGGCTTGCCTGAATGTGTGGGCGATTTTGTCGAAGCTGCGAAACCTGCTACCATCGAAGAAACCTACCGCTTGGCTGCAGAAATCAACGACAAACGAGTCTTGGGTGGATTTTTCTCCAAGAATCCTGTCAAACAAGCTCATCAAGCAATCATCATCGATTCTTCTGACGATTCATTCGATGATTCTACCGAAGATTCTTCAGGGGAGTCCTCAGACGAATCCTCTGATGACAACGTATCGCTTCAGGAAGCTAAGCTCAACCGCAAACGAAAGACCATGAGCCCAAACTCTTCAACAACTGAACTGTCACAACCAGAACCTCTTCAAGCAGCCCCAGTTCACTCGAAGCGCGACTACAACGGAACTCATCCCCTGTGTCTCATGTGTACGTATCATCACCCGCCAGAAGCTAGCTGTCGCTTTTGCGCAAATTGCAACTGGTATGGTCATCGTACCCAGCACTGCCGCACTGGGCCGCAGACTTGAGGAATTTCAGCAACAATCGCAGCCTCTACAGAAGTCCTCCACAATGACATGAGTTATGCTCCTAATGTTGTTGTAATGATACGATTTCCGCAGTTAATTTCTTTTATATCTGTGGAACTTGTTCTATTTCTCGACGCAATGTGGACACTATTTACTTCTCGCACTCCCTCGCACTCGCGCACGGACTAAATGCTAGCACTATGTACTATATAATGTGTTTTACCCCTATTATGCGTTCTTGAGATAAAGTACGATAAACGTGCAAGGATCAAATTAATCACGGGTGCACACGGGATTACTGTGATCAGTGCACGGAGATCACAATGAGTTTCAATGATGCCATAACGTTAAAAGCATGGTTAAGCGTGGTGGATACGCCGCTAGTACTTTCTATATATAAGCGTCTTGGCCATGTAAACACAGTGTGACACCTATTCATGGGGTAGAGGCGTGTGGTGGAAGCATGGTGGATACGCCGCTGGTACTTCCTATATATAAGTGCTTCGCCAATGCCAACCACTATCTTGTGAAGAAGGTGCCATGCAAGTTGAACGTTATTAGACCAAGTATACTATTAAATCTATTTTCAACACACTACACTACATCGCAAGGCGTAACAATCTCAATCGCAACTCAAAGCGTGTAATCGCCAGACTTTTCGAAAATCAACGCACTCGCAATCGCATTATCGCTAGAATCTATCTCGCAAACTCGATCGCTTATTATGTGTACCGCGCTATCGCTCGTCGTGTGTAATGCTCTGTTGCTTTATGTATTGCTCTATCGCCCATCGCGTATCGCTGGAACGTGAATCGCTATCGCTTACCGTTACCTATGTTATCGTTGTTATGCTAGCACACATGACCCCGCTTCATGAGACAAAACTGATAGGGATAAAACATGGTGGATACGCCGCTGGTACTTCCTATATGTAAGTGTTTTAGCCATATCAGCAGACTTTCATGGAAAAAGGCCATGTGGGGCTTAATGTTAGTTAAAATTGGTGGTGTTGTCTAATCTAATCAAATCGCATATTCCCATCACTTGCTACGCATCGATCGTCGCCTATCGCTCGACGGTTGTCGCTACCGCCCGTCGCCTATCGCTCATCGCTTTACGCTGGTCGCCGTCGCTTATTATGATTGTTTTGTGCTATCGATTATCGCGTACCGCTTATCGCAGTCGCCCGTATCGCTCAACTGAGTTCGAAAACGACTTCCTCGCTCAGTTTGCTCAATCCCTCTCTTACAGTTGGTCCGACCATCTTTCGCTTGGACCGAGGGAATCAAAATCTATCAGTACTATGTCGACACACATGACACCACCTCACGGGACGGAAGCCATATGGCTAAAACATGGTGGATACGCCGCTGGTACTTCCTATATATAAGTGTTTTAGCCATATTGTCGAACTTTCGTGGGAAAGTGCCATGCGGGGCCGACTTTAAATTTAAAATTTTTTGATATTATTAAAACCTTTGTGTAAACCTTTCTTTCTTACAAAACTTTTTCTAAAATTTGATCAAAATCTTTGTACAAAACGAGACTATCTTGTAACATTGGTGTGACAATCGACTCAAGTTACTGCTACGTGACGAGAAAATTTCGTAAAACGAGTTCTAAACACCCTAAAATCTTTTAGTAACCTAATAAAACCCCACTCATAACGCTGGTGTGAACATCGAAACAGTTTAACTCCGCACGGTGGGAAGATTTTTCATAAACAAGTTTCTTCAAACCTTTTTCGAATTAATCAACTTTTCAAGAATTCAAAACACTTTTGGGTCGCTTTTTGTGTGTTTCCATCTTTTGTATACGAATCGCCTTACTCGCTGCCATCGCCATTCATCGCGACACTCTCCCTCGTCGAATTTCAATGGATCGCTCGCTTATTTTGACGCTTTTAAATCGCATCGACCCTCGCAACCCTTCTTGTGGATTAATTTTGGGACGAAATTTCCTAAAGCAGGGGAGACTGTAACAACCCGCACGTTCGTGAGTTGTTACCACTCGCTATAATCGTTACGCCTAGCACCAGAGATTCGGATCATAATATAGTCATATCAAATACATCGCTATTTCGCAGTATTTTCACACATTACGCATACTTTAACGATATAACACATCGCATCACACGCACTAACGCTCACGATGACATTGAGTAAGGACCTAATCTACCCCCCTCGATGGCCGTGATGCGTCACAGAGTAACACATATTCGAAACAAAACCCGGTTATTATATCGCAACTTTGAAATGTGGATATTTATACGACCCTATGTGACTAATTATATTAAATATACGAATGTGGGTATGAAAAGGTGTGACCAAACTATCGCAACACTTAACGATCAAAACGAAACATCGAAACGCAATTCACCGGAGACCACCGATCGAGTGACTGGTCGATCGGATGGCCACCCGATCGGATTGCCACCCGATCGGACAGCCACCCGATCGGACAGCCACCCGATCGGACAGCCACCCGATCGGACAGCCACCCGATCGGACAGCCACCCTATCCATGGCACTCCATCACCCCTTTCTCCTCTTCACCTATAAATAGCCCTTGTCACATCACTGTTCAAGTGATGTGACAGCTCTCACTCGACCAGCACGCTTTGGGGCTATTTTCTCTCAATTTCTCGCGATTCTTGTAAGTTTCTACCTCAAATCTTGTACTTCTATGATCTACACGCACTTCTTCATCATTTTCTATTTTGAATCTCAACTTTTAACCGTGAAATCAATGGATTTGAGTGTTCTAGGATGATGTCATCATGGAGTTCTTATGAACTTCGAGTGTTGGCCTTATTCCACCAAGAACCACTCAGATCTGAAGGATTTCCACAAGATCAAACAACATTTTCGCATAGATCTACACATATTCACGGATAAAAGGATTGAAAGATGGTTTTCTAACCTCCTTTCAACACTTTTACACTCAATGCACTCAAAACCGATAGAATCGGAGCTCGTTCTGATCTTCTACTCATTCTTAGTGAAGTGTTGGTCCAAGATCTGATTTCTATCTAAGAGACTACCGATTTCGGGTTAAACACGAATCACCATCTCGAACAGTTGGCCGACCGGACTAGGGTGGTTCCTGTCCGATCGAACCACTTGGAAATAGATGGGGTTTCTATTGCTTGACACGTCGTCATACCGTCTCGATAAAACCACAAAACTTTCAAAACGAACAAGTGTCAAGACGATTTAGGCCGCCAGGACGGATTGCCGTCCAATCGGATTGCCATCCGATCAGATTGCCACCCGATCGGACAGCCGTCCGATCGGCTTGCACTTGGTTCCACACTTAAACTATATTTCAACTCTTCAAAAGTTTTGAACGTCGAACGGATTGCCGTCTGATCGAACGACCATCCGACCAGGTGATGTTTAAACTTCAACACTTAAACAATTTTCAACATGTTCAATGCATAGTTAGTTCCAAACGAATTGCCACCCGATCGGATTACAATCCAATCGAGTGACAAACTACTGTGAACTTGTTCTCACTAAGTGTCCAACCAATCGGATCGTTACTCGATCGAGCCGCCGTTCGATTGATCGACCTGAAGGATAATGATACCTCTCTGTTTTCAGAATGCTACAACAAAAACTTCAAAGGCAAACCATCATACACAAACACATCCGTACCCAAACGAGGTGACAATCCAATCGAATGGCCATCCGATCGGATGACCATCCGAACGGATTGCCACCCGATCGACTGGCTATCCGATCGGATTGCCATCCGATCGGGTTGCCATTTCAACACTTAGACGCATCTCATCGTTTCACGCACTGTTCGACGCTTACGCTATCAATCTGTAATCAGGCTGATCTCAGACGCGCTCCCTTCAATCCAACCAAGTTGTGTTTACTTGCTGAACACCGACTGTGAGTATACTCGAACCCCTTTTTATCGCATTTTTGGGTGTAACATATGTTTCTATCAAATCAAACTAATCGAATGCTCAAACTGTTTATCACTTGCGAATAACTGTTATGCATAATTACACGTGATGCTAGTTACATATGTGTTAGGACTTATACTCGCAAGGTCCCGCCTTAACTAGTATAGTACTATAGCACCCGACGGGGTCTAGTTAGGATGAATAGCAATCGCAATCGCAGCTCGAGTGACTTAGCTGGTAGTATCAGTCTTGTATGCATGTATGTTGAGGTATCTCGTTTATGTATTTGGTAATTCACAGCACTTTTAACTATTTACGCTACTCTACCAAAACTTGTATACTCGCCAATACTTTTGTATTGACATTGTTTTAACGTATGTTGCAGGTTAAGTTGCAGTCTACATCAAATCAAGCTAGGAAGTCTAGAAACTCACCTAAAATCTAGGTTGTCGAATTTGAATTGTTTGAGAGGACATGAAATTTGTGACAGCTTATGTGATTGTAACTGTTTATTAGTATGGGATAATGAACGCATTAAATACTGTCGCAATTTAGTTGTTATGGATTCTCTTAAGCAATCTGATTCGCCTAGTGCCGCGCCCCGATGATTCCGCCATCGATTGGGGTGTGACAGTGACTATGATCAACGACAACTTTGTCAATCAGTGGCAAGTAAGATCAATAGTAACTGATAAATGACAATTTAGCGTCCTCATTGAATTCTAACTAATGTAGTTGTCCAACTGGTGATAGTTATAATTGGCAATTGTCAAAAACCAACTGAAACATTGTGATGATCCATACCATATACAAGGAAGATATTTGTTCTAACATCGATGCAGATTCTTAGAACATAACACATAGGGGTGCACACGAGCCGAGCGGCTCGCGAGCTACTCGAGATCGGCTCGAGAAAAAGCTTGAAACGAGTCGAGGCTTATCGAGCCCGAGCCGATCTTGAGCCTAAAATAAAGCTCGTTTGTTTTTCCAGCCCGAGCTCGAGCCTCGCATGTGAAGTTTGTTAGGCTCGTCGAGCCTTAGTGTAAACGAGCTGAGTCGAGCCGAGCTTATTCAAACTTGTTTACAAGCCGACCCCGAACCTATAAATAAGCTTATTTAGTAAACGAGCCCAAGCTTCACTTATCGAGCTCGCGAGCCTAAAAAGTCTATTATTTATATTATTTTTATTTAATATAATTATTAATAGATAATAAATGAGCCGGGACCGAGCCAAGCTCAAGCTTGAGAAAATACAAACGAGCCGAGCTCAAGCCTTGAAAACAAAGCTCGTTATTAACACACATATTCATTGTTCTATGTGAATTATCCGACTTAACTTTCAATAACCATCATTGTAATATTTTATCCTCACATTAATTTCCATGTGATTTAGTAAGATATAAACTTGTTTGAATTACAAAACTACAATTTATAGATTGGACCGGTTTAATCTTTTCGGTCTAGGTCTATAATGGATGGAATAGAAACATACGTTTCCGACACTTTTAATAATTCATCTCGAGTAAATTGTTTTATATGTTTTTTTATTTAATATTTTGTATTAAAATAAAAATTTTACTTCGAATTTAAGAAATATCACCGCATGATATAATTGGTATTGCATTAACGTTTATTGTAATTAATTTAATGGATTTAATATAAGGGAAAAGATCAAATAGCAAGTTTATTTTGGCTAGGAAGTGTAGGAAGCAATAGGATTAGGACATGTGGCAACATTTAAAATAAAGAAAAAGGGTATTTTAGTCAATCCAACCCTTTCTTCTTCCTTTTCAAAACCCATTAACTTCAAAACCCACCATTTTCAAAACCCATCATCTTCAACCATTTCTTCACTTTCTATCTCAATAATCACTACATTATAGTGCGATTTTCATCACCAATCAATGATTCAAACACCCGATCAACGTGTTCTTCAGCTTTTTTGAAGAAAACCCAGTTTAATTTCATACAAAATCTCGTTTTTTCCGGTGATTTTGAAGATAATCATCACTCGATCCGTTCGATTCGAGCGCTGATAAGTGTTTCAATCATTCAAAAATCGTCAATTGTTGAAGAAATCACTTCGATCCATGTAAGAAATTCTTTAATTTCATTTTTACGATATGGGTTTTTGATTTAGTCATTGCGTTTTACGATCTTGGCAGGGGTCCAGGGGCAGCGCCCCTGGTAGCAGGGTCCCAGGGGCGGCAGCCCCTGGCAGGGTCCAAGGGGCAGAGCCAATTAAATTGCTGTAATAAAAATGCATCAGAAAAATTAATTTTCTGTAAATTGCCTCTGGAAACTGCATTGGTCTAGACAGTTCACAGCACAGACAATTCACAGCACAGACAAAACTATTGTCATGGTTCAATGCGTTTTAGAAATAACACTTTCTTTGGTGTTTTTAGGCAATTGCGTTTTAGAACTAAAACATTTTTATGTGTTTTCTGGCCATTGCGTTTTAGAAAAACACATTCTTGAAGTGTTTTTGGTGCATTGCGTTTTAGGTAAAACATTTTTTTATGTGTTTTCAGTCCATTGCGTTTTAGAAAACAGACATTTTAAGTGTTTTCTGACCATTGCGTTTTACAAATAAGACATTTCTTTGTGTTTTTTGTGCATTGCGTTTTAGGTAAAACACTTTTTTATGTGTTTTCAGTCCATTGCGTTTTAGAAAACAGACATTTTAAGTGTTTTCTGGCCATTGCGTTTTACAAATAAGACATTTGTTTGTGTTTTTGGTGCATTGCGTTTTAGGTAAAACACATTTTTATGTGTTTTTAGTCCATTGCGTTTTAGAAAGTACATTTTCTTTTGAGTTTTTAGGCTATTGCGTTTTAGAAATAAGACATTTCTTCGTGTTTTTTGACCATTGCGTTTTACAAATAAGTCATTTATTTGTGTTTTTGGTGCATTGCGTTTTAGAAAAATGTCATTTTTTAGGGTTTTTTTTTTCATTGCGTTTTACATAACTGGGGGTTTTTCTATTGCGTTTTACGCAACTGGGTTTTAAATTTTTTTTTTAAAAAACGCTCGTTTTTTTGGTGCAATTTTTATAAAAAAATAATGTCGTATGAAAGAGTTATTAACGTTTAAAAAATGAGGGGGAATTGGAGGAGAGAGAAACTATTGGCTTGGATTGACTAGAATGCCCCTAAACAAACTCACGCGCCTCTTTTCTTCCCTTCAATTTCCCTGATTTAATCTTAGCCCTTGATTAACTAAATGGATGGTCAAGATCACTTCCTAGCCTTCCTAGCCAAATAAACTTCCTATTGTATCTCCACCCTATAATATAATTTAATAATCAAAGTTATATCAACTTTTAAAGTTATAACTTATAAAAACGAGATGCGGAGAATGTTTTCATTTTCAAAGTTTTATTCTTTTTTTTTAACTGTAATTGACTATATGTTGATATAGCAAAAAGCACCAAGGAAATGAAGCAAGTTATACAAATGAACAAATGAGAAAATCTTGCCAACTCTTCTAGTCTAACGACCAGCCCCTAGTCCTATGTTTAATCCAAAGGAAGGTATTCTCCTTTATGAACTCCAGAATCCTATTAACTGAGACCATCTTACCACTAAACTCCTTTTCATTTCTGGCCAGCCAAAGCCTCCAAATGCAGCCAAGAGTCACCATGTTAACTGCTTTCTTCCATCTTTGTGAGCCGATTTGCGCCGCTACATGAGCAGAAACCTCGGCGACCGTCTTTGTATCACTTAGGACTGGGATCTTCATCCACCTTAGGACATTCCACCACACGCTTCTCACCCAAATACACTCTGCAAAAATATGATTACATGACTCCTCACCCATTCCGCACCTGCTCCAAATGAGATTGGATATATGCATCCCTTTATTGGCTAAAGAGACCGTAGCTGCGGCCCTGTTCAGATCTACCCTCCACGCATGATAATTAACTTTTAACGGGGCCCAAGAGTTCCACCTAAACGATCCGCCATCGCTGAAAACCGACTCCTTTTGAGATATTTCCCAACGTATACTTTTTGTTGAACAGCTTACGCCTTCGTTATTTGCCCACACCCACTTGTCGTCACTACCCGAAAGCTTCATCTTTTGAAGCATAGACATTAAATTTCCAACCTCCACCCATTCCACTTATGATCGCGGATTCGCGGCTCTGTTATTGTAACACCCCGAAAACGGGTTTGGGAATCAAACCACGTTAATACTAAATAAAAATAGTATAAAGGCTTTTGATGAAATAAAGTTTATAAAACCCCGAGTTAATGGGACTTAAAATAAACTTAATCATAATTTTCCCAAACCCACTAAGTTAACTAGGAATGTTTAACCTAGTAAATAAATGAGAATATTGTTAGAAATAAGTAGGTTGTGGCCTACTTAATAACGAACCAAACACGAGGGTTAAATTGGGATAACTTGTGACAACCCGAGATTTCAAAGTCTTTCCTCTACGCACCACTTGTTTCACAATATTGTTTTCACAGTTCATTTTACGTTGTATCTTGTGCATGATATCTGAATGATTAAAGTATTGTTATGGTTGGCTGTTACATGATATTTGTGTAGTGTTTAGGCATAGCATAACATCACACTTGATTCACACTTAATTCACGAAAAACCCATGCCGACGAAGAATAGTTCTTCGTCACCATCACTCCTCGACAAAGGAGGGTTCTTCGTCGTCAACATCCTTGACGAAGTATGGTTCTTCGTCATGAGGTCATTCGCCGAAAGAGTTCTTCGCCAAAACACTCCATGATGAAGAAGGTTCTTCGTCGAGGGAGTTGTTCGCCAAAAGGGCACTCGGCCCTGGTTATTCGAGGCCCAGAATGTAAACTTCTTGTATAACTTCTTTAAAACGTATAACTTCTTGTAAAACGTAACCGCAAATCACACAAAACCCTAAGGCTCTCTCTTTCCTGTGCGACGACAATTCTCTCCTCAAGCTCTCTCTCTCTCGGTTCAAACACCTGGGCGCACACACACAACTCCTCGGTTAGTACACTTATCGTTGCTTATGATTAATCCCGTGTACGCATACAAACTGTTAAACGATTGATGTGGTTGATAATAAGGATTTTTGATAAATTGTTTATCCTTGATGAATCTGAAAGTCTTGTTTGATAATTGGAACAACGGTTTTGTGATTTCATGAAATAGGGTTGTTAGGGTTCATGTGTTAATAAACTGTGAGTTATGATGTTGGCATCAAAACATGAATTCGGTAGGATAATAACCGCTGATGAGTTGGAACACTGTGTGAAATAAGAATTGTTATGATGTGTGATAAGAGTTGTTATGATGTGCGATGATTTCTTATGTAGTACGCTGAATTGATTTATGTATGCGTAAATGTTAAATGTGTTCATGATAATCGATGCGAATGATGATTATTAGTGTGATAGCGAATGAAACTGCTATGATTAGGGTTTGTAGAAAACCCTAACTATCTGTTGACGTGCAACGACGAAGGATGTCCCACGAAGAACCCAAGTCGACGAAGAATATAGTCCTTCGTCGACTGGTGTTTGACGAACCACTTGGATTCTTCGTTGTATTCATTCTCGGCGAAGAATAGACCTTCGCCATAAGGGTTCTTCGCCGTGAAGGCAAATGGTCAGAACAGTGAAACAGTTGTGATGAATATGATATTGGGTAGTTGGATTATAAATACTATTTGTTGCATGGTAACAATGCTGATTAAGAATGAGAAATATGATTGGAATGGTGTGAGTAGAAACTCCTCTGTTATATGTTGTTATGTGTCATTCACATGGGATGTGGACTTGTATGAGAATTTGGGTACGTGCTATATGTTGTACAGTGATCTTTGTGTTGAATGCAATCTGCGATAAATATGTGACTTAGTTGACTATGAAACTGTCTTGATTGATAACCACGGTAGGGTTTGGTTGACCGACTGGGAACGGGTAACTTAACATACCGAGCAAAACTAAGGTGAGTTCATTTATCTTGAGCATGCGTCCCGGTGGGTGGGATAATCAATGGGTATTCCTGAGAGGAATAAGTCTTTTGGGTAAAAACTGGAATGTTAGATAATACACTCATCTCCTATCACCTTAAGTGCCATTTTCTACCGAATAGTTACCTGAGAGGTAACGGGGTGTTAGTTGATAGCGCTATTAGGCTTGGCAACCTCACATCGTACCTGAGAGGACGGGCGTGAACTAATGACCTTAATTATGACCAATGCTTAGATAGGGGGCATTGGGGATGGGCAAAACAATCTGGAAGCCATCTTGTACGGTACTCGAGTTATTATCAACATTATCAATGAACTAAACTAAATACTTGGCAATTAATGTTTTCGTAAAACTATGAACTCACCAGCGTTGTCTGATACACTTGTTACATGCTCGCAGGTCGTTAGGGTTATGGACAAGATACTTGCTAACTGGGATTACTGGAGTGGTCATGGGTCGTACTGCTTGGATACGCATGATGGGCTTACTGTTTTTACATGCATTTGGTTTTGAAACATTTAAACGTTGAGTTACTAATTGCTTCCGCTGAACCTGTTAAACTTATGTTATGATTTGTAATGATCGATTTAATAAATGGGAGTTTATTTTATATCTTGTGAATAGTTCAATGTGATTGGTGGCTAGATCCTGGTACGTCACACGCCTAGCGGGGTTCTCCCGCATGTGGTATTTTGGGGGTGTGACATAACTTAACAAGGTTATTTAATAAAAGAAATCAAAACAAAACACACACTTGAAGTGTGTGTTCTGTGATCGAGCAGGGGCGACTCCCCAGGAGCCAAAACCCTAAACTCCAACATAATCATCAAATCGAAGGATCAAACGAAGCTCAAATTCACAACCGAACGTGAATTAATGAACACCCAATCTAGGGGATCATAAGGTATGTAAAATTTTGATGATTTGTGAAGTTGTAAAATTTGAGTTATCATCATAATCGCAAATTATGTATGGATTAGAGAAGTTATGGTTAAATTAGTGATATATACTTGCTTAGGAACGAAACCCTAAGTGAAAATCAAACATATGATGCTATGAATTTAATGTTTAGATGATTCACCCCATTAGGATAAGTGGGTTTTAATCATTAGATGAAATTGATGATATAACTATGGTTAGAATCATCCTACATGTTAGTAATCAGGAAATACTTGAACAAACGGTGTGTTTGAGTATATAATCATACGTACTATGAAATAAGTTTAGTATGATATGATAAAAATTGATGATATATTCATGTTCAATGATGTTTAATATCATTGTGTATTAATCCGGTAAATTATGATTACAATAACTTGATTAATACGTGATTAAAAACGATGACATAAGAATGATGCTTACCGTATGATTAACTAAGTAAATAAACGAGTAGTTGAGCTACCTCGTGTAATTATTTATGTTATTAGGCAGTTGACTTTTAAGAGGTCAAACTGACCAATGATATGAACGAATGATAAATTCGACATAAGAATCGTAGGATGGAATAGTCATGAATGATTATGACTAATCTAACCATCTTACAAGTTACAATGATAGTTTGACGCCTGACAAGCTAGGTGGAAGCTTGGGAAGGAAGCGGGTCAAATGAATCAAGTATGAAGGAAAGCATAATCTGGATGCAAGGTAAGTAAAGCTTACATCCTTTATTGAACACCTATTTGTTTTATAGGTTATGAATAATAGAATGTCATGTTTGAATTATGATATTCCGACGCGACACGTACGGGTCGGAACAATAGACAATAATAACAAACCATATTAAATGGTTAAAAAGGACTACTACGATTATTTGGTCATGCAATGACTGATATATAATGAGTTTTAATTGGTTACCTTATATGGTAAACCAACATAAGTAATAATGGTAAAAAACGGTAATTCAGTCACTCGTTGACGATGACCGTTAGTTTTGAAAGACACTTTATGACGGAAGCCATTGTAGGATCGTTGTACGACCTAAACGAGTCGATCAGAAGAGTTTTAATCCGAATTAAAGGCGGAATTCGATGATACGGACTTGATTACAGCTTGATTCACGCTTAGATTCACTTGTTTATTGATTTCAAAGTAATACAGATCACTTGACAATTTGGCAGCACCTCGGCTCTGAAATCCGGATCGTTACAAATGAGAAACCATGCTCAGGTATATGTAGTGCTGGCCATTTTACATGGAATGAACATTGTCATTTCGTGCGAAATGGACACTTGTCCATTTCGTACGAAATGGCTTTGTCCATTTCGTGTGAACTGGTCATTCATCATAAAAACCCTAATTTCTTGACTTCTGAGCACTGGTTTATCCTATCTAAATACAAGACTCGATACAAGACGAAGTTGACAGACATATATGCACCAACAGACTCCCCCTTGGATGTTGACGAAGTCTTCAGCATCGAGTCTTTGGTAGTCTTCAGTCTTGATCTGTCTTCTCACTCTTTCCAAAGCATCTGACACTTTAAGCATCCTCGCTCTCTTTTTCTTCTAATTCTCTTGCTAGCACTCGAACCTGGCTTTTACAATCTTCAAACTCCCCCTTGAATGTTGATCCAGAATCTGTATCTGACTCTTACGTCTTCAGACTCCCCCTTTCAATAAGCTGGGATCACAGACTTAAATAGCTCTCGTTCTAGAGTCATATTCTGGCTCAAACTTTGTTCAGTCTTAGCCACGGGGATCTCATTTTGCAGCTATCATAGGTTCAGTACTGTTGCCTGCTTCTCAGAAATTTGACGTTATAATCCTATTGACTTTTTTACTTCTATTGTTGTTTTTATCAGTTTTTAATAATCCACTTAAGTATCCAGATCCAAGTTAATGACCCTGGGTACATAATTTGCCTACCAAGTCCAACTTAATGACCTTGGTTGACCCGAGACAAAGCAAAACTGACTTTTGTTCAACATTTTTTCAAAACATTATTCTGAAAATTACAAGTTTCAACTTAATGAACTTGTTTGACTTTTCATTTTCACCGGTTTAACATAATAAGCTCCCAACTCTTCTGTCCAGCTCAGAAACTTCCTGTATCTACTTCAAACTGTGAGTCTGAAGATCAGCTTTCAACTTTGGTTTGTCGAAAAAAATAAAGCAGAAATGAAAAATCTTTTTGGATTTTGAATAAAGTTTCTAGACTAGAATGCTAAACAGAAATAAAATGCAGTAAATGTAAACTATTTACAAACATATTTTGGTGAGCGTGTTAGGAAATCATATCAGCTACCGACAAGTCACAAGTACTGTTAAGCTTTGATTTCATATTCAGAATTAAACAATTCGCTTAGATTACCGATATACTAATCCACTTAAGTTCTCACACAAATTTCAATCTGTTCAGGATACGAATTTAGTGTTTTAGAGACTTAGCTTATACGCATGTACCACCTCAGAATATACTCCCGTATCCAGACTACTATATTCAGTCTTACAGGTGAGTGCACACTAATGGTATCTGTAAGGGGTTAAATGCGAGACCATGAGAGCTCAGGCTATTGCTTTCGCAAAATCAGAGAGATGATGGTTCGACTTTAGGTGGGTCACCCTTGGGGATCTTCTTTTACAACAGCACATGATTAGCATTTTTCAATGTTTCATCATTTTTTTATGCTGAGGGGGGGGGGGGGCTTTAAGATTAAAGCTGTGTAAAGTATTATACGAGGACTAGGCTATTGCTCCCGCAAAATCAGAAGTCCTGCTATAATACCCCAGATATCATCACGTACAAAGACCTAGTATGTCAGAAATAGAGCCTTTCAAACAGGATTTCAGGGGTTACCTATATATCCGAGAGATGTTCCCCATGTAAAAAGCAAGTAATGATTTAGGTTTATATCCTGAACAAACTTACTAAATGTGTAAAAACCTACCAGCATATCATCAGCGAGACTGTTTAACACTTTTAAACTTTCCATATCTTTAGCATACTGCAACTGTCTAGCTGATGTACTATCATTTTCCCTTTATACACAAGCTCTTTTTCGGTTTTCTATTGTTTTTGGATTTTGAAATATCTCATGTTTTTGAGTTTTTGATTTTTTTACTGTTTTTGTATTTTCTGAAAAAATAACCTACCTCCCCCTAAATACCAAAACAAGTAAAAAATCGACAAACCATAGCAGATTGGTTTTCGACATCATCTACAGTGGTACCTTCATCTACACCAAGAATCTCCTCCGACACCGATAAAAGCTTCATACCGTTCAGTTTTAAAAGATATTGAAAACGAATTTTATCAAACGCTTTGGTATGTAAATCAGCTTTTTGTTCGTCAGTGTGGATTTTCTCAATTCGTATCAACTTCTTCTCGAAACAATCTCGGATGAAATGATGACGAATTTCAATATGTTTTGTTTTAGCATGATGAACAGGATTTTTTGTTATGTTTATAGCTGCCTCATTATCAACTAAGATAGGGGTGTTAAGAAATTGCAAACCGTAGTCTCGCATCTGTTGCTGGATCTACAATATCTGAGAGCAGCAGCTGCTAGCAGATACATATTAGGATTCACATGTGGATAAAGCGACAGAGGTCTGCTTCTTACATTGCCAGGTGACCAATTGTGATCCAAAAAACTGGCATCCCGCAGTTGTTAACTTAGCGTTAACTTTGCAGCATCCGAAATCGGAATCAGAATACCCTTCGAGCGTGAAATCGCCTTCTCTTGGATACCACAACCCCAGTGATAGAGTTCCTTTCAGGTAGCGCAATATCCGTTTCACAATCACCATATGCGAAGCTCTGGGGCTTGACTGAAACCGCGCTGCGAGGCAGGTTGGATACATGATATCGGGTCTTGAAGCTGTTAAATACATTAGCGATCGGATCATGGAGCGATACATCGTTTCATCCACCTTCTCTCCGGTGAGATCAGGATTTATTCCATGGTTCGTCGCTAATGGGGTGGAAGCTGGAATAGACCCGGACATCCCAAATTTCTCTAAGATATCATGAACATACTTCGTCTGATGTATGAAAATTCCCTCGGGCAGTTGATCAACCTGAAGCCCCAAGAAGAATTTCATTTCACCCATCGATGACATTTCAAACTTTTGCTTCATAACTCTTTCAAAATCTTTGCACAGATCTTCATTTGTTGACCCAAATATGATGTCATCCACATATATCTGAACTATCAGAAGATGTCCGTCGACTTCTTTGGTGAAGAGAGTGGCATCCACTTTTCCACGGATGAAGCTGTTGGCAAGCAGATGTTGAGACAATGTCTCGTACCAGGCTCTCGAGGCCTGGTGTAAACCATACAACGCTTTATCCAGTAAATAGACCTTGTCTTTGTGGATTGGGTCGGTGAAGCCCGGTGGCTATCCGATATATACCTCCTCTTTTACCTTCCCGTAGAGAAAAGCCGATTTAACATCTAGCTGAAAAACTTTAAATCCTTTCCAAGATGCAAATGCTAGGAAGATTCTAATCGCTTCAAGTCTAGCAACGGGAGCATATACTTCGGTGAAATCTATACCCTCCTACTGACTAAAGCCCTGGACTACGAGTCGAGCTTTGTTACGAATAATAACCCCTCGATCGTCTCTTTTTCACTTAAACACCCACTTGGTGTTTATCTTCCCGTGACCATCAGGCAAGTCTACCAATTTCCACACTCCCAACTTCTCAAACTGACTCAGCTCCTATTGCATCGCGTTGACCCAAGAATCTTTAGTTAGTGCTTCTTTATATGTTCTCGGCTCAATCTGCGAAATAAAATAACTAAGTGAAAACTCTGTTTGTAAAGAAGCAACTGTAGAATAAAAACAAGTAAGGCCTTGGTCAATTTGTCGTCTAGTGCGGACGCCTGATTGTAATTATCCAATAATCAGCTCTTCTGGATGGTACGAAAGAGTTCTCGGCATCACCTCGCCTGGAACATCTACCTCGCCTTCCAAATTTGTGACATTCTGATTTGCACCTTGTTCACTGACTGGAATTGTTTGACTTGAAATCTGGATTTGCTCCCCCTCAGAATCTGAATCACCATGATCGAATATTGGCCTATCATCAGATTCTAGATTATCGCTGACTGCCGTCTGATTATCAGGAGCATGGTCACGTTCTGAAGATGATGGAGTTTGCTGAATATTACCATGTTCTCCAGCATTACTAGGACCGGCTTCATCGTCATTGGAAGTTTGATATTGACGTCTAGATGACTCAGCTGGGAATCTTTCTTGTGATGCTTCATATTCTCTCAGAATGTCCAACTCGTCAAAGAAATCTGGTTCTTCTTCTATGTCGAATGAATCCCACAGAGTATCGTAATTGAAACGCCATGAGTCACCGGGATTCTGAGGTGGCATCGTATAACTTTGACACTCAACATTATGTGCTTCGATGATCCGCTTCAAGCTTGGAACAAAGACTCTTTTCAATGGACTTGCATAACCCACAAAAATTCCTTCGATGCTCTTTGGACCAAATTTACCATAAGTTTCTAGAACAGTGTAGGGAGACCCGAACGGTTCCGAATACTTCAGGTTCGGTTTGCGGTTGTTTATCAGCTCGAAACACGTCTTGTTGAATTTCTTTACCGTAAGAACCCGGTTGAGTGTATAGCAAGCGGCTGACACTGCTTCTGCCCAAAAGTTGACAGGTAGTTTGGAATCAGCAAGCATCGTCCTGGCCGTTTCTATCAGCGTCCTATTTTTCCTTTCTACTACTCCATTTTGCTGTGGAGTATAAGGCGCGCTGAATTCTTGCAGTATACCTCTTTCATCACAATATTCTTCCATCTTGTTATTCTTAAACTCTGTACCGTTGTCACTTCTTAATCTTCTGATGCGGGTACGGTACAAATTTTCAATCTTCCTGAAAAGTGTCATCAAACTTTCAAATGTCTCATCTTTTGTCTTCAGAAACATTACCCACGAAAATCTCGAGTAGTCGTTTGTGACTACTAGACAGTAGAGATCACCAGTTATGCTTTTGACGTTCACCGGACCAAAAAGATCCATGTGAAGTCTCTCCAATGGCCTCGAGATCGAGTTTTCCTTCTTCCCAGGGTGAGATTTCTTTCGCTGTTTGCCTTTGACACAACTAATGCACTCCCCCTCAAGATGGAAACCTTTTAAATGAACACCAGTTACTAAGTCGTTATGCACCAGGTGATTCATTTTTCGCAGGTGAATGTAGCCCATCTTTCGATGCCACAATTGCGATTCTTTTTCCGTTGCTCGTGACATGAAGCAGTAAGCCTGACCCATGGTAGTAGTGGCTATGCTCATATCCAACACGTACAGATCATTGACTCTAGGTGCTCTCATGATAACCCATTCTTTGGGAACAACAAACCCTGGTTTCAGAATCAAACATTCCTTATCCGTAAAGTGCGTTGAATACATGCGATCACAGATCTGAGAAATGCTCAGAAGATTGTTTTCAAGCTCGACGATGTAGTTTACTCTTTCAAACGTGACAATACCATTAGATAGAGTTCCTTCACCAACTATTCGACTACCTTGATTACCTGCAAATCCCACATATCCTCCATTAAACCCTCGAACATCGTACAGTAGGGTTTTCTTCCCTGTCATGTACCGAGAAGCTCCGCTATCCATAATCCAACGTGAAACGGATCTTGGAAGCTCCTGCACATATCACAAACACTTAGTTAGATTTTGATGCCACCCAAGCCTTTTTTGACTCAGGTAGCTTGGCATTGAGGTGAGTTTTTGCAGTGTAAAGTGGCGGAAAATTTTTGTCATTCATCTTTAAGCTCTCTTCAGACCCAATCTCAACCTCTTTGTATAAAAAGAAAGAGTTAAATGCTTGGTTGGTCCCTGTGGTTTGTAAAAATTGCACACTTGGTCCCAATGCTTTACTAATTACACTCGTGGTCTTGGAACTTGTCAAAAGTGCACTCGGTTGGTCCCCAGCCCTAACATCAGTTAAATTTCTCAGTTAAGTTCATGTTAAATGACCAAAATACCCTCTGCTTATTAACTCTCTAAAAATCCTTCAACATCTTCATCACCATCTCTGCTCTCTCTCTCTCTCTAAAAATCCATCAACATCTTCATCACCATCTCTGCTCTCTCTCTCTCTAAAAATCCTTCAACATCTTCATCACCATCTTCATCACCATCTCCCTGAACTCTCACCCGTCGGACCAAATTACCCACAAAAGATCACTTATTATTACCATGAATTCAAAAATCAAATCTGCAAACATCAAAAATCAAATCTGCAACATTAAACCCGTCGGACCTGCAACCTCAAACCCCAATACGTATCAGATCTGCAAACTCAAACAAACCCCTTCCCTTCCATCGCCAGCCAATAATAAAACCTGCAACCTCAAACCCATCGGGTCGGAGACCTACAATTCCGAATCAGATCTCGTTTAAATCCACTTCAAAGGTTGCGCGTGGCGAGAGCTAAGGTGTCGGCCGGAAAGGCGGAGGCACGGGGAACTGTGAGAGGATGATTGTGGTGATGGTGGGTGTTCAGTGGTGGTGGTGTTTAAGAAGAGAGAGAGAGATCTGGTAGAGAGATGAGAGGGAGAAAGAGGGGCGGAGGTGACAGGGTGAGAAGATGATGGTGATGAAGATGATTATTATTATTATTATTATTATTATTATTATTATTATTATTATTATTATTATTATTATTATTATTATCATCGGAATCAACGACTTCAAGCGGCTGATTGGTCTTGTTCTGGTGGCTAACGAAGAACAACTTGCCCAATTTCGGAATCAAGTCCATTTCAGAAAGGGAAATCCTGGGGTGGGCTGGTTGAAACCCTAGATTGAAGCAGGTGAAATTGAGGGGGGACACATGGGGGTTTCTAGCGACAGGGAAGATGCTATAATTAGAGTTTAACAGTGGTGTTTGGACGGTGTGTGGTGGAGGTTGCAGCAGGGAAGAAGCTATAATTAGAGTTTTTTTGTTAAGAGTTAAATGCTTGGATGGTGATGAAGATGATGCAGGTTGTGGTGGGTTTATGAAGAAAGCAGCTCTTGCAAGACTAAGTGCTGTGAACAGGAGCTTGAAGGTTTCAAAGTCTGGTGTTAAGAAGAAGAACAGACAGGCTTCAAGGGTTTATGGTAGGAAATGAAAAGGAAATGTATCAGTGTTGGTGGTGAGCTGAAATCTATTTTTCATGAATTTTTGTCTAGACTTTTTTAATCAACTTCATGTTTGTCTTTGTGTTTCAATGTTGAAAGTCAAAGATGGTTGTTTTATTGTTTCAGTATTTGCAGAATATTAGATTTTGGTTTGGTGCTTCTTACAAAAAAAAAAGTTAATAAGCAGAGGGTATTTTGGTCATTTAACATGAACTTAACTGAGAAATTTAACTGATGTTAGGGCTGGGGACCAACCGAGTGCACTTTTAACAAGTTCCGGGACCACGAGTGTAATTAGTAAAGCATTGGGACCAAGTGTGCAATTTTTGCAAACCACAGGGACCAACCAAGCATTTAACTCAAAAAGAAATCATTTTTAGGAGGTTGACCAGATGATTGGTCTTTCTTTGGTACATCCTTCTTTTTAGAAGTAGTAGACTTTTGTTTTTCAAGTTTCTCATAGTAATCCAAAGGTACATACATCTTCTCAGTTAAAGATGATGATTTTGCAGTCTCAGACACCTTTGGTTTTGGAGAACTTTCTTTCTTTACTTCAGATTTTGGCTTCCAAGTTTGTTGAGACGAAGCAACCCGTTTGTAAAATTTATCAATTTTAGTTACCACATTCTTTATGGGTTCAATTTTGATTTTGATGTTTTCATTTTTCAAAACTTTCTTCTCAACAATCATTGGAGCTTTGCCTTTTGCATCAACTTTTTTTTTCGGACTCTCAACAACTTCAAACTTAGGCTTTAAGTTGGTGCACTTTCGTGCAATATATCCAACTTTGTTGCACTTGAAGCATATACGGGTATCAACTTCCCGACTTGTGCCTTCGGTCTGAGGCTGTGAGGCCTTCTTTTCAAAGAACTCTTCATTTAATTTTGAAAAAAATTCAGATTCTTGCTCGAAAAGTGAGCTTGAACTTGAATTCTTCACAAACACCTTTTTCTCAACAAAATTTTTGTTTTGAAAGTTCCTTCTTTGATAATTCTTACCACCCTGATATCCACCCGACCATTTATTTTGATTGTTGTTAGAAAATCGTGGTAGAACAGCAGGTTTTTTGTAGTAAGCTTTATCTTTTTCAAAGTTTAATTGCATTTTGGAACGTTTCAAACCTTCGATTTCAGACACATCAATCTCAACCAACTTGAACACATTTTTCAACTTGTCAATATTCACATTTTCCAAAGGAAATTCAAGATCCGAATACAACTTATCTGATCCTGACATCTTGTACATCACAAGATTAGGTTCTTCACTTAAGTTGTTTTTGAATGTTGATTTCGGAATATAATTGTCCAAAAAGCATTCTTCATCCTCAGTTGAGTCACTTTCAGATTTCAAAACATTTTCAACCATACTTTTAACAACTTCGGACTGAACACTGTCTTCATCGGATGATGAAGTGAATGTGACATCGATTGATTCTGGAAGTTTAACCTCATTTGTTTCATTATCATTAACCAATCCGGACTTTTTCTTTGAAAAATTATTTAATACTGGCGGTGGAACCTGATGATACCCAACCCCAGTTCCGTCCGAATAAACATCTTCGCCAGCTTTGTTCTTCCTGATTGGTTTAGGAACGATATGTTGAAGAACAAAACTTGCGGAGTTGTAACTGTTGAGTTTCAGATTGATGCGCTCATTTTCAATCTTAGCTTCCTGAAACTGAAGCTTCAGATTTGCAATCTCATCCAACTGTTGGTTGATTTGCTTTTCTTTCGACTGAAGTACTCCTAACAGTTGAAAGTTTTCTTTGGTTGTTTTATCGTTTCTTTCATCAGAATCTTTTGTTGTTCTTTTTAGCTTCTCGTAATTTTCAGAAAGTTGACGGTTTTCATGAATTAACTTTTCATTTTCTTTCCTGATTCGTTCTACGTCAATTTTATCTTTTTCAAGTTTATCAGTTAATTCTTTTATTCGTTCATTTGAAGCTTTTACCAATTTGTCATGACTTAAAATCTGATTTTCAACTTCTTTGACTCTTTCTGTCAGTTCTTCAGTCTTTTTACCACTGAGGTAAGCATGTGTGCTACAAACCTTGCAGTCTTTCATGCAATTTTTGCAGTCACTTTCAATTTTGGCTTTATCAGTCTTACCTGACTCATTTGTTGAATCATTAGAACTGACCTTGCTCTTTAACTCAGTTCCAGACTTAGAATCTACCTCTAACTCTTTCGCTGCAAGAACTTTATCAGCCATTTTCTTCAGATTTTCTACTGTGAACTCTTTGTCATGTCGATTATCCCATCATCGACCTTTTTCGACTGTAGCTCCTTTTCTTTCTCTTCTTCTTCTTCTTCACTTCCCCACCACATTCTTTGTCTTGCTTCTTCCTCTTCTGTTATTTGCTCGATAAGAGTCTCGACAAGAATTGTTGATGGTTCCACAAGTATATTTCCCTTAGGATCCAAATAGCATTCTCTGTCAGCGTCCCATCTCTTTGCACTTTTTGCCTTTTTCCATGCACGATAATGTCTGTCTTTCATGGTTTGGGCTAACATCTTCCTGTTGACATATTTTACTTCTTCTGTTCGGGTATCTTTGAAAGGAATAATTTTTGTCATAAAGGCATAACCCACTGCATCTTCTTCCGGTAACAAATCACTCCAATCAAATCCCTCATCATCATGGATAACCACTAATGCTCTTAACTTTTCTTTGGGATTTTCTTCTATCTGTTTCATTCGTGGAGGTTCGGATTTATTTTGATGATAGATGGCTCTTTTATAATAGTCTTCACGGAATGGGTTGGCTGTTTCATCATCAGCTGCATTTCGACATTCTCGTTTAAAATGCCCCTTTTGCTTGCATTTAAAGCATGTAACCTTCGATTTATCAAAACCTAGCTTTGTTGAAGGTCCACCAATGGAATGTCTGCCTGTTATCTCCATGAATCTCTGAGCCCTTTTGACCGCACTCGCCATACACCATCTAATATCAATCAACTCCATCTCTTCAGGGTCGATTTGATCATAATCTTCCTTGGTGAGGTTGGTGTTTCCGATCTTTCCAGCAACAAGGCTCTCATATGATTCCAAGACGGATGCCAAAAACACTATTTGCTGCTTGGCTGCTTCTTCACTGAAGTTTTATGCATTGTTGAGGTCTACAGCAATATTGCACTAGAACATGTTTTTCAGAACCGATTGTTGTTGTTGACTTGGAGCAGTTGAAGATGATCCTCCATGATAACCACTGCTTGGACTTTCTTGATTTGACATGTTTGAGTTTTCTGCTGAGAATGCAGTCTTCGGTGACACAGTTTTTGGGATCATACTTCCCCGATAATATAAATCAACATTCTGTTGATATGAGGAATTGTTGACTTTGTTCGTCTTCTGATTTCCAATTCATGACTCTTTAATCTTTCGATTAGTAAATCAACTGTCAGATCAGTCGACTTTACTGTGTTCTTCAACATTAAAGCAAAATACTGCCAATCTTTCTCATCAGGCAGTGAATCAAACAACTTATCAACCAATTCTTCCTGTGAATACACAATTTCATATCTTGCAAGTTCCATCTTTAAGTGACCGAATCTTTCTATCATCTTTGACACAGACTCATTTTTCATACACCCAAACAGATCGAATTCTTTTTTCAACATTTTTTTTCTTATTTTTAACAATTTCGGCACCACCCACCCACACACTTCATCTTTAATTTTTCCCATAAATCTCTGGAATCTTTGTAGTCGATTAATGATATAATGTCATCCCTCACTGATTGATGTAGTAAGGCGATGCATTTCTGTTCTGCCACGAACCTTTCTTGTTCAGTATCATTTAAATTTTCAAAGTCAGTTCTTCCGATGTTAAAACCATTTCTCATACTCTTCCAACTTAGATATGCGAATGCTTTCAGCCATTCCTCAAACCTACTTGCCCGTCTGTTGTATTCCTCTATCGCCATTAGCTTGGGCGGTTTGTTGTAGTTGCCATAGGCGTTATCAACACTCAAAGAATCAGCAATGGTTTTTCTATGGTTCGGATTTGGTGCTGAGGTGTTCGTGTTGTCTGATGTGGTCTCTCCTGTGCTGCTAGTGTAAGCAAATACATCACTAAATGGATTCAGAAAATCATCACCCATCTTTAAGTACCTGAAACAATTTGTTAGGACCTGTTTTGACTCCGAAACGATTGCGAAACGAATGTGTGACGTGCGAAATCCGTACACGAACGTGACTGAACACACGAGAACGTAATATAAACGGTGATTCTATTGATTGATGTGAAAACGTACAGCACCTGAATCACGTACACGGAACTTTCTCTCTCTAGACTTTCTCTCTCTAGGTCTAGATCTCCAAAGCTCCAAAATGCCAAAAGTAGCAAAAGTTCTTGGGATTGAACCCTATCAAAGGAACAGATAATTAAAGCCAAAACTGGATCAGGACAGTGGATCCATAATAAGCAGATGTTGTGTTACAAGTCTCTCCCCTTGAAAGTGGTTTCAACATCTGCTGACCTCCTATCTACTGATCGTTACAACTGCTGACCTCTAACTACTGATCAAGTCAAAGACTAAAGCCCTGCTGTTCAATCTACTGCTATGAGTCAAGGATTGCTGGTAGTTATCAAGTACTGCTGAAATCACAACAGTGGAAGGACCAGCAGTAGTTTAGTTTAATTAAGTAATGTATTGTAAAGCAGTTGTTAGCTTAAGCAGTGTTTGTATAGATCAGTTGTTAGAAGTTGTTAGGAGGTTAGATGTCACTTTCATGGTGACGTCAGCATTGATGCCTCAGTGGTTTGTCCGTGCCTATAAATAGAACAGTACCATGCACTGTTCTATTAGCTCTTCACAAAATCTTCTTCCTGCACGAACAAACACTGTGAGCTCAGGCTGAGGGGGAGTTTGTATTCATATATGCATTGTAATCGTTATTGAAATAAATTCAATCTTTCGGTTCTTTGTTGAAAATGTTTGATTAAAGCAAATCTCCTGTTTGATTGTGTGCAAAGTTTGTTTCCATCTTAAATTCCACTGCACAACTCATCCATCTTCATCTTATTTCAAACATAAAACACAATCAAAACCAAACTCAGATCCTAACAATTGGTATCAGAGCTTGGACAGTCAAATTTGATTTAACAATCATTTTGACGTAAATAGTTCAGCTCAAAATCGTTGATACTGATATTTGTTCGTTTCGTTGAAAAATAGAGCAAGGTTTAATCACCATCAAAGTTGATTAATCAGTGCCTGTAAAACAACCAGGATGACATCACAATCATAAGATGATAAGAATAACATCGGCTCTCTTTTCAAACCACCCATGCTTAAACGTAATGAATACAACATCTGTGAGAGAAGGATGGGTCATATCCTTGCTCAACAAAATACCGGGTGTTGGAGATCAGTTGTTTTTGCTCCTCATGTTCCAATGGTGCCAAGTGCCGAGGATCCAAAGAAATTCGAACCTAAAAGTTATGAAAACTATACTGAAACTGATTTTCAAAAGTTCGAACTGGATGCCAAAGCATTTAACATCATAGCATCTGCATTACCCAATGAGATCTATGCTGGACTGTTACATTGTAACAGTGCCAAAGAGCTATGGGATGCACTAAAGGAACAGTTTGGGGGAACAGAAGAAGTTATTGAAAACAATAGGGAAATTCTGAATCAGCAGTATGAAACATTTTGTCACATCAAGGGTGAATCATTGACCCAACAGTTTGAACGTTTCAGTTGTCTCATTAGTGAGCTAAGACTTGTTAAAGTTAAATTTCCAAAATCAACACAAAATAGTAGGTTTCTTAGATTACTACCTGAAAAATGGGACACAATTGCTTTTGTGACTAGAAATTCTGCTGAGTTCAAAGACCTGACACTGACCCAACTTCATGGTAGACTCCTGACCTATGAAAGGGAGTTAAACCAGAAAAAGAAGTTGCAAGAGTCTGGCAAAGTTACAGATGACTATTCATTTGGTAACACAGCTCTTCTGGGTCAAGAAGAGTCTGGCAGCAGTAAGGATCAGAGTTATGATCATTTCATTGACATAACTGCTGGAGGTAATTTCAACTCTGATCCTCACTCATCCAACTTTGCTTTCACAGCAAATGGAGAAAGCCAGATCTCAGATAACTTGTGCTTTGAAATCAATGACTTACACTTGATCCCACTGACTTAGAAAAAATGGACATTCTGCATCAATTGGCTTTGCTTAGTGTAAGAACAAGCAAATTCTACAAAAGAACAGGGAGAAAATTCCCAGGGTTACATGGGAATTTAAAAGTGGGGTTGGATAAGTAAAAAATTAAGTGCTATAAGTGCAATAGGCTAGGTCATTTTGCTAGGGAATGCAGGAGTCAAACCACTGGTCCTATAATCACTCATCCCAGCTCAAACTGTTAGGATCTGAGTTTGGTTTTGATTGTGTTTTACGTTTGAATTAAGATGAAGATGGATGAGTTGTACAACGGAATTAAGATGGAAACAAACTTTGCACACAATCAAACGAGAGAATTGCTTTAATCAAACATTTTCCACAAAGAATCGAAAGATTGAATTTATTTCAATAACGATTACAATGCAATGTATGAATACAAACTCCCCCTCAGCCTGAGCTCACAGTGTTTGTTCGTGCAGGAAGAAGATTTTGCAAAGAGCTAATAGAACAGTACAGAGCACTGTTCTATTTATAGGCACGAGCAAACCACTGAAACATCTTAGCTGACGTCACCATGAAAGTGAGATCTAACCTCCTAACAAACACTAACCTCTAATCTATACAACCTCTGCTATGCTAACTACTGTTATTACATTTCATTACATTAAGACATCTAAACTACTGCTGCATCCTTCCACTGATGTAAACCCAGCAGTACTTGTCATGATCAGCAGAGCTTGACTCAAGGCAGTAGATTGAACAGCAGAGCTTTAGTCTTCCATCAGGATTTTACTTGATCAACAGTTTGTAGGTCAGCAGTTTGTACGATCAGTAGATAGGAGGTCAGCAGATGTTGAAACCACTTTCAAGGGGAGAGACTTGTATGCATAACATCTGCTTATTCTGGATCCACAGCTCTGATCCAGTTTTGGCTTTAATTATCTGTTCCTTTGATAGGGTTCAATCCCAACAATCTCCCCCTGGAACAGATAATGCCAAAACCCTTCATTATTGTGGAACTTTATTGCCTCATCAACAGTTCCCTTATCTGACCTTTAAGTTGTAACTCAAAGTCTAGGGCATCTGTGTCATCTTCATCCCTACTAAGTGGAAGATCAAGGAGATCCTGCATATCTTCAAGACTTAGGCCAAGTGCTTGTTCCCTTGATATTTTCTTCACTTCTCCACTACACCTGAACATAGTCAGTACATGGGTCTGTTTGTCAGTTTCCCACTTTAGTACTTTTGAGCCTGGTGGGTTTCTTAGGAGATTTTTATTGGATGAGGTGTTTGGAGATGCCGGCCTATTGATGACTGTCTGAGCAGTACTTGCAGGTTGATTCAGGCCAAGAGTATCAGCTATCATCTGCTTAATGCCTTCTTTTACAAGCTCATCTCCTGCCATTAATTCTGCCACTGTTTCAGTAACCAGCTGTTTTTATTGCTTTCTTTTGTAGATAGCTGCACCAGCTGGAGCAGTAGCTCTCCTGATTTGCAGCTTTGATGGTCTCTTTGAAACCTCTGCTTTAGGATAGTCAGGCTTTTGTGGAGCAGTAAGATCTGTCTTTCTTAATTTCTCCAAGCTTTTGTAAGTAGCCCTGACTCTATCTTCTTTCCATCTCAATACTTGATTCAAAGACCCATAATCAGCAGCAGCTAATTCCTCTTTCATTCTTCTCAGCTCTACCTTTTTATCAGGTACATTCTTTTTGAACTTTGCCCAATCTGGAGGAGTATGTTTCACTTTATTCTTGATCATGTCTTGAATCCTGGCTGCTTCACTTTCCAGCTCAGGAATGGTCCAGTCCTTATACATGTGTTTTTCTCCTTTGTATTTCTTGTGGGCCATGATGTTTTCAACATAATCTTTTCTCAGGGATTCATCTACCTTTTCTGATACTTGCTGGCACACATTCTTTGCAAATTGTTCCAAAGATCTGACTTGTGTGAGCAAGTATTGATAGTTCTGCTGAATTTCTCTATCAAATTTCCCTTGTGAATTTCTTTTTGAGATATCCTCTGCTTGTTTAGCTTTGACTTTCAGGTATTCTTCAATATTATTTGGCCTTGGATATCCTTCAACAGATGGCAAACTCCTTTTAGCAGGATCATCCTCATAGTAAAAAGATTTTATTTCTTCTCTGACTGCTATGAGTTCAAGAGGAAATTTAACACCTGCAGGAGCTAAGGGCTTTTGAATTTGAGCTGATGAGAGAGGAACAGGTTTGGGTATTGTAACAAGTGATAGAGATTTTGAAGATGTTAGTGGTGGTGATGGTGAATCATCATCTGGTATGAAAATCCTTCTCCTTTTTATTGTAGGAGAGGCAGATGATGTTTTGGGTGGATCAGTGGTGGTGATTTGAGTGGCAGTGATTTGTGATTGACTAACAGCTGTTGAAACAACTAGTGTTTCAACCACTGTTGTCATTACAACAGATGTTGTAACATCTGCTGTCTTCTGCTTTTTGGCAGGAGGCGATGGTGGTGATGTTGTTTTTGGTGGTGATGATGGTGGTGGTAAGACAGTGGTTGTGGTGTGTGTTGAAGTGGTGTGTGTTGAAGTGATAGCAGATGTTGAAACAACTGGAGTACCATCAGATGTTGATACAGCAGGAGTTACAACAACTGTTTGGGTGGAGGTTTGATGTTGGGGGCTTTTGGATGGTGGTTTTGGAGTATGCTTTGTGAGTCTGGATGGTGTGGACTTGGGTTCCCTCACTTTTCTAGTGAGATTTCTTTTTGGCACAGGATTTTTAACATCCTTTGACTCATAACAACCCTGCGCATACAGCTCCATGTAAGCTCTTTTCTCCTCATTCCACCTTGACATATCCTTTGCCTCTCTGTCCCTTTTTACACTTGCTATAGCTTCATCAAGTGCATTTTGGGTAACATCAACCTTTTTGCTACCATATGGCAAAGGAATTTTTCTGGTCATAGCATCCCTTTCTGGTTCAATGTAAAGACCATCATCTATTCCCTTCTTTTTCCACTCCTGAATTTTCTCCCCCTTTTTGGCATTATCTGGGGGTAATTGATCAATAAAGAGAATATGTCTGCTTGTGTGTTCTGGAACCTAGACACCATTGTGTTTCTCAGCTCTTGTACATGTATTGCATGTTGCTGATCAGCCATTTGTTTTTGTTGTTGGAGAAAAGGTTGAAATAGATTCCAGAGCTCATTTACAGCAGGTGCTTGTGGTGGAGCAGGTGCTTGAGGTGGAACAACAGTGGATTGCATCTTTTGTACTTTCAACAACTGTTGTAGCATGTCTTTGATATCTGCAACAACTGTATCCAGTTTGTCAACTCGTTCCGTCAAATCCAGATATTTTAAACCATCACCCAATTTAATAGGATCATCTGATTTCCCACTAGCAGTGGTTTTATCAGTGGTTGAGGTAGGGAGTGTACTCCAAACATTAACCACTGATGCCCCTTTTTCTTGGTACTGGGGTCTTCTTCCTTCAACACTTGACAGCCTTTTGATGTTGCCAGTGGTCAAAACAAATCCACTGGTGGATGTCAGAGGTGCTATGGAAGGAATTGCCTCCAAGGAAGTCTTATTGATGTAACCATTATCCAAATGCAAACCAGTGGGTTCAGCACTTGTAGTGGCTGCTTCACTTGGATTACCACCAAGAGTTACTTGTAACTCAAGGGGTGTAACCTCCCCAGGTTATGTTGGTGGGTTAGCAAAGATTGATACATCAGGCCCAGTCATTTGTTGAGGCATGTTCTCATTGATAGGTGATTGAGAAGGACTGGTTTGTGTCTGGTTCAAATCAATTGCATCCAACAAAAGTTTAGTTGGTGGGGGAATTGTGGATGTGAGGTTCGGTGTAGAAAGAGAATTTGCCCCGGGCATTGGGTTCTGGATGATGGAAGCAAGTGATTCCAGAGCATCATATTGTGGTGTCCCTATATGTACAACCTGTTCTTTTTGAGAAGAAGCAGGAGGAGTTTCTGTTATGGGTTGAGATATTTGTACCAACTGCTGTGAGGAAGAAGCAGCAGTGGTTTCTTGTGACTTTTGTTTTGTCACTGGCAGTTGCTATGGTATCTCATCCTCCAGAGTTGCCTTTTTGATATGTTTGGGGGATTTTTGAGTTTTCTTTTTGTTTGGCTTTTTGGTGATTAAAGGTGTGGGTTTCAAAGCAGTTGTTTTGCTACTTTGATCACCTTGAGCAGTGGGCTCAGCAGCAGATACCTGAGGAGCAGTGGTAGCTGCTAAATTCTGCTCAGGCACCTCTGCTTATGTTTTGCAAGGTGTTGACATTCTTGTAAAAGTTTCAGCAGTTAAGCTGTGCATTTGAAGAGATTCACCTTGTTTTATTGCAGAAGCATCAGTCTTACCAAGTTTCTTTTCAAAATAATAACTTAGAAATCTTGGAAACAGTAAGAATGCCTTTGTTTCAACATTTTTAACCAAATCATTAAAGATTACCTGAGAATAGTTAAAATTTTCTTTTTGAAGAATAGCATACCCCAGGTTTTGAATCTTTAAAGGTATTTCATTAAAAGCAGTGGTTTTGTTTGAAACACACATTAGGAGGGTATGAAATAAAAACCTTGTTGCAGAAGGGAAGAAACCTTTTTGTAAGGTATCCTTCTTCATCATTGTATCTGCATACCCTCTTTCAATGAAGTCAATTTTTAACTTGTTTTTAGGGAAATAAGTTATACCTTTCTGATCGTCGAGTTGAAAGACCTCCGAGATGGATTGTGGTGTAATCTTGACAGCTTTACCCTTTAGAGAAGAGTTAATGGCTATGACAGTCTCACCTTGTGTGTCAAGGGTTACATTTTTCCAGAACTCTCTTTGGGTCGCCAAGTAAATTGGTGCATCTGCTGTTAACAAAGTTTTATACTTTGATGCAGACATGATATCAATGATGGAGTCGAAAACATTAGTGGTGCCGGGTTTTGTGAGAAGACCCAGAAGGTTGTAAGACGGTTTGTGTGGAATTTCAGTGGGTTTTGCCTTTTGAGAGGCCTCTTTTGAAGATGATTTGGAAGTGGGTTTTGCAGATGAATTCGATTTTGTCATTTTGGAGATGATGATCGAAGAAGGTTGTGAAGGAATTTGAGGAAAAACTGCTTTGAGAAGAGAATTTTTATGAATTCAATTCGACAGTAAAACCCTGTTTGGGGTTTTGAAAGAGGTTTTATGGAGAAAAAGCGAATGCTGACGTGGCAGAGGTTACAAAAGGACTGACCACTGTGTACGGCTCACATGCCAACCCCTGATGAAATGAAGGACAGTACTTTTATGAAAGTTACTGATGAAAAGCAGTGGTTACAACGGTAACAAATGGAAGCAGTAGATGATTTTCACTATCAGTGGATAGCATATCAGTGGATAGAACACTAATTTTGAGCATTAGTGCTTATCAGGAAAATGAGAGAACAGGGGTTGACTTTCAGCAGTGGACAGACTTTGAAGTAGAGCAGACTTTTGAACAATCAGTGGTTATGGCAGACTTTTAAGGATTTTAATGAAAACTTCATTTTTAGCTATTTTTAAGGATGGATTTTTGATTTTCTGAAAACATTTTAATGCTTTTATTCATAGAAAAACAAGATTTTGCTTGTTATTCCATGTTTAGTATGCCAATCCTAGAGACCAAGCTTTCAAAGGTGGATGTATCTAATGCTTTTGTGAGCACATCTGCTAGCTGGTCTTTAGTTGGAACATGATGCAGAGAAATCAAACCCTTTTCATAGCAATCCCTCACAAAGTGATGTCTGATGTCGATGTGTTTGGTGGTTGTGACAACCCTAAAAAATTACATGTATCTGTATGATTAATTAATGATAATTAAAGTGCTTGATGTCTGTGCTGAATTACTTAACTGCTTTCTGGTTACTGTGTCATACTTACATGTGCTTTTAACATACTAGTCTTGTGCAGAAAATTGACTAAATAATCCTGTATGCTTTCCTAAGTGTTGAGAATTAAAAGTGTTACAAAAAGTTATATAAAAGACACTTTACGAAACAATTAAGCATTTTAACGGAACGATACCCAACCAAACAACCAGACATTACCCGGAACACAAAAATAATAATAAAAACATTGGTACACTTTTTCTGAGCTAGTTATGGTCCCCGAGCACTATAACACATTACATAATACCCGGTACACACTAAACACTAGACATAACATTAAACTCCCACCAATTAACTTATTTACCCACAAATTTACAATTAACCCCCCTCCCCCTTATGTTAGAACCGTCCCCATGGGACCCATTACATGACTTTTATAAATCTTGCAAATCCCCATGTGCTTACCTAGGAGTGTGAAGGTTATGATTGCACTTGCACTCACCATTAGCACATACACTTAGCACCTTTAACTAATCACTTAGTTACCAAATAACTTTCACTTACCCCCCCCCCCATTGCATGAAATCGGTTCACATGTGGCCCCCCTCCACCATACGATTCCCTAATCTCAACCACAAGTTTGAATAAGTCTTCATTCCCCATGCAATCTCTAGTGGGATTATGAAGTGACTTTGTTTGTACTCATGAGGACATAGGACCCAATGGATAACAGAAATTGTGTATTAATAACCACCATCATTTTCCACTTATCAAGACACCACAACAATTCCTTTTCCCCTCAAACAAAGCTTCGGCCGAACACTCCACCATACACACCAACATTTTTTATTTTTGTTCAAGTGTTCTAAGCTCACTACAAGGTGCACCAAGGTGGATCACGAAGTGTGGAGCTTACGGATCGTCAAGGACCTCCCTCGTTTGTCTTTAACCACTCATTTTTCGTCTAGTTTCTTCCCTAGCTTCAAAGCTAGTAGTAAGCTTATTTGATCTTCTCATATTTTATATTTATGGCGGTTAATGGTTATATTATGATGTAACTACAAAAACATTAAAAATCATAAAGATAAGTCTTGAACATAAACTAACTTGTTGATGAAAACTTGATGAAATATAGTTGTTATGAAGTTGTTTTGGTCATGTTGTTGATGTTTTGATGATTACTAGTAACATGATGGTTAGACATCCTATGAAGCTTGTTAAAGTTATTATTAAAAACATGACTAAACAAGTTAGGGATGATTATGTGTGCATAAAATAATCATCCACTAAAGAAGACATGAACTTGAAAGTAGGGTGATTTTTCTAAAGAAAATAATGAACCAAGTAAACTTGAAAATCCAAGTCTTGATGATGATTTTTCTAAACTAACCAAGTTAAAAAGACGGGTTTTGAAGGATCATAACTTTATTTGCATATACATTATTTTTGGTATTAAAAAGAGTATAAGGATGCAAATGAAACATGAAAATATTGTAAATGAGTATTTTTGTAAAATAAGTTCACAAGTTGTGAACATCTAAAAACCCCGAGAGTAAGATTTTAACAAAAATGAACACGCTTTGGAGGGTAACTAAACCCACTAAACACCCCACTAAGTTACTACGCGTTTTTATGAAACACCAAGTTCATGTCGTCATGTAAAGTGCATTATTTTTGCACTTGACTAGTGTAATATTGTTTAGTAGCTTGTTGGTGATTGTTGAATGAATTTTTAAAAGAAAATGATATGCTAGTAAGCATGGACACCTCCATTTACAAAGGAAACTCTGGCGAAATTTTTCTAAAAATCCAACACTTAGAAAATATTTTTCTAGCAAGTGTTACAATTATATTTTTAACCTTGTTTTCAAAATAAACTTCGCCATGATTTTTTTTTACAAAAATACAAAGTGCCGGAGGTTGATTTTATAAATAAAATGGTTAAATATATATTTAGAATATATATTTTATACTAGGACACTTGTGTGAATACTTGTTTATTTTGTGAGATAGTTATATTATTTTAGGGTAAAATAATGTAACTTAACATTATAACTTGACAGTTGAATCGTGTGGTATGTGATAGAAATAACGAGTAAATAAACGTACGTAGGATACGTGTTATGCATGAGAAACTGATTATTATCCGTACCTTATTAGGACGTGCTTGATTCCTGTTTATTAGAGTAATTAATCTAACCGAGCAAACCAAGGTGAGTTCACACACTTTCTAAGGCATGGGATTCCCGGTGGTTTGGGAATGGGTTAAAGAATTAAAACGGAATCTACATATCCTACTTAGGTAGGATATGTACGGCCACCCTCCTTGGGTAGGATGCCAATATTAATCCTGCGTATTCTCTTTGGGGAGAATACGTACGTTCGTCCTCCTTGAGTAGGACAACAACCTTAAAACCAACTAGACAAAACTATATCATGAAGTCCCTCATTTTATATCGACTTAATCGCCGAGGCCAATGGCGAGCGGGTCATTAGTTAATAGCGCTATTAGGTTTAACAAACCTCACACCGTGTCGTCCGAACGGGCGTGTACTAATGGACTATGGCAAACTGTCAGTGATGATAGACACTGATGTAGGGCACAACTATTGTTCGTCAGTTGTCGATATCTTAACGGTATAGTAGTTCACATGGGGAAGCCCCCACTGAATATGGATATGGTTTGGGTAATAAAAGGAACTGGTTAAACATACTTTCAACTATGGGGTAACCCCCACGGCAAATAAGCCAACGAAAGTCAAACCACGTTTTTCAGAAACAACTTAAAACTAATCAACCAGCCGTGAACTCACTCAACTTTGTTGTTGACTCGTTGTTACATGCCTTACAGGTCGTTAATTGTATATGGAGTTTGCACGAGGAAGAAGTCGTTGTGGGATGCGGACTGTTATGTCCCGTACTTAATAATTAAACTTTATAAACTTATGGAACTTGTGCTTTGGGTCTTTAAACTTATGAACTACGAACTTATGTTTTGGACTTACATTTTATGCTTCCGCTGTTAACCTAAAGTCGGTTTACTTTCTTTTGGTCACCAATCGTATTGTGGTTGGTTTTAATTACTTAATTGCGTTATTCAATATGATTGGTGGCTCGATCCTAGTCACGTCGCACCTCCAAGCGGTGATACTCCGCAGGGTGGATTTTGGGTGTGACAGATTGGTATCAGAGCCATTGGTTATAGTGAACTTGGTTTTAAAAAGGGGAAAAGCTTTTGACAAAACCAGACTATAACCTGTACAGTGCTCAACGATCCACAACGACGCTTCGCTCCACGTGCAAGACTCGACACAATAGGTGGTATGATTTATGTTATATTGTCAGTTAGATAGTTCACGATGTGCATTAATTAACGTGATAATTTCTATTTGAACCTTGTGTGCTTACTCTCTACTATCGTCCCACACTTTCGCACTTTCGCGACACTTTTCTCACTTACGTTGCTTTGTTGTGAAGATCATGGGTGGACGTTTGAACATGACTCAAGCCCAGCTGACGGCTCTAATCAACGAACGAGTGGCTGAGGCACTCGTAGCTGTCCCTACTGGAGGTATAACCTGCCATATCAACCCATCTTAGGACGTTTAGATCCTACCTTCGCAAACCAACCCTCGTGCTTAACCTTGTCTTTTATTCTCGCGCAACAGGTCAACATGCTCAGCCTCCTGTGTGCACGTTCAAAACATTCATGGATTGCCGACCTAGTACTTTCAGTGGCATAGAAGGAGCGGTAGGTCTTCTTCACTGGTTCGAGAAGCTCGAGTCTGTTTTTGAGATGTACGAATGCCCTGAAGATCGTAGGGTGAAATATGCTACTGGAACACTTGAAGGTGCTGCGTTAACCTGGTGGAAAGCACAGGTTCAACTACTAGGGCTGGCGGTTGCTAATGCCACCCCATGGAACGGTTTCAAAGAACTGATCAAAGAAGAGTACTGTAGTCGTGACGACATCCACAAGCTGGAGGTGGAATTTTTCAATTTGAAGATGACGGGGTCTGAAATTGAGGCGTATACGAAGAGGTCAAACGAACTGGCCATCTTGTGTCCTACTATGGTAGACCCTCCCATCAAACGTATTGAGCTGTACCTCAAGGGTCTTGTACCAGAGATTCAGAGTCACGTGACTTCAGCTAACCTGGGTACCATTCAGCAAATCATTAAGTTGGCCCATCGTCTCACTGATCAAGCAGTTGAATAGAACAAACTACCCAAGCGTATTAGTGCTACTACTACTAACGCTCCCAATGATAACAAGCGAAAATGGGATGGGAATTCCAGTAAGGGTTCTACTTCAGTTCAGTCTCAGCAGCGAAAAACTGATGACTACCAGAGTCCTGGTCAGCAATCTTCCGGTAGTCAAGGACAGGGTGGATACCGAGGGAACCACCCCAAGTGCAACCGGTGCCACAAGTATCATAGTGGGCAGTGCAACAAGGGCCATTGTCTGAGGTGTAACAAGTTTGTTCATGAAGCAAAGGATTGCAGGAGCGCACGACCAGCAAATCAGAATTGCCAACAACAACAAGAAGCTCCACAGAACCACCAGCAGCAGCAACAGCAGGGCAATAAAGGATGCTTTCAGTGTGGCGCTGAAGGCCACTTTAAGAGGAACTGTCCTCAGTTGAACCAGAACCAGAACAACTACAACCAAGGAAACGGGAACAACAATGGAGGCAATAACGGGGGTAACAATAATGGCAATGGTGCCAGAGGACGTGTTTTTGTGCCAGGTCAGGGTGATGCAAGGAACGATCCCAACGTTGTGATGGGTAAGTTTCTTCTGGACGACTTCTTTGTTACTGTTTTATTTGATTCGGGTGCCGATACTAGTTATGTGTCCTTAAAAGCTAGCCAAATGCTTAAGCGCACTCCAACACTTTTGAACACCAAACACACGGTATAACTAGCAGACGGTAAAAGTCTTGAAGCCACACACATAGTTAAAGGTTGTAACCTTGTCTTAGTTGGTCAGACTTTCTCTATCGATCTTATTCTTATCACACTTGGTAGTTTCGACGTCGTTATTGGGATGGATTGGCTATCTCATCATCAAGCGGAGATTGTTTGCAAGGAGAAAATCGTCCGCATTCCTCGTTCTGGTGAAGAACCTCTCATGATTCATGGCGACAAGAGTGGTGCTGTCGTAGGCATTATCTCTTTCCTTAAGGCCCAGAAGTGTTTGCGAAAGGGCCACACTGCCATTCTAGCACTCGTTACTGACACATCAATGGAAGAGAAGAGAATTGAAGACATTCCTATTGTACGTGACTTTCCCGAGGTATTTCCTGAGGAATTGCCTGGTCTTCCGCCCCATCATCAAGTTGAGTTTCAAATCAAGCTGGCTCCTGGAGCGGCGCCCATAGCTCGAGCACCTTATCGTCTAGCTCCATCAGAACTAGAAGAACTGTCCACGCAATTACAAGAACTCTTAGAGAAGGGTTTTATACGTCCTAGCTCTTCGCCCTGGGGAGCTCCAGTATTATTCGTGAAGAAGAAAGACGGTACCTTCAGAATGTGTATTGACTACCGCGAACTCAACAAGGTGACCGTGAAGAATCGTTATCCTCTTCCTCGCATTGATGACTTGTTCGACCAGTTGCAAGGGTCGAGCTATTACTCTAAAATTGATTTGAGATCGGGATACCATCAGCTGAGAGTCCGAGAGGAGGACATCTCCAAAACAGCATTCAAAACTCGTTACGGCCATTACGAGTTTCTAGTTATGCCTTTCGGATTGACGAATGCACCTGCGGTCTTCATGGATCTCATGAAACGAGTGTGCAAGCCTTACCTGGATAAGTTTGTCATTGTATTCATCGACGATATCCTGATCTATTCGAAGAGTCAGGAGGAACACGAGCAGCATCTACGACTTATGCTGTAACTTCTTCGAGCAGAGCAACTGTATGCTAAATTCTCGAAATGTGACTTCTGGCTTCGCGAAGTCCACTTTCTAGGCCATGTGGTAAACAAGAATGGAATACATGTGGATCCATCCAAGGTTGACTCGATCAAGAACTGGCCTGCACCCCGTACACCAACAGAAATCCGCCAATTCTTGGGTCTGGCAGGATATTACAGAAGGTTTATCAAGGATTTCTCAAAGATTGCGCAACCTCTCACTTCACTGACTCAGAAGGGTGTCACCTATCGTTGGGGTGATGCACAGGAGTCAGCATTCCAGCACTTAAAAGATAGACTTTGTAGCGCACCTATTCTCTCATTGCCTGAAGGCACAGATGATTTTGTTGTTTATTGCGACACTTCCATCCAAGGACTTGGTTGCGTGTTGATGCAACGTGACAAGGTCATTGCCTACGCATCACGCCAACTTAAAGTTCACGAAAGGAACTGCACTACGCACGACTTGGAGCTGGGAGCAGTTGTTTTCGCACTTAAGATATGGAGACACTACCTGTACGGTACCAAATGCACCATTTACACCGATCACAGGAGTCTCGAGCATATCTTCAAGCAAAAGGAATTAAACATGCGACAACGCCGATGGGTCGAACTCTTGAATGATTACGAATATGCGATCAAGTATCATCCGGGCAAAGCCAATGTTGTGGCCGACGCCCTCAGTCGAAAGGATACCATACCTAAGCGTGTACGTGCGTTACAGCTTACCATTCACTCTAACCTTCCCGCTCAAATTCGTGATGCTCAGGTTGAAGCATTGAAAGCAGAAAACATCAGGACTGAGTCCCTGCGAGGGTCAAGGCAGCGGTTAGAACAAAAGGAAGACGGCGCCTACTATGTAACAGGGCGCATCTGGGTCCCACTTTACGGAAACTTACGCGAGCTTGTGATGGATGAAACGCATAAGTCTCGTTACTCAGTACATCCTGGTTCGGATAAGATGAACCACGATCTAAAGACTACGTATTGGTGGCCTGGTATGAAAGCCCACATAGCAACCTACGTTAGCAAATGTTTGACTTGTGCGAGAGTCAAGACCGAATATCAGAAACCATCAGGCCTACTACAACAACCAGAGATCCCGAAATGGAAATGGGAGCAAATTTCCATGGATTTCGTTACTGGCCTGTCTAGATCTCAACACGGAAATGATACCATTTGGGTGATCGTGGATAGACTGACCAAGTCTGCACATTTCCTGGCTATCAAGGAAATGGATAAGTTTTCTACTCTAGCAGACATTTACCTAAAGGAAGTAGTATCAAGGCACGGAGTGCCAACCTCCATCATTTCTGATCGTGACTCACATTTTACATCTGAATTGTGGCAAGCTATGCACAAATCCTTTGGTTCTCGATTAGACATGAGCACGGCATATCATCCACAGACGGATGGGCAATCTGAACGCCCCATCCAAACCCTTGAAGACATGCTTAGGGCACGTGTAATCGACTTCGGTCATGGCTGGGAAAAACATCTCCCGTTAGTGGAGTTTTCGTATAACAACAGCTACCACACCAGTATCTAGGCCGCTCCGTTCGAAGCATTGTACGGACGTAAATGCCAATCACCTATTTGTTGGGCAGAAATTGGTGACAGCCAAATCACAGGCCCAGAACTTGTAGTAGATACAACCTAGAGGATTGCTCAGATACGACAACGAATGGCGGCAGCTTGGGACCGTCAGAAAAGCTATGCGGATAAGCGAAGGAAACCACTCGAGTTCCAGGTTGAGGATCGAGTGCTACTTAAAGTCTCACCTTGGAAAGGTGTAGTTCGTTTTGGCAAACGAGGCAAACTTAATCCGCGGCATGTCAGACCTTTCAAAGTCATTGAGAGAATTGGCAAGGTCGCTTACAAGTTGAATCTACCTGAAGAACTTAGCGGAGTGCATAATCTTTTCCATGTATCGAATCTGAAAAAGTGTCTGTCAGATGAGACCCTCATAGTTCCCCTCAAGGAACTCACTATCGACGACCAGCTGTGATTCGTCGAAGAACCAGTAGAGATTACGGATCGAGATGTTAAGATTCTCAAGCGTACCAGAATACTTCTTGTCCGAGTTCGTTGGGATTCCCATCGTGGCCCAGAGTATACTTGGGAACGAGAAGACCAAATGAAACTCAAGTATCCCTAGTTATTTAAGAAAAGTGCAACCACTACTGAGGCTGAAGCTACTGCAGAATTTCGGGACGAAATTCCAAACCAACGGGGGAATGATGTGACACCCCAGGAAAACTAGGAAACCAATGCAACTTAACTAGCTTCCTCAGTAACCACGTGCTAAATTTCGGGATGAAATTCTCTTAACAGGGGGAGAATGTGACAACCCTAAAAAATTACATGTATCTGTATGATTAATTAATGATAATTAAAGTGCTTGTTGTCTGTGCTGAATTACTTAACTGCTTTCTGGTTACTGTGTCATACTTACATGTGCTTTTAACATACTAGTCTTGTGCAGAAAATTGACTAAATAATCCTGTATGCTTTCCTAAGTGTTGAGAATTAAAAGTGTTACAAAAAGTTATATAAAAGACACTTTACGAAACAATTAAGCACTTTAACGGAACGATACCCAACCAAACAACCGGACATTACCCGAAACACAAAAATATTATTAAAAACATTGGTACACTTTTTCTGAGCTAGTTATGGTCCCCGAGCACTATAACACATTACATAATACCCGGTACACACTAAACACTAGACATAACATTAAACTCCCACCAATTAACTTATTTACCCACAAATTTACAATTAACCCCCCCTTATGTTAGAACCGTCCCCATGGGACCCATTACAAGACTTTTATAAATCTTGCAAATCCCCATGTGCTTACCTAGGAATGTGAAGGTTATGATTGCACTTGCACTCACCATTAGCACTTACACTTAGCACCTTTAACTAATCACTTAGTTACCAAATAACTTTCACTTACCCGCCCCCCTATTGCATGAAATCGGTTCACATGTGCCCCCCCCCCCCACCATACGATTCCCTAATCTCAACCACAAGTTTGAATAAGTCTTCATTCCCCATGCAATCTCTAGTGGGATTATGAAGTGACTTTGTTTGTACTCATGAGGACATAGGACCCAATGGATAATAGAAATTGTGTATTAATAACCACCATCATTTTCCACTTATCAAGACACCACAACAATTCCTTTTCCCCTCAAACAAAGCTTCGGTCGAACACTCCACCATACACACCAACATTTTTTATTTTTGTTCAAGTGTTCTAAGCTCACTACAAGGTGCACCAAGGTGGATCACGAAGTGTGGAGCTTACGGATCGTCAAGGACCTCCCTCGTTTGTCTTTAACCACTCATTTTTCGTCTAGTTTCTTCCCTAGCTTCAAAGCTAGTAGTAAGCTTCTTTGATCTTCTCATATTTTATATTTATGGCGGTTAATGGTTATATTATGATGTAACTACAAAAACATTAAAAATCATAAAGATAAGTCTTGAACATAAACTAACTTGTTGATGAAAACTTGATGAAATAGAGTTGTTATGAAGTTGTTTTGGTCATGTTGTTGATGTTTTGATGATTACTAGTAACATGATGGTTAGACATCCTATGAAGCTTGTTAAAGTTATGATTAAAAACATGACTAAACAAGTTAGGGATGATTATGTGTGCATAAAATAATCATCCACGGTATGTCGGACCTTTCGAAGTCATTGAGAGAATTGGCAAGGTCGCTTACAAGTTGAATCTACCTGAAGAACTCAACGGAGTTCATAATGTTTTCCATGTGTCGAATCTGAAAAAAGTGTCTGTCAGATGAGACCCTCATAGTTCCCCTCAAGGAACTCACTATCGACGACCAGCTGCGATTCGTCGAAGAACCAGTAAAGATTACGGATCGAGATGTTAAGATTCTCAAGCGTACCAGAATACCTCTTGTCCGAGTTCGTTGGGATTCCCGTCATGGCCCAGAGTATAATTGGGAACGAGAAGACCAAATAAAACTCAAGTATCCCCAGTTATTTAAGAAAAGTGCAACCACTACTGAGGCTGAAGCTACTGCAGAATTTCGGGACGAAATTCCAAACCAACGGGGGAATGATGTGACACCCCAGGAAAACCAGGAAACCAACGCAACTTTACTAGCTTCCTCAGTAACCACGTGCTAAATTTCGGGACGAAATTCTCTTAACAGGGGGAGAATGTGACAACCCTCAAAAATTACATGTACCTGTATGATTAATTAACGATAATTAAAGTGCTTGATGTCTGTGCTGAATTACTTAACTGCTTTCTGGTTACTGTGTCATACTTACATGTGCTTTTAACATACTAGTCTTGTGCAGAAAATTGACTAAATAATCCTGTATTGTTGGTGCACTGAATGTCTGATGACTGCGTCTTAGTTGAGTCTTAGGTCTAGATAGATTGAATTAGAGTTGGAAAACAAGTTTAGTGGATTAAACATGTAATTTCGCTCCAAATGACACTTGTGTCATTAGAAGCGAAATCAGGATCTCAAAATAGTTCTAGGTGATTCCGCTCCTAGATGTTTTAGGTGATTCCGCTCATAAGTGAATATTGGTGATTCCGCTCGTAATAGACATGTGGTTTGGAGCGGAATTAAAAGTCCTATAAATAGGTATCAGCTGAGTTCATTTGTAACGTTGGAGCGGAATCTGGTCTTGGTGTAGGTGTCGAAATTCTGTCAAAATTTAGTCAGAAACACATGTAAAGACTTGCAATCAGTAATAGAAAGAAAGATTAAGAGGAAACAAGTTGTTGTGACTCTGTTTACTTTGATTCCGCCTCTGTAAATGTAGATGAACTGCTTTTACTGACTTTTAGGGTCATGCACATGGTCCAACAAGTGGTATCAGAGCTCAGGACGAGGAGTTCATACCATAGCAGCTTGATTCTACTGAATTTTCTCATTTCTACTCACTTCTTCTCATACTTTTCTGATTTGAACTAGTTCCAACGGTTGGAATGGCCTGATTTTCGGATATATTGTGTAAAACATAGAATTAACAAACCCTAGAAAGAATCAGGTTAAAATTCAAAGTAAAAATGGTAAAAATGGCTTAATAACCTGATTTCGCTCGTAAAGTTCTTCGCAAATAATACTTAAAAATTTGATTTCGCTCGAGATTGTTATCTGATTCCGCTCGAAATCAGAATATTTCTGATTCCGCTCGAAATCAGAACAGGCCAATTTCTTATTCCGCTCGAAACTTTGTTTCTGATTCCGCCTGAACATTATTTTTTGATTTCGCTCGATAGTTATCGTCTGATTTCGCTCGAAATGAGACTAAAGCTGATTTCGCTCGAACATCTTCTGTGATTTCGCTCAAAAGCTGATTCCACTCGAATTAGCTGAGTTTCAAAAATTTCGAAAATTTTCTAAGTGTTTGCTGATTTTTCAGGTACGTAAAAGATGGATGATTTCAATCCGTTTTATGATGTCTTTGCGTTTGCTGGAGACGGTGGAAATGATACATCTTCTAGTAACACCAATGAGAACACGCCAAATACAAAGAAAAAGCTATCGGATGCATTGGAGGTTGAAAGTGCTTTCAGAACCTATAACAAACCCCCGAAGTTGATGGCTATCGAAGAATACAGTCGATGGGCCAAGAAGTTTGAAGATTGGTTGAGAGCCTTTGCTTTTCCCAGCTGGAAGAGTCTTAAAAATGGATACCATGATGGAGGCAAACGTGGCGAAAGCTTAACTTCACCTGATGAGATAGAATCGTTTGTTGCTGAGCAAAAATGTGTTGCGTTGCTGTTTCAATCTGTTCGAGAAGATATAATATCTTTGATCGAATACTCTAGTGCTAAAGATCTCTGGGATAAGTTGAAAACCAAATGTTTAGGAAGTACGGAAATTGTGAAAAACAAAAAGAAACTACTTAGAAAAGAGTTTGATTTGTTTGGGTGTTTAAAGAATGAATTAGTGTGTAAAATGATTGAGAGGTTTGGGCACCTGAAGCTGGAACTGGCGAGACATGAAATTTCCTATACTCAAGATGAGCTAGTTGACAAATTGTTTGATTCGTTGCCAGATGAGATGGATTGGCAATATTATGCGTTGATGCTAAAGAATACTATCAAGCCGCCAGAAGTGTTGACAGTAGATTTGTTGATTGAGAGACTAGAGAGTCACGAGTTGGAATTAAAGAAGACACACAAAGTCAATCACTCATCATACCAACAGAACTTGGATTTGTATTATCCAAAGAGCATGATGCCAAAGAACACATCTCCCAAGACTGCGTTTTCTGCTGAGAATGTCTCCACAACAAGCAAAGAAAGTCAAAGCAGTGGATATCACGGTGGGTCTTCATTAAATTCAAACCAGTCTGATGCAAAGAACTTATTTCAATGCAACATCGCTGTAGACTTAAAGAACGCTCAGAACTTCAGCGAGGAGTCTGCCAAACAACAGATGGTTTTCTTAGCATCTGTGCTAGAATCTTATGAAAGTCTTGTAGCAGGGAAGATAGGCAACACCAACCTGACGAAGGAAGATTATGATCAGATTGATCCTGAGGAGATGGAACTGATCGACATAAGATGGTGTATGGCCAGTGCTGTTCGTCGAGCACAGCGTTTCATGGAGATAACCGGGAGGAAGTCAATTGGTGGACCATCTACCAAGTTGGGCTTTGATAAGTCTAAGGTGACGTGCTTCAAGTGCAAGCAGAAAGGTCACTTTAAGCGCGAATGCAGAAACGCATATGCTGATGAGTCTGAAAACCCGTTTAGAGAAGACTACTACAAGAAGGCAATATATCATCAGAACAAATCAGAGCCGCCAAGAATGAAACAGATTGAAGATAACAAAGAAAAATCTAGAGCTCTTGCGGTGATTCACGACGATGAAGGTTTCGACTGGAGCGAGTTGTTACCTGAAGAAGATGCAGTTGGATATGCTTTCATGGAAAAAACTGAACCTATTCCTTGGAAAGATAACAGAACTGAAGAACAGAAGTATAATCACAGAAAGCTGTTAGCCACGAACAAATTGATCAGAATAGCTGGTATCTTTTCTGAGGCAAAAAGAGCAAAAAGATGGGATCCAGACAGAGAATGTTATCTTGACCCCTATGGAAACATTGCTATTGATCATAACACTCTTGATGTGGAAACCATAATCAAAGAGTATAAAGTTGAAGATGATTATTGGCAGAAGAAATGGTGGGGAAGTGGAGAAGAAGAAGAGAAAGAGAAGAAGGAGAAAGAAGAGAAAGAGAAGTCTAAGAAGATTGACACTGGGATCATTGACACGACACAGGAGTTGAATGCTGAAAACATGGGAAAGATAGCTGACAAGGTGCTGGCTGCTAAGGCACTTGAGGTAGATTCTAAATCCGTTTCTGAGTCTAAAAGCCAGGTCAGTTCAAACGCGTCAACAACTGAGTCAGGTAAGAAATTCAATGGTGTTGACTGCAAAAATTGCATCAAGGAATGCAAAGTTTGTAGCACAGTCACGTATCTCAACGGTAAGAAGGTTGATGATCTGACTGCGAGAGTCAGAAGTGTTAAGGATCAAATCCTTGATCGAGATAAAATGGTGAAAGCTTCAACTGAACGGTTAAAAGAATTAACTAACAAAATTGAAAATGATAAAATTGACCATGAAAAGATTAGGCAAGAAAATGAAAGGTTAGTTCTTGAAAATCGTCAGATCACTGAAAAATTTGAGAAGCTTAAAAGCACGATGAAAGATAATGATGACAAAAATAGTAAAACATACAAAGAAAATTGCCAATTGCAATGTGTTTTGAGAATCAAAGAAGAATTAATCAACAAACAATTGGATGAGATTGCTAAATTGAAACTTCAGTTTGAAGAGGCTAAGATTGAGAATGAGCGAATCAATTTGAAATTGAACAGTTACAACTCTGCAAGCTTTGTTTTGCAACACATTATTCCCAAACCCATCGGGAAAGACAAAGCAGGCGAAGATGTATACTGTGATGGAACTGGGGTCGGGTTTCATCAAGTTCCACCACCAGTTCTTGACAATTATTCGAAAAAGCAATCTGGGTTGGTTAATTTAGAAGATGAAAATGAAGTCAAACTTCCTGATTCAATTGATGTGACATTTTCTTCATCATCATCTGATGATAGTGTTCAGACAGAAATTGTTAAAAGCACAGCTGAAAGTGTTTTAATGTTTGATTCAGCTGAAGATGAAAAATGTTTTCTGGACAAATATATTCCGAAACAAAAGTCCAAAAACAACTTAAATGATGAACCTAATCTTGTCATGTACAAGATGTCGGGATCTGATAAGTTGTATTCAGATTCTGAGTTTCCTCTGGAGAATGTAAATGTTTCAAAACTGACAAATGTTTTCAAATTGGTTGAAGTTGAGTTGTCAGAAGTGAACAGTTTGAGTCAAACAAAGAGACAAATGAATTTTGAGAAAGATAAAGCTTACTACAAAAAGCCTGTTGTTCCACCACGTTTTTATAATAACAATCAAAACAATTGGTCGGGTGGTTATCGGGATGGTAAGAGTTATCAAAAGAGAAATGTTCAAAACAAGAAGTTTGCTGAGAAGAAAGTGTTTGTAAACAGTTCGAGTTCACTTTCTGATGAAGAGAAAAAGATTTTTTCAAAATCAAATGAAGAGTTCTTTGAGGAGAGGGCCTCAAAACCTCAGTCTGAAGGCACAAGTCGAGTAGCTGATATTCGTACATGTTTTAGATGTAACAAAGTTGGTCATATTGCAAGAAATTGCACCAAATTCAAGCCTAAGACTGAAGTTGTTGAGAATCAAAAGAAGAAGGTTGATGCAAAAGGAAAAGCTCCAATGGTTGTTGAGAAAATTTTGAAAAATGAGAAATCAAAAGTCAAAATTGAACCTGTTAAGAATGTGGTAAATAAAAATGACAAATTTTATAAACGGGTTGCTTCATCTCAACAAACATGGAAGCCAAAAGTGGTTGACAAGAAAGAAAGTTCATCTAAACCAAAGGTTTCAGAGAAAGAAAAACAATCGTCTTCTACCAATCCGGTAAAGATGGATGTTCCTTTGGATTATTATGAACAATTGGAGAAACAATCTTCTACTCCAACAGAGAAAAAGAATGTTCAAAAGAAAAAGCAACCAACTGGTCAACTTAAGATAGATGAGTTTTTCATATACAAAAAGATTGAAGTTGGATCTGAAGAAAACTTAAAAATGAATGATAAAAATTTTCCGCCACTTTACACTACAAAATCTCACATTAAAGTCCAGTTACCTGAGTCGAAAAAGGCTTGGGTAGCATCAAAATCTCATTAAAAAGTTTTTGGACTTGCCGGAGCTTCCTAGTTGGTAATTGTGAAGCATGAATCGGCATCTTTATTGAATTGTTTGAAATATGTGCAGGAACTTCCGAGAGCTATTTCACGATGGATTATGGATAGTGGAGCGTCTCGACATATGACAGGAAAGACTGCATTGTTGTATGATGTTAGAAATTTCAATGGTGGTTATGTTGGGTTCGCTGGAAACCAAGGTGGTAGAATTGTTGGTGAAGGAACGTTATCCAATGGGATTGTTACGTTTGAAAGAGTTAACTACATTGATGAGCTGGAGAATAATTTGTTGAGTATCTCGCAGATTTGTGACAGGATGTATACCACTCACTTCACAGACAAAGAATGTTTGATCTTGAAGCCAGGATTTGTTATTCCTGAAGAATGGATTATCATGCGGGCACCAAGAGTCAATGATCTGTACGTGTTGGACATGAGTGTAGCTACTACAACCACGGGTCAGGCTCATTGTTTTGTGTCTAAAGCAACAGAGAAAGAATCGAAGTTGTGGCACCGGAAGATGGGGCATATACATCTTAGAAAAATGAATCATTTGGTACACAATGATTTAGTTCTTGGAGTTAATATCAAAGGTTTTCATCTGGAAGGGGAGTGTATTAGGTGCATCAAATGCAAGCAGAAGAAAAAGTCACACCCTAAAAAGCAAGTCAATTCAGTTTCCAGACCGTTAGAGAGACTACATATGGATCTGTTTGGTCCAGTAAATGTCAAAAGTATTATAGGAGATCTCTACTGTCTTGTGGTTACTGATGATTATTCCAGATTTTCGTGGGTATCATTCTTGAAATCGAAAGATGAAACATTTGATAGTTTGATGGCGTTTTTCAGAAAGATTGAAAATCTGTACCAAAGGCGTATCAGAAGAATTAGAAGTGATAATGGTACTGAATTCAAGAACAACAAGATAGAAGAATATTGTGATGAAAGAGGTATATTGCATGAGTTTAGTGCTCCGTACACTCCGCAGCAGAATGGAGTTGCAGAACGTAAAAACAGGACGCTAATCGAAATGGCCAAAACAATGCTTGCTGATTCAAAGCTACCGATAAATTTTTGGGCAGAAGCAGTTTCAGCCGCATGCTATACGCTTAACAGAGTTCTCACTGTCAAGAAATTCAACAAAACATGCTTTGAGTTGATCAATAACCGCAAACCGAATCTGAAGTATCTTGAACCGTTTGGGTCACCCTGTACTGTTCTAGAGCCTTTTGGAAAGTTTGGTCCGAAGAGTATTGAAGGGATATTCATTGGTTATGCAAGTCCGTTACGACGAGTCTTCGTTCCAAGTCTGAAGCGGATTATTGAAGCTCCAAATGTTGAATGTCAAGGTTATACAATGCCGCCGCAGAATCCTGGAGATTCGTGGCGTTTTAATTACGACAAGTTGTGGGATTCGTTTGACATGATGGAAGAACCAGAAGAAGAAGAAGATTTCTTTGACGAGTTGGATATTCTGAGAAAGTATGAAGAATCACAGGAAAGGTTCCCAGCTGAGTATTCAAGGCGACCATGACAAGCTTTAAATGATGATGAAGCAGGTCCAAGCAATGCTGGTGAACATGATGATGTCCAACAAAATGAAGTTGCTCAAGATAATCAGACAGCACAAAATGATAATCAAGAATCTGAGAATATGCCAGTATTTGATCGTGGTGATTCAGATTATGAGGGGGAGCAAATTCAGATTTCAAGTCAAACAAACCCAGTCAGTGAACAAGGTGCAAATCAGAATGTTACTAATCTGGAAGGTGATGTAGATGTTCCAGGCGAAGTGATGCCACGAACTCTTTCATATCATCCAGAGGAATTGATAATCAGAGAATTGCAGACAGGCGTTCGCACTCGAAGACAGATTGATAAAGGGCTTACATGTTTTTATTCAAAAGTTGCTCCTTTACAAACTGAATTCTCATTGAGTTGTTTTATCTCGCAGATTGAACCAAGGACTTACAAAGAGGCGCTTACTGAAGATTCTTGGGTCAATGCGATGCAGGAGGAACTGAGCCAATTCGAGAAGTTGGGAGTGTGGAAGTTAGTGGATTTACCTGATGGTCAAAGGAAGATCAACACCAAGTGGGTGTTCAAGTGCAAGAGAGACGATAGAGGAGTTGTGGTTCGTAACAAAGCTCGACTCATAGTTCAGGGTTTCTGTCAGCAGGAGGGTAAAGATTTCACTGAAGTATATGCTCCAGTTGCTAGACTAGAAGCGATCAGAATCTTCCTGGCATTTGCATCTTGGAAAAATTTCAAAGTTTATCAGTTAGATGTAAAATCGGCTTTTCTCTATGGAAAGGTAAAAGAGGAGGTATATGTCGGTCAGCCACCGGGCTTCACCGATCCAATCTACATAGACAAGGTCTACTTATTAGACAAAGCGCTGTATGGTTTACACCAGGCCCCGAGAGCTTGGTACGAGACATTGTCTCTACACTTGCTAGCTAACAGTTTTATTCGTGGAAAAGTGGATGCTACTCTCTTCACCAAAGAAGTCGACGGACATCTTCTGATAGTCCAAATTTACGTGGACGACATCATATTTGGGTCAACAAATGAAAATTTGTGCAAAGATTTTGAACGAGTCATGAAGCAGAAATTTGAAATGTCATCGATGGGTGAGATGAAATTATTTTTGGGACTTCAGGTTGATCAACAACCCAAAGGAATTTTCATACATCAAACGAAGTACGTTCATGATATCTTGGAGAAATTCGGGATGTCAGGTTCTACTCCAGCAGCCACCCCATTAGCAACGAATCATGGGATAAACCCTGATCTCACCGGAGAGAAGGTAGATGAAACGATGTATCGTTCCATGATCGGATCGCTGATGTATTTGACAGCTTCAAGACCCGATATTATGTACCCAACTTGCCTCGCAGCAAGATTTCAATCTAACCCGAGAGCTTCGCATATGGTTATTGTGAAAAGGATATTACGCTACCTGAAAGGAACTCCATCATTGGGGTTGTGGTATCCAAGAGAAGGCGATTTCACGCTCGAAGGGTATTCTGATTCCGATTTCGGATGCTGCAAAGTTAACGCTAAATCAACAACAGCGGGATGTCAGTTTTTTGTATCACGATTTGTCACCTGGCAATGCAAAAAGCAGACCTCTGTGGCTTTATCCACATGTGAAGCGGAGTATGTATCTGCTAGCAGTTGCTGCTCTCAGATCTTGTGGATCCAGCAACAGATGCGCGACTACGGTTTGCAATTTCTAAACACCCCTAACTTTGTTGATAATGAGGCAGCGATTAACATTACTAAAAATCCAGTTCATCACGCTAAAACCAAACATATTGAGATTCGTCATCACTTTATTCGCGATTGTTTTGAGAAGAAGTTGATACGAATTGAGAAAATCCACACTGACGATCAAAAAGCTGATTTACATACCAAAGCTTTTGATAAAACACGTTTTTAGTATTTACTAAAACTGAATGGTATGAAGCTTTTATCGGTGTTGGAGGAAATTCTTGGCGTTGATGAAGGAGACATTGTAGATGATGTTGAGAAGCAATCTGCAATGGTTTGTCGATTTTTTACTTGTTTTGGTATTTAGGGGGAGGTATAGGGTAATATTTTTAGAAAATACAAAAACAATAAAAAATGACAAAAATACAAAAACATGAGATATTTTCAAAATCCAAAAACAATAGAAAATTGGAAAAGAGCTTGTGTAAAAGGGAAAATGATAGTACATCGGCTTGACAGTTACGGTATGCTAAAGATATGGAATGTTTAAATGCGTTAAACAGTCTCGCTGATGATGTGCCGATAGGTTTTTACACATTTAGTAGGTTTGTTCAGGATATAAACCTAAATCTTTACTTGCTTATTTCGTGGGGAACACTACTTGGATATATAGGTAACCCCTGAAATCTTGTTTGAAAGATTCCTTTTTCTGATATACTAGGTCTTTATACTCAGTGATATCTGGGGTATTATTCCGGGACTTCTGCTGAACGGTAGTTCTGACCTAGTCCCCGAATAATACTTTCTGCAAATGCTTGAAACATAGCATCACCCTCAGCATATATGATAAGACAATAAAATTGCTTAGCAATGCTGTTGTAAAAAAGATCCTCTAAAGGGGACACACCCACAAGTTGAGTCATGATCTCTCTGCTGAACGGTAGTTCTGACCTGAGCTCTCATGATTCTTCATAATTTATTAACCCTTTACAGATATCATTTGTTGTATACTCACCTGTAAGACTAAATATTGGGATCTGGATATGGGAGTATAAGTTTAAGTCTCTAAAACACTAAATCCGTATCCTGGACAAATTGAAAATTGTGTGAGAATTTAAGTGGATCAGTATATCGACAATCTAAGCGAATTGTATAATTCTGAGTATGAAATTGAAGCTTAACGGTACTTGTGACTTGTCAAATAGCTGATATGATTCCCTAACATGCTAACCAAAAATATGTTTGTAAATAGTTTACATTTACTGTATTTTAGTTCTGTATTTCATTTCTAGTTTAGAAACTTTATTAAAAATCCAAAAAAATTTTACACTTCTGCTTTATTTTTGACAAACCAAAGTGGAGAGTTGATCTTCGGATTCGAAAGTTGAAAGCAGATGCAGGAAGTTTCTGGGCTGGACAATGAGTTTGGAGTTAAACATGATAAGTCTGTGAAAGTTGAAAAGTTGAAGCAAGTTCATTAACTTGAAACTTGTAATTTTTCAGAAAAACAAATTGAACTGAATGTCAGTGTGATTTATCTCTGATCAACCAAGGTCATTAAGTTGGACTTGGTAGATTAATTGAGTAATCAGGGTCATTAACTTGAACCTGAATACTTAAGTAGATTTCTAACACTGAAGGTTTAATGGTAAGTTTGAATTGAATCTATTATTGTCATATATCTTATATTTGGGTAGAGTATATGCAGGTAACAGGAATCCCCATGGCAATCAAATCGTCAAAGTTTGAACCAGAATTATAGCCCTAGCTTATCGAGAGGGGGAGTCAGATTTCTGGATCAACAGTCAAAGGGGAGATTGAAGATGAAGCTAGTTTGAGTTCCTGAATCTGTGAAGAAAGAGTTTTTATAAGTAAAGACAAAGTTTGAAAAAGATCAAGACTGAAGACTCAATGCCGAAGACTTCGTCAACATCCAAGGGGGAGTCTGTTGGTGCACTGAATGTCTGATGACTGCGTCTTAGTTGAGTCTTAGGTCGAGATAGATTAAATTAGAGTTGGAAAACAAGTTTAGTGGATTAAACATGTAATTTCGCTCCAAATGACACTTGTGTCATTAGAAGCGAAATCAGGATCTCAAAATAGTTCTAGGTGATTCCGCTCCTAGATGTTTTAGGTGATTCCGCTCATAAGTGAATATTGGTGATTCCGCTCGTAATAGACATGTGGTTTGGAGCAAAATTAAGAGTCCTATAAATAGGTATCAGCTGAGTTCATTTGTAACGTTGGAGCGGAATCTGGTCTTGGTGTAGGTGTCGAAATTCTGTCAAAATTTAGTCAGAAACACATGTAAAGACTTGCAATCAGTAATAGAAAGAAAGATTAAGAGGAAACAAGTTGTTGTGACTCCGTTTACTTTGATTCCGCCTCTGTAAACGTAGATGAACTGCTTTTACTGACTTTTAGGGTCACGCACACGGTCCAACATGTATGCTTTCCTAAGTGTTGAGAATTAAAAGTGTTACAAAAAGTTATATAAAAGACACTTTACGAAACAATTAAGCACTTTAATGGAACGATACCCAACCAAACAACCGGACATTACCCGGAACACAAAAATATTATTAAAAACATTGGTACACTTTTTCTGAGCTAGTTATGGTCCCCGAGCACTATAACACATTACATAATACCCGGTACACACTAAACACTAGACATAACATTAAACTCCCACCAATTAACTTATTTACCCACAAATTTACAATTAACCCCCCCATGTTAGAACCGTCCCCATGGGACCCATTACAAGACTTTTATAAATCTTGCAAATCCCCATGTGCTTACCTAGGAATGTGAAGGTTATGATTGCACTTGCACTCACCATTAGCACTTACACTTAGCACCTTTAACTAATCACTTAGTTACCAAATAACTTTCACTTACCCCCCCCCCCCCATTGCATGAAATCGGTTCACATGTGCCCCCCCACCATACGATTCCCTAATCTCAACCACAAGTTTAAATAAGTCTTCATTCCCCATGCAATCTCTAGTGGGATTATGAAGTGACTTTGTTTGTACTCATGAGGACATAGGACCCAATGGATAATAGAAATTGTGTATTAATAACCACCATCATTTTTCACTTATCAAAACACCACAACAATTCCTTTTCCCCTCAAACAAAGCTTCGGCCGAACACTCCACCATACACACCAACATTTTTTATTTTTGTTCAAGTGTTCTAAGCTCACTACAAGGTGCACCAAGGTGGATCACGAAGTGTGGAGCTTACGGATCGTCAAGGACCTCCTTCGTTTGTCTTTAACCACTCATTTTTCGTCTAGTTTCTTCCCTAGCTTCAAAGCTAGTAGTAAGCTTCTTTGATCTTCTCATATTTTATATTTATGGCGGTTAATGGTTATATTATGATGTAACTACAAAAACATTAAAAATCATAAAGATAAGTCTTGAACATAAACTAACTTGTTGATGAAAACTTGATGAAATAGAGTTGTTATGAAGTTGTTTTGGTCATGTTGTTGATGTTTTGATGATTACTAGTAACATGATGGTTAGACATCCTATGAAGCTTGTTAAAGTTATGATTAAAAACATGACTAAACAAGTTAGGGATGATTATGAACCAAGTAAACTTGAAAATCCAAGTCTTGATGATGATTTTTCTAAACTAACCAAGTTAAAAAGACGGGTTTTGAAGGATCATAACTTTATTTGCATATACATTATTTTTGGTATTAAAAAGAGTATAAGGATGCAAATGAAACATGAAAATATTGTAAATGAGTATTTTTGTAAAATAAGTTTACAAGTTGCGAACATCTAAAAACCCCGAGAGTAAGATTTTAACAAAAATGAACACGCTTTGGAGGGTAACTAAACCCACTAAACACCCCACTAAGTTACTACGCGTTTTTATGAAACACCAAGTTCATGTCGTCATGTAAAGTGCATTATTTTTGCACTTGACTAGTGTAATATTGTTTAGTAGCTTGTTGGTGATTGTTGAATGAATTTTTAAAAGAAAATGATATGCTAGTAAGCATGGACACCTCCATTTACAAAGGAAACTCTGGCGAAATTTTTCTAAAAATCCAACACTTAGAAAATATTTTTCTAGCAAGTGTTACAATTATATTTTTAACCTTGTTTTCAAAATAAACTTCACCATGATTTTTTTTTACAAAAATACAAAGTGCCGGAGGTTGATTTTATAAATAAAATGGTTAAATATATATTTAGAATATATATTTTATACTCGGACACTTGTGTGAATACTTGTTTATTTTGTGAGATAGTTATATTATTTTAGGGTAAAATAATGTAACTTAACATTATAACTTGACAGTTGAATCGTGTGGTATGTGATAGAAATAACGAGTAAATAAACCGTACGTAGGATACGTGTTATGCATGAGAAACTGATTGTTATCCGTACCTTATTAGGACGTGCTTGATTCCTGTTTATTAGAGTAATTAATCTAACCGAGCAAACCAAGGTGAGTTCACACACTTTCTAAGGCATGGGATTCCCGGTGGTTTGGGAATGGGTTAAAGAATTAAAACGGAATCTACATATCCTACTTAGGTAGGATATGTACGACCATCCTCCTTGGGTAGGATGCCAATATTAATCCTGCGTATTCTCTTTGGGGAGAATACGTACGTTCGTCCTCCTTGGGTAGGACAACAACCTTAAAACTTACTAGACAAAACTCTATCATGAAGTCCCTCATTTTATATCGACTTAATCGCCGAGGCCAATGGCGAGCGGGTCATTAGTTAATAGCGCTATTAGGTTTAACCTACCTCACACCGTGTCGTCCGAACGGGCGTGTACTAATAAACTATGGCAAACTGTCAGTGATGATAGACACTGATGTAGGGCACAACTATTGTTCGTCAGTTGTCGATATCTTAACGGTCTAGTAGTTCACATGGGGAAGCCCTCACTGAATATGGATATGGTTTGGGTAATAAAAGGAACTGGTTAAACATACTTTCAACTATGGGGTAACCCCCACGACAAATAAGCCAACGAAAGTCAAACCACGTTTTTCAGAAACAACTTAAAACTAATCAACCAACCGTGAACTCACTCAACTTTGTTGTTGACTCGTTGTTACATGCCTTACAGGTCGTTAATTGCATATGGAGCTTGCACGAGGAAGAAGTCGTTGTGGGATGCGGACTGTTATGTCCCGTACTTAGTAATTAAACTTTATAAACTTATGGAACTTGTGCTTTGGGTCTTTAAACTTATGAACTACGAACTTATGTTTTGGACTTACGTTTTATGCTTCCGCTGTTAACCTAAAGTCAGTTTACTTTCTTTTGGTCACCAATCGTATTGTGGTTGGTTTTAATTACTTAATTGCGTTGTTCAATATGATTGGTGGCTCGATCCTGGTCACGTCACGCCTCCAAGCGGTGATACTCCGCAGGGTGGATTTTGGGGTGTGACAGTGGTTGAGTGGGAAACTAGATTTTTGATGATATTTTCTGCTGCCTGGCTGTCCAACATGAGTGGTGTCTTCAAGGCAGTAATACCAAAATCCAGCAACTGATTTTGAAGCCAGAGCAGTTGGGCTGTACAGCTTGCAGCAGCTATATATTCTGCTTTAGCAATGGATGTTGAAACAGCTGCTTGCTTTTTGCTTTGCCATGAAACTAAGCAATCACCTAGAAACTGGCACCCTCCTGAAGTGGACTTCCTTGTGGTGTTACATCTAGCAAAATCACTGTCTGAAAATCCTGAAAGCTTGATATTCCCATTAGCTGGATACCAGATACCAAGTGTGGGAGCGCTTTTTATGTATCTGAATATCCTTTTTACAGCAATAAGGTTGGATTTTCTAGGGGTTGATTGACTCCTTGCACAGACACATGTTGCAAACATGATGTCTGGCCTAGATGCAGTTAGGTACAAAAGAGACTCAATCATGCTTCTATATAAAGTTTGGTCAATCAGCTCATCATTTTCATCAGACATGACTAGCTTATTTGTTGCCATGGGTGTGCTGCATGGTTTACAATCATTCATATCAAATTTGTTTAAGAGTTCTTTAGCATACTTGCTTTGATGAATGAAAGTTCCATTTTGCATTTGCTGAACTTGGAGACCAAGAAAGCATTGCAGCTCACCCATTGCACTCATTTCAAACTCAGCTGTCATGAGTTCCCTAAACTCTTCACACATTTTATTACATGTGCTTCCAAAAATAATGTCATCCACATAAATTTGGACAATCATTAAATCCTTTCCTCTCCATTTTAGAAATAGTGTTTTATCAATGGTACCTCTTTTGAAACCATTTGAGAGTAGAAAGGTGGAAAGAGTTTCATACCAGGCCCTAGGTGCTTGTTTCAGGCCATACAAAGCTTTGTTTAGCTTGTAGACATGATCTGGATAAAATGGATCCTCAAAACCCGGAGGTTGACAGACATACACCTCTTCTTGAATTGTACCATAGAGGAAAGCACTTTTGATATCCATTTGGAACACCTTCATGTTGTGGTTGACAGCAAAGGCCAGGAACAATCTTATAGCTTCCAATCTTGCTACAGGGGCGAATGTTTCATCATAATCAATCCCCTCTTCCTGTCTGTAACCTTGAACCACAAGCCTGGCTTTATTCTTGACAACAATGCCCCTTTCATCAGTTTTGTTTTTGAAGACCCACTTTGTGCCGATGGGACTTACATCTTTTGGCAGTGATACAAGCTCCCATACTTGTTGTCTTTTAAATATTGGAGCTCCTCTTGCATGGCTTCTACCCAGCTGTTGTCTTTCAGTGCCTCTTGGTACTTGACTGGCTGATGGAGTGATAGAAAACCAGCAAAGAGACAAATGTTTTGGGTTTGGCTTCTTGTGAGCACCCCTTCATTGATGTTGCCAATGATTTGATCAGGTGGATGAGATCTCAAGAAGATTAAATCTCCTAGATATGGTATGATGGCATTTGTTGGTGAAGGCTGCAGATGTGCATCATCTGAGCTAACCACTGCTGGTGACTTTGATGATCCAGCAGTGGCTTCAAAAGGTGGTGGAATAGGAGGCAAAGATGTGGACACATGCTGATTTTTATCCACTTTTTGAGGACTTTTATCAACAGCGCTTGATGATGTGGAAGCAGTGGTTAAGGGGCTACTTTGGTCAACAACTGTTGAGGTAGCAGTGGTTGAGCTTTGGCAGGTGTTTTGAACATCTGATGCTCTTCCCATACTGACAGAGTTTTGAGGGATGATGATTTCATATCCATAGTCTGGTGTTGAATCCTCTGATGGACCTGCACTGTTAGTCTTGACAACAGTATTTTCAAAAGTGAATTTATCAAGATCAAACAAATCAGCAGGATTTGCTGGGATTTTCATTGATGAAAGTTCATTGAACTTTACATTTAAGGTCTCCTCCACTGCTTTGGTCCTTGTATTAAACACTATGTAGGCCTTGGCAGTGGTTGAGTATCCCAGATGATAACCACAATCAACTTTGGCTGCAAATTTTGAGATGGAATCTTTTAAGTTCAAAATAAAGCATGGGCAGCCAAATACCTTGAAGTATGAGATCAGTGGTTTGATTTTATACAGAATTTCATAGGCAGTCTTTTTGTGCCTGGGGTTTATTAAAACTCTGTTTTGGACATAGCACGCAGTGTTTACTGCCTCTGCCCAAAAAGTCAAAGGCAAACCTAAGTCAGCAAGCATGGTCCTAGCAGCTTCAATCAGTGTCCTATTCTTTCTCTCAACCTGAGTCAGCAAGCGTTGAACTTTACAATCCCTTTCTTCACACAGAAGGCATCCAACTCCTTATTTTTGAATTCTGTGCCATTGTCACTCCTGAAGACTTTTACTGGAAGGTCAAATTGCTTTTCAACCTGTGTCACAAAGTCTTGCAAAATGCCTGCAGTCTCATCTTTTGAGTGTAAGAAGAAAGTCCATCTAAACCTAGAGAAGTCATCAATAATAACCAAACAATATCTCTTCTTTTTGAGACTCATGACTTGAACTGGGCCAAACAAATCCATGTGCAGCATTTGCAAACACTGGGTTAATTTGGACTCTTCAATGGACTTAAAGGAGCTTTTACGCTGTTTTCCTTTTAAACAGGAAACACAATGCTCAGGACATGAAAACAATTTTTGCGGCAAGCCTCTTACAAGGCCATTTTTTGAAATTTCAGTGATTGTCTTGAGATTTGTGTGCCCCAGTCTCCTGTGCCAAAGTTCTGCCTCTTTGTTAGAGGCAGCTGAAAACAGACAGGCATCAGCTCATGGACACTCTTTTGACATATCAACAACATAAACATTGCCACTTCTTTGAGCAACAAGTTTTGTTTTTCCAGTTTTTATTATTGCTTCAATCTTTTCAACCATTTCTGGTCCAATAATCCTACAACACTCCTTTGTGAAGAATGACCCATACCCCTTATCACTCATTTGTGAAACACTCAGGAGGTTGAATTTTAGATTGTCTATCAGATTGACATTTTCAAATTTTACATTTCCAGACTGCACTGTACCAGACCCCAGAACTTTCCCTTTACTATTATTCCCAAAGGATATATCACCCCCTCCATGAATTTTGAAATCTTTGAGTAGGGCTTTACATCCTGTCAAGTGCCTGGAGCCTCCACTATCTACATACCAAAGGATATCTAAGCATGCAGAAGCTCCCTGCACATGAAGTAAAAGGATTAGTTCATTAGGGTTTCCAAAGCCAATAAGGCTTTGGATGGGGTCTCAACAGTGTCTGGGATGAATGCAGATTGATGGACAGTGGTTAGGTCAGGGGTTTGGACAGTTTTAGGACTGTTTCTTTCTAACCACTGTTGTGGGTTTTGCCCAATCACCTGTTGGTACCCAAAAGGATGCCTGTTCACTTTAGGTTTAGAGGGCCTTTTGTAGGTCTCATAAACGTGTGGAATCCTTTGGTAAGATGGTTGTCCCTTACCTCTTCTGTATTGATTGGCAGGGGGTGCATCAGTAACCTGAACATCTCTTTTGACAGATGTTTGGTTCAGCTGTTTGAACTGGCACAAACAGTGGTTGGTTCTTGGTGAATTTGACAGATGATGTTGATGGACTCAAGGATGTTTTAGCAGTGTATTCATTCTTTTTCACATCAAAGTTTTTGAGATACATACATGCTTGAGTTTTGTGGTTTGTTTTACCACAGATGGTGCAGCTTTTAGCAGGAACAATGACACTTGTTTTATTCAAATCATATGCTTTTAAATGGAAACAATCTTTTGTTAGATGATTCCTTTTCTCACAAAATTCACAAAACAAGTTATTGATTTTTTCTCTCTTCTTTCTCTTTTCGGACTCCTTTGCAACAGAGTTTTTAACCTCTGTTGGGATGTCCTTGAGAGGAATGACTTTAGCTTTTGGAGCTTTAACACCATCAGTGGTTTAGAAATCCATGGGTTTAAAATTTTCAAGAATGTCACACTCGTCAGACCATGAGGGTTTAAACTGGTATTTCTCAATCTCCTCAAAAGTAGAGGATCCCACTGGTCTGTCAATTGTGATTTTGTTACCAAGTTTATCAGTGATTTTCACTTCTTGGCCATTCTTGTTTGTAGGGATGAACTCAGTGGTTACATCAGTGGTTTGAACATATTTTTCAAAAGCAGTGTTGTCGTCATCATGTTTTCTATAACCAACACCAAATTTCACATTGCTTTTAATCTGTTTTTCAAGCATTACCTCATATCCTTTGCAGGATTCCACCCATTTTTCACATGTGATTTGGGTGGACTCTAACTCTTTTTTGCAAACTTGGTATTTTTCTACCATAGTTTGGAGTTGAGTTTTGGTTATGCTTTGCTCTTCTTTGAGACTGCTGATCTCTTTACCCTTTTCAGCCAATTTGTTTCTAAGCTCTTTTAATGACTTTTCAAATTTGACTTCATCAGTTAAGATTTTATCCCTAAGGTTTTCATTTACCTCTTTGATGTTAGCAAATGCAATAATGCACTTGTCTGAACACAATTTTTCAAGAACTTGAGGTGATACCTTGGCAGCAGCCATCATGGCATAATCACATTGATGATTTTCTTCATCATCAGCTCTTACTTCTTTCTCACCTTCTCTCTTTTCTTCCTCTTCTTCCTTGTCTTCTTTGGACCAGGGATCTGTCAGTGGTTCAATCAGGGTTTCTGAATTTTCTCCCAGCAGCAGTTCACCAGCAGCTGCAGTAACCACTGCTTCAGTCACCTCATCCACTGTTTCAGCACTTAGCTGTTCACCTTCAGTTTCTACCCCCTCTGGTATTGACTCTAATGCCATCAAACAAAATTCATCATTAGAAGGTTCATTAAAAGCATAGAGTGCAAAATTTTCATCACCAAGCTCATCAGGCATGCTGCTCCAGTCAACAAAGCCTTGAGTGAAGAAGCTTTGCTGATCTGGTTGTACCACTGCTGGAGCAGCTGTTTGAGGTGCAATAGATTGCACTTGTGCCTGAGGGACAGGGGTTTGAACATACTGAATTTGTGGAACAGTGGTTTGGACATAATGCACAGACACAGGGGTAGCAGCATAGTGAGCAGTGTTAACATGGGCTGCAGGGGTATATTGGGTATAGTGCACAGTGCTTTGATTTTGTGGTCTAGGGTTTGAGCTGGGATGAGTGATTATTGGACAAGTGTTTTGACTTCTACATTCCCTAGCAAAGTGCCCTAGCCTATTGCACTTGTAGCACTTAATTTTTGATTTATCCAACCCCACCCTTAAATTCCCATGTAACCCTGGGAATTTTCTCCCTGTTCTTTTGTAGAATTTGCTTGTTCTTACACTAAGCAAAGCCAATTGATGCAAAGTGTCCATCTCTTCTTAGTCAGTGGGATCAAAGTGTTGCAAATCATTTAGTTCAAAGCACAAATTATCTGACATCTGGTTTTTACAATTTGTAGTAAAAGCATAATTTGTAGAGTGAGGATCAGGGTTGTTAAAATTTCCACCAGCAGTTATATCAATGAAGTGATCATAACCCTGATCCTTACCACTGCTACCAGATTCTTCCTGACAAAAAAGAGCTGTGCTACCGAATGAATAATCATCAGCAACTTTGCCGTCTCAAAACGAGGAGGCCATAGAGAAAGTCTTTTTTATTCCTTTGTCTCGAACTTCGTGAAGAACTCCATTCTATCTCTCCCCAGTTACGAACAAAAAACTGGGGCTACGACCCAGTTGTACACTCCCTTCGTTCCTTATTCGTGATTGTTGAGTTAGATGCCCTACTCAAAAGGATCACGCCCTAAAGCTGTAGACTGATCCCTGTTTCTATCTTCCTCACTTGATCTGCCCGTACTCTCTTAAGTCGACTTCTTTGCTGCCTTTCCGCGGAAAAGTGACGAGCTACTTTAGTTTAGTTTCCGAAAAAAGCATAAAGCCCGGTATTTTCGTAAACGTAAAAGAGGGACGAGTGACAAGGGACTTGAGTGGCTCACCCTAATCAATAAGCGGGAGCAGGTATCGAGTGTTGTGAGGGCTTTAATTTGCGCGTTAAGGGCAGTTTCTGTTATAGCACTAGGAATCGGTGCCGTTAGCCTAAGCTAAAACAGATGCAACTTCTTTTTCTGGTTCAACTCCATTTCATAGGTCAGGAGTCTACCATGAAGTTGGGTCAGGGTCAGATCCTTGAACTCAGCAGAGTTTCTAGTGTCAAAAGCTATGGTATCCCATTTTTTTGGTAGTGACCTAAGGAACCTACTATTTTGAGTTGAATTTGGAAATGTTACTTTAACAAGCCTTAGTTCACTAATGAGACAACTGAATCGCTCAAATTGCTGAGTCAGTGATTCACCCTTGATGTGACAAAATGTTTCATACTGCTGATTCAGAAGTACTTGTCATGATCAGCAGAGCTTGACTCAAGGCAGTAGATTGAACAGCAGAGCTTTAGTCTTCCATCAGGCTTTTACTTGATCAGCAGTTTGTAGGTCAGCAGTTTGTACAATCAGTAGATAGGAGGTCAGCAGATGTTGAAACCACTTTCAAGGGGAGAGACTTGTATGCACAACATTTGCTTATTCTGGATCCACAGCTCTGATCCAGTTTTGGCTTTAATTATCTGTTCCTTTGATAGGGTTCAATCCCAACACAAACCCTAGACCACAACATCAACGCACTGTGCACTATACCCAATATACCCCTGCTGCCCATGTTAACACTGCTCACTATGCTGCAACCCCTGTGCCTGTGCATTATGTTCAAACCACTGTTCCACAAATTCAGTATGTTCAAACCCCTGCCCCTCAGGCACAAGTGCAACCTGTTGCACCTCAACCAGCTGCTCTAACAGTAACACAACCAGATCAGCAAAGCTTTTTCACTCAAGGCTTTGTTGACTGGAGCAGCATGCCTGATGAGCTTGGTGATGAAAATTTTGCACTCTATGCTTTTAATGATCCTTCTAATGATGAATTTTGTTTGATGTCATTAGAGTATATACCAGAAGGGGTAGAAACTGAAGGAGAACATCTAAGTGCTGAAACAGTGGATGAAGTGACTGAAGCAGTGGTTACTGCAGTTGCTGGTGAACTACTGCTGGGAGAAAATTCAGAAACCCTGATTGAACCACTGATTGATCCTTGGTCCAAAGAAGACAAGGAAGAAAAAGAAAACGAGAAAGAGGGTGAGAAAGAAGAAAGAGCTGATTAAGAAAATAATCATCAATGTGATTGTGCTATGATGGCAGCTGCCAAGGTATCACCTCAGGTTCTTAAAAATCTGTGTTCAGACAAATGCATTATTGCATTTGCTAGCATCAAAGAGGTGAATGAAAACCTTCGGAATAGGGTCTTATTTAATGAAGTCAAATTTGAGAAGTCATTAAAAGAACTTAAAATCAAGTTGACTGAAAAAGACAAAGAAATTAGCTGTCTAAAAAAGAGCAAAGCATTACCAAAACCCAACTCCAAACAATGATAGAAAAATATCATGTTTGTAAAAAGGAGTTGGAATCCACCCAGATCACATGTGAAAAATGGGTGGAATCCTGCAATATGAAGTAATGCTTGAAAAACAGATTAAAAGCAATGTGAAATTTGGTGTTGGTCATAGAAAACATGATGATGAAAACACTGCTTTTGAAAAATCTGTTCAAACCACTGATGTAACCACTGAATTCATACCCACTAACAAGAATGGCCAAGAAGTGAAAATCACTGATAAACTTGGTAACAAAATCACACTTGAGAGACCAGTGGGATCCTCTACTTTTGAGGAAATTGAGAAATACCAATTTAAACCCACATGGTCTGACGAGTGTGACATTCTTGAAAATTTTAAACCCATGGATTTCACAACCACTAATGGTGTTAAAGCTCCAAAAGCAAAAGTCATTGTAACACCTGTGCCTCCACGGCCATCACACAAATATTGTAGCAATGAAATATTGTATTTCATACTTGGTCTTTGTAAAAAAATATGTGTATCATTTGCACATATCAATTCTTGTTCAATTTCAAACTCTAAATCACTTTCTGGAAGGTTATACGCGCACCGATGCGTAAATATAACCAGTTTAATGCAACAAACACTCCGGAATAGTGACATTGGCTTAACATGCCTTAAATAACCTTTACATAACTTAGAAATAAGTTTTGAAGGCTTTGGTATGGCAAAATCAAGTTAAATCGCTTACAGGGACTAAAGTTGACAAACTGCGAAAGTATGCCAATTTGAACTGTAACAGACATTCCGGAACATGACCATAAGTTAAACACACCTTAAATATCCTTTATATAGCTTAGAAATAGGCTTTGAGGGGTTCGGTGTGCTAAAATAAACTTTTGGGTCATTCAGGGACTAAAAGTGTCAAAAAGTGCACAAGTTTGCATTTTCGCGCATAACTTACGTTCTGAATACATCCGGACATCCAAAAATTTATGAAAGCATGACTACATTATATTTTAGTGTTCGCCTTAAGAAAAATCCATTCGTCACGTCATTTGGATCGTTTTTTCGCGCTTATGCGCATTCCGTCGTAATTAAGCGAACATCGCGTTCGTACGACCAAACGAACCATCATCCGACATATTTTTGAACATGTTTCAAGTCCACAATGTTTAGGCATCATTTTAGGGCCTTAAAGTTGGCTTTACGGGCCTTAGAAGTGTCGGAAAAGGCCTTAAACACGTGCAGGGACTGAAACTGTCATTTCTGAAACAAGTTTGCTGATCAGACAGGCCAAAGCGGCCCGCATTGTGTTTGGAACATCCTGAAGCGGGCCGCATCCGGGTATCAGACCAGATTAAATGGTTTTAACAGCTGGTTGCAGCTGTTTGGCACTTCCAAAACCCCTCCCACATGTCAAATCCCTATGGTGTGTGCATTTTGAGGCACCATAACATTTGGACAAGTGTACGGCCTTGATCGTTTCCCCTTTTCCAAGAAATGATCTTAACGGTTACCCGAATACTATAAATACCCCAACACCCCAATGCAAAACTTACAAGAATTCTGATTTTGAGAGCTCTAAGTTGAAACCATTGTTTCATACCTGAGTTCTTGAAGTCGGGATTAGCATTCGGGGACCCTGGGTTAGTATTCTTTCGTTCTTTTCCTTATTTTACTGCTTTTCGAGTCAGAAAGTCAAACTTTGTTTGACTTTCAGCGTTGACCAGTAATGGTCAATGCGAAGTTCGTTTGAACTTCGCAACGTGAGTGTAATCACGTTGGTCATAGTCCTTTGGGACTATGCCCACTGATTACCACGTTGTCTAGAGTCGTAGGGTAGGCGATCTAATAAATCGCCTATACCTTCGAACTCGACCCATTTGGTCGATCATTAGGATCCGACCAAATACATTAGGTGACCATAGTAGGTAAGGAATAACCTTCTGAGGTTATACCCTATGGTCACATCGTTTAAGTAGTTGTATGATAGGTAGTTTATATGCCTTAGGTAAATTACCAGAATACCCTTTTCATGCATAATTGGTAATTTAGCATATGTAACCTAAACTTTTGCCACATAACTGATTATGTAACATGTTTAGGCATATAACACTTGTCATAGGGCTGGTTAGGCGTTCCGAACGCGTTTTACGCGAACGACGCGTTAAAGTAGCATAAGCTTCCTAAACGGGTCGTAATGGGTCGATAAGACTTAGGTTAAGTTTCATTTAGCACGTAGGCTTTGTTAAACCATATCATATGAGTTCCTACACTCATTTGGTTTACAAACCCTAATGCTACCCAGTCTTCCGATATAGGTCCGGTTTATTAACATAGTTACCTATATTAGGTGCCGTTTGATTTCCGTGATCTCTAGCATTGTTTGGTTGTTACTCAAGGACTACTGAGCATTCTCAAGTGAGTACATAGACCCCTCTTTTACTGTTTTCCAAACTGTTTTGGGGTGGAACACATGTGCCTACTTATTACTTTCATGCTTTCCTGTTTTCATATCATATACCTGCTATGTTTGTTAGTACATTATAGTACGTCGTTTTACATTGACATTTTATGCTATGTATGTTCATTTAGTTCATACTTAGTACATTGTTTTACATCACATCACGTCACATGCTATGTATGTTCATTGTTGCATACTTAGTACATTTTCTTTTCTTCACATGCTTACATTTTGGTATGGCATTTGGTTTGTTAAATGGGACAATACATTCATTAACATTAGCTACGCCGTTCGTTAGTAGGTAGTGGTACCATAGGAATTGACAACTCCCGTTCCGGACGTCCCAGGGAAAGGGGATGAAAGGAATGACCGAATTCGATGATATTTAAGACAGATAAACCTTTAATTTGTTTAAAGGGTTTATCACCACAGTCGCAAGGCTTGGATGTATGCATTGGAACAACACCACATAAATGTACATATTCAGTATAGCATGCATATAGACATTTTAACATGATTGACCTTGATCATGCAATTTCACAAGACATAATGTTGATTTAAACTACGTTTTACTTCAATACTATGTTCTTGTGCATATGGTTTAGTTGACACATTTCGCTAGCCATACAGGACATTTTGACATAGACATTAGACATAGACATTTTAACATGATTGACATTAATCATGCATTTACACAAAACATAACGTTGATTTAAACACAGTTTTACTTCAATACCTTGTTTTTGTGCATTTCACCTATGGTTTAGTTGATGCGTTTTCACTAGCCATACATATCATTTAGGTTACACATTACATGATTTACATTGATCATGCATTTTGACATATTATTCAATACATTTGACAAATTCATTTATACATGGACAATTTACATTGTTGGTTTGGTTTGATTAAGTGATTAAGTAACGATGCGGGTGTAATATGATACAAGCATGGTGGATACGCCGCTGGTACTTCCTATATATAAGTGTTTGTATGGTATTACATGTCGTAGCGTTATTTGAATCATTTCAGTTTGAGACATAGAACATTTTATGCAAATAACATATTTTTCACAAGACATTGATTTACAAACAACTTAACTTATACAAACTCATTTTTACATGGCTATTCATTTAACCATGCATTATTCACTTATTTATATGTATCATCTGAACTTATTGTTTTTCAAATGATTTACAAAGACAAAGCAAATTACAAGGTTCATGACTAAACATTTTCTCAAACATAAGTCATGAAACCTATTTTCACAAAACCTATGTATCTCACCGGCATTTTTATGCTGACGTACCATATTTTCACATGTGTTTCAGGAAATGAAGCATAGGATTGATCAAGATACACTTAGGCGGACATGGGCCTTAGTGACAATAAAAGATGCAGACTAGTTAATTATGTTGTATTTTCATGTTTGTTTAGACGTTGAAACACTTATATTGAATAAAACGAAACTTTAATTTCCATGGTTGTGAAACATTAATTCTGTTGCAACACGCCCCGATGTTTCCGCCGCGATTTGTTGTTCTACGCGGTCGGGGTGTGACAGAAAAGATGGTATCAGAGCCAATGGTTATAGGGAATTAGGTTATTAGTAATGCTTTGACCTAGTCTATAACCTTCTTAGGACCCTAACGCGAGTTTACTTGCGTTTAGTCATAAAACAATACCGTCACCTATCCTTAGGCGACAACCACAACAAGAACATAAATTTCAAAACCACTTTGAAAACTAATCATCTGTTCTAGGATGATTAATTACTAGGTTTTGAACCCTCAGTTATAAGGTTTTGAATCCCTTTGAATTTTCAAAATCTCGTCAAGGTTTTGGGTTTTAAATAATGTGAACACGTGCAAACTGGAAGGGTGAATGCCTGTATTCTGGGTTTTCTGTCTAGGCAAGCACTTCGTATACATCTCATCAGACGCGAGACCAGTTGTGCTTACCTGGGAATTCTCGGGATGAGTGTTCACTTATAGGCGAGCATGTCTTCAGTGATACATTAATAAGACCTGTTTACCTTGATTAGTCACCGTCTCATTTGTTTGCCTTAGGTAACAAACAAATGATCACAATTTTCATTCGTTAACATTCTGCATTAATTTTCCAATAACCTTTCACTTGCTTCTTCCTCTGTCTTTCATTTTCTTTTAGAATGTCTATTCCTCTCATCACTGGTCAAATGCCCGAGCGAACAGCCAAATTTGTCCAGCAAATTGGCGAAGTGATTCAGAGGACTGTGGATTTAGGCATTTCCATGGCTCGTCTCAACAATGAAGCCTCTCGTCTCGACAATGAAGCCACCCAAGAGCCACTGAAGGAAGCAGAAGTCAAGACTGCACCAAAGACAAGGAAGCGTAAGGCTTCAAGGAAACCCGCAACGGTTACACCTAATCAAGCGGGACCTAGCCATGTGGCCAGGCCACCAGCTAGGAAGCCATACAACGGAATTGAACCCTTGTGCAACCAATGTACCCTTCATCATCACCCTAATGTGAAGTGCCGCAAATGCCAAATCTGTGGACTTAAAGGTCATACAGCAAAGGTTTGCGTAGCAGCAGTACCAAATCAAATAGGACCCAATCGGGTGGCAACACCACCTGTTAGGAAGCAATACAAGGGAACAGCCCCAATATGCGACAAATGTAATGCACACCACTTAGCTCACCTACAGTGTCGTTTGTGTGCATCATGTGGGCGACTCGGTCACCGGGCAAATGTTTGTCGATTTACCCCAAACCAAAGTAGTCCAAATCAACTCCAAGTCAACCCTACTCAAACTCGCTTTCCACCAGGTTATTGCTACAAGTGTGGCGAGATGGGACATTTCCGAAGAAATTGCCCAAAGCTTGCTAATGCAAATCTGACCCAAGGATGAGCAGTTGACTGAGTAGAAGATGTTGCTGTCTTATGCTTTTGTTCTTTTGTTTCCTTGTAACGTGAAACAATCTGTTTTGTTTATAAATAAATCGTTGTTCACAAATTCTGATATACAAGTATAATTACATGTGTGTTTGTTTTCCTATGATACCTGCATTAAGGAACTATGTTCCTTACAAACTACTCTTGTGATTCTCTCTTTCAAATGATCGCTCATGATTCCTTTGAAAATTTTAAGTACTCGTTTCATTCTAAGATACGAAGTACAGAAAATAAAGTGACATTATGAGTAATCATGCTTTTTGCACATCAGTACCTTTAAATCCTTGGTTAAATAACTAAGGGTATTTCCAAATCTCATACCCATTATATTTTGATTTTTTTTTTTACACAGTACAAGTATTTCAAAACAATCTTCATGATCTCAAAACATTTCATATAGTTTGAAAACAATTTTTTCCTAGATACATTGTCTATGTTATTTCAAAAACATTGGCCATGTTATCAAAACCAACCTTTTTAATTTCAAAATATTTCATATAGTCTGAAGACAATATTAACACATTACATTTTCTCATCAAGTGCATGATTTCGAAAAGCATCATTCATGTTTTCCAAAAACCTTATACATAATTTCAAAAATTCATTCCGCATGATTTTAAAACATTTTTATAAATATATCTATCTAATACACCTACTTTATGATTTCAAAATATTATATATAAGGTTTCAAAAACATTTTTTTTCCCATGCATAGTTTTCCAAATATATTTTCCTCACACATTTACTTAACCTTCAAATTCTGCTTCATATGTCGCCTAGACATATCTAGCATCTCAACCTCATAAGCATTTTACTTCATGTTTTGACTTAAGCACACCCCGTGCAAGAATTCAAAACATCTTCAACTTCTAAAATCCATATGGGATCTTTTTATCTTCACATTTAGATCCTTGTGGATGATCATCATTCAAATCAGAGTCTTTAATTGGATTCTTTATGTACCCTAATTCGAACATTTCGAGTTCTCGTAATCGAAATCGAATTTTCTTTTTGAAATCTTTCTATCTTTATAGTTGGATTCTCGAAAATGTTTAAAGTACCAAATGAAATCCACAAGATGGATTCCTAGTGTGCTTTAAATACATGTACTCTGTTAGCAGAACAAACTTCTAGTTAGCAATTTTGTGGTTATGTGACTATGTGTTTATTCATCTTATGTTTTCTTTCATGCATTTTTGTGTTTTTAATACTCTGGATATTCATTATCCAAATCCTCGCAGGATCTTTCATATCTTCATATGAGAGATTCGTAGCAGGATATTCAAAGGTACTACCTTAAATCCTTAATGGGCTTCTATGTAATAGTTAAGACCCTTGGATTTATATAGTACCACTCCAGACCCTTTTTAGTGGTCTAGTCTAAAGGATTGATTCACAATTTGGTTAAAGAATGACATCTAGTGATGTAGCTGGACAGACTCCTTGATAGTCTATTTAGATCATTTATTGATCTAGTCTACGGGACTCTATGGCGGTCTAGTCACACTCATCACAGGATTGTTCATTTGGTTTTACCCTACGCATTATAAAATAGACTGTGTGAACTGTGCAAGGAATTGTCTAATTATGGAGGCCTACATAATTATGAAATTTAGTGCACAGAAACCCAGTAAGATTTATTATGTGTAAGAACCGATAGTGACAACAATAACGAAATGAGAACGATGTAATGGAGGTACGGTGGACGCACAAATGACGCTTCATATACTTGTATATAAGTGTCCCTCTTACATTGCAAACATAATGTTATTAAGGTTACTAGAAGTTCAAGAACCCTAACCAATGTTGTTCGATCTTTTCAACTTCATACTTTCAAACTCTCACAAGTTTCCTCTAAATAAATTTCGGGACGAAATTTCCTAAAGTAGGGGAGACTGTAACACCTGTGCCTCCACGGCCATCACACAAATACTGTAGCAATGAAATATTGTATTTCATACTTGGTCTTTGTAAAAAAATATGTGTATCATTTGCACATATCAATTCTTGTTCAATTTCAAACTCTAAATCACTTTCTGGAAGGTTATACGCGCACCGATGCGTAAATATAACCAGTTTAATGCAACAAACACTCCGGAATAGTGACATTGGCTTAACATGCCTTAAATAACCTTTACATAACTTAGAAATAAGTTTTGAAGGCTTTGGTATGGCAAAATCAAGTTAAATCGCTTACAGGGACTAAAGTTGACAAACTGCGAAAGTATGCCAATTTGAACTGTAACAGACATTCCGGAACATGACCATAAGTTAAACACACCTTAAATATCCTTTATATAGCTTAGAAATAGGCTTTGAGGGGTTCGGTGTGCTAAAATAAACTTTTGGGTCATTCAGGGACTAAAAGTGTCAAAAAGTGCACAAGTTTGCATTTTCGCGCATAACTTACGTTCTGAATACATCCGGACATCCAAAAATTTATGAAAGCATGACTACATTATATTTTAGTGTTCGCCTTAAGAAAAATCCATTCGTCACGTCATTTGGATCGTTTTTTCGCGCTTATGCGCATTCCGTCGTAATTAAGCGAACATCGCGTTCGTACGACCAAACGAACCATCATCCGACATATTTTTGAACATGTTTCAAGTCCACAATGTTTAGGCATCATTTTAGGGCCTTAAAGTTGGCTTTACGGGCCTTAGAAGTGTCGGAAAAGGCCTTAAACACGTGCAGGGACTGAAACTGTCATTTCTGAAACAAGTTTGCTGATCAGACAGGCCAAAGCGGCCCGCATTGTGTTTGGAACATCCTGAAGCGGGCCGCATCCGGGTATCAGACCAGATTAAATGGTTTTAACAGCTGGTTGCAGCTGTTTGGCACTTCCAAAACCCCTCCCACATGTCAAATCCCTATGGTGTGTGCATTTTGAGGCACCATAACATTTGGACAAGTGTACGGCCTTGATCGTTTCCCCTTTTCCAAGAAATGATCTTAACGGTTACCCGAATACTATAAATACCCCAACACCCCAATGCAAAACTTACAAGAATTCTGATTTTGAGAGCTCTAAGTTGAAACCATTGTTTCATACCTGAGTTCTTGAAGTCGGGATTAGCATTCGGGGACCCTGGGTTAGTATTCTTTCGTTCTTTTCCTTATTTTACTGCTTTTCGAGTCAGAAAGTCAAACTTTGTTTGACTTTCAGCGTTGACCAGTAATGGTCAATGCGAAGTTCGTTTGAACTTCGCAACGTGAGTGTAATCACGTTGGTCATAGTCCTTTGGGACTATGCCCACTGATTACCACGTTGTCTAGAGTCGTAGGGTAGGCGATCTAATAAATCGCCTATACCTTCGAACTCGACCCATTTGGTCGATCATTAGGATCCGACCAAATACATTAGGTGACCATAGTAGGTAAGGAATAACCTTCTGAGGTTATACCCTATGGTCACATCGTTTAAGTAGTTGTATGATAGGTAGTTTATATGCCTTAGGTAAATTACCAGAATACCCTTTTCATGCATAATTGGTAATTTAGCATATGTAACCTAAACTTTTGCCACATAACTGATTATGTAACATGTTTAGGCATATAACACTTGTCATAGGGCTGGTTAGGCGTTCCGAACGCGTTTTACGCGAACGACGCGTTAAAGTAGCATAAGCTTCCTAAACGGGTCGTAATGGGTCGATAAGACTTAGGTTAAGTTTCATTTAGCACGTAGGCTTTGTTAAACCATATCATATGAGTTCCTACACTCATTTGGTTTACAAACCCTAATGCTACCCAGTCTTCCGATATAGGTCCGGTTTATTAACATAGTTACCTATATTAGGTGCCGTTTGATTTCCGTGATCTCTAGCATTGTTTGGTTGTTACTCAAGGACTACTGAGCATTCTCAAGTGAGTACATAGACCCCTCTTTTACTGTTTTCCAAACTGTTTTGGGGTGGAACACATGTGCCTACTTATTACTTTCATGCTTTCCTGTTTTCATATCATATACCTGCTATGTTTGTTAGTACATTATAGTACGTCGTTTTACATTGACATTTTATGCTATGTATGTTCATTTAGTTCATACTTAGTACATTGTTTTACATCACATCACGTCACATGCTATGTATGTTCATTGTTGCATACTTAGTACATTTTCTTTTCTTCACATGCTTACATTTTGGTATGACATTTGGTTTGTTAAATGGGACAATACATTCATTAACATTAGCTACGCCGTTCGTTAGTAGGTAGTGGTACCATAGGAATTGACAACTCCCGTTCCGGACGTCCCAGGGAAAGGGGATGAAAGGAATGACCGAATTCGATGATATTTAAGACAGATAAACCTTTAATTTGTTTAAAGGGTTTATCACCACAGTCGCAAGGCTTGGATGTATGCATTGGAACAACACCACATAAATGTACATATTCAGTATAGCATGCATATAGACATTTTAACATGATTGACCTTGATCATGCAATTTCACAAGACATAATGTTGATTTAAACTACGTTTTACTTCAATACTATGTTCTTGTGCATATGGTTTAGTTGACACATTTCGCTAGCCATACAGGACATTTTGACATAGACATTAGACATAGACATTTTAACATGATTGACATTAATCATGCATTTACACAAAACATAACGTTGATTTAAACACAGTTTTACTTCAATACCTTGTTTTTGTGCATTTCACCTATGGTTTAGTTGATGCGTTTTCACTAGCCATACATATCATTTAGGTTACACATTACATGATTTACATTGATCATGCATTTTGACATATTATTCAATACATTTGACAAATTCATTTATACATGGACAATTTACATTGTTGGTTTGGTTTGATTAAGTGATTAAGTAACGATGCGGGTGTAATATGATACAAGCATGGTGGATACGCCGCTGGTACTTCCTATATATAAGTGTTTGTATGGTATTACATGTCGTAGCGTTATTTGAATCATTTCAGTTTGAGACATAGAACATTTTATGCAAATAACATATTTTTCACAAGACATTGATTTACAAACAACTTAACTTATACAAACTCATTTTTACATGGCTATTCATTTAACCATGCATTATTCACTTATTTATATGTATCATCTGAACTTATTGTTTTTCAAATGATTTACAAAGACAAAGCAAATTACAAGGTTCATGACTAAACATTTTCTCAAACATAAGTCATGAAACCTATTTTCACAAAACCTATGTATCTCACCGGCATTTTTATGCTGACGTACCATATTTTCACATGTGTTTCAGGAAATGAAGCATAGGATTGATCAAGATACACTTAGGCGGACATGGGCCTTAGTGACAATAAAAGATGCAGACTAGTTAATTATGTTGTATTTTCATGTTTGTTTAGACGTTGAAACACTTATATTGAATAAAACGAAACTTTAATTTCCATGGTTGTGAAACATTAATTCTGTTGCAACACGCCCCGATGTTTCCGCCGCGATTTGTTGTTCTACGCGGTCGGGGTGTGACAGTCATCCCTCTTAAGGATATCCCAACAGAGTTTAAAAACTCTGTTGCAAAGGAGTCTGAAAAGAGAAAGAAGAGAGAAAAGATCAAAAACCTGTTTTGTGAATTTTGTGAAAAAAGGAATCATCTAACAAAAGACTGTTTCCATTTAAAAGCATATGATTTAAACAAAACAAGTATCATTGTACCTGCTGAAAGCTGCACCATCTGTGGTAAACCAAACCACAAAACTCAAGAATGTGTGTATCTTAAAAACTTTTATGTAAAAAGGAATGAGTACACTGCAAAAACATCCTTGAGTTCAGCAACATCATCGGTCAAGTTCACTAAAAATCAACCACTGTTTGTGTCAGTCCAAACAACTGTTACAAAACAGCTAAATCAAACATCTGTCCAAAGAGATGTTCAAGTGACTGATGCACCCCCTGCCAACCAATTCAGAAGAGGCAAGGGACAATCATCTTACCAAAGGATTCCACACGTTTATGAGACCTACAAAAGGCCCTGTAAACCAAGAGTGAACATGCATCCTTTTGGTTATCAGCAGGTGATTGGTCAAAACCCACAACAGTGGTTTGGGAGAAACAGTCCTAAAACTGTCCAAACCCCTGACCTAACCACTGCACATGCATCTGAACTCACCCCAGACACTGTTGAGACCCCATCCAAAGCCTTATTGGCTTTGGAGACCCTAATGAACTAATCCTTTTACTTCATGTGCAGGGAGCTTCTGCATGCTTAGATAGTCTTTGGTATGTTGATAGTGGAGGCTCCAGGCACATGACCGGATGTAAAGCCCTTCTCAAAGATTTCAAAATCCATGGAGGGGGAGATATATCCTTTGGCAATAATAGTAAAGGGAAAGTTCTGGGGTCTGGTACAGTACAAACTGGAAACGTAAAATTTGAAAATGTCAATCTGATAGACAATCTAAAATTCAACCTCCTGAGTGTTTCACAAATGAGTGATAACGGGTATAGATCATTCTTCACAAAGGAGTGTTGTAGGATTGTTAGACCAGAAATGGTTGAAAAGATTGAAGCAATAATAAAAACTGGAAAAACAAAACTTGTTGCTCAAAGAAGTGGCAATGTTTATGTTGTTGATATGTCAAAAGAGTGTCCCAGAACTGATGCCTGTCTGTTCTCAGCTGCCTCTAACAAAGAGACAGGACTTTGGCACAGAAGATTGGGGCACACAAATCTCAAGACAATCACTGAAATTTCAAAATATGGTCTGGTAAGAGGCTTACCACAAAAATTGTTTTCATGTCCTGAGCATTGTGTTTCCTGTTTAAAAGGAAAACAGCATAAAAGCTCCTTTAAGTCCATTGAAGAGTCCAAAATAACCCAGTGTTTGCAAATGTTGCACATGGATTTGTTTGGCCCAGTTCAAGTCATGAGTCTCAAAAAGAAGAGATATTGTTTGGTTATTATTGATGACTTCTCTAGGTTTACATGGACTTTCTTTTTACACTCAAAAGATGAGACTGCAGGCATTTTGCAAGACTTTGTGACACAGGTTGAAAAGCAATTTGACCTTCCAGTAAAAGTCTTCAGGAGTGACAATGGCACAGAATTCAAAAATAAGGAGTTGGATGCCTTTTGTGTGAAGAAAGGGATTGTAAGGCAGTACAACATCCCTATAACACCAGAGCAAAATGGAGTAGTTGAAAGAAAGAACAGGACACTGATTGAAGCAGCTAGGACCATGCTTGCTGACTCAGGTTTGCCTTTGACTTTCTGGGCAGAGGCAGTAAACACTGCTTGCTATGTTCAAAACAGAGTTTTAATAAACCCCAGGCACAAAAAGACTACTTATGAAATTCTGTATAAAATCAAACCACTGATCTCATACTTTAAAGTATTTGGCTGCCCATGCTTTATTTTGAATTTAAAAAATTCCATCTCAAAATTTGCAGCCAAAGTAGACAGTGGTTATCTTTTAGGATACTCTACCACTGCTAAGGCCTACAAAGTGTTTGATACATGGACTAAAACAGTGGAAGAGACTTTGAATGTGAAGTTGAATGAACTTTCCTCAATGAAAATCCCAGCAAATCCTGTTGATTTGTTTGATCTTGATAAATTCACTTTTGCAAATACTACTGTCAAGACTAACAATGCAGGTCCATAAGAGGATTCATCACCAAACTATGGGTATGAGATCATCATTCCTCAACAAAAGTCTTCCAAAATGGGAAAAGCATCAGTTGTACAAAACAACTGTCAAAGCTCAACCACTGCTACCTCAACAGTTGTTGACCAAAGTAGCCCATCAACCACTGCTTCCACATCATCAAACACTGCTGATAAAAGTCCCCAAACAGTGGATAAAAGTCAGCATGTGTCCACACCTTTACCTCCTATTCCACCACCGTTTGAAGCCACTGCTGGATCATCAAAGTCACCAGCAGTGGTTAGCTCAGATGATACACATCTGCAGTCTTCACCAACAAATGCCATCATACCGTACCAAGGAGATTTAATCTTCTTGAGATCTCATCCCCCTGACCAAATCATTGGCAACATCATAGCATCTGCATTACCCAATGAGATCTATGCTGGGCTGTTACATTGTAACAGTGCCAAAGAGCTATGGGATGCACTAAAGGAATAGTTTGGGGGAACAGAAGAAGTTATTGAAAAAGAATAGGGAAATTCTGAATCAGCAGTACGAAACATTTTGTCACATCAAGGGTGAATCATTGACCCAACAGTTTGAACGTTTCAGTTGTCTCATTAGTGAGCTAAGACTTGTTAAAGTTGAATTTCCAAAATCAACACAAAATAGTAGGTTTCTTAGATCACTACCTGAAAAATGGGACACAATTGCTTTTGTGACTAGAAATTCTGCTGAGTTCAAAGACCTGACACTGACCCAACTTCATGGTAGACTCCTGACCTATGAAAGAGAGTTAAACCAGAAAAAGAAGTTGCAAGAGTCTGGCAAAGTTACAGATGACTATTCATTTGGTAACACAGCTCTTCTGGGTCAAGAAGAGCCTGGCAGCAGTAAGGATCAGAGTTATGATCATTTCATTGACATAACTGCTGGAGGTAATTTCAACTCTGATCCTCACTCATCCAACTTTGCTTTCATAGCAAATGGAGAAAGCCAGAACTCAGATAACTTGTGCTTTAAACTCAATGACTTACAGCACTTTGATCCCACTGACTTAGAAGAAATGGACATTCTGCATCAATTGGCTTTACTTAGTGTAAGAACAAGCAAATTCTACAAAAGAACAGGGAGAAAATTCCCAGGGTTACATGGGAATTTAAAAGTGGGGTTGGATAAGTGAAAAATTAAGTGCTATAAGTGCAATAGGCTAGGTCATTTTGCTAGGGAATGCAGGAGTCAAACCACTGGTCCTATAATCACTCATCCCAGCTCAAACCCTAGACCACAACATCAAAGCACTGTGCACTATACCCAATATACCCCTGCTGCCCATGTTAACACTGCTCACCATGCTGCAACCCCTGTGCCTGTGCATTATGTTCAAACCACTGTTCCACAAATTCAGTATGTTCAAATCCCTGTCCCTCAGGCACAAGTGCAACATGTTGCACCTCAACCAGCTGCTCCAACAGTAACACAACCAGATCAGCAAAGCTTTTTCACTCAAGGCTTTGTTGACTGGAGCAGCATGCCTGATGAGCTTGGTGATGAAAATTTTGCACTCTATGCTTTTAATGATCCTTCTAATGATGAATTTTGTTTGATGGCATTAGAGTCTATACCAGAAGGGGTAGAAACTGAAGGAGAACAACTAAGTGCAGAAACAGTGGATGAAGTGACTGAAGCAGTGGTTACTGCAGTTGCTGGTGAACTACTGCTGGGAAAAAATTCAGAAACCCTGATTGAACCACTGATTGATCCTTGGTCCAAAGAAGACAAGGAAGAAAAAGAAAAGGAGAAAGAGGGTGAGAAAGAAGAAATAGCTGATGAAGAAAATAATCATCAATGTGATTGTGCTATGATGGCAGCTGCCAAGGTATCACCTCAGGTTCTTAAAAATCTGTGTTCAGACAAATGCATTATTGCATTTGATAGCATCAAAGAGGTGAATGAAAACCTTCGGAATAGGGACTTAATTGATGAAGTCAAATTTGAGAAGTCATTAAAAGAACTTAAAATCAAGTTGGCTGAAAAAAGACAAAGAAATTAGCTGTCTAAAAGAAGAGCAAAGCATTACCAAAACCCAACTCCAAACAATGATAGAAAAATATCATGTTTGTAAAAAGGAGTTGGAATCTACCCAGATCACATGTGAAAAATGGGTGGAATCCTACAAAGGGTATGAAGTAATGCTTGAAAAACAGATTAAAAGCAATGTGAAATTTGTTGTTGGTTATAGAAAACATGATGATGAAAACACTGATTTTGAAAAATCTGTTCAAACCACTGATGTAACCACTGAATTCATTCCCACTAACAAGAATGGCCAAGAAGTGAAAATCGCTGATAAACTTGGTAACAAAATCACACTTGAGAGACCAGTGGGATCCTCTACTTTTGAGGAAATTGAGAAATACCAATTTAAACACACATGGTCTGACGAGTGTGACATTCTTGAAAATTTTAAACCCATGGATTTCACAACCACTGATGGTGTTAAAGCTCCAAAAGCAAAAGTCATCCCTCTCAAGGACATCCTAACAGAGGTTAAAAACTCTGTTGCAAAGGAGTCTGAAAAGAGAAAGAAGAGTGAAAAGATCAAAAACCTGTTTTGTGAATTTTGTGAAAAAAGGAATCATCTAACAAAAGACTGTTTCCATTTAAAAGCATATGATTTAAACAAAACAAGTATCATTGTACCTATTGAAAGCTGCACCATCTGTGGTAAACCAAACCACAAAACTCAAGAATGTGTGTATCTTAAAAACTTTGATGTAAAAAGGAATGAGTACACTGCAAAAACATCCTTGAGTTCAGCAACATCATCTATCAAGTTCACTAAAAATCAACCACTGTTTGTGCCAGTCCAAACAACTGTTACAAAACAGCTGAATTAAACATCTGTCCAAAGAGATGTTCAAGTGACTGATGCACCCCCTGCCAACCAATTCAGAAGAGGCAAGGAACAATCATCTTACCAAAGGATTCCACACGTTTATGAGACCTACAAAAGGCCCTCTAAACCAAGAGTGAACAGGCATCCTTTTGGTTATCAGCAGGTGATTGGTCAAAACCCACAACAGTGGTTAGAGAGAAACAGTCCTAAAACTGTCCAAACCCCTGACCTAACCACTGCCTATGCATCTGAACTCATCCCAGACACTGTTGAGACCCCATCCAAAGCCTTATTGGCTTTGGAGACCCTAATGAACTAATCCTTTTACTTCATGTGCAGGGAGCTTCTGCATGCTTAGATAGTCTTTAGTATGTAGATAGTGGAGGCTCCAGGCACATGACAAGATGTAAAGCCCTTCTCAAAGATTTCAAAATCCATGGAGGGGGTGATATATCCTTTAGCAATAATAGTAAAGGGAAAATTCTGGGGTCTGGTACAGTACAAACTGGAAATGTAAAATTTGAAAATGTCAATCAGATAGACAATCTGAAATTCAACCTCCTGAGTGTTTCACAAATGAGTGATAAGGGGTATGGATCATTCTTCACAAAGGAGTGTTGTAGGATTGTTGGACCAGAAATGTTTATGTTGTTGATATGTCAAAAGAGTGTCCCAGAACTGATGCCTGTCTGTTCTCAGCTGCCTCTAACAAAGAGACAGAACTTTGGCACAGAAGATTGGGGCACACAAATCTCAAGACAATCACTGAAATTTCAAAAAATGGTCTGGTAAGAGGCTTACCACAAAAATTGTTTTCATGTCCTGAGCATTGTGTTTCCTGTTTAAAAGGAAAACAACATAAAAGCTCCTTTAAGTCCATTGAAGAGTCCAAAATAACCCAGTGTTTGCAAATGTTGCACATGGATTTGTTTGGCCCAGTTCAAGTCATGAGTCTCAAAAAGAAGATATATTGTTTGGTTATTATTGATGACTTCTCTAGGTTTACATGGACTTTCTTTTTACACTCAAAAGATGAGACTACAGGCATTTTGCAAGACTTTGTGACACAGGTTGAAAAGCAATTTGAACTTCCAGTAAAAGTCTTCAGGAGTGACAATGGCACAGAATTCAAAAATAAGGAGTTGGATGCCTTTTGTGTGAAGAAAGGGATTGTAAGGCAGTACAACATCCCTAGAACACCAGAGAAAAATGGGGTAGTTGAAAGAAAGAACAGGACACTGATTGAAGCAGCTAGGACCATGCTTGCTGACTCAGGTTTGCCTTTGACTTTCTGGGTAGAGGCAGTAAACACTGCTTGCTATGTTCAAAACAGAGTTTTAATAAACCCCAGGAACAAAAAGACTGCTTATGAAATTCTGTATAAAATCAAACCACTGATCTCATACTTTAAAGTATTTGGCTGCCCATGCTTTATTTTGAATTTAAAAGATTCCATCTCAAAATTTGCAGCCCAAGTAGACAGTGGTTATCTTTTAGGATACTCTACCACTGCTAAGGCCTATAAAGTGTTTAATACACGGACTAAAACAGTGGAAGAGACTTTGAATGTGAAGTTCAATGAACTTTCATCAATGAAAATCCCAGCAAATCCTGCTGATTTGTTTGATCTTGATAAATTCACTTTTGCAAATACTGCTGTCAAGACTAACAGTGCAGGTCCATCAGAGGATTCATCACCAGACTATGGGTATGAGATCATCATTCCTCAATAAAAGACTGCCAAAATGGGAAAAGCATCAGTTGTACAAAACAGCTGTCAAAGCTCAACCACTGCTACCTCAACAGTTGTTAACCAAAGTAGCCCATCAACCATTGCTTCCACATCATCAAACACTGCTGATAAAAGTCCCCAAACAGTGGATAAAAGTCAGCATGTGTCCATACCTTTACCTCCAATTCCACCACCCTTTGAAGCCACTGTCGGATCATCAAAGTCACCAGCAGTGGTTAGCTCAGATGATACGCATCTGCAGCCTTCACCAACAAATGCCATCATACTGTACCAAGGAGATTTAATCTTCTTGAGATCTCATCCACCTGACCAAATCATTGGCAACATCAATGAAGGGGTGCTCACAAGAAGCCAAACCCAAAACATTTGTCTTTTTGCTGGTTTACTATCACTCCATCAGCCAGTCAAGTACCAAGAGGCACTGAAAGACAACAGCTGGGTAGAAGCCATGCAAGAGGAGCTCCAACAGTTTAAAAGACAACAAGTATGGGAGCTTGTACCACTACCAAAAGATGTAAGTCCCATCGGCACAAAGTGGATCTTCAAAAACAAAACTGATGAAAGGGGCATTGTTGTCAAGAATAAAGCCAGGCTTGTGGTTCAAGGTTACAGACAGGAAGAGGGGATACACTATGATGAAACTTTTTCCCCTGTAGCAAGATTAGAAGCTATAAGACTGTTCCTGGCCTTTGCTGTCAACCACAACATGAAGGTGTTCCAAATGGATATCAAAAGTGCTTTCCTCTATGGTACAATTCAAGAAGAGGTGTATGTTTGTCAAACTCCAGGTTTTGAGGATCCATTTTATCCAGATCATGTCTACAGGTTAAACAAAGCCTTGTATGGCCTGAAATAAGCACCTAGGGGCTGGTATGAAACTCTTTCCACCTTTCTACTCTCAAATGGTTTCGAAAGAGGTACCATTGATAAAACACTGTTTTTAAAATGGAGAGGAAAGGATTTAATGATTGTCCAAATTTATGTGGATGACATTATTTTTGGAAGCACATGTCATAAAATGTGTGAAGAGTTTAGGCAACTCATGACAGCTGAGTTTGAAATGAGTGCAATTGGTGAGCTGCAATGCTTTCTTGGTCTCCAAGTTCAGCAAATGTAAAATGGAACTTTCATTCATCAAAGCAAATATGCTAAAGAACTTTTAAATAAATTTGATATGAATGATTGTAAACCATGCAGCACACCCATGGAAACCAATAAGCTAGTCATGTCTGATGAAAAGGATGAGCTGGTTGACCAAACACTTTATAGAAGCATGATTGGGTCTTTACTGTACCTAACTGCATCTAGACCAGACATCATGTTTGCAACATGTGTCTGTGCAAGAAGTCAATCAGCTCCCAGAAAATCAAATCTCATTGCTGTAAAAAGGATCTTCAGATATATAAAAGGTGTTCCCACACTTGGTATCTAGTATCCAGCTAATGGGAATATCAAGCTTTCAGGATTTTCAGACATTGACTTTGCTGGATGTAACACCACAAGGAAGTCCACTTCAGGAGGGTGCCAGTTTCTAGGTGATTGCTTAGTTTCATGGCAAAGCAAAAAGCAAGCAGCTGTTTCAACATCCACTGCTGAAGCTGAATACATTGCTGCTGCAAGCTGTACAGCCCAACTCCTGTGGCTTCAAAATCAGTTGCTGGATTTTGGTATCACTGCCTTAAAGACACCACTCATGTTGGATAGCCAGGCAGCAGAAAATATCATCAAAAATCCAGTCTCCCATTCAACCACCAAGCACATTGACATCAGACAACACTTTGTGAGGGATTGCTATGAAAAAGGTTTGATTTCTCTGCATCATGTTCCAACTAAAGACCAGCTGGCAGATGTGCTCACAAAAGCATTAGATACATCCACCTTTGAAAGCTTGGCCTCTAGGATTGGCATGCTAAACATGGAATAACAAGCAAAATCTTGTTTTTCTATGAATAAAAGCATTAAAATGTTTTCAGAAAATCAAAAATTCATCCTTAAAAATAGCTAAAAATGAAATTTTCATTAAATCCTTAAAAGTCTACCATAACCACTGATTGGTGCGAACATTTGTTTGTTATTTGCTTTCCACTGCTGAAAGTCAACCTCTGTTCCTTCATTTTCTTTGGTAAACACTGATGTCACACTTCAGTGTTTTAAAACCACTGACACAAGCTATCCACTGATAGTAAAAGTCACCCACTGTTTTCATTTTCCTTTGCGAACCACTGGTATTGCTTCATCAGTGGTTTCTCAAACAACTGTCCTCCATTATTTCATCCTTTCATCAGAGGTTGGCACGTGGTCAGTATTTATCCGTCAGATCTTTATAACCGCTGCCACGTCAGCATTCACTTTTTCATCATATAAAACCCTTCCTTTTTCATCATATAAAACCCTGCCCTAAACCCCCAAACAGGGTTTTCACTGCCGAATCGAATTCAAAATTCTTTTCTCAAAACAGTTTTCCACAAAATTCTCCCACAATCTTCATCGTCTTCACTTCATTTCTCCCATTCTCTGTTTCAATCATGGTGAAAAAGGCAAGCAAATCCAAAACAAAGGAGCCCACCGAGGTTGAAATTCCATACAAATGGTCTCACAATTACTTGGGTATACTTGAAAAACCCAGTGACACAAAGATTTTCGATTCCATCATCGACACATTATCCTCCACAAAGTACAAAACTTTGCTCACTTACAATGCAACCGTCTATCTTGTTACTCAACGAGAATTTTGGAAAAATGCTACTCTTGAGAAGGTGGACAAAAAGGTTGTTGCCATCAATTCCACAATAAAAGGTGTAAAAATCTCAATCACACCTCAAGCCATATCTGAAGTATTTGAGCTCAATGATCTGGAAGGTAAAAATTCTTTTCTGAAAACAGAGTACCAAGGAGATTTCATTCAAAGAGGGTATGGAGAAGAAATAAAAATAGATACTTTACAAAAAGGCAGTTTTCCATCTGCTATAAGATTTTTATTTCATACCCTCCTTATGTGTGTTTCTAACAAAACCACTGCTTTCAATGAAATCCCGTTGAAGATACAATACCTGGGTTATGCTATACTTAAAGGTGAAAATTTTAATTATTCCCAGGTAATCTTCGATAATTTGGTCAAAAATGTTGAGAAAAAGGCTTTTCTATTATTTCCAAGATTTTTGAGTTACTATTTTGATAAAAAAAAATTCAGAAAATAATGCCCATGTACTTGTACAGGGTCCTCCTTTTAAAATAAACAGTTTAACACCTGAAACATTCACAAGAATGTTAAAATCTACAAAAACACAAGCAGAGGTGCCTGAGCAGAATTTAGCAGCTACAACTGCTCCTCAGGTATCTGCTGCTGAGCCCACTGCTCCAGGTGATCAAGGCAGCATAACCACTATTTTGAAACCCACACCTGCCCTTACCAAAAAGACCAAAAAGAAACCATCCATAAAACCCCCCAAACCCATCAAAAAAGGCAACTCTGGAAGATGAGATCCCAGAGCAACTGCCAGTGACAACACAAAAGTCACCAATAACCACTGCTGCTACTTCCTCACAGCAGTTGGTAGAAAGATCTCCACCTTTGCCTAAAACTCCTCCTGCATCCTCACAAAAGGATCAGGTTGTAAGCACAGGGACCCCACATTATGAAGCTCTGGATCCAATTGGATCCATCTTCCTCAGTCCTGATCCCAAGGACATGTCTCTTTCTACTCCCATGCCTTCACCTCTCATATTACCACAATCCATGCTACCTTTGTTGCATGCAGTTGATATAGCTCAGACACAAACCAGTTCCTCTCAAACACCTATCAAAGAGAGTACAGTCCTACAAGTGACTGGGTCTGATGCTTTTACCTCTGCTATCCCAGCAACAATTGAGGAGGTTACACTACAGGAGTTACAAGTAACTCCTGTCAGTAGTTCAAGTGGAGCAGCAACTACTAGTGTTGGACCCACTGGTCTACATTGGGTCAGTTGTTCTATCAATAAGACTCCCTTGAAGGCAATTTCTTCAGAGACAACTAGAGCAACCACTGGTGAGTTTTCTTTAACCACTGGTGAGCTGTTCAAAGTGTCCACAAATGAGGAAAGAAGTCCCCAGTACCAAGAACAAGGGGCATCAATGGATGACTTTTGGAATTCAGTTCCTAAGTCACACATTGATACAACCACTGCTGGTGGGAAATCAGATGATCCCATTCATTTGGGTAATGGTTTAAAATATAATGAATTGACGAAGAGAGTGGACATAATTGAATCATCTGTTGCAGACATCAAAATAATGCTGCAGCAGGTGTTAAATTCTCAAAAGTCCACATCCACTGCTGCACCACCCCCAACAGCTGCTCCATTATCTAATGAGCTGTGGAGTTTATTTCAACCATTGCTCTGACATCAAAGAGAATTAGCTGATCAGCAGCATGAGATCCAAATTCAAAATATCAGAACTCTCACGGAAGCAAGGTTTAAAGATACTCAAGCTGACATCAAGGCTTTAAAAGCCCACATTCTGAAAACCACTGGCACTGCTCCTCCCACTGTTCTCTTCCTTGATACCCCTCCTCCAGATAATGCCAAAAAGGGGAGAAAATCAAACAGTGGATAAAGAAGGGAATTGAAGATGGTATTTATATTAAACCAGAAAAGGAAAACATGACTAAAAACATTCCCTTGCCTGATGGTAGTAAAAAGATTGATGTTACTGAAAATGCACTAGCTGAAGCAAAAGCAAGTGTAAAAAGGGATAGAGAGGCTAAGGATAAAGCCAGGTGGGAACAGGAGAAGAGAGCTTTCATGAAGCTAAATGCACAAGGTCCTTCTGAACCTATGGATGATAAAAATCCCAAGGAAGAAAAGAAGAAGCCCACTAGACAAGTGAGGCAACCTAAAAAGCATGCTTCCAAACCACCTACTAAAGGCTCCAAACCTCAAACTACCACTTCAACACACACCACTTCAACACACACCACAACCACTGCCTTACCACCACTACCAAAAATCACTCCACCAATAAAACCACCAAAAACAACCTCACCACCATCACCTCCTGCCAAAAAGCAGAAGACACCAGATGTTACAACATCTGTTGTAATGGCAACAGTGGTTGAAACACCAGTTGTTTCAACAACTGTTAGTCAGCCACCATCCACCACTCAAAATACCACCACTGATCCACCCAAGACATCATCATCCTCTCCTACAATAAAAAGGAGAAGGAGTTTCAGACCTGATGATGATTCTCCATCACCACCACCAACATCTTCACAATCTCTTGCACTGATTCCAAAACCTGTTCCTCTCTCTTCAGCTCCAGTACAACAACCAATCCCTGTCATTACTCCTGCGGTTTCCAATTTCCTCTAGAACTTGAAATAGTTAGAGAAGAGATCAAATCTTTCTACTATGAGGATGACCCTGCTAAAAGGAAGTTGCCATCAGTTGAAGGATATCCAAGGCCTAACAACATTGAAGAATATTTGAAAGTTAAAGCTAAACAGGCAGAGGATATTTCCAAAAGAAATTCTCAAGGAAAAACAAACAAAGAAATTCAAAGGCATTACCAGTTTCTATTTACTCAAGTCAGATCCTTAGAGCAATTTGCAAAAAAATGTTTGTTAACAAATCTCAGAAAGAGCAGATGAAACTTTGAGAAAAGACTACATTGAAAGCATCATGGCAACCAAGAAGTACAAGGGAGAAAAGTATATGTACAAAGAGTGGACCATTCCTGAGCTTGAATAAGAAGCAGCCAGGATTCAAGAAATGATAAAGAATAAGGTCAAACACACTCCTCCAAATTGGTCAAAGTACAAAAAGAATGTGCCTGAGAAGACATTAGAGCTGAAGAGAATGAAAGAGGAATTAGTTGCTGCTGACTATGGGTCCAAAAATCAAGTGGCAAGATGGAAAGAAGACATAGTCAGGTCCACCTACAAAAGGTTGGAGGAATTAAGGAAGAAAGATCCTAAAATTCCACAAAAACCTGACTACCCTGAAGCAGAGGTTTCAAAAAGACCACCAAAGCTGCAAATCAGGAGACCCACTGCTCCAACTGGTGCAGCCATCTTTAAAAGAAGGCAACAAAAACAGTTGGATACTGAAACAGTGGCAGAATTAATGGCAGGAGATGAGCTTGTAAAGGAAGGTATTAAAAAGATGATAGCTGAAACTCTTGGCCTAAATCAACCTGCAAGCACTGCTCAAACAGTCATCACAAGGCCTGCATCACCAAACACCTCATCCAATAAAAATCTCCCAAGAAACCCACCAGGCTCAAAAGTACTAAAGTGGGAAACTGACAAACAGACCCATGTACTGACTGTGTTCAGGTCTAGTGGAGAAGTGAAGAAAATAACAAGGGAACAAGCACTTGGCCTAAGTCTTGAAGATATGTAGGATCTCCTTGATCTTCCACTTAGTAGGGATGAAGATGACACAGATGCCCTAGACTTTGAGTTACAACTTAACGGTCAGATAAGGGAACTGTTGATGAGGCAATAAAGTTCCACAATAATGAAGGGTTTTGGCATTATCTGTTCCAGGGGGAGATTGTTAGGATTGAACCCTATCAAAGGAACAGATAATTAAAGCCAAAACTGGATCAGGACAGTGGATCCAGAATAAGCAGATGTTGTGTTACAAGTCTCTCCCCTTGAAAGTGGTTTCAACATCTGCTGACCTCCTATCTACTGATCGTTACAACTGCTGACCTCTAACTATTGATCAAGTCAAAGACTAAAGCCCTGCTGTTCAATCTACTGCTGTGAGTCAAGCACTGCTGGTAGTTATCAAGTACTGCTGAAGTCACAACAGTGGAAGGACCAGCAGTAGTTTAGTTTAATTAAGTAATGTCTTGTAAAGCAATTGTTAGCTTAAGCAGTGTTTGTATAGATCAGTTGTTAGAAGTTGTTAGGAGGTTAGATGTCACTTTCATGGTGACGTCAGCATTGATGCCTCAGTGGTTTGTCCGTGCCTATAAATAGAACAGTACCATGCACTGTTCTGTTAGCTCTTCACAAAATCCTCTTCCTGCACGAACAAACACTGTGAGCTCAGGCTGAGGGGGAGTTTGTATTCATACATGCATTGTAATTGTTATTGAAATAAATTCAATCTTTCGGTTCTTTGTTGAAAATGTTTGATTAAAGCAAATCTCCTGTTTAATTGTGTGCAAAGTTTGTTTCCATCTTAAATTCCGCTGCACAACTCATCCATCTTCATCTTATTTCAAACATAAAACACAATCAAAACCAAACTTAGATCCTAACAAAAGTCCTAATCTCTAACCCTAACTCATCTATTTATAGGCCAAGGATATAAGGAGATTCTCCTTATTTACAATATTGCCACCTTGCCTTTCTTATCTAGATATTACAATATACGGCTAGTTAGAATAGTTTCTCGCTACGACTCGTATTGACGGAGGCGATAGACATAAGTGCACCAACAGACTCTCCCTTGGATATTGCCGCAGTCAAACTCGTAGCGACTTGTCTTTCTCTCTCTCGAGTCTTCTTGAAAGTTTTAACACGTTTTCATCAACGTAGACTCCTTCTTTCTTGAACAGAATCCCCGTGGATCTGCCTTCAGCTTCAGTTGCTCCCCCTCTAGATAGACTCTTTAGGCTCCCCCTTTCGACAAGCTTCCGTGCTTTTGGGATCGACACCTGGCTTTCCAGTCACAAGCTCTTCCGGGAAAATTACCTGGCTCCTTGCACGCTTCCCCTTGCGTTGAGCTCGTCTTCAGACTCCCCCCTAGACTCGGCTATCGGGATCGTAGTCTGGTACAACATCTGCAATTCTCAAACATTTATAAGTAAAAATGTTTTGAATGTCCAGGATTAATGTCCTAGCTTTCTCAACATATGCTAAAATATTTTACAACGAAAGTATCTTCAGTTGTCCAGGAATCGTAACCTGGCTCTTTTAAACTTTCTAAATCCAGATCCTGGCTCTAAATATAATAATATGAATATATCCAGAAATACTTGATACTCTCCCCCTATCAACAATCTTCGTAGATTTGACAATTTTAGCAAACAAGATCTGAAACTGGATCTTTTACAGATTTTAACAATATGAGCATCCAAATCCCTCATAGTTAATCATCCAAGTCCAACTTAATAACCTTGGAGATATCATAAACTGTTTTTGATTTTTGATTTTAAAAACTACAAGTTTCAAATTAATGAACTTGTTTTATTTTCAGAAACACAATCAGCATACTTAGATTTTGAAACTCAGCATTCAGACATAGGTTGTCGAAAATAAAGTGAAATCAAAATCTTTTTGTATTTTTCTGAAATGAAATACAGTAAAGAAATATTTACAAACATATTTACAGACAATATTTTTGTTTGAGTTCGAGTCAGAGGATCATATCAGTTTTTGACAAATCACTAGTACCGTTGAGCTTTAAACACTTTAAGTTCTAAACGATTCACTTAGATTGTCAGTATACTGATCCACTTAAATTTTCACACAAAGTTCAATTGATTCGAGATACGGATTTAGTGTTTTAAGGACTTAAACTTATTCGCGTGTCCCACCTCAGAATATACTCCCGTATCCAGACTCATATATTCAGTCTTACAGGTGAATGTACACTAATGATATCTGTAAGGGGTGAATGCGAGGCCATGAGAGCTCAGGCTATTGCTTCCGCAAAATCAGAGAGATGATGGCTCGACTTTAGGTGGGTCCCTGTCACGGCCCCCGTCCCGGTTTTACCCGTTTCAGGAGCCGCGGGACAGAAAAACCGTGGTAATTAATAAGTTAGCAGTGGAAAATTTAACAGGATCTTTTAAAACTTGAAAAGACTCAATTTATTTTATTTCACAAATTTGGGGATAACACCCATAATTTACAATAAAGGTGATTTCTCACGGAAATCCCCTGTTTTACAAAAAACATATTTATTTATTCAATTGAACCACTTCCTCAAGCTTGTAGTGCTACACGGCACTTTTTCCTGGATCACAGCAGATCACCTGAAATATGTTTTAAAAAGGTTTTATCAGCGGGGAAATACTGGCGAGTCACTCAAGTTGCATAAAACGACACATTGTTATAATATACAGTATTAAGGGTGATTACATTGTTTCTATCAATCAATTACCCCAATTCGGTATTTGTCACTTGACTGTATCTGTGACTATGGTCTGATCACCCATTGGCTAACACGTTGTCCAATGGTGACGGGTATCAAGTAATGTATACAAAACCGTACATACCGGCAGTAATTGAATATTACAAAGACTTAATCCCTGTAATTATAACCTTGAAACAAATAGGGTTTTGGAAACAATTTGGTAAAAAGAGAATGACTCACATTGCAGATTTAGACGGGCAGAGTTTAGCCTACTGATTTTTGCCTGGTTAACATAATTCAAATAACAATGCACACGAAAACTAGGTCAGTAACTTAATACAACTTTTACGACAACTCACGAGATCAAAACCTTCACGACGAATGACAAAGTATAGCCCAAATATAGGCAGCACTTAAATATCAATCGGATTGGTTTTTATCGATCGGACATTAAATCGTAGCAGTGATCGAGTTATTACCCTGTTATCGCGGCAGAATATCGTGCTGTGTGTGTGTGTGTTTTAACGTAAACAGACAATATCTCAATGTACAAAACGAGTTTTTACGTCGAACCAATGCCAAAATTCAAGTGCTAAGCCCCTGAATTTATACTGAAAAATTGGCTCCCTCGTGTGACGTGAGAGCCTGTCGTGTGGCGCGAGGGCACCCCCTCTAGCATAGGGTTGCCTCGTGTCTAACTAGCTTGGGTGAGTCGACGGTTTGGTAAATTTAGAATTCGACAACGAACTATTTAGATAATATCAATTAGGGAATACCCCACCTGAGTTTTAGGGGCCCTGATTCTAGTTTCGATTGTTCTGAAAATTTTAGGGGTCATGCAATATTATTTGGGGGTCTCACTTAGGGTTTCCTATTGGACAAACTAAAATAAGAAATAGTAATTTTAATGAGAGTTGTTACATCCTCCCCACCTTATTAAAATCTCGTCCTCGAGATTTACTTGAATAAGTATGGATACTTTCGCTTCATCTCTGATTCCAGTTCCCAAGTGTACTCTAGTCCTCTCTTTGAATCCCACTTGACTTTGACCAGCACTAGTCGTTTATGCTTGAGAAACTTGAGCTTTCTGTCTTCTATCTGTAGTGGCTTCTCAACAAACTTTAACTTTTCATTTACCTCTATATCTTGAAGAGGTACTACCAGGGATTCGTCAGATAGACATTTCTTGAGGTAGGATACATGAAACACGTCATGTACTCCAGCTAGCTCTTCTGGTAGTTGTAAGCGATAAGCAACTGGTCCTATTCGCTGGATTATTGGGAATGGTCCTACGTACCTTGGACTTAGTTTTCCCTTTTTACCGAACCGAACTACTCCTTTCCAAGGAGAAACTTTCAAGAGTACCTTGTCTCCAACTTGAAATTCTAGCGGTTTGCGTCGATTGTCTGCATAACTCTTCTGGCGATCTCGAGCCGTTTTCAGTCTTTCCTTGATTTGAGTGATCTTGTCGGTGGTTTCTTGTACGATTTCGGGTCCTGATAATTGACTTTCTCCTATTTCTGCCCAACAAACTGGAGTTCTGCACTTTCGTCCATACAGTGCTTCGAACGGGGCAGCTTCAATGCTTGCATGGTAACTATTGTTATAGGAGAATTCAATCAAGGGTAGGTGGTCATCCCAGTTTCCACCAAAGTCTATGACACATGCCCTGAGCATGTCTTCCAGGGTTTGGATCGTCCTTTCACTTTGTCCATCTGTTTGAGGATGATAAGCTGTACTTAAATTTAATCGCGTCCCCATGGCTTCTTGGAAACTTGTCCAGAAATGTGAAGTGAAGCGACTATCTCTATCTGATACAATGGAGAGTGGAACTCCATGTAAGGATACTACTTCGTCTACATATAATTTGGCTAACCTTTCCATGCTAAAGGTTTCTTTCATGGGTAGAAAATAAGCTGATTTGGTTAATCGATCCACAATTACCCAAATCGCGTCATTACCTTTTCTGGTTTTGGGCAACTTAGTAACAAAGTCCATGGTTATGAGTTCCCATTTCCATACAGGCATTTCTAATTGTTGGAGTAACCCTGAAGGTTTCTGGTGTTCTGCCTTAACTTGTGAACAAGTAAGACACTTAGATACATATCTAGCTATGTCATTTTTCATTCCTATCCACCAGAAATTATTCCTTAAATCTTGGTACATCTTGTTATTTCCCGGGTGCATGGTATACCTAGATTTATGGGCTTCCTCTAAAATCTTATTTCTTAAATTTCCTTGCTTAGGTACCCAAATTCTTTTCTTATGGAATCTCCAAATTCCATCACTTCCTTGTTCTAATTCCTTTATTCGTCCTTACATTCCTTTAGCATCATCCTTGATTGCTATGGCTTGAACATTTTTCAGTTGTTCCATTAAGTCTAATTGTAAACTTAATCTAAGAGCAAGAACTCGCTTTTGCTTTTCGTGATACTTACGACTTAAGCCATCTGCAACTACGTTTGCTTTTCCTTCGTGATATTGAATATCACAGTCGTAGTCACTTAGGATTTCCATCTATCTCCTTTGCCTCATGTTCAATTCTTTTTGCCCAAATATGTATTTTAAACTCTTATGATCTGTATAGACTGTAAACTTACTTCCATAAAGATAGTGTCTCCAAATCTTAAGGGCACAAATTATCGACCCTAATTCTAAGTCATGTGTTGTATAGTTTTCCTTGTGCTTTTTCAATTGCCTTGAAGCGTACGCAATTACCTTCTTACGTTGCATTAGCACACATCCTAATCCTAGTTTAGAAGCATCACAGTAAACTTCAAAATCTTATGTCCCTTCTGGTAGGGCAAGAATTGGGGTGTTGGTTAACCTTTGTTTTAAAATCCTAAAAGCCTCTTCTTGCCTAGGTCCCCATTCAAACTTAACTGTTTTACAGGTTAGCTTAGTTAATGGTACAGCTATCTTGGAAAAATCCTTAATGAATCGTCTATAGTATCCAGCTAAGCCTAGAAAACTTCTAACTTCTGTAGCTGATTGCGGGACCTTCCATTTGGTGATTGCTTCTATCTTGGAGGGATCTACGTGAATACCTTCGTGATTCACCATATGTCTTAAAAATTGCCCCTCCTGTAGCCAAAATTCACACTTCGAGAATTTGGCGTAAAGCTTTTCCTTTCTTAACAGAGTTAAGAGTGCATGCAAGTGCTAACAATGCTCATCTTGATTTTTGGAATAAATAAGTATATCGTCGATGAAGACAATTACGAATTTATCCAAATAGGGTTTACAGATCCTATTCATCATGTCCATAAATGCTGCAGGGGCATTTGTTAGTCCAAAGGGCATGACTGTAAACTCATAGTGACAATACCTAGTTCTGAAAGCGGTTTTAGGTATGTCTTCTTCTTGTACCTTTAATTGATGATATCCGGAGCGTAAATCTATCTGAGAAAAATATCTAGCTCCCTGAAGTTGATCGAAAAGATCATCAATCCTAGGTAATGGGTATCGATTCTTAATTGTAACCTTATTCAATTCCCTATAATCGATACACATTCGCATAGAACCATCTTTCTTCTTCACAAATAACACTGGAGCTCCCCACGGGGATGAACTAGGTTGTATAAATCCTTTGCTTAATAATTCTTTTAACTGCTTTTTTAGTTCTAACATTTCGGTGGGTGCTAACCGATAGGGTGCCTTTGCTACGGGTGTAGTTCCAGGAATCAAATGAATTCTAAATTCTACCTCCCTATCTGGTGGTAATCCTGTTAACTCTTCTGGGAATATATCCGAGTATTCTGATATTACAGGAATTTCCTTAAGTTCCTTACCCTTAGTGCTAATAATTACCGAAATCATATACACTATTCCTTGCTTTCGTTCATAACTAGCAACTTTCATTACTGAAATGAACTTCATTGGTTTACGCGGCTTATCCCCTGTAATCACCACTAATTCTCTTGTGGGTGTATGAATTTCTATGGAATTTTTATCACAGAGAATTCGAGCATGGTTGGCTACTAACCAATCCATTCCTAACACGACATCGAATTCAGCTAAATTCATGGGTAATAGGTTTGCAGAAAATTTATGACCTAAAAGTTCTATATTTTCTTTTTGCAAAACCGTATCTATGTTAACAGAATTCCCGTCTGCCGTTTCTACTGTATAAATTTGCCTAAGTTTGGTTAAAGGTAGCCTAAGAGCTGGGCAGAATGAAGTATTTATAAAACTTTGGTTTGCACCAGAGTCAAATAATACTTTCGCATAAACGTTGTGAACTAAGAACTGTTGTGGGCGGAATTTTCTAACCTATATCCCGAAATTATATCCTGACTTTATATGTCTATTTTCACTGCCATGATACTAGACCAGGATATTGGTAACATCCTGCGAGGATATCCTGCATGCTGTTAACAATTTGCTTTGGCTGCAAGGTACAAACGGTCATGAGGCTTGGTCTCCCTGAAGAATAGGTCAAGGTGGTTACAAGAAAGACGCTGGAAGCTTGGAGAAGGGGTTTACAACGGTCAAAAGGGAATATTCGCAGGATCCCGGAATAATAGGGGAATATCCCGGATTTTTAGCATAGTTTGTTATTTCTTGTAACTATAAATAGGAGTGCCGGATCATAGGAATGGACACTTTTCGAGCTCTCATACTCGTACACTCTCATTTCTAGCTGCAAACACACACTAACACTCACAATTCACAATCATTGTAACACTTAGATTCGATCCGAGCATTATCCTGCACTGTATCCTGGTTATTCAAGAAATAAGAAGAACAAGGCAGCCGACTATTGTCAGCTCCCGAGGTTTTATGCTAGAGATCTGGATTGATCAAGGGCTTTCCTCGTACACCCTGTGTCATCCTTTACATTTCCGCTCATTGTTTGATCATAGATACAGCTCTATATCCTGAGCCGTATCCTGAAACTATTTTTTCAAATAACTTAACTAGAATATTTTCAACACACATTTCTAGCACACTACGTCACTTAACTAATTTGATCACTTAATTGCTTCGGTAATTTTTACCAAAACAATTTGGCGCCCACCATGGGGCAAGGGTGCTATTTTTAATCAATACTTTGTTAAAATCATTACTCGGTTTTCTGTTTTTGAAATTCTTTTCAAAACTATTTCTAATGGCTTCTCAATCGAATTTGAACTCTTCTTCCATGTCTGTTTCAACCTCTGTTGCTGCTGGTTCATTACCTCCTCCACCTTCACAAGTTCAAACTTTTCAGAGGAGAAATGAAAGCCACACACCGAGAGAAATTCCTGCTGCTCAGAATGTTTCTAGATCCGAAAATTCAGGGAGAACCCATATCCTTGCTTCTAATGACGAAATTCTGTCTTTGTTTGGAAGTATACAGGAACAAATGAAGAGGCAGCAAGAAACTAACTAGACGATCATGAAGGATATACAACTCTTGAAGTCAAACTCCAGGAAACCTGTGGAGGATACAACTACTCATCTACAGCCCAGGATGCTGAACTTTAGTTCAGTAACATTTACCGAGGATAATCAAGATAACATGATACCGAGTCAGTCCCGGAGCAACATGCTGGAGATACCATCATCCGCCAGGATATCGACCGTGAGGGATCCAGGATATGGCCCAGGATATGGTCCAGGATATGGCAAAACTCAACAGGCTAGTGACATGTTTGCCAATATCAGTATCCCTGCAACTAATAATTCTGATTCTTTGCAGGATATAGGTGTAACACCAGCATTGACCAGGGAACTTCAAAATTGAAGGATATGATATCAAGTGTTCCTGGAGTAGTGCAGCCTATACAGGAAGTATCCCAGGATAGTCACAGGATATCCCGATTTGCTCATCCAATTTGTGATGCTGAAATTCCAAAAAGATTCCAGACTCCCACCATGAAGTTGTATGATGGGACGACAGATCCTGAGGAGCATATTGCCCAGTATAGGGAAAGGATGGAAATAAATCCAATCCTACCAGAACTTAAGGAAGCATGCTTATGCAAAGGCTTCGGTTCAACTTTAACAGGATCGGCCTTAAAATGGCTTTTAAATGTTCCACCTTATTCGATTACATCATTTTCTCATTTAGTTAATTTGTTTATCAGTCAATTTTCTTGTAGCAGGAGCTTTTAGAAACTAACAAGTGATCTTTACAGGATAACACAAGGATCACAAGAATCCCTAAGGGATTATGTTAACAAATTTAGTATAGAATCCCTGGATATCCCGAATCTTGATGTTGCTACGGCAGTACAAGCGTAGCAAAATGGGGTTACGGAAGGATTATCAATTTTATCAAGATCTTGTAATGAATCCTTGCAGGAATTTAGATGAAGCTCAGAATAGGGCTTTGAGATACATAAGGCTTGAAGATGACAAGAAAATGCATGAGTGGATGAACACATCTTAAACATATGAATTGACAAATAGGAAGTCAGAATCTTCCTACAAACAGTATCGTTCAAAGCCATATGCTAAGAACGATAATAAGAGAGTGAATGTTGTTGAAGATGAGGACGATGAAGAATATCATGAAATCTCAGAGTATTGTTTTTCTGTAAATGTCCCTGAGTTAATCTATGCTATGCAGGGGACAAAGCTAGGTGGCCGAAAAAGAATCCAAGGAATACAGATTGGAAGGATAAATCTAAATGATGTGCCTTCCATGAAGACTTTGGGCACATGACAGATGATTGCATAGCCTTGAGAAAGGAAATAAGCTACTTGCTGAGCAAAGGATACTTGAAAGAATTCCTCGGTAGAAAGAAGAAAGCTCAAGATACTGATCAGGATCCTGAGAGAGCTGCATCTCCACTACCAGACGCCAAGATAATTAACTTTATCTTCGGGGGATCTGACATATGTGGAACTTCTTACTCTACAGCTAAGAGGCATGCCAGGAAGGCTAAGGAGGAAATAGGAGATAAGCCCACAAGGATGACCATGCTTACGGATGATAAAGTCATTACTTGGTAAAGGGTCACGAAGTAAAATGCGAAAAGTTAGCTGAATATTTTGAAATTGTTAAAAAATTAGCAGGATATTTCGAAATATTTTCACTTGAACAGGTACCAAGGGAAGAGAATGATGAAGCAGATGCATTAGCAAACTTAGGATCTGCTGTCAGGATACCAGAAGGAACATAGATACCGATAATCCATCTATAAGAAATCTCTTGCAGATCCATACTTAAGATGCTTGGAGGATCTTGAAACTAAAGAAGTTCTCCAAGACATACATGAAGGAGACTGTGGCAACCATACTGGGGGCAGATCTCTGTTCTCGAAGGTGTTGAGAACAGGATATTACTGGCCAACCATGAGAAAGGATGCCGCGGAGTATGCTCGGAAATGCGATGCATGTCAAAGACACGGAAACATCCTGCATCAGCCTGCAGAACCATTATATCCTACCGTATCCCCTTGGCCGTTTATGAAATGGGGTATGGATATAGTGGGAAAGCTTCCAAAGGCTCTAGGAGGAAAGGTTTTCATGTTGGCAATGACGGATTATTTCTCCAAGTGGGTTGAAGCAGAAGCCTTTGTCCAAGTTAGAAATCAAGAAGTGGTATCCTTCGTAAAGAGGAATATCCTGACAAGATTTGGGGTACCAGCTGAGATAATTTGTGATAATGGCTCTCAGTTCATCAGCAAAAGAACTACTGATTTTTGCAAAGGTTGGGGAATTAAGATGATCACGTCAACACCAGTACATCCTCAAGCTAATGGGCAGGCAGAATCTTCGAACAAGATAATTGTCAACAACCTGAAGAAAAGACTTGGAGCTAAGAAAGGAAGATGGGCAGAAGAATTACCCTTTGTCTTATGGGCTGATAGAACGACAGTAAAAAGTGCAACTGGCCAAACCCCATTTTCCTTAGTATTTGGGGCAGAAGCGGTGATCCCAACAGAAATGGTGATACCCACAGCAAGATCCAACCTCTAGGATCCTGAGCAGAATCCTGAAGCCCTATGTCGAGAATTGGATACTGTGGATGAAATAAGAGATGCGGCAAAGCTAAGGATGGCAACATATCAACTGAGGATATCCAGAGCATATAACAAGAGTGTAAGGACTAGAAGGTTTCAAGTTGGAGACTGGGTGTTAAGAAAAGCCTTTCAGAATACCGCTAATCCTGCCGACGAAAAGTTAGCTCCTAAGTGGGAAGGACCTTATGAGATTGAATCGGAATCCGGAAAAGAAGCATACCAGTTTAAAAATATGGAGGGGGATATGCTACCAAGATCCTGGAATGCTGTACACCTAAAGCTCTATGTTAAGTGAGTTTAGAATTTAGTTTCTAACTTAGGATGGTATGAATTCTATCTCTTTTAATATCTTTGATATTATTTATTCTTTTGAACCCAATACTGACTTAAACATCGGAGGGGTGTTAGCCCACCTTAGTTAATAGTTGTTTTGCAGTATGTGCTTCGGGATATAGCTCCAGGATACACACTCAGGATACTTCAAGAGACTAGAGGATTGGCCCCCTCTCTCACGTTTAAGGGATCCTGATCCCTTCACAGGTTTAAAGGTATTCACCTTTCTCCCGAATTAGGTTTAAACACCCCGCCTGGAGTGCAAGTTATCCAGGAATAGTTCAAGATAGCGGGACCAGTCCATGTAAAAGTGGCTGACAATTTCGTTATTGTTGGCTATATCCTGGATCCTAAAGGTATATGAGGATTGATCACCCTCTCTCACGAAAGGGTATTTTCATACTCTCTAAGGTTTAAAAGTTTTCACCTTTCTAAGTCTTGGAGTTTATACACTCCCACCTGCTGTGCACGAAAATTTGGGATTTTCCCCAGAATACCTATGGGTTTATCCCCAGTGCACTAAGGATTTATCTCCAGGATATCTTAGGGTTTATCCCCTGTAACACTGAAATTATACAAACGGTTGCAATTGATGTCCATAAAATTTCTAAGTATTCAAAGACATGATACACAGGGGACATTCCTACTAAGGCAGTGTAAAAGCTCTAGGGATCGAGCTTGGGCTTACTCCACTAAGTGTCCCGGACTGGGGACATCTTTAATAAAAAGGTTGCATAAGGATTGAAGTCTAAGGATAAGGATATTGTCACACCCTGGCTTTGCGGAAGCGTGGGTTTGTTTTGGTGTGACTTCTTAATACCATAGCAAATATCATAACCATGCTATATGAAGTAAAACATATGATGTTCATCCATTCATCAAGTTTTTAAAAGTAAACACGACAATATTGTTTAAAAGTTGACACTTAAAACAGATTACGATAAGACATAATTTAAAATGTGTTCACAAGACACAACCAAAAGACATAAACAGAAACACAGTTTAAGACTTGTAACCCGTCCAGGCAAAGGTCACATTTCCTAAACTCGGATGACATCATTATTCCTACGCAGCTTAACCTCATTGCAAACTTGGCCAGATCCATTAGTTTCCTGAAATACATGTAGTTTGAAAAATCAACAAAAAGTTGAGCGAGTTCATGTAAAAGTGAGTATGTATAAACCTTTGTAATATGTTTGTATGTATGAAAATCCCTGGTATGTAGCAAATAAGGAAAAAGAGATCACCATTGGGTTGCAAAGCCAATGGTGTGTGTGAAGTGCTGTAGGAAGACTCAAACCTAGCAGATTTATACGTCGGGCTCAAAGTCACTCCATGGTCCACACCCTGGACTCAGGAGCTGGGCTCGCTACACCCAAATAGATCTACCGCTCATGACCCTCGGTCCTACAACGAGGATTAGTGGCCTCAAGTTCAACCTACCCACTCACATGATATAAGTAGTAAACCCTCCTTAAGCTAACCATACCATATATATAAAAGTCTGTAATAATTGGTGCATGTATTTCACCCCCGAAGTATAAAAACTGAAAACAGTTAAGAGAAAAGGGGGACATGAACTCACAGAAGTGCGTATCCAGAAACGTCAATCTCCAACTCTATCTGCTGCGTGACGACCTACACGTACTAATTCCTATTAGACGGATGGGCCGTGCCTTGTCTTAGGGTTTATCGTTTTTGGAGAAATAGTTAGGTAACTATTTCGTAATTACACTTCTTAACTATTTTATAAGTATATTCCTTCACAAGGATGGGGGTTTTAATACATGTATGCTTTATAATTCCGAAAATATATTTTAAGTCCCACTTAAATAATATATTTTTAATCACTTGTCTAAAATATTTTAATTCCAAAATATATATATTTTTCCCAAAAATATTATATTTTATCTCATACAGTTTCCAAAATAATACTTATCAAAACATACATATAAGAGTATTTTCCGAAAAATACATAAGTTACATTTTAGAGTTCGCGTTGTAATAACAATACCGGTGTAACTTAAATATTTATTTGTGATAGCGTTGGTATTATTTTGGAGTCGTAATTTCACAGTATTTTCCAGTTATATTATTTTTGCCCTAAAAATAATATATCTAGTACACAAGATAACAAACAGTCACACAAGCGTTTTATTATAAAATATATATTCTAAATATATATTTATCAAGTTTTATTTACGAAAATCCACCTCCGATACTTGGTAATTTTGTAATAAAAATTATGGCGAAGTTTATTTTGAAAACTAAGTTAAAAAATATATTTGTAAACATTTGTTAGAAAAATATTTCTAAGTGTTGAAATTCTAGAAAAATTTCACCAGAGTTTCCTCTGTAAATGGAGGTGTCCACACTTACCAGCGTATCATTTTCTTTTGTAAAATTAATCAAACAATTTACCAATCAACAACATACAATATTTACTCACTAATCTTGACAAAGTAAGACTAAATCATAACTCATGAACTTGAAAGTTTTGTAAAAATATGTAGTAAGCTACTACCATGCTTAGTAGGTCTTGTTATCTTTAAAAATAAAATTAGTTTCTTAAAAACTTTATTTTTAAAGGATTTGAAGTTTAACAACTTCTAGTCATGATTTACAAAAAGATTTCTTGTTAAATTTTCTTGTTTACACAAGTGTTCACACACTTGTGTACTTACTAAAAATGCTTTTAGTTTATGTAAGATCCGGGTTTTAACAAGACTAGTGTCTTTCACTTGGTTCTTCCAAAAAACCACTTGTAGATCTTTAGATCTACAAGTTTATAACCTTACTTTTCATGAAAAATTATGTTTATTCAAGTTTCAAGTTCATGGTGGATGGGTTCATCATCTTTCATATTTCTAACACTAACATCTTACTAGTTCATGTTCTTGAACATGATCTAGCATGTTTAGATGATGATCCATCCAACTTTTACTAACAAACAACATCAAATAATCACAACTACACAAGATTTACAAGATTTACACACATTACTTTTCTTTATCCACTCTTTAACACTTATGTTCAAGACTTTAATGTAAGTTCTTTAGTATTTCTAAATTTTTAACCATTAAATCAACTATTAACCACCATAAACAAGATCAAGATGATGATTAGAAGCACTTACTACTAGCACAAGGCTAGGGAAGAAACAAGGTGTAAATGTGTTGGATAAAAGAAATCTAGAGCGGTTCTTGAACTTCCGAGAGCACCGGGCTTGTTTGTAGGACTCCTTGCTTCTATGGATGTATGAAAAATGGTTAAACAAGGTTTGAAAGTGGTGGTGGTGTGGTGGAAGGGTGGCGGCCGTGAGGGTGTAGGAGGGAAGGAGAGAGAGTTGCTTGAAGTTGAGTGGTGGAAGTGAGAAGATGATAATCCCTTGAGTTTATTTATAATCCAAGTCTTCATATTATCCAACATACATTGTGTCTTCTTGATAACCAACACTAACAATAAAATAATCAAACAAAATGGAAGTGTGGGTCACCCTAAGGTGACCGTTGATTAGAGGGGGGGGGGGGGTAAGGGTTGGGTGGTGATGATATAGTTAGGACTTAGTTGCAATCTAATGAGTTTAGTTAGTATGTTAAGTGTGTTGTGTGGTATAAAGGGTGTTAGGGTGTTCGGGGGCCCTAACTAGCTCAGAAAAGTAGAAACAATGTTTTTGGCAATATTTTGATGTTCCGGGTAAAGTCCGGTTGTTCGGTTGGATGTTGATCCGTTAAAGTGCTAAATAAGTATTTAAAGTGTCTTTTATGTTATTTTAATGACACATTAGATTACCAACACTTTGGAAAGTGTCTAGGATTATTTTGCCAAGTTTTTACACTTTACTAGCTTTGTTAAAAGCTGAATTTTGGTGTTTAGTGCAGAATTCTGCACTTAAAGTATGTTTTAGGCACTTTCGGTCACTATAACTATCACCTAGTGATGCAGTTTTATGATCCTCACCTCCCTACACTCCCTACTAGTGTAGTATTCCATTCCAGGCTCATACTGGCCTCAGAAACAATGCCTGTCTAGTGCTGGCAATGTCAGCATGTTTACTGGGTTATCCCTTCACTGTGCTAACTGTGCTTTGTGCATCAAGTTTGTCACTATTGTTTATGTGTAATGAATGGAGTGACAGTAATAAAATGTGATGCATGAGTATGTATGTATCAGAAAGCAGAAAGCAGTTTAATCACAATTGAAATCAAGCACAGCAATTAAGTACTAATTAAATATTAATCAATTGTACAGATACCTGGATTTGTGAGGGTTGTCACATTCTCGCCCCGTTAGAGAAATTTCGTCCCGAAATTTTAGGCTCTGCTTCTAGTTGCAGGGGTCTTGGGAAACAAATGGGGGTATTTCTCCTTCATACGATCCTCACGTTCCCACGTGAATTCCGGACCATGTCTTGTGTTCCATCGAACTTTGACGAGCTTGACACTACTCCTGCGTGTTTTGTTAACTTTCCAATCCGTAACCTCGACGGGTTCTTCGGTAAAGTGGAGCGTGTCGTCGATATGAACTTCGTCAGCAGGAATGATAACTGTCTCTTGTGTTGGACTCTTTTTCAAATTTGATACTTGAAATGTATCATGAACACCATTAAGTTCAGCAGGTAGGTCCAACTTGTAGGCTACAAGCCCAATCCTTTGCAGGATTCTGAAAGGGCCAATGTAACGCGGATTCAGCTTCCCACGCTTTCCAAAGCGTGCCACACCCTTCCAGGGTGAAACCTTTAACAAAACCATATCCCCAACTTGAAACTCTAAAGGTTTCTTTCTTCGGTTTGCATAGGCTTTCTGTCTGTCGCGAGCCGCCTCGATGCGCTTTCGAATCTGTGCAATCTTGTCTGTCGTCTCTTGGACTATTTCGGGACCAACAAGCTGTCTATCACCTGCATCAGCCCAGCATAAGGGTGATCGACATTTGCGTCCGTAAAGAGCTTTGAATGGCGTGGCTCCAATACTTATGTGGTAGCTGTTGTTGTACGAAAATTCTACCAGTGGTAAGTGATTATCCCAGCTACCACCTAGGTCCATTACACATGCTCTCAGCATATCTTCCAACGTCTGAATAGTTTGTTCACTTTGGCCATCAGTTTGTGCATGAAATGCAGTGCTTAGGTTCAACTGCCAGCCAAAAGCTTCTTGGAAGGAAAGCCAAATCCTTGACACGAAGCGTCCATCTCTGTCAGAGATAATCGAGAGAGGCACTCCATGAGGTGCAACAATCTCCCTCATGTATATTTCCGCAAGTTACTCGTGTTGTCTTTCTCTTTGATCGGCAAGAAGTGTGCGGACTTTGTTAGACGGTCTACTATTACCCAAATAGTATCATAACCCTTGGGCGTCTTTGGCAGTTTCGTTATGAAGTCCATTGAAATTTGTTCCCATTTCCATTTGGGTATTTCAGGTTGCTGTAGAAGTCCTGAAGGCTTCTGATACTCGGCCTTTACCTTGGCGCACGTTAAACATTTGCTAACATAAACTGCAACATCGCCCTTCATCCTAGGCCACCAATAGAAATCCTTGAGGTCTTGGTACATTTTATCCGCACCGGGATGAATTGAGTACCGAGATTTGTAAGCTTCATAAAAAATAACCTTTCTCAAACCACCAAACAGAGGAACCCAAATTCGTTTCATGAAGCATAAAGTTCCTTCCTCGTTTAGCACCAACTGCTTCTCCATCCCACGGAGATACTCATCCTCGATATTCCTTTCTTTCAAAGCTTCTCTCTGCGCGGCACGAATGCGCAAAGAGAGGTCTGTCTGGACAATCATCTCCAAAGCCCTAACCCTTATGGGCTTGATCCTTTCTTTTCGACTCAGGGCATCAGCGACCACATTCGCTTTCCCTGGGTGGTACTTGATCTCGCAATCATAATCGTTCAACAGCTCTACCCAGCGTCTTTGCCTCATGTTAAGCTCTTTTTGGTTAAATATGTGCTGTAAGCTCTTGTGATCAGTGAAGATTGTACATCGCGTACCATACAAATAATGTCGCCAGATTTTCAACGCAAATACCACCGCGCCTAGCTCCAAATCGTGCGTGGTATAATTCCTCTCGTTAATCTTCAACTGGCGTGACGCATAAGCTATAATCTTCTGGCGTTGCATCAGCACGCAACCCAGACCTTGACGCGAGGCGTTACAATATACCACGAAGTCGTCCATTCCTTCGGGCAATGATAAGATCGGTGCGCCACAAAGTTTGTTTTTCAACAACTGAAATGCTTCTTCTTGCTTGATTCCCCAGTCAAACTTTTCGTCTTTCTGTGTGAGTGCGGTCAGGGGTTGAGCGATTTTGGAGAAATCCTCAATGAACCATCTATAATAACAGCCAAACCTAAGAATTGTCGAATCTTGGTTGGCGTCTTGGGAGTTTCCCAGTCCTTGATCGCCTCGATCTTTGTGGGATCAACATGGATTCCATCTCCATTAACCATATGTCCAAGAAATTGGACTTCGCGTAGCCATAACTCACACTTTGAGAACTTAGCGTATAACTTTTCCTTTTTGAGTAGCTCTAAAATAGCCCTTAAGTGCTGTTCGTGCTCGTCCTTCGTCTTCGAGTAGATCAGAATGTCGTCGATAAACACGATCACAAACTTGTCCAAGTACGGCTTGCAGACTCGGTTCATTAGGTCCATGAAAACAGCTGGCGCATTCGTTAACCCAAACGGCATAACTAGGAACTCGTAATGTCCATAACGAGTCCTAAAAGCTGTCTTCGGGATACTTTCCTCTTGTATCCTTAGTTGGTGATATCCTGATCGCAAATCAATCTTCGAATAAAAGCTCGAACCTTGCAGCTGATCAAATAGATCATCGATTCTCGGCAAAGGATATCTATTCTTGATAGTCAACTTATTAAGCTCGCGGTAGTCTATGCACATACGGAAACTACCATCCTTCTTTTTAACAAACAGAACCAGAGCTCCCCAAGGTGAGAAGCTTGGTCTGATGAATCCTTTATCCAATAGCTCCTGGAGTTGTGTCGATAACTCATGCATCTCCGAAGGTGCAAGTCTATAGGGTGCCTTGGCTACAGGCGCGGCGCCTGGAACCAAGTCAATGTGGAACTCGACTTGCCTTTGAGGCGGTAATCCTGGCAAGTCTTCTGGAAAGACTTCAGGATATTCTCTTACGACCGGAATGTCTTCGATCTTTGGTTCAGCAGCTTCCTTATCCACGATGTGTGCCAAGTAGGCAACACATCCCTTCTGTAAACACCTTCTAGCTTTCAGACAGCTAATAATCCTCAGCAGCTTATCATGCTTCTCTCCGTGCACTACGATCGTTTCTTCATCCGTTATTGGGATGCGGATGATCTTCTCGTGGCAAACGATCTCAGCCTTGTTGCTGGACAACCAATCCATTCCCACTACCACGTCGAAGCTTCCCAATTCAACAGGCAGTAGGTCTAGCGTAAATTCGTGTCCTCCCAATTCTATCACGCATCCTCTTATAACTTCGCCCGTTTTGATTAGTTTTCCATTCGCCAATTCGATCGAGTATGGAACGTCTAACTTACTAGCGGTCAATCCAAGTATATTCTTAAATTCTAACTACACGAAACTATAATCGGCACCAGTATCAAAAAGAACAGATGCAAAACGTTGGTTTACAGGGAACGTACCGGTGACAACGTTTGGATCCTGGTGCGCTTCCCTTGCGCCAATGTTAAAGACTCTCCCACAGGCTTGATTCAGCTTCGGGAATTCCCTCTTAAAGTGCCCAACATCTCCACAATTAAAGCATCCTGGCCCTCGGCCATTTCCATTTCCATTTCCACCTCGATTTCCATTCCCAGCTTGATTAGCAACATTTCCACGATTTCCATTTCCTCCATTATTCCCTTGCGGGCGGTTTCCATTACCACCACGGTTGTTGTTATTGAATCCCCTTTGGCCACCCTGGCCTAAACCAACCCAGCAAGTATCCTTCAAGTGGCCAATTTTTCCACAAGCTTCACATTTTCTCACTCCACACGGGCCAGAATGATGACCCTGGCATGTATTACACTTGGGCAGAGTGCCCATATAACCCTTTCCTTTGTTTTCAACACCGGTTATAGCTCTTGCCGGTGTGCTCGATTCACCCTTCTTACTCACATTGCTTGTACCTTGCTTGAAGTTTGAAAACTTTCACTTGTTTTCACCAGACGACTCAGCATGTATTTCTTTCTTCTTTGGTTCAACTTTGGAAAATTTGTTCAACCGAATGGCCTCCTAAGTTAGCGCCACACTAAGTTCGATTGCTTCCGTGATTGTTGCAGGCTTGGACGTGGTGACCATACTCATACTTTGGGGAGCCAATCCCCAGATGAACCTCTCAACACGTTTAAACTCGGGCGTAACCATATACGGCACTACGTGAGATAAATCATGAAATCTTTGAACGTATTCTGCAATCTTGGGTCCATCCATTATCAGATGCCAGAACTCAGTTTCTAGCCTTTTTATCTCAGCACGCGAGCAGTACTTCTTCCTCATTAACTCCTTTAACTCAGCCCATGTCAACACGTAAGCAGCAGCTTCTCCTAAAGTCTGTACTTGTAAGTTCCACCACGATAGGGCTCCGTCTAGAAACAGCCCTGAGATATAGGTCACTTGTTGCTCGGGGGTGCATTTGCTCATTCTTAGGACAGAGTCTGTCTTCTCAGCCCACCTAACAAACGCAACAGCACCTCCAGTGCCATTGAAATTCACGGGCTTGCAGTCGAGAAACTGCTTGTAGGTGCACCCTGCACATACGTTAGAATTTACAAATGGTATTAGCGGACGTGCTATAAATATCCAAATGTATCGTAATATATCTCAAACGACTTAACATTACCATGAGGTGGATTGTTATTGCCGTTGTTGTTCGAAATGCTCCCGCTCGTTCCTGCTTGGGAGGCTGCATATTGAGCTATAGCGGCGGCAATTATCCCTTGGAGCTCCGCCTCGTTAGTAGGCATGCGTACATCGCGTCTTGGAGGCATCTTCTAAAAGATGGTCATGTAGGTCAGGCCATAGTAAGTATAATAAAAATGTATATATAGTAGCATTCATCACTCACATAACATCTCATGTTATAAATTAAAACATATAACTCAACAAAGCATGTAGTGAGAATGTTGCCATTGAGCTTCATTAATCACGATCACAACAGTGTTTTACAAGTTTAATAGTACATCACATGTCAAAGTAAGATCGTGGGGCTACATCACCCCCAAAAGTACAAGTCAAACTACAACTATCATATACAAAAAGCGTGATCTCTCAAAAAGCTTCGTAAGCTGGCTCAATAGCGACCTTCTCACCAAAAGATCGACCTGCATAAAACCAAAAATATGCCTATGCTGATGGCGGCAGAGGAGGAGGAGGAAAATGAGAGAATAACAAGCGACGCATGAGTAACAAGTCCTCCTCTAAAGCGCGAAAGGCGCGCAACAAATATGCTATCTGCTACTCAGAAGTCCAAAAACGAGCGTATGAATCGGGGGAAAGTGGACGAGGAGCATGTGGTGCTGCAAATGGTGTCTGACAATGACAAGATGGACGTGGAGCTCTCTCCAAGTCCTGAATACGACGCGTCAAAGCATCCTGCTGTATCATCAAAGAAGTGAGAATGTCCTCAGTAGAGTACCCAACATGGTACGGGTGGTATGGATCAGACAGTGGCATGATAGGGGCCGTAGTCCATAAAAATGGCTCGCTAGACAGTATGAACGATGGTGCAGTAAGTGGTGCAAAAGAAGAAAACGGAGGCATGACCAGATCAGACATCGATACAGGTGGAACCACAGTAGAATGAGGAATCTGAGGTATAAACTGGCTACCTCCTGTCATGAAAGGTACGTGATCAACAGGCTGTCGTGATGAACCCTCCCCAGGACGTGGTGGAGGGATGTCCTGGAGAAAGGTAATCGGGAGATCGGTGCGATGGGCATCGGTCGTGTGTGGGTGGGATAGTGGAATATCAGTGGGTGCCGAAACAGGTGTGACGGGTACCACGTGTGGTGGATAGTCGTCATCGTCGATCCACCCATTACGGGTGTCGGCGTAACATGGATCTATATGAGCAGCAAAAGGTGCACGGTCAAATAGTACCGGCACGGGATCGGGAAGTGGTTCCTCAACAACAGGATCCTCTATCAAGGGTGGAGAAACAACGGGCAGATCAGCCACGGGTATATCATCAATAAAAGGGGCAACGGCTGGTGCATCATCATGGACAGGGTCATGCTCTAATGCAGGGTCAGGAGCAACTACAGGCTCTGGGGCCACAGCAGGCTCCGAGTCAACAAACTCCATGTCAAGATCAGCAGGGATGTCAAGCAAAGGATCAATAGGATCTACGAGCGCCTCTAGGGGCTGATCCATGTGGATAAACTCAATATCGTGGTCAGGGTCGAAAACAGGGGAAAGATCGGCTCAGAAGCGTCATCGTCCTCGTGGTCGAACTCGAACTCGTGCGATGGACCGGGTGCAGCTGACAGCGCCATGTCAGGGTCAGAAAAGTGAGGCTGCACACCATGGTCGTGCGAAGATGCAGATGCCACAGACTCCAATGAGTCCGGGACAGGTGAACCTGCAGGAAGCTCCTCCACAGGGGCCTCTACAATGGGAAGAATAACGTCAGCAACAATAGGGGCCCCGCCCTCATAGTCAGCCTCAGGGGGATCCTCCTCAAACAGATCGATGTCGTCGTCATAAACGGCATCGAGTGGTATATCTACCACTGGAAAAACAGCAAGCGGTATAGGAGCAGGGATCACCGCAAGTGGTAAATCCCCGGCAGGAAGGCCATCAGCAGGCTCAACTCCAACATCGGGCAGCGCGAACGGCTGGAAGTCATCGTCGTCAGTGCTGGTGGTGTCTGATTTGTAGACCTCTTGCTCTGACGAAATCTCGTCATCTGACACTATCGCCATGGGGTCTAGTGTATCCGATACTCCTGTGTCTGACGATGAAGCCATGACGTCTGTAACACAATCACATATATGCACATACATCAATCATAAGGTCAAATAAACATGTTAGCCACAATAAAGCAAACAAGTAATCATCCTAGTCTTCCCAGACTACCCTCCCAGCCTCTCAGACTGAACTTCCTAGCCTCTCAGACTAACTCCCTGGCCTCTAAGACCACCCTCCCAGTCTCTAAGACTAAATTCCTGGTCTCTAAGACCAATCCTCCCAGTCTCTAAGACTAAACCTCCCGAATCTCTAAGATTGAACCCTTCAGTCTCTAAGATCGAACCTCCCTCAGTCTCTAAGACTGACCCAGCCTCTAAGGCTAAACTCCCTCAGTCTCTAAGACTGAACCATGAATTTTTGAAAAAGTTTATTTGTGCTTTTTATTTGTAAAAACGTTTTGTATTATGGATCTGGACGTTTAGTGTATGCAATGTAAAAATGTTTTCGTGAGAGCCCTAGTGATCATAGTCTAGACTCGAGAAAGAATCCTAGTTCGCTATGAACCTGGCTCTGATACCAAGCTGTCACACCCTGGCTTTGCGGAAGCGTGGGTTTATTTTGGTGTGACTTCTTAATACCATAGCAAATATCATAACCATGCTATATGAAGTAAAACATATGATGTTCATCCATTCATCAAGTTTTTAAAAGTAAACACGACAATATTGTTTAAAAGTCGACACTTAAAACAGATTACGATAAGACATAATTTAAAATGTGTTCACAAGACAAAACCAAAAGACATAAACAGAAACACAGTTTAAGACTTGTAACCCGTCCAGGCAAAGGTCACATTTCCTAAACTCGGATGACATCATTATTCCTACGCAACTTAACCTCATTGCAAACTTGGCCAGATCCATTAGTTTCCTAAAATACATGTAGTTTGAAAAATCAACAAAAAGTTGAGCGAGTTCATGTAAAAGTGAGTATGTATAAACCTTTGTAATATGTTTGTATGTATGAAAATCCCTGGTATGTAGCAAATAAGGAAAAAGAGATCACCATTGGGTTGCAAAGCCAATGGTATGTGTGAAGTGCTGTAGGAAGACTCAAACCTAGCAGATTTATGCGTCGGGCTCAAAGTCACTCCATGGTCCGCACCCTGGACTCAGGAGCTGGGTTCGCTACACCCAAATAGATCTACCGCTCATGACCCTCGGTCCTACAACGAGGATTAATGGCCTCAAGTTCAACCTACCCACTCACATGATCTAAGTAGTAAACCCTCCTTAAGCTAACCATACCATATATATAAAAGTCTGTAATAATTGGCGCATGTATTTCACCCCCGAAGTATAAAAACTGAAAACAGTTAAGAGAAAAGGGGGACATGAACTCACAGAAATGCGTATCCAGAAACGTCAATCTCCAACTCTATCTGCTGCGTGACGACCTACACGTACTAATTCCTATTAGACGGATGGGTCGTGCCTTGGCTTAGGGTTTAACGTTTTTCTAGAAATAGTTAGGTAACTATTTCGTAATTACACTTCTTCACTATTTTATAAGTATATTCCTTCCCAAGGATGGGGGTTTTAATACATGTATGCTTTATAATTCCGAAAATATATTTTAAGTCCCACTTAAATAATATATTTTTAATCACTTGTCTAAAATATTTTAATTCCAAAATACATATATTTTTCCCAAAAATATTATATTTTATCTCATACAGTTTCCAAAAGAATACTTATCAAAACATACATATTAGAGTATTTTCTGAAAAATACATAAGTTACATTTTAGAGTTCGCGTTGTAATAGCAATACCGGTGTAACTTAAATATTTATTTGTGATAGCGTTGGTATTATTTTGGAGTCGTAATTTCACAGTATTTTCCAGTTATATTATTTTTGCCCTAAAAATAATATATCTAGTACACAAGATAACAAACAGTGACACAAGCGTTTTATTATAAAATATATATTCTAAATATATATTTATCAAGTTTTATTTACGAAAATCCACCTCCGATACTTGGTAATTTTGTAATAAAAATTATGGCGAAGTTTATTTTGAAAACTAAGTTAAAAAATATATTTGTAAACATTTGTTAGAAAAATATTTCTAAGTATTTAAATTCTAGAAAAATTTCGCCAGAGTTTCCTCTGTAAATGGAGGTGTCCACGCTTACTAGCGTATCATTTTCTTTTGTAAAATTAATCAAACAATTTACCAATCAACAACATACAATATTTACTCACTAATCTTGACAAAGTAAGACTAAATCATAACTCATGAACTTGAAAGTTGTGTAAAAATATGTAGTAAGCTACTACCATGCTTAGTAGGTCTTGTTATCTTTAAAAATAAAATTAGTTTCTTAAAAACTTTATTTTTAAAGGATTTGAAGTTTAACAACTTCTAGTCATGATTTACAAAAATATTTCTTGTTTACACAAGTGTTCACACACTTGTTTACTTACTAAAAATGCTTTTAGTTTATGTAAGATCCGGGTTTTAACAAGACTAGTGTCTTTCACTTGGTTCTTCCGAAAAACCACTTGTAGATCTTTAGATCTACAAGTTTATAACCTTACTTTTCAAGAAAAATTATGTTTATTCAAGTTTCAAGTTCATGGTGGATGGGTTCATCATCTTTCATATTTCTAACACTAACATCTTACTAGTTCATGTTCTTGAACATGATCTAGCATGTTTAGATGATGATCCATCCAACTTTTACTAACAAACAACATCAAATAATCACAACTACACAAGATTTACAAGATTTACACACATTACTTTTCTTTATCCACTCTTTAACACTTATGTTCAAGACTTTAATGTAAGTTCTTTAGTGTTTCTAAATTTTTAACCATCAAATCAACTATTAACCACTATACACAAGATCAAGATGATGATTAGAAGCACTTACTACTAGCACAAGGCTAGGGAAGAAACAAGGTGTAAATGTGTTGGATAAAAGAAATCTAGAGCGGTTCTTGAACTTCCGAGAGCACCGGGCTTGTTTGTAGGACTCCTTGCTTCTATGGATGTATGAAAAATGGTTGAACAAGGTTTGAAAGTGGTGGTGGTGTGGTGGAAGGGTGGCGGCCGTGAGGGTGTAGGAGGGAAGGAGAGAGAGTTGTTTGAAGTTGAGTGGTGGAAGTGAGAAGATGATAATCCCTTGAATTTATTTATAATCCAAGTCTTCATATTATCCAACATACATTGTGTCTTCTTGATAACCAACACTAACAATAAAATAATCAAACAAAATGGAAGTGTGGGTCACCCTAAGGTGACCGTTGATTAGAGGGGGGGGGGGGTAAGGGTTGGGTGGTGATGATATAGTTAGGACTTAGTTGTAATCTAATGAGTTTAGTTAGTATGTTAAGTGTGTTGTGTGGTATAAAGGGTGTTAGGGTGTTCGGGGGCCCTAACTAGCTCAGAAAAGTAGAAACAATGTTTTTGGCAATATTTTTATGTTCCGGGTAAAGTCCAGTTGTTCGGTTGGATGTTGATCCGTTAAAGTGCTAAATAAGTATTTAAAGTGTCTTTTATGTTATTTTTAGTGACACGTTAGATTACCAACACTTTGGAAAGTGTCTAGGATTATTTTGCCAAGTTTTTACACTTTACTAGTTTTGTTAAAAGCTGAATTTTGGTGTTTAGTGCAGAATTCTGCACTTAAAGTATGTTTTAGGCACTTCCGGTCACTATAACTATCACCTAGTGATGCAGTTTTATGATCCTCACCTCCCTGCACTCCCTACTAGTGTAGTATTCCATTCCAGGCTCATACTGGCCTCAGAAACAATGTCTGTCTAGTGCTGGCAATGTCAGCATGTTTACTGGGTTATCCGTTCACTGTGCTAACTGTGCTTTTTGCATCAAGTTTGTCACTATTGTTTGTGTGTAATGAATGGAGTGACAGTAATAAAATGTGATGCATGAGTATGTATGTATCAGAAAGCAGAAAGCAGTTTAATCACAATTGTAATCAAGCACAGCAATTAAGTACTAATTAAATATTAATCAATTGTACGGATACCTGGATTTGTAAGGGTTGTCACAGATATACTCTGTATCTGGTATGATCTTTCCTTTTTGTTCCTTGAAAAAGGCCTTATCTAAATTGTCTAAATTTCTGAAAATGTATGAATACAACGCTTAGATTGATCAGGATATATTCTCAGGATATGTTTCAGGATATATTTCTGGATATATTCTCAGGATATATTTTAGGGTAATTGCTCAAAATGTTTAATTAAAACTATACTTGAATCAAACAACGGTTATCAAAACATGCTTTGCAAAATAAACTATCCTTTCTTCAAATTGTTTGAGTTGTACAAACCCTATTTGACAAAATTTTTAATAGGATATTTGCGAGTATCCTGATCAAGGTATTTTTATTACACTAAGTTTAGAACGTTGAAATTATATTCAAATTAAGCAATATAAGAATTGAAAAAAGACCACAATAAATAAGGCCAAAAGAAGGTTATATTATTAACATAGCAAAAGGTGTGCTTTTGGTTTCATCTCAAACTGAGATCCATCCACCAAAAGCACATTTAGTTTTTTATCATATATACCTAACAGTTGAAGGTTTCATCTCAAACCGAGACCCATCCACCTCCAACTGTTATATTTAAAAAGCATGCAGGAAATATAAATTGTTCGAGTGCAGGAAAAGTAAAGTGCAGGAAAAGTAAATTGTTTTGGGGTTACAGACCAACATTCAAATTTAAAAAGTGGGCTCCGGCCTAAGCATCAATATCCATCATCGCCCACTTGAATGCCCTCACACAGTGCATCATCACCAGCCTTCTCCGTCTTCTCAGCTTCAGCATCCTGCGCAGAATCCTCACCAGCATCCATCTCAGCATCCTCCTTCTCTCCAACCCTGTTCGTCACCTCTGCTGATTTGGAAGTTTCACCAGCCCCAGCTTTAGTAGGATATGGCACAAGTTTGCCTCCAAGCTCCTTCAACTTTGCCACCCAGGAATTAACCGGCCAGGATGGACACTCAAGACCTGTCTCCTTGGCCTCATAAGCCATCTTGATGCGAGCTTGTAGCAGGGAGACAACAGCCAAATTTTTGATTCCTTCTCGGAAGGATGCCATGCCTGTTCATGCTCAACTTGGATGGCTGCCAGCTTTACTTCTGCATCCTGTGTGACCTTCCTGAGTTTATCCTTGTAATGCCGGGACTTAATTTCAGCAATGGTGCCCTGATCAGCAACGGTGGTCTCAAGCTGCTTGATCCTGGCTTCCTGAGACTTGTTCATGCTACAGGCATCGGTGTAAAGTTGGAATAGATGTTGGAGTCCCTGTAAGTCAAAATTGAGGTATAAATTAATACTTGCTAACCAGGATATTCTGTGAGGATGTATACACATGATATGGTACCAGGATATTACCCTGTTAAGGAAAGAAATCATGAAATGGCTAGATTCCATGAAACCAAGGTTCTCGTAGGAAAAGACTTCAGCGATGACAAGAGAATCAGATTCTTTCTTCTTACGGGAACTAGAAGCACGGAGCTTCGCTGCTATGGAAGGCTTGGAGCTAGGCTCTTTCTTTACTGGAACGGTTGCCGGGAAACTGTCAAGCTCTTCCAGATTGAAAATTGGAATAAGTTTGCTGGAATCTACATAAAAGGGAAGTAATTTCAATCTTTATATGTTAATACATCAACTAACCAAACATGTGCAGAAATGCATTTAGAACATACATCCTTACCCGACGTATTGGAGGATGAATGTTGACTTGGACTTGAGTGACTAAGCCAAAAAACAAACCCACTCAGCTGAAGAAAAATCTGACCGGATGTTCCAATCAAATGGCTGGATGACGTACCATCAGGGAAGGCTCCAGAGGCACGTAGAGCGGCCATGTCGGCATTATCAAAATTGCAAACCTCTTTCTCGGGCTTGCCAAGAAGATTGTGTGCCATGAAGGTTGGCTTGGAGTCGCCGGAGCATGAACGAGTGCGTTTTGCCATGAGATCGGTGACGACGGAAAAGATGCACAAAGAAAGAATAGAGAGAGAGGGAATACCTGAATGGTCTGGTACAATGTGATAATTAACAAGAAGAAGGTAGAAGATATAGGGTGAAGATAGCTAACTATGAGAAATACTAGCCTTGAAAGCTGCATTAGGTCACATCACATCTCTATCCATTAAGACTTCAGATAACGTCGGAAAAATACATCTGTTAAGATCAAAGGATCCCAACAGCTATATTTTTGGGGACAATTGTTGTGGGTGGAATTTTCTAACCTATATCCGAAATTATATCCTGACTTTATATGTCTATTTTCGCAGCCAGGATACTAGACCAGGATATTGGTAACATCTTGTGAGGGTATCCTGCGTGCTGTTAACAATTTGCTTTGGCTGCAAGGTACAAATGGTCATGAGGCTTGGTCTCCCTGAAGAATAGGTCAAGATGGTTACAAGAAAGACGTTGGAAGCTTGGAGAAGGGGTTTACAACGGTCAAAAGGGAATATTCGCAGGATCCCGGAATAATAGGGGAATATCCCAGATTTTTAGCATAGTTTGTTATTTCTTGTAACTATAAATAGGAGTGCCAGATCATAGGAATGGACACTTTTTGAGCTCTCATACTTGTACACTCTCATTTCTAGCTGCAAACACACACTAACACTCACAATTCACAATCATTGTAACACTTAGATTCGATCCGAGCATTATCCTGCACTGTATCCTGGTTATTCAAGCAATAAGAAGAACAAGGCAGCCGACGATTGTCAGCTCCCGAGGTTTTATGCGGGAGATCTGGATTGATCAAGCGCTTTCCTCATACATCCTGTGTCATCCTTTACATTTCCGCTCATTGTTTGATCATAGATACAACTCTATATCCTGAGCCGTATCCTAAAACTGTTTTTTCAAATAACTTAACTAGAATATTTTCAACACACACTATCTCACTTAACTAATTTTATCACTTAATTCCTTCGGTAATTTTTGACCAAAACAAGAACGTACCAGCTATTACGTCAGGAATCAGTTCAGCTTCCTGCGTGGTCAATTGGAAGGCTCTTGCGTTCTTCTTGTTAGTTCCTTCAGCATGTTTGACCTTGTTATCTGCTGGTTTGACCAATTTAGGGCATTTGGGTAAGATATGCCCAGCTTCTCCGCAGTTGTAGCAAATCTTTGTTTTCTTTCTGCAATCTTCTTCACGATGTCCTATAGCTTTGTAGAAGTTGCAGGGATCATTACATTTTCCAAAATGTTTCTTTTTACAGTTTCTGCAGCACGGCAGAGTGGAAGATTGCACAGTTCCTCTTTTCTTGAAATTGCTATTATTACCCACACGAAATCCTTGGGAAATTTTCTGAGCTAATTCCTTCTTCCTGTTTTCTTCTCGCGTACGCACCAGTCCGTCAGTCAAAGTGTTGGCTAATTCCACCGCATCATCGATCGTGCAGGGTCTCGCAGCTTTGACAATATCCCGAATCTCGCTAATTAAACCCCAAATCTAGCGAGAAATAAGTACCGGTTCTGGCGAAGCCAGAGTAGGCACAATTCGAGCATATTCGAAAAACTTCGAAGTATACCCTCGGCAATCCACATCCACCATTCGGTGGCTCGGGAATTTGTTTGCCATTTGTTATTTTTCATATTCTGGGCATAATTTTCTTTCCACCAGACGTTTAAATTCTTCCCAACTTATGGCATAAGCCACATCACTTCCCTTGGCTTGTAGTACCGTATTCCACCATTCTAATGCTTCTTCCTTGAAAAGGTGTGAAGCATACATGACTTTATCCTCCTCGGCACATTTACTTATTTTAATTACTGCCTCGGTTTTCTCCAACCAACGCAGTGCAGCAGTCGCCCCTTCATTGCCTGCAAATTCAACAGGTTTACAGGCAAGAAATTCCTTGTAAGTGCAACCAGGCGTTGCAGCTTTCATTATCTTAAGAATTGGGGCCTGTATTACATCATTATCATTATTATTAATGTTGCCGCCTCCATTTACACTATTACTGAAGTTGTCTTCATGAGTACGCTTGCTAGGAATAACTGGTTGAGGCTCAACTGGATTTCGGGCAGCAGCAATGATTGCTGGAATAGCATTAGCTATTCCCTGGGCAACGATGTTCTCTATATCTTGCCTATTTAGAAATTGATCCTCATGGTTTTGCTCAGATTGGTTAACTTCGTTAACTGGTTCATTAACAGCGGGTTCCATCTGATAATTTTCAATATATAAATTATTGGCACAAGATAGAGTAAATAATAATCAAGCATAGTAAAGCAATCGCATATAATCACGTCAATACAATCATGTCAACATGTATAGCCAAAATTGTCGATTTTTCACCTTCCATATTTTATATATTTTAATATGCGTCCGTGCACACCAGTTATCTTACAAGGGTTTTATTTTAAGTTATTTTACAGGATTATATTATTATTATTATTTTATTATTATATAACCACAATCACACAGTCACACCATCCCCGTCAGCTGGCACTTCAGAAACGACGTTCCCTCTCATCGTATTTCCATGATATCCTCTCCCCCACATCTCAGATTCTATTTCATGCGTCCACCAGCTCCTCGCCATAGTGGCATAGTTCAGCCAAGTTCTCGGCGCTCATTGGTGGGTGTAGTGGAGGCTCAGGGTCAAATTGGGGGAAAAGGAATTAGGGTTATTTAAAAGATTCTGAAATTGCCAGTCAGTTGTCCACCATTCTTCTAGCTCTCCTAGTAGAGGTCAGGGGTGGATAATAGGATCTGGGATAGCAGGTTCCAAATCAACTGGAAGTTGTACTTCAGCTGGGTAAATGAAGAAGTTTTCATCGGTAGGTCCGATGAGGTCACTAAGTCCCAATTTACGATCCAGCTCTTCCCACGATGTCATTTCCTGAGCTTGCCCGGAACTTTCCCTGATCTCCTTTCCTTTGCCTTTATCATTTGGATCCTCAGTCTTTACAACTTTCCGTGTTGCTGGTTTCTTCCTACGCACACGCCTCCAGCCTACAAATCTTCTCCTCTTTTTCGGTTTTGGTTTCTCCTGAGGTTGGGCTTGGGATACCATTGGCTCTTCAGTATCAGCCTGGTAGCCAGTGAAGGTATCGGTGGTATCCATATTTGTGGTATGGATAGTAAAGTTTTGAAGTGCTTCGGATAGTTCATTCATGATGTTAGCATACATGAAGAAACATACAAAATTCTAAGTTAAAATTTTGTAAATTAAATTTTAATAGAATCACAGAATGGCAATCAGAAAAATTAAGTATTTCTAGATGCTTAATTAGCTTAAATCAGTGGCTCTGATACCACCTATTTCTGTCACGGCCCCCGTCCCGGTTTTACCCGTTTCAGGAGCCGCAGGACAGAAGACCCGTGGTAATTAATAAGTTGGCAGCGGAAAATTTAACAGGATCTTTTAAAACTTGAAAATACTTAATTTATTTTATTTCACAAATTTGGGGATAACACCCATAATTTACAATAAAGGTGATTTCTCACGAAAATCCCCTGTTTTACAAAAACATATTTATTTATTCAATTGAGCCACTTCCTCAAGCTTGTAGTGCTACACGGCACTTTTTCCTGGATCACAGCAGATCACCTGAAAGAGGTTTTAAAAAGGTTTTATCAGCGGGGAAATACTGGCGAGTCACTCTGTCACACCCCTTTCTGCGGCGGAAGCATGAGGTGTGATCATGAAAGGTTCTCATTGCATACGAAAGGTAAACATACTACATGCTCGTAAAAATAACTTCAAATGCCAAACATTTCATAACTTGAAAACATAAGTTTAGCGTTTACATCACGAGATAGCATAAAACATTGTCTTGAAAGTTTACAACTTTATTTAAAGATAACACAGACGACATCCATGAGCATGAGTAAGACCGCGCGCACATCCACTTTTAGTTACCTGAAATACATGTGAGTTTTGGAAAAAAAAACGTCAACATAATGTTGGTGTGAATTCATGCAGTTTTGTGTTGAACACGTTTGTATACTTTGTATGAAAACATGATAAGTATCTTGTGAAAATAAAGTATTCTTGTGTAAATAAAGTATTCTTGTGGTATGAACCAAATAAAGTATTCTTGTGTACGAACTTCATACAAATAAAGTATTCTTGTGTAGTTAATGGGTTGCAAGGCCATTAACATGTGACACGACATAGGAAGTCACCAAACCATAGGCATTTTTCTAGTTGTCGATTCACGACGGAGACACAAAAGCACTACTCGGTACTAGTGTTCACCGAGAGTGTGGCTGCCCGGACACCCGTTAGATCTAACCTTTTGTTCTGCGTTCTAAGTATGTACACGATTAATGGTGCTTATGGTACCCTATTCGTGACACGATTTCTCGTATCATTCCTCAAAACGCATCATACTTGGTACTAGTGATCACCAAGAGTGCTTCTTGTTTATGTATTCATCATGTTAAGTATTAATTCTCGTTTATTATATCAAGTATCAATTCTCGTTTATTATATCAAGTATCAATTCTCGTTTATTATATCAAGTATCAATTCTCGTTTATTGTATCAAGTATCAATTTTCATGTGTTTGCCCCAAGTTTAAAAGTATGTAAAAGATTAAAAGTGGGGACACGAACGTTCCTGTAAACATTCAATAACATGTATTTCACCCCCGAAGTTATAAAACTGAAAACAGTTAAAGAAAAGGGGGAGCATGAACTCACAACTTTGTGTTCCTTGCGTCGTAAACTTCACCGGGTTTTGCTTATAATGCGTCGTGACCTAAACGTGTTTTATTTTCGTTAGTCACTAGACTTGTATCGCACAAGCACAAGTCACTATCTTTTGTATATGTATTCTTGTGTTAAAAATAATTTATATTTTTAACTATGTGTCTTACTTATATTATTTTCTCAAAAATAAATATAAGTTTCTTGTATTTTGCACCCAAGTTATGTATCTTGCTTGTTGTATGTGTATCTTTGTATTTTTACTTCTTATGAGTATTTAGTGTATTTTCAAGTCCTAATACACTATTAAGTATAATACATACTACATACACTTAGCACAAAATTTGGTGATCAATAAATATATATATTTTTCTCAAAAATATACATACTTAACATCAATTTTTAATCTTGAAGAAATCATCATTTCTTATCACAAAAATTAGGGGAAACCTTGGTAAATTTTCTAGACACATTTTTAGGGAATAAGTTTCTCGAAACTTATATTTTTCTAAGTGTCAAAATTCTATAGAAATTTTGATAGAGTTTCCCCTAAAAATGGAGGTTTCCCATGTTTTCAAAACATGTGTTTATTTTCTTTTAAATCATCAACAATCAAATTTTCAACAACAATCATCAACAACAGATACTAATTTCTCTATTTCATGAACTTGAGAATTTATAAAAATGTGTAGTAACTTGCTAGTGTATTTAGTAAGTCTTGTTACCCTTTAAAGTGTGGTTACTTCTTTAAAAACTCCATTTTTAAAGAATTTGATTCTTTACAACTTATGTTCATGTTTTCTAAAAATACTTCTTCATGTATTTTTCTTGTTACACATGTGTTTCTTTACTTTGTTAACCACTATAAATAATGTTTATTTATGTAAGAACCAAGGTTTAGTGAAACTTGTATTTTTAACTTGGTTTCTTGGTAAATCACACTTGAAATATTTAGATTTACAAGACTTTAAACCTTCTTTGTTCATCATTTTACAAGACACTTTATATTACTTCAAGTTCATGAACTTTTGTGAGGATGATCCATAATCTTTAAACATGTTCATCCTCTCATCTTGCTAGATCATGTTTTTAATCATGATCTAGCAAGATCATATGATGATCTATCTCATTTTCTTAAGCAAATAATAATCAACAAGCATATCAACTATATTTATCAAGATATCTTCATCTAGCAAGCTTATGTTCATGTTTTCTTCATGTGATTCATTAGTGTTCTTGAGGTTTTCATCATACTTTAACCATTAACCACTCTAAACATGAAGTAAATGAGGATTCAAGAGACTTACTACTAGCTTTTAAGCTAGGGAAGATCAAGAGTAGAAATGAGGTGGTTAATAGCAAATAAAGGAGGTCCTTCCACTTCCGAGAGCACCAAGCTTCGTTGTATGACTCTTTGCACCTTTGTATGCTTGTAAAATGGATGAAACAAGTTGGAATGATGATGATGGTGGGGTACTTGGGTTCGGCTAATTGGGGAAGAAGGAGAGGAGGGAAGATGGTGTTGAGTGATGTGTGGTGAAATGAAGGTTGTTGTCCAAAGTGTTGTTCTTATAACCTCCAACATAAGGTTAACCATTGGATCTTATGTCTTGAGAGTACAAGACATATCTTAACAACAAATCAAACAAAATCCCACTAATGACATATGGGCCGATTTTTTTAGCTAGGGGGAGGGGGTCTAATGGTAAATTTTTAACCAATTAGTTAGTACTTAGTTCAAATCCAAGTATCTAGTTATAAGTGTTGGTTACTAGATGGTTTTTGTGAATGATAGGGTGGTCGGGGATCATGACTAGCTCAGAAATAATAAAACTATGCTTCTAATAATATTTTGATGTTCCGGGTAATGTCCGGTTGTTCGGTTAGATACCGGTTCGTTAAAGTGCTAACTTGCACCGTTTAGTATCTTTTAAGTACCCTTTTGTAACACTTTCAATTCCCGGCACTTAGGGAAGTATTCTGGATGATAAATCATGAATTCTGCATAATATTTATTTGTTAAAAGCTGGTTATAGCTGAATTTAATGTAATTCTGCACTTAAAGTGCGTTTCGGGTGCTTTTTAGTGCGTATTTTAGCTTCCGGATGGTCTATACGTTAACCCTTGTATGTACTCTTGGGTTTTAATGTATTCTTGTCGTTGGACCTACACCTAGGCCTCAGTTCTAATGTCTGACTGCTTTCTGCAGAGTTGTTGACATATTGTGTTTTACCGGTGAGTTTACTAGTATTTCTGACGCAACGCAGTTCATTAATGCATAGGGTAATTCTTGTAGTATAAAACGTGCATGAATTCACTTGTATATCATGTATTCAGACAATTTTGACATTTAAGCACATAATTGAAGTCATTAAATAGTAATTAAAGTGTACGGAAATTACCGGCTTGGTGCCAGTTGTCACAGTCTCGCCCCGTTAAAAGAATTTCGTCCCGAAATTCAGGCTGAGCTAACTCTCACAGGAATCTTCTTGAACAGGTGGGGATACTTTTCTTTGAACTGGTCTTCACGTTCCCACGTGTACTCGGGTCCGTGCTTAGAGTTCCAACGTACTTTGACAAGTTTCACACTGCTCCTCCTGGTCTTGTTGACTTTCCTGTCGGTAACCTCAACGGGTTGTTCTGTAAATCGGAGGGCATCATCAATATGCACTTCATCCGCAGGGATGATCACGTTTTCTTTTGTTGGACTCTTCTTGAGATTGGATACATGGAACGTATTATGTACTCCATTAAGTTCTTCCGGTAATTCCAACTTGTATGCCACGGTACCAATTCTTTTAAAAATTTTGAATGGTCCGATGTATCGGGGATTCAGCTTCCCACGCTTTCCGAATCTTACTATTCCCTTCCAAGGTGAGACCTTCAACAAAACTTTGTCTCCCACCTCGAATTCTAATGGTTTTCGTCTTCGATCGGCGTAGCACTTTTGTCGATCTCGAGCCGCCTTAATGCGCTCTCGGATCTGCATAATCCTGTCGGTTGTCTCTTGTACAAGTTCAGGACCAACCATACGTTTATCTCCAGCGTCTGCCCAACATAAGGGCGATCGGCACTTGCGGCCATACAGAGCTTTGAACGGTGTGGCCTTTATGCTTGTATGATAACTGTTATTATAGGAAAACTCAACTAAAGGTAGGTGAGTATCCCAGCTGCCGCCTAGATCCATGACATATGCGCGAAGCATATATTCTAACGTTTGTATAGTCCATTCACTCTGGCCGTCTGTTTGTGGATGGAATGCCGTGCTTAGATCTAGCTGAGATCCAAAGGATTCCTGAAAGGATTGCCAGATTCTTGAGACAAAGCGTCCATCTCTGTCTGAAATAATTGAGATAGGCACTCCATGACGTGCCACAATTTCTTTTAAGTATATCTCAGCAAGCTTTCCCGTGCTATCTTTTTCTCGGATCGGTAGGAAGTGCGCAGACTTTGTTAACCGATCAACTATCACCCATATCATATCGTGCCCTCTAGGGGTCTTGGGTAATTTTGTTATGAAGTCCATCGAGATTTGCTCCCATTTCCACATGGGTATTTCTGATTGTTGTAGTAGGCCGGACGGTTTCTGATATTCAGCCTTAACCTTGGCACAGGTTAGGCATTTTCCAACATAAACAGCAACATTGCTTTTGAGTCTCGGCCACCAATAGTATTCCTTTAAGTCTTGATACATTTTTTCCGATCCTGGATGGATCGAGTATCTCGATTTATGTGCTTCATCAAGGATGACTTCTCGAATACCGCCATAGAGCGGAACCCAAATACGCTTCTTAAAGTATAAGGCTCCCTCTTCATTTGGCACCATATATTTCAACATACCCCGGAGGTATTCAGCTTTACGGTTTTCTCCTTTAAGAGCTTCTTGTTGTGCATCGTGAATACGTGCAGTGAGGTTCGTTCGAATAGTCATTTCTAACGCCCGAACCCTTAGGGTCTTAACCCTTTCTTTTCGACTTAGCGTGTCTGCTACAACGTTTGCCTTTCCAGGATGGTACTTAATCTCACAGTCATAGTCATTCAGCAGCTCGACCCATCGTCGCTGACGCATGTTTAATTCTTTTTGATCGAATATGTGTTGTAGGCTTTTGTGATCTGTGAAGATTGGGCATCGAGTACCATATAAATAATGTCGCCAGATCTTCAGGGCGAATACCACTGCGCCCAGCTCCAGGTCGTGAGTGGTATAGTTTCTTTCATGAATCTTCAGTTGTCTTGAAGCGTAAGCGATGACTTTTTGGCGCTACATAAGCACGCAACCCAAACCTTGTCATGAAGCGTCGTAGTATACCCCGAAGTCTTCAGTGCCTTCGGGTAATGATAGTATCGGTGCATCGCATAGCTTGTTTTTAAGTAGCTGGAAGGCTTCTTCCTGTTTGTAACCCCAGTCGTATTTCTTGTCTTTCTGTGTAAGGGTCGTTAGCGGTTGAGCTATCTTTGAGAAATTCTCGATGAAACGTCGGTAATAACCCGCTAAGCCCAAAAATTGTCGAACTTCAGTTGGGGTTTTGGGGGCTTCCCAATTCTTTATTGCTTCAATCTTGGATGGGTCTACATGAATGCCCTTCTCGTTTACAACGTGACCAAGAAATTGTACTTCGCGAATCCAGAATTCGCATTTTGATAACTTTACATAAAGTTTCTCTTTCTTTAGTAGTTCTAGAATGGTTCTGAGGTGTTGCTCGTGTTCTTCTTTCGTTCGCGAGTAAATCAGGATATCATCGATAAATACAATCACAAATTTATCGAGATATGGTTTGCATACGCGGTTCATCAGATCCATAAATACCGCTGGAATGTTCGTCAGTCCGAATGGCATCACAAGGAACTCGTAATGCCCATAGCGTGTTCTGAATGCAGTCTTTGGTACGCTTTCCTCTTGTATCCTTAACTGATGGTATCCAGATCGAAGATCGATCTTGGAATAGTAGCTTGATCCTTGCAATTGATCAAATAAGTCATCAATCCTCGGTAGTGGATACCGATTCTTGATTGTGAGCTTGTTCAGTTCTCTGTAGTCGATACACATCCGCAGAGTTCCATCCTTTTTCTTCACGAACAATACTGGAGCTCCCCAAGGCGAGAAGCTTGGCCTTATGAACCCTTTATCCAACAACTCCTGGAGTTGTGTGGATAATTCTTGCATTTCGGATGGGGCAAGCCGATAGGGAGCCTTGGCTACAGGAGCGGCTCCTGGAACCTAGTCTATACGGAATTCGACTTGTCGTTGCAGAGGTAAGCCTGGCAGATCTTCAGGAAAAACATCAGGGAATTCCTTCACCACAGGAATATCTTTGAGTTTTGGCTCCACAGCCTTCTTATCTACAACGTGTGCTAGGAAGGCAACACATCCTTTCCTTAAGCACTTCTGTGCCTTCATACAACTGATGATTCGTAGAGGTGGGTCTCGTTTTTCTCCATGCACGATGAGAGTTTCACCATTCGCTAAAGGGATGCAAATGATTTTCTCATGACAAATAACTTCAGCTTTGTTCTTGGACAACCAGTCCATTCCGATCACTACATCGAAGCTACCCAATTGAATAGGTAAAAGGTCGATGCTAAAATTTTGTTCGCCCAGTTCTAACGTGCAGCTTCTAACAACTTCACCCGATTCAACGAGTTTACCATTGGCTAGCTCTATAGAATAAGGAATATCTAATCTACTAGATTCTATTCCAAGCATACGTTTAAATTCCACAGACATAAAGCTATAGTCGGCACCAGTGTCAAATAATATGGATGTAAAGTGATTGTTAATGAGAAACGTACCGGTGACCACGTTAGGGTCCTTGCGTGCGTTCCTTGCTCCAATCACAAATGCTCGGGCCTGAGCATTGTTTCCCCTTGGGCAATCTTTCATGAAATGATCTTTGCTTCCACAACTGAAGCATCCTTGGTTTCGCCCATTCCCGTTACCAGCACCATTTCCATTTCCACCATTGTTTCTATTACCAGCCCCGTTGCGGTTTCCATTCCCGTTCTTATTTCCTTTTCCCCAACAATCCTCAATATGGTGACCTAGTTTTCCGCACTTGTCGCATTTTGGAATGCGACAAATCCCTTCATGATGATGCTTGCAATTGTTGCAAATGGGCCGAGTGCCCAGGTACCTCTTGGCAGGAGCGTCATTCATGGTTGCAAGGGTTTTCGTCTCCTGAGGCGGGTTAGTGTCGCACTTCTTGTTGAAACCCTTGTTGTTACGAGTTGCTTGATTCAGGTTTGCATGTTTCCTTTTCTTGTCACCGGACGACTCAGCATGCGTCTCAGTCTTTTCAGTGGGGTTCAGCGATAGCTTCTTCATACGAACACAATCGTGGAACCTCAGTGATTGTTTGAGGTTTGGCCGAAGTTACCATGCCACGAAATTCTGAGGCTAATCCCCAAATGTAGCGTTCAACGCGCTTAAATTCGGGAGTCACCATGTAGGGAAGAACTCTTGACAGATCGTGGAACCTTCGAGTATAACCATTAATGTCAGCACCTTCCATGGTCAAGTGCCAGAACTCCGTTTCCAGTCTTTGGAGTTCAGCACGAGAGCAATACTTCTCTTTCATTCTTTCCTTCAGTTCATCCCAAGTTAGGCCATAAGCGGCATCATCGCCCAAGGTTTAGACTTGCAAGTTCCACCAAGTCAAAGCTTCATCGACAAACGACCCAGTAGCAAAAAGGACTTGCTGATCCGCGGTACACTTGCTCATGCGGATAGTAGCTTCAGTCTTCTCCGTCCAGCGTACAAATGCTACTGCACCTCCTGTGCCGTCGTAGTTCATCGGTTTGCAGTCGAGAAACTGCTTGAAGGTGCAGCCTGGAATTGATTCAACCAATTCACACGTGAGCAATTAAAGAAATAATGAAACAAAGACCGTTCATAAATTTCCCCATGCTTAGCAAATCGTCTTAAGGTTACCTGGAGCTGCATTTCCTCCAGACAAATCTCCATTCCCATTATGCCTAGCATTGCATGGTCCTCCACTGTCTGCAGTACGGTTTGCCTCATATTGGGCGATACCAGCGGAGATCCTTTCTTCCAGTAGAGCGTTCAGCTCTTCATCAGTTCTTGACAGTGGGGGATGAGGAGGTTGATCATCATTGCGAGCATTCACAGCTTTCCTGGGCGCCATGTTCTATCAGAACACAACGCAGCAGGGTTAGATATTTTTTTGATATCGTCTTACGAGACAGTAATAGTATATATATTTAGGCATATACCACATAAGTGACATCAAACAATTATTACTCGAACGGAGTACTTAGTAGGCTGGGGGGTGTTCACGTTTGACCCTTTTCTTACACTGAGGGAATCTACACGTGACAAGACTTGTTGTAATTTCTGTGCACTGAATTCCCTAATTATGTATGCATACATAATTACGTAACTCCTTTCACAGTGCGCACATTTTGTTTCATCCTCGTATCTCTTCCTTCAGATAGGCCATTGTTTTCAGGTAAAGTCACGTATACTTGTGACATTCTACTTCTAGTATATGTAAGTATCAATTATCACACATAATTGCAAGTAATTCTTAATCACAGATAAGTGCTACTCCAGTGCACCCTAAGTCTTGTAGTGTCTTTTCTTGACTCTTGTAAACAGTTTCAGGTAGTGGATGTCGCGGGATGTTTTATGCAATGAAAACTTTTTGAAAAATTGTTTTCGTGAAAGGATCCTAGAGATTGTAGTCTAGACTCGAAAAGGAATCCTGGTTCACTACAATCGCAGCTCTGATACCAATCTGTCACACCCCTTTCTGCGGCGGAAGCACGAGGTGTGATCATGAAAGGTTCTCATTGCATACGAAAGGTAAACATACTACATGCTCGTCAAAATAACTTCAAATGCCAAACATTTCATAACTTGAAAACATAAGTTTAGCGTTTACATCACGAGATAGCATAAAACGTTGTCTTGAAAGTTTACAACTTTAATTAAAGATAACACAGACGACATCCAAGAGCATGAGTAAGACCGCGCACACATCCACTTTTAGTTACCTGAAATACATGTGAGTTTTGGAAAAAAAAACGTCAACATAATGTTGGTGTGAATTCATGCAGTTTTGTGTTGAACACGTTTGTATACTTTGTATGAAAACATGATAAGTATCTTGTGAAAATAAAGTATTCTTGTGTAAATAAAGTATTCTTGTGGTATGAACCAAATAAAGTATTCTTGTGTACGAACTTCGTACAAATAAAGTATTTTTGTGTAGTTAATAGGTTGCAAGGCCATTAACATGTGACACGACATAGGAAGTCACCAAACCATAGGCATTTTTCTAGTTGTCGATTCACGACGGAGACACAAAAGCACTACTCGGTACTAGTGTTCACCGAGAGTGTGGCTGCCCGGACACCCGTTAGATCTAACCTTTTGTTCTGCGGTCTAAGTATGTACATGATTAATGGTGCTTATGGTACCCTATTCGTGACACGATTTCTCGTATCATTCCTCAAAACGCATCATACTTGGTACTAGTGATCACCAAGAGTGCTTCTTGTTTATGTATTCATCATGTCAAGTATTAATTCTCGTTTATTATATCAAGTATCAATTCTCGTTTATTATATCAAGTATCAATTCTCGTTTATTATATCAAGTATCAATTCTCCTTTATTATATCAAGTATCAATTTTCATGTGTTCGCCCCAAGTTTAAAAGTATGTAAAAGATTAAAAGTGGGGACACGAACTTTCCTGTAAACATTCAGTAACATGTATTTCACCCCCGAAGTTATAAAACTGAAAACAGTTAAAGAAAAGGGGGAGCATGAACTCACAACTTTGCGTTCCTTGCATCGTAAACTTCACCGGGTTTTGCTTATAATGCGTCGTGACCTAAACGTGTTTTGTTTTCGTTAGTCACTAGACTTGTATCGCACAAGCACAAGTCACTATCTTTTGTATATGTATTCTTGTGTTAAAAATAATTTATATTTTTAACTATGTGTCTTACTTTTATTATTTTCTCAAAAATAAATATAAGTTTCTTGTATTTTGCACCCAAGTTATGTATCTTGCATGTTGTATGTGTATCTTTGTATTTTTACTTCTTATGAGTATTTAGTGTATTTTCAAGTCCTAATACACTATTAAGTATAATACATACTACATACACTTAGCACAAAATTTGGTGATCAATAAATATATATATTTTCTCAAAAATATACATACTTAACATCAATTTTTAATCTTGAAGAAATCATCATTTCTTATCACAAAAATTAGGGGAAACCTTGGTAAATTTTCTAGACACATTTTTAGGGAATAAGTTTCTCGAAACTTATATTTTTCTAAGTGTCAAAATTCTATAGAAATTTTGACAGAGTTTCCCCTAAAAATGGAGGTTTCCCATGTTTTCAAAACATGTGTTTATTTTCTTTTAAATCATCAACAATCAAATTTTCAACAACAATCATCAACAACATATACTAATTTCTCTATTTCATGAACTTGAGAATTAATAAAAATGTGTAGTAACTTGCTAGTGTATTTAGTAAGTCTTGTTACCCTTTAAAGTGTGGTTGCTTCTTTAAAAACTCCATTTTTAAAGAATATGATTCTTTACAACTTATGTTCATGTTTTCTAAAAATACTTCTTCATGTATTTTTCTTGTTACACATGTGTTTCTTTACTTTGTTAACCACTATAAATAATGTTTATTTATGTAAGAACCAAGGTTTAGTGAAACTTGTATTTTTAACTTGGTTTCTTGGTAAATCACACTTGAAATATTTAGATTTACAAGACTTTAAACCTTCTTTGTTCATCATTTTACAAGACACTTTATATTACTTCAAGTTCATGAACTTTTATGAGGATGATCCATAATCTTTAAACGTGTTCATCCTCTCATCTTGCTAGATCATGTTTTTAATCATGATCTAGCTAGATCATATGATGATCTATCTCATTTTCTTAAGCAAATAATAATCAACAAGCATATCAACTATATTTATCAAGATATCTTCATCTAGCAAGCTTATGTTCATGTTTTCTTCATGTGATTCATTAGTGTTCTTGAGGTTTTCATCATACTTTAACCATTAACCACTCTAAACATGAAGTAAATGAGGATTCAAGAGACTTACTACTAGCTTTTAAGCTAGGGAAGATCAAGAGTAGAAATGAGGTGGTTAATAGCAAATAAAGGAGGTCCTTCCACTTCCGAGAGCACCAAGCTTCGTTGTATGACTCTTTGCACCTTTGTATGCTTGTAAAATGGATGAAACAAGTTGGAATGATGATGATGGTGGGGTACTTGGGTTTGGCCGATTGGGGAAGAAGGAGAGGAGGGAAGATGGTGTTGAGTGATGTGTGGTGAAATGAAGGTTGTTGTCCAAAGTGTTGTTCTTATAACCTCCAACATAAGGTTAACCATTGGATCTTATGTCTTGAGAGTACAAGACATATCTTAACAACAAATCAAACATAATCCCACTAATGACATATGGGCCGATTTTTTTAGCTAGGGGGAGGGGGTCTAATGGTAAATTTTTAACCAATTAGTTAGTACTTAGTTCAAATCCAAGTATCTAGTTATAAGTGTTGGTTACTAGATGATTTTTGTGAATGATAGGGTGTTCAGGGATCATGACTAGCTCAGAAATAATAAAACTATGCTTCTAATAATATTTTGATGTTCCGGGTAATGTCCGGTTGTTCGGTTAGATACAGGTTCGTTAAAATGCTAACTTGCACCGTTTAGTATCTTTTAAGTACCCTTTTGTAACACTTTCAATTCCCGGCACTTAGGGAAGTATTCTGGATGATAAATCATGAATTCTGCATAATATTTATTTGTTAAAAGCTGGTTATAGCTGAATTTAATGTAATTCTGCACTTAAAGTGCGTTTCGGGTGCTTTTTAGTGCGTATTTTAGCTTCCGGATGGTCTATACGTTAACCCTTGTATGTACTCTTGGGTTTTAATGTATTCTTGTCGTTGGACCTACACCTAGGCCTCAGTTCTAATGTCTGACTGCTTTCTGTAGAGTTGTTGACATATTGTGTTTTACCGGTGAGTTTACTAGTATTTCTGATGCAACGCAGTTCATTAATGCATAGGGTAATTCTTGTAGTATAAAACGTGCATGAATTCACTTGTATATCATGTATTCAGACAATGTTGACATTTAAGCACATAATTGCAGTCATTAAATAATAATTAAAATGTACGAAAATTACCGGTTTGGTGCCAGTTGTCACACACTCAAGTTGCATAAGACGACACATTGTTATAATATACAGTATTAAGGGTGATTACATTGTTTCTATCAATCAATTACCCCAATTCGGTATTTATCACTCGACTGTATCTGTGACTATGGTCAGATCACCCATTGGCTAACACGTTGTCCAATGGTGATGGGTATCAAGTAATGTATACAAAACCCCACATACCGGCGGTAATTGAAGATTACAAAGACTTAATCCCTGTAATTATAACCTTGAAACAAATAGGGTTTTGGAAACAATTTGGTAAAAAGAGAATGACTCACATTGCAGATTTAGACGGGCAGAGTTTAGCCTTCTGATTTTTGCCTGGTTAACCTAATTCAAATAACAATGCACACGAAAACTAGGTCAGTAACTTAATACAACTTTTACGATAACTCACGAGATCAAAACCTTCACGACGAATGACAAAGTATAGCCCAAATACGGGCATCACTTAAACATACATCGGATTAGTTTTTATCGATCGGACATTAATTCGTAGCAGTGATCAAGTTATTACCCTGTTATCGCGGCAGAATTTCATGCTGTGTGTGTGTTTTGAAGTAAACAGACAATATCTCAACATACGAAACGAGTTTTTACGTCGAACCAACGCCAAAATTCAAGTGTCAAGCCCCTGAATTTATACTGAAAAATTGGCTCCCTCGCGTGGCACGAGGGCACCCCCTCTAGCATAGGTTTGCCTCGTGTCTAACTAGCTTGGGTGAGTCGACGGTTTGGTAAATTCGAATTCGACAACGAACTGTTTAGATAATATCAATTAGGGAATACCCCCCTGAGTTTTAGGGGCCCTTATTCTAGTTTCTATTGTTCTGAAAATTTTAGGGGTCATGCAATATTATTTGGGGGTCTCAATTAGGGTTTCCTATTAGACAAACTAAAATAAGAAATAGTAATTGTAGGATCGTTTTACCGACCGAAACGAGTCGTTTAGAGGCGTTCTACTCAATATGAAAGGCGGAAACAGACATTTTGAGTTCGATTCAGCTAGATATTTACTTTAACTATCTTTCTGATTGATTTGACAAAGTTTTACAGTGAAACAACACTTCGGCTCTGCAATCACACATACAAGTCTCTTTCAAACGAAATTAGGCATCAGCTATATATAGGCAATGTAATTCCGTTTGAACATGCTCAAGCGGAATCACTTTCATGCGGAATTAACTTCAAACGAAATCACTAGAGTTAATTTCGTTTGAAATGACCAGTTTGTCATTTCAAGCGAAATTACAATCTAACCTATTTTCTCGTTTTCCGTGCCATGTTCTATCTAATCACATACAAGACTCGATACAAGACGAAGTCGACAGACGCATGCACCAACAGACTCCCCCTCGAATGTTGACGAGTCTTCAGTGTCGAGTCTTCAACGTCTTCAGTCTTTATCAGTCTGCTCTTTCTGAAGTATCTGACAGTGTAAAACTTCCTCAATCTCTGTCTTCTTTTCATCTTCAGTTCCAGATCATAATCTGGCTCAAACTCTTTCCACAAGTTCTGGACCAATTCCTGGCTCTACTGTTTCCTGCACAAATCTCTACCTCACAATAAATTTCACAAATTTAAAATTTGACAAATTTATACTCTTGTTTATCAATTGTATACACATATCAATAAATGATTTTACAATGTTAATCTCTGATGAACCACTTGTATGAAAAACATTTTTCTTTCAAAATCTTTTCATCTTTCAAACTGACTCCCCCTCACTGATTGTCATCATGTTCAGCACTTGGAATTTTGAAAATCAGCTCTTCAACACCAGTTGTCGAAAATCTTTTGAATTTTTCACAAATTTATGCTAAAACACATTTTAAAATCTTTTTGGATTTTTGAACTCAAAAATATAGTAAAGAAATATTTACAAACAATATTTTTGTGAGTTTGTGTAAGAGGATCATATCAGTTTATGAGATAAATCACCAACACCGTTAAGCTTTGAACATTTTCAGTTCTAAACAATTCACTTAGATTGTCAGTATACTGATCCACTTAAATTCTCACACAAAGTTCAACTGTTTCGAGATACGAGATTAATGTCTTAAGCACTTGAACTTATTCGCGTGTTCCACCTCAGAATATACTCCCGTGTCCAGATCCCAATATTCAGTCTTACAGGTGAGTATACCACAGATGATATCTGTAAAGGGTTAAATGCGAGGGCCGTGAGAGCTTAGGTCAGAACTTCCGTTCAGCAAAGAGACGACGGCTTCGACTTTTGGTGTGTCTCCTTTAGAGGATCTTTTGTTTCAACAGCACATGATTAGCATTTTGCAATGTTTCATCATTTTTTGTACTGAGGGCGATGCTATATTTCAAGCAAGCAGAAAGTATTATACGGGGACTAGGCCATTGCTTCCGCAAAATCAGAAGTCCCGGGATAATACCCCAGATATCACTGAGTATAAAGACCTAGTATCTCAGAAAGAGGGATCTTTCAAACAAGATTTCGGGGGTTACCCATATATCCGAGAGATGTTCCCCACGATATAAGTAAGTTTGAAATTTAGGTTTATATCTCGTCACAATCTACTAAATGTGCAAAAACCTACTGGCACATCATCAGTGAGACCGTTTATCACATTTTAACTTTCCAATTCTTTAGCATGCCGTGATCGTCCACTGATGTACTATCATTTCCTCTTTTTGACAACAAAACTCATTTTTGATTTTATCATGTTTTTCACTTTTTCAAAATTTCAAATGTTTTTGGATTTTCTAAAAAATTTTCTGATATTCTTACTCCCCCTAAAATTCAAAATCATTTAAAGGAAATTTGAAAACAAACTATACAAGGTAAAGTGACAACTGACATCGAATTACTTCAAATCGCTATCCACTTCGCATAAACAATCAGAACTCTCCCTTACAACAAACTATTTTCCCATTATGATTTCAAAACACTTAAGTTTGTTTTAATCAAATGGTTTTTCCGGAAAATAAGTTTTGTTGATTTTATCACTTGTAAAAATGGGGATTCATTCATCACTTTGTTCTTCTTTAACCACATGTAGGAATGTAACAATTTTAAATCAATCAACAAACAACACTTGTAGAAAATCAAGTACAACTTAATGTCCCTGATTTACCACTTGTAAGACGAAATCACTTTCATGAATTTCTCAAGAAAAATGCCGATACCTGCTCCACACTTACCAACCTGGAAGTTCCGGCAAGTCATACTTTTTACATATGAAAAACAGACATCCAAGCTTCACCAAACTTGGATGTTTCTTCCTCAGTTTCACTCGGGTAGTAAGATGCTTTCTTTGTTTCATAAAAATCTTTTACCCCTTTTACTTTCCCATCGACCAACTTACCAAAAATCTTTTTAACATTTCCATTAAAAACCTTTTCAACATCAAATTCTTTCTTTTCAGAAAAGAATTGATTCGAGATCTCAACTTTTCCAACTTTTGATTTAAAATTTTCAGCCTGCAATGGTGGAAAATTGACATCATCCATTGGCGGTACTGATGTTTCCAATTTTATCTCAACTTGTGGCTCCTCTGACTTTGTGGAATCAGATTCATCGCCAGATTTCATATCAAATTTCTTAACAACCCATTTCTGGTTGTCAAGATTCACTCTTCTCTTGTAAAATCTTTTCGAACATTCACCAACTTCATATGTTGAGTTTTTGAAAACTTTGAATTTTTCAGTTGGTGGTTCGGTTTTATCAACAACTTTTTCTTTCAGTTTAGAAACAACTTCCTGTTTGATGTTGGTTGCTTTAGGACAGTTCCATGCAATATGACCAACTTCTTGACATCTGTAACAGGTTCTTGTTTCCTTTCTCTGATAGGCTTCATTCTTCACAAACTTTTGTTTTTCTGCAAAGAACTCTTTGTTTGTTTGCTTCCAGAAGGAGCTCTTTTGTTCTTCTTCCGAACTTGTCCCTGAAACAAATACAGTTTTTGTTTTATAAGTTTTCTCATTTTTATAATTTTTCGGTGGAATAAAACCAAGACCCTTCTTTTTGTAATTACCATTATGGTTTGGTCTCTTTTGAAAACCAGAACCAGAATTGTAACCCTTTTTCTTGTTTAACCTTTGTTGAACTCTTGAGGTGTAAGTTTTAGATTTTCCAGTAAGATTTACATCTTTTATTTCAGAAATATTAATTTCTATTAATTTGATAACCTTTTTGATCATTTCTGGTTTAACACCTCTTATTGGAAATTCCTCATCAGAATATAATTTGTCTGAATCAATCAAAGTATATGCCATTTTGATTGGTTCGTCATTCAAATTAGATTTTGATAACAAGAATTCTTTATTGTAAACCCTTTTAACTGACGACTTTTGACTGTCAACTGATGATGAACTTGAACTTTTGGACTCCAAATTTGACTCTGACTCATCATCCTTATCCAACACCTGATCGACCACTTTCTTTATTAACTCAGACTCATGATCAGTATCAGACGATGTGAACGTGACGTCTATATTTTCTGGTAACTCATCAGTTATTTCGGACTTTAACTGTATATTAACAGCCTTTTCGACTTGCTCCTTGTTTGGTTTTCTGGGAGAATAACCTTCCCAGATCGGAGGCGGACACTTGTTATAATTTGCACTTTGTTTCTTACCAGTATCTTTTTCTTCAGGCTTCTTATCTTGAAAAGCTTCAAAACCTGCAACAGTTGGATAAATTCGATCAATCAAATAATCAGAACTAGAATAACTTTGTAGTAATCGTCTGATTCTTTCATTTTCTATCTTTTCTGTTTCCAACTCCTGCTTCAGCTTTGCACATTCTTCAGTGTAATGATTAATAGCCTTCTGCTTTGTCATCATCACAGCATTCATCATGGTCAACACATCTTCTCTTTCAAAATTTTTCTTTTGTAGACCAGTCACCGTTCTGTTCAGTACATCATATGATTCTTTCACATAGTTAAGATTGAACAATAATTGATCTTTCATCTTGTCTTGCTCAACCAATTTATCATCTTTCTCTTCACATTGTTTGCAAGATTCCAAACACTTTAAACAAGGTTTGATAACTTCAACAATCTTTTCCACTTCAATGATTTTTTCAACTTCAACTATCTTCTCAACTTCAACCACTTTCTCAGCTTCAAACACCTGCTCAGCTTCAACCACTATCTCAGCAAATTTAACTTCTTCACTTTGTTCAGACTTCTCTTCTTGAACAACACTTTCACATTTCACATTTTTATGTTCTTTTGCTGCTTGTCTCTCCTTCAGCTTCTTCACTCTATCTGCAAAATAAAATTCAAAACTTTCAAGAGAGATAAATGAGCTTTTGCAACATTAATATGTTTTTCTTCCTCATCATTACTATCATCATTTGATGTTTGATTAAACACTTGTGTACTTTCTGAATTATCATCTGAAGGACTAGATTCATCATCTTGATTCTTTTCCTCTCTTGCAAATGCTTTCATCCATTCAGTCATTAAATCTGGTTCTTGAATTATCTGTGCAATGAGACCTGCTACTTTTGAATCGGGTGGAATATATTTGTCCCAACTAAAACCTGCAGCCACTTTCTCATCATCTTGATCAATGATACCATAATAAGCTTTCTTATTTGCATCTTCGATCATTTTAGCATGTGCAGTTTGTGGTTCTTTCTGTTGATACGGTTGATGAGCAACTTGTTGATAAATAGCTTTTCGATAGTAATCATCTTTTCCAAACGGATTCTGTGCTCCACTTGCTTCTCGATTTTTACATTCTCTCTTGAAATGTCCTTTCTCCCTGTATCGAAAACAAGTAACTTTAGATTTATCAAAACCTAAAGTAGAAACATTAGCATCCAGAAAATCATTTCTTCCTGTAATCATTTTGAATTTTTCAGCTCTTCTCAAAACACTCGCTAAACACCATTTTATATCCATCAGCTCCATTTCTTCAGCATCGATCTGATCGTAATCCTCTTTTGTCAGCATATGATTTCCGATCCTTCCTGCAACTAATCCTTCATAAGATTCCAATGCTGTAACAAGTAATGCCATATGACTTTTGACAACTTCTTCAGAAAAATTTTGACCATTCTGAAGATGCAAGGCGATGTTGCAATTTAAGACATGACCATTGTTGCTGGTTGAGCTTTGAAATTGATGACTTGAGCTTGAAGCTTTCGGATTAACACTCGGATATGATGAGAATCCACTGCTGCTACTGTTTGAGTTTTGATTGATTGATTCAGATGAATTATCAACACTGAAAGCAGTTTGGATTTTCGGGCTTGCTTCGACATTCTGAACACTCCCTTTGTAGTACATTTTAACATCTTGTTGTGCACTTGGATTATTCATTCTTGCAATCTTTTGCTGTTCCAGATCTTGACCTTCAATTTTCTCAATGAACTGGGAAATTGTCAATCCATCATATTCTCCAGTATTCTTTAATATCATAAAAAATGTACCCCATTCTTTCTGAGGTAAAGCATCAGCAAATTTATCGACCCATTCTTCACGATCTTTGGTGATGTCTAACAATGACATTGAACGTACTAAGTGACAATATCTTTCAATCAGTTTCTTTGTATCTTCTCCTGGCAAACTTGTAAACAAGTCAAATTCTTTCTTTAGCAATGCTTTTTTACTCTTGATCATTTTCTTACTTCCCTCAAATTTAATTCGAAGTGCTTCCCAAATTGAACGTGAAGTTTTATCATGTTGAAGCAATATGAATATGTCTTCTTTAATCGCTTGCTGGAGTAAAATGATCATCATCTTTTCTGCTTTGTACATGTCTCGTTCTTTATCCATAAATTCATAAATCTTTTTCTCAACTCACAAATCTGTACGTGGTAGAACATACTTTTTCTCAACACATTCCCAAGATCTCAAATGATTAGCTTGAACCCAGTTCTCAAAACGATCTTTCTAACCGTAATACTCCTCAATTCCCATTAGCTTCAGGGGTTTTTGCAAAGTTCCAGTTTCATTTTCCATGTTCATGTTCTTAGCAATTTCAGCTGGAGTAGTCGGAGATGTAGCAAACGCGTTGTAGAATTCCTCTTCCATATTTGGCAAAATTTTTCACAAACTAACACTTTCAAACGAAATAACACCTCTTAAACGAGATACTCTTTCAAACGGAATAACCTGCTGAAACGAAATAACCTTCACACGGAATCCCTGTTCAAACGGAATTACCTACACAACAACTTCAAACGAAATACCAATTCACACGGAAACACGATTTGAAGCGGAATCACTGATTTCGTTTGAAACTTTCAAACGGAATTACACTTTGAAACAGAATAGTGATTACAAACGGAATCACTCGAGCGAAATTGCACTTTGGAGCGGAATCAACAGCAACTTCAAGCAAAATAACTAATTCCGTGCGGAATTAGGTGCACTTTCGAACGGAATTATGCTGACATCATCATTTCGGTCCAACTTTTGTCAAATTGATTAGGTTCTAGCTCGATTTTAGGTCTGAAACTCTCAAGGGTTTGTTAAAACACAGTTTCGCAGATAATGTGTGAAATTCAAAAGTTCTTCCTTGATTATTGTGAGGAATAACCACCGGTGAAGGGTTGTGAGTAATTACTGGCCTAAAATGCGCTTCAATTCCCCTCGCATGTTCCCTAAGATGCCTTCTTGGTACACCCAACCGACCCCTTGGACGAATAGGACCCCTTGGTCTTGGTATATGCCCTTGTGGTGCGAATGGTTGTTGAAATTGTTGTTGTGGCATCGGTGGGTGTTGAATTGGCCTTTGGAATTGTGGTTGTGCATGTTGTGGTCGAACTTGTTGCAATGGTATAGGGCGTTGCATTGGTGGCCCTTATGGCCTTGGCCTAATGTGTTGTGGTATGAGTTGTTGTTGTTGTGGCATTCCACCAACACTTGACATCCCTTGAGGTTGGCCTTGCACATAACCAAACTCTCCTTGATCTCCATAACCCCCATAAGCATACCCATCTTCATCATAACCCTCAAAATCTTCATATCCATCTCCTCCTATACCCGATGATTGCCCAAATGGAAGAGTCGTATATTGAAAACTCGATTGGTTCAATGGTCTAACTGTAGAAGTAGCATGAACAACAGTTGAACCTTGTGGTAATGTATAGGTTGAACATGATTGACCTGAAACTGGGAAGAAATGAGTAAATGGTGGAATTGTAGTAGAAGGGTTAAAGGAAAGTGAAGGTTCTTCTTGAGTGGTAATGGGTTGGGTGGTGTTAGTTGGTGTTGCATCATGAGGTGAAATAGGATTGGTAGTGGTGTTGGGTATGGTAGTGTTTGGTGAAGGTTGAGTGGATGATGGTATGAAAGGTGGTATAAGTTCACCCGTAGTGGGTGGTGGTTGTGGTGGATCCATGTATCGAATTGGTGTAGTTGGTGTTGTTGGTGAACCACTGATTCTGTTCTCTCTTAGCAAGATTCTGTTTCCTCTTAATGTTCGCTCAATTTCCGGATCAAATGCCAATGGTGAAAGCTTGTGAGAGCTCCTAGTACGCATGCACCTGTAAGTACCTGCACACTAACACACCCAGCGTAGACCAGAAAAATAACAAACTAACTAAAAAAAATCAAAAATAACACACGTTGCGCACTACTCCCCGGCAACGGCGCCAAAATTTGACGTGAGGTCGAAGTCTCAATCAAATTTAATCCAAATACAACTAATTAGCTAGCGGTAAGTGGGTATCGAACATAGGGAGTTTGTGGAATATGTGCTATTTGAGAATTTATCTAGATTAACTAAATTAGACTAATTGCAAGAAAATAAAATTCAAGAGTTGATTTGAGTGAATTGGTTTAAGAACTAAATTTAACTAAATAAATTGCAAAAGAGGAGTGTTAGTTGTAATCAAATTAGAGACAAATGACCATCCTAGATTTCCGGTTTGTTTCGACATTCATATTATCATTTCACTAGAAAGAACTACATAGACATAGCTCATGTGTGATTACTTGCACTGATGAAAGGGAACTAAGTACTCAGATTCCTAGAACGTGAGGTTGTTACCCGATGATCAATCAACCCTTACCCAAGCCTAACTATACCCATGATATCTCGATTGCCAACGGCACCAAGAATGTATGGTTTCTAATTAGTTCAACATAAGGATTAACAAGTTACTAACAAACAATCACACACCATAACAACAAATCATAATGATAAAGATTGTTATTCTAGAAATTAGAGAAATCAAACATGAAATGTCTCAAGCAAACCTTCAATCCAGGACAATCATCAAGTGTTTAGCCACTCATGGCTTGAAGCAACATCATAACTAAAATTCTATTGTTCATAAAGATCAAAACACATAAACTAATGATTAGACAAGTGTTCTTCCCTACCAAGTCTCCAACCAAGCTCCAAAATCGTGTAACAATGATTGTGTAACTGACTCCAAGTGAAAAGACATCATAAAACTCTTGAAATCGACATTAAATGCAAAAGGTTACATTTTTGGATAGGTCGGTGCCGTAACCTACGGCCCTCCACCGTAGGTTACAGCGGTCAGTAAGGTATCGCTTCAGCATAGGGCGCCGTAGCCTACAGCTTGGCACCGTAGGTTATGGCGCTGAGTTATCTTTACGGCACATTTATCCTGGTCTACGGCAAGGGCATTTTCACATGTTGGATGCCGTAGCCTACGACACTATGCCGTAGGTTACGGCTCTGAGTGATATTTTTCCTCTTGTTTCTCCATTAAACTTCACCTCTATCATTCCTTGACTCCACCAACTCCTAGCATCCATCCAAACTTCCTAATCCCCACATCTTAAGCACTTTAACACCTACAACATTAAACATAAAGTGGTTACCATGTTCAAGCAATTAACCGGGAAAAGTATGGAATTTTATTCTATTTAAAGGCTTTAAGGGTTGTCCTACGGACCACCCGTCACATCCCCACACTTACCCGTTGCTTGTCCCAAGCAACCCATTCAACAACTATTCATAACCTTAAGTGATCAATCATGTAAACCAAACTAAAATATGCCATCCTTCTACTAACTTTCAATCATACCACAAGACACACCCCTCACAAACATCTCTCAGTGACAAGAATTATTAGCATATGATGCTAATACCACTCAATGCGTATGTGTGTGTGCACGACAATAAGCTTGTATAAAAATCAAGTCTCCTCCTAACAAATATCTAGCATGCTCATGAATCAAAAAAAGATTTACGGGTTGTAACGGGACTAGGTGCAAAGGTAGGAAAATGGTGGAATACATATGTAAGAGCTAATTGATTTGACCCGGTTTTTTTTTTATTTCTACTACTACAAAACAAACACCAAATATCTACATACTTCTCACATACTCAACTCTATTGCAACTAAATACTTGTTTTTGTATTTTTCATATTTTTCTCTTTTTTTTTTTTTTTTGAATTCAAACATAAACATAAAAGCTCAACGATATATACACGAACATCAACACTACATACTAAATTTCCTAAACCGGGTCATCTCAAAAGGTAAAATTTATAGGAGTAGGCTTGGGTCGCAACCGAATGGTCTAAGGCTCAAACGTGGCTTTCTAAGGACCAAACCCCCACCCCTCACAATACCAAGCTCATATATGTAAAGTATGAGGTCCAACCCACCAATCCCACACTCTCGCACATCTAGACGAGGCTACCTAAAAGTCCCCTATCATTTTCACAAGCATGCTAACTCTAGGATTTAACAAGAATTCATACACAAGTTCTATTAACACACGACACACACCGCCACTCAAACAAAGAAATATCAATAACAATCATATGTGGCCCAAATTCTCACCAAGAAAAGACTAGGAATAGGTGTCGGCGTGTCAAGCGGGACAAAATCAAGCTTTCAAGTTTTGACAATTTTGCTCGGATTTACAAAAAAATTTAAAATTCCTCAAAAATTTCCCCCATCCCCACACTTGGGATACATTGTCCCAATGTATGGCTTTGAGGGAAGGATCGCTTTTAACCAACAATATTAGCCTTCTCTAATATTCTCAAATCCCAACTTTCTTTTTATATTTTTTTATATATTTTTTTTATGAAAATTCAAACACACCACCGCTAGCACATCCCAACAAAAACACATCAACATCAAAACACCACCCTACCTCCCAACCATAAACATAACATACAAGATAAACAAATATACACAAATATACAAAGGAGCAAGATACGACCTGGCTAGTAATACTTTGGCTATGGAGGCCCGAAGATGGATGTCATCATATCATTCCACTCGCCAAAGCCAAATGCTCCGCTGCTACTGCTACCACCCTGATCACTACTTGGATTCGCCTGCTGATAACTCATAGCGTGTGGATCCACCCATTGAGAATGATGTAATGGTGGGGTGGGATACGACACACTACCGTCATAAGGTGGCAATGTAGTATAATCCACAACTGGCGGATCCGCTTCGATTGGTTGGCCCGCATGCCACTGATCGTGCACGCGTCTCTGGAGGTCGTCTAGGTAGCGATTGTTCACTTCTTCTTGATGGGCATACATATGAGCACGATTCCATTGCTCACTCCTATCATAACTCTGCTTCAAAGCGCTCTCCATACTTGCCCCCATGAAAGTTTGCTGATCAAAGAGCATCTGGTTTGGTTCACTCCATTCTCCAAAAGTGGGTGGCCGCCTCTGTTCAATGATTTGGCCCATGTTTCCTGAATGAGCCCAATAGGGATCATAAGCCTGTTGTGCATAGTCGTACGCACTCCCCACATAACCAGTGCCCCTTATCTGAGTATCAACCACAAAAGTGTCTTCACGATAGTCATCGTCACCACTCACTTCTTCATCGGTCGTTTCGGGCTCATCAGCCTCACCCGGTCGTAACGGCCTCACATCCGCTTTAAGGACTCTCCATCTTCTCCCATCTGTCTTCGGCTTATGATACCTCTCCGATTCTTTGTACTCCCAACCTGGCCCAAGATTCTTTAAGTCGAACGGCCTAAACCTCTTGTAAGAACCTTTTTCATCACCTTTAATTGCCCCATATTTCTTCAACAATGCCGTGATCAAACGGCAATGAGGCACAATTTTCCTTTCTCCACTATTTCGGCTTAACCAGATGTTGTTCAACACGAGAAATCGGAAGGGAACCTTGGGAGAGCCATGCATCATCATATACAAAATCGGCACCTCTTGAAATCGGACCTCCATCTTGTCACCCCGCCGCGGAATGACATTGTATGTACACAGAACCAATAACAACTTTGCCTCCATTCTCAAATTTCGCCTATACAATTTACCATGTGTCGTACCCGGAAGAAAAAGGTAATCCAACATGTTTTGCCATTGAGGATGCTTGTCGGGCTCAATGTAGAGGTCTTTGAGGCTTGGGTAGGTAAATTCACCGGATGTTAGGTTGTCAAACTTCGTTATACGGCGCAACGAATCATAGGACATTTCGACCTTTACCCCATTACACCATCCAACGAGCTTCATTTTTTTGCGGGGCCTTAAACGGTGGACACTCGAGTGTAGCCATCCACTCTTGAATCTGTTTATCATACATCTTCTTCACCTCGCCATCATAACACTTCAAAGCCGCCCCCCAACCCAATTCCTTAAACTTTGCCGTTATCCCGAACGGCCCGAAATCAACCTCCCGGATCTCCTTTTCACAAATAAATGCTTCAGCCCGTTGTTTCAACTTGTTCATTTGTTCGTAGAACAAGTCCTCTCTCCATTTCGCGGGTTGGTCAAGTAATGAACCGGATGTCCAATTCGGTTTCGGACCCCTTGGAGGCGCATCCTCCTCCGAGTCCGGGTCGCCTATCTGTGTCAATCTCCTCCTCTTTTGTTGTATATCTTCCCCTTGAGGCTCGTTAGACGAACTTGCAACTGCTTTTCCCTTTTTCTTCACCATATCTACACACATTCACAAACCACAAAAACAATTTCAAGTTAGTACTTCTTCCCAATCTTCCCCACACTTGCTTCATGTTATGGGTATAAGTGTGCAAAAACCAAAATTTCATTCTTTCAAACAAAATTTCGGCATGATGTCCCCTATAATTCAGAATTTTTCCAAAACATTTTCACTAGACATCAAACACATTCATACCCAAACATTCAATGGTTCACAAATTCCTACATCTATCATGTACAAGCAAGTGTGTGTAAGCAAAAACAAAGATGGAAACTTACAAACCTCAATGTACATAAAAGAGTAACAAGAAATTGCATACCTTAGTGTTGTAGAAGATGAGACTCACAAGAACTTGAAATTCACACAAAAACCCACAAAAGCCCCAAAATTTTCGGCACCCTTATGTGTAAATCCGACCCAAAAACAAAGGATTCTTCGAGATATGAGTATAAAACTAGAATCCTTGTGAAATTTCACCCAAAATAGACCCAAAAATCACTTAAATCGGGCTAGATATGAGGGAGTTATGAAGATTTGAAGGTAGGAAGAACTAGGGTTCTTGAATGGAATGAAGAAGATGGAGAAGAAGACAGTGATATGTGGTTGGGGATTAATGGTGAAGATGTGTGGTTGGGGGTTATTATTAGTTGTTTTATTATTATTATTAATAAATTTTCGGTTTCTTTTTTTTATACATATATATATACAAAACGCCGATACAGGGGTCCCCTATGTTTCATCTCGGTGCCGTAACCTACGGCTCCCCGCCGTAGGTTACGGCAATGTCTGAATGTCTTTTCCTTCGCCGTAGATCAGGAGATCAACACCGTAAAGCTTATTTTTATCAACATGCCACCGTAAGCTACGGCATAATGCCGTAACCTACGGCGATAACTGGGCAAATGTGATCCGACCTTTATTAAATATCAACTCAAAACTTTTTTTTTAACTTAATAAAATTGTTTAATTTTTATAGTTTTATGATTTTATTGAAAACATGAAAATTATTACCCTACCCCTCGTTAAAAACCTGTGTTGTCCTCAACACTATGCTCGGGAAATTCGCACAGATTTCCCCACACTTGTTTCAAACACCGGTTCTAAATAGGACTTATTCCAAACACGAAACTAAGCTAAAATATGTACAAAACACCAAACCTGGGCCTCTTTCACGTTTCCGCATCATCCAATGGGCGTAAAATGTAACCCACTTTGTCAAGCTTGTGATTGTTGATGTCGTTACCTTCCAAATACGGTTTGAGCCGATGCCCGTTCACCGTTTGTTGCTTATTGGTTTGTTCATCTTGTATATCGACATCGCCAAATCTTCCCACTCGTCGGATAACATAGGGACCCATCCACTTGCTTTTGAGTTTTCCCGCGAACATCTTCAACCTTGAATTATACAACCACACCTTTTGACCCACTTCGAAATTCTTTTTCTTTATTTTTGCATCATGAACTTTCTTCAGTTTGTCTTTGTATGCGGATGCACACTCATAGGCTTGATCTCATATTTCCTCAATCTCATTCAATTGTAGCTTTCGCACCCGACCCGCTTCGTCATAATTCGCATTCACCGTTTTAATCGCCCAATATGCCCGATGTGCCAACTCCATAGGCAAATGACACCCTTTTCCATACACCATTCGATACGGCGTTGTATCAAGTGGAGTTTTGTAAGCCGTTCGATAAGCCCACAATGCATCATCAAGCTTGGTTGACCAATCTTTTCTATCCGTTCTTACCGTCTTCATTAAAATCTCTTTAATTTGACGGTTGGACACTTCAACTTGTCCACTTGTTGGCGGATGGTATGGTGTAGCAACACGGTGATTCACATTGTATCTTTTTAACAATTTCCCAAAATTGAAGTTCTTGAAATGTGAACCGCCATCACTTATTATCACCCTAGGCACACCGAATCGAGCAAAAATATTAGATTGCACAAACTTACATACAACGGAATGATCATTAGTCCTCGTAACGATAGCTTCAATCCATTTCGACACGTAATCGACCGCCACCAATATATACAAAAACCCATTTGAGTTTGGGAAAGGACCCATGAAGTCTATTCCCCAAACATCAAATACCTCCACCACCAAAATTGGTTGTAACGGCATTTTATCCCGCTTCGAAATGCTTCCCACTCTTTGACAATTTATGCAATTTCGGGCATACTCGCAGGAATCCTTGAAAATCGTGGGCCAATAAAACCCACTAGATAACACCCGATAACCCGTCTTGTTCCCACTAAAATGCCCTCCACATGCCGATGAATGAGCGTGGGTCAAAATCTCTAAAACTTCAGTTTCAGGAACACACCTTCTTATCACGTGATCGGGTCCGATTTTGAACAAATCCGGTTCATCCCAAATATACTGCTTTACTTGGCTTAAGAATTGTTGTCGTCTCTTCTTTGTCCAATGATTCGGAATTGCACCCTTGGCCAGATAGTTCACATAATGGGCATACCAAGGTGCAACAAAAGTAGAAACGGCTAACAATTGCTCATCGGGAAACCGTTCATTAATTTCACACGGATCATCAACACCTTCCAATGGAATCCGGGACAAATGATCCGCAACAACATTTTCACATCCCTTTTTGTCCCGAATCTCTAAATCGAACTCTTGCAACAGAAGCACCCAACGAATCAGCCGAGGCTTCGCATCTTTCTTTTCCATTAGATATCGGACCGCGCTATGATCCGAATAAACAATCACCTTGCTCCCCCAAATGTAAGCTCTAAACTTGTCCAAGGCATACACCACTGCTAATAATTCTTTTTCGGTTGTGGTGTAATTCAGTTGCGCCTCGGACAAAGTTTTACTTGCATAATAAATTACCACCGGCTTCTTGTTAACTCTTTGACCCAAAACCGCTCCAATGGTCGTGTCGCTAGCATCACACATAATCTCAAACGGCTTCGACCAATCCGGTGGTTGCAAAATAGGAGCCTTCACCAACTGTTCCTTCAACACACGAAAAGCTTGCAAACATTCGTCAGTAAAATCAAATGGAACATCTTTCAATAATAAGTTACATAAAGGTTTTGTAATTACACTAAAACCCTTAATAAACCTTCTATAAAACCCCGCATGTCCCAAAAATGATCTCACCCCCTTTACATTCTTTGGTGGAGGTAGAGATGAAATTACTCGAATTTTAGCTTTGTCTACCTCCATTCCCCGGTCCGATATCACATGCCCCAACACAATACCCTCTTGAACCATAAAATGGCTCTTTTCCCAACTTAGCACCAAGTTCGTCTCAACACACCTTTTTAAAACTTTTTCCAATTCGTTAAGACAAGAATCGAAACTTGGGCCAAAGATGGAAAAATCATCCATAAACACTTCAAGAGATTCCCCGACCATGTCTGAAAATATACTCATCATACATCTTTGAAATGTGGTCGGGGCGTTACATAGTCCAAATGGCCTTCGCCGAAAGGCAAATGTACCATATGGACATGTAAACGTGGTTTTGTGTTGGTCGTCCGGGTGAATAGCAATTTGGTTATATCCCGAATACCCATCCAAAAAACAATAATATTTTTGACCGAAAAGTTTTTCAATTATTTGGTCAATGAAGGGTAACGGGAAATGATCTTTGGAGGTAGCGGCTTTAATTTTCTATAGTCAATACAAACTCGCCACCCGGTTACCGGGCGGGTGGCGATTTGCTCACCTTGCTCATCTTTTATTACCTGAATGCCCGATTTTTTAGGCACTACCTGAGTCAGACTTACCCACGCACTGTCCGAAATGGGATAAATGATCCCCGCATCCAACCACTTGATAACTTCTTTTTTACCACTTCTCTCAAGTTCGGGTTCAACCTTCTTTGTGTTTCACGGGTTGGCTTTGCATCTTCGCTTGTAATGATTTTATGCATTACAATGGATGGACTAATGCCTTTCAAATCAGCTATCGTCCACCCAATTAACGCCTTGTGAGCCTTCAACACCCGTATCAAATCCTCTTCTTGAGCTACCGCCAAATTAGAAGCAATGATCACCGGTAAGGTGTCATTCTCCCCTAAGAATACATACTTCAAATGCCTCGGTAGCTCTTTCAATTCCACGCTTGGAGGACATTCCAAAGAAGGCTTTGTACCCGAATCAATTCCCACCGTTAAAGTGTCCGTTTGGTGGGTCCATGGCGGTCTTCCTTCTTTCACCGCAAGAGCCTCTTGCTCTTTCTCTTCCTTTTCTAAATCGCATGCGTGCACCTGCAAAGACACATCATAAACACAAGAACCCAAAATCTCTTCCTCAAACTCCTTTGGGTCATATCCATCTATGAAATCTGCTACGAAACACTCATCACCATAAATGTTAGTACCGTTAGTAAAAACATTTAGTCTCATCTTTCTATTAACGAATGTCATGTCGACCGTACCATATCGACAATCAATAACGGCATGTGCGGTGTTTAAAAACGACCGACCCAAAATAACATTTTGTTGTTGAATTGGGTCCGCATATGAGTAATCTAGCACAAGAAAGTCCACGGGATAATAAAACTCATCAACTTTAACTATCACATCCCGAACAATACCCCGAGGGAGTTTATGAGACAAATCGGCTAATACCACCGTTGTCTCAACCCGTTTCAATGGACCAAAATCGTATTGGTCATATAACCCCCCCGGTAAGATACTTACTCCGGCTCCAAGATCCAATAACGCCCTTGCGGTTTGAAAATTTCCTACTTGAATATTTATAAGAGGCATTCCCGGATCTTGTAGCTTAGGAGGAAGATCTCCTTTCAAGACCGTGCTTACCCGCTCCGTCAAGTCAACCAATTTAGGCACTTTTTGTTGCCTCTTTTGAGTAAATAATTCTTTTAAAAACTTGGCGTAAGCGGGTACCTGTTTGATTGCTTCAAGTAAAGGAAGATTAATTTTTACTTGTTTGAAAACCTCCAACATTTCCTCCTTTTGAGGACCCCGTTTTGAAATAAAAAATTTTCTACCCGGATCTAATAAAGCCGAGGGAAATGGTACTTGACTAGATCCCTCGTCCTCATTTTTCTTTTCAATTTCTTCATTAATTTCGGGTTTTTCAAAATTGGGTTTTTTAGAAGAAATAATAGGTGGTTCATTTTCTTCCTCACTATCTTGACCCGTTATATCTTCAACCACCCCATCAACCAAATCCGGTGAAGGATTCGTTTTGTACTCTTTCCCACTTCTCAAAACACTTACATGGTGAATATTAACATTATTACCTCTAGAAGTACTATGAGACGGGTTTACCTTAGTGTCACTTGGTAATTGTCCTTTGCTTTTCTTCAAGTCCGACACTTCAGTTGCGAGTTGACCCATTTGGGTGGTCAAAGTTTGAATTGCTTTATCTCGGGCCTCGTCCTTTTGTATGCGAGCATCATCCATTCGATTCCTCTTTTGCATCTCTGCTTGCATGCTTTTTGACATTTCCATCATCTCGTTTCCACCCGAAGACCCTCCTTGTTCTTGACCCGTTTGATATTGCCTTTGATACCCTTGGTTGTTCCCACCTCTATATCCACTTTGGTTATTGTAAGGTTGGCGCGAACCATAGCTACCTTGGTTACCTTGAAAATTCGGGTTTGCTTGATTTGAAGGGTTCCCATAACAAAAGTTTGGGTGGTTCCTCAACCCGGGGTGGGAAGTGTTGGAATTCATGTTATAGTTTCTACCACCCCCTCCTTGACCTTGTACTGCATGAACTTCTTCATATTGCCCTTCCACCATTCCTTGGCAATTTTCAGCCGCATGACCTATTTCATTGCAAATAGCACAAACATCATAAATTTGATTAGAGGTTTGAACATTACCATCATCAACCGCATGCACTTGTGTTCGGGTAACGGCCGGTCTTGCTCTCCTTGATGCTTGAGCTTTCCTCTTTGATGTAATTGCCATTTGCTCCAAAGACTCCCAATCGTCTTGCTCATAGTTTGTACCAAAAGTTCCACCGGTAATAGACATTAAGTCACGAGCGTCTTCGGCACTCAACCCCTCGTGGAAAGCGTTCATCAATTCCCAAAGTTCAATTCCATGGTGAGGGAAATTCTTGATCATCATATTGAAACGCTCAAAGGCTTCATGAAACATTTCACCTTGTTGTTGTTGAAAACTCCTCAACCCCTTCCTAGCATCATTGGTCTTTTGAGCGGTATAAAATTCATCCAAAAATATTTGTTGCATTTCCGCCCAAGTGTAAATAGATGCTGAAGGCAAAGTGTAGAACCACTTCTTTGCCTTGTCCTCCAACGAAAATTGAAACAAGACTAACTTGACATCATCAGCCGAAAAACCTTGACTCCCAAGAGTATTGCAAATTGAGTCATAGGCCTCCAAATGGAAATAAGGCTCCTCCGTTGCTAGACCCTTATATTTTGGCAAACTTTGCAAAGAATTTGTTCTCACTTCAAAAGTTCTTCCTTGATTATTGTGAGGAATAACCACCGGTGAAGGGTTGTGAGTAATTACTGGCCTAAAATGTGCTTCAATTCCCCTCGCATGTTCCCTAAGATGCCTTCTTGGTACACCCAACCGACCCCTTGGACGAATAGGACCCCTTGGTCTTGGTATATGCCCTTGTGGTGCGAATGGTTGTTGAAATTGTTGTTGTGGCATCGGTGGGTGTTGAATTGGCCTTTGGAATTGTGGTTGTGCATGTTGTGGTCGAACTTGTTGCAATGGTATAGGGCGTTGCATTGGTGGCCCTTATGGCCTTGGCCTAATGTGTTGTGGTATGAGTTGTTGTTATTGTGGCATTCCACCAACACTTGACATCCCTTGAGGTTGGCCTTGCACATACCCAAACTCTCCTTGATCTCCATAACCCCCATAAGCATACCCATCTTCATCATAACCTTCAAAATCTTCATATCCTTCTTCATATCCATCTCCTCCTATACCCGATGATTGCCCAAATGGAAGAGTCGTATATTGAAAACTCGATTGGTTCAATGGTCTAACTGTAGAAGTAGCATGAACAATAGTTGAACCTTGTGGTAATGTATAGGTTGAAGATGATTGACCTGAAACTGGGAAGAAATGAGTAAATGGTGGAATTGTAGTAGAAGGGTTAAAGGAAAGTGAAGGTTCTTCTTGAGTGGTAATGGGTTGGGTGGTGTTAGTTGGTGTTGCATCATGAGGTGAAATAGGATTGGTAGTGGTGTTGGGTATGGTAGTGTTTGGTGAAGGTTGAGTGGATGATGGTATGAAAGGTGGTATAAGTTCACCAGTAGTGGGTGGTGGTTGTGGTGGATCCATGTATCGAATTGGTGTGATTGGTGTTGTTGGTGAACCACTGATTCTGTTCTCTCTTAGCAAGATTCTGTTTCCTCTTAATGTTCTCTCAATTTCCGGATCAAATGCCAATGGTGAAAGCTTGTGAGAGCTCCTAGTACGCATGCACCTGTAAGTACCTGCACACTAACACACCCAGCGTAAACCAGAAAAATAACAAACTAACTAAAAAAAATAAAAAATAACAGACGTTGCGCACTATTCCCCGGCAACGGCGCCAAAATTTGACGTGAGGTCGAAGTCTCAATCAAATTTAATCCAAATACAACTAATTAGCTAGCGGTAAGTAGGTATCGAACACAGGGAGTTTGTGGAATATGTGCTATTTGAGAATTTATCTAGATTAACTAAATTAGACTAATTGCAAGAAAATAAAATTCAAGAGTTGATTTGAGTGAATTGGTTTAAGAACTAAATTTAACTAAATAAATTGCAAAAGAGGAGTGTTGGTTGTAATCAAATTAGAGACAAATGACCATCCTAGATTTCCGGTTTGTTTCGACATTCATATTATCATTTCACTAGAAAGAACTACATAGACATAGCTCATGTGTGATTACTTGCAGTGATGAAAGGGAACTAAGTACTCAGATTCCTAGAACGTGAGGTTGTTACCCGATGATCAATCAACCCTTACCCAAGCCTAACTATACCCATGATATCTCGATTGCCAACGGCACCAAGAACGTATGGTTTCTAATTAGTTCAACATAAGGATTAACAAGTTACTAACAAACAATCACACACCATAACAACAAATCATAATGATAAAGATTGTTATTCTAGAAATTAGAGAAATCAAACATGAAATGTCTCAACCAAACCTTCAATCCAGGACAATCATCAAGTGTTTAGCCACTCATGGCTTGAAGCAACATCATAACCAAAATTCTATTGTTCATAAAGATCAAAACACATAAACTAATGATTAGACAAGTGTTCTTCCCTACCAAGTCTCCAACCAAGCTCCAAAATCGTGTAACAATGATTGTGTAACTGACTCCAAGTGAAAAGACATCATAAAACCTCTTGAAATCGACATTAAATGCAAAAGGTTACATTTTTAGATAGGTCGGTGCCGTAACCTACGGCCCTCCGCCATAGGTTACGGCGGTTAGTAAGGTATCGCTTCAGCATAGGCCGCCGTAGCCTACGGCTTGGCACCGTAGGTTACGGCGCTGAGTTATCTTTACGGCACTTTTATCCTGGTCTACGGCAAGGGCATTTTCACATGTTGGATGCCGTAGCCTACGGCACTATGCCGTAGGTTACGGCTCTGAGTGATATTTTTCCTCTTGTTTCTCCATTAAACTTCACCTCTATCATTCCTTGACTCCACCAACTCCTAGCATCCATCCAAACTTCCTAATCCCCACATCTTAAGCAGTTTAACACCTGCAACATTAAACATAAAGTGGTTACCATGTTCAAGCAATTAACCGGGCAAAGTATGGAATTTTATTCTATTTAAAGGCTTTAAGGGTTGTCCTACGGACCACCCGTCAGGCAGCACTTCGTCTCCGGAATCACACATACAAGTCTCTTTCAAACGAAATTAGGCATCAGCTATATATAGGCAATGTAATTCCGTTTGAACATGCTCAAGCGGAATCACTTTCATGCGGAATTAACTTCAAACGAAATCACTAGAGTTAATTTCGTTTGAAATGACCAGTTTTTCATTTCAAGCGAAATTACAATCTAACCTATTTGCTCGTTTTCCGTGCCATGTTTTATCTAATCACATTCAATACTCGATACAAGACGAAGTCGACAGACGCATGCACCAACAGTAATTTTAATGAGAGTTGTTACAGTCCCCCTTGGGGATCTTCTTTTCAACAGCACATGATTAGCATTTTTCAATGTTTCATCATTTTTTATGCTGAGGGTGGGCTTTATGATTAAAGCAGTGCAAAATATTATACGATGACTAGGCTATTGCTCCTGCAAAATCAGAAGTCCTGGTATAATACCCCAGATATCATCACGTACAAAGACCTAGTATATCAGAAATAGAAAGCCCTTCAAACAAGATTTCGGGAGTTACCCATATATCCGAGAGATGTTCCCCACGAGATAAGTAAGTATTTATATTTAGGTTTATATCTCGAAAACAATCTACTAAGCGTGTAAAAACCTACTGGCATATCATCAGTGAGACCGTTTATCACATTTGACTTTCCATTTCTTTAGAGTACTGTGATTGTCTACTGATGTACTATCATTTCCTCTTTTTACACAAAACTCATTTTTGAAATTTATCATGTTTTTGGCTTTTTCAAATTTTCAAATGTTTTTGGATTTTCTGAAAATTTTCTTACTCCCCCTAAAATGCAAAACCATTTAAAGAAAATTTGACAACCTGATACTGATAGCTTTGTCTCGCCATCCATTTTCTGCTTTTCAAGCCCTGTCTTGCAGAAAATATAATGTACCTCCATGATTTACAACCCATTGATTTTCGACAGTTTGAAAACCGTTTTTCAATCTTGTGAAAGTAATCATGTTTGTTCAGCCGTGAGGGTTTCGGCATATTCAAGTAACAAATTTTTGAATTTTTTTTTAATTTTTGACAAATTTAAAAACAAACATATTTTTGATTTTTCAAATTTTTGACAAAATAAAAACATATTTTTGGTTTTTAAATTTTCAAATTTTAGGGTTTTGAAATATTGTTTATTTATTTACAAAAAAAAAACTCCCTGTTTCAACCAACACAGGGTTCAGCAGCCTCTTCCTTTCGTGCCAGGCTGCTCCGACATTCCTCTAACTGACATTCAGATTTCTTCGGAAGCACCTGCACATTCAAAGTATTCAATTACTTGAACAATTTAGCCTAGTTCTATTTAACCTTAGGCATTTCAACACAATATACTTCATTCAACTTCGGAAAATCTTTGTCATTTTGTACAAAGACTTTTTCAATTTTAACATCATCTTTTTCATCATTTACCGAAGTCATTTGTTTCTTAACAGACCATGGTTGACCTTGTGGAGTTCCTCTTTTGTAAAAATGTGAATCTTTTTGAACATTTTGATTTTGAACAACAACTTTTGTTTTCCAAAACTGGTTTGGTTTTGTTGCATCAACCGTGTTTTTCCAACTTTGTGTTGTTCTAAGTCTGGGTGTGTGAGAATTCCAGGTCTGTCTTGAATCGAACCTACTTGGGTTTGATTTCCAAGTTCGATTCGAAGCAAACTTGTTTGTGTTGTACCTCCAAGTTTGTTTGGAATCAAATCTGGTTGACCTTTGTTTCACATCCTCGGATTTTTGTTTCTCAACATCATCACTCTTCTTTTTCGTCTCAACACCAACAGGTTTCAGATTTGGACACTTGCGTGCAAGATGTCCAGTTTGATCACATTTGAAACATGTTCTCTTGGACACATCTTTGACCTGTTGTTGTTGCTTTTTCTGAGCATAGAACTCTTCATTAGACTGTCGTCTAAATTGGAGTTCTTTCTCTTCTTCTGAACTTGTTCCGTGAACAAAGTTCATCTTTGTCTGATAATTTGGCATTTCATTTTTCTTCCAATTCTGTTTCCTTTTATAACCAAACCCAGCCTTCATGTTTTTCTTCTTGTAACCATGTTTGTTATAAAAAGTTTTGTGACACTTTCCAGCAAACTTTGGAATTTCAGATTTTTCAATCTCAACCATTTTGAAAACTTTGTCAATCTTTTCTGAAATCACATTCTGAATCGGGAATACAACATCTAAGAATAATTTGTCTGATCCAATCATGGTATAAACCAATCCTTTTGAATCGTCATTCAAATTTTTCTTAGATTTTGAGTTTTTCAGATATTCTTCATGAAAACTACCTTCATTTTCATCATGTGATTCAGATTTACCTGTATCAACCGACTCTTCTTTCAACACACTTTCAACGACCTTACCTACCACCTCTGAATCACTAGAATCATCAGATTTGGAATAGGTTACGTCAATGTTATCTGGCAATTGATCTACCATGTTGAAAGCTTTTTCGACCTTTTCTTCATCATAAAATGCAAATTTTTCCGGTGGAGGAACTTGATGAAACTTTGAGCCAATTCCCTTTTTGTTTTTCTCAGAATCATCATCACCCGGTTTTATGTTGAAAATTCTTTCAAGCACATATGATGACGCATGATAACTATGTAACTTGTTGTTATCCTGTTCTAAATCAGCTATTTGATGCTTTAGCTTAGCAACATCCTCAATGTACGAATTGACAACTTGTTGCTTTATTGAATACTGTCGCTTAAGCGTATCAGTTGTTTCAGAACAGTATTTCAATCTGGATTGAACAAGTTTCATTTGACTTTTCACATTTTCATATGACTCTTTTGTAATGTGATAAGCCAATTTTATTGAATCGTATTCTTTTTTCATTTCTTGACATTCATTTTCTTTTTTAACACATTTTTCTGTCATTTTTGAAACCTTTTCTTTCAAAATTTCATTTTCTTTTTCTAAATTTTTACATTTTTTAGAAAGTTTTTCATCATTTTCTTTTAAAATGTTTTCATTTTCTAACATTTCTTTGCATTTTTCTTTGAAAATTTCTTCGATTTTAGTAAATTCAAGATCTCTTGTTCTAAATTTTTCATCTTTTTCAGTACATGCACTGCATGGTTCCATGCATTTCTTGCACTGTTCAATGATTTTGATTAAAATTTCAGAATCAGAATTTACCTCAGTGATTGGCACCTCGGTGTTTGCTTCCGTCTGCTTCTGATCAGCTTCACTCTTCTTCTCATCACCAGCATCAACAACAACATCAGTTTCATCACCATCATCACCAGCAACTAAACTCTCATTCTTCATTTCTTCTTCTTCATTCTTCTTTTCTTTCTCAACCTGTTGTTCTTCAGTAACAGCTTCTTTCATAGTTTCTTCATTCACCACAACTTTCTCTTCCTTTTCTTTCACTTCCTCAACTTTCACAGCTTCGACTTTAACTTCTTTAGCAACTTTCTTCAAATTGTTCACCATTTCATCAACATTTTTCTTCATTCTTGCTTCATCCCTCTTCCTCAAACTTGATGTAATGGCATCTCTTATGATTTTATCCAGCCTTTTCACATATGTTTTATCTTTTTCAACATTTGAATAGTATTCGCCGGATCGAGGAATTACTAGAAGAACATCATCATGAACTATGTCCCTCTTGTGGACAACAGGTTCACCATCTCTGTTGACATAACACTCTCGCTTCTTGTCCCATCTTTTACAACTGACAGCATCTTCATACTCTTCTTGCATTTCGTCAATTCTGTATCCAACTATACTTCTTTCTCTGGGTGTTTTCTCCTTTAAAATTTCTTCTCTACTTTTCTCTTTTACCTCAGCAACAAAAGCATAATGTTTGTTCAATGCTTCCCATTTGGCTTTTGCTTTGAACCGTTCATCTACAATATCATCTACTGGAAGAATTTCACTCCAGTCAAACCCTTCGTCATCGTGGATTACTGCACATGCTCTTGATTTCTCTTTGGGATTATTTTCGATCATTTTCGGCTCTTCTTTGCTACAGTGGTAAATAGCCTTTCGGTAATAATCATCATTGAAAGGATGTTCATTTCCATCAACTGCAGAATTATTGCATTCTCTCTTGAAATGACCTTTTTGCTTGCATTTGAAACAGGTCACTTTGGATTTATCAAATCTCAACTTAGTTGATGGACCACCAATTGACTGTTTCCCAGTAATCTCCATATACCTCTGAGCTCTTCGGATGCAACTAGCTAAACACCAATGAATATCAATAAGTTCCATTTCTGCTGGGTCTATCTGGTCATAGTCTTCTTTGGTCAATTCAGAGTTTCCAATTTTGCCTGGAACTAGACCTTCATATGATTCCAGAACAGATGCAAGGAAGCTCATTTGCTGCTTAGCAGAATTGATGCTCATAGCTGGAGAATTCTTTAATTTCAGAGCGATGTTGCAGAGAACTTCTTCTGATTCCTCAGGGTTTGCTTTTGAAGAAGATGAATGATATCCTGGATTGTAACTTGATGAGCTTTTCTGTGTTTCCTTTGTCTTCTCACCACTAAATACTGTCTTTGGTGAATCACCAGCTTTCACCGAAGGTATGTTACCTTTGTAGTAAAGACCAACATTCTGATGATGTGAAGAACTGCTCATCCAGTTCATGACTTTCAATTTTTTCTATCAAGGCATCAAGAGAAATTGTATCATATAACACATCATTTTTCAATATGAACACAAACGTTTGCCACTGATCAGCTCGTGGTAACGCTTCTATGATTTTATCGATTATTTCTTCTCGAGTTTTAACAATTCCAAAACGATCAAGTTCAATTTTTAAATGACCAAATCTTTTTATCATTTGTCAAACTGATTCACCTTTCAAGCTATCAAACAAATCAAATTCTTTCTTTAATAACGCATTTTTATTTTTCTTGATTTGTTTACCCCCCTTAGCTTTAACCCGTAAAGCTTCCCAAACAGATTTTGATGACCCGTCATGTTGAAGTAAAGCAAACAACTCATCTCTAATTGATGATTGGATTAAAGCAATCATTCTCTGTTCAGATGAGAAGTCCTTTTTGTCATCTTTGGATAAGCTTTTGAGTGGGATTTCTTCGCCTTTATCATCGACAGGTCTATCATATCCAAACTCTAAACAGAACCAGCTCTCGTGTGCGTAAGCTTTTGCCCAATTGATGAAACGCTCCTTCCACCAAGTATAGTCTTCAATACTTTCAAGCTTGGGCAGTTTTGAATGAGTTCCATAAAAATTGTCATGATTAATGTTTTCATTGATCGCTTTTGTAATGGATTTCGGTGTGACAGTTGATGTCTCAGACGATTCGGATGTAAATGCATTGTAAAACGTGTTATAGAACTCTTCAGCCATGATGCTAATTCCTCGAATTACCTGAATTTAAACAAACAAACAAACACAACCAGTTTAAACACTAATCAAACAATCTTGAATCGGACCGGTACTTCGAACGAATGAGTCAACAAAAGTCAACAGTGACAATAATCGGGTGACAACGCTGTCCGTTCGGGTGGGGTTTCTGTCCGATCGGATGGGCCGGTCGAACGGATGGGACGCTGGTCGAACGGATGGGACGCTAGTCGAACGAATAGGATGAGATGTTGTCCGTTCGGTTGGGACGCTAGTCGTACGGTTGACAAGCTGGTCGAACGGTTAGCATGTTGACTCTTTGACTTTATCAATGAATTATAATCTCACTTGCAACCTGAATCACGTCAAATGCACAAATCAATAATGACATAACATGACATATATCAATGGCCGACAATCTTACACACAATGAATTTTAATTGGACCGAGTAGAAATGATCAGATCACATGCAATCTAATATCATATAACATGCAATTAATGAATCACATGACTCGCTGATAAAGTTGATTGACAAAGCTGAAAATGTTGACTAAATGACCTGAACAAGTGATGTACTATGACACGGATTGCCGCTCGTTTGGACTGCTGTCCATTCGGATAGCAGTCAACAAGTTAATGAAAAATGAATATAAAGTGTGGTGCCTTGGTTCGGACAGCTGTCCGTTCGGTTAGGTCAACTAAGTCAAAGACTTTAATGAATTGTAAAGTGTGATGCAGTGATACGGATTGCTGTCCGTTCGGTTAGGTCACAAAGTCAACAAATTTAGTGAAATATAATGAATTAATGGAACTTTTGTTCGGACTGCTGTCCGATCGGATGACGTCCATAACACCAACAGCAACAATCAACATGTTCTTAACTTTTTCGATAAGAAAATTTGAGATTTCTCCCAAACGGATTAGAATTTAGATCTGAAAATTTGTAGGCTTGTAGATCAGCTAATTTCGCACAATATATCAAAAAATCAGCCAATTTGAACCGTAAAAACCCGTTTAATTTGACGATATTCAGATAAAAACGTGAAAAGATGTAAAATATGAAGAAATTGAGCAAATCTGATGAAATTTGAATCTGATTCTGATGATTTTCTGTGCGATTCAGTGCGTTTGATCTGTGCAATCGAGCTCCTGCTCTGATACCACTTGTTAGGACCGGTTTTGACTCCGAAACGATTGGGAAACGAACGTGTGATGTGCGGAATCCGTACACGAACGTGACCGAACACACGAGAATGTAATATAAACGGTGATTCTATTGATTGATGTGAAAACGTACAGCACCTGAATCACGTACACGGAACTTTCTCTCTCTAGACTTTCTCTCTCTAGGTCTAGATCTCCAAAGCTCCAAAATGCCAAAAGTAGCAAAAGTCCTAATCTCTAACCCTAACTCATCTATTTATAGGCCAAGGATATAAGGAGATTCTCCTTATTTACAATATTGCCACCTTGCCTTTCTTATCTAGATATTACAATATAAGGCTAGTTAGAACAGTTTCTCGCTACGGCTCGTATTGACGGAGGTGATAGACATAAATGCACCAACACAATTAACAAACACTTAGACAAATTTTTGTGATTTTAAAAACAAACTTCACACTGGTACTAGTTCACTTCGTGCGAACTAAAACGAATCAACTCCTGCGAACTGATTGATCCACAAACAACCTGACTTGATACGAATTAAACTGGTGCGACTTGACCTGGTACGAATTGACTTTGATGCGAAATGGTAAGCTCAAACGAATTGGAACCTTTTCAAACGAAATGACAAGGTTCAAACGAACTGGCTGTAAGTTTCACGCGAATTGGGTTCACTTCGTACGAAATGGACCTTCCTAGTACAATCCGTGCGAATTGGTAATCTTTCAAACGAAATGAATTGGTTTCAAGCGAACTGGGTCCAATCCGTGCGAAATGGAGAATTATTTCAAGCGAAATGGCAACTTTCAAGCGAACTGGGTCCAATCCGTGCGAAATGGGGTTCAATCTGATCAATCCGTGTGAAATGGGGTTCAATCTGATCAATCCGTGCGAAATGGGCTGTATTTTTCAAACGAAATGATGCTGACGTCACCTAATCGGCCATGTTTTTGTCAAAATTGATCAGGTTTTAGGTCGAATTAAGGTCTGATTCTTTCAAGGATTTATTAATACAATGTTTCGCTTATTATATGTGAAAATCAAGCCATTATAACCGTAAAATCTTAGTTAATTTTGAAAAACATGAAGAAGAATGAGTAGAAGTCAGAAAATTCGGTGAAAACAAGCTGAATCGGTATGAACTCTTCCTCCTGAGCTCTGATACCACTTGTAGGATCGTTGTACGACTTAAACGAGTCGATCAGAAGAGTTTTAATCCGAATCAAAGGCGGAATTCGATGATACGGACTTGATTACAGCTTCATTCACGCTTAGATTCACTTGTTTATTGATTTCAAAGCAATACAGATCACTTGACAATTTGGCAGCACCTCGGCTCTGAAATCCGGATCATTACAAATGAGAAACCATGCTCAGGTATATATAGTGCTGGCCATTTCGCATGGAGTGAACATTGTCATTTCGTGCGAAATGGACACTTGTCCATTTCGTACGAAATGGCTTTGTCCATTTCGTGTGAACTGGTCATTCATCATAAAAACCCTAATTTCATGACTTCTGAGCACTGGTTTATCCTATCTAAATACAAGACTCGATACAAGATGAAGTTGACAGACATATATGCACCAACAGCCATAATAGGCTAAAAAGCGTTAAGAAATGATTTATAACTAAAATGACCTCACGATGTAAACCGGAGTGAGTCACGTAGACGAGATGGTAATAAACATCATCTCGCCAATATAATCGATCACTTAGACCAAACGGGTCAAAAGGTGAAGATATCACCTTTTGACAATATCGACTAATGACTATTGTCGAGTTATATTTGTAACACCCCGCGTTTTGAGAGTCAAAGTACAAGTGAAAAGTCAAAGTCAAAAGTCAAAGTCAAAGGAAGAAAAGATTGCTAAATGCGATCTGTCACTCCTTGCTTAAACATTGATTGTACTCCGTGACTTGTAATCGATATTCTATTTTAAGTTACTTTAGTTGTATTATGTGGAGTAATTGCTAATAATCGCAGTTTATCGCTAATCGACTTACCGCTAATCGCATCGCTATCGCATCGCAACTCGAATTACAGGTTATGGATATTGTTTTACGTGTGTGTGCTATTTATGTGTTACTTGTACATGTTTAATTATGTTGTGATGATTAAATCGAAAACGCAATCGCAACTCCATCGCAACGCAATCTCATCGCAACACAAAACGCAGTATGGGTATGTTTAGGTTTATGACTATTAGTTAGGTTATTTGGGTATTAATGAGAAATACTATCGCATCGCTTACTCGAAAAGCATCACAACGCTCAACGCACAAAACGAAAACACGAAAACCAACTCGCGGCAACCCTTCGATCGAATGGTCATCCGTACTGATGACCATCCGATCGGGTTGCCATCCGATCCGTTACACTGCATCGCCTTTCATGTTTTAGACATCTATAAATAGCACCTGTCACTTCACAAACAGTGATGTGACAGCTCTGATGTGACCCTTCAACTTCTCAGCCTAATTTCTCTCGATTTCACGCTATTCTTGTAAGTTTCTCCCTTAAATCTTGTACTTCTATGATCTACACACACTCCTTCATCTTTTTCATCATCAAATATTCACTTTTAACCATGAAATCGGCTGATGTCATCATGGGGTTCTTATGAACTTCAAAGACTTGACCTCACTCCACCAAGATTAACTCAGATCTAAGAGATTTCAATACGATTAAACACTGATTTCGCATAAATCTAAACATTTTCAGGGTTAAAAGGATTGAAAGATGTTTTCATAACTTTCTTTCAACTCTTTTACACTCATATACTTAACACCGATAGAATCGAAGCTCATTCAGACCTTCCACTCATTCTCTAGTGATGGGTCGGTCTGAGATCTGATTCCTATCAACGAGATAACCGACTAAGCGGGTTGAACATGAACAACCGTCAAGAACAGTTAACTGGTCAGAATGGGGTGATTCCCATCCGAGCGGATAACTTGGACTTGAAGGAGTTCCCATTGTTTAACACGTTGTCATATCGTCTTGACCAAACCGCAAACTTTCAAACTTAACAAATTTCAAAACGAGAAAGTCACCAAACGGACTGTCGTCCGATTGGATTGTCATCCAATCGAACGACAATCCGATCGGATGACAAATGGTCTTCAACACTTAAACTTTTTATAGCATTTTCAAAACATCACAAAAACCAGCGAATGGCCATCCGATCGGATGAGTATCCGATCGAACAACCATTCTGCTGTGAACTTGTTCTCTGAGAAATGTCTCACTGGATGGATCGCCATCCGACCGAACGACCGTTCGACCGGATGACCTGAAAGGTAGAGATACTTCCCTATTTTCAAAATGCTACAACGAAAACTTCAAATCCATCATACACAAACACATCCATCCCAAACAAGTGGCAAACCGACCGAATGGCCATCCGAACGGATGACCATCCATCTGGATTGCCATCCGTTCGGATGACCTTTCGTCACTCTGTCACTTCGCACCGTTTAACGCACCACTCATCGCTTATGCTATCGCTCTGTAATCAGGCTAACTCTCCAGCGCTCCCTTCGATCCAAGAGAGTGTTTATTTACTAAACACAATCTATGAGTATACTCGATCCCTTTTTGCTTTAAGAACTTTTGGGTGTTACATACGTTACTTATACTAAATCACATCAATCACACAACTCCAACACTTTTATACGCTGACCTCTAATGCATGTTGTACGTGTTACTCGATGAGTGCTTGTATGTTATGTTTACACAGTGATTGTTTCCTGACACCTTAGCAACGATACTATAGTTTGGACTCAGCACCTGTCGTGGACGGGGGTTGCTAAGGATATTTTCTTCACGTGTCACAGTGGTGATATGTGTTGCGCTCTCTACAACTCGCAGTCACGTCTGTGCATATTTCATTGTCGATAACCTACTAGCTTCACATTATACATGTTACATACTGGTTATGCGTAAACTCGCTTTCGCTGCTATATACTATCAAACTTTTATGCTCACCTTTACACTATGTGTATTGACCTCTATTTTAACGTATGTGACAGGTGTTTAGGAATGCTTGCTTGTTACTTGCCGGAAATCAAGCTAGGATGGAGTCTAGAAACAAATCTAATAAAATCTGAGTTGTCAGAATAATTTATTTGTTTATGAGATATCTATGTCTGTAATAACTACTTTATTTTGATGAGTTATGGTATGGGACATAATATAAATTATCTGGTAAATTAGTTGTTATGGATTTCTATTGGACAATCTGTTTCGCTCAGTGCCGCGCCCCGATGATTCCACCATCGGTTGGGGTGTGACAATATTATTTCAGGAGTAAATATCAAAAATGCATATTAGCATCGCTATGAATTAGCGGTTATAGAAGCAAGGTATTAAAAACGGGTCAATATATTGATCCGAGCCAGGTATGAGTAATAGGGTAACACTCATTTAGAACGTAAGGTTCAATGAGTGTTAAATGAAGTCAAAATAGACATTTGGTTACTTTAATAGGTAAACCGAATGTTTCAATTAATGGACATTGCGTTTGGAAAGCATAATGACCTTTCAAACAAACTCATAGTTAAAAAGAGGGATTTTGGTCAAATATGCTTTTAAAAGTCCTTCGTCGTAGATGAAAGGTTAAAAAAGGAGCAAACGCCCTTGTAAGCTAAATTGAACAAACGACCATTAAAGGTTGTTTGGAAATGAGTTTATGATTAAATAAATAGTTGGAATAAGTATAAAAAGTGAAGTAAATCTTTGGTCAAATGACTCTATGTGAGTCCTTGTCGTAAAATAACAATCAGGGGAGTAAAACTCGGATTATATAGATCACCACATTAAATCCACCACAAATATAGTTGTGGTGGAAGATCACTCGATAAGAAATGTGGAAATATGAAGCTAGAAACGAATGAATGCAATTCGTGCTTAAAAATATGCTTAAATGCCCTTAATGGGTCAAAATAAGCATATGAGCGAAAATGGGTTAATAAAGTATATAAACCCGTGATTTGGAACCTAATATGATAGACAATATTGAATTTAATAGGTTCACGAGAAATAGAGGTCAAACAAACTTGATTGTTTGATAAATACATGAACAGGTTAAGAATTTAGTAATTATATTTTAAGCCGAAGGCTTAAAAGTGTATAATTTTGTTAATCCGGATGTCGGGTGTTAACTCCATACGATGGAGAATCAAATTACGATCTCGTAGGAATAAACGTGACTTAAATCGGATCAATAACGAGCGAGTTATGTCCGTTTTCGTAAACATAAGTTTGGCTGGAAACATGCAGGTTTCAATAGCAAACATTCTGGAAGTTTCAGGGGGTCGCGCCACGCAACAGAAGAGGCTTGAAGCCATCGCGCGACTCGACGGGGTCTAATTGTGGCAAAAATTATTTACTCATTCTGTTTGTATTGGGAACCCGTTTAAATACGTTTTAAGCTACGTATGACTAATCCAATTCATGTTTTATGAATTGTAGGTATAACTAGGAGTGCCGGAGGAGGATCAAGTTCAACGAAGGACCGAACACATTCAAGAATCAAGCTTCCGCAACATATTTTGTCGTCACATTTAAACGACGATATAAATACATGATGTTGAAATGTTTTAAATCTTAAAATGTTTTAATAAATTCGTATTTTCATACGTACGTGTACTCGTATAAACACGTTTTTATACGAAACTTATATAAAATATTGTATAAATCAAGTAAAGGTCTTACAGTTATCCAGTCCCACTTCCATAAACGCATGCTGCCCATGTTCTTATAACAAGCTGAAACCATGTCATTTTTATTTGCTGAAAGCTTGAAGGCGTTAGGAAAAAGTCTTTTCAAAGGACCCGAACCCACACAATCATCATGCCAAAATTGAGTCTTCCTCCCATCTCGAATCTTAATTGTCAATTGATCTTTTATACTAATGTCCACCTTACCGAGATTTCCATCCACCTCTGCTATATCTTTCCAACATCCAGTTATAGACCTATTGACAAGTACAATTTTGTCGCCTTTACCCGGCCCATGCAGTGCTACTATAACCCGAGCCCAAAGTTGATTTGGGTCTTCCCAAAGCCCCCACCACCACTTACCTATCATTGTCAAGTTAAAACTTTCCAGCCCTCCTAAACCGACGCATCCTTGTCTTTTGGTCTCACCATTTTTCCCCATCGAATCCAAACCATCTTATTCCTCTTTCCAACACGGCCCTAAACGAACGACCTCCTAATCCCTTCCAGCCCATTCAAGACTGTTTTTGGCGCCTTAAACACATCGAGATAGTAGGAAGCGAGGCTGCCCAAGAAGGATTTTTCCAAGGTGACATGTGACAACTCGTATTTCAAACCTTTAGTCGTACTTTGATGTAACATGTTTTGAACGTTATGTGATTACTTGATATGATGATAATGGAATATTATGAATGTTATGTGTATGTAATTGTATTGTAAATGTGTATACATACTACCTAAGTTGGATCACACATCACATGTCCATTCGCACAAGCCCATTCGGGCCACACTCCTTGTATTCGAACCAAGGGTAACCCATGATGGGTTCGGCCCACTCCCATACATGCATAACCTATGAGGAGGGTGTATACTCCTCATTATTTTGGAAAACACACAACACACACAAAACCTATTCTCTCTTCATCCCCTCTCGAAGCCGACGGCATCAACATCCCCTCTTCCTCGAAGCTTTCTTATTTGGATCAACCCTTGTTCTACCCTTTAACCGGTTAGTATATTACTATTGTTTGCATAATACATGATGTTCCAATTGCTGTGATTGCATGTTAATTGATATTGTGATTGTTATGATCTCGTATAATAGTTAGGGTTCTTGCTAATATAATCATTGATGTTATGTATTCATGAGATTTGGTACAAACGACTAGCTATAATGTTAATTTGATTATTGATGAAACAAGGTGTGGTAATATGCTAATCGGCTCACATGTATATTGAACCGAACACATGTTAATCGGCTGTTGTGTGAGTATATGTGAATGATTTGTTGTGTTGTCATGTTAGGGTGCATGCTAGTAATCAAGAACATGAGCCGTATTAATGTGTTTAATGTTATGGTTGTTGTTATATTTTGAATATGATTAGGGTTCATAGGAATTTGATGTTAAAACCCTAGTTTGATCGATTATTGTATGATTGGAAACTATTAGCATTGTTTTGATCGACTGGATAGGAAATAGGAAACTGTTAGGATTGATTGTAACTTATTGCTAGAATTGTGGAATGATTAAAACCGATCGCACAAGCCAGTCGCACATGCCAGTTGCTCAAGCCAGTCGCACAAGCCAGTCGCACAAGCTTGGTGCAACTGTATAAGCACGTTGTACAACTCTTTGCAGCTCAATCGCACAACATCTTGTGAATCGCACAAGGTTGTGCTGATCGCAAAAGATGTTGGGCCACTGAATATATATTCAGTTATGATATGCTGTTGGGCCGAACAGTCCAAAACTCCAATCGCACAAGTATAACTGGATCGCACAAGTTAAAATGTTAGTTTAATTGTTTGGGCCGCACAAGAGGTGGGTTGCATGACATTGGGCCGGGTATGTTTTCAATCGCACAACTCGTTGTGAGTCGCACAAGGTTGTACCGGATGCACAACAGGTTGGGCCGGTTGTCTTTGGGCTTTAATATTGGATCGCACAAGATGATTGGGCTCGCATAAGCTCAACGGCCCAATCATCTGCGTCGCACAAGTTGGTCATTATGTGTGTACTGGACTGTTAACGTGTTCTACGTGTTTGCCATGATCATTACGTGTTTGTAACCTGCTAGCTTATGTGTAAACTTATGTGCACTACTTGAACCTAGACCTGACTTGTACGGTAACCATGTTAGGACGTGGTTGACCACATATAGCTCAAGTGACCTTTTTGTGTATCTGCCGAGCTAACCTAAGGTGAGATCACACTTTCTACAAGGCATGGGATTCCCGGTGGTTTGGGAATGGGTTAACGTTTAATAAGGAAACCTGCGTATTCTCTTTGGGTAGAATACGTACTCCCACCCTGTACGATGAAGGGTGACAACATTGAAACCTACATGTTCTTCTTGACACGTACTTCCACCCTCTTAACTGAAGGGTGACAACATTGACACTAGACAAAAACTCTATCATTAAGTCCCTCATTTTATATCGACTTAATCGCCGGGCCAATGGCAAACGGGTCATTAGTTAAAGAGCGCTATTAGGTTTGACAAGCCTCACACCATGCCGCAGAGGACGGGAGTGGACTAATGGATCTGGGCACGTCAATGATGATAGGCATTGACTTAGGGCACCCAACTTTCTCAGTCAGTAGTCGATATGGTAACGGGTCTGGTGGGATATTCATGGGGTAGCCCCCACGGCTGGGAGCCAGAGTAAAAGGAATGGTTAATCATGTTTTTCAACTATGGGGTAACCTCCACGGCAAGTAAGCCAGTTAAAGAAACTTATGTTTTTGAAACAACTTAAAACGAACACCCAACTGTGAACTCGCTCAACTTTGTTGTTGATTCGTTACTGTATGCCTTGCAGGTCGTTAGGTGCTTAGATGGAGCTTGCACAGGAGGTTGAGGTCGTTGTGGGACATGGACTGTTGAGTTCCATGTTAAACTTTATGAACTATTAACTTATGTCTTGGTTTTAAACTTTATGCTTCTGCTAATAACTTGAACTTAGTTAATTTGTTTTGGACACCAATTATATTGTGGTTGGTTTTATATTTACTTAAATACATTGTTCAATATGATTGGTGGCTTGATCCTGGTCATGTCACGCCTCCTGCGGTGATACTCCGCTTGTGGAATTTGGGGGTGTGACAGATTGGTATCAGAGCCATTGGTTATAGTGAACTTGGTTTTAAAAAGGGAAAAGCTTTTTGACAAAACCAGACTATAACCTGTACAGTGCTCAACGATCCACAATGATACTTCGCTCCACGTGCAAGACTCAACACTATAGGTGATATGGTTTATGTTTGTATTGCCTGCCTGTTAGTTAAAGTAGTGCAGTGTTCATAGTATGCTTAGTTAGTGTAACAATTATTGCTTGAAACCCTGTGTGCTTGCTCTCTTCTGTCATCCCATACTTTCGCACCTTCGCGACACCATTCTCACTTGTGTTTACTTCGATGTGAAGATCATGAGTGGACGCCTGAACTTGACTCAAGCCCGGCTGACGGCTTTGATCAACGAACAAGTTGCTAAGGCACTCGCAGCAGCTCCAGCAGGAGGTATAACCTGTCATTTCGACCTATCTTAGGATGTTTAGATCCTAATCTCACGAACCAACTCTCATGCTTAACCTTGTCTTTTCTTTCTCGCGCGACAGGTCAGCATGCTCAACCTCCCGTGTGTAAATTCAAGACCTTTATGGATTGTCGACCTAGTACCTTCAGTGGTACAGAAGGAGCTGTAGGTCTCCTCCACTGGTTTGAGAAGATCGAATCTGGCTTCGAAATGTGTGAATGCCCTGTTACTAGTAGGGTGAAGTTTGCTACGGGAACTCTTGAAGGTGGTGCGCTCACGTGGTGGAACGCTCAAGTTCAAATTCTAGGATTGGCAGCTGCTAATGCCACCCCATGGAAAGACTTTAAAGACTTGATCAAAGAGGAGTATTGTCATCGTGATGACATTCATAAACTGGAAGTGGAGTTTTACAATTTGAAGAAGACGGGGTCTGAAATCGAGGCGTATACCAAGAGGTCAAATGAACTAGCTGCTTTGTGTCCAACAATGGTGGATCCTCCCTGCAAACGTATCGAGCTTTACATCAAGGGATTAGTGCCAGAGATTCAGAGTGTGGTGACTTCGGCTAACCTTCTCACGATTCAGCAGGTTATACGACTTTACCACCGTCTCACTGATCAGGCAGTTGAGCAGAACAGGCTGCCAAAGCGTATTTAGTGCTACCACTACTTCTAATGCTCCAAGTGACAACAAACGCAAATGGGATGGAAATTCAAACAAGGGTTCTAGTTCTGTTCAGTCTCAATCTCAGCAGCGAAGGACCGACGACTATAAGAGCCCCAGTCAGCAGTCTTCTGGTAATCAAGGACAGGGTGGGTACAAGGGATATCACCCTAACTGCAATCGATTTAACTTGCACCACAGCGGGCCATGTAGCAAGGGTAACAGTCAGAGATGTAACAAACCAGGTCATGCAGCCAAAGATTGTAGGAGTCCTTATCCTGCAAATCAGAGGCGACAGCAACAACAGCAGGCTCCACAGAACCAGCCTCAACAGCAGCAGCAGAGGGGTAACAATAAAGGATGTTTTCATTGTGGTGCTGAAGGCCATTTCAAAAGAGACTGCCCCCAGCTGAGCCAGAATTAGAACAACAACAACAACCAGGGAAATGGGAACAACAATGGGAATAACAATGATGGCAATGGTGCCAGGGGACGTGCATTTGCGATTGGTCAGGGTGATGCAAGGAACGATCCTGTAAGGACCTGCAAAAATGACCTACAACACTCCGTAAGTGAAAAACCGGACCTCCAAAACCCTAATCCTCATGAAAAACCAAGGAATTCAAAATTTTTGGACTTCACGCGGGCCGCGTAAGAATTAAGTTAGGCCTACGTGGGCCGTGACAGCACAACGGATGACTCGGACCAGTTTCATGCCACGTGTCTGACACATGGCAGACCTACGGCGTGACACGGCAGCCCTAGCACTAGCTAGGGTGGCCCTCGCAGGCCGTGTAAGATCCTCTTAAGGTTTACGTGGGCAGCGAGAGACTCAAAAATCAGCTATAAATAGGACGTGCATGGGACTTGATTCTGTGTTCGGAAAAACCTTCAAAACAGCAATCTTTCTGTGTAAAAACGAATGTTTTAGGGTTATTACGCTGCTACGAGTACAGGGTATTAACTCGATCACTGCTACGATACAATGTCCGATCGATTGAAACCGATCTGATGGATGTTTAAGTGTTGCCCGAATTCGGGCTATACTTTGTCATTAGTCATGAGGGTTTTGATTTCGTGGCAATTGTAATCGCTCTTAGTCCTGTAATTTATAACAATGTGTGGTTTTGTGCAAAATGAATGACTCGCCAGTATTTCCCCGCTGAAAAAATCTTTTTTTAATACATGTTTCAGGTGATTTACTGTGAACCAAGGAAAAAGTGCCGCGTAGCATTACAGCTTGAAGAATGTGGCTCAGTAAATAAAATAAATAAACATGTTTTTGTAAAACAGGGAAATTCCTTGTGAATTTCCTTTACTGTAAATTTTCCCACAACGTGAAATAAAATAATTGGGCATTTTTAGTTTAAAAAGATTCTGTTAAAGTTTCCGCTGCCAAAATGAACAATACCACGGGTTTCTATCCCGCGGCTTCCGAACCAGGTAAAACCGGGACGGGGGCCGTGACAGAAAAAGGTGGTATCAGAGCCACTGATTTAAGCTAATTAAGTATTTAGAAAATACTTAAATTTTTCAAATTTCCATTCTGTGATTCTGTGAAAAATTAATTTGCACTAAATAACATTCTAACTAGGATTTTTTTTTTTTTTTTTCTTTATATATTAATAGCATGAATGAGTTTTCTGAAGCTCTTTAGAACCTTACTATCCATTCTACCGACATGGAAGTTCCCGGGGGCTTTTCCGGTTATCAGGCCGACACTGAAGAACCTATGGAATTCCAGGCCCAGCCGCTGGAGAAACCAAAAATGAAAAAGAGGAGGAGAATCCTGGACTGAAAACGCGGACGTAGGAAGAAGCCAGCCGCTCAGAAGGTTAAAAAGACTGAGGATCCCAAAGGGAAAGGAAAGGAGATCGGGGAAAGTTCTGGACAAGCCCGGGAAATGCTGATGGGATTTTAACATGTTTATCAAAGCAATTTCATCCATATGAAATTAAAACGCAGCGGAAATAATGTTTTAAAACATGTTACTTTTAAAAGATATAAAACCATTTATATGCAAAATCCCAAAACCCGGATCCATATATGAAGATGCATACTATCATACACAACCATAGGGTGTTTAGAAAACTACCTTCTTGGAGTAATGAGAATGAAACGGATGATGCTTCAAGAATGGTTGCCTTCAAGAGTAGAAGGCCTCAAGCTTATATACACCAAGCTTCCAACAAACACTACGAGATTAGCTAGGATTTCAACACTTGAAAGATACTTGAAAAATTCTTTGAACACCACACTATGTGGCCGAAATTTTTGATCAAAATCACAAGTCTTCCACTTTGATTTTGCATCTTAATATTTATAAATCATGAGAGAGAATTGTCATAATCAAGTTCCAATCAAAACTCATGCAATTGCATGAGAGTTTAATGGACCAAAGTTGCCTTGGTTAGGCCACCCAATGAAATCATCTCTAACACATGCAAGTGCATGAGACTTCATTGGACCAAAAAGCTTTTGTGAGTTCCCATGAGGGGGGGGGGGCGGCCCTAGCTTTATTTTTATAAAAAAAATTCAATTCTTTTTATAAAATTTAAGTATTAGTTTATATTTATAACTTTTATAAATATAACACTACATAAATGCAAGACTTTATACAATCTTTTAAAATGTTATTTAACCCATTAAATAACAAAATAAAATATTCTCTCAAAAATAAATTATCCATATAATTTGTTAGTTTATCAAGTGTAATTATTTAGAAAACCAGTTTCTAAATATTGTAAGTGTTAATATTTATTTGTTTGATCATATCACAAATAAATAATATAAGTGTTTGTCTAGCTTGTTATTGGGTATGACTCGACTTGGATCATAACATACTAGCCACATCAAATTAATATGTGTCTTGGGCATACAGAGTCCAACAATCTCCCACTTGCACAAGATACATAGAAGATTGATGCAAGTAGTAAATGACTCCTAACTACGGTTTACTACCCCCAATACGTATGACTATATTTGCCATTCAATAACATCATCCCTTTCAAGTCCCTTACTTGAACATGATTTAGGTGAATCTATCATTTATCCTTTCGTTACAGATGTCATGTTAAAACCAGAGACATAGAGTGATCACTCTCAGTTGATTTAACTTTATCAGGCCTTAGACATCTTACTCTCAACGAATAAGAGGAACAAATCCCTTCTTGACTACATACGTCTCTCACAATCACCTTGTACTACACCTGAGCTTAGCCTTATGTACTGTCATATTACTGACAGCGAAGAAATAAGTCAAGGTACAATATTTGGTGAATATCAAGACCCAATATGTATCTCCGGTCAGAGGATACTATGATATTCGCCTTTACTCAAAATTTACTTATGATCAATCACAAATGATTCCATGCAGTAATATTTGAGAGCGAGTCAGTCCAATATTTGTATCCTACAAATATCTATGAACTTTGGTAGCAACACTTTACTCTATATTCATTCTAAATGAATATCCACCAATCCAAGTTCATATTAGTCTTACATTCATATTTGTTCCCACAATTATGATCGACTACGGACATTTAGAATAATTAACTTATTGACGGATTTAAACATGCTAATATGAAACGTAACTCAAAATGCCATAAATGAGATAAAATAACAATTGTTTCAATATCCAAATACAAAATAGATCAAATCCAATCACTAGAATATCGAAGTCCTAAGGAACATGTATGACCCTCATGTTTTCCCCTGTCAAGGATCTTCGTGAGTGGATCCGCAATGTTTTGATCGGTGTGAACTTGGCGGATACATATCTTTCCTTTTTCAACTTCATCCCTTATGTAGTTGAATCTCCGCTCGATATGTCTAGTCTTTTGGTGCGCACGACAGCGGGCCATGTAGCAAGGGTAACAGTCAGAGATGTAACAAACCAGGTCATGCAGCCAAAGATTGTAGGAGTCCTTATCCTGCAAATCAGAGGCGACAGCAACAATAGCAGGCTCCACAGAACCAGCCTCAACAGCAGCAGCAGAGGGGTAACAATAAAGGATGTTTTCATTGTGGTGCTGAAGGCCATTTCAAAAGAGACTGCCCCCAGTTGAGCCAGAATTAGAACAACAACAACAACCAGGGAAATGGGAACAACAATGGGAATAACAATGATGGCAATGGTGCCAGGGGACGTGCATTTGCGATTGGTCAGGGTGATGCAAGGAACGATCCTGTAAGGACCTGCAAAAATGCCCTACAACACTCCGTAAGTGAAAAACCGGACCTCCAAAACCCTAATCCTCATGAAAAACCAAGGAATTCAAAATTTTTGGACATCACGCGGGCCGCGTAAGAATTAAGTTAGGCCTACGTGGGCCGTGACAGCACAACGGATGACTCGGACCAGGTTCATGCCACGTGTCTGACACATGGCAGACCTACGGCGTAACACGGCAGCCCTAGCGCTAGCTAGGGTGGCCCTCGCAGGCCGTGTAAGATCCTCTTAAGGTTTACGTGGGCAGCGAGAGACTCAAAAATCAGCTATAAATGGGACGTGCATGGGACTTGATTCTGTGTTCGGAAAAACCTTCAAAACAGCAATCTTTCTGTGTAAAAACGAATGTTTTAGGGTTATTACGCTGCTACGAGTACAGGGTATTAACTCGATCACTGCTACGATAAAATGTCCGATCGATTGAAACCGATCTGATGGATGTTTAAGTGTTGCCCGAATTCGGGCTATACTTTGTCATTAGTCATGAGGGTTTTGATTTCGTGGCAATTGTAATCGCTCTTAGTCCTGTAATTTATAACAATGTGTGGTTTTGTGCAAAATGAATGACTCGCCAGTATTTCCCTGCTGAAAAAATCTTTTTTTTAATACATGTTTCAGGTGATTTACTGTGAACCAAGGAAAAAGTGCCGTGTAGCATTACAGCTTGAAGAATGTGGCTCAGTAAATAAAATAAATAAACATGTTTTTGTAAAACAGGGAAATTCCTTGTGAATTTCCTTTACTGTAAATTTTCCCACAACGTGAAATAAAATAATTGGGCATTTTTAGTTTAAAAAGATTCTGTTAAAGTTTCCGCTGCCAAAATGAACAATACCACGGGTTTCTGTCGCGCGGCTTCCGAACCAGGTAAAACCGGGACGGGGGCCGTGACAGAAAAAGGTGGTATCAGAGCCACTGATTTAAGCTAATTAAGTATTTAGAAAATACTTAAATTTTTCAAATTTCCATTCTGTGATTCTGTGAAAAATTAATTTGCAATAAATAACATTCTAACTAGGATTTTTTTTTTTTTTGTTTTCTTTATATATTAATAGCATGAATGAGTTGTCTGAAGCTCTTCAGAACCTTACTATCCATTCTACCGACATGGAAGTTCCCGGGGGCTTTTCCGGTTATCAGGCCGACACTGAAGAACCTATGGAATTCCAGGCCCAGCCGCTGGAGAAACCATAAATGAAAAAGAGGAGGAGAATCCTGGACTGAAAACGCGGACGTAGGAAGAAGCCAGCCGCTCAGAAGGTTAAAAAGACCGAGGATCCCAAAGGGAAAGGAAAGGAGATCGGGGAAAGTTCTGGACAAGCCCGGGAAATGCTGATGGGATTTTAACATGTTTATCAAAGCAATTTCATCCATATGAAATTAAAACGCAGCGGAAATAATGTTTTAAAACATGTTACTTTTAAAAGATATAAAACCATTTATATGCAAAATCCCAAAACCCGGATCCATATATGAAGATGCATACTATCATACACAACCATAGGGTGTTTAGAAAACTACCTTCTTGGAGTAATGAGAATGAAACGGATGATGCTTCAAGAATGGTTGCCTTCAAGAGTAGAAGGCCTCAAGCTTGTATACCCCAAGCTTCCAACAAACACTACGAGATTAGCTAGGATTTCAACACTTGAAAGATACTTGAAAAATTCTTTGAACACCACACTATGTGGCCGAAATTTTTGATCAAAATCACAAGTCTTCCACTTTGATTTTGCATCTTAATATTTATAAATCATGAGAGAGAATTGTCATAATCAAGTTCCAATCAAAACTCATGCAATTGCATGAGAGTTTAATGGACCAAAGTTGTCTTGGTTAGGCCACCCAATGAAATCATCTCTAACGCATGCAAGTGCATGAGACTTCATTGGACCAAAAAGCTTTTGTGAGTTCCCATGAGGGGGGGGCCTAGCTTTATTTTTATATAAAAAAATCAATTCTTTTTATAAAATTTAAGTATTAGTTTATATTTATAACTTTTATAAATATAACACTACATAAATGCCAGACTTTATACAATCTTTTAAAATGTTATTTAACCCATTAAATAACAAAATAAAATATTCTCTCAAAAATAAATTATCTATATAATTTGTTAGTTTATCAAGTGTAATTATTTAGAAAACAAGTTTCTAAATATTGTAAGTGTTAATATTTATTTGTTTGATAATATCACAAATAAATAATATAAGTGTTTGTCTAGCTTGTTATTGGGTATGACTCGACTTGGATCATAACATACTAGCCACATCAAATTAATATGTGTCTTGGGCATACAGAGTCCAACAATCTCCCACTTGCACAAGATACATAGAAGATTGATGCAAGTAGTAAATGACGCCTAACTACGGTTTACTACCCCCAATACGTATGACTATATTTGCCATTCAATAACATCATCCCTTTCAAGTCCCTTACTTGAACATGATTTAGGTGAATCTATCATTTATCCTTTCATTACAGATGTCATGTTAAAACCAGAGACATAGAGTGATCACTCTCTGTTGATTTAACTTTATCAGGCCTTAGACATCTTACTCTCAACGAATAAGAGGAACAAATCCCTTCTTGACTACATACGTCTCTCACAATCACCTTGTACCACACCTGAGCTTAGCCTTATGTACTGTCATATTACTGACAGCGAAGAAATAAGTCAAGGTACAATATTTGGTGAATATCAAGACCCAATATGTATCTCAGGTCAGAGGATACTATGATATTCGCCTTTACTCAAAATTTACTTATGATCAATCACAAATGATTCCATGCAGTAATATTTGAGAGCGAGTCAGTCCAATATTTGTATCCTACAAATATCTATGAACTTTGGTAGCAACACTTTGCTCTATATTCATTCTAAATGAATATCCACCAATCCAAGTTCATATTAGTCTTACATTCATATTTGTTCCCACAATTATGATCGACTACGGGCATTTAGAATAATTAACTTATTCACGGATTTAAACATGCTAATATGAAACGTAACTCAAAATGCCATAAATGAGTTAAAATAACAATTGTTTCAATATCCAAATACAAAATAGATCAAATCCAATCAATAGAATATCGAAGTCCTAAGGAACATGTATGACCCTCATGTTTTCCCCTGTCAAGGAGCTTCGTGAGTCGATCCGCAATGTTTTGATCGGTGTGAACTTGGCGGATACATATCTTTCCTTTTTCAACTTCATCCCTTATGTAGTTGAATCTCCGCTCGATATGTCTAGTCTTTTGGTACGCACGAGGTTCCTTGATTTGAGCAATCGCACCCTCGTTATCACAAAAGATCTCTAGGGGGTCTTGAATGGTAGGGACCACCCCTAGGTCGGCTATAAATTTCTTCAGCCATGCAGCTTCCTGGGCTGCCAATGAAGCGGCGATGTATTCTGATTCTGTAGTGGACAATGCTACCACGTCTTGTTTTGAGCTCTTCCAAGAGACTGCTCCTCCATTTAAAATGAAGACATACCCCGATTGCGATCGAGAATCACTTCGATTGTTTTGGAAACTCGCGTCCGTGTAACCCTTTACAACGAGTTCCTCCTCACCAGATCCATATATTAAGAACATATCCTTAGTCCTCCTAAGATATTTCAATATGCTTTTAACAGCCATCCAATGACTGTTACCTGGATTTTGCTGGTATCTACTCGTCATGCTCAAGGCGCATGAGACGTCCGGTCTGGTGCATATCATTGCATACATGATGGATCCTATAGCTGACACATATGGGATTCTTTTCATTTTCTCTTGCTCATCCTTTGAGCTTGGACATTGAGATGTATTCAATATTGTCCCCTTTTGAATAGGTATAAAACCTCTCTTAGAGTTCTCCATTTGGAACCTATTCAAGACTTTGTCAATGTATGCACTTTGGTTTAAACCTATCAAGCGCCTTGATCTATCCCTATAGACCTTTATTCCCAGAATGTAGGCAACTTCACCAAGATCCTTAATGGAAAAACAACTTCCAAGCCAAGCTTTTACACCTTCCATGGTTGGAATGTCATTTCCAAATAGTAGAATGTCATCGACATACAGTACTAAGAAAGTAATGATGCTCCCACTAGCTTTCTTATACACACAAGCTTCATCATCGTTCTTGATGAATCCAAAATTCTTAATTTCTTCATCAAAACGATGATTCCAACTTCTAGATGCTTGTTTCAATCCATAGATTGATTTCTTTAACTTGCATACTTTGTCAGGATGTTTTGGATCGACAAAACCTTCAGGCTGAACCATATAGACAGACATCTTCATCAAGATGTCCATTTAGAAAAGCCGTTTTGACATCCAATTGCCAGATCTCATAGTCATAATATGCAGCTATGGCAAATAATATCCTTATTGACTTTAGCATCGCCACAAGCGAGAAGGTCTCATCATAATCAATTCCTTGAGTTTGAGTGAAACCTTTTGCTACAAGTCTTGCTTTATAAGTATCCAAGTTACCATGCATATCAGTTTTCTTCTTGAAAACCCACTTACTACCAACTACTTTAGAGTTAAGTGGTGGCACAACCAATTCCCAAACTTGGTTGTCATACATGGATTGCATCTCTATGTTCATCGCTTCAAGCCATTTGTCACAATCAGATTTTGACATGGCATCATGGTATGTGGTTGGTTCATCTGAATCTACCACGTAGCATCCATCCATGAAAAATCCATATCTTTCAGGTGGATTACTAATTATACCAGATCTGCGAACATTTTGTGTGTTCTGGCCAACCTCTTGATCGTTTTCAACAACCTCTTGTTGAGTGCTAGTATCAACCAAACGTGTATCGTCTTGTGGTTCTTGATCCTCCTCAAGTTCCACTGTTCTATCACTAGTTCCTTCCATAAGGAACTTAGCTTCCAAGAACTTACCCTTTCGAGCAACAAATACCTTTTGCTCGGTTGGATCGTAGAAATAATATCCTATATCATCTTTAGGATATCCTACAAAGATACACTTAGTGGATCGGACTTCCAATTTATTTGGAGTGTATTGCTTAACATAAGCTTCACAACCCCAAACCCTTAAGAATGATAATGATGGAGGGTTTCCATGCCATATTTCAAAAGGTGTCTTTTCCACTTTCTTGGTTGGGGCCATATTTAGTATACGGACTGCGGAGAGCAAAGCGTAACCCCAAAACGATAGAGGCAATGTGCTTCTAGCCATCATAGATCGAACCATATCTAATAGAGTTCGATTTCTCCTTTTCGGACACACCATTGTGTTGTGGTGTTCCAGGAGGAGTAAGTTGTGAGATAATCCCACAACTCCTAAGATGATCTTGAAAAGCACCACTAAGGTATTCACCTCCTCTATCGGTGCGAAGGACTTTGATTGTTTTCTTGAGTTGATTTTCTACTTCACTTTTGAAGACTTTGAACATTTCAAATGCTTCATCCTTGTGTCTTAGTAAGTACACATAACCATAACGACTATAGTCGTCGATAAAGGTAATGAAGTATCTTTCACCATTCCTAGTCATCGGCTTAAAAGGACCACATACATCTGAATGTATGATACCTAGTAAGTCTTTAGCCCTTTCAAAAGTTCCACTAAAGGGTGTCTTGGTCATTTTGCCTTGTAAACAAGATTCGCATACATCAAATGAATTATCTTCATTTGTATTCAAAAGACCATTTTTCTGAAGTGTATGCATGCGATTCTTGCTTATATGTCCAAGGAGACAATGCCAAAGGTAGAAATCACTCAAATCCATTTTGAGTTTCTTGTTGGTTACTTGGTACATTGAGCTATCATATGATGTGTTATCATGATCTAATTCATAAATACCATTTAAAGACATAGCTTTAAAATAAAACACATCATTCAAAGAAACATAAATGTCTTGGTTAACAAATTCGAAATTAAAACCACATTGTCTTAAAAGGGAAACTGAAATTATGTTCCTAGTTAAACTAGGAGCATACAAAACATTTTTCAAAATAACTTCCAAACCACTTGGAAGCTCTAAGACGTAGTCTCCTTGAGCTTCATCAACCTTTGCTCCGTTGCCCATGAAGAGACTAGCGTCTCCCTTCTTATAATGTCTATTTCTTTTGAACCCCTGCAACGAATTGCAAATATGAGTTCCACATCCGGTATCCAGTACCCATGTGTTAGAAGAAATAACATTAAGCTCAACATGTATCATAAAGATAGTACCTGAGGTTTGCCCTGCATCCCTCTTGTTTTTCAACTCTTTGAGATAGGTTGGACAATTTCTCTTCCAATGTCCTATCTCACCACATTCAAAACATGGGTCATTCGTAGCAATCTTTTGCTTCTTCTCTTTTGGTTTGGCGGGTTCTGCTTTAGCTTTTCCTTTTCCCTTTCCCTTGACGTGTCCCTTTCTTTTAGCATAGGTTGCTTTAGAGTCGGGGTGGGGCCTCTTCTTATTGCCACCTTCATTGATCGCTAGGACGAGTAAAGCCTTTTTGCCCATACTTGCTTCGGCCGTTTTGAGCATTGCATGAAGCTCACCAATGCTCTTGTCCCATCCATTCATGTTGTAATTCATTACAAAGCTTTCAAATTTCTTTGTTAAAGAGTTGAGGATCAAATCCGTAGCCAACTCTTTGGAGACGGGACAATTTAGCCTTTCGAGGCGATCAATGTGGCTTTTCATCTTAAGGACATAAGATGATACCGATTGGGTTTCCTCCATTCGACATGCATGAAGCGCCCGAACAGTTTCAACGCGTTCTACCCTTGCTTGTTGTAGGAACATTTCCTTTAACTGGGTAATCATGTCGTATGCCCCGTGGTGTTCAAAATCCTTTTGAATTTCAGGAATCATAGTTCCCAACATGAGGCATGAGGCTTGCATGGAGTCCTCGGTATACTTAACCCAATCGTTGTAGGCTTCCACATCTTCCACGTTAGGTTCATCGGGAATAGGATCGTCCAACACATAGGATATCTTCTCTTGCTTGAGAACGATTATCAAGTTTCGAAACCAATCCATGAAGTTGTTATGGTTGAGACGATCTTTTTCAAGGATGGTTCTTAGTGATAGGTTTCGGACGATTTGGTTAGTCGGGTTTGCATTGTTAGCGGCCATCTACAAAATTTAACAAGTTCAATTTTAGTATTTTCGATATTATTATATTTTAATCATTAATACCCTTTTGTGTCTTAAAGACAATTAATAATTAAAATCTAGAATCCAACGTTACATTTAAATATTGGTTAGGTGACCTTTATCCCTCTATTTAAATTAACAAGGTAGTCAACGTTTGACAATTGCAACTCTTTGCAATTTCTAGCCGTATGGGATCGGTTAAAAATCTTTATGTTTAGTTGGCATGTTTAATCCCATCAACACCTTTGTTCCCGATGCTTTGGTGACCCTAAGTTCATGGTTTCCAAATCAAGTCGTCCAACTTACACACACGTGTGAGTTTATTCACATAAGTGGTTAGGTGACCTTTATCCCACAAACATGGTAAACCCACCTCGAACATACAAGTTTCCTCAAATGTGGTTAGGTGACCTTTATCCCACAATAAGAGTTCCCAAGTGTTTCGAGTGTTGTATAAATGGATGGTGTTTGACTTGTTTTATAAAAGGGTTTTTTAATATTTCAAAATTCTAGTTTAGAAAATATTATGTACCATACATTTGCATGCATTCAAATCAATGGTACTTTAATGAAAACTAATTTTCAAGGTTCTTTTTTAATAAAACCCATTTTATTATAAAATCATTAATTTTTAATAAACCTTTATTAACCATTTTAATGATTTTGTTAAGAACCATTTTACGCTTGTTGTTGATTATTAGTTTGTTTGTCATGCATATCGACATATCATCTAAAACAACAAAATAAGCAACCACACAAGCATAACATACATAACAATAGGTGAATAACCATAGCCAACTATTTTGACAACACTTGTTAGCCGAAACAAGTGTGCCAAAAAGGTCCTTCCTAAAGGGTGAAAATGACACAAGTAATGCGTCGATGGACTCCCACTTGATCCCGCATCCAAATGCTTCAAGTATCCTTCTTGTGTTGTGATTTCTCCACCTTCTTTGAGCCTCCAAAAGTCTTTTATTTTCAGCTCCAAACTCCTTTGGACCTCAAAAATGTGTTTTGGTTTTCGGGTTAAAATCCCGTTAAGAACGATGAAGTTCTTTGGACCGAATATTATGGTCCAAACCAAGACGGCATTTTTGTGTGCATCTTCTTTTACAAAATATATCCTAATACATTTTTCTAGTAAAATAAAATGCACCTAATCTATTTATTTTACAAACCAAATAAAATAAATAAATTACATATCTTCTAATGGAAGAACAAAATAATAATTATTACAACCCAATGAATAATTAATAAAATTAAATCACAACACAATCATTCAACACAAGGTCATGGCTAGGTTATATGCACCAAAATATATATCCATATATATATATATATATTAATTTCAAGAAGCATAAAAAATGGTTCCCTTTTAATAACCATTTTCGGTTATGTACAAAAAACCGAAAAGGTAACTTTTGTCCAAACAAACAAATCATCCATATGAAATAAATTTTTCAAGATTCTCTTATGCATGTAAGAAAATAATCTTGAAAAACCAAGGGATAACCATGTTAAAATTTTCGGCCATAGGGTTTTATCCAAACCCGAAACCCGAAAAAATTAATCTATTGAAACATGCACTCATATAAGCGGCTCTAGATGCCATTGATGGGATTTTAACATGTTTATCAAAGCAATTTCATCCATATGAAATTAAAACGCAGCGGAAATAATGTTTTAAAACATGTTACTTTTAAAAGATATAAAACCATTTATATGCAAAATCCTAAAACCCGGATCCATATATGAAGATGCATACTATCATACACAACCATAGGGTGTTTAGAAAACTACCTTCTTGGAGTAATGAGAATGAAACGGATGATGCTTCAAGAATGGTTGCCTTCAAGAGTAGAAGGCCTCAAGCTTGTATACCCCAAGCTTCCAACAAACACTACGAGATTAGCTAGGATTTCAACACTTGAAAGATACTTGAAAAATTCTTTGAAGACCGCACTATGTGGCCGAAATTTTTGATCAAAATCACAAGTCTTCCACTTTGATTTTGCATCTTAATATTTATAAATCATGAGAGAGAATTGTCATAATCAAGTTCCAATCAAAACTCATGCAATTGCATGAGAGTTTAATGGACCAAAGTTGTCTTGGTTAGGCCACCCAATGAAATCATCTCTAACACATGCAAGTGCATGAGACTTCATTGGACCAAAAAGCTTTTGTGAGTTCCCATGAGGGGGGGGGGCGGCCCTAGCTTTATTTTTATAAAAAAAATTCAATTCTTTTTATAAAATTTAAGTATTAGTTTATATTTATAACTTTTATAAATATAACACTACATAAATGCAAGACTTTATACAATCTTTTAAAATGTTATTTAACCCATTAAATAACAAAATAAAATATTCTCTCAAAAATAAATTATCCATATAATTTGTTAGTTTATCAAGTGTAATTATTTAGAAAACCAGTTTCTAAATATTGTAAGTGTTAATATTTATTTGTTTGATCATATCACAAATAAATAATATAAGTGTTTGTCTAGCTTGTTATTGGGTATGACTCGACTTGGATCATAACGTACTAGCCACATCAAATTAATATGTGTCTTGGGCATACAGAGTCCAACAAATGCCACCATGGGAGAAGCTTGATCGCAAACTGGCAAATTGTGACCTCACCGGACCTGCCGATGAAAACCTCTTCAATTTCCCTGCCCAATCACAACTTCCAATTAACCTGGAGCCTGCTATCCCAGATCCTATTGTCAACCACCAACTTCTACCCGGCGAACTGGAGGAATGGTGGACAAGTGATTGGCAATTTCAAAATTTCATGAATAACCCCAATGTCTATTTTCCCCAGTTTGACCCTGAGCCTGCACCAAACCCACCTATGAGCACGGAAAACTTAGCTGAACTCCGCCATTATGGCGAGGAACTAGTGGACGCAGGAAATAGGATTCGGGATGTGGGGGAAAAGATCTCATGGAAATACGACGAGAGGGAGCGTCGTTTCTGAAAGGCCGGTTAACTGTAGTTGTGTGTTTAATAATAATAAAATAATAATAAATAATAATAAAAATATAATCATGTAAAATAACTCAAATAAAACTTTTGTAATATAACTGGTGTGTATCGATGCATACTAATATATATATATATATATATGAAAATATGAAAGTCGCAAAGTAGACAATTTTGGCTATACGTGCTGACATGATTATGTGTGATTGTTTTATTGTGATTGGTTATTATTTATTTTGTGCCAATAATTTATATATATATATATTGTTAATTATCAGATGGAACACGCCGTCAATGAGCCAGCTAACGAAGTTAACCAATCTGAGCAAAACAATGAGGATCACTTTCTTAATAGACAAGACATAGAAAATATTGTTGCTCAGGGAATATCCAATGCTATCCCCGCAATCGTTGCTGCTGTTAAGAACCCCGTTGAACCTTCACAAGCCAACCACAGCAAACGTACTCGCGACGACAATTTCAGTAACAGTGTAAACGGAGGCGGAATTAAAAATGTTGTAGTTCAAGCCCCATTTCTTAAGAAAATGAAAGCTGCAACACCTGGTTGCACTTACAACGAATTTCTTGCCTGCAAACTGATCGAATTTGCAGGCAACGAAGGGGCAACTGCTGCACTGCGTTGGTTAGAGAAAACCGAAGCAGTAATTAAAATAAGTAAATGTGCTGAAAAAGACAAGGTTATGTATGCATCCCACCTCTTCAAGGAAGGAGCGTTAGAATGGTGGAACATGGTACTTATTTCTCGCTATATTTGGGGTTTAATTAGCGAGATTCGTGATATCGTTAAAGCTGCGAGACCTCGCACAATTGACGATGCGGTGGAATTAGCCAACACCTTGACCGACGGACTGGTACGTACACGAGAAGAAAACAGGAAGAAAGAATTGGCCCAGAAATTTACCCAAGGATTCTGTGGGGGTAATACTAATAGCAACTTCAAGAAAAAAGGAACTGGGCAATCCTCCACCCCGCCATTTTGCAATACCTATAAAAGAAAGCATTTTGGGAAATACTGAGGGTATTGCAATTTCTGCAATAGATCGGGGCACCCAGAAGAAGAATGCAGGAGGAAGAAATCAACGATTTGCTACAATTGCGGCGAAATGGGGCACTTCAGGCCAGACTGCCCGAAATTAGTCAAGCCAGCCGATAACAAGGCCAAACCTGCTAATGAAACTAATAAAAAGAACGTAAGAGCCTTCCAGCTGACTACGCAGGAAGCAGATCTGATTCCGGACGTGATAGCTGGTACGTTCCTAGTTCATGACGTTTACGCAAGAGTATTATTTGACTCTGGTGCAAACCAAAGTTTCATAAATACTTCATTCTGCCAAGCCCTTAACCTCCCTTTCACCAAACTTAGGCAGATTTATACGGTAGAAACGGCAGATGGAAATTCTGTTAATATAGATAAGGTTTTGCAAAATGGAAAGATAGAACTCTCAGGCCATAAATTTTCTGCCAATCTTTTACCTATGAATTTAGCTGGATTCGATGTCGTACTAGGAATGGATTGGTTAGTAGCCAACCATGCTCGAATCCTCTATGATAAGAATTCCATAAAGATTCATACACCCGCAGGGGAAGTAATGATGATTACAGTAGATAAGCCGCGTAAACCAATGAAGTTCATTTCAGTCATGAAAGTTTCTAGTTATGAACGAAAGCAAGGAATAGTGTATATGATTTCGGTAATCATTAACACTAAAAGTAAGGAACTTAAGGAAATTCCTGTAGTATCAGAATACCCGGATGTATTCCCAGAAGAGCTACCAGGACTACCACCAGATAGGGAAGTAGAGTTTAGAATTCATCAAATTCCTGGAACTACACCAATAGCCAAGGCACCCTATCGGTTAGCACCCACTGAAATGTTAGAACTGAAAAAGCAGTTAGATGAATTGCTAAGTAAAGGATTCATACAACCTAGTTCATCCCCTTGGGGAGCACCAGTATTGTTTGTAAAGAAGAAAGATGGTTCAATGCGAATGTGTATCAATTATAGGGAATTGAATAAGGTTACAATTAAGAATCGATACTCATTACCTAGGATTGGTGATCTTTTCGATCAACTTCAGGGAGCGAGATACTTCTCTAAGATAGATTTACGCTCCGGATACCATCAATTGAAGGTAGAAGAAGAAGACATACGTAAAACCACTTTCAGAACTAGGTATGGTCACTACGAATTTACAGGCATGCCCTTTGGGTTAACGAATGCCCCTGCAGCATTCATGGACATGATGAATAGAATCTGTAAACCATATTTGGATAAATTTGTAATTATCTTCATCAACGATATACTTATTTATTCCAAAAGTCAGGACGAACATTGTGAACAGCTACATGCACTCTTAACTTTGTTAAGAAAGGAAAAGCTTTATGCCAAATTATCGAAGTGCGAATTTTGGCTGCAGGAAGTGCAATTTTTAGGACACATGGTGAATCATGAAGGCATTCACGTAGATCCCTCTAAGATAGAAGCAATCGTAAAATGGAAGGCCCCGCAATCAGCCACTGAAGTTAGAAGTTTTCTAGGATTATCTGGTTACTATAGGCGATTCATTAAGGATTTTTCTAAGATAGTTGTGCCATTAACTAAGCTAACCTGTAAAACAGTTAAGTTTGAATGGGGATCCAAGCAAGAAGAGGCCTTTAAGATTTTAAAGCAAAGGTTAACAAACGCTCCAATTCTAGCCTTACCAGAAGGAACAGAAGATTTTGAAGTTTACTGTGACGCTTCTAAACTAGGATTAGGTTGTGTGCTGATGCAACGCAAAAAGGTAATTACGTATGCCTCAAGGCAATTGAAAATGCACGAGGAAAATTATACGACTCATGACTTAGAATTAGGAGCAATAATTTTTGCCCTTAAAATTTGGAGGCATTATCTGTACGGAAGTAAGTTTACAGTCTATACAGATCATAAGAACTTGAGGTATATATTTGGGCAAAAATAATTAAACATGAGGCAAAGAAGATGGATGGAAATTCTAAGTGACTACGACTGTGATATCCAATATCACGAAGGAAAGGCAAATGTAGTAGCAGATGCCCTAAGTCGTAAGTATCATGAGAAACAAAGACGAATTCGTGCTCTTAGATTAAGTTTACAATTAGATTTAACTGAACAACTGAAGAATGTTCAGGAAACAGCAATCAAGGATGATGCTGAAGGAATGAAAGGACAGATAAAGGAACTAGAGCAAGGGGCTGATGGAATTTGGAGATTCCATAAGAAGAGGATGTGGGTACCTAAGCAAGGAAATTTAAGAGATAAGATTTTAGAAGAAGCCCATAAAGCTAGGTATACCATGCATCCTGGAAATAATAAGATGTACCAAGATTTAAAGAACAACTTCTAGTGGATAGGAATGAAGAAGGACATAGGCAGATATGTTTCTAAGTGCCTAACTTTTTCACAAGTTAAAGCAGAACACCAGAAACTCTCAGGTCTACTGCAACAATTAGAAATGCCTGTATGGAAGTGGGAACTAATAACAATGGACTTTGTTACTAAATTACCCAAGACCAGAAAAGGTAACGACGCAATCTGGGTAATTGTAGATCGATTAACTAAATCAGCCCATTTCCTACCTATGAGAGAAACCTTTAGCATGGAAAGATTAGCAAAGTTATACGTAGACGAGGTAGTATACTTACATGGAGTCCCACTCTCCATAGTATCAGATAGGGATAGTCGTTTCACTTCACATTTCTGGACAAATTTCCAAGAAGCAATGGGGACCCGACTAAATTTAAGTACTGCATACCATCCCCAAACAGACGGACAGAGTGAAAGGACGATCCAAACCCTAGAAGACATGCTCAGGGCATGTGTAATAGATTTTGGTGGAAACTGGGATGACCACCTACCCTTAATTGAATTCTCCTATAACAACAGTTATCATGAAAGTATCGAAGCTGCCCCATTCGAAGCACTATATGGACGAAAGTGTAGAACTCCAGTTTGTTGGGCAGAAATAGGAGAAAGCCAATTATCAGGTCCCGAGATTGTACAAGAAACCACCGACAAGATAACTCAAATTAAGGAAAGATTGAAAACAGCTCGAGATCGCCAGAAGAGTTATGCAGACAATCGACGCAAGCCGTTAGAATTTCAAGTTGGAGACAAGGTACTGTTGAAAGTTTCTCCTTGGAAAGGAGTAGTTTGGTTTGGTAAAAAGGGAAAGCTAAGTTCAAGATACATAGGACCATTCCCAATGATCCAACGAATAGGACCAGTTGCCTATCGCTTGCAACTACCAGAAGAGCTAGCTGGAGTACATGACGTGTTTCATGTATCTAACCTCAAGAAATGTCTATCTGACGAATCCCTGGTAGTACCTCTTCAAGATATAGAGGTAAATGAAAAGTTAAAATTCATTGAGAAACCACTCCAAATAGAAGACAGAAAGATTAAGTTCCTCAAGCACAAAAGATTGGTACTGGTTAAAGTCAGGTGGGAGTCAAAAAGGGGACCTGAGTATACATGGGAACTGGAATCAGAAATGAAGCGAAAATATCCTCACTTATTCCAGTAAATCTCGAGGACAAGATTTTAAATAAGGTGGGGAGGATGTAAGGACCTGTAAAAATTCCCCACAACACTCCGTAAGTGAAAACCCGGACCTCTAAAACCCTAATCCTCATGAAAAACCAAGGAATTCAAAATTTTTAGACTTCACGCGGGCCGCGTAAGAATTAAGTTAGGCCTACGCGGGCCGCGACAGCATAACGGATGACTCGGACCAGTTTCATGCCACGTGTCTGACACATGGCAAACCTACGGCGTGACACGGCAGCCCTAGCGCTAGCTAGGGTGGCCCTCGCGGGCCGCGTAAGATCCTCTTAAGGTTTACGCGGGCAGCGAGAGACTAAAAAATCAGCTATAAATGGGACGTGCATGGGACTTGCTTCTGTGTTCGGAAAAACCTTCAAAACAACAATCTTTCTGTGTAAAAACGAATGTTTTAGGGTCATTACGCTGCTACTAGTACAGGGTATTAACTCGATCACCGCTACGATACAATGTCCGATCGATTGAAACCGATATGATGGATGTTTAAGTGCTGCCCGAATTCGGGCTATACTTTGTCATTAGTCGTGAGGGTTTTGATTTCGTGAGTTTATCGTAAATGTTGTATTAAGTTACTGACGTAGTTTCGTGTGCATTGTTATTTAACTAGGTTACAAGGCTAAATCAGTAGGCCAAGTTCTGTCCAACTAAACTTGCAAAGTGAGTCATTCTCTTTTCATAAAAAGTGTTTTAAAATACCAAAATGTTTTCCAGTTATATTTTACAGGGGGTAAGTCTTTGTTATCTTAAATTACTGGCAGTAAGTGGGGTATTGTGCACAATACGATTACTCTCTCTCGTTTAGGTGGACGAACCTAAACAGAGATAATCATCATTATTGGGTGAAAGGACCCAATAGTGGTATGACCATCGTCACCAGGGGGTGTCACTGGACCAGATAATTATAAGATAGTGGCAATTGTAATCGCTCTTAGTCCTGTAATTTATAACAATGTGTCGTTTTGTGCAAAATGAATGACTCGCAAGTATTTCCCCGCTGAAAAAATCTTTTTTTAAAACATGTTTCAGGTGATTTACTGTGAACCAAGGAAAAAGTGCCGCGTAGCATTACAGCTTGAAGAATGTGGCTCAGTAAATAAAATAAATAAACATGTTTTTGTAAAACAGGGAAATTCCTTGTGAATTTCCTTGTGAATTTCCTTTACTGTAAATTATGGGGTTTTCCCACAACGTGAAATAAAGTAATTGGGCATTTTTATTTTTAAAAGATTCTGTTAAAGTTTCCGCTGCCAAAATGAACAATACCACGGGTTTTTGTCCCGCGACTTCCTAACCAGGTAAAACCGGGACGGGGCCGTGACAGATCCCAACGTTGTGACGGGTAAGTTCCTACTGGATGACTTCTTTGTTTCTGTTTTATTCGATTTGGGTGCCGATACTAGTTAAGTGTCCTTAAAAGTTAGTCAGATGCTTACGCATACCCCAATTCCCTTAAACACCAAGCATGTGATAGAACTAGCAAACGGTAAAAGTCTTGAGGCCACACACATAGTTAAGGGTTGTAATCTCGTTTTAGCTAGTCAGACCTTCTCTATCGACCTTATTCCCATCGTTCTTGGTAGCTTCAACGTCGTCATTGGAATGGATTGGTTATCCCAACATCGAGCAGAGATCCTTTGCAAGGAGAAAATCGTCCGCGTTCCTCATTCTGGTGAGGAACCTCTCATAATTCGTGGCGACAAGAGTGGTGCTGTTGTGAGCATCATTTCTTTCCTTAAGGCCCAGAAGTGTTTGCGAAAAGGCCACACTGCTATTCTAGCTCTCGTTACTGACACCTCAACGAAAGAAAAGAAGATAGAAGATATCCCGATCGTACGCGACTTTCCTGAGGTATTCCCTGAGGAATTACCTGGTCTCCCGCCCCATCGTCCGGTCGAGTTTCAAATCGAGCTTGCTCCTGGAGCAGCACCTATAGCTCGGGCACCCTATCGCTTAGCCCCATCTGAATTAGAAGAATTGTCCACGCAACTACAGGAACTCTTGGATAAGGGTTTCATTCGTCCTAGCTCTTCGCCCTGGGGAGCTCCAGTTTTGTTTGTGAAGAAGAAAGACGGTACCCTTCGAATGTTCATAGACTATCTTGAACTCAACAAGGTGACCGTGAAGAATCGTTACCCTCTTCCTCGTATCGATGACTTGTTCGACCAGTTGCAAGGGTCGAGCTTCTACTCTAAGATTGATCTGAGATTGGGTTATCATCAGTTAAGATTCCGAGACGAGGACATCTCTAAGACAACATTCAGGACTCGTTACGGGCACTACGAGTTTCTGGTTATGCCTTTCGGGTTGACAAACGCACCTGCAGTCTTCACGGACCTCATGAATCGAGTGTGCAAACCATACTTGGATAAGTTCATTATTGTCTTCATTGACGACATCTTGATCTATTCTAAAAGTCAGGAGGAGCATGAGCACCATCTGCGACTTATTCTAGAACTTCTTCGATCAGAACAGCTCTACGCTAAGTTTTCGAAGTGTGACTTTTGGCTTCGTGAAGTCCACTTCCTAGGCCACCTAGTCAATAAGGATGTGATTCACGTTGATCCATCCAAGGTTGACTCAATCAGGAATTGGCCTGCACCTCATACACCAACTGAAATCCGTCTATTCTTAGGTTTAGCGGGTTACTCCAGAAGGTTTATCAAGGATTTCTCAAAGATTGCGCAGCCTCTTACTGTCCTTACTCCGAAGGGTATCACCTACCGTTGGGGTGATGCTCAGGAATCCGCTTTTCAGCAGCTGAAGTTGAAGCTTTGTAGTGCACTTATTCTCTCATTGCCTAAGGGCACAGACGATTTCGTGGTTTACTATGACGCGTCAATCCAAGGACTTGGTTGTGTGTTGATGCAACGTGAGAAGGTCATTGCTTACGCATCATGCCAACTTAAGGTTCACGAAAAGAACTACACAACGCACGACCTAGAATTGGGAGCAGTGGTGTTTGCTCTTAAGATATGGAGACATTACTTGTACGGTACCAAGTGCACCATTTACACCGATCACAAGAGTCTCCAACATATCTTCGATCAGAAGGAGTTGAACATGCAGCAGCGTCGATGGGTCGAACTCCTTGACGACTATGAATGCGCAATCAAATATCATCTAGGAAAAGCCAACGTGGTGGCTGACGCCCTCAGTCGAAAGGAAACCAAACCTAAGCATGTACGTGCATTACATCTTACTATCCACTCTAGTCTTCCTGCCCAAATTCGTGATGCTCAGGTCGAAGCATTGAATGAATAGAACATCAAGGCTGAGTCCTTGCGAGGATTAGAGAAACGGTTAGAACTAAAGGAAGACGGTGCTTACTACTTGGCGGGGTGCAACTAGGTTCCATTTTATGGAAATCTACGTGAGCTTGTGATGGATGAAACACACAAGTCTCGTTACTCAGTACATCCTGGTTCTGATAAGATGTACCACGATCTCAAAGCTACGTACTGGTGGCCCCACATAAAAGCTAACATAGCGACCTATGTTAGTAAATGTTTGACCTGTGCGAGGGTCAAGGTTGAATACCAGAAGCCATCAGGCCTACTTCAGCAACCAGAGATCCCGACATGGAAGTGGGAGCAAATTTCCATGGACTTTGTTACTGGCTTGCCTAGATCTCAACGAGGAAATGATACCATTTGGGTGATAGTGGATCGACTAACCAAGTCTGCACACTTCCTGGCTATCAAAGAAATGGATAAGTTCTTTACTCTAGCAGACATTTACCTGAAGGAAGTAGTCTCGAGGCATGGGGTGCCAACCTCCATCATTTCTGATCGTGATACACGCTTTACCTCTGATTTGTGGCAAGCGATGCACAAATCCTTTGGCTCGCATCTAGACATGAGCACAGCATATCATCCACAGACGGATGGACAGTCTGAACGCACGATCCAAACTCTTGAAGACATGCTTCAAGCATGTGTTATCGACTTTGGTAACGGCTGGGAAAGACACCTACCTTTGGTGGAGTTTTCGTACAACAACAGTTACCACACCAGCATCCAAGCTGCTCCATTTGAGGCTTTGTATGGACGGAAATGCCGATCACCCCTATGCTGGGCAGAAGTTGGTGACAGCCAAATCACTGGCCCAGAACTCGTCGTCAACACGACAGAAAAGATTGCCCAAATACGACAACGAATGGCGGCAGCTCGCGATTGTCAGAAAACCTATGCTGATAAGCGCAGGAAACCACTCGAGTTCCAGGTTGGGGATCGAGTGCTACTTAAAGTTTCACCTTGGAAAGGTGTGATTCGCTTTGGTAAACGAGGCAAGCTAAATCCACGTTATGTTGGACCTTTTGAAATCACTGAGAGAATTGGCAAGGTGGCCTACAGATTGAATCTGCCTGAAGAACTCAGTGGAGTTCACAACGTATTCCATGTGTCAAATCTGAAAAAGTGTTTGTCAGATGAGACCCTCATAGTTCCTCTCAAGGAACTCACTATCGAAGATCAGTTGCGATTCGTCGAGGAACCAGTAGAGATTACGGACCGAGACATTAAGGTTCTTAAACGTACCAGAATACCCATTGTTCGAGTTCGTTGGAACTCCCGTCGTGGCCCAGAGTTCACCTGGGAACGAGAAGACCAAATGAAAGACAAGTATCCCCAATTGTTCAAGAAACGCAAAACCACTACTGAGGCTGAAGCTACTACGGAATTTTGGGACGAAATTCCAAACCAACGGAGGAAGGATGTGACACCCCAGGAAAACCAGGAAACCCAGGAAACCACGCAACCCAACTAGCTTCCTAAGTAACTACGTGCTAAATTTCGGGACGAAATTTCATTCAACTTGGGGATGATGTGACAACTCGTATTTCAAACCTTTAGTCGTACTTTGATGTAACATGTTTTGAACGTTATGTGATTACTTGATATGATGATAATGGAATATTATGAATGTTATGTGTATGTAATTGTATTGTAAATGTGTATACATACTACCTAAGTTGGATCACACATCACATGTCCATTCTCACAAGCCCATTCGGGCCACACTCCTTGTATTCGAACCAAGGGCAGCCCATGATGGGTTTGGCCCACTCCCATACACGCATAACCAATGAGGAAGGTGTATACTCCTCATTATTTTGCAAAACACACAACACACACAAACCCTATTCTCTCTTCCTCTCCTCTCGAAGCCGACGGCATCAACATCCCCTCTTCCTCGAAGCTTTCTTATTCGGATCAACCCTTGTTCTACCCTTTAACCGGTTAGTATATTACTATTGTTTGCATAATACATGATGTTCCAATTGCTATGATTGCATGTTAATTGATGTTGTGATTGTTATGATCTCGCACAATAGTTAGGGTTCTTGCTAATAGAATCATTGATGTTATGTATTCATGAGATTTGGTACAAACGACTAGCTATAATGTTAATTTGATTATTAATGAAACAAGGTGTGGTAATATGCTAATCGGCTCACATGTATATTGAACCGAACACATGTTAATCGGCTGTTGTGTGAGTATATGTGAATGATTTGTTGTGTTGTCATGTTAGGGTGCATGCTAGTAATCAAGAACATGAGCCGTATTAATGTGTTTAATGTTATGGTTGTTGTTATGTTTTGAATATGATTAGGGTTCATAGGAATTTGATGTTAAAACCCTAGTTTGATCGATTATTGTATGATTGGATAAGAACATTATGTCATCTATGTAGCTAAGATGGGTTATAACCAGACCTCCGTTTGGCAACCGAATACCTTAGATCAATCCCAACTCCTTTGCCCTGTTCATAAGCGTATCCAAAACCTCCAAGGCAACAATGAAGAGTGAAGGAAATAAAGGATCTCCTTGACGAAGACAACCACTGAAGAAACACGGTGCTAATCTTGTGACAACTGTCAAATTCGCATACATCCGTACAAGTATTAGATAATGATTAGTGCTTAATGACTGTGCTAAGTTACAATTTATTTACTTGAATTGCTTCTGATTATTACCATATACATACAAGTGCATCATATATTGCTCAAAGTCATGTCATTATCGTATGAGAACTTCATTGACTCAAAAGATGCACGAAACACAGTAAGCACAGTTATCCGGAAAAAAAACCAGAAAAACGCTAACAGAGTTCAATAGATAGACAGACATTGTATTGAGACACATAATGAGCCAGAGACCAAGTCTCACACTAGTATAGTGAGTAGGAAGGTAAGGATCATAAAACTGCCTTCCTAGTGATAGTTTAAGTGCCGGAAAGTGTCTAAAAACTCTCATACACTGCAGAATTCAGCAAATTCAGCATTTAAACAACTTAATATCATGCAGAAATATGGTTAAATGATCCTGAATACTTTCCTAAGTGTCGGGAATCAAACTGTTATAAAAAGCAACATAAAGCACACTAAACTGCGGAGTTTAGCACTTTATCGAACAGTAACGAACCGAACAACCGGACACTACCCGAAACACCAAATTTTAACTAGAAGCATTGTTTCATCATTTCTAAGCTAGTTATGGTTCCCGAATATCATAACGCACCATATAAAATCATAACAACTAGAACACTAACTTAGTCACTTAGATTCCAACTAAATTCCTTAACTACCAATTACATGCCAACCAAGACCCCCCCCCCCATACCTACGGTCATGAAGGTGGGTCCCCCACCTTGATTTGTTTCAATTATTTTAAAGGATCTTGTCTAATCTTTTGGGAACATATTGCACAATGGTTAACTAGTTGTTGGATGAACAAATTTATAAACCACTAGACCTCATATTCTTTCATCTTCACCAACACTTTCACATTCTTTCTCCTTCCTCCTCCCATAACTCATGGCCAAGACACACACACTCAACACCGTTATTTTCAAGCTTTGTTCCTCCATTCCAAGGTGCTACAAAGGTGTAAGGAGGCGTATTAGGAAGCTTGGTGCCATTGGAAGTTGAAGAACCTTCACCGTTTGCTTTTATCCACTTCATTTCTACACTTGATCATCCCTAGCCTTGAGCTAGTAGTAAGATCTTCTACTCTTCATTTTACATCTATTTCAAGTGGTTAAAGAATGATACATGTTGAAAATCATGAAGAACACTAAGAAACTTGAAGATGAAACATGAACATAAGCATAAAACTATAAGAAATCTTAAAGAAATCATGTTGTTTAGTGTTGTTATGATGCTTGATGATTGATGGTTTGTGTAAATGATGTAGATCATTATACAATCTTGCTAGATCATGATTAAAAACATAATATAGCAAGATGAGAGGATGAAAATGTTAGAGATTTATAAATCATCCTCATGCAAGACATGAACTTGAAAGAATATATTGTTTTCTTGAAAAATAATGATTAATGTGAGTAATAATACTTATAGATCTAAAGATTTATGGAGGATTTCTAAAGAAACCAAGCTAAAAATATAAGTTTTGCTAAAACTTGGTTCTTACATAAACAAATCTTATTTTTAGTAGTTAAACAAGTGTAGAAACACTTGTGTAACAAGAAGAGTACATAAAGAAATATTTTTGAAAAATATGATTACAAGTTGTAAACATCTAAATCATTCAAGAATGATGTTTTTATATAAACAACCACACTTTAAAGGGTAACTAAACTTACTAAACACACTACCAAGTTACTACAATTTTTTACAAATATTCAAGTTCATGAAGTAGTGAAATATGCATGATTTAGGCAAGATTGGTAAGTAAAGATTGTTTGTTGATAAATGTAAATTGATTGTGATGATTTTTACAAAAAGAAAATGATATGCTTGAAAGCATGGAAACCTCCATTTTTAGGGGAAACTATGGCAAAATTTTCTAAAAATATTAACAATTAGAAAAATATTTTAAACAAATATTTACAAGTATATTTTAACCATGAGTTTTCCATATAAACTTTGCCATGATTATTGTTACAAAAATATAAGTGTTGGAGGTTGGTTTTTATAAATAAAAGTGGCTAAATATATATTTAGCATATATATATATATATATACATTGAAGACACACAGGTGTGATTACTTGTATATTATGTGTATTAGTTATATTATTTTGGTGCTTGAAATAATATATCTCATCAAAATACCAAAAATTACAATCCGAAATATTACCAAATTCCAAGGAATAAATATACAAAGAATACCCAAAATACCGGTAGAACCGAACAAAGAAATGTAACTTACAAGATATTCCGGAAAATATGTTCACAAAGTATATTTTTGGTAAATAATATTTTGGACACAAGGAAATGAAAATACAATTTTTATGATTATCACAAAGTTATATCATATTTTGACAAGAAGGAAATATATGATTTTCGGTGAATGAAAATATAAATGTATTTACTCGGAATTATTAGAAGATATATTATTTTTAGGAAAAATAAATATTTTCTTGAGTAAACTTGAAATACATTATTTTTTTTGGATGAAAATAAGTTTATATATTTTCTAAGTGAGGCTTGAAAATATATTATTTTTGAAACTTATATGACAATACGAATATTTTTGCCAAAGGAAAAATTATAAATAATTTTTCTACGTAATATTCCTTAGAATATATATTTTGGAAATATATGTGAAATTCTATTAGAAATAATATTCCGGAAAATTTATGTAAAATTAAGTATAAGAATACTTAATGAATACAATAAAATACGTATCCTCGTACGTATAAACACACACCGGAATACGACCCTAATACATGGCAAGACTATACAAGTGAAAGATACCCCATCCTTGGGAAGGAAATACAAGTATAAATACTTAGGAAGTATTAATATAATATACATCGTTATAACTATTATTCCAAAAACTCAATAAATATAATTTAAGTTAAAATATTTCTTTTAACAAATAATTATATGACTTGGAATAATGATGAAGACACTTGGAAACGTAACTCAAAGGCACTAATTAATACTAAGTCAAGGCACGACCCGGTCGTCTAATAAGACCATAGTACATTGTAGGTAGTCGTGTACGCCAGAGGAAACTTTGAGTTACAGGCGGATTCGAAGAACGCAAAACTGAGAGTTCATGTCCCCCTTTTCTTTTAACTGTTTTCAGTTTTATAACTTCGGGGGTGAAATACATGTTACAATTGTTTACAAATGTTTTATACATGGTATGGTTAGCTAAGGAAGGTTACTGCTTGATCATGTGAGTGGTGGGTACAACACTTAAGGCCATTAATCCTCATCGTAGGACCAAGGGACATGAGTGATAGATCTATTTGGGTGTAGCGAGCCCACACCCATGAGGACCAGGGTGGCCCATGAGGTGACTATGTCCACATACTGAAGCCGTGGCAAAATCCGCTAGGTTTGAGTTTTCCTGCACCATGTCACGTATATTAATGTATTAGCTACACATTAATTGATCTGTTTCCTTGTTGCTTTCATACCGGGATTTCAAGTACATACAAACATACTTACAAATGCTTCAAAGGTTTATTCACAAACACACACATGAACTCGCTCAACTTTTGTTGATGTTTTCAAACTACATGTATTTCAGGAAATTAAGTATGGATCTGGCGGGCGTTGGAGTTTCAAGGCATGTTGAGAATAAAAGATGTCATCCGTGTCTTAGAGTTTGGTTAGTGTGTCTTATCCTGGACGAGACACATCTTTTAAAACCTGGTTTTAACTAAAGTCTTTTGATGAGTCCATATGGAACTCTAAACAATTTATATGGTTTGTAACTCGGATTCTAAGTCTATGTTTCAAGACGATGATGATGTAATGTTTTAAAACTTAATCAATGGATGAACATCTTGAATTTATCATATAGTTGTTTGTTATGGTTAAATGCAATGATATTAAGCAAGTCACACCAAATCACGCTTAATCTGGTGGTTAGTTTGTGGTTTGCGCCTCGACAAATAAGGTTAATCTTCTTTGCTTCGTCCAAGTTGTGATGGTGATTATCCTGCAAAACACTAAACACTCGGTTAAGCTCGTTACGAGGAGGGAATAGGGGGGTTCTCCTCGTAACCACTCTTCAGCATGAGAATAAGTATATGCTTTAAGGATATAAGTATGTAGTTAAGAGTGAGAGAGCAAGGAAGTGCCCCTTAAACCTGTAGGTGAAGGTTCCTATTTATAGCCGGAGTGGTGTGGAAGAAGATTGGGCTGATGGGCCTTGGGCCTACAATCGACAATAAAGAAATATCCGTTATGTTCCCTCTGCCACAACCGTTGGTGCTTCTAGGCGAGAGGGAAGCTGGCGCACGCTGATTGGATCCACGTGGCCTGACCATTATCCTTGTTGTTTGTTCTGTCATCAGCGGCTAAGTGGAGATCGTGGTGTAGTTGTCGGCACATGCTGGTTGGTGCCATGTAAGCGTACTTGTGTACCTTCTTTTCTCCTATACGATTTGTCAATTGTGGAGCATGATCGAATACAGCCTGTTGGACGCTCGTTGGTCCATTGTCCTGCCACTTGTACCTTTAGTACTTGTCCTTAGATTAGTTGCGCTTCTGTCCTTCGCGCGACTATTAGGAATGTCCCATGTAGCCGGCGCAAGGTCCAGGAAGTGAGGGTTTTCATCCAAGGAACCAAGTGTGAAATCTGGTCGTGTGTTTGCCTTGACCCTGCGCGCGGCCTAGGTTACACTTGTTTGGTCGGCGCAAGGTTGGGAAGGCTACCAAATTAGTCTGTTAAGGGTATAGTCTCGCGCACGATCTGATTGGTCAGCGCGTAATATGGGACCATACCCTTCAACCTCCAAAACAACCGAATACCTTACATCAATCCCAACTTCTTTACCCTGTTCATAAGCATATCAAAGTTTTAGTCACGAGTGAAAGCTACATAATTCCAAGCTCCAGTGCTCCACCATTACACCCACAGGTGTAATTAGCATATTTGACCTGTTAATTGACGTTGATTTGTTTTTTTCTTTTTTTTTTTATTTAGGATAAATATATAGATTTTTAATTTTTGATTTTACTATTAAATACAAATATTTATTCTATATAGTTACAATATGAAGATAGATACCAGAGTCATTTTTTTGTGTCTTTTTTTTTTTTTTTGTCTTATATCTTTTTTAAAGTTTACCCTTCAATTAATATTGATACTTACAAGCTTTCAACTTTTTAAAAACTCTACAATCATTTTCTACGTGCTTATTGACGACGGGCCAATGGGAAATCCCATTTTACCCGCTTTGGGCTGCCTTCATGCGGGCCCAACAAGATATAAGCCCAAATAACAGTTTGCCTTGCCCATTAAGGTTCTCCTCATGAGAAATGAGCGGGAAACTAGTATCAGAGAATGCAGGTCACATTTAATGCCTGATAAGAAGAGGATCTTGGCTGGCATTAGTACTTCTCCGGCCGGAACATTAAATGAGGCTGCCATCTTACCTTTAGGGGTCAGACACGTGTCTGAGCACCTCGAGGACCCCCGGAATCCGCTGGATCACCTCAATAAAATATCTCACATGTACGATAAGGGCTCGGGATTATATAAGAGCCAAAGAGGACGATCATAAGGCAGAAAAAAGGTATCACATTAAAAGCTCTCTCATTTATTCCGACCAATATTCTCATACATTAATCACACACACACATTTATTGGATTCACACCTTAGGGGAAACATTCCGGTGATCACACTCATCGGAATAGACTCCTCCAACTCTCCGGCAAGTTTACTTACTCTCACGCCGGAGCTTGGTCACGGATCCCTCTCCTGGGGCCCTCCGTGACGAGGCTAATGGTTTACTTTTTTGTAGCAATGAGGACCGGGATATCTTGACGTCAGCGAAGATCCATTGAACATCAGCAGGGATTTGGGTATTCGACATTGGCGCCATCCGTGGGACACAATCTGACTAGTGTTTCCACTCTGAAAACCCGATGTTAAGATAACCCGTCTGACAAGAAACAACATGGCAACTCCACTAGGCTCGCGTACCAATCAAACGGTGCAGAATGATCATGATAAAGTCACAGTGGAAGACATAACTCATGAGGAAGGAAATGAAAACCAAGTGGAGATTCTGGAAAGAGAGGAGCCCATCACTCCAGATTTCGTTGCCATGCACAAGGAGAAGTTAAAAAAGTGTCTCGAGGATTTAGAAAGACAAGAAAAGCTTGACAGCCTCAGGGCTAGATTGTCCTTCGATACACCCTCCAATCAGGAAGGGGTAGATCCACAAAACAAAGGCAGTGGAAATGACCCACTTGGAACTTTCATGACTGCCCTTAGGCAGATGTCCTCGGAAGAAAGGGAGGATCTCATTACAGGGATGAAGCCGAAAGGAAAAGAAAAAGAAAAGGAAAACCAAAGCAATGATGGTCTGAATCAACTCTACCTACCACGGGACTTGGCCGAGATCTCAAAGTTTACCAGGAGGATTGCAGAAGCACCAATGCCCCCTAAGACGAAGCTGCCTCCAAACTTCGACCGGTACGATGGGACAAGAGACCCCGAGGACCATCTCCATGCCTTCAGGGGTGCAGGGCAACTGGGGCGGTGGCCCATGCCAGTTTGGTGCCATATGTTTGTGCAGACCTTGACGGAGGGAGCCAGGCTCTGGCTTGACAGCCTCCCTCCTAGAGGGATCGACATCTATGAAGAACTAAGCGAAAAGTTCCTGAGAAACTTTGGTCAGCAAAGAAAAGTGGTCAAGAACCCAAACGAAATTCTGCACATAAGACAGAGGGACAATGAGCGAATAGACCAATACATGGAGAGGTTTGTCAAGGAGAGAATGAACATCAAGGACGTCCCGGAGGTCATGAAGATCAGCAGCTTCATTAACGGGTTAAAACAGGCACAACTATGCGAGAAGCTGGGAGAAGAGTTCCCACATTCATTCGACAACCTCATGGACAGAGTCAGAGCCTTCGTCAGGGGCAAAGACACAGTTAGCAAGGCTAAGGAGATGGACACCCCACCCCGGAGGGTCACCCCAGCTACAAAACCTCCCGAAAAAGGTACACCTTACTCAAGAAAACCAGCTTTTGATAGAATGATGCATGATAGAACGAGGCCCTCGTATTCCCCATACAGGCCTCGGGGGAGAGGCTCATCCCCCTATTCTGACAGCTTCACCCCTCTCACCAAAACCCCAAGTGAAATACTAGCCACTGAGAGGGTGAAGAGCTCCTTCCCAAGGCCACCACCCATAAAACCTGGGCCCAAGGCACAACCAAATGAGTACTGTGACTTTCACAAAGGGTTTGGTCACAGAACTGATGATTGCATGTACCTAAAAAGAGAAATAGAGGCCGCAGTGAAAATAGGGAAACTGGCCCATTTGGTTAGAGAAATCAAGGAAGGGGGGACCGCAAAGGGAAAGATGCGAGGGAGCCTAGAAGGGCAGATGTAGACATGATTCGAAGGAGTGATGAACTTGATACCACTATAAGTGTAAAGGCCAGAATTTTGGGCTCCCCGAACCGCATGAAAGCTCCCATCCTGATGCCGTACCTGGAGGAAAACGAAGTACAGCGGCTCCCACTCAACATCTCAGCCATAATAGCTGGCCACAAGGTGGCCAGAATACATGTGGATGGGGGATCCGGGGTAGAGGTTATATATGAACATTTTTTCCTCAGATTTGATAGGGACGTAAGAGATATGCAAGCACAGGCATCAACCCCACATGGAGCCCTAGTGTTCCAAATGCCAAAGGGCTTGGCTGGGGTAAAATCTGCATATGAAGTGATTTCCTCCGTGTCTGAGGGAGAAGCATCTGAGAAACCCCAAAAAGATGGGGTCGAAGAGTGGGTGCTTTGCGATAGGTTCTCGGAGCAGACAGTCAAAGTAGGAAGCCACCTGAGTGACAAGTGCAAGAGTGCTCTCAAGGAACTGCTCCTTCCTTCTCAACATAGATGTATTTGCATTTCAACATGGGGATATGATAGGAATCCCAAGAAGCTTGACTGAGCACTGACTCAACACATACACCTGGGCAAAACCAGTAAAACAGAAAAACGGAGCATGGGTCCCAGCAAGAGGAGGGCCGCCTGTGAAGAAACCAGGAAGCTGCTTAGAGCCGGAATAGTAAGGGAAGTGAAGTACCCGTCTTGGGTTGCTAACCCGGTTATGGTCCAGAAGAAAGACGGAGGGTGGAGGGTGGAGGATGTGTATTAACTTTCAAGATTTGAACAAAGGATGTCCCAAGGACTGCTACCCCCTCCCAGAGATAGACGTCCAAGTGGACTCCTTATCCTAGTATCCCCTGAAGTGCTTCTTGGATGCCTACAAAGGATACCATCAGATACAGATGTCAATGGAAGACGAGGAAAAGACCACCTTTATCACAGACGAGGGGACATTTTGCTATACCAAAATGCCCTTCGGACTCAAAAATGCTGGTGCCACCTATCAAAGGTTCATGAATGCCCTTTTTAGGGAACAAAGGGGACGGAACTTAGAGGTGTACGTCGATGACATTGTTATCAAGAGTCTGACTGAAATGGCCATGATAGATGATATAGTTGAGACTATCTGCACCATGCAAGATGTTAATATGAAGCTAAACCCTGGGAAGTGCTGTTTTGGGGTAGAAGAAGGGAAATTCCTGGGGGTTGTGGTTACTAAGGGCGGAATCAAAGCTAACCCGGAGAAAACTCAAGCCGTAGCTGAAATGTGATCCCCCAGGTCCCTGAAAGACATCCAACAGCTGAACGGAAGGCTAATTGCATTAAACCGCTTTTTATCAAAAGTAGCTGACAGGACCCTTCCCTTCATGAAGGTGCTGAAGGACTGCCTTCAAACGGACGGGTTTAAATGGACCTCTGAGGCAGAAACCGCCTTCCAAGAAATGAAGACTTACATCTGCAAGCTCCCGTCCTTAGCCACCCCAGTGCCAAGGGAAGATCTGCTTCTGTATCTATCTGCTTCGAAGACTACCATAAGTGCGGTCATGATGGTGGAACGGGAAGGGAAGCAGATACCAATATACTTCATCAGCAGGACCCTTAAAGGCCCCGAAGAACGCTACATGCCCCTGGAGAAGTTAGCTTTGGCCCTTGTTTTTGCATCCCGGAGACTTGGGAGGTACTTCCAAGGGCACAAGGTCACCCTAATGACAGATCAGCCCCTCCAAAAGGTGTTAAGAAGGCCGGAGCTGTCGGGACGACTGGCTAAGTGGGCAGTCGAGTTAGGAGAACACACCTTGGAATTCAAGGCCATAACTGCAATGAAGGGACAAATACTGGCCGACTTCTTAGCAGAGGTCCCTGAGGATGAAGAGAAGGAACTTTTAAAGTGGGAAGCTTTAGAAAAGGAAGAGAGAGAGAAGGAAGATGAGGCAGTATGGAAGTTGCTCACAGACGGGGCCTCCAGCGAAGAAGGTAGCGGGGCAGGCATTACACTGATCAGTCCTGAGGGGGTTGAGCTAACCTATGTGTCACGACCCCAGCCCCGGTTTGACCCGTTCAGGAGCCGCGGGACAGGAACACGTGGTATCTATGATGCGACAGCGGAAGATTTAATCAGGATCTTTTTAAAACTCAAAATGCCCAAAGATTTTATTTCATTACTCGGGATAAACCCCGGTATTTTACAATAGAGGAATTTCATAAGTAAATTCCCTGATTTATTAAAACATGTTTATTCATTTTAACTGAGCCACCTCTTCAAGCTTGTTAGTGCTCCATAGCACGTTTTCCTTGATTTACAGCAGGTCGCCTGAAACATGTTTTAAAAATATTTTATCAGCAGGGAAATGCTGGCGAGTCATTCAAGTATGTAAACGACACATTAGTTATCAATTACAGCATAATAGCGATTACAATGGCTTCTATCTTATTTTTATCTGGCGCCATGTCACCTGGTGACGATGGTCATACCACTATTGGGTCTTTCCCCAAGTAGTGACGTTTATCACTGTTAGGATTTATTAGCCTAACCCGTGAGAAATTAGTAATGTGCACAATACCCCACTAGCCAGTGATTAAGATAACCACGACTTACTCCTTGTAATTATAACATTTAAAAATGGAGTATTGTAAAATACTTTTGATAAAAAGAGAATAACTCACATTGCAGATTTAATATGGGCAGAGTCTAGCCTACTGATTAGCCTTTGCAACCTAATTTAAATAACATGCACACGAACTAGGTCAGTAACTAATACAGCATTTACGATAACTCACGAGATTAAACCCTCACAACGAATGACAAAGTGCGATAGTTAAACATCCATCTAATTCACGACGAATGACAAAGCATAACCCTAATGTAGGCAGCACTTAAACATCCATTGGATAGTTTCAATCGATCGGACATTGAATCGTAGCAGCGATCAAGTTATTACCCTGTTATTGCGGCAGCGTTTCGTGCTAGTGTGTGTTTTTATAGTAAACGGACTATATCTCAGTGCCTGAATTGAATTGTTACGTCGAACCAACGCAGAATGTCAAGTCCCACACCCCTCTACTTATACTGGAAAAACAGTCCCCTCGCGTGGCGCGAGGGGCTGTCGCGTGGCGCGAGGGGCACCACCCTACCATAGGGTAGCCCCGTGTCCCAGTAGCTCAGGTGAGTTGGTCGCTCGTTCAAATTCGAATTACACGTAAAACTGTTTAGATAATACTAACGGGGAAATACCCCCCCTGAGTTTTAGGGGCCCTGATCCTGATTCCGATTGTTTTGAAAATTTTAGGGTTTATGCAGGATTACTTGGGGTTCTTTAATTAGGGTTTCTTATTGGACAAATATAATAAGAAATAATAGTTTTGGTGGGAGTTGTTACATCCTCCCCACCTTAATAAAAATCTCGTCCTCGAGATTTACTGAAACAAGTAAGGATACTTTCGCTTCATCTCTGATTCCAGCTCCCAAGTGTATTCAGATTCTCTCCTTGAATCCCACTTGACTTTGACCAGTACTAACCGTTTGTGTTTGAGGAACTTAACCTTTTTGTCTTCTATCTGAAGAGGTTTCTCCACAAATTTTAACTTTTTGTTTACCTCTATATCTTGAAGAGGTACTACCAAGGATTCATCAGATAGACATTTCTTAAGGTTGGATACATGGAATACATCATGTACCCCAGCTAGCTCTTCTGGTAGTTGCAAGCGATAGGCAACTGGTCCTATACGTTGGATTACTGGAAATGGTCCTACGTATCTTGGACTCAGCTTTCCTTTCTTTCCGAACCTAATAACTCCTTTCCAAGGAGAAACTTTCAAAAGTACCTTGTCTCCAACTTGAAACTCGAGTGGCTTGCGTCGATTATCGGCATAGCTTTTCTAGCGATCTCGAGCAGTCTTTAGTCTTTCCTTGATTTGAATGATCTTGTCGGTAGTCTCTTGCACAATTTCAGGTCCTGATAATTGACTTTCTCCTATTTCTGCCCAACAGACTGGAGTTCTACACTTTCGTCCGTATAGTGCTTCGAACGGGGCAGCTTCAATACTTGAATGATAACTATTGTTATAGGAGAATTCAATTAAAGGTAGGTGGTTGTCCCAATTCCTACCAAAATCAATCACACATGCCCTAAGCATGTCTTCCAGAGTTTGGATTGTCCTTTCACTTTGTCCGTCCGTCTGAGGATGGTATGCAGTGCTTAGTTTTAATCGGGTTCCCATAGCTTCTTGGAAACTTGTCCAGAAGTGGGAAGTGAAACGACTATCCCTATTCGTTACAATGGAGAGTGGAACTCCATGTAAGGATACAACTTCATCTACATACAACTTTGCCAACCTTTCCATGCTAAAGGTTTCTTTCATAGGTAGAAAATGAGCTGATTTGGTTAATCGATCCACAATTACCCAAATCGCGTCATTACCCTTTCTAGTTTTGGGTAATTTAGTAACAAAATCCATTGTTATGAGTTCCCATTTCCATACAGGCATTTCTAATTGTTGTAGTAGACCTGAAGGTTTCTGGTGTTCTGCCTTAACTTGTGAGCAAGTTAGACACTTAGATATATATCTAGCTATGTCCTTTTTCATTCCTATCCACCAGAAATTGTTTCTTAAATCTTGGTACATCTTTTTGTTACCAGGATGCATAGTATACCTAGATTTATGAGCTTCCTCTAAAATTTTATTTCTTAATTCTCCCTGCTTAGGTACCCAAATCCTTTTCTTATGGAATCTCCAAATTCCATCATTTCCTTGCTCTAATTCTTTTATTCGTCCTTTCATTCCTTCAGCAACATCCTGGATTGCTGTTTCCTGAACATCCTTTAATTGTTCCATTAAATCTAACTGTAGATTTAATCTAAGAGCACGAACTCACTTTTGCTTTTCATGATACTTACGACTTAAGGCATCTGCAACTACATTTGCCTTTCCTTCGTGATATTGAATATCACAGTCGTAGTCACTTAGGATCTCCATCCATCTCCTTTGCCTCATGTTTAATTCTTTTTGCCCAAATATATATCTTAAACTTTTATGATCGGTATAGACAGTAAACTTACTACCATACAGATAATGTCTCCAAATCTTAAGGGCAAAAATTATGGCGCCTAATTCTAAATCATGAGTCGTATAATTTTCCTCGTGCTTTTTCAATTGCCTTGATGCATACGCAATTACCTTCTTGCATTGCATTAACACACATCCTAATCCTAGCTTTGAAGCATCACAATATACTTCAAAATCTTCTGTTCCTTCTGGTAAGGCTAGAATTGGAGCATTGGTTAATTTCTGTTTTAAAATCTTAAAGGCTTCTTCTTGCTTAGGTCCCCATTCAAACTTAACTGCTTTACAGGTTAGCTTAGTTAATGGTACAGCTATTTTGAAAAAATCCTTAATAAACCGTCTATAATATCCGGCTAAACCTATAAAACTTCTAATTTTCATAGCTGGTTGTGGAACCTTCCATTTGGTAATTGCTTCTATCTTAGCAGGATCTATGTGAATACCTTCGTGATTCACCATGTGACCTAAAAATTGCACTTCCTGTAGCCAAAATTCACACTTCGAGAATTTGGCATAAAGCTTCTCTTTTCTTAACAGAGTTAAGAGGATATGCAGGTGCTGACAGTGTTCATCCTGACTTTTGGAATAAATAAGTATATCGTCGATAAAGACAATTACAAATTTATCCAAATACGGTTTACAGATTCTATTCATCATGTCCATAAATGCTGCAGGAGCATTTGTTAACCCAAATGGCATGACTGTAAACTCGTAATGACCATACCTAGTTCTGAAAGCAGTTTTAGGTATGTCTTCTTCTTGTACCTTCAATTGATGATATCCGGAGCATAAATCTATCTTAGAAAAATATCTAGCTCCTTGTAATTGATCAAAAAGATCATCAATCCTAGGTAATGGGTATCGATTCTTAATTGTAACTTTATTCAAGTCCCTATAATCGATACACATTCGCATCGACCCATCTTTCTTCTTTACAAACAACACTGGTGCTCCCCACGAGGATGAACTAGGTTGTATGAATCCTTTGTTTAATAATTCATCTAATTGCTTTTTCAATTCTAACATTTCGGTGGGTGCTAACCGATAGGGTGCCTTGGCTATCGGTATAGTTCCAGGAATTAGATGAATTCTAAATTCGACTTCCCTATCAGGTGGTAATCCAGGTAATTCTTCTGGGAATACCTCTGGATATTCCGATACTACTGGAATTTCCTTAAGTTCTTTACTTTTCGTGTTAATGATTACTGAAATCATATACACTACTTCTTGTTTTCTTGAATAACTGGCCAATTTCATTACCGAAATGAACTTTAGTGGCTTACGTGGCTGATCTCCTGTAATCACCACTAACTCTTCTGTGGGTGTATGAATTTCTATGGAATTCCTATCACAAAGAATTCGAGCATGGCTGGCTACTAACCAATCCATTCCTAACACCACATCGAATCCGGCTAAATTCATAGGTAACAAGTTTGCAGAGAAATTATGACCTAACAGTTCTATCTTTACTTCTCGCACAACTTTATCTATTTTAACAGAATTCCCATCTGCCGTTTCGACTGTAAAAATCTGCCTAAGTTTGGTTAAGGGTAAATTAAGTGCTTGGCAGAATGAAGTATTTATAAAACTTTGGTTTGCACCAGAGTCAAATAATACTTTTGCATATACGTTGTGAACTAGGAACGTACCAGCTATCACATCTGGGATTAGCTCGGCTTCCTGAGTAGTCAGTTGGAAGGCTCTTACGTTCTTCTTGTTAGTTCCTTCTGCAGTTTTGGCTTTGTTATCAGCTGGTTTGACAAATTTTGGGCAGTCTGGCCTAATATGTCCAGCTTCTCCACAGTTGTAACAGACTGTGGTTTTGTTCTTCCTACAGTCTTCTTCTTGGTGCCCCGGAATTTTGCAAAAATCGCAATATCCCTTGCATTTTCCAAAATGCTTCCTTTTACAGGAATTGCAAAATGGAACGGTGGAAGATTGCCCAGTTCTTCTTCCTTTGAAATTACTACGGTTACCCATACGAAATCCCTGGGTAATCTTTTGGGCTACTTCCTTTTTCCGGGTTTCTTCTCTTGTGCGTACTAGTTCGTCAGTCAGAGTGTTAGCTAACTCCACCGCATCATCGATCGTGCGGGGTCTAGCAGCCTTGACAATATTACAGATCTCGCCAATTAAGCCCCAAATGTAGCGAGATATAAGTACCGGTTCTGGCGAAGCCAGGGTTGGTACTACTCTAGCGTATTCGAAGAATGTCGAAGTATACCCTCGACAGTCTACATCCACCATCCGGTGGTTTAGGAACTTATTTGCCATTTATTCCTTTTCATATTCGGGACAAAATTTTCTTTCCATTAGATTTTTAAATTCTTCCCAATTCATGGCATAGGCCACATTTCTTCCTTTGGCTTGAAGTACCGTATTCCACCATTCTAGCGCCCATTCTTTAAAAAGATGCGACGCGTACATGACCTTGTCTTCCTCAGCACATTTACTTATCATAATTACTGCTTCGGTTTTCTCTAACCAACGTAGTGCTGCAGTTGTCCCTTCGTTACCTGCAAACTCAGCCGGTTTACAGGCAAGAAATTCCTTATAAGTGCAACCAGGTGTTGCAGCTTTCATTTTCTTAAGGAGTGGAGCTTGTATCCCCTCATTATCGTTATTAATATGATTGCCACCTCCGTTTATACTATTACTGAAATTATCGTCGTTTGTACGCTTGCTAGGAATAATTTGTTGAGGTGCAATTGGATTTTGAGCAGCAGCAAGGATTTCTGGAATAGCATTGGCTATTCCCTGAGCAACGATATTTTCGATATCTCGCCTATTCAAAAATTGATCCTCATGATTGTGCTCAGATTGGTTACCCTCATTAACCTGTTCATTACCAGCGTTTGCCATCTGGTAATTAATTTATATACGTGATTAGTATAAAATAATTAATAACAAAACAATCTCACATAATCATATTAACTCATATAGTCAAAATTGTCTGATTTTTCTACTTCCATTTTATATATTATATTATGCATCCGTACACACTGTTATTTTACAAAAGTTTTATTTTTAGATTATTTTACAAATTTATACTATTATTATTATACAAACATAGTTTCACACCCACACTCCCCCTAGTCCGCTAGTCTTTCAGAAATGATGTTCCCTTTCATCATATTTCCAGGAGATTTGTTCTCCGATCTCCCGAATCTTATTTCCTGCATCCATTAGTACTTCGCCAAAATGACGAAGTTCAGCTAAGTTTTCATTACTCATTGGTGGGTTTGGTGCAGGTTCTGGGTCGAACTGAGGGAAAAAGGTATAGGGATTATTTAGGAGGTTTTGGAATTGCCAATCGTTGGTCCACCACTCGTCCATTTCTCCTTGAAGTTGAGTGTGGATTAAAGGTTCTGGGATGGCTGGTTCCAGGTTTATTGGAAGTTGGGTTTCAGCAGGATAAGGGAAAAGATTTGTATTGATAGGCCTAAGGATATCACAGCTTGCCAGTATGTGATCCAGTTCTTCCTGCAATGGTAATTCCTTGGCTTGCCTAGAAATTTCGCCAATTTCTATTCCTGTGGTTCTAGAACTTTCTCCAATTTCTACTCTTGCTTGCTTAGAACTTTCTTCAATTTCTATTCCTTTTCCTTTATCCATAGGATTTTCTATCCTGGGAATTCTCCTAGTTGCTGGTTTTCTTCTGCGTACACGTCTCCAACCCACAAATCTTCTTCTTTTCTTTGGTTTTAATTTCTCCAGAGGTGGAGCTTGAAATTCCATAGGTTGTTCCACATCGGCAAAGTAACCAGTAAAATCTCTTGAAACTTCTATTTTCACAGGATAGAGATTGAGATTTTCTAGAGCTTCAGATAGTTCATTCATGCTGTTTAGCATTTATGAAGAAACACACAAAATTTTAGGTTAAAAGTTTGTAAATTAAATTTTCACAAAATTACAAAAATTAGAATTTTAATATTAATTACAAATATCTAATAAACCATTTTATTAAAACAAAATAGTTATTTTTAGTACAACTAACATTATTTTAAAGTTTCTGACTAAGAGATAATATGGGTGCTAATACTGGGTCAGGGTGTTAGTAGTCTAAAGGTTAGCATTTATTGCTACAGTGGCTAACATATAAAGATTTGTCCATTTTTCATCTAACTCATCTTCCCATGGTGGGTTATCACTTATTCCCTGAGTCTCTTTAATTATCACTTCTTTCGTTTGGGACTTCCTCATTTTCTCTTGACTTTTTCTAATAATCCAATTTCTTTTATTAGGAGAAAGTGGTTTCTCATACTGTGTCTTACGAACAAATATTCCTTCCTCAGTATCTACTGAATATCTTGAGGAATTTTATTGGGATGAGGATCCCTTATCTTTTGGTACACTATCTAATTGACGATAGATGTCCGAAAGTCTTTGTTTACCCATACTGTAACTAACAAGTAGTCAGTTAATAAAAACATGTAATCATAAAATAGCAATTAGTAAAATTAAGTATTTTCTTAAATACTTAATAGGCTTAAATCAGTGGCTCAATCAGTAGCTCTGATACCACCTTTTCCTGTCACGACCCCAGCCACGGTTTGACCCGGTCAGGAGCCGCGGGACAGGAACACGTGGTATCTATGATGCGACAGCGGAAGATTTTATCAGGATCTTTTTAAAACTCAAAATGCCCAAATATTTTATTTCATTACTCGGGATAAACCCCGGTATTTTACAATAGAGGAATTTCATAAGTAAATTCCCTGATTTATTAAAACATGTTTATTCATTTTAACTGAGCCACCTCTTCAAGCTTGTTAGTGCTCCATAGCACGTTTTCCTTGATTTACAGCAGGTCGCCTGAAACATGTTTTAAAAATATTTTATCAGCGGGGAAATGCTGGCGAGTCATTCAAGTATGTAAACGACACATTAGTTATCAATTACAGCATAATAGCGATTACAATGGCTTCTATCTTATTTTTATATGGCGCCGTGTCACCTGGTGACGATGGTCATACCACTATTGGGTCTTTCCCCAAGTAGTGACGTTTATCACTGTTTGGATTTATTAGCCTAACCCGTGAGAAATTAGTAATGTGCACAATACCCCACTAGCCAGTGATTAAGATAACCACGACTTACTCCCTGTAATTATAACATTTGAAAATGGAGTATTGTAAAATACTTTTGATAAAAAGAGAATAACTCACATTGCAGATTTAATATGGGCAGAGTCTAGCCTACTGATTAGCCTTTGCAACCTAATTTAAATAACATGCACAGGAACTAGCTCAGTAACTAATACAACATTTACGATAACTCACGAGATTAAACCCTCACAACGAATGACAAAGTGCGATACTTAAACATCCATCGAATTCACAATGAATGACAAAGCATAACCCTAATGTGGGCAGCACTTAAACATCCATTGGATAGTTTCAATCGATCGGACATTGAATCGTAGCAGCGATCGAGTTATTACCCTGTTATTGTGGCAGCGTTTCGTGCTAGTGTGTGTTTTTATAGTAAACGGACTATATCTCAGTGCCTGAATTGAATTGTTACGTCGAACCAACGCAGAATGTCAAGTCCCACACCCCTCTACTTATACTGGAAAAACAGTCCCCTCGCGTGTCGCGTGGCGCGAGGGGCACCACCCTACCATAGGGTAGCCCCGTGTCCCAGTAGCTCAGGTGAGTTGGTCGCTCGTTCAAATTTGAATTACACGTAAAACTGTTTAGATAATACTAACGGGGAAATACCCCCCCCCCCTGAGTTTTAGGGGCCCTGATCCTGATTCCGATTGTTTTAAAAATTTTAGGGTTTATGCAGGATTACTTGGGGTTCTTTAATTAGGGTTTCTTATTGGACAAATATAATAAGAAATAATAGTTTTGGTGAGAGTTGTTACACTATGCCATCAGACTGGACTTTGAAAACACCAACAACACCGCAGAATACGAAGCTCTCTTAGCAGGGATGAGGCTAGCCAAGAAAATGAAGGCAAAGCATGTGGAAGCCAGTACTGACTCACAGTTGGTAGTTAAACAATATCAAGGGGAATATGAGGCCAAAGACAACACGATGGCTCGGTACGTGGCAAAGGTAAAAAAGACAGCCGAAGCGTTCAAAACCTTCAAGCTAGAATACATCCCCCACGGGAGAAACAGAAAATCTGATGCCCTTAGTAAGCTGGCCTCTGTGGCATTTGACCATCTAGCAAGAGAAGTCAAAGTAGAAGTCCTAACCTCCCCCTCCCTTGACACAAAAGAGGTACCTGCGGTCGAAAACGCACAAGAAACATGGATGACACCAATTGTAAAGTTCCTCAGGGACGGAACGTTACCCGAGGGAGACTGGGCAGCTAGGAAGGTGAGAGTCAAGGCCTTACAGTATGAGTTGGTTGATGGAGAACTATACCGAAGATCATACCTAGGCCCATCCCTGAAGTGTGTTGACATCGAAGAAGCTAAATATGTAATCAGGGAAATAGATGAAGGGATTTGTGGAATGCATTCGGGGCCAAGGACGGTAGTAGCAAAGGCAATGAATGCGGGATTCTATTGGCCTCGAATGCACGAAACAGCATCCGAAGAGATCAAGAGATGTGACAATTGCCAAATCCATGCACCCATGACACACCGCCACAAACACCCAATGATACCTGTCTCAACGTCTTGGCCCTTCCAAAAGTGGGCCATTGACATTATCGGACCATTCCCAGAGGGTCCAGGAGGGGTCAAATACGTGGTGGTTGCCATCGATTATTTCACCAAGTGGATAGAAGCAAGGCCCTTGGCAAAAATAACCGGGGAGCAGATGAGACGGTTCGTATTAGACAACATTATCTGCAGATATGGTGTCCCGAAAGAGCTCGTGAGTGACAATGGCGTACAATTTGCTGGAAAACCCTTCAGACCATGGTGTGAGCAAATGCACATACAACAAGTGTTCACTTCCGTCACCCACGCCCAGAGTAACGGGCTATTAGAAAGAGCAAATCAAAGCGTTATCAAAGGGATGAAAGGGAGACTCGGAAGGAAACAAAAAGGATGGCTGGAGGAATTACCATTTGTGCTATGGGCATATAGGACCACCCCCTAAGGATTGCAACGGGGAGACTCCTTTCAGCTTAACTTACGGGACGGAGGCCGTCATCCCAACTGAAATAGGATCCCCAACTGCCAGAATGAAGCTCAGGGAGGCCGAAAATGAGCAAGACCTCCAGATGAACCTGAATCTGCTGGGAGAGAGAAGGGAGGTCGCAGCAGTCAGGGAGGCTAAGTACAAAAAGCAGCTGGAAAGCTATTACAATGCCAGGATGAAAAAACATAGCCTCGTGCCGGGGGATTTAGTCCTAAGAGCAAATGAAGCCAGCCTACAAGGGAGCACCGGAAAACTAGGACCCAACTGGGAAGGGCCTTACCGGGTCATATGGGCAAACGGCAAAGGAAGTTGTAAACTGGAAACGCTCCAAGGTAAGGAGGTCCCCAGGACATGGAACCTCATGCAACTCAGAAAGTATCACATATGAGGGGTTATCCCCCAGAAAAAACGGCCAGGGAGCCACTTTTGTAATAACTAACTGTTAATCTGGGGCATACCCCAAGAAAGAATCTTTTGTAAGAACTTACGCTGGGAAGTTTAGTCCCCAAGAAATGAATGACGAATGGACAACTAACTTGTCCTCTTTTGTCAAAATAACAGGTATTATATCTAGGCAGACGTGCCCAAAAACACTATAAGCCTAACCAATAAACAAACACACGTGTACAAGGTATATCAAGCATACCAAAAGCCCGGTCGTGGGGCAAAATAGGGTCTAGCTAACCCAAAGAAAATGGACAAACAAACCAAAAACATAATCTCACATTATAAACTTGTCCAACGATTGGCCTCGAACAGACAATCCTGGTTTATCAAACAAACCATAAGTACAACACACTTCTGTAAACGAACTACAAAAAGAAGTCTTTCTTTATTTATTTCCAAAGTAAATATACAAAGGAAAGTCTTACTGACTTTGGCAAAAACAACTAACATGCAAGGCAACAAACACAACAAACTTGACAAACAAGACCAAAGCACAGCTTCTTGCAAAACAGCCCAAAGGTCTTCAGGAAAGTGCCGACTTGATCCTTGGCAAAGGCCCCTGCAGCATGAAAAAGCACAACAGAAAACAAGCAAACGACAAGATAGCAACATACAGTCATAAGTTATATGATTAAGTACTTAGGAGAACCCCTACACGAAGGTCCTCCTTCCAAACACCAAAAAAGTTTAAAGTATCCTAGGGTAAGCAATTATCCGGATTACAACCATATCGAAAGAGGTTAATGTTTAGAAATCACTGGGGACCACCCCCAGACAAAGACTGTGGAGACGAAGGACCAGCGGAGGAAAACAGGGCTTTCAATTCATCTATTGATATCATGGGATGCTCCAGGATCTTCTTGAGAATGGCCGGGGTCTTACCCCCAAACTCCTCGTCCAGCTTAGATAGCCTCTTCTTAGCTTTGGAGTTGTAAAGCAGAGTCTCTTTCCTGCCTAGACCCTAAGCAGAGTAAATATACCCATCCTTCAGCCCAGCCTGGTAGCCAACATCCCGGTACACCCTATACACCTCCTCTAAGCCACTTTTAAACTCCTCTGACTGAGAGACGGCAGTAAGGAAGGCTCCGAAACCTTCAGTGATTAGCCAATGTTTCTCTTTAGCCAACCGCTGGTTATCATCAGAAGTTATCCCATAATCTGCATACATAGTATTCAGCTGCTCCTGAGAAACGGAGCCGACCTCTTTCAGATGCTTTAACTCAGCGGCTAACTCTTCCTTCTCCTCTACCAACACCGCCATCTCCCTTTCCCAGGCTCACTCCCTTCGCTCCAACATGGCTCCAGCACCCTGGGAAAAAAACATCATAAAGAATCCAAAAACAGTTGGAAAATAAAAAAAAGGGGGGGGGAGAAAGGCTATGTACCTTCTCCTCTTGCAACTTTCTCTCAGCCTCGACCACTTGACATCTAAGCTCGGCAGCAACAGACTGGGAGGTCTTGAGTTCGCCCTTGAGTTCTTCATTCGCCCTCCTCAAATCGTCAACCCGCTGCAGTATGCCGGCACCCCTGAAAAAACTCTCACAGAGCGACATGCTGTACTGATCCTCAAAAAGATCATCCCTCAAGGCAGAATTCATGAATCTATAGGAGGGAGGAACAGCATGACTCAAAAAAATCCCTGGCAGCCTCAGGGGTTCCTATCACCGAAGAGTGAGTTATTTTCCACTTAGGGACATAGGTGAAAGGGATAGCATCAGCAAACAGGGGAGCTAAAGGGGACCGATGAGCAAAACCCTCAGGTTGAGTGGGTTTACTGGTCCCATTAGCATGGTGAGGAGAGAGTTCAAAGGCTGAGCCAACACGAGCCATGCTTACTTCCGGAGTCTTATCCCGAACACGGGAAGAGGAGGGACCGGTAGGGATCTCTATTGGATCATGAGAACTCCCCTACTCAGACAAAAAGAGAAAATAGAACATCGAAAATCTCCCTAGAACAAAATAAATATGAGGCAAATAGGTAAAAGAAAAAATAAGCTCACCAACAAAGGTGCACTCACAAGGCTGGAAGACCGAAGGTGCTTGGACAAAGAACCCTTAACCCCAGCGGGGGGAAGTTCGGAAGCAGCCTTTAATGAAGGAAGGGGCTTCTGTCCACTGGCACTCCGAAGCCTTTGCCGGATGTCACGAGGAGTAGGGGCTGGCTTAGGACTTACAGCTTTCCTCTTACGAACTAAACGGACCTCCAGATCTTCATCATCACTCTGACCAGAATGCTTAACGGGAGGGGGGTCAGGGGAACTCTCCTCCCCATCAGAGGAGGTCCCCTAGCCTCCTCCCACAGCAACGGAGCCCCCTGCCTGGGCAGACCCCCCAGTAACCTGCATCCCCACGCTCCGGTTCAAACCCGGATCCACCTCATCACCAACTACAAAATTAACATCCCTAGAATCCCCTTGGAGCAGTCTCTACAAAGTCAACTCTGCATAAGGGGAAACACTAAAGATGACTGCACAGATACCAAGAAACAAAAGCAAATGACAACAAATCCAGGGCAAAAAGATACCTTTGTTACCGAAAAAAGCCTTGGGACGAACTGAGTAGGAAGGGCTCAATCTCCCCATGGCCAGGACTCCCTCAGAAAAAGTAAAAGCCCTCGTCGGGTTTTCATACATACGTTTCCACTGAACGGTCTCGTTAGCAGACAAGGTGGGAACAGTGTCTTCAATAGCGGCCTCAACATCTCTTGGCAGTGGGGACTCTGGTATCATGGCAGCGAAAACAAAGATAAACCTACTCTTCCAATCCTTCGGGTAAGTGGAGGTTGGCATAAAGGTATAACAGGGTTTCGACACACTATTCTGCCGCTTGGCAAAAGTAAACCAATCTCCATCAGAGATCAGTTTATAAAACATGCAGAATAAGGGGACAGATGGCTCGCCGGAAACAGACGCACAAGACAACTCAAAGTGCACCACTCTCATAAACCCCAGGGGATGTAACTGAGAAAAATGAACTCCGAAGTGACGCAGTAAGGCAATCTTGAAAGGTGACAGGGGATATCGGACTCCGCATGAAGAAAACGCTAAAGTATAAAGGGGAATTCGGTCCGGTGTACATTCAGCCGATTTGTTAGGGCCCGGCAAGGTGGGAGAGAACCGCTCAGGAATGTTGTATGTATCGACAAAAGACTTCAAGTCCCTCGCTGTCAAGACTGATCGAATTGCAGAGCGACCGAAACGACTCATGTTTAAAAAAGGGACGATGATCGGAGAAATATGACGGAAGGAAAGAAAGAACTAGAAGGAATTGAGAGGAAGTTTAAGAGATAATGGGGTATTTAAAGAAGATAAGTGACAACACAGGAAACCGTCATGTCACTCGTCCCTTCAAAATTCAAAAAGGGTGCACGTGTATCTAGGGGATTAACTCCCGCCACTAGTATTCGGCGGAATGATGGGCTTCATGAAAAGAAAGAATAATTAGTAGCTGGTCAGAAACGGGCCCACATTCGTAGCCCAAGAAAATTAACCTCCTTCTTGAACAATTATGATTCAGCCCCGGATCATGAGCCTCGGGTCTCAGAACCAGGGACTAAAGATGACTTGACGACGGGCCAATGGGAAATCCCATTTTACCCGATTTGGGCTGCCTTCATGCGGGCCCAACAAGGTATAAGCCCAAATAACAGTTTGCCTTGCCCATTAAGGTTCTCCTCATGAGAAATGAGCGGGAAACTAGTATCAGAGAATGCAGGTCACATTTAATGCCTGATAAGAAGAGGATCTTGGCTGGCATTAGTACTTCTCCGGCCGGAACATTAAATGAGGCTGCCATCTTACCGTTAGGGGTCAGACACGTGTCTGAGCCCCTCAAGGACCCCCGGAATCCGTTGGATCACCTCAACAAAATATCTCACATGTACGATAAGGGCTCGGGATTATATAAGAGCCAAAGAGGACGATCATAAGGCAGAAAAAAGGTATCACATTAAAAGCTCTCTCATTTACTCCTCTCTCATTTATTCCGACCAATATTCTCATACATTAATCACACACACACACATTTATTGGATTCACACCTTAGGGGAAACATTCTGGTGATCACACTCATCGGAATAGACTCCTCCAACTCTCCGGCAAGTTTACTTACTCTCACGCCGGAACTTGGTCACGGATCCCCCTCCCGGGGCCCTCCGTGACGAGGCTAACGGTTTACTTTTTTGTAGCAACGAGGACCGGGATATCTTGACGTCAGCGAAGATCCATTGAACGTCAGCAGGGATTTGGGTATTCGACACTTATATTTATGTAAGTGTCGGTATAAATTAAAGTTAATTATGTTTCTTTGAAAATTTGTAAGCTAAGATATAATATTTTTTTTTTTTTTTTGCTTTTTTTGTACAATTTCATATGGTCGGCATAAATTTTATTTTACAACAAGTTGGGTCAAGTATACCATGTTTTCATTAGCTTATATAAATTCGACTTACTTTACGTTTAGGCGCCACCGCAACGCGCGATATCATTTTTAACTTCAAAAAACATAGTTTCATACTTATTTTTATGTACGTGTCGGTATAAGTTCGAGTTGGTGTTCAATGTAAATTTCTTTCGCAAATAAGTCGGGTTATATATAATACGTTTTTGTGCTTATTTTTTGTACATCCTTAGTTTATCTACGTTTTATCGTAACTTTTGTTCTGAAACGATTTAGGTATTGACGGTACAATTCTGAGTTATTTTACATTTGAACCCGCTGCAACACGCGAGAAAATTTACTAGTCAAATACAAATTTAAATGTATTTTTGGTAAGTTAATCAATGCTTTGATAAACTTTAAATATATTATTATTCCGATCTCTGAACCTAAATTATATTTATATACTAGTTAATTTGCATATACTATAAATACAAAATTTAAAAACAAAACTTATTCTTTTAAGTTTTAATTTTACCTCATATACTTTTAATACTATATGTTTTTAACTGTTTAGTTTTTATTCAATTTTTTTTCTTTAGTAGCTTGTATTCGTTAACTTATAATTTTTTGAATACGTAAGTGTGTTTAATTTACTATCCTCGATATTTCAGTATAAACTTTGTTGAAAACACATTTGTATCCAAATGAACTATTATTTTAAACCGATACCGACATCGGTCTCGGAATTCATTTTTATTATTCCATCAATATAAAACACGTTTTGTTATCCTTTCAAATTTGGTTCGTAAAATATACTAAGTACCGGTATCGTAGTTGTGGCACTCCAAACCAAACCACCGTATCATACGGGATAACAATATATGGCGGAATTACTCATGAGGTGCCCAAAGACGCATCTCGTGCATAATATGTCGCTATGAGATGGCCAAATCTAAAAATGTTTTGATCGATGAGCAATCTTGTAATTTTCCCTAAAAGAAAAGTTGTAAACAGTAAACTTACAAATATCGGTATTTGTAATGTATATTAGAATGATTGAAGTCGTGATATATTATAATATCATAACGTTTTCATATAATCAAAAGTAGTTTTCCCAATATTATAACTAGTAGTATACTTCAAGATATATACAAATCCAATGATGGGTTCTCTATTGGTGCAGTAAAATTACGATTTTGCTCCGTTTAAATTTATAGTTTTATCATTGATTTTATTTTTTTCTTCTTCTAGCAAAATTACGGTTTTCCCTCAGCTCAAATTTACAATTTTGCCATCGTTTTTGTTTTTTCTCTGTCAAATTACGATTTTACCCCAATTTAAAATTACCGACATGTCATCGTTTTAATTTTTTTTGGACAAAAGTATGGTAGTGTTTTGTTTAAATTGGTTTGCTCTGTGTAAATTTTATTCGTGCCAAGCGGTAGTTTCCATCGTTTTAGTTTTTTTAGCAAAGATATGGTAGTGTTTTGTTTTAATAGGTTGACTCGATGTAATTTTTTTGAGATCGTGTTATGAGTAGTATGTACAAGTAATCGAAACACAAACATATACGTTATGATAGAGAAATATTCGACTTAGTGCCCCGCACGGACGGGGGCAAAAACTAATATATGTATATAGGTAGAGGATCCTGTACATTAATCCAGAAGTGTGAGAAGTGTATTATAACACTATATAAACACCGTATATCACTATGTAACACCATATAACACTATGTAACACTATATAACACTATATTTTGTCTGATAGCATTTCTAAGATAAATGTATAGTGTTATATATTGTTATATAGTGTTATATGGTGTTACATAGTGATATACGGTGTTTATATATGGTGTTATATAGTGATATATATAGTGTTATAATACACTTCTTAATTAATGTGCACTATCCCTACCCTATGTATATAAAAGATATTAAAACATTAGTCAAATAAAAATACCCTTAACTGTATAAGATATATACTATAAAATAACATATTTATAGAAAGAGGTTTACATCATAAATGACATTCATCGGGATGTAACTACAAAGTGTACACTAAACAGAACAAATGATATCCCTTCACGAAATCCACTAGCTCCTCCTTATATTGCTATTTTGCCACCTTCATGTTTCAGATAATCATACTTACACCCCTATAATATGTTGTTAGAGTAGTTTATCTGAAGTTTTAAGTTCTTTTATGAGTAAACTGCTAAAATCGTCCCTGAGGTTTGACCCAAAATGCTAGATCAGTCCAAAATCAACTTTGTTTGCTAAAACAGTCACTGGGCCTAAGTTTTGTTGCTAGATCAGTCCAAGTTAACCCAATTAGTTAACTGAAGTTAGTTTTTAACTTTTATTTATTACACAAATAGTCCCTGTAGTTATAATTTACTAGTTTTAACTATGAGTTAATAGCCAAAATGGTCCCTGAGTTTTAACTATTAAAATCTCAATTAATAAATCTGATTATATATAATATTACATATTATAATATAGTATTAATAATACTAATAATATTAATACTGATTTTATATATATTATAACTAATATTCCTGATTATAAATATGAATAATATTATTAAAAATAAATAAAAAAAAAAGAACGAAAGAAAGAAGGAAAAGGAAGGTCGGATTGGTTACCGATCGTCTTCTCCGGCAAGATTCCGGCGGTCAGCAGCAGCAGTTTCGGCAACAGACGGCGGCTGCGTCTTCTCCGGCGAGGTTCCAGCGACGTATGCGGTGAGGGAGAAAGTGAGGGGCTGAGATAGGTGTCGAGGTGGTGGTGGTGTGCGAGTTCGGAATGGAGGTGGTGACCGGTATTTATAGGATGTGTCGGTGGTCCGGTTTTTTGGGAAGAAACGACTAAGGAAGGTAACCGGAAATCAATCCTTGATTGATTTCCGGTGATTATGCGGCAACAGTTAAGGAAGGAAAGGAATACACGTTTTCGAAATCCGGCGAGTTCGGAATGGAGGTGGTGGCGGCGGTGGTGGTGGTGGCGGCGGCGGTGCTGTGGTGGCGGTGGTGGTGGTGGTGGCGGTGCGGTGCGGTGGTGGTGGTGGTGGTGGTGCAAACCTCAGGGACCATTTTGGCTATTAACTCATAGTTAAAACTAGTAAATTATAACTACAGGGACTGTTTGTGTAATAAATAAAAGTTAAAAACTAACTTCAGTTAACTAATTGGGTTAACTTGGACTGATCTAGCAACAAAACTTAGGCCCAGTGACTGTTTTAGCAAACAAAGTTGATTTTGGACTGATCTAGCATTTTGGGTCAAACCTCAGGGACGATTTTAGCAGTTTACTCTTCTTTTATTTCATTCAATTTTTTGCTATTTACACCAAGTGATGTGGCATTAACAAATTTATATTTTTCTTTTTCTTTTATAACTTCCGATATATTATGTTTTATTAAAAACAAATATGGTTTTGCGACGTACTTATTTCTATCTACATTTTGATAATTTTTTTATTAAAAACGGAATATTAAATTTTAGAAAGACTTATAAAACGTTATATTTGATACGGCTCCGTTTTTTATAATTTTTATATAAAAACATAGATAAAAATAAGTACATTGCAAATACATATTCGTTTTTTAATATAACATTATATATAAGAAGTTATAAAAATACTCAAATATGAATTTTTTTAATGTTATGTCACTTGGTGTAAATAACAAAAAGTTGGATGCAAATAGAATCATCCGAACTTTTGTAGATCTAAGCCTAGGATTGCCTCGCGCCTACCAGCCAACCGTTACAGACATATGTGTCGCACGACGTTGTCCTTTGTCTCGTACGAAGCGGGTTAGATGAAGTTTCTTTTTCTTTTTCCCTTCTTTCACTTGTTTTAAATGGTTTATAAAGAAAAATAATATATATCTTAAATTATTTTACACAACTTTTGTATATATTTATAACAATTTGTACAACGAATTTGTAAAAGTTACAAACTTAAAAAATATTCTAAACCTCTGTAAACATTTTATAGAAAAACTAAATAAGAAATCATATATTTTGTAAACTTTTTAATACGTAATATTTAAACATAATTTATTAAACTTAATAATATGATATAATAAAATAAATATTTTATTGTTTTAAATACTCTGTACCTAAATCAAGTGTGAAGTGGGTGATTTTGTGGAAACAAAATGTATAAGATGACGGATGGATTGAAAAAAAAATGATATTTTGAAAGCATTTGATAATAAAAGAATGTTTGTATAAGATGATGAACGGATCGACAAAATGATATTTTTGAAAGGGAAAAAATGTTGAATTGATAGGTTATACACGCTTGTACACGTTTATATATTTTTACATTAGAGATGATCTATCATTTTATATATTAAAGCATCTCTAGTGGTTTTAGGTGGACCTGTCTGAATTTTCAGACCGGAAAACCATTAGAGAAAGGTGTCCGAGTTGGTTTGGTCCTTGCGCACGGACTAGTCCGGACGAGCAACAAGGGGGGACCCACTCTCTCAAATCACGTTTGGTTGTTGAACATGGTCCTCCGCAACCTTCCCTTTTCTCTGTTTTCGGTTTTCTAGGGTTTAGTGGCTAACCCTGCAATTGTTAGGAGTGATATCAACAAACGGAAATGTACATTAGGGATGAGCGTGGTACCTGTTCGGTACCAAACCGGTACCGGTACCGAATATACCCGGTATGGTACGGTTCGGTACCGGTATTTTAGTGTAAAAACCGGTAAATACTGGTACCGAACCGGTACCAAAAATATCAAAAGTCGATACCAAATCAGTACAAAAAATATACCAGGTTCGGTAAATTCGGTACCAGTACTCGGTACCATTTGTTCATCCCTAATGTACATAACCAAGAAATGCTTACACATCTAGTCATACCACTAGTTAGAAGTTAGGGTTACTTATTTGATAAGTTCATGACAGAACAAAACCAATGACATAGGCGGAACCGAACAACTTGTTCTCTTGCAACTAAATGTGTCGCGGGGGCCTCGAAAGATAAGTAACCTTTTGAAACAACCCCTTAATACAACAAGGGTCTACATGTAACTTGAATATTTTAAATTTGGAAAAAGGGTTTTACAAGCCGATACAATTTCTTGTTGTTTGTAGCAATATGTGTTTAAATAAGTTGGGTATATGCATGAACGAACCAATGCAAAATCAGCAACGATCTCTTCACGATTTGATGTTTGATTCCAAATTTCCTTCGTACTTTCATGTGATCATTATTATACTCCCATCTATCCATGCCTAATTTCAACTAGTTGAGTGGGTACAGATCCTCCATTAACAAACACCCACTTTTTCTATAAATAAAACAACTCACCCCTATCCTCTCAAATTCACTCAATTTCCCATGAGTTTCATAACCTTTTTTTTATATTTTTGATCTGGATTTTTTATTTTGAACAAAACCCATGAAAATCTTGAGCCGAAAGTGTTGGAATCCGACAGTTAGTCCCCTTTGCTTTGCGTCAAGGAAAAGCAAATAAAGTTTTTTTTGCAACTGGGTTTGCGAGATTGTTGAAATAGCAAAGTGGGGTTTTGTTGTGTTATAATATTATTGCTTTTTCAGGGGTTGAAGATTGTTCTACAGCAAGTAAGTATTGATTCTCTTCAATGTTTTCACACTACCTCAAGATTACATGTATTTAATGCTTGTTATTTCTTTGGTTATATTCTTGTGAGTTTTTGTGATCTGATCAGTTAATTGGTTGTAAATTTTGGTGAAGTATGTTCTTGAATTCTTGTTTTTTTTTTGAACGGCCAAAGTATGTTCTTGAATTTGAGTGGTGTGTTCAATTTTGTTAATATTTGTTTTAGTTTCCAGTGTGTGTTGTTGTTCTTGATTTTAGTTGTTCTTGTTTTTAAGTTATTATTATAGTTTTGGTCAAAGATGTTCTTATTTTCAAGTGGTTTGTTCATGATCATATATGTTTGTTAATTTTTTGTTTGCTTGAATTTTAACTGTTTTTGTAATAATTTTTAATATTTTATACAATTATTGTTTGACATTTAAGAGGGTTTTTGCAGGTTTTACAGATAATATTCAACTATTTGCTAATATTTTAATTGGTTCTTGTAAATTTGATCAGTTTTTGTTTGCTTGAATTTTAACTGTTTTTGTAATATTTTTTTGACAAAATTGCAGAAAACAACCTTTATGTATACCCAAAACTGCACTTTATACCTTTCACTATGAAATCCGCCAAAACCAACCTTTACGTTCATGTTTTGCTACAAATTCAACCTTTACACCTAACCTAGTCAAAAAAGTCAGTTAAATGCAGTCACATGCCTTGCACGTGAGGGCATGTATGTCTTTTCACAAGTCTTTCATTTAATATATTATTTATATGAAAGAGACTCTCTCTAGACTCTGCAACCACCGCCACCACCGCCATGGCTGCCGGACAGCCGGCGCTACACACCACCGACAACCACCCATTTCAACAACACATACAAATCAAAACTCTCACCTGCTTCAATTGGCCACACCGCTTAGACAACACAACAATCTGATCATTCAACATCTTTCACGCACGATTCTCCAAGCAAAGTTGAAGAATATCAATCGCTAAAGTTGAAGAATATCAATCGCTGCTTTCTTCATTCCGGCGACATCACCGTTGAGTCTCATTTGCTTCTCCACATTCAACAATGACTCTATATATTTAAATCGGTGTTGTATCATGTTGGCTCCGTACACAGGATCATTGATCATCACCCCTTGTTGCAGTCTTAGAATATCCTTAAGAATCTTTGCTTGTAACAGACATATAGTAGAACTGTTATCTCTTACATTGTTAACAAAACTACTACCCTCGAACATATATGCAATTCTTTTAAACAAAGTTTGAGCAATAGTTGTCTTTCCTATCCCTTCAATTCCAAATATCCCTATCATGCGCACCTCGTGTGATGCTTCTATGCTCAATAATGAGTATAATGTATCCACATGTGATTCTATACCAATCAGAGCATTATCGCTACCATCTGGTTGTATATTCCGAAAGATCTCATGAACAATCTTGTCTATAAATGCAGATTCACCCCTGTATATATAAAAACAATTGTTAGCAAGTTAATATTAATGAGGAGATTAGGACCCACTAAATACAAACTTACTTATGACTTCGATAAAGGATACAAAAATAAATACTCACCCGCTTTCTGCCGAGATATGCAAGCCAGATAAATTAGCAGTTGCAGTTAAAACTTTCCTCCAGTTGTTCAATTTACCCATCACTCCTGTAAACTTCTCCTCGTGTTGCTCAAACGCTGTTGCAAAGTCTCGTTTCTGTCTTCGTACATCAGATGGATCTACATGGTAGAACATTGGTAACACAATCTGCCCCATCTGATCCTGACATTCCATGATTTTAGTCAGCTCTTCCAAACACCTAGAAGACTTAGCATAGTTTTTTGAGAGGATAACTACTGCAAATCTCGATTCTTCGATGACTTGCAAAAGTTCTGGAGAGATTGGTTTCCCCGAAGAGTGCATCTTGTCGTTTTTGAATGCAAGTATTCCTTTCTGAACAAGAGCTTTATAAAGATGATCGACAAAAGTGTGTCCAGTATCTTCATCTCTGAAGCTTAAGAACACTTCATATGACCATGATCGTGTTGGTATGGATGAGGATGAAGATGAAGATGGAGCAGACATGGATTAAGATACCCCTGAAGGTCTCAAGATAATTGAAGAGGCAAAAAGTCAAAACCCAGAAGGAAGTGATGGGTCAAACAGAGTCTCTTTCATATAAATAATATATTAAATGAAAGACTTGTGAAAAGACATACATGCCCTCACGTGCAAGGCATGTGACTGCATTTAACTGACTTTTTTGACTAGGTTAGGTGTAAAGGTTGAATTTGTAGCAAAACATGAACGTAAAGGTTGGTTTTGGCGGATTTCATAGTGAAAGGTATAAAGTGCAGTTTTGGGTATACATAAAGGTTGTTTTCTGCAATTTTGTCTATTTTTTTTTACATTTTATCCGATTATTGTTTGACATTTAAGAGGGTTTTTGCAGGTTTTACAGATGATATTCAACTATTTGCTAATATTTTAATTGGTTCTTGTAAATTATTGAACTTTTCTCCATTATTGCTTGATATTCAAGTGGGGTTTAGCTGATTTTAAAATGTTGATCAACTATTTGCTTGAATTCAACTGTTTGTTTGTTTGTTTTTTGTTGTAAATTTTAAATTTAAATATTTTGACCAATTCTTGCTTGAAATTCAAAGTGGGCTTACTGTTACAACTTATGTTACATTTTAGCCAATTGTATACTTAATACCTTCTGTGTTTAACAAAAACATTTGTTCCATATAGAAACAACAGAGACATGGCAACATACGTTGAACCACCGAACGGATTTCGACAACCCGGGAAGCATTATTACACAATGTGGCAAACAGTATTCGAAATCGACACCAAATACATACCAATCAAACCAATAGGCAGAGGCGCATACGGCGTCGTATGTTCTTCAATCAATCGCGAAACAAACGAGAAAGTAGCAATCAAGAAGATCAATAACGTGTTTGGTAACCCGACTGACGCAGTAAGAACTTTGAGGGAGTTGAAACTTCTTCGACACATTAGGCACGAAAATGTGATCGGATTGAAGGATGTTATGTTCCCGATTTCCAGGAATAGCTTCAAAGATGTGTATCTTGTTTATGAGTTGATGGATACCGATCTTCATCATATTATTAAGTCTTCACAGCCATTATCAAATGATCACTGCAAATTCTTCTTGTATCAGGTATATAATAAGTTCCATTTTAATCAAGTAATTTGTCCATTTCTTTTGTATATTAGGGAAAATCACGAAACTAGCAATGTTGAGTAACAAACTTACTAAAATGGCTATTAATGGTCATTTTGGTAATATATTAGTTAACAATGTTAATTTCGTGATTTTCCCTGTGAATGGACAGAACAATATCATTCCACACGAAAAGGGCAATTACAAAGCAATGGCAGGTAGTCGGGCAACAAGTTGCGCCGCCACCCCCTTTTGAATAGAAAAACCAATTCTACTAAATACAAAGTTTGAAACCTTTAGCGACGAAGAATTATCTCTAGCGGGTCAAAGAAGTAGAAAAGTAGTTTAAATAGAAACGGGTCAAATGAGTAAAATGTGTATGTGTTCTATGCTTCGTAATTGTGCATTTGTTTGTTAATCAAACAATTAATAAGTTTTTTTTTAAACAGTTGCTTTTAGGTCTAAGATATCTTCACTCCGCTAACGTACTACACCGAGACCTGAAGCCCGGAAATCTGTTGGTCAACGCGAACTGCGAGCTCAAAATATGTGATTTCGGTCTTGCAAGAACAAGCCAAGGTAGTGAACAATTTATGACCGAATATGTTGTCACACGTTGGTACCGAGCACCTGAGCTTCTCCTATGTTGTGACAACTACGGAACCTCAATCGATGTCTGGTCGGTCGGGTGCATATTTGCCGAAATCCTCGGCCGAAAACCGCTTTTCCCGGGAACCGAGTGCCTCAACCAGTTAAAACTAATAATCAACATTCTCGGCAGTCAAACCGACAATAATCTTGGATTTATCGATAACATGAAAGCTAGGAGGTTTATTAAAAGTCTCCCATTCACCCGAGGGATTAATCTTTCTTCGTTGTACCCGATGGCGGATCCTTTGGCACTAGATTTGCTAAAAAGGATGCTTGTTTTTGACCCGACAAAGCGGATAACGGTGACAGAGGCTTTACACCACCCGTATATGGCGGGTTTGTTTGACCCGAATAAAAACCCGCCCGCCAGTGTGCCGATAAATTTGGATCTTGATGAGAATATGAGTGAAGATGTTATTAGGGAGGAGATGTTGAAGGAAATGTTGCATTATCACCCTGAAGCTAATGCATATGCAATCGGGGTTCAAAGATAGCAAGCAATTTTTATGTTTCTTAAGTAGAAAAAGATGTCAATTTTGATGTTTACTAATAGCATATAAAATGCTTTTAGTTGTAATTTGGATTCAAATACTTCTGTTATTCTTGTAATTTGGATTCTAAAATCTTTATGAAGTAAGTTTTCTCCTTTAATAGACACTAAATATGTAATTTTTACTTTTTTTTTTTAGTTAAGTTTTGATAAACGCCTGTGATTTTTAGGTTCGAACTCGTTCTCTAATTTTTACCCTTTCAACTCCACTATCATCATATAAAAATTTATATAAATTTATGGTTTCTAATATTTTTTTTATTGGTGTTGCTTTGAATTTATGTGGTTAGCTTTCAATTTTAAATTCAGGTGTCTATCTTTAACATTTATTTACAAGTTATGTTAGTATAATATAATAAAATCATATAAGTTTTATATGACAAAGTTTTGATGATTATTATATGTACTTATTAGGTATGGATTGTTGGCTTCTTGCTCAACTACTATGAACCCAAACCCACATCAATTGTCGCTTTTATCAAGCATTTGAGTTTTACATTGACTATAAACTTTAAGGGTCAAAATGTTAGTGCTTATAAGAAGGTCGGTAGCAAAATAGTCGCTTTTAACCAAATAATCCTAACTCCTTTCATAGAATATCACGATTTTAGCATAAATAATTTTCAAAAACATAACACACACCTTTCAATTATTTGAAAAAATCTGTATAATTCTTAAAGGAAAAAAAGTTAACAGGTATTTTAATAGTTAATGATGATTTAACATCTATTTTATTATAAAATCGATAATTATGCTATATGATCGAATACATCGCTTATTTAACTATGTATATGTCTGAGATATTATTTTTCTAGATATGTATTGTCATTGTTCTTGGATATTTTGCTAGAAATACGATGCATCCAACTCATTTTACGTCAAAATTCCTTATATATGATTTTGAGATCAAATGTAATGAATTTCAGCCAATGATCTCTAGATCAAGTGGTGGAAGGCTTGCATTTCTGTTGAGAGATGCAAGTTCAACTCCCACTTGGTGCAGAGTGAGGTATTGGTGGACAATGATAGGAGACCCAGGGAAACCTGGGTTTGATCCTTGAGCCAAACGAGTTTTACTGGTAATTTCACCATCATGCCTACGGGCGGGCGGGTGGGTTACCGGTTTTCCCCGGAATTGGTGGTGGACTCAGGTTACTATCGGAGTACTCTGTTTGGTCCAGTGGGTGTCCCGAGAGTGCTTGAGATTGATTCTGTTGACCGTTAAAAAAAATGTAATGAATTTCAAATCTACAAGGATATGGAATCGTATCAAATCTATGAAAATTACACAGTCGGTATCTACTTTATTTATAATAAGTAGTGATAAATTAAAATTTTAGAATACACAAAATATAGTTGTGTTTTAGTGGTTTTAACCACTTGAGTTTAAAATCAAAAAGTTTAATGCTTTGAGTCCCTAACCGCTCATTTTATAACGTTTTGAGTCCCTGTGTTCTAATGGTTTTAAGTTAAACTTTTAACTAGTTGAGTCCAAAATCAAAAGTACAAGTGTTAAAAAAAATGGACTCAAAACGTTATAAAATAAGTGGTAAAGGACTCGGGGCATTAAAATTTTTTATTTTGAATTCAAGTGGATAAAAACACTAAAACACAACTCAAAAAGTAATTTTCTCTAAGGGGCTGTTTGGTAACATCTGAATGGTCAAGTGCTGAACCAGTAAGAGGTCTGAACCATTAAGTGCTGAACCAGTAAGAGGTCTGAACCATTAAGAGCTTGTATAATGCTTAACCATTCAGAGGCAAATGTCTGACCAATTCGGATTAGAGGTCTTAACCATTCAGACTTTGTATAAATCTTAACCATTCAGAGGCAAATGTCTTAACCATTCAGACATCTGCTCGTGAAACAAACAGTCTGAACCATTAAGTGCTGAACCAGTAAGAGGTCTGAACCATTAAGAGCCTCATTAAGAGGTAAACAAACAACCCCTAAATCTTAATACAGATGTTTTGACTTTTCTTTATAAGCTAGACTGATTATGTTATAGGACCACAACAATTCTACCAAGTCCTAACATAGCCTTTCTCTAGATACATTGAATAGACTAACATACCAAACGTGAGGCACGAATATTGGTTGCCTTGTCAGCCATGTGTTGAAGACAACATCGTTGGGGTTGCATAGTGAATCAACAGCATGATCAACACCCAAACGTTAATTATGAAACTAAGGCCGCGATTCGCGAAATGGGCTATATTTGCTGGTTAACATGTCGTATTAGAGCACACATACGACATGCATATTCACAAGTATACACACATGGGCGAAGCTTTTAAGGGGTGGCCGACCTCCCGAACTTTTCGCTCAGTATTGGAGAGTATGTAGTTTTCATATAGAAATTTTTGGGTATATACGTTATCGACCCCCAGGTTTTATATAAATTTTTAGGTTCGGTAACTTTTGCCCATCGGTTGGAAATATCAAAGCTTCGCCACTGTATACACAAACCTGTTTAAAAACAAATAATTCTTCAAAATCCATCTTCCTATAAGATACGGGTGCCATGTACAAAAGCATATAGGCCTGAAATCTAGAGTGTGCCAACTTTTGTCTTATTTTCTTTAGTACAAAATTGGGATTATTTGCATGTAAAATACGAAACATGGTTACGTTAATAGGTACTGAATTTTGTACCACCAAAAGTGCATAAGTGTGTATAACTTTAAAGTTTTAACCAAAGTTAATAAAAAGCCAAAGAGCAAGACCAAAAACTACTCTATTGAATCATCATCATCATCATCATCATCATCATACTCAGTAAATGCCATCAATAGCAAAGCTAAAGTATGGTCTGAGAAGGGTAAGATGTAGACAGCCTTAGCTCTACCCCGTAGGAATAGAGAGACTGCTTCCACTGAGACCCCGGCTCAATAGTAGTTTTATATCAAGCCTTGGACATAAGGCACATAACACTCAGCAATTGAGACAACTGCCGATTAGTGTATGTACCCCCTTGTCTTTCGGCTATAAACGCCACCACATAATGCATTGAACCTTCTTTTCTTACTTTTCTCCACATATGGAATAAACTCTAAGATAGTTAATTCTTCCAACTGCATAAACCAGTTAACACAAACCCAAATTCAACATTGACCATTCTTCCGCGACAGTTTTCTCTAAAGGTTTGTAAAGGAAGCAAAGGACATGTGTTTGATAAAATGGAAGAAGACATGTGGAAAAAGTAGGAAACGACGACAATGGAGCAAAGGGTTAAACAAAATAGAGAACAACTTGAAGGGTCAACTTTTGAAATGCAGAGGAAGGGCCAAATGTGAAAATATCACCGGCACCTGCCTTTAAATAGATTGTTAGTTTGGTAAAATCTCCTTGCCCTTCATTCCTCAAAGGGTTTACAATAAATAATACAGTGGATACTATAATTTTGGTAGCTCACTATAATTGTGCTATTTACAATAAATATAAATATCACAAAATCATTTCTATGAATATGACAATATACTAATACTCCCCCGCCGTCGAAACAGGAGGTTCCCGAATGTTGAGACTGGAACGAAAGTCATCAAAAAGAACTTTAGGTAAGCCTTTGGTGAAGATGTCCGCTATCTGATATCGCGAAGGAACATGCATAACTCGAATTTGATCTTTGGCGATTTTTTCACGAACAAAATGAATGTCCATTTCGATGTGCTTCGTTCATTGATGTTGTACGGGGTTTCCGGCCAAATAAATAGCACTCACATTATCACATTTGACCAAAGTAGCATGCTGTGGAGCATGTTGCAATTCGAGAAGAAGATTGCGGATCCAACAAACTTCAGAGACAACATTTGCAACTCCGCGATATTCGGCTTCCGCACTCGAGCGGGATAGAGTCGGCTGTCTCTTTGATGACCAAGATAAGAGGTTATCACCCATTTAAACACGGTATCCAGAGGTGGATCGACGTGTATTGGGGCACCTGCCCCAGTCGGCGTCTGTGTAGGCAACGAGGGAGGCAGGTGAGCATTTGTGAAGATGTAGCCCGAAATTCAAGGTACCTTTTATGTACCACAGGATTCGTTTCAAAGCATTCATGTGAGATGTCATTGGTGAATGCATATGTAAACAAATTTGTTTGACGGCGTAAGACGGGGCGTGTAAATGTTAAGTATTGAAGTGGCCCCGCAAGACTTCTATATTCTGTGATGTTATCTGTGATACCCCAGGAAAACGCACAACACGACTAGCTTCTCCGGCAACGGTGTGCTAAATTTCGGGACGAAATTTCTTTCAACTTGGGGGATGATGTGACAACTCATGTAATTTCCTGAACGTTTTGTTTCACTGTGTAATTGTATGAACGTTAAACGAATTGAATTTGGTGATTTATTTTATTTGAACGATTGTGTGCTTGGAAATGTGTAATGTGAATTATGCAAAACCGAAACCCGAAACTGAAATATGGGAATATGTTATTTTGTGAAACGAAGCGTTGTAATATACTGCTTTGCGATACGAAACGTTTTAGCGAGCTATTCTGCGAAATTTGCGAAACACAGGTCCCCTTATTGCGCCACATATAGACCCAACCCCAACCCAAGTCCCCTTATTTGAAACATTAGGCCCAAACCCATACTCTCTTGTTTCCTTATAGCCCACTAGCCCAACTCTCTTGGGTTTTAGTTATATGTAGGAGACTTTGGGAATAAGTAATCAAAAACAGAAACCCTAATCCCCCTTGTGATCGTCGACCAGAGGAAGACCCCCCCTGTGAAAATCTAGCCCTAGTTCACCTTCTTGATTCGCCTTTCACTTCCATGTAATCCCTTCTCTTGCTGTAAGGTTAGTATTCTTGATTTAATTGTGATTCTTGGTGTGATTTTGGTAGAAATATGGCTGTGATTTTTAGATAACATGCTAGGGTTTTGATGTTACATGATTTATTTCGGTTAAGTATGCGATTTGTTGAAGTAATTGATAGTTTGTATGCGTAAATGATCATTGGCTGCATTTTTGTGAAAAATCATGATGTGTTATGGCTAGGGTTTTGTGATTATTGGTATGGTTAGGGGGTAAAGGATGATTAACCTGCTGTTAGTAGTCATTAGGAAGGGTCGGGATTGTTTATACGCGTTTTGGTGTTGTTTAAATGTAAAAACTGCATGCTGATTAATGAAAACAACCAACTTCAGTTGGCTGTAAATGGACCGTTATAAATCGAAAAATTGATTTTCTGAAGTCTAAATTATATGTTTTCGAAAAACGAATCAAATGGCACTGGAATCATATTTTTTCGAGGTCGTTTGCTATTTTAAAGGTCCGTTTGTACAGCAGCAAAAGCTGCGTTTTTTCTGCAGAAAATGTGTGTTATGTTTTTCGTCATAACTTGAAACCTGGATCAGGGCCGTCTCCTAGAATGATAAAAAAAATTTGGGCCCCGGCCGAAACAAAAAAAATTGGTATAATACAAACTCATCAAATATATATCAAGAAACCACAATACGACATGCTAATCATAGGGTTTGAACTCATGACCATAAGATTATAACCCAAAACATTAACTAATTAATCATTATCATATAATCATCTTGTTAACAAGATCGAAGAGTCAATTAATTAATGAATTGATAGTTCAAAACAGTTTAGGAAATAAAAAATGCATGGGATTAACTGAAAATTGTTTAAGAAATAAAAATATAAAGGAAGGGTTTAGAACCCATGACGTTAGTTTTCAAATTTGAGTATCTTAACCATTAAACTAGCTTCATTTTTGTTACTGAAGTCATTTATTAAACATTTAAGATAACAATGCTTAATTAAAAATCTTGACCCTAAATTTTTGTTGGGCCTTATAAATCTTTTGGGCCTTGGCGTCTGCCCGGGCTGCCCAGCCCACAAAGCCGGGCCTGACCTGGATAGAGTTAGGTCACGAAATTTGTACTGTAGATGGCCACGGGTGTTATTGTAATTCTCCAAATAGAATTTTGTCAATCGGACTTACGATGAATTTTAAATGAATATTTCCGTGGACTGCAGTCAGAAAATGATGAATCTAATTGCAGCCCGGTAAATGATTTTTATAAAATAATTGGTAAAGAATTGGATCCCGATATTTTTACACATTAATATTTGGACTGTTTAAAACATTCTGTAAAAGTTTGGTAATTTTTGGAACAAGTTAACTATTTTATTAAAATACCCAAAAACAGCCCAGTTTTGGATGTTAAGCTGAAACAATATAAGTAGTGATTTGCGTGTCTAGATGTCGGTTATGTTATCTGATAATAATCCAACTTATTATATGTCAAAGAAAGTGTTATGTGAAATATCGTATGCTTGCTCGTGAGTAGTTATAGGTGGAATGTATATATGGGTGTGAACTGTTAAAATGCATGTTATGTGGTAGATGTGTATAGGAACTGCGTGCTTTATTTGAAATCACTAATAAACTAAATGGTAATCATATTTGGACGTGATTGACCAACTCTGAATGTTAGCTATTTTTAAGAGTCCAACCGAGCAACCAAAGTTGAGTTCACACTTTCGTCAAAGCATGGGATTCCCGGTGGTTTGGGAATGAGTTAAGTAACAACTATCCCCCTTAGGTGGGATGTAATCGGAATGGGTTAAGTAACAACTATCCCCCTTAGGTGGGATGTAATCGGAATGGGTTAAGTAACAACTATCCCCCTTAGGTGAGATGTAATTGGAATGGGTTAAACTGTCCCCCTTAGGTGGGATGTAATCTGCGTATTCTCCTTGGGTAGAATACGTACCTCGATCCTCCTTGGGTAGGACAACAACCTTAAACTTACTAGACAAAACTCTATCATGAAGTCCCTCATTTTATATCGACTTAATCGTCGGGCCATTGGCGAACGGGTCATTAGTTAAATAGCGCTATTAGGTCTGACAAGCCTCACACCGTGCCGCAGAGGACGGGAGTGGACTAATGTACTTGGGCACTGTCAATGATGATATACATTGACGCAGGGCACATAAACATGACTTAAGTCAGTAGTCAATATGGTAACGGGTCTAGTGGTTTACAACATGGGGAAGCCCCCACGGTATATGGTTTTGGGAACATGGAACTGGATAACTTTTGGTTTTCGAAACAAGTTAACAACTTATGGTTTTTGGAACAACATTAAAATAGACAACCAACTGTGAACTCGCCAACCTTTTTGTTAACACATTACCACATGTTTTGCAGGTCGTTAGGTTATTTGCTGGAGCTTGCATTGGAGAAGGAGTCGTTGTGGGACATGAACCGTTGTTGTTCATGATAACCTTTTGAAACGTTAAACTTATATTTTGGTTTTTGAACTTATGCTTCCGCTGACTTTTAAATTTGGTTTTGGACTTTGGTTTGGTGAACTTTTAAATTGGTTTGCTATGGTTTTACTTTACGTTAATTACTTGTTTATTATGATTGGTGGTATGATCCTGGTTAGTCACACGCCTCGCGGTAATACTCTGCTTGTGGATTTTTGATGGTGTGACAGATTGGTATCAGAGCCATTAGTTATAGTGAACTTGGTTTTAAAAAGGGAAAAATCTTTTTGACAAAAACCAGACTATAACCTGTTCAGTGCTCAACGATCCACAACGACACTTCGCTCCACGTGCAAGGCTCAACACTTTAGGTGGTATGATTTATGTTATATTGCCTACTTGCTAGTTTACTTCTGCATGATGTGTTGCTCATGGTATGCTTAGTTAGAGTAGTAGCATGTTGTCTATTAGCCCGAATGTGCTCTTTATGACACCCAACTATTTACATGGAATTTGACGTGTGGTGATCAAATTCTTTTCCTGTTTTCTCCTCACCCCACTACGACAACTGTTTTATGCGTTCTATCTATTCATACGATTGTGTCACACCCGGAAATATCAGAGCTTTGGCGTGACTGGACTGGTATCTTCATTGCACAGCGGAAGCAAATAAGCTAAGACTTCTAGAAAACAAACGCCTACTAAGTACTCGAATCTCCAATGGTTCTCCTATCCCAACCGTGCCATAATTTGAGAAAGTAACCTGAGAAAGAAACATGCGAAAAATCAACATAAAGTTGAGTGAGTTCATGGTTTGTTTGTAAAATATTTGAAATGAATCTTTTTGAATAACCGGTTTTTGAAATATAGTTGAGAAAACGAATTTAAAATCATTTTCTTTGGCATGTTATATGGAAACTTTGTATTCGTATAACTTCGTATTTGTAACGCATTATGTTTGTAAAACCATGTATTTGTAAACTCTTGTATTTGTAAAATTTGTGTAACCGTCAATGCCCACCCTGACATTGACAACATGCATGCTTAATTCTATGCGTTGTATTCGTATAAAACATGGTATGTAAGTGTAAGTTTGTAGATTATAACACGTAATTTTGTATGTTGTAAATTCAAGGAAACCGGAGATCGCTAATGGTTTGCAAGGCCATTAACATATGTGACGACATAGGAAGCATCCAAACCATATGCATTTTACTTGTCGATTCATGACTAGAGACACAAAAGCACTCTTGGTAAAAATGTGGCCAAGAGTGTGGCTGCCTGAAAGCCATTAGATCTAACATTTTGTTCCGCAGTCTAGGTATATAGTTGATTAATGGTGCTTAAGTCTCACCCTATTCGTGACATGATCTATTGTATCATTCCTCAGTTTAACATACCCCTTTGTACTTGTATTTTCCTGTAGTTTAGAAAACTAGAATACGTGTGTATGCACATTTTGAAAAATACGCTTGTCTGAAAAACTGATATAACTGACATAAATCTTTTGTAAACCATTTGTGCTTATCGTAATTCACAAATCATTTGTACTAGTCAAAATTTGTTTAAAAGCATGGTTTAGAAATGTATAACGTAAGTTCATCGAAAGCCTTGTATGCTTTTGCAAAACGTGCATGTCTTTCCACCTCGAAAACATTTAGAAAAATGTAAAACCGTAAAAAGGTGGGGTTATGAACTCACCCGGATTTCCATGTGCAAAGCTAGCTAAATACGACTCCGTGATGTCGTTTCCAAAACGTGACTCGCTAGAGTGCACTTTACAATATTCCTAACACGGAATATCTTATAAGTTTCCAAATAAAAACGATAACTAAACTACGTGTCACCGAGCTCTACCGAATCGTTGACCGAACGATTCGACGGTAAGTTATTAACTTAATGAAAACGAGTAAGCTATACTTATTTAGTTCGTTTATTTTCGGTAATTAATAAGTCTTGGAAGACTTAGTTCTCGAGAGATTATTAAAACATATAAATATTTATATAAAGTTATATAAATATAGCGATAAAATCGCTTCGTCGTCCCGAGAAGTCGTATGTGTATGTAAGAATATTCGTATGAAAGTAATATATAACAAGCTCGAATTATATATTGCGTCTTGTGTATATTTGTCAAAATATAACTATAAGCCGTTTCGGCGTTTGAAATAAATATAAAAAGTTATATTTGTTTTATAAAATTATCATCGAGTTGTTGGATGTTTGAAATAAATAGATAAACTATATCTATTTTTATAAAAAGAATTCGTGTTGTACGATATTTGAAATAAATATATAAACTATATTTATTTTATAAGACGAAATCGTGTTGTTTGATATTCGAAATAAATATATAAACTATATTTATTTTATAAAACGAATTCGTGATGTTTGGTATTTAAAATAAATATATGAACTATATGTATTTTTATAAAAGAAATCAAAGTTATTTGATGTTCGAAATAAATATATAATCTATATTTATTTTTATAAAAGAATTGTCGAAGTTTAGAATAAATATAATAACTATATTTATTGTCATAGATAATATCCGAATCGTCGTTTTCGTATGTTATAAAATGTCGTTGAAGTAATATATACATTTATATTGGTTTTCATAAAAGTCGCTTGGTATCGATAGTTGTCTCCTTTCAATAAAACACGTTTTGTTTTTACGGATTTTCTCGAAAAACGGGCAGAGTTTCCTCTGTTTTTGGACGCCCCGACAACACAAGTTGTCATTATATATGCAAAATTCAATCATCAATATAAATAATTTTCGTAAAAACGATAAATTATAAACTAGACACTAATCTGTTCGTTTGAGCTCGATTTCACGTATTTAACCAAAACTATATAAAATAACGAAATTATTTATCGCGCCAATAGACTTTACCAAAATCTCGTGTCGAAACGCTAAATGGGTCAACTGAGTTGACCGGGTCAACTGAGTTGACCAAGTTTGACTTGCTGAGTTGACCGAGTATACTCGCTGAGTTGACCGAGTCAACCCGAACCGCTTCTGAAACTGAAAAATCTGACCGAACCAGACCCGCCGAAACTGCCGTTGATCGCTTTGACCGAGCCCGAACCCAAACTGAGAGCGGCACCAGATCTGAACGTTTTGACCGCTTGTGACTTGAAGCTTTGAACCAAAACTCAACCTTGCTGAATCGAAATCCGAACATGAAATCAGCCGCGACCCAAAATTTCTGTTAACCAGCCGTTGATTTCTACTGACCAAAAACCCAAAATTCGAAATATGACCCGCTACTTGAACCCGCTGACCAGTTGACCCGAACACTAAATCTGAGATAAAACTGATGACCACCGTTCCACAGCCGTCGGGTCATCGGAAAAACGGAACCACCACTACGCCGTAGTGCCGCCGTCAGCACATCACTGTCAAAAACCATCACCATCTTTAACATCAGCTTGTCAGAGGATTTAGGTCCGCCGCCGCTTGAGTTGCCACCCGACACCACCCCCTCGCCGCCGCTGTTGTGGTGTCGTCATCATCATCAATACCACGTCGACGTCGCCATCTTCATCAAATCGTCGCCACCATCAGTATCGGAACACAGTCGAAGGTGCGACGCTAGAAAACGGGGCTCCGGTAGCCGGAGTTTAACGAGAGAGAGAAGGGAGTCGGTGTGCGTGTGAGGGTGGCTGTGTCATCGTCGGACCACCCTGAACGGTGGCTGACCTTCATCTGCTTGTCGATGCTCCGCCGGCTGTCGGATTACATTAATCAGAAAAAAGGGGAAGAGACAGAGGGTGTTGTGTGTGTTTGGTTATGTGTTTTGAGGGATGGTTAGGATTGTGATTTTTATGTGTGTAAGTAAAGGAATAGATGCAGAGAAAACAAAGGTGGAAGGGAAAACTCATGGTCGGCTGATGAAAGTGAAAAGGGATTTAGGGTTTCCACTCTTTTATAGCTAGGTTTCTTTAATGGGCTTGGGCCCAAGGCCCACAAGTCTAATATCGTGTTTCAAGTGGCCCGAAATCTCTTACGAGACCAGTTTTCAACACCCGTTTTTCTAAAAATTGTAGTATGTTATTGTTATAAAATCAAAAGACGTAAATTAGTGTCGGTAATCGCGTTTGCGCGTTCGTTCATCAATCACAGTCAAAGTCGCATTTTTTGATCGTTATGCGCTTGTGATGTTTTGAAAGTACGGAAAATTCAAAAAACTAAATTTATAAGTTTAAAATACTCGTAAAAATTTCGTATTTGTCGGCGTTGTCAGTTTTACGTACGGTTTCAGTTCGTTCTCGTTTACTATTCAGCAGATTCCACGCAAATCGTTATACGCGTACTGTAAAGTCGGATAGACGTTCCTAGGCATACCAAAGGCCTAATTAAGTTAATTTGCGTCGTAAACACTATTTATTATCGTTTTAAACATCTGTTAATCGCGTAATTAGAGCCGTAAATCACCGGTTGTCACATTCTCCCCCTGTTAATAAAATTTTGTCCTCGAAATTTAGACTATGTTAACTCCTTAGAGTTATGTTATGCGTAGGTAAATACGAATATTACCAAAGTGAATGAACATGAAATCGAATCAAGATTTATTCGAATTATGTGAATTCATGGACGTACTACAAAAATAAGAACCCAACGGTTAAAAGAAATGTGTTTCAGAATTTGATGTCAAGGGAGAATAAGACGTAATGATACAGTCACCAACGTGACTAAGTTAACAGGGATCCAACAAAAAAACAGGAATTTCGACCAACCGAATTCCAAATGAACGTTCACAATATGTAAATGAGTTCTAGAAACAATAACATCCACTAGATGAACTTAGAATCAACAAGCTCAAATGAAATAGTTTTGCATGAAACGCTCGATCATGATTAGCCCAAGCTACGAGTTTATACCGACACCACAAGGTGTCTTAGTGATTGAAATAATTCAATAGTAGCGGTGATCAAACAAGTTCACCGTGTTTGAAATCAACTGAAAGGCTCAACGACGTGAATGTGGATGTTTGTTCCAAACAAACATCTTAGGATTTCAAATTGAAAATGGAACATCAAAGAAATATTGTTCTCGATTGAAGATGAAAAAGCAATGAATATCGCAAAGCATTCGGTCGATGACGAAAGAACCGTTAGTAGGTACACCAGAATATAAAATGAATTTGTGTACCATTGTCTTAACACACGATTGTGTTAAGACTGCTGTAATATGATAAATCAAAGCGGATTTAAAGCAAATCAATAAATAACTAATTAAATCCGTGCATGAGATGTGTAAATGAGATTAGCGCAAGCTTCAAATTAGTGAAAACACCACCACAAGGTGTCGAAATCGACAAACGATTCAAAGGAGTCGAAGACCAAACATGTCTACTAAGACTCAGAACAAATGAAATGCTTGTTAAAAATTGATTTGAATATGATGGTCCCAATACATCATATGATGTTTTGAATTGAATATGTGTAGTTTGACAAGTTCAAACAATTGAACTTGGTTTAGGCGCAAGCCGACAATAAATACATGTATTGACAAGAAACTTTTCGGCATGGTTACAACGAAAAACCATGTACGTATCTTGAAAAGAAAGAGGAGTTTCAAGAAATGCGTTGACTCGATAGCAAGAAGTCAACATTCACAATAATGCAGGTCACCCTGATCACGAAGTAATAATTAAATATAGCGAAATAATAATTGAATTTTTTGATGAAAATGATCATTCAAAGTGAAACCACATGCGTAACAAACGATGTATGTGTAACATATGAATTTTTCAAGAAATGAAGCAAATGAGTGTTCGCTATAATGAAAGAAATTATCGTGATACAACGACCATTAAGAGGAGTAGAGATGTGAAATTCTACTCACTAGATGCAAAGTCAGAATTTCAATAAAAGAAATTTAAGGACTTTACCTGGGGTTTCATGTGATGACCGGTTGTTTGGTGACATTACCATTGAATGTCGAACATAGCGTATTCGTCGTTAACAAGATAGGGGGAATGTGGAGACATGCGTCTTCTCCTTGGCGTGATTTGTGTTGTTGCAGGATCGTGTGACCAACTGTCGCATTCTGATCGGTAGTTCTCCTGCTGACAGAATTAGTATTGTCGCTGGTCGTGTCTTCTCAAAGACCTTGCCTTGAAAGTTGTATGTGACGTACTTCAACCTCCATTCATGTATAGGTTACGTTTCTTGTAACTTTGCACGTCGGTACTTCGCTTTGCGTAGGTTACCTGCTCGGTTAGCTAAAATAGCATAGACGACATAATAATGGCGTTTGCCTGAGTTAGTAGACATGGTTCCTACGTGTTGACCTTTAATGAACTTTGACATAAGTTTCCAAAGTTCCTAATGCATGTTTCACTTAACTCTCAAAGTTTTGTGTTCTATGTGTAATTGTTTTTGTGTACCGTGTATAAAACATCACTTTAGCGTATGTTTGAAAACAAATTTTGACTCATTGTTTTTCGGCATCGGTTGGAGACCATATTCGAGTCTTAGGCGTTTGGTATGTATTAAAAGTCTTAATGACCTACGTCCCCAGAAGAAAGTGAGGTTAAAGCCTAGGTATCTCTACGGAAACCTAATTCGCTGAAATCTATAGCTCTGATACCAATCTGTCACACCCCGAAATATCAGAGCTTTGGCGTAACTGGACTGGTATCTTCATTGCACAGCGGAAACAAATAAGCTAAGACTTCTAGAAAACAAACGCCTACTAAGTACTCGAATCTCCAATGGTTCTCCTATCCCAACCGAGCCATAATTTGAGAAAGTAACCTGAGAAAGAAACATGCGAAAAATCAACATAAAGTTGAGTGAGTTCATGGTTTGTTTGTAAAAGATTTGAAATAAATCTTTTTTGAATAACCGGTTTTTGAAATATTGTTGAGAAAACGAATTTAAAATCATTTTCTTTGGCATGTTATATGGAAATTTTGTATCCGTATAACTTCGTATTTGTAACGCATTATGTTCGTAAAACCATGTATTTGTAAATTCTTGTATTTGTAAAATTTGTGTAACTGTCAATGCCCACCCTGACATTGACAACATGCATGCTTAATTCTATGCGTTGTATTCGTATAAAACATGGTATGTAAGTGTAAGTTTGTAGATTGTAACACGTAATTTTGTATGTTGTAAATTCAAGGAAATCGGATATCGCTAATGGTTTGCAAGGCCATTACCATATGTGACGACATAGGAAGCATCCAAACCATAGGCATTTTACTTGTCGATTCACGACTAGAGACAAAAAGCACTCTTGGTAAAAATGTGGCCAAGAGTGTGGCTGCCTGAAACCCATTAGATCTAACCTTTTGTTCCGCGGTCTAGGTATATAGTTGATTAATGGTGCTTAAGTCTCACCCTATTCGTGACACGATCTATTGTATCATTCCTTAGTTTAACATACCCCTTTGTACTTGTATTTTCCTGTAGTTTGGAAAACTAGAATACGTGTGTATGCACATTTTGAAAAATACGCTTGTTTGAAAAACTGGTATAATTGACATAAATCTTTTGTAAACCATTTGTGCTTATCATAATTCACAAATCATTTGTACTAGTCAAAACTTGTTTAAAAGCATGGTTTAGAAATGTATAACGTAAGTTCATCAAAAGCCTTGTATGCTTTTGCAAAACGTGCATGTCTTTCCACCCCGAAAACATTTAGAAAAATGTAAAATCGTAAAAAGGTGGGGTTATGAACTCACCTGGATTTCCATGTTCAAAGCTAGCTAAATACGACTCCGTGATGTCGTTTCCAAGACGTGACTCGCTAGCATGCATTTTACAATATTCCTAACACGGAATATCTTATAAGTTCCTAAATAAAAGCGATAACTAAATTACGTGTCACCGAGCTCTACCGAATCGTTGACTGAACGATTCGAAGGTAAGTTATTAACTTAATGAAAACGAGTAAGCTATACTTATTTAGTTCGTTTATTTTCGGTAATTAATAAGTCTTGGAAGACTTAGTTCTCGAGAGATTATTAAAATATATTAATATTTGTATAAAAATATATAAATATAGCGATAAGATCGCTTCGTCGTCCCGAGAAGTCTTATGTGTATCCAAGAATATTCGTATGAAAGTAATATATATCAAGCTCGAATTATATATTGCGTCTTGTATATATTTGTCAAAATATAATTATAAGCCGTTTCGTCGTTTGAAATAAATATAAAAAGTTATATTTATTTTATAAAATTATCATCGAGTTGTTGGATGTTTGAAATAAATAGATAAACTATATCTATTTTTATAAAAAGAATTCGTGTTGTACGATATTTGAAATAAATATATAAACTATATTTATTTTATAAGACGAAATCGTGTTGTTTGATATTCGAAATAAATATATAAACTATGATTATTTTATAAAACGAATTCGTGATGTTTGGTATTTGAAATATATATACGAACTATATGTATTTTTATAAAAGAAATCAAAGTTATTTGATGTTCAAAATAAATATATAATCTATATTTATTTTTATAAAAGAATTGTCGAAGTTTAGAAGAAATATAATAACTATATTTATTGTCATAAATAGTATCCGAATCGTCGTTTTCGTATGTTATAAAATGTCGTTGAAGTAATACACACATTTATATTGGTTTTCATAAAAGTCGCTTGGTATCGATAGTTGTCCCCTTTCAATAAAACACGTTTTGTTTTTACGGATTTTTTTTGAAATAATTTTCGTAAAAACGATAAATTATAAACTAGACACTAATCTGTTCGTTTGAGCTCGATTTCACGTATTTAACCAAAACTATATAAAATAACGAAATTATTTATCGCGCCAATAGACTTTACCAAAATCTTGTCGAAACGCTAAATGGGTCAACTGAGTTGACCGGGTCAACTGAGTTGACCAGGTTTGACTTGCTGAGTTGACCGAGTCAACTCGCTGAGTTGACCGGGTCAACCCGAACTGCTTCTGAAACTGAAAAATCTGACCGAACCGGACCCGCCGAAACTACCGTTGATCGCTTTGACCGAGCCCGAACCCAAACCGAGAGCGGCACCAGATCTGACCGTTTTGACCGCTTGTGACCCGAATCTTTGAACCAAAACTCAACCTTGCTGAACCGAAACCCGAACATGAAATCAGCCTCGACCCGAAATTTCTGTTGACCAGCCGTTGACTTCTGCTGACCGAAAACCCAAAATTCAAAATATGACCCGCTACTTGAACCCGCTGACCAGTTGACCCGAACACTAAATCTGAGATAAAACTGATGACCACCGTTCCACAGCCGTCGGGTCATCGGAAAAACAGAACCACCACTACGCCGTAGTGCCTCCGTCAGCACATCACTGTCGAAAACCATCACCATCTTTAACATTAGCTTGTCAGAGGATTTAGGTCCGCCGCCGCTTGAGCCGCCACCTGATGTGTGCAAAATGCAACATATAAATTTCATCAATTGTGGCATAAAACTAACCCTTTTTTAGTACTAATGTTGGAAAAGTGTGCTTTTGTCTTCCTTTTGTATTTTCAGGAATAAATGAGCTCAAATTAACAAAAGAAGCAAAAAGACATCAAAATCTAACATAAATACAAGAAAAGGAACAAGATGTGACATGCCCGACCCCACGACAGCATCTTCCCAAGCAAAACAAGACAACAGAAGACTGAACACGCCCCGTGCTCAGCCAGCACGGGGGCGTGCCCAAGTGTCAGCAGAAAAGACAAAGTGGTAGAAGCTTCTATTGCCCACCACGGGGTCGTGCTCAGCAGACACGGGGCCGTGGTCAACTATAAGATTCGCACAATCCAGCAAATCTTCATAGTACAAATATTCTTCTGCACCACGGGGCCGTGCTCAGCGGACACGGGGGCGTGGTCAACTAATAAGACAAGCTGCAATAAATAAAGAAAGAGAAGGATGTGGACACGGGGCCGTGCCCGAGCTTCTGTTCAGCCTATAAATAGAAGTGCTTGGCTCAAGCTCAAACCATCCCTTGGCACACCACCTCTCTCACACTTCACACTTCACCTACCACCCACCACCACCATAACACCATCATCCACCACCATCATCCATTGTCCATCGTAGAGTGTGTGAGTCGTCTCGAGATCCAAGATTGATCGTAAGAGTTCTTGAAAATCAAGGCCATGTTTGCCTAAGTCTCTTACATCACTTGGTGAAGACAAAGTGTCTAGTGTAATACTTTTTATTTTTAATCTTTTCGCACTTTTTACTTGGTTTTGTATTAATGACTTTAATAACTAGTTGCTTATGTTGAAGGTGATCTTTCCTTATCGTTTGTCCGTGGTGTCTTGGCATTATTTTACTGTCTATATAAAATAAAAGATTTTCACCATTCATATCTCCACGGTCTATATGGAGGTATGTTGGCTACCTGGTCGGGCGTTAAGGGAACGGTTTGGTAAAGGTCTTGCCATTGTTCAACGTTTAGAGGTCCTGCAATGGACCTGGGTCAAATTTAGTAGGACCTCCTTCAATACTTAACGGTATTGGATGGCGGGGGTCCAAACTCTTTGATCCCCTCATAAGTTAACTACTATTAATACTATAACCCGGCTATTTAGGACTGTATCCCTGCTGACTCAGACTACTTAGTCGAGGGTAACGTCACCTCCAAAAGAGGGGCCTACCATAATTTGCATTAATAACTTAATTAATTATCTTCCAATAATCCACCCTTTTAGGATTGTATCCTTGCTGACTCAAACTACTGGGGTGAGGGTAACGTCACCTTCAAAAGAGGGGCCTACTACAATAACTAAGATAATCTCTTAAAATAGTGCAAAAGTGCGGAAATAATCAAAGGTTACACTAGATACGAGTCGGAACCAAGTGATTTATCTTGTCTATCTGTTTTTATTTTTATTTTTATTTTTCAGCATTTTAGGTAGTTTTTATTTTTCTTAGCTTAAAACATTTTTTCTAAACTTTTTGATTTGATTAGACGTTGAGGATAAACCGGTACTAAAAGCTCTTGTGTCCTTGGACGACCTCGGTATCTTACCAACACTATACTACGCTCACGATGGGTGCACTTGCCCATATGTGTGTCTAGTGTTAGTAAATATCGTGTTTTATAAATTTAAAACTTGACTAAAAAAGTGTTAAAGGGGCTTAAAATATACACCTAATATCTATAACACTCCACACGCATCAAGTTTTTGGCGCCGTTGCCGGGGACACAAGGATTTTAAGAAAGCTTAAAATCGACGGCCTAATCAGTTTTTTAAAACCTTTTTAAAACGCGGGCACATTTTTTTCTGCATTTTAGTTTAGTTTTTCATTTACAGTAACTTGTACACGGGGCCGTGTTCACTGAACACGGGGCCATACTGCACATTTTCATAAAAACACCCAGTAACAGAAACTTGAACACGGGCCGTGCTCACTGAACACGCCCCGTGCTCAACGAAATCAGTAAATTTAATTAAAACGCCCAGATACAGATTCTGTACACGGGGCCGTGTCCACTGAACACGGGGCCGTGTCCAGCCTCTGTTTCCGTTTTTATTTTTGTTTTCTGATCTCGAGACTTAGTTGTGGTCTGCTGAGTGATTCTTATGGATCAATACTCAGGAGGTTACAACTACACCTATGAGGAGGATGATTATAGGGGTAATTATTGCACTAATTGTCGTAACTCACACTCGGTTCAAAATAGTCACTCATATCAACCATCCAATTCATACACCTACTATGAGGAACCCAGGTACGAGCCATCAACTTCATACACATCATATGAAGACCAAAGGTATGAACCTCCTCCCTCATACTCATATTTTGATGAACCAAGGTATGAGCCTTCATACTCGTACTTTGAGGAACCAAGATATGAGCCACCACCTTCGTATGCTTATTATGAGGAGCCATGGCGTGAACAACCCACCTCATATGAGTATTATGAAGAACAAAATTACGACCCTTATCCATCATATACTTACAATGAAGAACAATGGTGTGAACCATCTACTTCATATGGGTATTATGAGGAACAAAGGATCGAACAACCGGATTCAAGCTTTGAAAATCCCGATTCTTTTTCTATAACCGAAGTAACCGATAGGATATTAGAACACATTAGAGTTATCGATCGCTGTATAAAAGAATCTCGCGCAAGGGAAGAGGAGTCCCGCGCAAGAGAAGAATTAAAAAAGGAAGAGATAACTGAAAGTGTAAAAATGGAAGAACAAATAAGTGAAAAACCGACACATGAGTTAAACAATGAAAAAGGTGAGTCCGACAACGTTAAAATTCAAGAAGAGTCTAATTTCGAAGAAATTAATCTCTTGTCACCTTCTTTTGAAAATCATTGTTTAGTACCCACTCATGCTAAGTTTTTAAAAGAGTTAAATACTAACACTAAAATTGACGAAACGGTAAGTGTTAAGTTAACTAATGATCAAACCTCACTAATAAAAGAAGACCCATTTGAAATTAACATTACACCGGTTCCATGTTTCTTTCAAAATTCATTTATTAGTAATGTCACAATCGGTAAAGATCTTTGTGTTAACATAATGCCTAACTACATTTTCGAAAAATTAAGTATTAGTGATTTTTCTCCACTTCAAATACCCATTTTTCTATCCAATCGGAAAGTAATAAAATCAATCGGTGTAGTCGAGGATGTATTGGTTCAAACAAATCAAATGGTAATCCCGACCGACTTTGTCATCCTCGATGACGCTCCTCTAGTGTTGGGACGACCATTTGTAAAAACTCACGAAGCTTTGAAAAACCGGAAGTTCAACAATCTATCTCTTCAATTAGGGGCATTTAAAAGAAGTGACGATCTCGAACGGTCAATGAAATATCCTTTCGGCAATAATGACCCCCTAATTGAAGATGAAGATGAACCACCCGATACAAGTGAATAGATTGACCACTTTGTTGAAGAAGAGGTCGCCATAGAACAAACTTTTAAAGTTCTTGATCGAAATGAGCAACCAAATAAGGAGTCTCCTAAAGACCCACCACTTGAGCTCAAAGAACTTCCAAAAGGTTTGGAATATGCTTTTCTAGACAAAGATGGTAATTTACCTGTAATTATTTCGTCTAAATTAGATAGCTTAGAAAAAGAAAAATTAATTAGTCTTTTGAAAAAACATAAAAATGCAATAGCTTGGAAACTTGTAGACATAAAAGGAATTAGTCCTTCCATGTGCACACACAAGATTTTAATGAATGATGACTACAAATCGGTAATACAACCACAACGCCGAGTAAATCCAAATGTGCAAGAAGTGGTTAAAAACGAAGTCATCAAATTACTTGACGCCGGACTTATCTATCCTATCTCCGGTAGTCCTTGGGTGAGTCCCGTTCAAGTAGTTCCAAAGAAAGGAGGTATGACGGTGATAACTAACGAAAAGAATGAATTAATACCAACGAGAACCGTCACAGGATGGAGAGTATGTATAGATTATAGACGATTAAATGAAGCAACAAGAAAAGATCACTTTCCTTTACCCTTCATTGATCAAATGTTAGAAAGATTATCCGGTCATAAATTTTATTGTTTCTTGGATGGTTTTTCAGGTTACTTTCAAATCCCGATAGCACCCGAAGACCAAGAAAAGACAACTTTCACATGTCCCTATGGAACTTTTGCTTATCGACGCATGCAGTTTGGTCTATGTAATGCCCCCGCAACATTCCAACGTTGCATGGTAGCCATCTTCCATGACATGATAGAAAAGACAATGGAAGTCTTCATGGACGACTTTTCTATCTTTGGGGATTCATACGACCAATGCCTCGATAACCTTAAACGAATGCTATCCCGATGTGAGGAAACTAACCTCGCCCTTAATTGGGAAAAATGCCATTTCATGGTAACGGAGGGAATAGTACTCGGTCACAAGATCTCAAGCGAAGGAATGGAGGTGGATCGAGCCAATATAGATACCATTTCTAGATTACCACCTCCATCCTCCGTAAGAGCTATCAGAAGTTTCCTAGGGCATGCCGGATTTTATAGGCGGTTTATCAAAGACTTTTCTAAAATCTCAAGGCCTCTAACAAAATTACTTGAAAAAGATGCTCCTTTCATCCTTGACAAGGATTGCAATCAAGCATTTCTAATCTTAAAGGAAATGTTAGTCAATGCACCTATCATGATAGCGCCTGATTGGAAATTTCCTTTCGAAATCATGTGTGATGCTAGTGACTTTGCAGTTGGAGCTGTCTTGGGACAAAGAAAAGAAAAGCATTTTCACCCAATTTATTATGCTAGTAAAACACTAAATGATGCACAAGAGAATTACACAACAACTGAAAAAGAATTACTAGCTGTGGTATTTGCTTTTGATAAATTTCGTTCTTATCTTGTTCTTTCTAAAACTATAGTCTATACAGATCATGCTGCCATTCGATATCTCTTCAAAAAGCAGGACGCAAAACCACGTTTGATTCGGTGGATTCTACTCCTCCAAGAATTTGACATTGAAATCAAAGACAAAAGAGGAGCAGAAAACACCGCTGCAGATCACCTTTCACGCTTAGAAGACCCAGCTTTGGAGGCAACCAGGGACGAGCAAATCAACGAAAAATTTTCAACTGAGTTCCTGGAAATGGTGGAATATAAGGAAGAACCATGGTACGCCGACTATGCTAACTACCTAGCTAGCGGTATAGTCGCAAAAGGTTGGCCACATCATCAAAGAAAAAAAATTCTTTGCCAATGTGAAACACTATTTTTGGGAAGATCCATATCTTTTCAAAATGTGTGCAGACCAACTCGTCCGACGATGCCTACATGGTAGCGAAGCACGAAGAATTCTCCGCCATTATTATGAAGGTCCGTACGGAGGGCATCATGGTGCCGCTAGTACCGCACGAAAGGTATTTGATTCAGGATTTTATTGGCCAACCATTTACAAAGACGCCAAAAGTCTTGTCAAGACATGTGATGCTTGGCAAAGAACATGTAATATTTCTTCAAAAAACGAAATGCCACAAAACGGCATTCTTGTTTGTGAAATTTTTGATGTGTGGGGACTCGACTTTATGGGACCTTTCCCACCATCGAAAGGAAACAAATATATACTTGTGGCAGTAGACTACTTGTCTAAATGGGCCGAGGCCGAGGCACTTCCAACAAATGATGGAAGAGTCGTGGTGGTCAGGACCTTTTTCCATCACCCATATTTTCCCACACGGTGCAGTAGAAATTAAATCTCGAAATGGGCCTCCATTTAAAGTCAATGGCCAACGGCTAAAACTCTATCAAGGATTCATTGAGGATAAAGAGGAGGAGATCTCGTTTCAAACAGTGGAAGAATGAAACCAACATCATACCTGGTAAGTTACGAATGATTGGGATGGCATCTTAATCGGTAAGTTTTCTAACCTAAGTTTTTGGGAAATAAGGGCACTCACACGAGCACTAAAAAAAAAATTTCAAAAACCTTTGCTCGGCACGAGGCCGTGTCCGCTGGACACGGGGTCGTGTTCGCACTGCAGACGGGATAAAACCCCTTTTTCAAAACAGTTACAACATTACACACGTCCCGTTTCCCCGAAAAAGCTCTGGTTCCAGGCGATTTTTCACAGATTTTCGACGTCTCCTATCACTCTAACAACATCAAGGTATGATTCTATCACTTCTAGTAGTTAGATTAGTTACTTGCATGTAGTTAAAACACCAAAAATTTGGGGAAAAATCTAGGGTTCTTGAAGTTCATCCGGATCGAACCTCAAATTTTTGTTTAGATCTGTTTGCATTTAGTTAGATTAGTGTTATGGGAAGTAAATACACTTGTATTGTTCATAGATTCGTCTGATTTCGCACAAAAACCCCAAAACCCTTGTTCTTGAACCGAAAAAGATAAAATTGAATGGGTAAACGGGATATTTTGGAAAAAACGGCACTTAGGGTTTCATTTTAGGGGGAAACCGCACCTATTGGACCAAAAATTTTCAAGTTTTCAAAACCCGGACGAAAAATGGAATTTTTGAGTAACAGACGCCTGGACACGGGGCCGTGTCCGCTGAACACGGGGTCGTGTCCAGCTCACTGTTTGCAGTTTTGTCCGAAAATACTTCTGTTTCGTGCTAACTTTTGGTGTATTCTTTCAGGTGGCTAGGAAGTTCACAAGATTTAACGCCAATGAGCTCGATGCTAGGGCTAGATTCGAGATACTTCAAACAAGGCCGGAGGAATACCCGAGGCAAGCATGCACAGAACTGTTAACTATAGTGAATCAAATCGACCCTTTCAACAACATTGTCACGGGACCACTCAGAGTCGCTTTAACAACTCGACTCCGTTCCGTCCACGAATGCACTTTGGAATTCTATAGCACCTTCACATTCAACTCGAGGTGCGACTCGTTCGACAATGATGGGGTAGCATTCCGATGTGGCGGAACGAGGTATTCGATCTCTATGGCACAATTTGGATCGATTGTCGGGTTGTATGCGGAAGAGGATGCGAGAAACGAGGAAAATACCGGAGGGATGCGAGAGATAGGTGAGAACGAACGCCAAGCCATTTGGGCTCAGATTGGTGAAGGGTACTACAATCCGAGCAGCACTAAGAGTACGAAGCTGAGGGATCCGCTATACAGATACATCCATAGGCTCCTCGGCTACTCTCTTAGCCAAAGGCATGATAGTAGTGGCGTCATTGGGTTAAGAGATTTGGTTGTCCTCCACTGTATCCACACCCGCAGGCCGCTTGATGTTCCGTTCCTCATGCTCCGAAACATGCATCATAACCGCCTTGCAAGTGCACCGACTCCTATCTTCTTTGGGGGATGGGTGTACCGTCTCTTCAGACATTTCGCCCACATACCTAGGTCATTTGAGAGGAGCCCATGGTTGGGTATGGTGGATATACACATATGCCGCTCAATGAACCTAATTTATGAGGCGGAAGACGGGACGGTGAGCTTTCAAAGGATGCAAGGTCATGCATGGAACCCTCAAGAAGCACTTGTCCTCCACGCTCCGCAACATCATCAGTACCAATACCAACCCCATGGTGATCCGGGCCAATCCTCCTCCTCGGGAGGCGGTTTTCCTAACTTTCAAAGTTTGCATGATTTGTTGCCGGAAAACCTTATGTGCACCAGGAACACCTACAACATGGCGAGCAACATGTACCACCGGGTTGGAGCTATCGAGAGGAACATATCCGATATCCAAGATGATATTGGATATATTCGGGACCACATTGCGGGCCATGGAGGGGATGATGATGATGATGACGATGCCATGGTAGGCGGGAGGAGCGGAGGAAGAAGCTGTTGGTTGATGACTTCCCAGGTTAACCCTTTTCCATCTTGAACAATTAATGGCCTGCGTGCCAAGTGTTGAACAATTTACTTTCCCTAACTTCTTTTATTTTCTGCACTTATTTTTCTTTTAACTTTGACATGGATGTTGAATTTGGTAAAAGTAGGATGTTTGCTATGGTATGGTAAGGTGTTTATTGATTAAGCAGGTACATACAAGGCTTAGAGTACTAAGCATTAGTACTACTAAAGCCGGGACAGGAAAATCGAAGAAAGAAACCTGTTTTTCAACTTTGCAGACTGTCCACACGGGGACGTGTCCAGCCGACACGCCCCCGTGCCCATTCCCCTGAACCTGCTGTTTGTATTTATTCTGCAGACCTTGACAGACACGGGGTCGTGTTCAACCAACACGCCCCCGTGTCCACCTTCTGTAAGTTTTCGTTACTGGCACCTGAGCACGGGGTCGTGTCCACTCAACACGGGGTCGTGCCCAGGTAACCAGCAACACAAAATTTTTGCTTTTTACACTTTTTTTCAACCTAAAAACTTATTTTTGGGACACATTGAGGACAATGTGTAATTTAAGTGTGGGGGGGGGGATGCTAAAACCTTGAATCTTGTAAGTCCTAAATACAAGCCTTACACAAAACTCGATTGGAACCGCTAATCACCACAATTTTTTTCAAAAATTTTCATTTTTTTTACTTGTCTAGGTTTAACTCGGGAAATTCAAGTTCTAAAAAGGTTATATTTTTACGAATTTACAACCGATAGCGTCGTGATAAAAAGAACCAACATAAGAAAATTATGAAAAGGCATGACAAGCTTAGTTAAAATTTGATTATATATACTTGATCACATAAAAACTCATTACCACAAAAGTGAGTTTTGAGCCTTTATTGAGCATACAATTACATATCATTAGACTAAATGCTCATCTTTCGTTTCTTGTGTGAATAGCCGCTTGGTTCTTACGACTCTAGAACTTGCCATGACGATACATTCCCGGTCCTTACCAACTTAAACCCGAGTAAGTAAATGATGGAGGCATTAGGACTAACCCTTTTTATTTCTACACCATTATTTTTCTTTTTTTTACCACCTACCCAAAATCCCCCTAGTTAGCCCCTTTGAGCCTAAAACTTTTCATTTCATAACCCAAACAAACACCCTTTTACCCACCAAAACCTTTTTCATTTTTAACCTTTTGTTTTAGTAACTAGCTCGGTTTCTCATATGACTTTCAAAAAAAAAAAAATGTGTGTTGATGATGAAGCAAAAGCAAATAAACAAACAAGTTTATCAAAAAATGACTTTGTTTGAAAAATAGCTTCATAAAAATAAAAGTGGAAAAAATAAAAAGTCTTACGAAAACCGACGCTTGTTACGCCTTTCGCCCTTTTTCTACTAACCACTAACCCAACCACCCACCTTTAACCCAAGCCTAACCCTTCACCCACAAAAGTCCTCTTGATATTTACAAAGGTATATAAGTTAAAAAGGAGGATTGATTGCTTGGCAAGCTTATGGTAGGAGTAAGTTCCATGCCGCTCTCGAGTGATCCACAAAAATACATTTTCGGCCGAGTGTTGAGTGATCCCCCGTGAGGTATGTGAACTTGTATATAAATAAAATGTTACAAAGGCATGTTATGCCCTAATAAGTAATTTATCTTATGAAAAGTTTTAAATAAATCATGACGAATAGGATTGTAAATAACTAAAAATAAAACGTAATAAAGAATCTTGGAAATCCCGACACTCTACGATAAGCCCAAAAACCTTCTTCTCTACCCATTCCATTTGGGAGTGTAATAGCCACATTATAAAGAGTTTTGCTTGAGGACAAGCAATTATTCAAGTGTGGGGATATTTGATGTGTGCAAAATGCAACATATAAATTTCATCAATTGTGGCATAAAACTAACCCTTTTTTAGTACTAATGTTGGAAAAAGTGTGCTTTTGTCTTCCTTTTGTATTTTCAGGAATAAATGAGCTCAAATTAACAAAAGAAGCAAAAAGACATCAAAATCTAACATAAATACAAGAAAAGGAACAAGACGTGACATGCCCGACCCCACGACAGCATCTTCCCAAGCAAAACAAGACAACAGAAGACTGAACACGCCCCGTGCTCAGCCAGCACGGGGGCGTGCCCAAGTGTCAGCAGAAAAGACAAAGTGGTAGAAGCTTCTATTGCCCACCACGGGGCCGTGCTCAGCGGACACGGGGCCGTGGTCAACTATAAGATTCGCACAATCCAGCAAATCTTCATAGTACAAAGATTCTTCTGCACCACGGGGTCATGCTCAGCGGACACGGGGGCGTGGTCAACTAATAAGACAACCTGCAATAAATGAAGAAAGAGAAGGATGTGGACACGGGGCCGTGCCCGAGCTTCTGTTCAACCTATAAATAGAAGTGCTTGGCTCAAGCTCAAACCATCCCTTGGCACACCACCTCTCTCACACTTCACCCACCACCCACCACCACCATAACACCATCATCCACCACCATCATCCATTGTCCATCGTAGAGTGTGTGAGTCATCTCGGGATCCAAGATTGATCGTAAGAGTTCTTGACAATCAAGGCCATGTTTGCCTAAGTCTCTTACATCACTTGGTGAAGACAAAGTGTCTAGTGTAATACTTTTTATTTTTAATCTTTTCGCACTTTTTACTTGGTTTTGTATTAATGACTTTAATAACTAGTTGCTTATGTTGAAGGTGATCTTTCCTTATCGTTTGTCCGTGGTGTCTTGGCATTATTTTACTGTCTATATAAAATAAAAGATTTTCACCATGCATATCTCCACGGTCTATATGGAGGTATGTTGGCTACCTGGTCGGGGGTTAAGGGAACGGTTTGGTAAAGGTCTTGCCATTGTTCAACGTTTAGAGGTCCTGCAATGGACCTGGGTCAAATTTAGTAGGACTCCTTCAATACTTAACGGTATTGGATGGCGGGGGTCCAAACTCTTTGATCCCCTCATAAGTTAACTACTATTAATACTATAACCCGGCTATTTAGGACTGTATCCCTGCTGACTCAGACTACTTAGTCGAGGGTAACGTCACCTCCAAAAGAGGGGCCTACCATAATTTGCATTAATAACTTAATTAATTATCTTCCAATAATCCACCCTTTTAGGATTGTATCCTTCCTGACTCAAACTACTGGGGTGAGGGTAACGTCACCTTCAAAAGAGGGGCCTACTACAATAACTAAGATAATCTCTTAAAATAGTGCAAAAGTGCGGAAATAATCAAAGGTTACACTAGATACGAGTCGGAACCAAGTGATTCATCTTGTCTATCTGTTTTTATTTTTATTTTTCAGCATTTTAGTTAGTTTTTATTTTTCTTAGCTTAAAACATTTTTTCTAAACTTTTTGATTTGATTAGACGTTGAGGATAAACCGGTACTAAAAGCTCTTGTGTCCTTGGACGACCTCGGTATCTTACCAACACTAAATATCGTGTTTTATAAATTTAAAACTTGACTAAAAAAGTGTTAAAGGGGCTTAAAATATACACCTAATATATATAACACTCCACACGCATCACCACCCGACACCACCTCCTCGCCGCCGCTGTTGTGGTGTCGTCATCATCATCAATACCACGTCGACGTCGCCATCTTCATCACATCGTCACCACCATCAGTATCGAAACACAGCCGAAGGTGCGACGCCAGAAAACGGTGCTCCGGTAGCCGGAGTTTAACGAGAGAGGGAAGGGAGTCAGTGTGCGTATGAGGGTGGCTGTGTCATCGTCGGACCACCCTGAATGGTGGCCGACCTTCATCTGCTTGTCGGTGCTCCGCCGGCTGTCGGATTACACCAATCAAAGAAAGGGGAAGAGACAGAGGGTGTTGTGTGTGTTCGGTTATGTGTTTTGAGGGATGGTTAGGATTGTGATTTTTATGTGTGTATGTAAAGGAATAGATGCAGAGAAGAAAAAGGTGGAAGGGAAAACTCATGGTCGGCTGATGAAAGTGAAAAGGGATTTAGGGTTTCCACTCTTTTATAGCTAGGTTTCTTTAATGGGCTTGGGCTTGGGCCCAAGGCCCACAAGTCCAATATCGTGTTTCAAGTGGCCCGAAATCTCTTACGAGACCCGTTTTTCTAAAAATTGTCGTAAATTATTGTTATAAAATCAAAAGACGTAAATTAGTGTCAGTAATCGCGTTTGCGCGTTCGTTTGTCAATCACGGTCAAAGTCGCGTTTTTTGATCGTTATGCGTTTGTGATGTTTTGAAAGTACGAAAAAATTCGAAAAAATAAATTTATAAGTTTAAAATACTCATAAAAATTTCGTATGTGTCGGCGTTGTCAGTTTTTCGTACGGTTTCTGTTCGTTCTCGTTTACTATTCAGCAAATTCCACGCAAATCGTTACACGCATACTGTAAAGTCGGATAGACGTTCCTAGGCATACCAAAGGCCTAATTAAGTTAATTTGCGTTGTAAACACTATTTGTTATCATTTTAAACATCTGTTAATCGCGTAATTAGAGCCATAAATCACCGGTTGTCACAGATTGTCTCGACATGACGTCGTCGTTACAGCTAGAATTCAGATTTGACCCTCCGTACATAAGTTTTGCACGACAACATTCGCGTGGACCAGAGCCGGCCCAAACGAAGCAGTCACAGTTACGCGCATTGTCATTATGCAACTTGAAACCCTGTCATCCGAAATCTGTTTTGGACAAATGATGTATTCACGTGTCTATGATGCAACGAACTTTCTTATCGTGTCGTTGCCACCCTCCACCATTACTGGAACTGCCTCTGGAGAACAGAATAGTTTATGGGATTCTTCGGTTATTTGTTGGATTTTTTTTTTGCTTAATTCTTCGTATGAACATCACCAACCTCCTGTTTCTTCGACCCGCAACCGGTATAATGAAACGCTAACAACCATACCACGATTTCCTCCGATCATAAGATTACCCCCCATTACCCTGTTGGGTGGTTAATTCTTATTTTACTTTGATTTACACCTTCGTATACCCAACCTAGCAAGTGGATGCCTCCTAATTATGGGATAGTCTTCGGGACATTCTAGGACGGAGATACAGATTACTCAACTTACAGACGGACACGATGAACTACACATGTACCTCTCCCTTTTCCCCCTTACACTACCATGGTCGCACTTTGATCCTATGATAGTTTATCTTAATTATGTGAAATCTTTTCGCTATCCTTTGTACCGGCCTATGCTTGTTGATTAATGCAATGCATAATTTCTACTATTGACTTAGACAAAACCATCATTCCTTTACCACAGTGACACTACGCCCTCGCTTCTCCATGCCGAGACACTAAGACGAACTCACTCTAGTTTAGAGAATTTGTAAGGCTCGACCCTTGATCATTGGTGATCACTTCTTGAAACCCTGAGGATGGTGATGTGTTGTTTACAATCGTACTATCACACCCGCTCGTAGCGGAAGCGTGAGGTGTGATCTGATCGGTTCTCATTGCATAACAATATAAGTGAACATACTAAATGAATACAACATACTCCAATGCCATTGCCATAATTGTTTCAAAAGAACGTAACATAAGTTAAATGTATTGGTTACAAACCATCAAATGAAAATAAGTTGTCATTGTTTCATACATCAAAATGTTAGTCTTAAAATGTCAAGGCTTTGACCACTATATCACCGCAAAGAGGCGGTATATAACGGGCAAACCCTTCAAAAGTTGGCATGGAATCTTGATACTTGCTTTCTTGAAATGAAATATCTGCATGGTCCACTAATTACCTGAAATACATGTTAAGTTGAAAACATCAACAAAAGTTGGTGAGTTCATGCAGTTTAGTTGTATAAAATGTATCTGTAAAATATGAGTTGTATAAAATGTATCTGTAAGATGTGAGTTGTATAAAATGTATCTGTAAGATGTGAGTTGTTGTAAGGACCTGCAAACATGTCCCAAAACAACCCGTAAGTAGAAACCCGGACCCCTAAAACCCTAATCCTTGTTGAAAATCAAGAAAATAAAAATTTAAGGGTCTCTCGCGGGCCGCGTAAGACTTAAGGGAAGCTTACGCGGGCCGCGACAGCTATGTGGTTCGACCTGATAAGCTTTGGGCCACGTGTTAGCCACGTGGTGGACCTACGCGTGACACGATAGCCCTAATCGTAGAATAGGTGGCTCTCGCGGGCCGCGTAAGATCTTTCATGGGTTTACGCGGGCCGCGTAAAACCCAAATTTTTGCTATAAATGGGACATGCATGGGCATTTCGTCTGTGCTCGAGAAAATTATAAAAATCACTCTCTTTCTGTTCAAAAATCACGTTTAAAATAGGAACACTCTGCTACGATAAAGGGTAATAACTCGATCACTGCTATGATACAATGTTCGATCGATTGAAACCGATCCGATGGATGTTTAAGTGCTGCCCAAATCCGGGCTATACTTTGTCATTCGTCGTGAGGGTTTTGATTTCGTGAGTTTATCGCAAAAGTTGTATTAAGTTACTGACCTAATTTCGTGTGCATTGTTATTAAACTAGGTTACGAGGCTAAATCAGTAGGCAAGATTCTGTCCAATTAAACTTGCAATGTGAGTCATTCTCTTTTTACCAAATTGTTTCCAAAACCCTATTTGTTTCAAAGTTATAATTACAGGGATTAAGTCTTTGTAATCTTCAATTACTGTCGGTATGTGGGGTTTTGTATACATTACTTGATACCCGTCACCATTGGACAACGGGTTAGCTAATGGGTGATCTGACCATAGTCACAGATATGGTCGAGTGACAAATACCGATTTGGGGTAATTGGTTGATAGAAACAATATAATCACCCTTAATACTGTAGATTATAACAATGTGTCATTTTGTACAAATTAAGTGACTCGCCAGTATTTCCCCGCTGATAAAATCTTTTTAAACATGTTTCAGGTGATTTACTGTGACCCAGGGAAAGTGCCGCGTAGCACTAAAATCTTGAGGAGGTGGCTCAGTAAAATAAATAAATATGTTTTGTAAAACAGGGAATTTCCTCGTGAAATTCCTTTATTGTAAATTACGGGGTTTGCCCCGAATTGTGAAATAAAATAATTGGGCATTTTCAGTTTAAAAGATCTTGTTAAAATTTCCACTGCCAAATTAAACATCAATACCACGGGTTTTTGACCCGTGGCTCCTGAACCGGGTAAAACCGGGACGGGGACCGTGACAGAAAAAGGTGGTATCAGAGCCACTGATTTAAGCTAATTAAGTATTTAGAAATACTTAATTTTTCAAATTTCCATTCTATGATTCTTTGAAAATTTAATTTGCAATAAATAACATTGTAACTAGGATTTTTGTGTTTTCTTTATATATTAATAGCATGAATGAGTTGTCTGAAGCTCTTCAGAACCTCACTATCCATTCTGCTGACATGGAAATTCCTTGGGGCTTTTCCGGTTATCAGGCCGACACTGAGGAACCTATGGAGTTCCAGACCCAGCCGCAGGAGAAACCAAAACCGAAAAAGAGAAGGAGAATCCTGGACTGGAAACGCGGACGTAGGAAGAAACCAGCCGCCCAGAAGGTTAAAAAGACTGAGGATCCCAAAGGGAAAGGAAAGGAGATTGGGGAAAGTTCTGGATAAGCCCCGGAAATGCCACCGTGGGAGGAGCTTGATTGCAAACTGGCAAATTGTGACCTCATCGGACCTGCCGATGAAAACCTCTTTAATTACTCCGCTGAATCACAACTTCTAGTTAATTTGGAACATGCTATCCCAGATCCTATTATTAACCACCAACTTCTACCCGAAGAATTGGAGGAATGGTGGACGAGTGACTGGCAGTTTCAGAATTTCATAATTAACCCCAACGTCTATTTTCCCCAATTTGACCCTGAGCCTGCACCAAACCCACCCATAAGCACGGAAAACTTAGCTGAACTCCGCCGTTATGGCGAGGAACTAGTGGAAGCAGGAAATAGGATTCGGGATATGGGGGAGAAGATCTCATGGAAATACGACGAGAGGGAGCATCGTTTCTGAAAGGCCGGTTATCTGTGGTTGTGTGTTTAATAATAATAAAATAATAATAAAAATATAATCATGTAAAATAACTCAAATAAAACTTTTGTAATATAACTGGTGTGTATCGATGCATATTAATATATAAAAATATGAAAGTCTCAAAGTCGACAATTTTGGACTATACGTGTTGGCATGATTATGTGTGATTGCCTTATTGTTTAGTTGATATCTATTTGTGATAATAAATTTCATATATTGTTAATTATTCAGATGGAAAATGCGAAAAACCAACCGGTCAATGAAGTTAATCAATCTGAACAAAACAATGAAGATCACTTCCTTAATAGACAAGACATAGAAAATATCGTTGCCCAGGGAATAGCCAATGCTATCCCGGCAATCGTCGCTGCTGTTAAAGGTCCTGTTGAACCTTCGCAAGCTAACCATAGCAAACATACTCGTGACGACAATTTAAGTAACAGTGTAAATAGAGGTGGAAATAATAATAATGATGTGGTTCAAACCCCATTTCTTAAGAAAATGAAAGCTGCAACGCCTGGTTGCACTTACAAGGAATTTCTTACCTGTAAACCGATCGAATTTGTAGGCAACGAAGGGGCAACTGCTGCACTGCGTTGGTTAGAGAAAACCGAAGCAGTAATTAAAATAAGTGTGCCGAAGAAGACAAGGTTATGTATGCATCCCACCTCTTCAAGGAAGGAGCGTTAGAATGGTGGAACACGTTACTGCAAGCCAAGGGAAGTGATGTGGAATTTAAGAGATTGGGAAGAATTTAAGAGATTGGTGGAAAGAAAATTTTGTCCCGAATATGAAAAGGAACAATTGACAAATAAGTTACTAAACCACCGGATGGTGGATGTTGACTGTCGAGGGTATACTTCGACATTCTTTGAATATGCTAGAATTGTACCAACTCTGGCTTCGCCAGAACTGGTACTTATTTCTCGCTATATTTGGGGTTTGATTAGCGAGATTCGTGATAGCATCAAAGCTGCGAGACCCCGCACAATTGACGATGCGGTGGAATTAGCCAACACCTTGACCGACGGGCTGGTACGCACGAGAGAAGAAAACAGGAAAAAGGAATTAGCCCAAAAGATTACCCAAGGATTCCGTGGGGGTAATATTTTCAAGAAAAAGGGAACTGGGCAATCTTCCACCCCGCCATTCTGCATAAATTGTAAAAAGAAGCATTTTGGAAGATGTAATGAAATCTGCAACTTCTACAAAGCTTTGGGGCATCGAGAGGAGGAGTGCAGGAAGAAAACAAGGATCTGCTACAATTGCGGGGAAGCTGGACATTTTAGACCAGAGTGTCCTAAACTGGTCAAGTCAGCTGATAATAAGGCTAAACCTGCTGAAGGAACTAACAAGAAGAACGCCAGAGCCTTCCAGCTAACAACGCAAGAAACATGTCTAATTCCAGATGTTGATAGCTGGTACGTTCCTTGTACACGATGTTTACGCCAAAGTATTATTTGACTCTGGTGCAAACCAAAGTTTTATAAATACTTCATTCTGCCAAGCCCTTGAGCAACCTTTAACCAAACTTAGATAAGTTTTTACGGTAGAAACGACAGATGGGAATTCTGTTAACATAGATAAGGTTTTGCAAGAAGGAAAGATAGAACTCTTAGGCCATAAATTCTCTGCAAACCTGTTACCTATGAATCTAGCTGGATTCGATGTTGTGTTAGGAATGGAATGGTTAATAGCCAACCATGCTCGAATCCTCTGTGATAAGAATTCCATAGAAATTCATACACCTACAGAAGAAATAATTGTGGTTACAGGAGATAAGCCACGAAAGCCCATGAAATTCATTTCAGTAATGAAGTGGCCAGTTATGCAAGAAAGCAAGGAATAGTGTATATGATTTCGGTAGTTATTAATACCAAAAGTAAGGAACTCAAGGAAATTCCAGTAGTATCAGAATACCCGGATATATTCCCAGAAGAACTACCTGGATTACCACCTGAGAGGGAAGTAGAATTTAGAATTCATCTAATTCCCGGAACTACATCGATAGCTAAGGCACCTTATTGGTTAGCACCTACCGAAATGTTAGAATTGAAAAAGCAGTTAGATGAATTATTAAGCAAAGGATTCATACAACCTAGTTCATCCCCTTGGGGAGCACCGGTGTTATTTGTGAAAAAGAAGGATGGGTCAATGCGAATGTGTATCGATTATAGGGAATTAAATAAGGTCACAATTAAGAATCGATACCCATTACCTAGAATTGATGATCTTTTTAATCAGCTTCAGGGGGCTAGATATTTTTCCAAAATAGATTTGCACTCCGGATACCATCAGTTGAAAGTACAAGAAGAAGACATACCTAAAACTGCCTTCAGAACTAGGTACGGTCACTACGAGTTTACAGTCATGCCGTTTGGACTAACAAATGATCCTGCAGCATTCATGGACATGATGAATAGGATCTGTAAACCGTATTTGGATAAATTTGTAATTGTCTTTATCGACGATATACTTATTTATTCCAAAAGCCGGAGCGAGCATTGTGAGCACCTACATGCACTTTTAACCCTGTTAAGAAAAGAGAAGCTTTACGCCAAATTCTCGAAGTGTGAATTTTGGCTACAGGAAGTGCAATTCTTAGGTCACATGGTGAATCACAAAGGTATTCACGTAGATCCCTCCAAAATAGAAGCGATCACCAAATGGAAGGTCCCACAATCAGCCACTGAAGTTAGAAGTTTTCTAGGATTAGCTGGTTACTATAGGCGTTTCATTAAAGATTTTTCTAAGATAGCTGTGCCATTAACTAAGCTAACCTGTAAAATAGTTAAGTTTAAATGGGGACCCAAGCAAGAAGAGGCCTTTAGAATTTTAAAGCAAAGATTAATAAATGCCCCAATTCTAGCTTTACCAGATGGAATAGAAGATTTTGAAGTTTACTGTGATGCTTCTAAGCTAGGGTTAGGATGTGTGTTAATGCAACGTAAAAAGGTAATTGCGTATGCGTCAAGGCAATTGAACAAGCACGAGGAAAATTATACTACTCATGACTTAGAATTAGGAGCAATAATTTTTTCCCTTAAAATTTGGAGGCATTATTTATATGGAAATAAGTTTACTGTATATACGGATCATAAGAGCTTAAGGTACATATTTGGGCAAAAAGAATTGAATATGAGGCAAAGAAGATGGATGGAAATTCTAAGTGACTACGACTGTGATATTCAATATCATGAAGGAAAGGCAAATGTAGTAGCAGATGCCCTAAGTCGTAAGTATCATGAAAAACAAAGACGAATTCATGCTCTTAGATTAAATCTTCAAGTAGATTTAATGGAACAACTGAAGAACGTTCAAGAAACAGCGATCGAGGATGATGCTGAAGGAATGAAAAGAAGAATGAAAGAATTAGAGCAAGGAACTGATGGAATTTGGAGATTCCACCAGAAAAGAATTTGGGTACCTAAGCAAGGGAATTTAAGAGATAAAATTTTAGAGGTAGCCCATAAATCTAGATATACCATGCACCCTGGTAATAATAAGATGTACCAAGATTTAAGGAATAATTTCTGGTGGATAGGAATGAAAAAGGACATTGCTAAATATGTATCTAAGTGCCTAACTTGTTCACAAGTTAAGGAGGAACACCAGAAACCCTCAGGTCTACTGCAACAATTAGAAATGCCCGTTTGGAAATGGGAACTAATAACCATGGACTTTATTACTAAGTTACCCAAGACCAGAAAAGGTAACGACGCAATCTGGGTGATTGTGGATCGATTAACCAAATCAGCTCATTTTCTTCCCATGAAGGAAACCTTTAGCATGGAAAGATTAGCAAAATTGTACGTAGACGAAGTAGTATCCTTACATGGAGTCCCACTCTCCATTGTATCAGATAGGGATAGTCGCTTCACTTCACATTTCTGGACAAGTTTCCAAGAAGCCGTGGGGACGCGATTAAATTTAAGTACTGCTTACCATCCCCAAACAGATGGACAGAGTGAAAGGTCGATCCAAACCCTGGAAGACATGCTCAGAGCATGTGTCATAGATTTTGGGGGAAACTGGGATGACCACCTACCCTTAATCGAATTCTCCTATAACAATAGTTATCATGCAAGTATCAAAGCTGCCCCATTTGAAGCACTGTATGGACGAAAGTGCCGAACTCCAGTTTGCTGGGCAGAAATAGGAGAAAGTCAATTATCAGGTCTCGAGATTGTGCAAGAAACCACCGACAAGATCACTCAAATCAAAGAAAGACTAAAAACGGCTCGAGATCGCCAGAAAAGTTATGCAGACAATCGACGTAAGCCGTTAGAATTTCAAGCTGGAGACAAAGTGCTATTGAAAGTTTCTCCTTGGAAAGGAATAGTTTGGTTCGGTAAGAAAGGAAAGCTAAGTCCAAGATACATAGGACCATTCCCAGTGACCCAACGAATAGGACCAGTTGCCTATCGCTTACAACTACCAGAAGAGTTAGCTGGAGTACATGAAAGTTAAAATTTGTCTGCATAGAAGACAGAAAGATTAAGTTCCTCAAGAAATGTCTATCTGACGAATCCCTGATAGTACCTCTTCAAGATATAGAGGTAAATGAAAAGTTAAAATTTGTTGAGAAACCGCTCTGCATAGAAGACAGAAAGATTAAGTTCCTCAAACACAAAATATTGGTGCTAGTCAAAGTAAAATGGGATTCAAAAAGAGGATCTGAGTACATGTGGGAACTGGAATCGAAAATGAAGCGAAAGTATCCTCACTTATTCCAGTAAATCTCGAGGACGAGATTTTAAATAAGGTGGGGAGGATGTAAGGACTTGCAAAAATGTCCCAAAACGACCCGTAAGTAAAAACCCGGACCCCTAAAACCCTAATCCTTGTTGAAAATCAAGAAAATCAAAATTTAAGGGTCTCTCACGGGCCGCGTAAGACTTAAGGGAAGCTTACGCGGGCCGCGACGCTATGTGGTTCGACATGATAAGCTTTGGGCCACGTGTCAGCCACGTGGCGGACCTACGCGTGACACGCTAGCCCTAATCGTAGAATAGGTGGCCCTCGCGGGCCGCATAAGATCTTTCCTAGGTTTACGCGGGCCGGGTAAAACTCAATTTTTTTCTATAAATGGGACATGCATGGGCATTTCGTCTGTGCTTTAGAAAATTATCAAAATCACTCTCTTTTTTGTTCAAAAATCACGTTTAAAATAGGAACACGCTGCTACGATAAAGGGTAATAACTCGATCACTGCTACGATACAATGTCCGATCGATTGAAACCGATCCGATGGATGTTTAAGTGCTGCCCAAATCTGGGCTATACTTTGTCATTCGTCGTGAGGGTTTTGATTTCGTGAGTTTATCGCAAAAGTTGTATTAAGTTACTGTCCCGCGGCTCCTAAACCGGGTAAAACCGGGACGGGGATCGTGACAGTTGTATAAAATGTATCTGTAAGATGTGAGTTGTATAAAATGTATCTGTAAAATGTGAGTTGTATAAGATGAAAACCAGTATGTAGAGATGTAGTATGTAAAGCGTCAATGAAATCGTTGATCATTAATGTTTAGCAAGGACATTAATATGTGTGACAAATTAGGAAGCAATCCAAACCTAGACGATTTTGTGTCGACTACCATCGATTGGGACACAAACACACTCTTCTGTATGGGTCCACGACCAAGAGTGGTGCTCGCCAAAACCCATTAGATCTAACCCTCTATACCTAGGTCCAAACTGGATTAATGGTGCTTAGATGTATGACCCTAATCGCACATGATCTAAGGTGTTTCATTCCATGACTTAACGTACAATTGAACATGTATTTTCCCCGATAGTTGTAAAGTTGTAAAGCATTTAAAATGAATAAGGGACAAGAACTCACAGAATTGCGTTCCGTAAACTGTATATAACTGTAACCTCACTGGCCGTTGTCTTGAATTGTATCACAACCTACAAAGGTCCTAGATTTGTTAGACACTTTGGTCTTTGTAATGACTCGAGTACAAGTCTTTTATCTTGAATATGTGTTAAGACTTGTATGTCTTTGTTATTCGTTGAACTGTGTTTTAGATGTATCATCTGATAACTGTTTATTGCATATATATTTCGCCTAATATATATATATTCTTGTATCGTGAGTTGTATCGTAGTTGTATAAATGTGTTTTCACCAAGTGTTAGGTGATGTGAATGTGCATATCGTGGCACGTATAGGAATACGTATATCCCTGTGTTCGTTATATGTGATCTTGTATTCTTAGAATATATATACTTATATATTCTAAGATATGTTTCATAAAAATATATATGTTATACTTGGTAAAAGGTATAGAAAATATCTTAAAAATAATCTATTTTTAAGATTAGTTCTAAAAATATATTTTTATTCTTTCACTAAAACAATATATATTAGATGGTAAGAAATATAAATGTATGTTTATATATTTTAAAAACAATACCTTTTTAATATAAGCCATAAGTAATATATTTTGTATATCGTAGAAAATATATGGTTACTTATTCGGTTTAGAAAATGTAGTTTACCAAGTCGTCGATATATTGTGTATTATAGTCCGTAATACTTATCTAGTCCGTGTAGTTGTCCGTAAGTCCGATTTGTCCATAAGTTGTGTCCGAAGGCTCGGATCGTTCGTAAGTTGTTTTTATGGTGTCTTTATATGTAGTCTTGTAAGACTTTAGTTGTAATGTGTCTTGTGTTTATTTGTACCATTGTATTCAAGTTACTAGTTTTCAAGTATATAACTAATACAAACAAATAACACTTAGCACATAAATTGTTAAGATAACTAAATATATATTTTCTCAAAAATATATATTTTTATGTAGTTTTTGCTTTTATAAAAACTATTCTTTTAAATCTTTTTATGCTAATAATGATTTTGTCAAAAATAACAGTTTTTATAATTTATGATTTTTTAGAAGAGTGTCCATATTTCCTTTGAAATATGTACCTTGCCATGTTTATGTAAAACATATCTTTTTCTTTATAAAAATCACCAACAAGTTCTCATATCATTCTTAATAAAAACATATGAGGTTTATATCAAAATCTTAACAAGATGAAATCAATAACATGTAGGGTTTTGGTATGATCATAACATATGTTAACTAGTTCAAAATCCATGATTTACTTCTAGTTTTATCAAATCTTTTATAAAAACCCATCTTGTATGTTTCTTTTTATAACTTTGTAAAAGTATTGTTTTTAGTGAAAAAACTTATACACTTTTACAAAAACGAAGATTATGATCATCCATCTAAAATTTATGTTTAACAAAACCCTTAAACATTAATATGAATACTTGTTAGATTATGTTTTTAAACATCATCTATCAAGTTATTCATATGCTAATCATCAAAACTAGATCAAATATGCAAATAATCATCCTTAAATCACAACATAAACAAACTTTTATATCATGATTATTATTTTGCTTCTTTGTATTTTCATATTATTTTGTATGATTATTTAGTTTATTACATGTTCTTTAAACAAATAATACATAAATAAGTATGAAAAAAGGGATTTTAGAAGCTTACTATTAGCACTTGTGGCTAGGGATGATCTATATGATGATCAAAGAAAAGAAAAATTGTTGATCTTGATGTTTGGAAGCTATGGAATAGAAGGAAAACCTTGCTTCTTCTTGTAATATTTCATAGATCATCTTAAGTATCTTCAAGTTCCATCTTGATCATCTAAGAAGTGTAAAATGGTGAAAGATTTTTGGTGGGTGTTCTTGGCTAATGTATGAATATTGAGAGGATTTCTTATGTGTGTGTAAATTAACGTGTAAATGAGAGGAATGAGCTTAAGTGATTATGGATCAAAGTGTTATAAGTCTTCACCTTTTTCACCAACTTGAGCAAGTTGCAACAACTAGTAAATATCTAGGATATTTATGGGAACAAGGTAAAAGTGGGTCCCACATGTTGTAACTTGTTTTCTTTGTTAAAAGTGTTAGTTTTTTATTAGGTGAAATGTTAGTAAAGCATAGATGGTTAAGTGTTTAAGTGTTTTAAATGTGTTAAGTGACCATTACTAGTCCAACATGACCCAATTAACATTAGATGGTTACTAAAAAAAAAGATTTGATATTGTTCGGATAATCGTTTCGCTTTGTTTCCGTTAGTCGTTATTCGAACGCTAAGCTTGTGTAACTTGTGTGAATTGATGTAGTTATTGGTTCGGATGATACCCGAAGGTATCCTCATATGAATTCTATGTTAAACAACACTTTTATATGTTGCAAAAAGATTAAAAGGCTGATTTCTGCAGAATTTCTGCGGAAAAGTGATGAAATTGTCGCTTTTAGTGCTTTTCAGGCGGTTTATAGTGTTATCGGACTTCGGGAAGGTTTTAAACCAAACCCTTGCATTCCTAGTTAGGGTTTAATGTATATTAGATGTTCGAATTTCGTCTGAGTTCTAAAGATATTGTTTAGATGGTTTCTGCGGATCCTGTGTTTTCGTCAGAATACTAATTTACTAGGTACTACTCTAGCTGTTTCGATGCATTGTTTAAACTGTTTCAAATGTATTCAATAAAAATGAATCATGTGCATAAAAAATAAGTATTCCATAAGTATTCTAAGTGTATGTCATGAAATATGCAGTTCGAATGTTCAACATGCATAAAAGTGTAGCTAAAAATGAGTACTTTAAGGATAAGAAAGTTACCGAAAAGTGGCAGTTGTCACACGTACCCTCTTGAATATGTTTTCACTTCCTTTCTTCAAAACCTCTTGACAACACAAGCATATTTCAGATTCATTCACACGACCTAAGGAAACTCCTATGAATTTGGTTGCTTATCGACTCGATAAATCGCAAACTCATATAAGTTCATGGATCAAGATGAATTATTCCTCCTTCGCATGTGTGCGAGCCCAACAACTTTGATGGAAGTTTCAGCGAACCTTAACACTGCCAACTTGTGCGACAACCATTCTTCTCTGGTTAATTCTTGTTATGCCTAATATACCAACGTGGCACCTCTATTCGGCAAAAGCCGTTCTTCATTTTAACCTTATGCAACTTGTGTACGATCAGCAATACCCTCGACAACAGGTAAACCTCTGCTACGGATTCTTAAACGCCTACGCATTGATTGCAACTACCCTTTTTGCATGTTTCCACATCCATTCGTGATATACATCTCGAAATCCTATGATCCTTATCCTAACAACATTCTTCACGAACTGTTGCTTGGAAGAGTTACTCTCTACGAACGTTACTCGAGGAGCAATGGGCCATGAATATTACAGATATGGAGGTATCACGAGAACTATCCTTAGAACTCGATACGACCGATATAGATTCTCAGTCACGGCATTCAAATTTAGCCTACCTTGACGTGTATACTACTTGTTTTCTTCGACGACACCCAAAACTACTCCAAGAACCGGTAGGAATCCGAACGATGCCTACACCTTACCGTGGAGCCCCTACAACACAAACAACCTTATGTTTAGTTTCCAACGAACGCCTTTTGACATTGCGAAGCCCGCTATTCTTGATCGTATGCATAAACCCTCGCAACTCTAACTCGAAGGATTGCTCAGGAATCCGCGTTTCAACAGTTGAAGGTGAAACTCTGTAGTACACCCATTCTTTCGTTATCAGAAGGCACAAACGATTTCGTTGTTTATTGTGACGCGTCTATCCAATGACTTAGTTGTGTGTTGATGCAACGTGAGAAAGCCATTTCTTACGCATCACGCCAACTCAAGGCTCATGAAAAGAACTACACTACCCACGATTTGGAGTTGGGAGCAGTAGTGAAAACAAGTAGTATACATGTCAAGGTAGGCTAAATTTGAATGCCGTGACTTAGTTGTGTGTTGATGCAATGTGAGAAAGCCATTTCTTACGCATCACGCCAACTCAAGATAAGGAGACATTACTTGTACGGTACCAAGTGCACCATCTACACCGATCACAAGAGTCTCCAACATATCTTGGATCTGCAGGAGTTGAACATGCGACATAGTTGATGGGTTGAACTCCTCGACGACTACGAGTGCGCAATCAAGTATCATCCAGGCAAGGCCAACGTTGCGGCTGATGCCCTCAATCGAAAAGAAACTAAACCTAAGCATGTACGTGCGTTACGGCTTACTATCCACTCCAGTCTTCCTACCCAAATCTATAATGCTCAGGTTGAGGCATTGAAGGAAGGAAACCTTAAAGCTGAGTCCCTGTGGGGCATGGGAAAGAAGACTTGAACTCAAGGAAGACAGTACTTACCATTTTGTAGATCGTGTATGGATCCCATTCTATGGAAACTTACGACAGCTTGTGATGGGCGAAGCGCACAAGTCTCGTTACTCAGTGCATCCCGGTTTTGACAAGATGTACCAAGATCTCAAAACTTTGTACTGGTGGCCCCACATGAAAGCTAACATAGCGACCAATGTTAGTAAATGCTTGACCTGTGCTAGGGTTAAGGTGGAATACCAGAAGCCATCAGGACTACTGCAACAACCCGAGATCCCCACCTGGAAATGGGAGCAGATTTCCATGGATCTTTGTCATTGGCATACCTAGATCTCAGTGAGGAACGACACTATCTGGGTGATCGTGGATCAACTGACCAAGTCTGCACACTGTCTGGCAATCAAGGAAACTGACAAGTTTTCTACACTCACAGATATCTACCTGGAAGAAGTGGTTGCTAGGCACGAAGTGCCAACCTCTATCATGATATCTACCCGCGCTTTGCATCTGGTTTGTGGCAGGCGATGCACAAATATTTCGGCTCACATCTGGACATGAGCACAGCTTATCACCCTCGGACGGATGGGCAGACTGAACGCACCATCCAGACTCTAAAAGACATGTTTCGAGCATGTGTCATTGACTTTAGTAACGGCTGGGAAGGACACCTATCCTTGGTAGAGTTTTCATACGACAATAGTTACCACACCAGCATCAAGGCTGCTCCGTTCGAGGCTTTGTACGAACGGAAATGCCGAATACCCTTATGCTAAGCAGAAGTTGGCGACAGCCAAATTACTGGCCCAGAACTCGTTCCTGAGACAGCGGAAAAGATTGCCCAAATCCGACAACGAATGGTGGCAGCTCATGACTATCAGAAAAGCTACGTGGATAAGCGTAGGAAACCGCTCGAGTTCCCGGTTGGGGATCGAGTGCTACTTAAAGTCTCACCTTGGAAAGGTGTGGTTCGCTTTAGCAAACGGGGCAAGCTTAATCCGCGGTATATTGGACCATTCGAAGTCACTGAGAAAATCGGTAAGGTGGAGTACAGATTGAATCTGTCCAAAGAGCTCAGTGGTGTTCGCAACGTCTTTCACGTGTCGAATCTGAAGAAGTGTCTGTCAGATGAGACCCTCATTGTTCCTTTCAAGGAACTCACTATCGACGACCAGTTGTGCTTCCTCAAGGAACCGGTGGAAATTATGGACCGGGAAATTAAGACTCTCAAACGTACTAAAATACCTATTGTTCGAGTTCGTTGGAACTCCCGTCGGGGCCAGAGTTCACTTGGGAATGGGAGGACCAGATGAAACGCAAGTATCCCCAGTTGTTCAAGAAAGGTGAGTCCAGTACATAAGCTACTTCGGAATTTCGGGACGAAATTCCAAATCAACCGGGGGGTGATGTGATACCCCAGGAAAAACGCACAACACGACTAGCTTCTCCGGCAACGGTGTGCTAAATTTTGGGTTGAAATTTCTTTCAACTTGGGGATGATGTGACAACTCGTGTAATTTCCTAAACGTTTTGTTTTACTGTGTAATTGTATGAATGTTAAACGAATTGAATTTGGTGATTTATTTTATTTGAACGATTGTGTGGTTGGAAATGTGTAATGTGAATTATGCAAAACCAAAACCCGAAACTGAAATATGGGAATATGTTATTTTGTGGAACAAAGCGTTGTAATATACTGCCTTGCGATACGAAACGTTTTAGCTAGCTATTCTACGAAATTTTTGAAACCATCATTTAGCAAACCCAAACCCACCCCTCCCCCTTCTTGCGCCACATATAGGCCCGACCCCAACCCAAATCCCATTATTTGAATCATTAGGCCCAAAGCCATACTCTCTTGTTTCCTTGTAGCCCACTAGCCCAACTCTCTTGGGTTTTAATTATATGTAGGAGACTTTGGGAATAAGTAATCAAAAACAGAAACCCTAATCCCCCTTGTGATCGTCGACCAGAGGAAGACCCCCCCCCCCCCCCCCCGTGAAAATCTAACCCTAGTTCAGCTTCTTGATTCGCCTTTCACTTCCGTGTAATCCCTCCTCTTGCTCCAAGGTTAGTATTCTTGATTTAATTGTGATTCTTGGTGTGATTTTGTTAGAAACATGGCTGTGATTTTTAGATAACATGCTAGGGTTTTGATGTTACATGATTTATTTCGGTTAAGTATGCGATTTGTTGAAGTATTTGATAGTTTGTATGCGTAAATGATCATTGGCTGTGTTTTTGTGAAAAATCATGATGTGTTATGGATAGGGTTTTGTAATTGTTGGTATGGTTAGGGGGTAAAGGATGATTAACCTGCAGTTAGTAGTCATTAGGAAGGGTCGGGATTGTTTATACGCGTTTTGGTGTTGTTTAAATGTAAAAACTGCATGCTGATTGATGAAAACAACCAACTTCAGTTGGCTGTAAACGGACTGTTATAAATTGAAAAATTAATTTCTAAAGTCTAAATTATATTTTTTCGAAAAAAAAATTAAATGGCACTGGAATCATATTTTTTCGAGGTCGTTTGCTATTTTAAAGGTCCGTTTTGTACAGCAGCAAAAGCTGGGTTTTTTATGCAGAAAATGTGTGTTATTTTTTTCATCATAACTTGAAACCTGGATAGAGTTAGGTCACAAAATTTATACTGTAGATGGCCACGGGTGTTATTGTAATTCTCCAACTGAAATTTCGTCAATCGGACTTACGATGAATTTTAAATGAATTTTTCAATGGATTGCAGTTAGAAAGTGACGAATCTGATTACAGCCTGATAAATGATTTTTATAAAATAATTGGTAATGAATTGGATCCCGATATTTTACACATTAATATATGGACTGTTTTGAACATTCTGTAAAAGTTTGGGAATTTTTGGAACAAGTTAACTAGTTTATTAAAATACCCGAAAACAGCCCAGTTTTAGATGTTTAAGTTGAAACAATATAAGTAGTGATTTGCGTGTCTAGATATCGGTTATGTTATCTGATAATGATCCAACTTATTATATGTCAAAGAAAGTGTTATGTGAAATATCGTATGCTTGCTCGTGAGTAGTTATAGGTGGAATGTATATATGGGTCTGAACTGTTAAAATGCATGTTATGTGGTAGATGTGTGTAGGAACTGCGTGCTTTATTTGAAATCACTAATAAACTAAATGGTAATCATATTAGGATGTGATTGACCAACTCTGATTGTTAGATATTTTTTAAGAGTCCAACCGAGCAACCAAAGGTGAGTTCACACTTTCGTCAAAGCATGGGATTCCCGGTGGTTTGGGAATGGGTTATGTAACAACTATCCCCCTTAGGTGGGATGTAATCGGAATGGGTTAAGTAACAACTATCCCCCTTAGGTGGGATGTAATTGGAATGGGTTAAGTAACAACTATCCCCCTTAGGTGGGATGTAATCAGAATGGGTTAAACTGTCCCCCTTAGGTGGGATGTAATCTGCGTATTCTCCTTGGGTAGAATACGTACATTGGTCCTCCTTGGGTAGGACAACAACCTTAAACTTACTAGACAAAACTCTATCATGAAGTCCCTCATTTTTATATCGACTTAATCGTTGGGCCATTGGCGAACAGGTCATTAGTTAAATAGCGTTATTAGGTCTGACAAGCCTCACACCGTGCCGCAGAGGACGGGAGTGGACTAATGTACTTGGGCACTGTCAATGATGATAAACATTGACGTAGGGCACATAAACATGACTTAATTCAGTAGTCGATATTGTAACTGATCTAGTAGTTTACAACATGGGGAAGCCCCCACGGTATATGGTTTTGGGAACATGGAACTGGATAACTTTTGATTTTTGAAACAACTTAACAACTTATGGTTTTTGGAACAACATTAAAACAGACAACCAACTGTGAACTCGCCAACCTTTTTGTTGACACGTTACCACATTCTTTGTAGGTCGTTAGGTTATTTGTTGGAGCTTGCATTGGAGAAGGAGTCGTTGTGGGACATGAACTGTTGTTGTTCATGATAACCTTATGAAACGTTGAACTTATATTTTGGTTTTTAAACTTATGCTTCCGCTGACTTCAAAATTTGGTTTTGGACTTTGGTTTGGTGAACTTTTAAATTGGTTTGCTATGGTTTTACTTTACGTTAACTACTTGTTTATTATGATTGGTGGTATGATCCTGGTTAGTCACACGCCTCACGATAATACTCCGCTTGTGGATTTTTGAGGGTGTGACATTGTCCCAAGGAGTGCCCGAGTTTTTACTCAATTTTTGTTGAGTATCTACAGGTGTAGCCGTGGGATTGCAATCTGAAAGACCGGCTTTCTGGAGAATTTCACGGGCATATTTTTCTTGAGAAAGAAACATTGAATCTGCATTCCGTTTAACCGCTATGCCAAGAAAGTAGGTAAGAGGACCAAGGTCTTTCATGGCGAATTCTTTAGAGAGGAGAGCCATAAACCGGTTCCGTAAGCCATCCGAATAGATGATTAGAAGAATGTCATCCATGTATAGCAATATAAAATCCATGTGAGTACCATCTTTAAAAATGAAAAGTGAGTGGTCACATTGGCTATGCTTAAAACCCAAAGTAGAAACATAATCGGCGAAGCGTTGGTACCATGCTCGCGGTGCCTGTTTAAGGCCATATAGAGATTTCTTGAGAAGATAGACGTGGTTCAGATATTGGGGATCACGGAAACCCATTGGTTGGTGCATGTAAACAATTTCGTAAAGATGGTCGTGAAGAAAAGCATTCTTGACGTCAAGTTGGTGAATCGGCCACGAGTTAGATAAAGCTAGAGAAAACATCGTTCGGATGGTGGTTGGTTTCACAACGGAACTATAAGTTTCCCTACAATCAACTCTAATTTGTTGAGAACGGCCATCACATACAAGGCGGGCCTTATACCTTTCAAGAGTTCCATCCGCCTTCTTCTTATGTCTAAAAATCCACATGCTTCGCACAATGTTCATATCTGGTTGTTTGGGAACTAATATCCACATCCGATTATTAGTAAGGGCTCGATATTCGTCGAGCATGGCACTCTTCCAGTCCGAATTGGAAAGGGCTTCGGTTGGGTTTTTGGGAAGAGGAGAGATAGTGGTTGATGTGTGAGTATTGAGATTGAAGTGAACATTTGGTTTAGAAATTCCAGACATTGAGCTAGTACGAATAGTGCGTGTGTTTGTGGAGTAACAGGAGGCGGAATGGGGACAGGTTCAGTTTGGAGAAGGGTGGTTGAAGGAGGTGGTTGAATTGGTTGAGAGAAGGTTGGGCCGGAAGGGAGAGCTGAAGGTGGGCCGATGGTGGATTGCGGGTTCGGGGTTGGGCCTGTAGCCGAAGATGGCGCTGGGCTAGAAGGGATTTGAGTAGGTGGTGTTGGGCCAGAAGGGGAGTGGGTTGTTGGGCCAGGCGAGGAAATTAGGCAAGGGGGCGAGAATGTAGTGGAGGAAGTGTTAACAGGGGCGTGTTTTCGGGTGATGAATACCACATGAGAGGGTGAGAGTCAGTTGTTAAGAAATCATATGATTTGGTGGGTGTTGAGAGGGTTGAGAAGGGAAAAGTATTTTTGTCAAAAATGACATCTCGGGAAATATTTATTTGCTTGGTTTTAAGGTTGTAACATTTATATCCCCGATGGTTGGATGGATGTCCAAGAAAAACGCAAGGGGTGGATCTATCCGCTAATTTATGAATAGTAGAGGAAGGGATAAGAGGGTAATAAACGCACCCGAAGGTGCGTAAATGAGTGTATGTAGGATGTAGATTATATAGGGAGAAGGTGGGTGTAGAGTTGTTTAGGGCTTTGGTAGGTAGGATGTTTAGTAAGTATGTGGCATGCTCGAGGGCATGAGGCCAAAAAATATGAGGGGTGGAGGATTAAGAAAGAATGGTACGCATAATGTTATTTATTGAGCGAATTTTTCTTTCGGCTTTTCCATTTTAAGAAGAAGTGTAGGGGCAAGAGAAACGAAATGTCATGCCATTGATGGCACAAAATTTGTGGAAAGAGGAATTGTTGTATTCTCGCCCATTATGTGAGGTAGGGACAAGGGGATGCGGCCCAATAGTAAGGAGCCCAAGGGGATGGAGGGCGGCTGGTGTGGGCTGATGAAGCAGGAGCCCACTGATAAGGAGGCCACTGTTGGGTTTGAGAAGGACTCCAAGATTGGGTTTGGTTTCTGCCACCGACCACAAGTTGGGTTCGACGGGGGGCGTTGTGGTGTGGAGGGAGCGGAAAGATGAGTGGTGGTGGCAGCAGATGAGTGGGAGGTGTGTAGAGCGGTATCGGTGGAGATACGGTTTTCTTTAGTGGTTTCTTCGAGTGTTAATTGGGATCGGGCTTCATAAAAAGTGGGAAACGGTTTAGGTATTTGCAAAATATAGGCGATACCACTGTAAGCCTCGTTTAGACCAATGAGAAGTTGAATAACAAGGGTTCGTTCAGTAACCGGGGAACCAACGTTAGCCAATTGATCTGATAAAACCTTTACCTCTTGAACATAAGCCGACATGGAGGGAAAAGAATCAAGCTTCAGGTTTGCAAACTTTTGTTGGAGTAGGACTGCCCGGGTGGCTTGGTTATCATGAAAGATACTTTTCAAAGCAGTCCATGAGTAATGAGCCGTAGAATCCGGATGGATGATCGTGCACAGAAAATCATTGGAAATAGTCCCATAGATCCATTGTAGGACTATGGCATCGAGTCTCTTCCAAATATCATCGTCAACGGTGGGAGCTTTCGGTTTATCTTTGTCTACGTCAGCAGAGACAGCGGCTGGTGTGGTTTGGTCCCGTGGAGCGAGGTGGTCGAGGACTTCAAAAGCGCGACAGTGGATTTTGAAAAGTTCAGCCCAGGAAGCATATTGGATTCAACCTCGAGGGTAATAGGGATGAAATTCTTGATGTTGTTGACAGTTATGGTTGGGTAATTTTTAGGATCCATGAGGAAAATAGGAAAAAAAGAAAGGATCAGAGGGGGGAAAAGGGTTGCCGACGCAAAGGTGAAAGAGGAGAGGAGGAGGATCGAACTTTTAGGCTGATACCATGCTAGTTTGGCAAAATCTCCTTGCCCTTCATTCCTCAATGGATTTACAATAAATAATATAGTGGATCCTATAATTTTGGTAGCTCACTATAATTGTTCTATTTACAATAAATACAAATATCACAAAATCATTTCTATGAATATGACAATATACTCATATAGATGATAATGTATACAAATTAATATTTGTCCGCATCACGTACAGAGAGCTCTAGGATATTGTGTAGATCCCAATATCAATCCGGATCACTGTGGTTGGTTGTTTTAGTCCAAAACACCTATTGATTAAGTGTTTGAACTATGAAAAAGTTAAGAACAATCAAGAATGAAGATGAAGCTAATGGATTGATGAATACAACAAGTGTTGTATTGAATCCAAACAAATATATGAATCAATAAAGCACCTTGGAAATCTGATATGAGCACACAATCAAGAGATTTAATGTAAACAACACTTCATTCACCAAAGAGCCAAAAGCTTGGCTAGTGTTACAATGCTTGGGCTATATATAGTGCCTGACTTGCCAGCATAATTATAATTATGCTGGAATCTTAACTACACCAAGTCAGGATTTCTAGTTTCATGAAATTACAAAATAAGCCCCTATACTATTAAATTAGCTACAAACAACTATAAAACTAATCCAGTACAAGTATGAACGATCTCAAAAGTTCCAACAATATCCCCCCTAGATCCTTGCATACTTGTCTTCTCATTCTTCTATCCATGGCTCTGTCAACTGATGACTGCAACATGTTTGAAGAACACCGAACTGCAAATGTACTCTGGAATGCATTGATTGAGTATTATGAGGGAAATGAAGAGCTAATTGAAAGTAAGAGAGACATGGTGCAGAAGCAATATGACATGTTTTGTGGAGTCCATGGAGAAAGTCTTTCCGATCATATCAGTCGCTTTCTGAATATGATGACCAAAATGAAGAAGGCAGGAAATCCTGTAACAAACCGTGCTACTATAAAGAAGCTGCTGGACTCGCTCCATAAGGAATGGAATTTGCAATGCATGATGATCAAGAAGGATTTTCTCAATAATCCAAATCTTGTTACTCTGTCAGACTTAATTAACAATCTAAGAGCTTTTGAAATGGATGTCAACAAACGAGAAATGAACACTGCTGGCTACACTCCAAAGACCAATCAAACTTCTGCTGGAATGAAGAATGTGGCATTCCTTGCTTCAGGTGGCATCAGTCAACAAGCTTCTGACATGATATATGCTAACGCTTCTGCAAGCGCATCAAAAGCTCCACAACCTAGTGAGAAGACTGTCACGGTTGGTGATACACAAGCGTTGAAAGTGTCTACTGAAAACGTGGCACTTTTCAACTTGTTTCTGAGTAGTTATGAAGCTTTAATGTCAGGAGAGCTCAAGAAGGAAATGTTTACTGCTGAAGACATGTATCAGGTCGATCCAGATGACATGGAGGAAATGGATCTGAAATGGTAGATGGCCATGATCACCTTAAGGTTGAAGAAATTTCAGGATAAGACCGGGAAACGTTTGGGTCTTGGAAAGGCTGGCTTTGACAAATCCAAACTGAGATGTTACAACTGCAAGAATCTAGGCCACTTCAAGCATGACTGCCCCTTGTTGAAAGAAGGAAACATTGAAGCTACTCATGCTGTAAAAAAAATCACTATCGAAGAAAACAAAAACAATGTGTCTCCTAGCACACCAAAAGCCTTAGTCGTTGAAGATTATGATTGGAGTGAAGAAATTGCTGAAGCCAAGGAACAAGTCAACAAAGCTCTTATGGCAAAGATCTCAAGCGGATCCTCATCAAAGCAGTTTGAGAAACCGATAGCTGGAATACCAAAAGGTGACAACATTGCTGGCAAGGGTCTGAAAAACATTCTCATCTCTCTGAAGACTGAGAAAGAAAAGAAGTCTGAAGAAGCTAAGGAGCAGATTCCTAAGGATGCATCTGACCAGAAGAAAGACAAAGAAAAAGTCTCAGCGGCAGCAATGAAAACAGAATCTTCGAAAGAAAAAGCTGACAAAGACTTGGTAAATAGTATTCCACATAGCTTTAAAGTAAAGTTATGCACACCAGCATGCGTTGATGTCGTGGCACATTACAAGTCTCTAAATCTAGAATTTGAGAGACAAAAAGACAAAGCTTTAAAATTTAACAAAGAGCTTAAACAGAACGAGGCCGCATATCAGAGAAAGTTGAATTCAACTTTAGCTGAAATGCAAACTCTAAAAGAATTTGTGTTTAGAAAAGATTTCATCATTAACGATCTCACAGACAGACTAGAAAAAGCTTTGAACGAAAAGAATAAATTGCAAATTTTCATAGACAAATGGAATGTCAGTCAAAAGGCCTTTACTGACATCAAAAACTGCCAACGACCAACGTATGTGAAAGACGGGATCGGGTATAAGGACAGGCAAGGAAATGAAAGAAAACTCTTCTTTCCACCATATAGCAAAAACTATGTGCCTATGCCAACTCCTCATCCCGAAAACGATCTCATTGATGAAAAGGCCTCTGTAGAACAAAACGAATCTTGTGAAAACGAAACAACCGCTAACTTTTCTAAAAGTAATGCAGATCCAATTGTGTGTAAAGAAGATGTGTGCGATGAGGATGGAGACTGCAACGGTTCAAAAATAGGAATAGGTTATTCAGGCGACAGTTATTCTACTGTTAACTGGTTCGCCTGGAACTGTTCTAAGAAAAACAATATTCGGGATGAATGTAATAATTTAATTAGAACGGATGACTGTAATGGCCGTGTGCCTAAATTTAAATCTTCGGATGACTGTAAGGGCCATGTGCTTACATTTGAGACCCGTGATCGTGAACATGTCATGTCTGAATGTCATGATTTAAATTCTGTATTTTCTGATGATAAGATTGTTTGTGAATCTCCTGTATTTGTGCCAGAATTGAAAAAGAATAGCTTTGAAAAATTCCTCACAGAGGAAATTCCAGAATTTATTCCATCTCGAACAGGTATGACAAATTCAGAAAAGAAAGTCACTGAAGATCACTGCAATGAAGACTCTAGCATTGCTGCCTCAGAAGATGAAAAGGAGACTTCAAATCCTGAAGATAAGCAAAAATCAGAAACCTCAAGTGAAGATCGAACAACAGATGATGAAAGCCTGAATTCTCAAGTGAAGAAACCCCGAAAACCTCAAGTGAAGATCAAACAATAAATGATGAAAGCTCCGAAGGTTCAAGTGTTGAGACAACTGAAGACCAAGATCAGAAAATTCAAGCGAAGATTAAAGCTGCAATGATTCAAGTTACGAAGCAAGTGAAGAGCAAAGCTCAAGTGAATACCAAACGTCTGAAAGCTCATCCGATTCCGACAGTGATGAAGAATGCTCAGAAGATGAAAGCAGAGTTGACAAGAAAATGAAGAAAGTAGAAAGCTCAAGACTCTCATCACATACATCATCTTCTAACACCAAAAGACCCAGACGTAAAAGATGTTTTCGCTGCGGTCACTTAGGAGATACAGGGAAACATTGTAAAATCAAGAATTTTTCTAAACCACAATATGATTTTGTTAAGAATTTCACAGATCAACTTGATTATCTTAAGAAATCTATTAAAAATCTGGTTAAATCAACAGCTTATTTTTTGAGGCAAAAAGAAGATATCGTGGGACAAAACCACGATAGATCCAAAGTAAAGCAAATCTGGGTTCCCAAATCAAACTAATTTGTGTATATTATTGTATTTCAGAATAAACTCCAGAAATGGCTTCGTATGCTCATGGAATATATCTGGCATGTCGACAGCGGATGTTCAAGGCACATGACAGGCTTGAAGGAGCTTCTGAAGAATTTTTGTTTTATTGATGGTGATTTCATGTCATTTGCTGGAGACGAGAAGGGAGGGAAGATCGTTGGAATAGGAGATGTGGTGTCTGAAGCCCTCACGTTAGAAATTGTCAATTCTTGGGAAATCGTCTGATCTCATGGCAAAGCAAGAAACAGACAACGGTGTCCACCTCCACCGCTCAATGTAACACCTCGAAAATTCATGTCCAATAATGTATTGACACGTGTCACGGACTTCAAACGTGTAAAGAATTGAGTTAAAGGGACTAAAGTTGACAAACAAGGAATCTATGTGTATAAAAGGGTTCAAAGTGTCAACAATGGATAAATATACTCTAAATAGCCCTACATGATGTTTATACCTTCAAACGAATAAATCAGGGATCACACGAAGCTGAAAATGAAAGAAAGTGAGAAATTACAAACTACAGGGGTTAAATGTGTCAACTTGTTTAAAGCATACCTCTGAGTGACCTTTTAGCAAACCCGAAGCTTTGTAACGATAAATTATACTCACTAGAATATGTGATAAAAATTTCATAAAGTTTCGTTGTCGTATGAGAAAGTTATGATCAGATTTGTATGCGAGGGGTTAAAGGCGTCAACGTTGGAAATTATGACTTTTCGGGTAAGCACAAAGTTAACCAAGGACTCAAGAATGTTTGGCTACCTCATGGGGTCCTTAAAAGTCAGGTTAAGGGGGTGAAATTGCAAGAAAAGAACTTAAAACCACTTTACAAAAGACCAGGGGCTGAAATGTAAATAAATGAAACTTGTTTGGTAGGTTATGGGAGGCCAGGCGGCCCGCGTAAGAAACCCTTATGGGTTTACGCGGCCCGCGAGGGCAGCACAGTGACAGAATACTTGCAGATGCCAGTTGCAGGTCTGTAACTGACTTAAAAAGGTTGTTTTCTTATACCAGAGGCCTCTCCAATGGTTTAACATGCAATAGGGGCACTTGTACTTATCTCATAACATGTGTAGACCTCTTTGGCATGATCCTAAGTGATCAAAATGCATATATAAGAGCACCTAAGTTGCAACATTTGGGCACTTGCAATTGCAAAACTCACAAGACTCACATCTAGAGCTCTCTGGTCACCAAGCAAGCTTCCTTAAGATCCCTAGTCGTGCTTAGGACTCTTGTAAGTGTCCTTAACCCTTCCTAATTCAGTTTAGCTTAGTTAATTAGCTAAAAGTCAAACCGTCGTAATTAAAGTTTGACTTCGAGATTAATTAATATTTGTTCAGTCAAATCTCGAATTAAAAGTACCTATAAGTAGGTAATTATGTGGGTAATAAACCCTTAAAAGGGTACTCTCTGATTCCCACTCTAACTAGGTCAATTGTCGGGTCAAAGCTAACTTTAAAAAGTCAACAGAATACTTATTTTCAAATTAATGCATAATTAGCAATGTAGGATCCATGAAACCTGTTTTATCATTAATATAACTTGGTAATTAATGTAAGAACATGTCTAACCATGTTCAACCCGACAATTTTCAGTTTAGACCCTGATCGGAACCGAAAGTCGCATAAATTGACTTTTGCTTTGACTTTCAGTTCTGACCCATTTAAGCATGTTTTAGAAATGCCTTAGAGCCATTTTTGGACCAGGTTTCATATTTGTATAACCCTCTGAGATTATACACCTTGGTTTAATAATTATTCGATTCATATGCAATGTTCCGTTATATGCTTAAATGTTGACTATTATGCCCTTGTCACCTTAAAATGTGATTTTTGAAAATGTAAAAGAGTAGAAACCTTAGTTACTGATTTATAAACTTGCACCCAAAATTTGACATCAGTTTGAGGTCTAGATTAAGAGTTATGCTCAATAGCGTAATTAGGAAGATTTTTAGTAATCAAATGGTGTAATTAGCGTATAGCCTATCTAAACCCACTTTTTGATATCAAACTTTTTACCCACTGATGTAATATAATATTTTGGGATTTTTGAAGATTTTTAATTAATTTTAGGCTAAGCATAACTTAGGGTCGTAGCTTTAATTCGGTTAATGCCGGTTTTGCCCTTTTAAGCTATAAGATGAGTTTTACAAATCCTTTTGACCCCAAACCTTTTGCTACTAATTTTATTTAATAAATAAAGTATTTTGAGTCTTCTGGAATTATAAAAATATCAGCTTTCCTTTAAAAACCCGGAAATGGCTCCAAATCGCTTTTTTAAGCGTTTTTAACACATAGTATGTACTAAAACTATTTTAAACATATAAGGTTGATACCTACTGATATTTTTAGTATATTTTTATATATTAACAGTAAGTAAAAGTTTTTTTAAACTCAGGTTTCCAGTTTTGACCTTTTAAGCCTAAGTGAAATTACCGAAATACCCCTAGGGTGCATAGTTTGGTTTTAAATGATAAATTTCACATATAGGTCATACCCTACTGATATAACTTAGTAAATTAAGTATATTTACTAGATAAATCAGACCTGTAACTCAGATTACAAATTAAACTCTTTTATAACCTTTTAAATGACCAAAATGTCCTTACGGGGCATAATTTGAGTTTAAATCCGTTTTGGGCATAATAAAAGATATCTTACTGATGTCATAACATAATTATGGCATATTAACTTAGGAAACTTGCACATGACTCTTTTGGTTACTCGTTACGCAATTTTCGCGTTCCGATCGGCTTATGTAACTAGTTTGCATATATTAGCCGAAACGGGTCAAACCATATCATTTTGGTCTCAAAATCCAGAATGTGTTTAAGTTACCCATATTAAACAAGTGTCCAAACTTGTCGGGTCAACACCACATTCTAAACCGGTCTTCGCTTTATCATGCGTTCGAACCGTGTATTCCTTTTGAAAACTAACCAGTCTAAGTCTAAGCTTAATTAAAGACCCGTTTGGATTCTAATAGGTTATTATAAACATTTGTTCCAGATTAGGAGCCCAGTAAAAGCCATCTGTACTTGCTGTATTTGACTTATACATTGCTCAGGTAAATACTCTTAACTTATTTTCCCTATACGGGCTTGGGATACGGTATTATAATAATACCGCTTGGTCGGGTGTGTAATCATTTAAATCGGATTGTGATTAATGTATTTACATAACTCGTTTAATATGTATTATTTGGTGTATGGCCTTTGGGGGTTAAATGACCATGTCCCGGATATCCTTGGCATCATTCAAAGAAATGGCCACGACCTAAGCACGGGGTGTAGGCGTACACCTGACAGATGCATTATGTAAAAACTGGTAACCCACTTAGAGGAATAAATCCTTGTGGGCATTATACCTGAGGCGTGTCAATTAATCTAGATCGGTCCTACAAACCGGCCCTAATGGACGACAAATAAGTAAAACTGTATACATGATTATTTCAATAATTGTCCCAAGTTATAAAAGATATTTTTGCCGAAGTGCATTCAAATCAATTTTCAAACTTTTTCAAAATGAGTCAGTTAAGTTGTATTTACCAGTGTAAACTGACGTATTTTCCAAAAAAGGTTAAGTGTAGGTGCTACACGTAATTGGCTGGATACTCCAGACATCAATAATCAAGTCTCGTAAAGCTCTAGGTGTCAAAGTCTGTTGATCAGTTTTCCTCTTTATTTTGATCCGCCTGTGGATCTGTTTCAACTACATTATGATACTTTATATTACAATTTATTTGGTTGAAATAAATCTATCTTTTGCTTCCGCTGTGCGTTTAAATATTGTGTTGTTTGACTATGATGATATCAACTACGTCACGATACTCCCCACCGGGCCCACCGGTAATACGTGAAAATATAGGGGTGTGACAGGTTGGTATCAGAGCCAACACTGAGTGAATTAAACACTAGCCATTTGTGTTTAATCTCGGTTACACAATTGCACATTCCTCAAATTTTCGAGTCTAGACAAAGAACATAGGACAAATCTCAATTTTGTTTTATTTTTGTCTTTTATATTATTTTGTTGTTATCTTATGTTATGTTGACAGGTCTAAATATGCCGCCAAGATTTTTCAGAGGAAAAGGAAAAGGAACAGTAGCGGGCCACGACCATGAGGCCGGGCCTTCTCAAAGGCGAACTTCAACCGTTGCTATTAGCACCAATCCACAGGGAAGCTGGAGGTCGCACTTGCAGCCAGCGAGGCGGTCTGTCTCATTAGCTTCGTCACCTTCTTACCTACACTCTTTTGGGCCCCATTCCGAAAACGAGCCCGAAAACCCACAACCTTCATTTATCCCTCTCGAATGGTCCAACTCACGCCATTCCTTTGATAACCCATCCCAAATCTTCCGAAGCCGGTTCAACCGGCAAATTACCTTGACGAACCAGTGGGTGTTAACCCATTGGGACCCGAAGATCACTTTTCTGGAGATCACGCCATGGATATGGATGAGGATACCGACCCTACTGAACCACCATCCGGTACCCCCACACATCCCATAGAAATTTCAGATGGGTCATCGTTTCATGGATCACCTTATCGTGGTCCTGATAGTTTCCAAGCCATATTTAACCAATTTGAGTGGTATTTCACGCCTTCTTATCATTCGTCGTCCCAGCAGCAACAGCAACAACAGCAGGATCCTTCTGAGGGTTTACCTTTTGTGGCAGTTACCCCACCACCACCTCAGCAACAGCCTCCTGAGCCGCCGAGGTGAAGGAGAACGAACGCACGGATGTCCGTGCAAGGAAGAGGAGTGCATATCAGCACCCCCGCAACCATCGAGTGGTAGCCACTACCCACCACACCAAGAAAACCAGCAGATGGGGGGACCTTCAAACCCCAACCCGGAAGTAAACCCTGCGCATGGCGCGTCACCACCATTGGGCTTCGGTAACCTAATTCCCACGTACACTGGCCCAGCGACATATAATCCCTTTGAGCTGCCGGCTCACAACCACTATAATTATGCTGAGGTCGACCCGTATTTGGTGGCAGCGAACTACAACGCTCTCAACCCCGAAGGGCCATACGGAACTCCTTGGGGAGTTGGGTACCCAGCTTATGGGTACAAGCAATCGCCGCCTCTCCGACCTCCGCAGCAGCATCAACCACAGTCGCAGCTGCCACAGGTTTCCCCGCCTGAACGAGAAGAAATTCTTCAAAGATTGGACCACGTGGAACGTCAGGTTCACAGAGATCGCAGGGAACGGCAAGGCTTCTTTAAGGGATTAGCAGGTTTAATAAAAGGAAAGAGCAAGAAGGACCATTGAATCCTTCAATGTTTGGTTGTATTTCCTTACTTCTGTTTTAACCCCTGCGTGTGTATATCTTCTTGTATTCTGCCCCTGCGGGGCATGTCTCTGTTTTAACCCCTGCGTGGGTATGTTTTGTTTGTTAAGCCCCTGCGTGGGCCTGTTTTTCTGTTGACCCCTGCGTGGGTATGTTTGTTGTTTAAGCCCCTGTGTGGGCGTGTTATTTTGTAGAAGTCCCGTTTAGGGCAGACTCGTATTTTAAATTTATGTGGTGGAATGATTAGATTTAAATTTTCATTTTTATATTATATGCATAAACAAAATGTAAAATAAGTAATAACATTTCCTACTAAAAGATCTACCATTATAATTAAAATGGCAAAATCTAAAAAGGATCAGACTTAGCCACATGTCACCTTAAGACAGGGCCAAGATAGTAGTTCCTCAATTAGGTTCAGATCCATATTAACATCTAAAATTAGGATTGTTCTGCGTTAAATAATAAATAAGAATCTTAAGAAGGTAAAACCTAGCTTGTATGTCATTATAAGACCTGGCCAATATGGTAAAACCTGTTTTAAAAAGATTCAAATCTCTGTTAACATCTGCAAATATGTTAACATTATTGGCAAAATGTGATTCGATAAAATCGCATAAGTCATCCTTAAATTGAGCTATAATTAACGTCCTCTGAGACTAAAGACAGTGGTAGCCTACAACTCCCTGTCAAGAAAAGGTAATGAACTTTGATTCAAACCTTAATGCCTCGATTCCATAAAATATAGGCTTATAATCTAAATTGTCTACGTGACTAGGCCTATTGTGCTATTATTAATTTATAATTTAGGATTATGATAAAGATCCTGACTAATTATATATTTAACAAATTAACTAAAATGGCTATTAAAACCATAGTTAATAAATCGTTAAGAACGATAATACTGTTTAGGCTTCTAAATAAACCTTGTCCTTATTTTTCTTTATGTAGCAATTAAAGCTACATGGCTAAGTCAGAAGAGGTAAACAGTCATTCGGTGGAAAACCCTGAAAATACTAAGATACTTGTAACTGGTGCGGAGCTGCAAGCATTAGTAGACAATGCTGTTACCAAAGCAATAAATAGGCAGTATAGTGAATCGAGCGGGACTCGGAGTAGGACCCAATCCGCACCACATTCCAAGCCTAAGACTCATTCTGAGGCTCACAGCAAGCCACCCTCTAAGAAAGAGGAACCAAAGAAAGATGATGATCGACATTCATCTAATCAAAATAGTGTTCCATCTAAAAGGATAGTGTTTGATGATAAACCACGCACCAAGTCCTGTACCTACAAGTACTTTGTTTCCTGCAAACCCCAGGATTTTACTGGGGAGAAAGGAGCAGTAGATTGTATGACCTGGTTGGATGAGATGGACACGGTAGTTGACATCAGCGGTTGTGCTAAAAGGGATGTAGTGAAGTATGTATCCCAATCGTTCAAGGGAGAAGCACTGGCATGGTGGAAGTCTCTCATTCAAGCTGCCGGGAAAATCCCGCTTTATAATTTGTCTTGGGATCAATTCGTTGCACTCATTAAGGAGAATTATTGCCCGCAGCATGAAGTTGAAAGAATTGAATCAGATTTCTTATCGTTGGTGATGAAGAATTTAGATTGTCAAGCTTACCTCACCAGTTTCAATACCCTGTCTAGGCTGGTTCCATATCTCGTAACCCCGGAACCCAAAAGAATTGCTCGCTTCATTGGGGGTTTAGCCCCAGAAATCAAAGCCAGTGTTAAGGCATCAAGACCTGCTACCTTCAGATCAGCGGCTGATCTATCTCTGTCCCTTACCTTGGACGCGGTCAGGTTAAGATGGCTCAGGAATTCAGATGAAGGTAAAAGGAAGCGTGAGGATGATACCTCACAAAGATCTGAGAAGAAGCACAAGGGTAATACTGACTTCAGGAAGAAGTCTGGATCCAACAAGGGTAGCCAACAAGCTGAGGAAAAGCCAAAGTGCAAGACTTGCCAAAAACGCCACTTTGGAAAGTGCCGACTTGAGTCCAATTCTAAGTCAGGATCACCTACGTGTGGGTTATGCAAGTCTAAAGAGCACAAGACTGTTGATTGCAAGAAAATTAAGGATGCCACATGCTACAACTGCAACGAGAAAGGGCACATTAAAACCAACTGCCCTAAATACGCCAAGAAGCCTGAAGAGGTCAAGAAGACCAATGCTAGGGTCTTCAGGATGGATGCAAAGGAAGCGGTTCAAGACGACAATGTGATCACAGGTACCTTCCTCATAAATGATATCTATGCAAGAGTATTGTTTGATTCAGGAGCTGATAAATCATTTGTAGATAATAAGTTTTGTAAGTTGCTGAACTTACCTGTTAAGACTCTAAGTGTGAAATATGAGGTGGAATTAGCTGACGGTACCTTAGAAACCGCATCAACCATATTAGATGGATGTGTTATATCCATTAGGAACCACTCCTTTCCATTATCCCTACTTCCTTTGAAGTTAGCTGGTTTTGATATAGTTATAGGCATGGATTGGTTATCTCGTAACCAAGCCCAGATCGTCTGCAATAAGAAGCAAGTGGTGATCAAGACCCCTTCGGGTGAGCCACTTACCATTCAGGGAGATACCCAGTATGGACTGCCTGAGCAAGTGTCTATGCTCAAGGCCTCTAAGTGTTTGAAGAAGGGTTGTGTCATCTATATGGCACAAGTAACTATTGATGAGCAGAAACCCAAGATTGAAGATATTCCAGTCATTTCTGAGTACCCTGAAGTTTTCCCAGAAGAACTACCTGGTTTACCACCAGATAGGCAAGTAGAATTCAAAATTGACATCATCCCTGGAGCAGCACCTGTTGTGAGAGCACCTTATAGGTTGGCACCAACAGAGATGAAGGAATTGAGGACACAATTAGATGATCTGCTAGCTAAAGGCTTCATTAGACCTAGTTCATCTCCTTGGGGAGCGCCAATCCTATTTGTCAAGAAGAAGGATGGATCGATGCGTCTGTGCATCGACTACCGTGAGCTTAATAAGGTCACTATCAAGAATAGGTATCCTTTACCCAGGATCGACGATCTGTTTGATCAATTACAAGGGGCAAGTTACTTCTCTAAGATTGACTTAAGGTCAGGCTATCATCAACTAAAGGTTAGAGATGAAGACGTACACAAGACTGCATTTAGGACTCGTTATGGGCATTACGAGTTCTTAGTGATGCCTTTTGGGCTCACTAATGCACCTGCCGCATTCATGGATCTCATGAATCGTTTCTGCAAGCCTTACTTGGATAAATTTGTCATTATTTTCATCGACGACATACTCATCTACTCGAAGAACCAACCTGACCACGAGAAGCACCTTCGTTGTATTCTTAAACTTCTACACCATGAGAAACTCTACGCCAAATTTTTGAAGTGTGAATTCTGGCTTCGAGAAGTCCAATTCCTTGGACATGTTGTTAGTGAGCGTGGTATCCAGGTGGATCCCACTAAGGTTGAAGCAGTTATGAACTGGCAAGAGCTGAAGACGCCCACTGAGATTCGCAGTTTTCTAGGACTGGCAGGATACTACAGGAGATTTATTGAAAACTTCTCAAGAATTGCGGCACCCCTGACTCTACTCACCCGTAAGAATAACAAGTTTGACTGGGGGTCTAAGCAGCAGGAATCTTTTGATATTTTGAAGCAGAAGTTGAGCAACGCTCCTGTATTGACGTTGCCGGATGGAATTGATGAATTTGTAGTATATTGTGATGCATCGCACACCGGAATGGGCTGTGAGCTTATGCAGAAAGGCAAGGTCATTGCCTATGCTTCACGTCAGTTAAAGGTGCATGAAAAGAATTACACCACCCATGACTTGGAGCTGGGTGCCGTTGTATTTGCACTAAAACTGTGGAGACATTATCTGTTTGGAACTAAGTGTGTGATCTACTCGGATCACAAAAGCCTTCAACACTTGTTTAATCAGAAGGATTTAAACATGAGGCAACGACGTTGGATGGAAACTTTGAATGATTATGACTGTGAGATAAGATACCATCCAGGTAAGGCAAATGTGGTTGCTGATGCCTTAAGCAGGAAGGAAAGAGTAAAACCGATAAGAATCAATGCCAAGAGCATTGAGATAAAGAATAGTTTGAATGAAAGATTGTTAGCTGCACAGAAGGAAGCTGTGTTGGAAGCTAACTATCCTGATGAAAAGCTAGGAGTAACTGAAGAGCAGTTATCCTATGGCAAGGACGGAATCCTAAGGTTAAATGGACGAATATGGGTTCCAGTTTATGGAGGACTTCGGGATGTTATCCTCCAGGAAGCCCACAGTTCCAAATATTCCATTCATCCTGGAGCTGATAAGATGTACCAGGATCTAAAGGCAAACTATTGGTGGATAGGTTTGAAAAAGTCTATAGCTGCCTACGTAGCTAAATGTTTGATATGTGCACAAGTCAAGGCTGAACATCAGAAGCCGTCAGGTTTGCTACAACAACCTGAACTTCCCACATGGAAGTGGGAGATGGTGACAATGGATTTCATCACCAAGTTGCCAAAGACAAGAAAAGGAAATGATACTATATGGGTAATAGTAGATAGACTGACCAAGTCAACACATTTCAAGGAGACTTATAGCTCCGATATGTTAGCCCAACTGTATGTAGATAAGATCGTATCTCTACATGGCGTACCAGAGTCAATTATCTCTAACAGAGATACCAGATACACATCACATTTTTGGAAAATTTTCCAACAGTCTTTGGGCACGCGCTTAAATTTTAGTACGGCTTACCACCCTCAGACAGATGGATAGAGTGAGCGTACCATCCAAACTTTGGAAGAAATGCTTCGTGCATGTGTGATTGATTTAGGTGGTAGTTGGGATAACCAACTGCATTGATTGAGTTCTCCTATAACAACAGCTACCATACGAGCATTAAGGCTGCGCCTTTTGAGGCATTATATGGTAGAAAATGCAGAACGCCTATTTGTTGGGCAGAAGTAGGAGAAGTTCAGTTATCAGGACCTAATTTGGTCTTTGAAATGACGGACAAGATTGTTCAGATCCGTGACCGCCTGAAAGCTGCCAGGGATAGGCAGAAAAGCTACGCAAATTTAAAGCGTAAACCTCTGAAATTCAAGGTTGGTGATAAAGTTTTACTTAAAGTATCACCCTGGAAGGGAGTGATGCGATTTGGTAAGAAAGGTAAGTTAAGCCCAAGGTATATAGGACCATTCGAGGTTATCGAATGTGTTGGATCAGTGGCTTATAAGTTGAACTTGCCTGAAGAGCTCAGTGGTATTCACAACGTATTCCACATCTGCAATCTGAAGAAATGCCTAGCTGACGAATCGCTAGTCATACCACATAAAGATGTGCATATAGATGAGAGCTTGAAATTTGTGGAAAACCATTGTCGATTGAGGATCGACAGGTAAAGAAGCTTCGAAGGAAGCATGTGCCTATTGTAAAGGTCAAATGGGATGCCCGCAGAGGTCCCGAGTACACATGGGAGGTGGAGTCTACCATGAAAGAAAAGTATCCTAATTTGTTCCAGTAAATCTCGAGGTCGAGATTTCTTTTAAGGGGGTGAGGATGTAACACCTCGAAAATTCATGTCCAATAATGTATTGACACGTGTCACAGACTTTAAACGTGTAAAGGACTGAGTTAAAGGGACTAAAGTTGACAAACAAGGAATCTGTGTGTATAAAAGGGTTCAAAGTGTCAACAATTGATAAAAATACTCTAAAATAGCCCTACATGATGTTTATACCATCAAAAGAATAAATCATGGATCACACGAAGCTGAAAATGAAAGAAAGTGAGAAATTACAAACTACAGGGGTTAAATGTGTCAACATGTTTAAAGTATACATCTGAGTGACCTTTTAGCAAACCCGAAGCTTTGTAACGATAAATTATACTCACTAGAATATGTGATAAAAATTTCATAAAGTTTCGTTGTCGTATGAGAAAGTTATGATCAGATTCGTATACGATAAATTAAAGGCGTCAACGTTGGAAATTATGACTTTTCGGGTAAGCACAAAGTTAACCAAGGACTCAAGAATGTTTGGCTACCTCATGGGGTCCTTAAAAGTCAGGTTAAGGGGGTGAAATTGCAAGAAAAGAACTTAAAACCACGTTACAAAGGACCAGGGGCTGAAATGTAAATAAATGAAACTTGTTTGGCAGGTTATGGGAGGCCAGGCGGCCCGCGTAAGAAACCCTTATGGGTTTACGCGGCCCGCGAGGGCAGCACAGCGACAGAATACTTGCAGATGCCAGTTGCAGGTCTGTAACCGACTTAAAAAGGTTGTTTTCTTATACCAGAGGCCTCTCCAATGGTTTAACATGCAATAGGGGCGCTTGTACTGATCTCATAACATGTGTAGACCTCTTTGGCATGATCCTAAGTGATCAAAATGCATATATAAGAGCACCTAAGTTGCAACATTTGGGCACTTGCAATTGCAAAACTCACACGACTCACATCTGGAGCTCTATGGTCACCAAGCATGCTTCCTTAAGATCCCTAGTCGTGCTTAGGACTCTTGTAAGTGTCCTTAACCCTTCCTAATTCAGTTTAGCTTAGTTAATTAGCTAAAAGTCAAACCGTTATAATTAAAGTTTGACTTCGAGATTAATTAATATTTGTTCAGTCAAATCTCGAATTAAAAGTACCTATAAGTAGGTAATTATGTGGGTAATAAACCCTTAAAAGGGTACTCTCTGATTCCCACTCTAACTAGGTCAATTGTCGGGTCAAAGCTAACTTTAAAAAGTCAACAGAATACTTATTTTCAAATTAATGCATAATTAGCAATGTAGGATCCATGAAACCTATTTTATCATTAATATAACTTGGTAATTAATGTAAGAACATGTCTAACCATGTTCAACCCGACAATTTTCAGTTTAGACCCTGATCGGAACCGAAAGTCGCATAAATTGACTTTTGCTTTGACTTTCAGTTCTGACCCATTTAAGCATGTTTTAGAAATGCCTTAGAGCCATTTTTGGACCAGGTTTCATATATGTATAACCCTCTGAGATTATACACCTTGGTTCAATAATTATTCGATTCATATGCAATGTTCCGTTATATGCTTAAATGTTGACTATTATATCCTTGTCACCTTAAAACGTGATTTTTGAAAATGTAAAAGAGTAGAAACCTTAGTTACTGATTTATAAACTTACACCCAAAATTTGACATCAGTTTGAGGTCTAGATTAAGAGTTATGCTCAATAGCGTAATTAGGAAGCTTTTTAGTAATCAAATGGCGTAATTAGCGTATAGCCTATCTAAACCCACTTTTTGATATCAAACTTTTTACCCACTGATGTAATATAATATTTTGGGATTTTTGAAGATTTTTAATTAATTTTAGGCTGAGCATAACTTAGGGTCGTAGTTTTAATTCGGTTAATACCGGTTTTGCCCTTTTAAGCTATAAGATGAGTTTTACAAATCCTTTTGACCCCAAACCTTTTGCTACTAATTTTATTTAATAAATAAATTATTTTGAGTCTTCTGGAATTATAAAAATATCAGCTTTCCTTTGAAAACCCGGAAATGGCTCCAAATCGCTTTTTTAAGCGTTTTTAACACATAGTATGTACTAAAACTATTTTAAACATATAAGGTTGATACTTACTGATATTTTTAGTATATTTTTATATATTAACAGTAATTAAAGGTTTTTTTAAACTCAGGTTTCCAGTTTTGACATTTTAAGCCTAAGTGAAATTACCGAAATACCCCTAGGGTGCATAGTTTGGTTTTAAATGATAAATTTCACATATAGGTCATACCCTACTGATATAACTTAGTAAATTAAGTATATTTACTAGATAAATCAGACCTGTAACTCAGATTACAAATTAAACTCTTTTATAACCTTTTAAATGACCAAAATGCCCTTACGGGGCATAATTTGAGTTTAAATCCGTTTTGGGCATAATAAAAGATATCTTACTGATGTCACAACATAATTATGGCATATTAACTTAGGAAACTTGCATATGACTCTTTTGGTTACTCGTTACGTACTTTTCGCGTTCGGATCGGCTTATGTAACTAGTTTGCATATATTAGCCGAAACGGGTCAAACCATATCATTTTTGTCTCAAAATCCAGAATGTGTTTAAGTTACCCATATTAAACAAGTATCCAAACTTATCGGGTCAACACCACATTCTAAACCGGTCTTCGCTTTATCATGCGTTCGAACCGTGTATTCCTTTTGAAAACTAACCGGTCTAAGTCTAAGCTTAATTAAAGACCCGTTAGGATTCTAATAGGTTATTATAAACATTTGTTCCAGATTAGGAGCCAGTAAAAGCCATCTGTACTTGCTGTATTTGACTTATACATTGCTCAGGTAAATACTCTTAACTTATTTTCCCTATACGGGCTTGGGATACGGTATTATAATAATACCGCTTGGTCGGGTGTGTAATCATTTAAATTGGATTGTGATTAATGTATTTACATAACTCGTTTAATATGTATTATTTGGTGTATGGCCTTTGGGGGTTAAATGACCATGTCCCGGATATCCTTGGCATCATTCAAAGAAATGGCCACGACCTAAGCACGAGGTGTAGGCGTACACCTGACAGATGCATTATGTAAAAACTGGTAACCCACTTAGAGGAATAAATCCTTGTGGGCATTATACCTGAGGCATGTCAATTAATCTAGATCGGTCCTACAAACCGACCTTAATGGACGACAAATAAGTAAAACTGTATACATGATTATTTCAATAATTGTCCCAAGTTATAAAAGATATTTTTGCCGAAGTGCATTCAAATCAATTTTCAAACTTTTTCAAAATGAGTCAGTTAAGTTGTATTTACCAGTGTAAACTGACGTATTTTCCAAAAAGGTTAAGTGCAGGTGCTACACGTAATAGGCTGGATACTCCAGACGTCAATAATCAAGTCTCGCAAAGCTCTAGGTGTCAAAGTCTGTTGAACAGTTTTCCTCTTTATTTTGATCCGCCTGTGGATCTGTTTCAACTACATTGTGATACTTTATATTACAATTTATTTGGTTGAAATAAATCTATCTTTTACTTCCGCTGTGCGTTTAAATATTGTGTTGTTTGACTATGATGATATCAACTACGTCACGATACTCCCCACCGGGTCCACCGGTAATACGTGGAAATATAGGGGTGTGACACTCAAGCAGAATACACCGCGGCCTACAGTTGCTGTTCACAAGTTCTTTGGATATAAAATCAGTTGTTGGATTATGGAATCAACATCATGAAGACTCCTATATTCATCGACAATGAGGCATGTCTGGGAATTGTGAAGAATCCCATCCACCACTCCAGAACAAAGCATATTGAAATTCAAATTCACGCAATTCGAGATGCCTACGAGAAGGGGTACATTCAAGTGGTGCCAGTGGATACGACACAACAACGGGCCGACATTTTCACAAAAGGCTTCGATAAAACCCGATTCAGCCAACTGGTAACCTGGTTGGAAATGGTTAATTTCCTTGAATGGAAATGAATCTTGTTGTCCAAGAGTTTTTCGTAAATACTCTCTCTTGTGTACATATTTTTACTAAAAAAAACGTTTGTTAAAAGTAAAACAAGTACCGTTAAACGTTGCCCAACAAAAAGATTTTCTGAAAAATTAAAATTTCATTTTCGGGCATATGGACTCTCGAAAATAAAGATTTTAGGGGGGATATTCCAGAAAAATCAAAACTGAGATGCTTGTGTCTGACTCCTGTTAGAGGAAATGATAGAAAATTGCTAACACTTTGTCATTTCTTGAAAAACAGAAAACAAAAAGAAATCGGGGTACCAAGCAACGACATGTCGGTAGATTCAGCAACACCGACGAGTAAACTGCTGTTAGGGAGTAAAACATAACGTCTACACATGGATTCTGGCTTTTCTCAGGCATTACGTATCACAGTGGGTAACACGTTGCGGCATATGGCTTAATGGTCTTAAATCTTGCGTTGATAGATTGCCAAAGTCTGAAATCTCGGGTCTTTATATTGGTATTTCATTCGGGGATATCATAGTTGCTCTTCTGCTGCATCCAGATACATGCTGACCTAGATGCTATGATATCCTTTCCTAATAAGTGCCTTTAAAAAAAATTAAAAAAAAGGCCAAACCCTTTCATAATAAGTGCCAAAATTGGCCAAAACTTTAGATAGATCAGTTTAGTCTCTCTGCTGTACGGAAGTACTGACCTGTTCACCAAACTATCTGTCTCAGCCCTCGGTAGTTCTTGGGATCTCTGTTGTACGAAAGTACAGACCTGATCTCCGCTCTATCGTTGAAAAGAATGAAACCAATATACTCACCTGTTATGGGGAATCTTTGCGCATACCTTGATCGCGGGGGTATGTCCTGATGTGGGACTCACGGGCATAATGTCTCTATTCTCAATAGCTTGTGTGGGGGCCATTGAAGACTTGTCAATATTACCGAAAACATGATAAAAAGCGCTCTCCGAAGGCATGTTGAAAGAAGGATGCATGGATTTAAGCGGACAAACACACTGGCAGTTTTTCTTGTGCCTTAGTTAGTAAATAGTAATAATAATAAATAAGAAATTGACAAGTGTTGGAAATATGATCTTCTGCAGGTAAGTCAACGAGCGTCGAAAGAGTCAAGAAAATCCGCATCAAATGGAACCTCCCAGAGCTGAAAATTCGAAGTTCGGAGTCAAAATGGCCTAAATTTTATCAATTTTGTGAATATTACGTAATTTATAGTGCTTTAAACAAAAATGGGTACGTTTTTCTAGAAAGTTTGAAGTTCACGAGCGAATTTAAAATTTGGTTTGTGAAAAAGATATTTTTATCAAAGTCGGCGGATTAAAGATGCTAGCGAAATTGTTAATTCCGCCAGGTACGGAAAATCGTGTATAAATATCCTTTAACCGTCATTTTCTTTAAACTTTTCAAAATCACTTCATCATCTTCCTCTCTAAAACCGGTCACACATCACAAATCTGTTGTTTGTTGAAATCAGTTTCTAGATCATCTGTATTCTCACATTATTTTCGGTCAAGCCGACAGGTAATCTGCTTCACTTCTTCATTTATAAATCGTTCTGATTAATGATTGTTGATACAAGTGCTAATAATTATCTTTTAAGTTCGAACTTGACTTCATGAATCTGTAAATAATGAGATGATCTGATGACATTTGGACATAGGATAATCGATATCTAGAAACCTGTTAAGAGCGTTGATGATTAGAGATAATCAAAGGGTGATAACTGTTAGGGTTTTAGAAGGGTTTACTAAGAAATCGATGATGACAGCGAATTTACGATGAAGATAGCGAAGTCAGCGATTTTATTTCGAATCAGGGAATGTCAAAAGTCTCGAACGCGAGTTCGAGCAACTAGCGAAATAGTCTATTTCGCTGGTAAAGCGGTCTAGACTAATGCCTTCGCTGGTGGATCATTTCGGGAACAAAACCCTGTCGTCGCTAAGTTCGCTAGCGAATTTATCTCGGTAAAGATGCACATGATCCGACATCGTTGTCGATGATATTACCGGATATCGATCATATATATCAGCGAAGACAACCACCTTGCCCGTCAGCGAAATTGTCCACTAATTAATTTTTTTTAAATTTTGTAAATATTTTTTTTAACCTAAATATTTTTTTATATATATCCTCTAATATATTTTTCCTTTTATAAAACATAAATATCTTTGTAAATACTGCTTTTATTCATAGTTTTTCTTGTAAATATCCGTTTCTATCTCGAAATTTCTCTCACTTGGCTCGTTTGGTGTTTCAGAAGCAAGATGGTGAAAGTCATCGAATGGGATAAGACGTTGAAACACAATCAAAGCATCAATCTCGATCAAGTTCCATAGGATTTTCAGGATGCAGCAAGATGGGTTAGATCAAGCAGAATTGGCTACGCCGTCGAAACAGATGTTAAAGTTTACAGAATCCACATTCAAGACTTCTGGCAAACTGCAAAACCAGAAACTGTCAACAATGCCAGAGGAATTTCTGCAACCGTCTGTAACAAAAAGATAGTCGTAACAGAAGAAAGGATTCGCAAGGTTTTAAAGCTGAAAGACAATGTTCAAGATCCGATCAGCTTGAGCAAGGACGACATTCTAGATGGTTTTCGAGGCATGGGATACGCAGGAGATTTCAGACAAATGAAAGAGATAAAGAGAAGTGGACTCACAAGAGATTGGAGATTCATAGTTCACGTGATTGCCATGAGCCTAGGTCATCGTAAGGGTGGTTTTGATGGCCTGAATCTCGAATGGTTGGCAGCGATGTTGAATCTGTGTTTAAATCAAAAGTTCAATCTCTCCGGTTTAATCTTCAGTTATATGCTCGAAAATGTAAGAGGGCAGACTTGGGCGATGTATCCCAGATTCATTCAGATGCTAATTAACGATCAATATGAAAATCCGCCAAATGATGGAGACCTTTACACCTTTCATGTGCCCACAAGTCGTCAATTCACAGAGATGAAAACAAATGAATGGGTAATGTTACATGACTGGATGTATGCAGCAGAGAGACTACCGTTGGTCAGGGAAGCTTATAGAAAATACAGAGAGGCTCTTCGAGAAAAACAACAAAGAGCTGCACAGGCGGAAGCAGAGGCTGCAGAAATGGAAGAACGATCAAAAGGAAAAAGAAAAGGAAAGCAAGCTGCTGAAGATGAGCCTCCAAAGAAGAAAAAGGCATCTGAAAACCCAGAAAGATTCATGGGTGCAAGCATCAGAGCGGCTGAATCTGAAGAACATCGCCGACATATCCAAGATATGAAAGAAATTCACGCGATGCATGAAAAAGAAAAGAGAGAGAAGAGGCTCAAAAGACAAGAGATAACAGAATCTGAAAGACCAATTGTGGTGTCGGAGGAAGAGCAAACTTTGGATGACTTTGTTGATACGTTATTAGTAGATCCAAATGAAATCTCTGCAAGTAAATCAACTCCTCCGAAGAGGAAGACAACAGAAGAAGGATCGTCCAGAGTTCCTCTAGTAAAGCCAACTAGGATCTCTAAGCCACCGGTCCCTCCACAAAGTGTTCGTCCTTTTCAAGAACTTTATGATAAACTCATCAAAGAAACCGGTCCATCTGCAGCCAAAGAAATTTGTCTTCTCAAGAACCAAGTAAATGACACAAACATCTTGAGAGAGAAGTTAAAGGATCAGCGTAAGAAGAACAAAGAAATGAACGCTTATATGGCCAAGCAATCAAAATTCATAAGATTCCAGCAGATGAGGATTGAAAAACTGTACAGAATGATGAGGAGTATGTGTGCAAAGATGGAAATGGAGCCTATGTTCTCTTTCGAGGAAGTTTTCAACTTTGATGCCTTCATAGAAGAAGAAACCACCAGAAAGGCGAAAGAAGCAGAGGCAAAGAAAAGGCGTCTGGAGTCAACCGAAAAGGTGACTGAAGGAGATGAGAGTGAAGAAGAAGAGGTTGATAGGGATGAAATGCCTGCCAAATTCCTTGAATGGGGACTGGAAGTGGAAGTCGTGTACGAGCCGGAAGATGGAAAAACCTTCTCCCCACAGCATCCCGAGTGGTTCAAGAAAGAAAGAGAAAAACTCCCTGATTTCTATCAGGTGATAACTGTCGAAAAGACTGAGGCCACCGAAAAAATTATCAGCTGGATGTACAGTAATTTGAGGGGAATGTTTGTGGTTAAAAGACAAGGCGGCGTAATTCAGTATTTCCAGACTGGATTTGATCTCTTTACTCTTCCTAGGTGGGATTTGCGTGAGCTTGGCCGTTTGGATATTCTAAATCCTCAAGATAGAAGCATTGGCGGGGATTTTGAGCGCCTGATTGCTAAAGAATGTAACAAGGGTTTCCCGAATCATAAGCCACAGCGTCCAAGACGGAGAGTGTCCAAAACAACCATAGATCCAGTGACGGGAAAAGGAAAGGTGACGTGGGTGATTAACCCCGCTAAAGTTGTCACGAGAATCAAGCTTCCTGAAGAAATTCCAGTATCTCTCAACAATTTCAAGAAATGGTTCTATGATAGCAAAATTGGTGAAGCAGTAATCAGATCCAACGAAAACGTGGATATCCGAATCTTGGATCCAATGGACGTGTTCTGTTTGGGCTCTCCGATCTAACGGTACTAAATGCAAGCCGTATAAACGTTGGAGCTGGAAATGCTAATCTTGAGGAGGCCATGCTATTTCAGCGAGCGGTAGATGGAGCCTGGAAGATAAAGAGAGAAATGCTGAATCTCGTAGACAAAATCGAGAAAAGAAAAGAAACTAAGGAAACGAAGAAGGAAGCGAGGAAGAAGAAGCATGAAAGGAAGAAAGAAAAGACCTCCGCTTCAACGACAGAGCCCACCACAACCTCCCAGCCAACATCATCACCTCCGGCCTCATCCACATATGAGGCCACTATGGAGGATCCACCAACAAGTGAAGCTGTTACTACTCAAGAAACTCTGGTTGCACCAGTCGAGACTCAAGAACCACCAGAAACGGCAGGGCATGAAGACAACCCTATCGAGCCTGAGATAATAGCTACAGAGAATCCAGTGGAAACAACAGAAGAATGAGAAGACATGTATGAACGATCTCAAAAGTTCCAACATATTGTTAATTTAAAATATATCAAGTTAATATGAAATGAGTTAACCAATGGGGTGGCGGTCCATTGGTAATGGCAAAGCCTTAAACACCTTGGGAGAGGGAAGGCTCTTGTGGATAAACACCCATGCATGCCCCCTCTGACCATGCCCATTTTCCTTCCGTCAAAACCTCACCTTGTAGCGGAGACCGACAGTGTGCTTGGGTGTATCAAATCCTTCCCTAAAGGGACGTCATGTGGGAGAGATGGTTTGAGGGCTCAACACCTTTTGGACGCCTTGTGTGGTGAAGGGTCAGTAATTGCGGTTTGTCTTCTCAAGGCGATTTCAGCCGTGGTTAACTTATTTTTGAGAGGGGGATGTCCGAGGAGTTTGGCGGAGTTTGTTGCATCTGCTCCTCTTACGCCCCTTTCTCAAGCCCAATAATGGGATTAGACCTATGGTAGTGGGTTCGATCTGGAGGAGAGTGGTCTCCAAGGTAGCGGTGAAGGGGATGGGGAAGGATATGGCCAAATATCTTGGCGACTTTCAGTTTGGGGTTGGGGTTCCAAACGGGGCTGAGGCGGTTCTTCATAGTGCGAACAGGCTCTTAAATGCGCATCACTGAGACGGGTCGTTGGCTATGCTTACTGTCGATTTCTCTAATGCCTTTAACCTTGTGGATAGAACTGCTCTTTTAAATGAGGTTAGGAAAATGTGTCCATCCATCTCTGCTTGGGTTGATTTTTTATATGAGCAACCAGCTAGGCTTTATGTGGGGAATGATTATATTTGGTCTTCCATGGGGGTTCAGCAGGGGGATCCGTTAGGGCCTCTTCTTTTTGACCTTGTTTTACACCCTCTTGTTCTGTCACACCCCCAAAATCCACACATGGAGTATCACCGCTTGGAGGCGTGACTGACCAGGATCAAGCCACCAATCATATTGAACATAACAAGTAATAAATAAAATTCAACCACACAATATGAAAGGTGTTTCAAACCAAAAACGTAGTTAAGTGTTTAGCGGAAGCATAATTGTAAAACCCAATGCAAGTATTAAGTACGAAATAAAGTAATGTTTTTAGCATGGCACACACTGCCATGTCCCACAACGACCGCGCCTCCCTGTGCAAGCTCCAAGAGTACCTAACGACCTGTAAGGCATGTAACAACGAGTCAACAACAAAGTTGAGCGAGTTCACAGTTGGTTATTTAGTTATAGCATTCGCTTCGTAAATCGCATGTTCGTTCTGTAAACCATGTATCGTATTATTCGTATGCGGTATCCCAGACATGTTTGCGAAGATTGGTGGGGGCTTCCCATGTGTTACTAGACCACACGTATCGACTGCTACGAAAATATAAGAGGTGCCCTAAGTCAATGTCTATCAGCATTGACCCTTTGCCCATAGTCCATTAGTGCACGCCCGTTCGGACGACACGGTGTGAGGTTTGTTAAACCTAATAGCGCTATCTACTAATGACCCGCTCGCCATAGGCCTCGGCGATTATGTCGATAAATGAGGGACTTCAAATGATAGAGTGATGGTCTTATGGTCGTACGTATCATGTTGTATGGGGAATACACAAGTTTGTAGTTACCGTTCAGTTCTTTAACCCATTCCCAACCCTTGGGAATCCCATGCCTTGGATAGAGTGTGAACTCACCTTGGTTTGCTCGGTATGCTAAACTATGTGCTCACAAGAAATCAGTCAAGTCCTATAGTGTGCACGTATACTCAATCAGTTTAAGTTTGTAATAACTCGCATGCAAAACTAAGGTCACAAAGTGTATTTGGCAGTTAACGTCATGTATCACGTAAACAGTTAATCAATTTCATGCAATTCATGCTTCACATAAAGGTCCTTCATAATTTATTCCAACATGGTTAGTCATTAACATACTTGACTGAGTTAAATGCTTAACAGAATTAACATATTTAACTGGGTTAACAAACTAACGGAGTTAATAACTAACAGAGTTAACAACTTAACAGAGTTTATCAACTAACAGCGTTAATAAATAACAGGGTTAATGACTAACAGAGTTAATATTCATAACACTCGACGAAATCAATGGGGCGAAAACCCTTTGGGCGACGAAATCCCAAGGGTTTTCGTCGGACATAAAGTATGGCGAAAACACTCCTTGTGTTTTCGTCTGGCCCTTGTTTTCGTCGACTGCAATAGCAACAAATATGCCTATGCACATAATTTATGACTAAATTATTATAATCGATAACTAGCAACAAATATAAACACATGCACCTAAGATCTTATCTAATCAGCAACATTCATGACTTCTATATTGATGGCCGACATACTAATGTATTCATATATGAGTCTGACATCTTCACGTGGAATCGAAATCATGAATGATGAGTTGCCCACTTTGAACTTCACTAACACATGCACAAAGAACTTTGTAGCAGACAACTATATTCAATATATTGTCTTATTGGACCTATTTTCTTGTAGTGGGTTGCAAGTCAACATCAATTCAAACATAAACAATATGCAAAAACACAACCGATCATACATCAGATTATAAAGATTCCTATCATATCCAATCTATCCAAACCACAAACAAGAATCACATACAGTTAATTCATGACACCAACAGATAATCAAGTGCTTTAATCATACGTGATCGATCACTAACCTAAGCAGGAGAGGCAGTTAGTCGATCGATGTGCAAGGCTCGAATACCCAAAGCTGGCGTCAGGTTCAAAGGGTAGAGAGAGACCTTGAGAGGTGATTAGGGTTTGCCGACTAAAACTATCGCGTAAAGGCTGTGAACAAAATATATAACAAGTAGCTACTGGGCCGAAGCCCATTTGGTTTTCGTTGGCCACACATTAGACGAAAACACTAAGTTGTTTTCGTGGGGAGGGGTGTTTTCGAGTGGGGTGTTTTCAGGTGTAGGGTGTTTGGCACCAGTTCCATATTTTATTAATCATAACACCATATTAACATAAAACATATTCTTAATATACACTCAAATGTAATGCACACCATATATATAACACACTTAACACCCACCATATATAACATACCAACCACAATACGATTTAACTTATTACAAACGCGTACAGTTGTGAAACCAACAAGTCATGTAAACAAACAACTAAACAATTAATCGTGCAATTAATGCGAAGATGGAATCTTGGAAACTCGAGTTGTCACATTATCCCCAACTTGAAAGAAATTTCGTCCCGAAATTTAGCACGTGGTTACTGAGGAAGCTAGTTGTGTTGTATAGTTTACTGGTTTTCCTGGGGTCTCACATCATCCCCCCGTTGATTTGGAATTTCGTCCCGAAATTCTGTAGTAGCTTCAGCCTCAGTAGTGGTTGCACTGTTTCCGAACAACTGGGGATACTTGAGTTTCATTTGATATTCCCGTTCCCAGGTAAACTCTGGGCCACGACGGGAGTTCCAACGAACTCGAACAAGAGGTATTCTGGTGTGCTTGAGGACCTTAACGTCTCAGTCCATGATTTCAACTGGTTCCTCGACGAATCGCAACTGATCGTCGATAGTGAGCTCCTTCAAAGGAACTATGAGGGTCTCATCTGACAGACACTTCTTCAGATTTGACATGTGAAAAACGTTGTGAACTGCACTGAGTTCTGCGGGTAGATTTAGTTTGTAGGCCACCTTGCCTATTTTCTCAATGATTTCGAATGGTCCGACATATCACGAATTGAGCTTGCCCTGTTTGCCAAAACAAACCACACCCTTCCAGGGTGAAACTTTGAGTAGCACTCGATCCCCAACTTGGAACTCGAGTGGTTTCCGGCGCTTGTTTGCGTAGGCTTTCTGACGGTCGCGAGCTGCCGCCATGCATTGTCGTATCTGAGCAATCCTTTCCGTTGCGTCTACCACCAGTTCTGGACCTGTGATCTGACTATCACCCACCTCTGCCCAACAAAGAGGTGATCGGCATTTACGCCCGTACAATGCCTCGAATGGAGCGGCTTGAATGCTGGTGTGGTAACTGTTGTTATACGAAAACTCCACTAACGGGAGGTGTTTTTCCCAGCCGTTGCCGAAATCGATTACATATGCCCGCAACATGTCTTCTAGGGTTTGGATGGTGCGTTCAGACTGCCCATCCGTTTGCGGGTGATAAGCTGTGCTCATGTCTAACCGAGAGCCAAAAGATTTGTGCATTGCCTGCCACAGTTCTGAAGTAAATCGGGCATCACGATCGGAAATAATAGAGGTTGGCACCCCGTGCCTCGAGACAACTTCCTTAAGGTAGACGTCTGCTAGAGTGGAGAACTTATTCGTTTCCTTAATAGCCAAAAAGTGTGCAGACTTTGTGAGTCGATCCACGATCACCCAAATGGTGTCATTTCCACGTTGAGATCTAGGCAGGCCAGTGATGAAATCCATGGAAATTTGCTCCCATTTCCATTGCGGTATTTCTGGTTGTTGGAGTAAGCCTGATGGTTTCTGGTATTCGGTCTTGACTCTCGCACAAGTCAAACATTTGCTAACGTAAGTTGCTATGTGAGCTTTCATACTAGGCCACCAATACGTAGTTCTGAGATCGTGGTACATCTTATCTGAACCAGGAGGTACTGAGTAGCGAGACTTATGTGCTTCATCCATTACAAGTTCTCGTAAATTGCCATAGAGTGGGACCCAGATGCGTCCGGTTACGTAATAGGCACCGCCTTCCTTTTGTTCTAACCGCTATCTTGAGCCACGTAGGGCTTCAGCCCTGACATTTTCTGGTTTCAATGCTTCTACCTGAGCATCTCGTATCTGTGCAGGAAGACTAGACTGGATGGTGAGTTGTAATGCTCGCACACGCCTAGGTGTGGTATCTTTTCGACTGAGGGCGTCAGCCACAACATTTTCCTTGCCCGGATGGTACTTGATGGCACATTCGTAATCATTCAATGGCTCGACCCATCGACGTTGTCGCATGTTCAATTCCTTTTGCTTGAAGATATGCTCGAGACTCCTGTGATCGGTGTAAATGGTGCACTTGGTACCGTACAGGTAGTGTCTCCATATCTTGAGTGCGAAAACAACAGCTCCCAGCTCCAGATCGTTTGTAGTGTAGTTCCTTTCATGAATCTTAAGTTGCATCAACACACATCCAAGACCCTGAATGGATGCGTCGCAATAGACCACAAAATCGTCTAAGAGTGCTGAAATGCTGATTCTTGAGCATTACTCCAACGATAGGTGACGCCTTTCTGCCTTAGTAAAGTGAGAGGTTGTGCAATCTTGGAGAAGTCTTTGATGAACCTTCTATAGTAGCCCGCCAAACCCAAGAATTGGCGAATTTCCATTGGTGTGCGAGGTGCAGGCCAGTTCTTGATCGAATCTACCTTAGATGGATCAACATGAATCCCATCCTTGTTCACCACGTGGCCTAGAAAGTGGACTTCACGAAGCCAGAAGTCGCATTTTGAAAACTTGGCGTACAGCTGTTCTGCTCGAAGGAGTTCCAAAATGAGTCGTAAATGCTGCTCGTGTTCCTCCTGACTCTTGGAGTAGATCAAAATGTCGTCGATGAATACAATCACGAACTTATCCAAGTAAGGCTTGCACACTCTGTTCATAAGATCCATGAAGACTGCAGGCGCGTTTGTTAACCCGAATGGCATGACCAGAAACTCGTAATGACCGTAGCGTGTTCTGAATGCTGTTTTGGAGACGTCCTCATCCCGGACTCTCAGCTGATGGTAGCCTGACCTCAGATCAATCTTTGAATAGTAGCTCGACCCTTGCAGCTGGTCGAACAAATCGTCAATGCGTGGAAGAGGATAGCGATTCTTCACGGTCACCTTGTTTAATTCGTGGTAATCTATGCACATACGGAAGGTACCGTCTTTCTTCTTCACAAACAATACTGGAGCTCCCCAAGGCGAAGGCTAGGACGAATGAAACCCTTTTCCAAGAGTTCTTGCAATTGCTTGGACAGTTCTTCCAGTTCGGTTGGAGCTAAGCGATAAGGTGCTCGAGCTATGGGTGCCGCTCCAGGAGCTAGCTCGATCTGAAATTCGACCTGGCGATGAGGCGGTAGCCCGGGTAAATCTTCAGGAAACACTTGAGGAAAGTCGTGTACTACTGGAATACCCTCTATTCTCTTCTCTTTCATTGATGCGTCAGTAACAAGTGCTAAAATAGCAGTGTGGCCCTTTCGCAAACACTTCTGGGCCTTAAGGAAGGAGATGATGCCCACAACAACACCACTCTTGTCGCCTTGAATTTCGAGAGGTTCTTTGCCAGGACGGGGAATACGAATAATCTTCTCTTTGCATAGGATCTCTGCTTGCTGTTGGGATAACCAATCCATCCCAATGACGATGTCGAAACTACCCAGAACTATAGGAATGAGATCGATAGAGAAAGTCTGACCAGCGAGGATAAGATTACAACCCTGAACTATGTGTGTGGCCTCTAGACTTTTACCATTTGCTAATTCTATGACATGCTTGGGGTTTAAGGGAGTTGGTGTGCGTTTAAGCATTTGACTAACTTTTAGAGACACATAACTGGTATCGGCACCCGAATCAAATAAAACAGTAACGTAAAAGTCGTCGAGAAGAAACTTACCCATCACTATATTAGGATCATTCCTTGCGTCACCCTGACCCAGCACGAACACTCGACCCCTGGCACCGTTGCCATCATTGTTTCCCCCGTTGTTGTTCCCATTGCCCTGATTATTGTTGTTGTTGTTGTTCGGATTTTGATTTAACTGGGGGCAGTCCCGCTTGAAGTGGCCTTCAGCACCACACTGGAAGCATCCCCTGTTACCTCGTTGTCGCTGCTGGTTCTGTGGAGCTGGTGGTTGTTGTTGTTGGTTCTGATTCGCATGTCGTGAGCTCCTGCAATCCTTAGCTTCATGACCCATCTTGAGACATCTCTGGCAACGACCCCTGTTGCACTGACCATTGTGGTGTCTGTTACATCTGTTGCACTTCGGGAGGTTTCCTTGATATCCACCCTGCCCTTGACTACCAGAAGATTGCTGATCAGGGCTCTGATAGTCATCAATCTTTCGCTGCTGTGCCTGGGGCTGAACTGAAGTCGAACCCTTGCTGGAAGTTCCATCCCGCTTTCGTTTATTGTCACTGGGAATCGCAGAAGTAGTAGTAGCAGTAGCACCGATACGCTTAGGCAGCTTGTTCTGTTCCACTGCCTGGTCCGTGAGACAATGAGCAAGACGAGTAACATCCTGGATGGTAGCAAGGTTGGCAGAAGTCACATGACTTTGAATCTCTGGTACTAAGCCTTTGAGGTACAGCTTAATGCGCTTGATGGGAGGATCCACCATAGTTGGACATAACACTGCCAGTTCATTGGATCGTTTCATGTACGCTTCTATCTCTGACCCTGTCATCTTCAGTTTAAAGAACTCCACTTCCAGCTTGTGGATGTCATCACGACTACAGTATTTACGTTTGATCAGTTCCTTAAAATCATTCCATGGGGTGGCATTAGCAGCCGCCAGCCCCAGCATCTGAACTTGCGCGTTCCACCAAGTTAGCGCAGTGCCTTCGAGAGTACCGGTGGCGTACTTCACCCTACGAGCCTCAGGGCATTCACACATCTCGAAGACCAATTCGAGCTTCTCGAACCAGTGGAGGAGTCCAACAGCTCCTTCAATGCCACTGAAAGTACTAGGACGACAGTCAATAAAAGTCTTGAACGTGCATACAGGTGGTTGAGCATGCTGACCTCCCGCCTGGGCAGCTGCAAGTGCTGCAGTAACTTGTTCACTGATCAAAGCCGCCAACTGGGCTTGAGTTAGGTTAACGTGTCCACTCATAATCTTCATATCAAAGGAAAACATGAGTGAGAGAGGTTCGCGAAAGTTCGATGACAGAAGAGAGTAAGCACACATGTGTTTCAATCAACAGTTGTTAGGTTTATCTAATCATACCATGAGCAAAGTTCTATGTAATCTAGCAAGTAGGCAATGTAAATATAAATCATATCACCTAGAATGTCGAGTCTTGCACGTGGAGCGAAGCGTCGTTGTGGATCATTGAGCACTGTTCAGGTTATAGTCTGGTTTTAACAAAACTTTTTCCCTTATTAAAACCAAGTTCACTATAACCAATGGCTCTGATACCAATCTGTCACACCCCCAAAATCCACATGCGGAGTATCACCGCTTGGAGGCGTGACTGACCAGGATCAAGCCACCAATCATATTGAACATAACAAGTAATAAATAAAATTCAACCACACAATATGAAAGGTGTTTCAAACCAAAAACGTAGTTAAGTGTTTAGCGGAAGCATAATTGTAAAACCCAATGCAAGTATTAAGTACGAAATAAAGTAATGTTTTTAGCATGGCACACACTGCCATGTCCCACAACGACCGTGCATCCCTGTGCAAGCTCCAAGAGTACCTAACGACCTGCAAGGCATGTAACAATGAGTCAACAACAAAGTTGAGCGAGTTCACAGTTGGTTGTTTAGTTATAGCATTCGCTTCGTAAATCGTATGTTCGTTCTGTAAACCATGTATCGTATTAATTCGTATGCGGTCTCCCAGACATGTTTGCGAATGTCACACCCCGACCACGTAGAACCTACAAAACGTGGCGGAAACATCGGGGAGTGTTGTAACAGAATCATTGTTTCATAACACATGGAACTTGAAATATTGTTTTATTGATTAAAAGAGTTACAATGTCTTGACAATCAAAGAAACATAACAAAATAACTAGTCTTGCATCTTTTATTGTCACTAAGGCCCATGTCCGCCTAAGTGTATCTTGATCAATCCTATGCTTCATTTCCTGAAACACATGTGAAAATAGGTACGTCAGCATAAAAATGCCGGCGAGTACATAGGTTTTGTGAAAATAAGATTCATGACATCTGTTTAAGAAAATGTTTAGTCATGAACCTTGTAATTTGCTTTGTCTTTGTAAATCATTTGAAAAACAATAAGTTCAGATGATACGTATAAATAAGAGAATAATGCATGGTTAAATGAATAACCATGTAAAAATGAGTTTGTATAAGTTAAGTTGTTTGTAAAACAATGTATTGTGAAAAGTATGTTATTTGTATAAAATGTTATATGTCTAAATTGAAATGATTTCAAATAACGCAACGATATGTAATACCATACAATCACTTATATATAGGAAGTACCAGCGGCGTATCCACCATGCTTGTATCATATTACACACGCCTCGTTACTTAAATCACTTACTCAAACCAAACCACCAATATAAGATGTCTATGTTTAAACCAATTGTCAAAAGTCCTTGTATAAACCATGTCAAATGTTGATAGTCCAAAAGTAGTCAAGTAATGTGTAACAAATGTTTATGTATGGCTAGTGAAATGCATCAACTAAACCATAGATGAAATGCACAAAACAAAGTATTGAAGTAAAACTTGGTTTAAATCAAAGTTATGTTTTGTAAAATATATGCATGCTATACTGAATATGAACATTTATGCGGTATTGTAAAAATTCATACATCCAAGCCTTGCGACAGTCGGATAACTATGTAAAAATGAGTTATCAAAAGAATATGTATTCGGATTCGGTCATTCCTTACGTCCAAACAAACCCGAGATTTCAGGAATGGGATTTGTCAAGTCCTATGGTACCACTACCTACTACCGAGCGGCGTGATCGGTGTTAATGAATGTATAGTATAGTTTAAACAAACCAAATGTCATACCAAAATGTAAGCATGTTTTATGAAGATAATGTACCTAGTATGCTAGAGTAAACATACAAGGTAGAGCTGTAAAACAATGTGTCCATATGTTACTGGAACATATGCAACAGAGATGCAATGTAAAATAATGTACTAAGCATGTACTAAATGGACATACATAGCATGTGATGTGATGTGATGTAAAACAATGTACTAAGTATGCACACAATGGACATACATAGCATAAAATGTAATGAAATCATGTACTAATGAACATAGCATGTATATAATGTGAAAACATGGAAAGCATGAAAGTAACAAGTAGGCACATGTGTTCCACCCCAAAACGTTTGGAAAACAGTAAAAGAGGGGTCTATGTACTCACTTGAGATTGCTCAGAAGTCCTAAGATAACCACCAAGCAATGCTAGAGATCTCGGAATATCAAACGGCACCTAATATAGGTAACTACATTAATAAACCGGACCTAAATCGGAAGATCGGATAGAATGAGGGCTCGTAAACCAAATGAGTATGGGAACTCATGTAGTATGGTTTAACAAAGCCTACATACTAAATGAAACCTAACCTAAGTGCTTACGACCCATTACGACCCGTTTAGGTAGCTTATGCTACTTTAACGCGTCGTTCGCGTAAAACGCGTTCGGACCGCCTAACTAGTCCTATGACAAGTAACATATGCCTTAACATGTCTAATATTGTTGTCAAATCAGTTTAGATGTCAAAAGTTATGTTACATATGCTTAAAATGAATTTTGGCGTCAAAAGGGCATTTTGGTAATTTACCTAAGGCATATAAGCTACCTATCATACAACTACTTAAACGAAGAGACCATAAGGTATAACCTCGGAAGGTTATTCCCTATATACTATGGTCACCTAATGTGCTTGGTCGGATCCTAATGATCGACCAAACGGGTCGGGTTCGAAAGTATAAGCGATTGTTTAAATCGCTTACCTTACGACCCTATATAAGCACTAAACTAAAAGTGACGAGCTAAGCATGTTAAAACATGCTTAACTAAGTTTAGAAAACAGGTTTGGTATCAAAACAAACGGTTTTGATACCCATAAGTAGTTTGGTTACAAAATACGCAAGAATACGTATTCTGACCGAAACTACGGCTCGTCACTGAGCCTAGATAACGTGGTAATCAGTAGGTATAGTCACAAAGGACTATAACCATCGTGATTACAATCACGTTGCGAAGTTCAAACGAACTTCGCATTGACCATAAGCTGGTCAATGCAGAAAGTCAAACAAAGTTTGACTTTCAGACTCGAAAAGCAATAAAAGAACGAAAGAATACTCACGTAGGGTCCCCGAATGCTAATCTAGATCAAAATAGCTCAGGTATGAAACAAAGGTTTCAACTTAGAGCATTTGAGATCAGATTCTAGTGAGTTTATAGGTTGGATGGCAAGGGGTATTTATAGTGAATGGTCCACCATTAGGATCGTTTGTCGAAATACGTGCCTTAATCTCATCCGTACATGTGTCGGAACCTTATGGTACCCAAAAAGGCCACTCACCATAAGAGTTTGACACTTGGCACTTGACCTTTGGAGAGTGTTAAGGGCTGTTAAAAGATGAAAAAAAAAACGTTTTGCTGCATCTGGCCCCTGTTTACGGACCTAGTTTGGCAGATTTACAGTTTCAGTCCCTACAACCTCAAAACTTGGTTTTCGATGCGTTTTTTTTTACACGATTAAGCCCTGTTAACCCCATTTCAAAGCTCTAAAATGAAGTTAAAGTATAGGGAACTTAAAATGTGTTCAAAAATATCTCGGGTGTCGGTTCGTTTAGCCGTACGGTTACGTTGTTCGGTTAATTACGACGGAATGCGCATAAGCGCGAAAAATGATCCAAATGGCGTGACGAATGGATTTTTCTTATGCCAAACACTAAAATAAAATATTTTAGTGCTTACATAAATTTTTGGATGTCCGGATGTATTCAGAACGTAAGTTATGCACGAAAATGCAAACTTGTGCACTTTTTGACGCTTTTAGTACCTGAATGAGCCAAAAGTTTATTTTAGCACACCGAACCCCTCAAAGCCTATTTCTAAGCTATATAAAGGATATTTAAGGTGTGTTTAACTTATGGTCATGTTCCAGAATGTCTGTTACAGTTCAAATTGGCATACTTTCGCAGTTTGTCAAGTTTAGTCCCTGTAAGCGAATTAACTTGTTTTTGCCATACCAAAGCCTTCAAAACTTATTTCTAAGTTATGTAAAGGTTATTTAAGGTATGTTAAGCCTATGTCACTATTCCGGAGTGTTTGTTGCATTAAACTGGTTATATTTACGCATCGGTGCGCGTATAACCTTCCAGAAAGCGATTTAGAGTTTGGAATTGAACAAAAATTGATATGTGCAAATGATACACATATTTTTACAAATCCCAAGTATGAAATATAATATTTCATTGGTTCGGTATTTGTTTGATGGCCGTGGAGGCACAGGTGTTACAGTCTCCCCTACTTTAGGAAATTTCGTCCCGAAATTTATTTAGAGGAAACTTGTGAGAGTTTAAAACATGAAGTTGAAAAGATCGAACAATATTGGTTAGGGTTCTGAACTTCTAGTAACCTTAATAACATTATGCTTGCAATGTAAGAGGGACACTTATATACAAGTATATGAAGCGTCATTGGTGCGTCCACCGTACCTCCATTACATCGTTCTCATTTTGTTATTGTTGTCGCTATCGGTTCTTACACATAATAAATCTTACTGGGTTTCTGTGCACTAAATTTCATAATTATGTACGCGTCCATAATTAGACAATTCCTTGCACAGTTCACACAGTCTATTTTATAATGTGTAGTGTAAAACCAAATGAACAAACCTGTGATGAGTGTGACTAGACCGCCATAAAGTCCTTTTAATTAAGTCAATAAATGATCTAAATAGACTATCAAGGAGTCTGTTCAGCTACATTACTAGATGTCGTCCTTTAACCAGATTGTGAATCAATCTTTTTGACTAGACCTCTAAAAGGGTCTCTTATGAAACATGGAGTGGTACTATATAATCCAAGGGTCTTAACTATTATATAGAAGCCCATTAAGGATTTAAGGCAGTACCTTTTGACTATCCTGCTACGAATCCCTCATATGGAGATATGAAAGATCCTGCGAGGATTTGGATAACAAATATCCAGAGTATAAAAACACAAAATGCATAAAAGAAAACATAAGATGAATAAACACATAGTCACATAACCACAAAATCGTTTGTTAATTTGTCTTGTTAATTGCGTACATGCATTTAAAGCAAACTAGGAATCCATTCCGTGGATTTCATTTGGTACTTTAAACGTTATCAATAATCTAACTATAAAGATAGAAAGATTCAAAAAGAAAATTCGATTTCGATTATTAGGAACCGAAATGTTCGAATTTAGGTACATAAGGAATCCAATTAAGGACTCTGATTTGTATGACAATTATCCACAAGAATCTAATTGTGAAGATAAAAAGATCCCACATGGATTTTAGAGGTTGAAGATGTTTTGAAACCTTGCACTGGACGTGCTTAAGTCAAAACATGAATTGGAAATGCTTATGAAGTTGAGATGCTCGATATGCCAAGGTGACATATGAAGCGAAATTTGAAGGTTAAGTCAATGCATGAGAAAAATATTTTTTTTTGCAATACTATGCATGGGGTTCTAAAAATGTGTTCAATGTTTTTGAAACCTTATATATAATACCTTTGAAATCATAAAGTAGTTGTATTAGGTAGGTATATTCATAAAAATGTTTTAAAATCATGCGAAATGAATTTTGAAATTATGTATAAGGTTTTTGGAAAACATGAATGATGCTTTTGAAATCATGCACTTGATAAGAAAATATATTGTACTAATATTGTTTTCAGGCTATATGAGACATTTTGAAATCATGAAGGTTGTTTTTGAAAATACAGACAAAGCTTTGTGCATTTGTTATGTTTAAGTAAATACATTATATTAAAAATGTTTTCGAACTATGTATAGGATGTTTTGAAATCATGTAGGTTGTTTTGAAAACTTATGTTATGCATGTTGAAGAAATCAGAACGTAATGGGTATGAGATTTGAAAATACTCTTAGTTATCTATCCAAGAATTCAAAGGCACAGATGTGTGAAAAGCACGATTACTCATAATTTCGATTTATTTCTTGTACTTCGTTTCCTAGAATGAAATGAGTACTTAGAATTTTCCAAAGGAATCATGAACAAACGCAAGAATGGGAAATTCGCAAAAGTAGTTTGTAAGGAATATAGTTCCTTAATGTAGGTATCATAGGAAAAGTCATACACATATGTAACTACAATTGTACATCAGAATTTGTGAATAATAATTTATTTATAAACAAAACAGATTGTTTCACGTTACAAGAAAATAAAAGAACAAAAGCATAAGACAGCAACATCCTTTGTTCAGTCAAATGCTCATCCGAGGGTCAGATTTGCATTAGCAAGCTTTGGGCAATCCCTCCGGAAATGGCCCATCTCGCCACAGTTGTAGCAAGACCCCGGCGAGAAACGAGCTTGAGCAGGATTGTCATCAGCTTGATTTGGTACAGCTGCAGTTGGGCAAACCCTTGCTGTATGACCTATAAGTCCACAAATCTGGCATTTGCGGCACTTCACACTAGCATGATGATGGAGGCTACATTGGTTGCACAAGGGTGCAGTTCCATTGTATGGCTTCCTAGTAGGGGGTTGAGCTGGTTGGTTGGGGACGGCTTGATCATTGTGAGCGACCACGGCGAAATTCTGAGAAGCCTTTCACTTCTTTGACTTCTTAGGAGATCGTTCATCCATGGTCTTTGATTCCTCGATTGGTTTCTTGGCTGATGGTGCTGTCACCTGACTAGGTCCTGCCTGTCTTGGTGACTCTTGAGTGGCTTCATCCTGGAGACGATACATGGTAGTAGTTAATTCAACAGTCTTCAGGACTACTTCGCCTATTCGTTGAGCGAATTTGGCTGTCTGCTCGGACATTTGACCGGTGCTGAGAGGAAGAGACATTCTAGAAGCAAATGAAAGGCATAGGAAGAAACAGGTGAAAGGTTATTGGATAATCAATACAGAATGGTAACGAATGAAAATTGTGATCATTTGTTTGTTTCCTAAGGCAAACAAATGAGATGGTGACAAATCAAAGTAAATGGGTCAAAAATAATGTATCGCGAAGACATGCTCGCCTATAAGTGAACACTCATCCCAAGAATTCCCAGGTAAGCACAACTGGTCTCGCGTCTGATGAGATGTATACGAAGTGCTTGCCTAGACAGAAAACCCAGAATACAGGCATTCACCCTTCCAGTTTGCACGTGTTCACATTATTTAAAACCCAAGACCTTGACGAGGTTTTGAAAAACTCAAAGGGGTTCAAAACCATATAACAGAGGGTTCAAAACCTTACAATAAAGGGTTCAAAACCTAGTAAGCAATCATCCTAGAACAGATGATTAGTTTTCAAAGTGGTTTTGAAATTTATGTTCTTGTTGTGGTTGTCGCCTAAGGATAGGTGACAGTATTGTTTTATGACTAAACGCAAGTAAACTCGCGTTAGGGTCCTAAGAAGGTTATAGACTAGGTCAAAGTATTACTAATAACCTAATTCCCTATAACCATGAGCTCTGATACCAACTTTTCTGTCACACCCCGACCACGTAGAACCTACAAAACGTGGCGGAAACATCGGGGAGTGTTGTAACAGAATCATTGTTTCATAACACATGGAACTTGAAATATTGTTTTATTGATTAAAAGAGTTACAATGTCTTGACAATCAAAGAAACATAACAAAATAACTAGTCTTGCATCTTTTATTGTCACTAAGGCCCATGTCCGCCTAAGTGTATCTTGATCAATCCTATGCTTCATTTCCTGAAACACATGTGAAAATAGGTACGTCAGCATAAAAATGCCGGCGAGTACATAGGTTTTGTGAAAATAAGATTCATGACATCTGTTTAAGAAAATGTTTAGTCATGAACCTTGTAATTTGCTTTGTCTTTGTAAATCATTTGAAAAACAATAAGTTCAGATGATACGTATAAATAAGAGAATAATGCATGGTTAAATGAATAACCATGTAAAAATGAGTTTGTATAAGTTAAGTTGTTTGTAAAACAATGTATTGTGAAAAGTATGTTATTTGTATAAAATGTTATATGTCTAAATTGAAATGATTTCAAATAACGCAACGATATGTAATACCATACAATCACTTATATATAGGAAGTACCAGCGGCGTATCCACCATGCTTGTATCATATTACACACGCCTCGTTACTTAAATCACTTACTCAAACCAAACCACCAATATAAGATGTCTATGTTTAAACCAATTGTCAAAAGTCCTTGTATAAACCATGTCAAATGTTGATAGTCCAAAAGTAGTCAAGTAATGTGTAACAAATGTTTATGTATGGCTAGTGAAATGCATCAACTAAACCATAGATGAAATGCACAAAACAAAGTATTGAAGTAAAACTTGGTTTAAATCAAAGTTATGTTTTGTAAAATATATGCATGCTATACTGAATATGAACATTTATGCGGTATTGTAAAAATTCATACATCCAAGCCTTGCGACAGTCGGATAACTATGTAAAAATGAGTTATCAAAAGAATATGTATTCGGATTCGGTCATTCCTTACGTCCAAACAAACCCGAGATTTCAGGAATGGGATTTGTCAAGTCCTATGGTACCACTACCTACTACCGAGCGGCGTGATCGGTGTTAATGAATGTATAGTATAGTTTAAACAAACCAAATGTCATACCAAAATGTAAGCATGTTTTATGAAGATAATGTACCTAGTATGCTAGAGTAAACATACAAGGTAGAGCTGTAAAACAATGTGTCCATATGTTACTGGAACATATGCAACAGAGATGCAATGTAAAATAATGTACTAAGCATGTACTAAATGGACATACATAGCATGTGATGTGATGTGATGTAAAACAATGTACTAAGTATGCACACAATGGACATACATAGCATAAAATGTAATGAAATCATGTACTAATGAACATAGCATGTATATAATGTGAAAACATGGAAAGCATGAAAGTAACAAGTAGGCACATGTGTTCCACCCCAAAACGTTTGGAAAACAGTAAAAGAGGGGTCTATGTACTCACTTGAGATTGCTCAGAAGTCCTAAGATAACCACCAAGCAATGCTAGAGATCTCGGAATATCAAACGGCACCTAATATAGGTAACTACATTAATAAACCGGACCTAAATCGGAAGATCGGATAGAATGAGGGCTCGTAAACCAAATGAGTATGGGAACTCATGTAGTATGGTTTAACAAAGCCTACATACTAAATGAAACCTAACCTAAGTGCTTACGACCCATTACGACCCGTTTAGGTAGCTTATGCTACTTTAACGCGTCGTTCGCGTAAAACGCGTTCGGACCGCCTAACTAGTCCTATGACAAGTAACATATGCCTTAACATGTCTAATATTGTTGTCAAATCAGTTTAGATGTCAAAAGTTATGTTACATATGCTTAAAATGAATTTTGGCGTCAAAAGGGCATTTTGGTAATTTACCTAAGGCATATAAGCTACCTATCATACAACTACTTAAACGAAGCGACCATAAGGTATAACCTCGGAAGGTTATTCCCTATATACTATGGTCACCTAATGTGCTTGGTCGGATCCTAATGATCGACCAAACGGGTCGGGTTCGAAAGTATAAGCGATTGTTTAAATCGCTTACCTTACGACCCTATATAAGCACTAAACTAAAAGTGACGAGCTAAGCATGTTAAAACATGCTTAACTAAGTTTAGAAAACAGGTTTGGTATCAAAACAAACGGTTTTGATACCCATAAGTAGTTTGGTTACAAAATACGCAAGAATACGTATTCTGACCGAAACTACGGCTCGTCACTGAGCCTAGATAACGTGGTAATCAGTAGGTATAGTCACAAAGGACTATAACCATCGTGATTACAATCACGTTGCGAAGTTCAAACGAACTTCGCATTGACCATAAGCTGGTCAATGCAGAAAGTCAAACAAAGTTTGACTTTCAGACTCGAAAAGCAATAAAAGAACGAAAGAATACTCACGTAGGGTCCCCGAATGCTAATCTAGATCAAAATAGCTCAGGTATGAAACAAAGGTTTCAACTTAGAGCATTTGAGATCAGATTCTAGTGAGTTTAGAGGTTGGATGGCAAGGGGTATTTATAGTGAATGGTCCACCATTAGGATCGTTTGTCGAAATACGTGCCTTAATCTCATCCGTACATGTGTCGGAACCTTATGGTACCCAAAAAGGCCACTCACCATAAGAGTTTGACACTTGGCACTTGACCTTTGGAGAGTGTTAAGGGCTGTTAAAAGATGAAAAAAAAACGTTTTGCTGCATCTGGCCCCTGTTTACGGACCTAGTTTGGCAGATTTACAGTTTCAGTCCCTACAACCTCAAAACTTGGTTTTCGATGCGTTTTTTTTACACGATTAAGCCCTGTTAACCCCATTTCAAAGCTCTAAAATGAAGTTAAAGTATAGGGAACTTAAAATGTGTTCAAAAATATCTCGGGTGTCGGTTCGTTTAGCCGTACGGTTACGTTGTTCGGTTAATTACGACGGAATGCGCATAAGCGCGAAAAATGATCCAAATGGCGTGACGAATGGATTTTTCTTATGCCAAACACTAAAATAAAATATTTTAGTGCTTACATAAATTTTTGGATGTCCGGATGTATTCAGAACGTAAGTTATGCACGAAAATGCAAACTTGTGCACTTTTTGACGCTTTTAGTACCTGAATGAGCCAAAAGTTTATTTTAGCACACCGAACCCCTCAAAGCCTATTTCTAAGCTATATAAAGGATATTTAAGGTGTATTTAACTTATGGTCATGTTCCAGAATGTCTGTTACAGTTCAAATTGGCATACTTTCGCAGTTTGTCAAGTTTAGTCCCTGTAAGCGAATTAACTTGTTTTTGCCATACCAAAGCCTTCAAAACTTATTTCTAAGTTATGTAAGGTTATTTAAGGTATGTTAAGCCTATGTCACTATTCCGGAGTGTTTGTTGCATTAAACTGGTTATATTTACGCATCGGTGCGCGTATAACCTTCCAGAAAGCGATTTAGAGTTTGGAATTGAACAAAAATTGATATGTGCAAATGATACACATATTTTTACAAATCCCAAGTATGAAATATAATATTTCATTGGTTCGGTATTTGTTTGATGGCCGTGGAGGCACAGGTGTTACAGCGAAGATTGGTGGGGGCTTCCCATGTGTTACTAGACCACGCGTATCGACTGCTATGAAAATGTAAGAGGTACCCTAAGTCAATGTCTATCAGCATTGACCATTTGCCCATAGTCCATTAGTACACGCCCGTTCGGACGACATGGTGTGAGGTTTGTTAAACCTAATAGCGCTATCTACTAATGACCCGCTCGCCATAGGCCTCGGCGATTAAGTCGATAAATGAGGGACTTCAAATGATAGAGTGATGGTCTTATGGTCATACGTATCATGTTGTATGGGGAATACGCAAGTTTATAGTTACCGTTCAGTTCTTTAACCCATTCCCAACCCTTGGGAATCCCATGCCTTGGATAGAGTGTGAACTCACCTTGGTTTGCTCGGTATGCTAAACTATGTGCTCACAAGAAATCAGTCAAGTCCTATAGTGTGCACGTATATTCAATCAGTTTAAGTTTGTAATAACTCGCATGCAAAACTAAGGTCACAAAGTGTATTTGGCAGTTAACGTCATGTATCACGTAAACAGTTAATCAATCTCATGCAATTCATGCTTCACATAAAGGTCCTTCATAATTTATTCCAACATGGTTAGTCACTAACATACTTGACTGAGTTAAAGGCTTAACAGAATTAACATATTTAACTGGGTTAACAAACTAACGGAGTTAATAACTGACAGAGTTAACAACTTAACAGAGTTTATCAACTAACAGCGTTAATAACTAACAGGGTTAATGACTAACAGAGTTAATATTCATAACACTCGACGAAATCAATGTGGCGAAAACCCTTTGGGCGAAAAAATCCCAAGGGTTTTCGTCAGACATAAAGTATGGCGAAAACACTCCTTGTGTTTTCGTCTGGCCCTTGTTTTCATCGACTGCAACAGCAGCAAATATGCCTATTCACATAATTTATGACTAAATTATTATAATCGATAACTAGCAACAAATATAAACACATGCACATAAGATCTTATCTAATCAGCAACATTCATGACTTCTATATTGATGGCCGACATACTAATGTATTCATATATGAGTCTGACATCTTCACGTGGAATCGAAATCATGAATGATGAGTTGCCCACTTTGAACTTCACTAACACATGCACAAAGAACTTTGTAGCAGACAACTATATTCAATATATTGTCTTATTGGACCTATTTTCTTGTAGTGGGTTGCAAGTCAACATCAATTCAAACATAAACAATATGCAAAAACACAACCGATCATACATCAGATTATAAAGATTCCTATCATATCCAATCTATCCAAACCACAAACAAGAATCACATACAGTTAATTCATGACACCAACAGATAATCAAGTGCTTTAATCATACGTGATCGATCACTAACCTAAGCAGGAGAGGCAGTTAGTCGATCGATGTGCAAGGCTCGAATGCCCAAAGCTGCCGTCAGGTTCAAAGGGTAGAGAGAGACCTTGAGAGGTGATTAGGGTTTGCCGACTAAAACTATCGCGTAAAGGCTGTGAACAAAATATATAACAAGTAGCTACTGGGCCGAAGCCCATTTGGTTTTCGTTGGCCACACATTGGACGAAAACACTAAGTTGTTTTCGTGGGGAGGGGTGTTTTCGAGTGGGGTGTTTTCGGGTGTAGGGTGTTTGGCACCAGTTCCATATTTTATTAATCATAACACCATATTAACATAAAACATATTCTTAATATACACTCAAATGTAAGGCACACCATATATATAACACACTTAACACCCACCATATATAACATACCAACCACAATACGATTTAACTTATTACAAACGCGTACAGTTGTGAAACCAACAAGTCATGTAAACAAACAACTAAACAATTAATCGTGCAATTAATGCGAAGATGGAATCTTGGAAACTCGAGTTGTCACATGTTCACCGAATCAGAGATCGTTGTAAGCTTTTTTTTCACGCGTGGTACCTGGATGATGGGAAAATTATTGGAGATGCTACTCTGTAACACCCCGAAAATATAAAACTTTATACTGAAATTATAAAGTATAACAATATATATATATATATATATATATATATATATATATATATATATATATATATATATACAATAAACTAACTAGGAATACATAACCTAGTTAGTCATGAATCTTGTAGTAATAAAGAAAATTAGTTAAAAGCCCCAAATTAATAAAGGACTAATAGTTAAGGGACCAAAGTTGATAGAAATCAAACTTGTTTTAATAAAACAAGAAAAATCAAAATCCAAACACACAAATGTGTGTCTGGATCGATCTAGAAACACAGGGGGCGACCAACTCACCCACAAACCCTAGTCTTGCAATTTCCACCAAATTGAGGGCTCCAATCTAGTCTAAATCGAAATCTGAACATAGATTCGTGATCACCTCGTCAAAGGAATCATAAGGTATGCCAAATTAGGTTGTTTTGATTCAACTCAAATTCCTTGCATGTGATAGAAATCGGATGTTTAACTTGATTTTGTGATGTATTGACTAATTAGAAGTGATATGATGTCTAAGGACAAACCCGAGATGATTTCTTGACAAAATCTTACATGATATTTGTAGGGTTTCATAATCACCATTGTAGGTGATTGATGAACTTGAAGAAACTTGATAAATGCTAAAGTTATAACTCTTGTTCTAGCACAATCTGAATTTAAGAAGTAATTTCAGAAATATTGATGTTAAGATATGTGTAAAGTTGACTAATTGAAGTGAAATTAGATGATAATTACAAGTCGTTAACTTGGTAATGATTATGTGAAAATCTGACCCGCTAGGTGTTTGTTGAAATGCCTAAGTGGGGATTTAAATGTTAAAAATAGGATGAAAACACAGATTTGATTATTGCTTATAATGATGCGTTAATAATCATGTAAAGAGTTCTAAACCAATTGTAAATTGAACTCTCTAGGCAAGGAGTCTGGACCGTCAAGCGGACAAGCCGGAGGGAATACGCGTGGGAAAGGTGTGCTCTAAAGGTATGCGACTTATAGTTTCGCTACATTATGTTTAATTGTTGGTCTTTATGTTGTTATGTTGAATTTAGCCAAACAAGAAAAGCACGTTAAGTCACGGAAGTGACAAAACACCTTAGACAAGTAAAACGGGTCAAAGCATGTACTAGAAATAGAGTTTGGATGTGTCTTGTAATGGTGATTCCCATCAGGCATCCAAACGGGTCAAAACAAGTTGAATTGTGAACATCGAGTCAATGACCATCACACGTTGAATGGTTAAAAACAAAGCGTAAGCTGTGTAGCGGACACGCTAAACTTGTTGTGAAATTGAGCCCATAATATGGGAATTCAAGTTTGGAAATTTAAGCATGTCAAATAGCGTATTAAAGCAAGTTAGAAATTTGGAAATCAAGCATGAAGGTTATTGCGTAAGCAATCCCTCGAAGAGGGATGCGAAATGCTATAGTTGGTAAAATCTAGATAGGCTTAATGGCCCTAATCATGTGATGACTAAAACACAAGTTGTAGAACTTGTAAACAAGTGGGTCAAATAATCAAGGAACCGAATTGTATGTCAATTACCCTTGAACTGATATTTTATGTAAATGGCATAGATAAACAGGTCCGTAATTTAATTACGGACGCGTAGGAAAAAGACTCGGTTAAAACGGACGCCCGAGTCAAAAGTTATGTCGATTCAAAGTTTACAACTAAGATAAATGGAGCTGGGCAGATTTAACAGCAACAAACAACAACAATCTGTCAAATATTGTTGCTGGCATAGCGCCACGGCTGAAGGCACACACTGTCGCGCTACGCGACGGCGGTGGCGTAGCGCCACGGCCTTCCCTTCTCCCCCTCGCGCTATGCCAGCGTCCAGAACCGAGAAATTCTTGTTTTTTTTTATATTTTCGAGTATGGATCTTGCTTATACTTGATATTTAAAGTGTCAAACTAAAGATTTTAAATGGTTTGACCGTAGGTGAAGATGGAACCAAATCCGGATGATGATCAAGCTTTTGACAAGAACCGAACGCACTAACGAAGCTTTCGCACTTGATCGATTTTGTTTTAGAAATATGTAGATACTTGAACTATGTTTTCAAATGTTATCTAGTTGACACTTGTAGTTATGTTTTGTAAAGTTTAATGGGTAGTTTATTTTCAACTGAAACATATTAGGATCAAATATGGTCCTGTAAAAATATTGAAAGTTTTTTTTTTTTTGTAAACTCGATATTTTGTACTAAATGCAAGTTTTATATCATTAAACTAGTTATACTAAGCAGGGTCTTACAAGTTGGTAATCAGAGCTCAAGGTTGTCGGCAAAGTGTGTTCGGTTCAAGCTTGATCAAACATCCGGTAAGAATTAGTTATTTTAGTAGATTTCATTAAAACATTAGAAAATGAATACGATTGGATGTGCATGGGAAGAGTGCGTAATACACTCAAACCAGGAAAGTGCACCAAACATGAATGGTTTAAGCAAGTTGCAAACTTGGCTAAACCAAAACTAAAGATGCGAAAGATTTAAAATGAAATGTTTAATAATTAGCAAAAACATTTCAGATTCAAGATGGCCGATGAAGGCAATAATGATGCGGTGCCTATAGTCACCGAACAGATGAAAGAAATGTCCGGTGTAATCGGGGGCGAATCAGCATCTCAATTAACTGAAGAGATGGAAGCTAAAATTTCCGAGGAAGTTGGAAAGGCAATAGAAGCCAGTCTACCGCAGTTCGCCGAGAGACTACAAACCACAATTTTGCTAGCAGTAGAGGATATGATAACTGAATTAAAAGATAGTCTCTCACAAGAAAAAGATGACGGGAGTGAGTCGGATGTGGACCCAAGACCCGTAAAGAAATCAAAGCTTGATACTCCAAAAGAGAAGGCAAGGTCTTCCTACATGACAGCCGCAGAGGCTAAAGCTGAACCTGATATCATTTCAGGTATGTTTCTTGTAAATTAAAGTTTAGCACAAAGATAATTTCGATACGAGTGCGAATAATAATTATATATGGACGTATATGAATAGTGAGACGAGTAAACCTTGTGAAAGAAATATACATATATATATATGTATATAAGCATAAACAGAAGTGATCAAGTAAAGATCGAGCCAAAAGTAATCATGATAAATATTGCCATGGGAAGGGGTGCGTACACACTCAAACCCGAGAACGTAATGAAAGATAAGCGTCATAATGGAGAGAAGTGTAATAACGCCCGAACCGGGGGAGTTTCCAATAGTAATAGATGACAAGGACATGGTTATAGATTAAGCCGAACCAAATGAAACATATAGAAACATCATTTATGTCAACAAACGATGTGGATAAATGCCATACAACAAGGTGAAACAATAACATGAAATGAATAGAATTGTTAGTGTAACAGTGATTAAGGTAAAAAAAAAATCGAGAGACTAAGATTTGGATAGGAATATCCTCGAGAAAGAAAATAAATGGGTAATATGTACTATTCATTGCTGTAAATAATGAAATACCAATAAATTTGGATTTACAAGCTCGGGTATGGGTAGATACCCAAGTAACATGTTATTAATAAAATCCTCCTGAGGAAGAACGGTAATCACATTGATGGGGGTGATTATATAAAAGAATTAGTAAGATAAACGTTATGAAAGCATTAGAATAAGAGCGGGTAAACCCCAGAAAGCTGAATAACAATAGCAGTAGTTTACCAAATAAGACTTGAGAAATAGGCCTTCCGGACATTAGTAAAAGAAACAGACCTAAGGGTCGCTAACAAAAGAAAGATGGTGTTCGGATTAAATAAGTAAAGTCCTTGATAATAAAGATAATACGAAAGAAAATGAGTTTATTCTTAGACTACGGTCGAGGTCAAGCAAGTTTCAAAAGCGAAAATAAACTATTTTAAACATAAAAAGGGAAGGGTGCCTAGACGTCATATCTATACATATATATACTATTAAATAAAGACATGAGTAGAAGATGATCTACGGAAATCGCTATACCCTTCGGATTATAAGCGATATAAAGGTCTATGGGATCAAAATGACCCTCGGGTCACAAATACAAAGAAACAAACAATGGGGTGTCACCTTAAAAAGGTGAAGATCTAAAAAAATAGTCTACGGGGCTAAGTAAAGGAACCTACGGGTCGATAATATAAAGCGTGGGAACCAGTTATGATTTTCCACGTAAAATAATAACGGAGAAGAATAATTCTTGCCCTCAAATTTGATATGATTGATTGGCAAGTGATCAAGAGAAAAACATTCAACTAAAATTTGGTTTTAGTAAGAAACGATGTTCTAACACATATAAATATTATGTGAGAAATTAGAAAATGGTTAATGCAAAAGAATATAGGTCTTAACACCGAAAGGTGTAAGACGAGGCATTCGAAGGAAAGATTCTTAATAATGAAAAGCCGATGTAAAAACTTAAACATGACGTGATGCGACCATAACCATAAAAGTGATATAAAATATAATCATGTTATATCGCAAGTTAAGGGATCGGAGATTATAAACTCACATAAGTCCGATTGTGACAAGGGGGTAGACCCAAACTAACGGGGCATAAGATGACGGCAAAATAGTATACGCGAATGACGAGGTATGAGGTAAAATGGTGACTAATCAGCCTAGCTAGTAAAGAAATTTATCGTCAAAGTAATGCTGTGGCCAATGTTAAGCGTTCGACAATACAGGATTAGCGTGAAGTAAACATGCCGACGGACATTGTGACCGGGTGGTCAAGAGATAACTCGGTCAAAAAGGCGACAAAGATAGGAAATCAATGATTAAAGGTTACAGTCCATGAGGACATGTGTCTAAAAGACGCACATGACAATACGAATGAAAAACTTTATATTGGAAAAAAAAGAAGGCCTTGAAAAACAAAACTGAGATAGTTAGGTCCAAACCAAAGGACTACTTAAAGAAGGTTTCGGGGACGAAACCCTTTTTAAGGGGGGTGGACTTGTAACACCCCGAAAATATAAAACTTTATATTGAAATTATAAGGTATAATATATATATATATATATATATAATAAACTAACTAGGAATAAATAACCTAGTTAGTCATGAATCTTGTAGTAACAAAGAAACTTAGTTAAAAGCCCCTATTTAATAAAGGACTAATATTTAAGGGACCAAAGTTGATAGAAATCAAACTTGTTTTAATAAAACAAGAAAAATCAAAATCCCAACACACAAATGTGTGTCTGGATCGATCTAGAAACACAGGGGGCGACAGACTCACCCACAAACCCTAGTCTTGCAATTTCCACCAAATTGAGGGCTCCAATCTAGTCTAAATCGAAATCTGAACATAGATTCGTGATCACCTCGTCAAAGGGATCATAAGGTATGCCAAATTAGGTTGTTTTGACTCAACTCAAATTCCTTGCATGTGATAGAAATCGAATGTTTAGCTTGATTTTGTGATGTATTGACTAATTAGAAGTGATATGATGTCTAAGGACAAACCCTAGATGATTTCTTGACAAAATCTTACATGATACTTGTAGGGTTTCATAATCACCATTGTAGGTGATTGATGAGCTTGAAGAAACTTGATAAATTCTAAAGTTATAACTCTTGTTCTAGCACAATCTGAATTTAAGGAGTAATTTCAGAAATATTGATGTTAAGATATGTGTAAAGTTGACTAATTAAAGTGAAATTAGATGATAATTACAAGTCATGAACTTGGTAATGATTATGTGAAAATCTGACCCGCTAGGTGTTTGTTGAAATGCCTAAGTGGGGATTTAAATGTTAAAAATAGGATGAAAACACACATTTGATTATTGTTTATAATGATGCGTTAATAATCATGTAAAGAGTTCTAAACCAATTGTAAATTGAACTCTCTAGGCAAGGAGTCCGGACCGTCAAGCGGACAAGCCGGAGGGAATACGCGTGGGAAAGGTGTACTCTAAAGGTATGCGACTTATAGTTTCGCTACATTATGTTTAATTGTTGGTCTTTATGTTGTTATGTTGAATTTAGCCAAACAAGAAAAGCACGTTAAGTCACGGAAGTGACAAAGCACCTTAGACAAGTAAAACGGGTCAAAGCATGTACTAGAAATAGAGTTTGGATGTGTCTTGTAATGGTGATTCCCATCGGGCATCCAAACGGGTCAAAACAAGTTGAATTGTGAACATCGAGTCAATGACCATCACACGTTGAATGGTTAAAAATAAAGCGTAAGCCGTGTAGCGGACACGCTAAACTTGTTGTGAAATTGAGCCCATAATATGGGAATTCAAGTTTGGAAATTTAAGCATGTCAAATAGCGTATTAAAGCAAGTTAGAAATTTGGAAATCAAGCATGAAGGTTATTGCGTAAGCAATCCCTCGAAGAGGGATGCGAAATGCTATAGTTGGTAAAATCTAGATAGGCTTAATGGCCCTAATCATGTGATGACTAAAACACAAGTTGTAGAACTTGTAAACAAGTGGGTCAAATAATCAAGGAACCGAATTGTATGTCAATTACCCTTTAACTGATATTTTATGTAAATGGCATAGATAAACAGGTCCGTAATTTAATTACGGGCGGGTAAGGATAAGAATCAGTTAAAACGGACGCCCGAGTCAAAAGTTATGTCGATTCAAAGTTTAGAACTAAGATAAATGGAGCTGGGCAAATTTAACAGCAACAAACAACAAAAATCTGTCGAATATTGTTGCTGGCGTAGCGCCACGGCTGAAGGCACACACCGTCGCGCTACGCGACGGCGGTGGCGTAGCGCCACGGCATTCCCTTCTCCCCCTTGCGCTACGCCAGCTTCCAGAACCGAGAAATTCTTGTTTTTTTTTATATTTTCGAGTATGGATCTTGCTTATACTTGATATTTAAAGTGTCAAACTAAAAAATTTAAATGGTTTGACCGTAGGTGAAGATGGAACCAAATCCGGATGATGATCAAGCATTTGACAAGAACCGAACGCACTAACGAAGCTTCCGCACTTGATCGATTTTGTTTTAGAAATATGTAGATACTTGAACTATGTTTTCAAATGTTATCTAGTTGACACTTGTAGTTATGTTTTGTAAAGTTTAATGGGTAGTTTGTTTTCAACTGAAACATATTAGGATCAAATATGGTCCTGTAAAAATATTGAAAGTTTTTTTTTGTAAACTCGATATTTTGTACTAAATGCAAGTTTTATATCATTAAACTAGTTATATTAAGCAGGGTCTTACAAGTTGGTAATCAGAGCTCAAGGTTGTCGACAAAGTGTGTTCGGTTCAAGCTTGATCAAACATCCGGTAAGAATTAGTTATTTTAGTAGATTTCATTAAAACATTAGAAAATGAATACTATTGGATGTGCATGGGAAGAGTGCATAATACACTCAAACCCGAAAAGTGCACCAAACATGAATGGTTTAAGCAAGTTGCAAACTTGGCTAAACCAAAACTAAAGATGCGAAAGATATAAAATGAAATGTTTAATAATTAGCAAAAACATTTCAGATTCAAGATGGCCGATGAAGGCAATAATGATACGGTGCCTATAGTCACCAAACAGATGAAAGAAATATCCGGTGTAATCGGGGGCGAATCAGCATCTCAATTAATTGAAGAGATGGAAGCTAAAATTTCCGAGGAAGTTGGAAAGGCAATAGAAGCCAGTCTACCGCAGTTCGCCGAGAGACTACAAACCACAATTTTGCTAGCAGTAGAGGATATGATAACTGAATTAAAAGATAGTCTCTCACAAGAAAAAGATGACGGGAGTGAGTCGGATGTGGACCCAAGACCCGTAAAGAAATCAAAGCTTGATACTCCAAAAGAGAAGGCAAGGTCTTCCTACATGACAGCCGCAGAGGCTAAAGCTGAACCTGATATCATTTCAGGTATGTTTCTTGTAAATTAAAGTTTAGCACAAAGATCATTTCGATACGAGTGCGAATAATAGTTATATATGGACGTATATGAGTAGTGAGACGAGTAAACCTTGTGAAAGAAATATATATATATATATATGTATATAAGCATCAACAGAAGTGATCAAGTAAAGATCGAGCCAAAAGTAATCATGATAAATATTGCCATGGGAAGGGGTGCGTGCACACTCGAACCCGAGAACGTAATGAAAGATAAGCGTCATAATGGAGAGAAGTGTAATAACGCCCGAACCGGGGGAGTTTGCAATAGTAATAGATCACAAGGACATGGTGTTGGATCGTCCGATGACCCTAAACAGTCAATCTGAGTAGTTCATCATCATTTGCAATGGCGGAATCAATGTAAATGACGTCAAACAGCTTGTTTCCTTTTAATCTTTATCTATTGATGATTTCCTGAGCTTTTACAAGTCTGATTACAATACGGCAGCACCTCGGCTCTCAAACACACACTACTAATTCCGTATGGAATGAACATGCACAACTCCTATATATAGACTAAGTGATTTCGTTTAAAAGTGACACGTCCCTGTTCAAACGAAATTACATGAGTTAATTTTGTTTGAACATGCACATGTCCCATTCAAACGAAATTACACACTAAAACATGAACAAACCCTAATTTCTATCCTGTTGTGAACTCGTTTATCTAATCTAGACATAAGACTCGATTAAGACGAAGTTAACAGACACTAGATGCACCAACAGACTCCCCCTTGGAGGTTGACGAAGTCTTCGGCGTCGAGTCTTTAGTCTTTGTCTCTTTCCAAATTGTCTTGACATTGTAAAAGCTTTCTTCAATCTTTATCTTCAAACTTTAATCTACATCTCCCCTTTGAGTGTTGATCCAGAATTCTGACTCCCCCTTTCGCAGACTCCCCCTCTCGATAAACCGGGACTTGAATTCTAGATTCAAACTTTGACATTTTCTTTGCCATGGGGAACTTAATTCCTGTTTCCTGCATATACTCTACCCAAATGTAAGATATATGACAATAACAGTTTTAATCCAATCTTACCATTCAACCTCATTCGATATTCTAATCAGTGTTTTAGAATTCCACTTAAGTATTCAGGTCCAAGTTAATGACCCTGATTACTCAATTTATCTACCAAGTCCAACTTAATGACCTTGGTTGATCTGAGATAAAACACACTGACATTTTGTACAAACATTTTCAAACAATTTTCTGAAATTTACAAGTTTCAAAATAATGAACTTGTTTCAACTTTTTAACTTTCACAAACTTATCATGTTAAACTCACAACTCATCCTCCAGTCCAGAAACTTCCTGCATCTGCTTCAAATCGAATCTGAAGATCAGCTTTCCACTTTGGTTTGTCGAAAAATAAAGCAGAAGTGTAAAATCTTTTTGAATTTTGAATAAAGCTTCTAAACTAGAAATGAAATGCAGAAATAAAATGCAGTGAATGTAAACTATTTACAAACATATTTTTTGGTGAGCGTGTTAGGGAATCATATCAGCTATTCGACAAGTCACAAGTACCGTTAAGCTTTAATTACATACTCAGAATTAAACAATTCACCTAGATTATCGATATACTGATCCACTTAAATTCTCACACAATTTTCAATCTGTCCAGGATACAGATTTAGTGTTTTAGAGACTTAAACTTATTCATGTGTCCTACCTCTTGAATATACTCCCGTATCCAAATCCCAATATTCAGTCTTACAGGTGAGTATACCACAGGTTAAATTGCGAAGAACCGTGAGAGCTCAGGTTAGAACTTCCGTTCAGCAGAGAGATGATGGCTTCGACTTTGGTGTGTCCCCTTTAGAGGATCTTTTTTACAACAGCATTGATTAGCAATTTTATTGTCTCATCATTTATGCTGAGGGCGGCGCTATGTTTCAAGCAAGCGTAAAGTATTCTCCGGGGACTAGGCCATTGCTTCCGCAAAATCAGAAGTCCCGAGATAATACCCCAGATATCACTGAGTATAAAGACCTAGTATCTCAGAAAGAGGGATCTTTCAAACAAGATTTCAGGGGTTACCTATATATCCAAGTAGTGTTCCCCACGAAATAAGCAAGTAAGGATTTTAGGTTTATATCCCGAACAAACCTACTAAATGTGCAAAAACATATCGGCACATCATCAGCAAGACTGTTTAACCCATTTTAAACATTCCATTTCTTTAGCGTACTGTAACCGTTAAGCCGATGTACTATCATTTTCCCTTTTTACACAAGCTCTTTTTTAGATTTTCTATTGTTTTTTGGATTTTGAAAATATCTCATGTTTTTGGATTTTTGAATTTTTTTTTTACTGTTTTTGTATTTTCTGAAAATATTACCCTACTCTCCCCCTAAATACCAAAACAAGTAAAAAATCGACAAAGCATTGCAGATTGCTTCTCAACATCATCATCTACAATGTCTCCTTCATCAACGCCAAGAATCTCTTCCAGTTTTGTTGGATCGTCCGGTGACCCTAAACAGTCAATCTGAGTAGTTCATCATCATTTGCAAAGGCGGAATCAATGTAAATGACGTAAAACAGCTTGTTTCCTTTTAATCTTTATCTATTGATGATTTCCTGAGCTTTTACAAGTCCGATTACAATTCGGCAGCACCTCGGCTCTCAAACACACACTACTAATTCCGTATAGAATGAAGATGCACAACTCCTATATATAGACTAAGTGATTTCGTTTGAAAGTGACACGTCCCTGTTCAAACGAAATTACATGAGTTAATTTCGTTTGAACATGCACATGTCCCATTCAAACGAAATTACACACTAAAACATGAACAAACCCTAATTTCTATCCTGTTGTGCACTCGTTTATCTAATCTAGACATAAGACTCGATTAAGACGAAGTTAACAGACACTAGATGCACCAACACATGGTTATAGATTAAGCCAAACCAAATAAAACATATAGAAACATCGTTTATGTCAACAAACGATGTGGATAAATGCCATACAACAAGGTGAAACAATAACATTAAATGAATAGAATTGTTTGTGTAACAGTGATTAAGGTAAAAAAAATCAAGGGACTAAGATTTGGATAGGAATATCCTCGAGAAAGAAACTAAATGGGTAATATGTACTATTCATTGCTGTAAATAATGAAATACCAATAAATTTGGATTTACAAGCTCGGGTATGGGTAGATACCCAAGTAACATGTTATTAATAAAACCCTCCTGAGGAAGAACGATAATCACATTGATGGGGGTGATTATATAAAAGAATTAGTAAGATAAACGTTATGAAAGCATTAGAATAAGAGCGGGTAAACCCCAGAAAGCTGAATAACAATAGCAGTAGTTTACCAAATAAGACTTGAGAAATAGGCCGTCGGGACATTAGTAAAAGAAACAGACCTAAGGGTCGCTAACAAAAGAAAGATGGTGTTCGGATTAAATAAGTAAAGTCCTTGATAATAAAGATTATCCGAAAGAAAATGAGTTTATTCTTAGACTACGGTCAATGTCAAGCAAGTTTCAAAAGCGAAAATATACTATTTTAAACATAAAAAGGGAAGGGTGCCTAGACGCCATATCTATACATATATATACTATTAAATAAAGACATGAGTAGAAGATGATCTACGGAAATCGCTATACCCTTCGGATTATAAGCGATATAAAGGTCTATGGGATCAAAATGACCCTCGGGTCACAAATACAAAGAAACAAACAATGGGGTCTCACCTTAAAAAGGTGAAGATCTAATAAAATAGTCTACGGGGCTAAGTGAAGGAATCTACGGGTCGATAATATAAAGCGTGGGAACCAGTTATGATTTTCCACGTAAAATAATAACGAAGAAGAATAATTCTTGCCGTCAAATTTTGATATGATTGATTGGCAAGTGATCAAGAGAAAAACATTCAACTAAAATTTGGTTTTAGTAAGAAACGATGTTCTAACACATATAAATATTATGTGAGAAATTAGAAAATGGTTAATGCTAAAGAATATAGGTCTTAACGCCGAAAGGTGTAAGACGAGGCATTCGAAGGAAAGATTCTTAATAATGAAAAGCCGATGTAAAAACTTAAACATGACGTGATGCGATGCGACCATAACCATAAAAGTGATATAGAATATAATCATGTTATATCGCAAGTTATGGGATATGAGATTATAAACTCACATAAGTCCGATTGTGACAAGGGGGTAGACCCAAACTAACGGGGCATAAGATGACGGCAAAATAGTATACCCGAATGACGAGGTATGAGGTAAAATGGTGACTAATCAGCCTAGCTATTAAAGCAATTTATCGTCAAAGTAATGTTGTGGCCAATGTTAAGCGTTCGGCAATACAGGATTACCGTGAAGTAAACATGCCGACGGACATTGTGACCGGGTGGTCAAGAGATAACTCGGTCAAAAAGGCGACAAAGATAGAAAATCAATGATAAAAGTTTACAGTCCATGAGGACATGTGTCTAAAAGACGCACATGACAATACGAATGAAAAACTTTATATTGGAAAAAAAAGAAGGCCTTGAAAAACAAAACTGAGATAGTTAGGTCCAAACCAAAGGACTACTTAAAGAAGGTTTCGGGGACGAAACCCTTTTTAAGGGGGTGGACTTGTAACACCCCGAAAATATAAAACTTTATATTGAAATTATAAAGTATAATATATATATATATATATATATATAATAAACTAACTAGGAATAAATAACCTAGTTAGTCTTGAATCTTGTAGTAACAAAGAAACTTAGTTAAAATCTAACCCGCTAGGAGTTTGTTGAAATGCCTAAGTGGGGATTTAAATGTTAAAAATAGGATGAAAACACAGATTTGATTATTGTTTATAATCATGCGTTAATAATCATGTAAAGAGTTCTAAACCAATTGTAAAATGAACTCTCTAAGCAAGGAGTCTGGACCGTCAAGCGGACAAGCCGGAGGGAATACGCGTGGGAAAGGTGTGCTCTAAAGGTATGCGACTTATAGTTTCGCTACATTATGTTTAATTGTTGGTCTTTATGTTGTTATGTTGAATTTAGCCAAACAAGAAAAGCACGTTAAGTCACGGAAGTGACAAAGCACCTTAGACAAGTAAAACGGGTCAAAGCATGTACTAGAAATAGAGTTTGGATGTGTCTTGTAATGGTGATTCCCATCGGGCATCCAAACGGGTCAAAACAAGTTGAATTGTGAACATCGAGTCAATGACCATCACACGTTGAATGGTTAAAAACAAAGCGTAAGCCGTGTAGCGGACACGCTAAACTTGTTGTGAAATTGAGCCCATAATATGGGAATTCAAGTTTGGAAATTTAAGCATGTCAAATAGCGTATTAAAGCAAGTTAGAAATTTGGAAATCAAGCATGAAGGTTATTGCGTAAGCAATCCCTCGAAGAGGGATGCGAAATGCTATAGTTGGTAAAATCTAGATAGGCTTAATGGCCCTAATCATGTGATGACTAAAACACAAGTTGTAGAACTTGTAAACAAGTGGGTCAAATAATCAAGGAACCGAATTGTATGTCAATTACCCTTTAACTGATATTTTATGTAAATGGCATAGATAAACAGGTCCATAATTTAATTACGGACGGGTAAGGATAAGAATCAGTTAAAACGGACGCCCGAGTCAAAAGTTATGTCGATTCAAAGTTTAGAACTAAGATAAATGGAGCTGGGCAGATTTAACAGCAACAAACAACAACAATTTTGTCGAATATTGTTGCTGGCGTAGCGCCACGGCTGAAGGCACACACCGTCGCGCTACGCGACGGCGGTGGCGTAGCGCCACGGCCTTCCCTTCTCCCCCTCGCGCTACGCCAGCGTCCAGAACCGAGAAATTCTTGTTTTTTTATATATTTTCGAGTATGGATCTTGCTTATACTTGATATTTAAAGTGTCAAACTAAAGATTTTAAATGGTTTGACTGTAGGTGAAGATGGAACCAAATCCGGATGATGATCAAGCATTTGACAAGAACCGAACGCACTAACGAAGCTTCCGCACTTGATCGATTTTGTTTTAGAAATATGTAGATACTTGAACTATGTTTTCAAATGTTATCTAGTTGACACTTGTAGTTATGTTTTGTAAAGTTTAATGGGTAGTTTGTTTTCAACTGAAACATATTAGGATCAAATATGGTCCTGTAAAAATATTGAAAGTTTTTTTTTGTAAACTCGATATTTTGTACTAAATGCAAGTTTTATATCATTAAACTAGTAATATTAAGCAGGGTCTTACATACTCAGGTTGCCAAGGCTTTAAACATCATTAGAGTGGAGGGCCAGTCCTTAGGCCTCCTTCTCAACATTAAAAAAACTGAAGTTTTTTGGCCTACATGCGACGGGGTGAAGACTCAGGAGGGTTTATTTCCGCGGGAGATTGGTAGGCCGGTGCATGGTGTGAAACTCTTGGGTGGTGCTGTCAGTAGAGATGGGGATTTTATTAGTGGTTGAGCTGATGGGATGCCTCAAACGCCTTCGGGACCCTCAGAGCGAACTCCTCCTGCTTCGTTCGTGTATGGGGGTTGCTAAACTGCTGTTTGGGCTCAGGACGTGTCAGCCTTCTTATGTGGGGGAAGCCGTCTCTGTTTTTTACAAAGGGCTTCAGAATGCGATCGGGGACATTGTTGTTTGTAGGGGTGCCTTTTTTGGGGACCTTCAATGGAGGTTAGCTTCCCTCCCGACACGTTTTGGGGGGCTTGGGATTTGCTCAGCTGAGGATGCCTCTTCCTACGCTTTTGTGGCTTCAAGGGCCCAATCTTGGGTTCTTCAAGACCACATTCTTCGTTAATGTGGGGGTGGGCTGTTGGACTCTGATTACAAGGGTGCGTTGGACATTCTGCATAGTTCTCTTCCCGATCTTGATTTTGGCGGTTTCTACATTAAAGACACCCCCCCCCCCCATTAAAGCCCAGAAAATACTGGCGAATGCCTTATATGGCGAAATCGTCAAGACAGTTGAAGAGAAGTTTGCCTTTTCCCCTGGGCAGCGAGCCGTGTTTGAGTGTTTACGAGCCCCCCATGCTCAGGATTTCCTGTCTGTTGTTCCCATCAAAGGTTTAGGGCAATGTATGTCGGCTGTGGAATACCGGGCTATCCTCAAGTACCGGTTGATGATACCCATTTTCCCGGTTGATGACCCATGTCCTGTATGTCGGAAGTGTTGCTTGGATTCTTTTGAAGAGCATGCAGTCCATTGCAAAGAATTACCGGGCTTTAAATATCGACATGATTGAGTCCGAGATGTGCTGTATGATGTCCTTAAGCGAGCAGGGATCTCGGCAAAAAAGGAAGCTCCGGTGAACTTCTTGACTGATCCGTTAGAAGGGAGATCTACCCTACGGCCCGCTGACATTCTTGTTTTTGGATGGGAGGGAGGGAAACACGCGTGTGTCGATTTGACAGGTGTGTCCCCCCTCGTTGGGCTAAGGGACCACGGGTTTGTGGCAGGACAGGCGATAACCAAGGCAGAGTCGGGCAAAGTAGCTAAACACGAAAAAGCTTGCCTCGAGAATCAGCATGTGTTCGTCCCGTTTGCTTTCGATACCTTTGGCGCTCTCGCCCCTGACGCGGTGCGGTTCCTAAAGCGGGTTCAACAGGTGGTAAGCAGTAACACCGCACATGTTAAGGGACAAAATTTTGTGTTTAGCAGGGTAGGGTTTGCTACTCAGGAGGGGGTAGCGGCGCAGCTTGTTGCTCGCCTACCTGCCATTAGTTTGTAATCGTATTGAGCTTGTTCCTAAAAAAAAAATTTCCTGTTTGATAAAATAAAAGAAATTTGCCCACGTAATTTTTCGTTATATAGGATCTGTGAGTCACTTTGTTTATAAAAGGCTGTCGTTAATCTAGGGGAAATTTTAACAAACGCTAGTTATTTATAAAAATTCAAATACACACAAAAGAAATTTGGCAAATCATTTAGACATGGATATGAAACCACTCTTTACTAAAGTCTATGTGGACTAGAATTTTTTAAAATGTTTACCTGTAGTTTTTGAGATTATTTTAGTTTTAGTTAGTCTGCTAAATACTTCAATATATGGACTATGAATTCGCTATAAGAGGAAGCGGACTCTAGCTCATAGACCTACACACTAACTACGTCTAAGACGTTTTAAGTAGTCCAAATTAAAGTCCGCTCGTCAAAGGAACAAACTCTTTCATAGTCCACTTATTGAAGTAGCGGACTATCCAGAAACCAAAATAATCTCAAAGATCACCTACGGACACTTTGAAAATTTCTAAACCATCTAGACTTAAAAATGCTCGTCAAAATAATAGTTTAATGAGGGATCACTGACTAATATGATAATAGCACCAACAAATTACCAATATATGAATAGGGTTAAGTTCATTTGTGAACAACCCTTTGATAGTGGACTCTGTGAACCAATCCTAACTCTTGATTATCAATACACAAGTGTAAATCAATGGCTAGGATTTGATGATAAAATTACACTAGTGTATTTTACGATTTAATGATGTAAGTCAATGACCAGAATTTGTTCACCCAGTTCACAAATACACTGATTTTCACTATAGAACCCCACCTTTTATGAATAATACTAAAAACTTATATGTCAATACCAATTAAAGGATAATTAAATTTAACCTTTTTTTTAGTTTTAGTGGAATCAGACCATCCGTAAGTTATAAATAATTATCTATATATTATCTATACAAGCCCAATGAATAGTGCTTTTATTATTATAATAATATACAACTTTTTTTAACACTTTTATTATTTTAATATTTTATTTCCAAACTATAAATTAGAAACATGTTTTTGCATTGTATGCTTGTAACATATGCATTGGGAGCCTTTCAAAAAAAAATTTGTATTTTTCACTTTCAATCCAGTTTTTTTTTTTTTTTTTTTTTTTTTTTTTTTTTTTTTTTTTTTAACAACAAAACTTCTATTGAAAAAATAGAAAACTGGGCCAGCAGGAAACTGGAACCCGAACTTACAAAATTACATCTCGAATGTTAAACTCACACCACCTATCCCAATCAAGATTAACATACTTTGATCTATCAGTGATCTAAAGAAAAGTATTTTCTTTGATGAGGTTCGCCGTTCGGTTGAAGTTGATGGAGTTATCGTTGAAAGTCTTCTCGTTTCTCGCCTTCCATATCTCCCACGCCGTGACTAAGAGGATCCCGCCAATAATTTTTTTCCAATAATCTTTCGACCCGTTCATCCCCGTTGCCAAGCCGAGAAGCTCTTGAATAGACAAATCTCTATTTGGAAACGGTATTTTAATCCAAACAAGAATCGTCCACCAAATTGACTTCGCAACCCAACAATCCCAAACGACGTGATAGTCGGTTTCTTCCCTTAGGCCGCATCTGGAACAAAGCTTATCCGGAAGAAAAACACCTCTATTTGCCAAGCTCGCTTTGGACGGAATTCTATTTAGCACGGCTCTCCACCCGAAAATATTGATTTTCGATGGGACCTAACTGTTCCATATCCTCCAAATATCATCGTCTTCTGGGTTTTTCGACTCGTACATCCTTTTTCTAAGCCCCGCGACAGTTAAGGTGTCTCGGTCTTCTACGTTCCACGTCCAAAAATCCGAACCGCTATGAAAATTGATATTGCTTAGTACCTGTTGCAGCTCCAAAAGCTTGTTCAATTCAGCACCATCTTTGAGGTTTCTACTCCACTGCCAATTCCATTTAGTCTGCTGCCCTTTGACCATATAATCTTTAATTTTGGCTTCTTTGTTTTGAGTCAAATTAAAGAGTTCTTTGAAGCTTTCTTTTAATGGACTATTTCCCACCTATCAATCCAAAAAGGATCGAGTTGCCCTCTCCAGCCCTTCCTTTTAAATTATCTTTGAGTGACATGTTGAGTTTTGTAAAGTCTTTTTCCATAGCTCCTATATCCTTCCACACACCTGCAATTCTTTTATTAAAAACTGAAGGAGTAAAACCTGTTTTTCACCTTATGTATAGCCTTGATAACTTGAACCCACAGAACGTCTTTATTCTCTTTTAATTTCCCCCACCATTTTGCCAACAAAGCTAAATTAAAGCTTCGGATATCCCCAATGCCCAACCCCCCTTTTCGCTTCGGTAAAACCATTTTGCTCCATGCGATCCATTTGATGTTGTTATTCCCATTTTTATTTCCCCACACAAAGTTTTTTTCTAATTTTTTCAAGAGAGTTTATGACACCAACGGGTGCTTTGAAGATAGAAAGATAATAATTTGGGAGTGCCCCAAGAACTGCCTTTGCCAAAGTGACTCTACCCGCCAAGGAAAGACTTTTTGCCTTCCACCCCGAAAGTTTGGCGTTAAACTTATCTATAATAGGCTTCCAAAATTTCAGTCTTTTCATATTGGCACCAATGGGAATACCAAGAAAAAAGAATGGAAATTTTTCGGCTTTGCATCGAATAGCTCTAGCCATATCCATGACCTCATCTTAGTTGACTCCGGAACCATAAATGTTACTTTTGGTAAGATTCACTTTCAAACCCGAGCAAACATAGAAGCATCTTAGAATTCGATTTAGGTTCAAAATGTTGTCTTTTGTCCATTCTCCAACGAAAACAACATCATGGGCATAAAAGAGATGGGTTAAAGTGGGCCCACCATTTGGTAAAGTGATACCACGAAACACTCTCGTCTCTACCGCTCGCTCAATAATAATATTTAATGCCTCCAGCATGATCACAAATAAGAAGGGCGACATCGGGTCTCCTTGACGAAGCCCCCTAAAGAGTTGGAACTCCGTGGTCGGCGACCCATTGACAAGGACCAAAGCCCGACCCGAAATTAGGCACGATTTTATCCAATTACACCAAATATTTGGAAAGTTCATACCTTTCAAGATGATTAAAAGGAAGTCCCAATTAACCGAATCATACGCTTTCCGGAAGTCTACTTTAATGACTAATAAACGTTTTTTGTTCGTTTTGGCCCAAGATAAAACCTCGCTCAAACGTTTTTTTGTTTTGTATTTTAACCCCTTTAGCTTTTTTGAATTTAACCCAAAGCTTTATAACTTTTCAATTTAACCCTACTTTTTTATTTTTAACTTTGGTCTCCCCATACTTTTCATCTTCGCAAGTTTTCGTTTTACATTTCGTTCTAAATTTTGCGAGTCAACATGCAGCAACATGCGTGTGAGGTTCAACATTTTTTTGCCTGTTTTTTTCCGTTTGATAGGCAAGTAGCAACGCGTCTATTTTTCTCCGTTTTACAAGTTCATCGCAACGCGTGGATCCTAGATCGACTTAGTTATTCTTTTCTACATTTTACGTTTTTGTCTAATTGTTTCGCATTAACACGCCACAATGGGCGTGCGTGGTTCAACGATTTTACGTATATTTTTTTCGGTGTTATGTTTTACTTTTTTATTTAATTTATTTTTACAAGCTCTTCTGATGTTGGGATTCGCTAGCAGTGGTTTGGCATTAGTGCCATTTGGCATTAGTGCCATTTGGCATTAGTGCCATTTGGCACAATTTTACGAATGTATTTAACCTATTAAGCTTGTTACTAATAATTTGTTTCGAGTTTACCGTTATACCTTCTTTACTTAAGAAAAAACAATTTTTTTCAGGTGTTTATTTTTATGTACGTACCATTATAAATTTGATTTGCTCTATGTGTCGATATAAACTTTTTCTGAAAACGAGTCAGGTCAAATATAATACGTTTTCGTTTAAAAAAAACATTTTTTACGTGCATATTTTTATGTACGTTTTGGTTATATTTGAGTTGGTGTATGTTTCGACGTAAACTTTTTAGGAAACGAGTCAGGTGATTTTTTGTAAATTTTGTTTCAAACCGAGTGGAGTCATATTGTGGTTTCTTTTTTCCATTTTTTCAAAAGCTCTAATTCATCTCTTTTGATTATACGTTTCAGCTTTTCCATTATACGCGTTACATTTTCTATGTATGACTCGGGTCACATATAATACGTTAAGATTGTACGGTATAAATTTGATTTACTTTATATTTGATCCAATTGCAATGCTTATATATGTTACATTGAGTTCAATCAGATACGTAGAAACGTGTGTTTTCATATGGTTAACGGATCACATAACGTTTGGACTAATCCATTCGATGTTTGCGATGTACCGCGCCGCAACGCGTGCAGGTGTTATATCTGGTTACTCTAAATAAGCAACAAAAATATGCATTGGAACTTGTACATTGTGCTTTGGGGGTTTTTCAAAAAAAAAACTTGATTTTTTTTTAACCCAAAGGTTTTTACCTTTTGCAATTTTAACCCTTCATAATTTGTTTTTTTAACTGTAACCCATTTTATTACTCTAAATAAGCAACAAAAATATGCATTGGAACTTGTACATTGTGCTTTGGGGTTTTTTCAAAAAAAAAAAATACTTGATTTTTTATTTTTAACCCAAAGGTTTTTACCTTTTGCAATTTTAACCCTACATAATTTGTTTTTTTAACTTTAACCCAAAACTCTTCATTATTTGCAATTTAACTTCACAACTTTTGTCACTTATACTTTCATCTTTGGCAAATTTTCGGTTTATGTATAGTTATAAATTTTTCGAGTTAATACAACGCAACGTACGAGTGTAGTTCAACTTTTTTATGTTTTGTTTCAAATTTTGCAAGTTAACACGGCGCAACATGCATGTGTGGTTCAACTTTTTTACCTATATTTTTTCATGTTTGACAGGTTTGTCGCAACACGCAGATCCTAGGTCGAGTCAGTGTTGATGGTCGATAACGGTTGTGTGACATTAGTACTATTTGACACTGTTTTACGCCCCGCCGCAACACGGGGTGTGCTTTGGGGGTTTTCCAAAGAAAAAATGGTTATGCATATAGTTGTCGTAAGCTTGGCTTTGGGGTTTTCCAAAAAAAATGATTTTTTTTTACTTTTCACCTAAAAGTATTTCATAAATTACTTTTAACCCAAAACTATTTGTTTTTTTTACTTTTAACCCAAAACTTTTTATCTTTTGCAATCTATCCTCACAACTTTTTTTACTTTCAACTTTGGCCCTTTATAGTTTTCATTTTCCGCAAATTTTTTGCTTTATGCTTGGTTCTAAATTTTGTGACTTAACACATCGCAGCGTGCGTCTTTGGTTTAACGTTTTTACGTTTCGTTCTAAATTTTGCAACTTAACACGACGCAACGTGCGTGTGTGGGTGAACGTTTTTACATCGTCTATTTTTTTTCCCGTTTGACAGGTTTAACATAACGTGCGGGTCCTAGATCGACTGCGTCTTTGGTTTAACGTTTTTACGTGTCGTTCTAAATTTTGCGAGTTAACACGACGCAACGTGCGTCTGTGGGTGAACGTTTTTACATCGTCTATTTCTTCCCCGTTTGATAGGTTTAACATAACGTACGAGTCCTAGATCGACTTAGTTATAACTAAAGAATCCCCGCCGCATTGCGGCGGGTCTCAGTCCTAGTTATCTATATTTACAATGAATATTATCTATATGTTAATAAACAAACCCAATGAATAGTGTTTTTATTATTATAATAATAATATATAGCTTTTTAAACACTTTTATTATTATAATATTATCTATATTTACAATTATCTATATGTTAATAACAAACCCAATGAATAGTGCTTTTATTATTATAATAAAAATAATAATATATAGCTTTTTTAACACTTTTGTTATTCTAATTTTTGTTATAAATAAACTATATTATGGTGACTATCCACATTCTAACTCTCGTCTCTTCGTGTCCTTTGTATTAATGTAAGAGCACTATATATAGAGGTTCTTTGTATTGTATGATTACATCTCAATGAATACAAATTTCATATTCTATATTTCTCTCTACAATACATATAATCCTTGTTCTTATCTGTATGTTAGTTGCTAGTAGGTTGTTTCACAACATGTTATCAGCACACATGCTTTTAAAATTAGTTGGGGTTGCTTTTGGAATTGAATCATACTATACAAAATATCGAAGCCGATAAAAGTTCGAGCATGCTGACGATTAGAGGTAATATACGTTCCCTTCTTCCAGGGCCGGCCCTAAGAATTCGTGTACCCTGTTCGAGCTTAAAAAAATGTGTCCTTGGACCTTAACGAAATTGGGTATTTGGCTCACTAAAGGTCTAAACCTAATGCCAAAGGGGTTAATAACTAATCTAAACCATAAGAATAGTTTTGTAAGGGGGCCTATGTTTGTGTTTGTATGGATGTACCCGATTAAAAAAACTAATTTACATATACATATAAGGTTTTTTCATAAAAAACGTGCCCTTCGAAATATAAGGCCCTGACCGGTGGTCCTCCCCGCCCACCCCCAGGGCCGGCCATGCCTTCTTCAATCAAGCACCTATTCATAGTTAAATATTGATAATAACTACACAAATTTGATTCTATATATGTTATGCCCAACATTATTATTTGATTATTTAAAAGTTTTAAGAAGTTAAAAAAGACTGTACGGTTATATATCTAGCTTTCTTGCTTTTATATGATTCTGAATATTAAACAAATACTCTAAATTTATATTGTGTTTAGATTTTATTTGTAATTATTGTCCTATGTGATGCCTAGATAAATAGATAAAACTAAAGAGAGTTTTGGTAAAAAGGATTGTTGAGAAGTCATTTACGAAGTACGAACACCAGGATTCAGTTTTAGAATTTAATCGACTGAAATTAATAAAAAAACATTTTTGTTATATGTATTAATCCGTAAGAAAAAAACTGTTTAATATTGTTTGATATTCGACATTGAATGTTCAATTTTGATTGTTCGTGGCTAACATATGTGTATATAATTTCATTTCTCTATAGTTGTCTTTGTTATATTTAAAGTATCTTTAATTCCGTTTGTTCACATACTTTATTCACATTAAACTTAACAAAAAAAAGATTATAAATAGAAATGAACGCTTAATTTAAAAAAAAAAGGTAAGATGTTAAACTAGTACTCACAGATATCAAATATAAATTAATTGGGATGCTGTTAGATTTGAATAGATAGAAATAAAATTACGATCCTTTCTTTTTTGTTGATTGGTAAATATATATATCGTAGGAAGCGTTGAATGTCATGAACGAAAGCAAATCTTAGATTGAAAAAGGAAATGTAAATCAGTCTTATGGGTTATTTTTAATTATCATATCGGGGCATGCTTTTATGGGTTACTATATTCCCTATCTCACTTTATATTTTGTATGACTTTTGTCCTCATTAAATAACTTCTACATTTTCTAATAATACAATAATTGCTATCGACATATTTGCTATGTTGAAAAGTAGAGTGGTGTATAGTTTTGTGCAGCATATGCATACAATTGGTTATGTGATGATAGGTTAACACATGAATTATATATATTTACTTGTAACTAAGGAAAAATCTTATTTTGTAAAACTTTATTATAACTCGTTTTATTATATGGTAACAAGTTATAATGTCATATTGTGTAAGTTTGATTTTATGGTATGCTCTTCTATTTTGTGTGATATCATTTATTTATCTAGATTATATTACGTGCAATTCCATATGCATCAACTTTGCCTTTTATATGATTCGAGATGTATTTTATTGTGGTTTTCTTCGTATATCAACTTTGTCTTTTTATGGAACAATAATATTTTGAAACTCAAAAACGTGATGTTGATAAAACAGAGCATGGTGTATAATAGTTTTTGTTGGAAGATTATCACTATTTAGTTGTAAGTGTTTTTATATGCTCTATTTTATTTAAATACATAATAGTGAATAGAACAGGTAAACCAAAGTTGTGGTTTATAATCACTCTCATGGAAGAACATAAACACGATTGAATTATGGTGAAAATCCAATGAAGAGGACACTCGAAGTGTCGAAGGTCATAAGATTTTAGACCGATAAATCTTACATGGCTTGGTCATGTAAATATATACCTCAATTTATATTATATGAAAAGAAGATTATTATTTTTAATAAAAAAGTGATAAAAGATTTCATTTGTCACATCTAATATATATAGAAATATCATTGAGAGTATGAATATTTCTTGTATTGTATAATATGATTTTATATCATGCCTTATATTTTGTATGCTATCATTTATTCATGAAGATAGCATTGTGAAAACAACTAAACCAAAGTTGTGACAACCCGAACTTTCAAGGTTAGTACCGTTTGATCTCGTGATTCTAACTTCTCGTAATTCTCTCCTTTTCACGCTCTTGTTATATTAAACTTCTCATTTAACTTCCTGCTATGATAAACTTGACGAACGTGAATTTACTTGGTTATAACTAAAGTGTGTGGTTGAATCCGCTTAAGTGTTTAGGCTTACTTATAGGAGTCACACATGGAACTGGGCCGCCGTATATATATATGGGCCACGAGTGTAAGGACCTTCAAAATTGTCCCAAAACGACCCATAAGTAAAAACCCGGACCTCTGAAACCCTACTGTGCATGAAAAATCAAGAAATCAAGAAAATCTGGTTTCAGGCGAGCCGCGTAAGCCATAAGAGAAGCTTACGCGGGCCGCGTCAAAGCCCTGTTGACCGGATAAGCATTCCCGGTCCACGTGTCACACACGTGGCATGCCTACCGATGACACGCTAGCCGTAGTCTAGGTTTAGGAGGCCCTCGCGGGCCGCGTAAGATCAAGAGGAGGATTACGCGGGCCACACAAACCTAAAATTTTTGCTATAAATAGCTTGGATCATGAGCAGTTCAATGGTGTCGAAAACAATTCTCAAAAACGAAGTCTCACTGCTCAAATTCAAAATTTAAGATACCAAGGCGCTGCTACGATACAGGGTATTAACTCGATCGCTGCAACGATTCAATGTCCGATTGATTGAAACTATCCAATGGATGTTTAACTGCTGCCCACATTAGGGCCATACTTTGTCATTCGTCGTGAATTCGATGGATGTTTAAGTATTGCACTTTGTCATTCGTTGTGAGGGTTTTTATCTCGTGAGTTATCGTAAATGCTGTATTAGTTACTAACCTAGTTCGTGTGCATTGTTATTTAAATTAGGTTACAAGGCTAATCAGTAGGCTAAACTCTGCCCGTTTAAATCTGCAATGTGAGTCATTCTCTTTTTATCAATAATGTTTTACAATACTCCAAGTTATTTTCAAAGGTTATAATTACAGGGATTAAGTCATGGTTATCTTAATCACTAGCTAGTGGGGTACTGTGCACATTACTAATTTCTCATGGTTAGGCTAATAAATCCTACCAGTGATAATTATCACTACTTGGGTGAAAGGACCCAATAGTGGTATGACCATCGTCACCAGGAGGTGACACGACGCCAGATAAAAATAAGATAGAAGCCATTGTAATCGCTCTTATGCTGTAATGTGTAACTATGTGTCGTTTTTATCAAATTTGAATGACTCCCCAGTATTTCCCCGCTGATAAAATATTTTCAAAACATGTTTCAGGTGACAGTAGTGAACCAAGGAAAAGTGCTACGGAGCACTAACAAAGCTTGAAGTAGTGGCTCAGTTAAATAAATAAACATGTTTTGTAAATCAGGGAATTTCCTTGTGAAATTCCTCTATTGTAAAATTACGGGGTTTATCCTGACTTATGAAATAAAATAATCGGGCATTTCAAGTTTTAAAAGATCTTGTAAATCTTCCGCTGTCAACTAAATTAATAAATACCACGGGTTTCTGTCCCGCGGCTCCTGGACCGGGTAAAACCGGGGCGGGGGCCGTGACAGAAAAAGGTGGTATCAGAGCCACTGATTTAAGCCAATCAAGTATTTAGAAATACTTAATTTTCCTGATTACCATCTTGTGATTATGTGTTTTGTTAACTGACTACTTGTTAGTTACAGTATGGGCAAGCAAAGAATTTCGGACATCTATCGTCAACTAGATAGTACACCAAAAGATAAGGGAACCTCATTCCAATCAAATTCCTCAGGATACTCAGCAGATACTGAGGAAGGAATATTTGTTCATAAGGCACAGTTTGAGAAACCACTTACCATTAAGAAAAGGAGTTGGATTATTAGAAAAAGTCAAGAGAAAAAAAAGAAGTCACAACAAAAAGAAATGGTAATTAATAAAAAGACTCAGGAAACAGGTGATAACCCACCATGGGAAGATGAATTAGACGAACAATGGGCAAATCTCTATATGTTAGCCACTACAGCAGTAAACGTTAACTTTTAATTAAGTTAAACTGCCAACACCCTGACCCAGTACTAGCACCCATATCATCCATAAGCCAGAAACTTTAAAGAAACTTGCCCATTAGATAAATAAAGAAAAGACAGACTAAAATAAATTACCCCTAGTATATTTTAAATTTCAGTTGTAAATTGTAATAAATATATATATATAAATCGCAATATTTTGTTTTAATCAATCTATTTATATAAATGTATTAGATATTTGTAATTAATACTTAAATTTTTTTTGATTGCCTTTCTGTGATTATTCAATTTATAAAATTTTAACCTAGAATTTTGTGTGTTTCTTCATATCTGCTAAACAGCATGAATGAATTGTCTGAAGCTCTTCAGAATCTCAATCTCTATTCTGTTAATGTGGAAGTTTCTAGAGACTTTACCGGTTATTGTGCCGATGTTGAGGAACCTGTGGAATTTCAAGCTCAGCCTCCGGAGAAACCCAAGCCAAAGAAGAGAAGAAGAATTGTAGGCTGGAGGCGTGTGCGCAGAAGGAAACCAGCAACACGGAAAGTTATAAAGACGGAGGATCCAATGGATAAAGCCAAGGGAATAGAAATCAGAGAAAGTTCCAAGCAAGACTAGGAAATGCCATTGTGGGAGGAGTTGGATCGTAAACTGGCGGATTGTGATATCCTTAAGCCTGTCAATGAAAACCTCTTTACTTATCCTGCTGAAACCCAACTCCCAGTGAATTTGGAACCAGCCATCCCAGATCCCCTTGTCAACACCTGTCCTATAGGAGAAATGGAAGAATGGTGGACCAATGACTGGCAGTTCCAGACCCTCTTAAATAACCCTTATACCTTTTTCCCTCAGTTTGACCCAGAGCCTGCACCAAACCCACCGATGAGCAATGAGAACTTGGCTGAACTCTGCCATTTTGGCGAGGAGCTGGTGGATGCAGGGAATCAAATCCGGGAGGTGGGAGAATAGATCTCCTGGAAATACGACGAGAGGGAACGTCGTTTCTGAGATGCCAGCAGATGGTGATGGTGTGGTTGTGGTTGTATAATAACAAAATAATAATAGTAATAAAAATATAATTATGTGAAATAACTTAAAAATAAAACTTTTGTAAGATAACCAGTGTGTACGGATGCCTATTATAATATATAAAATATCGAACGTCGAAAAATCGACAATTTTGGCTATACGCTTTGACATGATTATGTGTGATTATTTTGTTATGTTTGGTTATTAATTATTTAATGCTAATCACTTATATAAATTAATTACCAGATGGAACATGCTGGTAATGAACCCGTTAACGAAGTTAACCAATTTGAACAAATCCATGAAGATCAATTTCTGAATAGGCAAGATATCGAGAATATCGTTGCTCAGGGAATAGCCAATGCTATTCCAGCAATTCTTGCTGCTGCTCGAAATCCAGTTGAACCTCAACAAATTATTCCTAGCAAACGTACACACGGCGACAATTTCAGTAATAGTGTAAACAGAGGCGGCAACCATACTAATAATGATAACAATGGGATGCAAGCCCCACTCCTTAAGAAAATGAAAGCTGCAACGCCTGGTTGCACTTACAATGAGTTCCTTGCCTGTAAACTGGTTGAATTTGCAGGCAACGAAGGGGCGACTGCTGCACTACGTTGGTTAGAGAAAACCGAGGCGGTGATTAAAATAAGTAAATGTGCAGAGGAAGACAAGATCATGTACGCGTCGCGTCTTTTTAAAGAAGGGGCGCTAGAATGGTGGAATACAGTATTTCAAGCCAAGGGAAGCGATGCGGCCTATGCCATGAGTTAGGAAGAATTTAAGCGATTGGTGGAAAGAAAATTTTGTCCCGAATATGAGAAAGAACAAATGGCGAATAAATTTCTGAACCACCGAATGGTGGATGTAGATTGTCGAGGGTATACTTCGACATTCTTCGAGTATGCTAGAGTTGTGCCTACTCTGGCTTCGCCAGAGCCGGTACTTATTTCCCGCTATATATGGGGATTGACTGGCGAAATCCGCGATATCGTTAAAGCTGCAAGACCTCGCACAATTGACGATGCAGTGGAATTAGCCAACACTTTAACTGACGGACTAGTGCGTACGCGAGAAGAAAATATAAAGAAGGAAGTGGCCCAAAAGATTACCTAGGGATTCCGTATGGGTAACCATAGCAATTTCAAGAAAAAGGGAACTGGGCAATCTTCCACTGTTCCATTTTGCAACACCTGTAAAAGAAAGCATTTTGGAAGATGCAAAGTGTATTGCAATTTCTGTAAAATTCCAGGGCATCAAGAAGAAGATTGCAGGAGAATGAAATCCACAATCTGCTACAACTGTGGAGAAGCTGGACATTTTAGGCCAGATTGCCCGAAATTGGTCAAACCAGCTGATAACAAAGCCAAACCTGCAGAAGGAACTACCAAGAAAAATGCAAGAGTCTTCCAGTTGACTACTCAAGAAGCAGAATTAATCCCTGACGTGATAGCTGGTACGTTCCTAGTTCACAACGTTTATGCAAAAGTATTATTTGACTCTGGTGCAAACCAAAGTCTTATAAATACTTCATTCTGCCAAGCTCTTAACTTACCCTTAACCAACCTTAGGCAGATTTTTACAGTCGAAACGGTAGATGGGAATTCTGTTAACATAGATAAGGTTTTGCGAGAAGGAAAGATAGAACTCTTAGGCCATAAATTCTCTGCAAACCTGTTATCTATGAATTTAGCCGGATTTGATATAGTATTAGGAATGGATTGGTTAGTAGCCAACCATACTCGAATTCTCTGTGATAAAAACTCCATAGAAATTCGTACACCCACAGGAGAATTAGTGGTGATTACAGGAGATAAGCCACGAAAGCCACTGGAATTCATTTCAGTAATGAAGTTGGCCAGTTATTCAAGAAAACAAGAAGTGGTGTATATGATTTCAGTAATCAGTAACACGAAAAGTAAGGAACTTACAGAAATTCCTGTAGTAGCAGAATACCCAGATATATTCCCAGAAGAACTACCGGGATTACCATCCAATAGGGAAGTCGAATTTAGAATTCATCTAATTCCTGGAACTACACCGATAGCCAAGGCACCTTATCGGTTAGCACCCACCGAAATCCTAGAATTGAAAAAGTAATTAGATGAATTATTAAGTAAAGGATTCATACAACCTAGTTCATCCCCGTGGGGAGCTCCAGTGTTGTTTGTGAAAAAGAAAGATGGGTCAATGAGAATGTGTATCGATTATAGGGAATTAAATAAGGTTACAATTAAGAATCGATATCCATTACCTAGGATTGATGATCTTTTTGATCAATTGCAAGGAGCTAGATACTTTTTTAAGATAGATTTACGCTCAGGATACCATCAGTTGAAGGTACAAGAAGAAGACATACCTAAAACTGCTTTCAGAACTAGGTATGGTCATTACGAGTTTACAATCATGCCCTTCGGACTAACAAATGCTCCTGCAGCATTTATGGACATGATGAATAGAATCTGTAAACCGTATTTGGATAGATTTGTAATTGTCTTCATCGACGATATACTTATTTATTCCAAAAGCCAGGATGAACACTGTCAGCACTTGCATGCACTCTTAACTTTGTTAAGAAAAGAGAGACTTTACGCCAAATTCTCGAAATGTGAATTTTGGCTACAAGAGGTACAATTTTTGGGACACATGGTGAATCACGAAGGTATTCACGTAGATCCCTCCAAAATAGAAGCGATCACCAAATGGAAGGTTCCGCAGTCAGCTATGGAAGTTAGAAGTTTTATAGGGTTAGCCGGATACTATAGACGATTCATTAAGGACTTTTCCAAAATAGCTGTGCCATTAACTAAGCTAACCTGTAAAGCAGTTAAGTTTGAATGGGGACCTAGGCAAGAAGAGGCTTTTAGGATTTTAAAGCAAAAGCTAACAAATGCCCCAATTCTATCCTTGCCAGAAGGAACAGAAGATTTCGAAGTCTACTGTGAGGCTTCTAAGCTAGGATTAGGATGTGTGCTAATGCAACGCGAGAAAGTAATTGCGTATGCCTCAAGACAATTGAAAAAGCACGAGGAAAACTATACGACTCACGACTTAGAATTAGGAGCCATAATTTTTACCCTTAAAATTTGGAGACACTATCTGTATGGAAGTAAGTTTACTGTCTATACAGACCATAAAAGCTTAAAATACATATTTGGGCAAAAAGAATTAAACATGAGGCAAAGGAGATGGATGGAGATCCTAAGTGACTACGACTGTGATATTCAATATCACGAAGGAAAAGCAAATGTAGTTGCTGATGGTTTAAGTCGTAAGTATCATGAGAAACAACGACGAGTTCGTGCTCTTAGATTAAGTTTACAATTAGACTTAATGGAACAACTGAAGAATATTCAGGAAACAACAATCAAGGATGATGCTGAAGGAAGAATAAAGGAATTAGAGCAAGGATCTGATGGAATTTGGAGATTCCACAAGAAAAGGATTTGGATACCTAAGCAAGGAAAATTAAGAAATAAGATTTTAGAGGAAGCCCATAAATCTAGGTATACCATGCATCCTGGTAACAATAAAATGTACCAAGATTTAAGGAATAATTTCTGGTGGATAGGAATGAAAAAGGACATAGCTAGATGCCTAGATATGTATCTAAGTGTCTAACTTGTTCACAAGTTAAGGCAGAACACCAGAAACCCTCAGGTCTACTACAACAATTAGAAATGCATGTATGGAAATGGGAACTCATAATAATGGACTTTGTTACTAAGTTGCCCAAAACCCAAAAAGGTAATGACGTAATTTGGGTAATTGTGGATCGATTAACCAAATCAGCTCATTTTCTACCCATGAAATAAACCTTTAGCATGGAAAGGTTAGCCAGATTATACGTAGATGAAGTAGTGTCCTTACATGGAATTCCACTCTCCATTGTGTCGGATAGGGATAGTCGTTTCACTTCCCACTTCTGGATAAGTTTCCAGGAAGCAATGGGAACCCGACTAAATATAAGCACTGCATATCATCCTTAGACAGACGGACAAAGTGAAAGGACGATCCAAACCCTGGAAGACATGCTTAGGGCATGTGTGATAGATTTTGGTGGAAATTGGGATGACCACCTACCCTTAATTCAATTCTCCTATAACAATAGTTATCACTCAAGTATTGAAGCTGCCCCATTCGAAGCACTATATGGACGAAAATGCAGAACTCCAGTCTGTTGGGCAGAGATAGGAGAAAGTCAATTATCAGGTCCTGAAATCGTGCAAGAGACCACAGACAAGATCACTCAAATCAAGGAAAGACTGAGAACGGCTCGAGATCGCCAGAAAAGTTATGCCGATAATCGACGCAAGCCACTAGAGTTTCAAGTTGGAGACAAGGTACTCTTGAAAGTTTCTCCTTGGAAAGGAGTAGTTAGGTTCGGTAAGAAAGGAAAGCTAAGTCCAAGGTACGTAGGACCATTCCCAGTAATACAGCGAATAGGGCCAGTCGCCGATCGCTTACAACTACCCGAGGAGCTAGCTGGAGTACATGACGTGTTTCATGTATCCAATCTCAAGAAATGTCTATCGGACGAATCCTTAATAGTACCTCTTCAAGATGTAGAGGTAAATGAAAAGTTAAAATTTGTTGAGAAGCCACTGAAAATAGAAGATAGAAAGATTAAGTTTCTCAAACACAAAAGACTGATACTGGTCAAAGTCAAATGGGATTCAAAAAGAGGACCCGAATACACCTGGGAGCTGGAAGGGGAGATGAAGCGAAAGTATCCTCACTTATTTCAGTAAATCTCGAGGACGAGATTTTAAATAAGGTGGGGAGAATGTAAGGACCTTCAAAATTGTCTCAAAACGACCCATAAGTAAAATCCCGGACCCCTGAAACCCTACTGTGCATGAAAAATCAAGAAATCAAGAAAATCTGGTTTCAGGCGGGCCGCGTAAGCCATAAGAGAATCTTACGCGGGCCGCGTCAAAACCCTGTTGACCGGATAAGCATTCCCGGTCCACGTGTCACACACGTGGCATGCCTACCGATGACACGCTAGCCCTAGTCTACGTTTAGGAGGCCCTCGCGGGCCACGTAAGATCAAGAGGAGGCTTACGCGGGCCACGTAAACCTCAAATTTTTGCTATAAATAGCTTGGATCATGAGCAGTTCAATGGTGTAGAAAAAAAATTCTCAAAAACGAAGTCTCACTGCTCAAATTCGAAATTTAAGATACCAAGGCGCTGCTACGATACAGGGTATTAACTCGATCGCTGCTACGATTCAATGTCCGATCGATTGAAACTATCCAATGGATGTTTAAGTGCTGCCCACATTAGGGCCATACTTTGTCATTCGTCGTGAATTCGATGGATGTTTAAGTATTGCACTTTGTCATTCGTTGTGAGGGTTTTTATCTCGTGAGTTATCGTAAATGCTGTATTAGTTACTAACCTAGTTCGTGTGCATTGTTATTTAAATTAGGTTACAAGGCTAATCAGTAGGCTAAACTCTGCCCGTTTAAATCTGCAATGTGAGTCATTCTCTTTTTATCAATAATGTTTTACAATACTCCAAGTTATTTTCAAAGGTTATAATTACAGAGATTAAGTCATGGTTATCTTAATCACTGGCTAGTGGGGTATTGTGCACATTACTAATTTCTCACGGTTAGGCTAATAAATCCTAACAGTGATAATCATCACTACTTGGGTGAAAGGACCCAATAGTGGTATGGCCATCGTCACCAGGAGGTGACACGGCGCCAGATAAAAATAAGATAGAAGCCATTATAATCGCTCTTATGCTGTAATGTGTAACTATGTGTCGTTTTATCAAATTTGAATGACTCGCCAGTATTTCCCCGCTGATAAAATATTTTCAAAACATGTTTCAGGTGACTACTGTGAACCAAGGAAAAGTGCTACGGAGCACTAACAAAGCTTGAAGTAGTGGCTCAGTGGGTTTATCCCGACTTATGAAATAAAATAATCGGGCATTTCAAGTTTTAAAAGATCCTGTAAATCTTCCGCTGTCAACTAAATTAATAAATACCACGGGTTTCTGTCCCGCGGCTCCTGGACCGGGTAAAACCGGGGCGGGGGCCGTGACAGCGAGTGTGTCGGGCCACACACGCACTCCTCAAACATGAAGTCTACCCCTTTTCAATCACTTCGGCCCACATATTATAAGCCCAAATCGAGCCCATCCCCAAACCCATTAGTGGTGTTATAATATCTTTGCTTGGCAATTGTTTTAACTTGCAAATTACGTATCAAACAACCCTAATCCTCTTAATATTTGATGGCAACCTCCTCTAAGGTGTGAAGCTCCTGATCGGTGCCAATACCTTCCCCAACATCCCGATCTTGGTTAGCGTAATCTTGGTTAGTGTAATCTTGGTTAGTGTAACTATCTTGTGTTAATGGGAAATTGTTGCGAATTACATGTGGGTATGTTTATAATTGGGATCTGTATGAATCATCTTAGGAATTATACGTACATGGCAATGGATAGTAAGTATGTTGACTACATGAAATAGAATGTGTTGCATGATCAATAAATAACATGAAACTGTTTATTGGGATGTATTTGTCAAAGCATGTGTGATTATTTAATATGCATATGCTAGGGGATTCAATATGATGATGATTTATCCGATGTGAACGTATTGTGAATTACTAAATCGCTGCTTTAAGATTCATGTTAATCAATGATGTTGTGTGATTATTGGGCCGTTTCACTTATCAAATTATTAGTTCAGTGATGTACATGATAGGATTTAGTTTAGCTTAACTTGGTTGAATATTTATAATTGTGGCATAATTATTAGAGAAGATTATGGAATTAAATGATAAACACTAAGGTTACATGATGATTAGGTTATGTTTATTGGTTGTGAAAAATGTTACTAGTCTTGAATGTGGTCGGTATAAACTCAATTGCAAAATAAACAACTAATCAATTTACAGTATCAACTACACATTAACTTGGGCCGAATATTTGAGGGATCGCACAAACAGAAAGCCCACTTGCACTCGATTTGGGCCTCTCATGCGTATTGGGCTATAGCTTTAAATCAGACCGCATACCGGGTTGGGCCTGGGTTGCATCTGGACCGTGAATTCAACTTCAGCCGCGCGGGCTTGGGGCTGGCATTGCTTGGGCCGCACACTAATTAATGGGCCACGGGTAGGATGAATGGGTAAACATTTGAGTTATGTGATAACTGTTTGGGTTGCATTTTCATGTGAATGGAGAATTAGTTATGAAGTGATAAAATGAAACAAGCATGCATGGTATTAACGTGCAATATGAGTATGCTTAAGGCCGAATACTTACTACGACTTGTGTGACAATACGTGCTGTGTTAGTTGCTACATGTGCAATGTGTACCTAGGGGTTATAACTTGTGTAATTGTGAAACTGACTGTCGCTGGTAACTCTAATAGGATTTGGTTGACTAACTGTAAACAAGAAATTAATCTTACCGAGCAAACCAAAGGTGAGTTCATTTCTCTTGAGCATGCGTCCCGGTGGTTGGGACAGTCATTGGGTATCCCTAAGAGGGATAGGGTTTTGGGTAAATCAATTGGGTATTCCTGAGAGGAATACGTCTTGTGGGTAAATCTGGAATGTTGGATAATACACTCATCCTATCACCATTAAAGTCCCTCCTTGTTGTTTGTTACCTGAGAGGTAACGGAGTATTAGTTGGTAGCACTATCTAGGTTTGGCAACCTCACCCTGTACCTGAGAGGACGGGTGTGAACTAATGACTCAGTCATGCCCAATGCTTTGATAGGAGCATTGGGGAAAGGGCAAAATAAATCTGGAGCCGTCTTGTATTCGGGGTATTATCAGCATTGTAATCAATGAACTGAACTAAACACTTGGTAACCAACGTTTTCGTAAAACTATGAACTCACCAGCGTTGTCTGATACACTTGTGTGCATACTTGCAGGTCATAGATTATGGGGATCGTGGAACTTGCTGTCTGGGATGCTGGAGTGGTCATGGGTCGTAAAGCATGGGTTCGCGGGACAAGTCTAATGGTTTTCGTACATACAGTTTATGTAGCACTTGACAAATGATTTATGCTTCCGCTGAATACAATGGGTAATACTTTATGTAATGTAATACTTTACCGTAATAAATGAAAGTTTTTGTTTAAATCATGTATGAGTTCAATGTGATTGGTGGCTAGATCCTAATACGTCACACGCCTCGCGGGGGTTCTCACATGTGGTATTTGGGGGTGTGACAAAAGTTATGGTTTATTATCACTATCATGAAAAACGTCATACTCCCCGCATCTCATTATAAACGTCGTAAGATATAAGATTGATAAATCTTGTACGACTCAATTACTTCTCAATTGATGGTAAGCAAAGAGAACATTATTTACAAGGAAAAATCGATTAAATTCTTTTCATTTGTTATACTTGAGACATATGCTCCTAAAGTAGCAATATGTTATGACAAAATGAAATGATTTTATACTCATGTGACCAAGTAAATAAAGAAAAGCTATGAAGCTTGTTTTGGTTCTACTCCATTCCCAAAAGTGAATGTTATTATATATTAATCATTGTAAATGTAATGATGGACCTAATTAAGACATTTATAATGATGAGATTGACTATAAGAATTGTAATGATGGTCATTTTAGTAATGAGATGGACCACCAAAAGTGGCAAACTAAGGAGTAATTGCATAATGTGATGGTTTTAACTTTGAAGTTATAATATATTCTCTCGTATCATACGTTTTGTATTACATATGAGCAAGTAATACACATACGATCATAAACCAGAAGTTTATGGATCATAATTATTTAATTAGTTGGCATGACCGGTTAGACCACACGGAGTCAATGATGATGTGAAACATAATTAAGAACTAGAAGATTCTTCAAGATAATAATTAGCATGTAATGTTTGCTCTCAAGGGAAATTATATATTTGCAAAATAAACGAGGGTGTGTATACCTAAATATTCTGGAAACATGATACCATTTAGTTTTTTTTTTAAATCGATGCATCGTCTAAATGGTTATCAAATACACAACCTGAAGCTTGTGTGATTGTGGCTTAGCTAATGTGATAGCAAGCATATTAATCCAGATTAGTGTATTTATTTGATAATAGTGAATTTGATTCCCAAGTTATTAACGATCATTGGAATAAGTGTTATTGTTGAGATGATCACTAAACCCCTACTATTGGTTACAAACCGAATGATCATGAGAGGAGCAAAAGTTCATTTAGGTACATGTAATTTTATATATAGTACTATCAATTCACATCAAGCCAATAAGTTATAGTTCTCCCCATACAGTTGGTTTTTGGTCAGGAACCAAAGATATCTCATCAAAGATTTTGGTTGTGCGACATATATTGAAACTCATCCACCACACAGCACAAAGATGGGACTTCTAAAAAGTTTGAGAATATGTTGGGTATCGTCTATGATTGAATACTTAAAGCCATTAGTGAGAAATTTGTTTATGGCTCATTGGTTTTCACTTTAGTGAATGAATGTTCCCAACATTAGGGGGAGATAACAAGCAGTTGGAAAGTGAAAAGTGAAATGAATTATCATGTCATCTTGATCCTCAGACTATAAACTATGAACTAGAAGTTTAAAGTATAATTCATTTACCAATATTAAAGAACAAATTACCAGACAAGTTCACTGACCTAAATAGTGTGACTAAGTAAGTCACATAATCAACTGCTTATGCTCCAGTTATATTTGTGTCCCAAGAGGACAACCACATATTTTTGTAATGAGTCTGTTGCACGCCTAAAGCGTGGTAGACTAGTTGATTCCAATAATAAAATTCCTCGAAAATTGGAGCAAGTAATTGAGATGGTCAAGTCGAGGTTATAGTAATAAGATCTCCTGAAGAGATAATAGACATAATGGTTCAAGAAGAACCCCAGGTACCTGAAAATAAAGAGATCTCGATAAGTTGTATCATGTCTAAGATATGTATGGAATCAAAATAAAAATCGACGTCGTTATACTTTTGTATATAATGTAGCGCTTAAAATGATTAAATGATGAGGATCAAGATTTAAGATCTGCCTATGAATGAATATTATGAAAAGATTGACCAAAAATGGAAAGCTGCAAATAAGGCAAAGCTAAATTCTCTAATGACATGGAAAGTATCTGGACCAACAGTACATACAACTGAAGTTGTAAAATATGTTGGATATAAACGGGTCTTTTATGCGGATTATGTGAAAATCAAATTGAGTGATATAAGGAGAAATTGGTGGCACAATAATTTTCGCAAAGGCCTATGATTGATTATGATGAGACGTATTCTCCAGTGGTGGATGCATTAACTTTCCAATATTTTATTAGTCTGGTAATATAAAGAGAGAATTAATATTCGTCTTATGAATGTTATGTATCATTTGATACTGAGAGTTTACATGAAAGTCCTGAATGATTAAATTATGTAGGTCATGTAAATTAAGTTCTCGAGAACAATGTGATCATTGTATACATATTCGGATTTTGAATAGGTTATGATTTTTTTACATGTTGGATATAATTGAAACTCCTGATGAGTTTCTAAAGCAATTGGGTGCTTAAAAGTTTAATTGTAATATCTTAATGATATAATACTTGTGCACCAAGAAACGTACATAGAAACTTGCACCAAGTGATTGTGATATCTCAATAAATAGTGTACACGCATGGTACAATATGGATTTTGAAGATAAAAGCAAGTGTTCATGACATTTTTGCATATGATATAGATATCTATGTGTTATATGGGTAAGTTTATGTAGCAAAACTCATGAAGCGTGAATGCACATGTATATTTGGAGAAGATGGGCAGAATTCCCTCATGGATTGATAATGGCAGAAGCATTGATATAAAAACCTCAAGAACGTACTATATGAAGTTGACAAAATACGTATGGGCTAAAATAGTTGAGTCGAGTGTTATACAACTCGAGATATTCGCATAAAGAGGGATATAAGTTTGATTAAATTAGCCATGTTCTATGAACATTTTACTTTTAAAAGTTCATTATAATCGCAATTTACAGTAATGATGTCTAGGCATCATTGAGAGAAATTGTCGAGCTTTTAGAGGGAGAATTTTTTAATGACCTTGGCACGGTCTAATTATTACTTGAACTTCAGTTCGAGTATATATGTAATTATATTTTACTAATCCCACAAGTACACCTAGAAGATGATGTTTGGATATTTTAGTATGGACATAGTTGAACCTTAAAGTATGTTAAAGGTTGTTAAGTTATTTGTTATAAGAAATGTCTATTATCGTCTCCTATCAAAGTAGAGAGTCACATTCTAGAAGTACCATCGTTAAATGCATAAGTGCATTAATATGTTTTGCTAGCTATATATGGTTATAATATCATCGCGAAGAGACATTGGAATGAGTTCAAAGAAATATTTCAGGTATAAACAATATTTGATTATATTTTACTAACCCATCAAAACAAGTTTGGTTAGTCGTGTAGATGCAGGAATGTAACGAGACACAGTCGTGGACATATGATAATTTTTGGAAGGAGGCACCTAAAGTCTCATTAGAAGATTATACAACATTGTTCAACATAAAGGATTGCACATTAAAGGATCAAGCGATAAATCATTCGCTACAAAAGCTTTATTCGACTTTCAAGAAAGATAGACACACGTCACTTAAATGATACATGTTAAAATTAGGGGGAGACTTATTCAAGTTGCACTCTTTTTCCCTTGACTAAGTTTTGTCCCATTGGGTTTTCTTAGTAAGGTTTTTAATGAGGTAACATACCTGATCCGAAAGTATCAGGGGGAGAAAATGCGCGCTGCACTCTTTTTCCCTTAGATGAGGTTTTGTCCCACTGGATTTTCCAAGCAAGGTTTTTAACGAGGCAGCACTACCAAGCGTATAATACATTGTTTTCTTTTATCACGTGGATAGTCAAGGGGGGGTGTTATAAATAAACTATATTATGGTGACTATCCACATTCTAACTCCCGTCTCTTCGTGTCCTTTGTATTAATGTAAGAACACTATATATAGAGGTTCTTTTTATTGTATGATTACATCTCAATGAATAAAAATTTCATATTCTATATTTCTCTCTATAATACATACAATCCTTGTTCTTATCTGTATGTTAGTTGCTAGTAGGTTGTTTCACATCTTTATCATTATCACTAGGATTTTGACCCGTCGCGCGTTGCGGCGGCGTCGAAAGTTAAAGTAACTCGTATTTATACTGTATATTTGACCCGACTCTTTACTTAAAAAAATTACATCGCCATCAAATGAAAACGTAGTGTACTTGACCCGACTTGCTTTCAAATAAAGTTTACGAACGTACACAAAATAAGTAGAAAACGTATTATTTTTTACCAGTCTCGCTTGAGAAAAAATTTTATGTCAAAACGTGAGTCATTTACGTTGAAACGTGAATTTTAAAACGACATGTACGCTAAAACTGCGATACACAACGCGTTACGTCGACGGCACCTTAGTTGTTTATAGCTGACGACACATTATGTGATGCGCTAACCACATAAAACACGTGTTTGACGTATCCGATCAAACTCAGTGTAACCTATATAAGCATTGTGGTTACAATGTACAATGACGAAATTAGCATGTGATGCCCGCACGTGATATTACCAGTTTTTGACTTTGTTACACACGGTAAGTTCGTGAAATTAACGTCATCGCAGTGTAAAGTTGTAACAATATTTTAGACAATCGTGTAAAATCGTAAAAGTAATTTAGACATTAATATGGTTAGAAATAGAAAAAAAAAATGTATATTAATGTGTGACGCTATGGTCTCAAGTCTTAAAAGCAATTCAAATAAATGAGACGTTAAATTATTAAGTAGAAAAGTTGGCAGATCAAAGTTGTCAATTACCAAAAGTTAAAAGTGAATGCTTAAGTTACCTAGTTTGAGAGTATAAATTGAAAGAACTAAAAGTATAGGGGTTAAAAGATAAAAGTATAAGGATTAAAATTGTAAAATATGGAAATTGAAAGGAGATAAATAATAGGGGCTAATTATGATTTTTTGTAAAAGTTGAGGAGTTAAAGACAAAGGTCATCCACCAACCTTTGTCTTTAATATTATATAAATTATCATTATCATTATCATTATCAATTATCATTATCATTATCATTATCATTATCATTTATTTATTTATATTAATTAATTAATTAGTTTATATTTATTTATTTAATTATTTATTTTATTTAATATTAATAAACAAACTCAATTAATAGTGTTTTTATTATTATAATAATAATATATAGCTTTTTTAACACTTTTATTATTCTAATATTATTTATATTTACAATGATTATCTATATGTTAATAAACAAACATAATGAATAGTGCTTTTATAATAATAATAATAATAATAATAATAATATAGCTTTTTTAGCACATTTATTACTCTAATTTTATCTACTATCTTTATCATTATCTAATCTAATCTAAATCTAAATGTTAATAAACAAACCCAATGAATAGTGTTTTTATTATTATAATAATAATATATAGCTTTTCTAACACTTTTATTACTCTAATATTATCTATATTTACAATTATCTATATGTTAATAAACAATTATCTATATGTTAATAAACAAACCCAATGAATAATGCTTTTATAATAATAATAATAATATAGTTTTTTAACACTTTTATTATTCTAATTTTATCTATTATCTTTATCATCAATCAATATATTAATAAACAAATCCAATGAATAGTGCTTTTATTATTATAATAATAATATATAGCTTTTTTAACACTTTTATTATTCTAATATTATTTATATTTACAATGATTATCTATATGTTAATAAACAAACATAATGAATAGTGCTTTTATAATAATAATAATAATAATATAGCTTTTTTAGCACTTTTATTACTCTAATTTTATCTACTATCTTTATCATTATCTAATCTAATCTAAATCTAAATGTTAATAAACAAACCCAATGAATAGTGTTTTTATTATTATAATAATAATATATAGCTTTTCTAACACTTTTATTACTCTAATATTATCTATATTTACAATTATCTATATGTTAATAAACAAACCCAATGAATAATGCTTTTATAATATTAATAATAATAATAATAATAATATAGTTTTTTAACACTTTTATTATTCTAATTTTATCTATTATCTTTATCATCAATCATCAATATATTAATAAACAAATCCAATGAATAGTGCTTTTATTATTATAATAATAATATATAGCTTTTTTAACACTTTTATTATTCTAATATTATTTATATTTACAATGATTATCTATATGTTAATAAACAAACATAATGAATAGTGCTTTTATAATAATAATAATAATAATAATAATATAGCTTTTTTAGCACTTTTATTACTCTAATTTTATCTACTATCTTTATCATTATCTAATCTAATCTAAATGTTAATAAACAAACCCAATGAATAGTGTTTTTATTATTATAATAATAATATATAGCTTTTCTAACACTTTTATTACTCTAATATTATCTATATTTACAATTATCTATATGTTAATAAACAATTATCTATATGTTAATAAACAAACCCAATGAATAATGCTTTTATAATAATAATAATAATAATAATAATATAGTTTTTTAACACTTTTATTATTCTAATTTTATCTATTATCTTTATCATCAATCAATATATTAATAAACAAATCCAATGAATAGTGTTTTTATTATTATAATAATAATATATTGCTTTTTTAACACTTTTATTATTCTAATATTATTTATATTTATAATCATTATCTATATGTTAATAAACAAACCCATTAAATAGTACTTTTATTATTATAATAATAATAATATATAGTTTTTTAACACTTTTATTATTCTAATTTTATCTATTATATTTATCAATCAATATATTAATAAACAAACCCAATGAATAGTGCTTTTATTAATATAATAATATATAGCTTTTTTATCATTTTTATTATTCTAATATTATCTATATTTACAATTATCTATTATCTATATGTTAATAAACAAACCCAATGAATAGTGCTTTTATTATTATGTAGGATCGGGATTCGATCAAACGAGTCGATCAGAAGAGTTCTTGATCAATACAAAAGGCGGAATCAGACGTATTGATGTTATAACAGCTAGATTTGCACGTAGAATCACTTTAAATGTCGATTGTATTGATTTGACAAAGTTGCACGAGCTGGCGACACTTCGGCAGAGCTTAGCTTCCGGAATCCAAAAGTTCTAAATGAAGACCCAATACCACATATATATAGGAGATGCCAGACCCCACGAACCAGACTGCACGAACTGGTCCAGGTCGCACGAACTGGCCAGAAAGCATGAACTTGGTCACCTCGTGCGAGGCGGCCTAGCCACTTCATGAGGGGTGGCTGGTTCAGGTCTGTTTCCCGTTTCTCTCATACAACGTGTCATGGTCTATCTATTCTAGTTACATGACTCGATACAAGACATAAGACGAAGTCAACAGACATATGCACTAACATATTATAATAATATATAGTTTTTTAACACTTTTATTATTCTAATATTATCTATATTTACAATTATCTATCTGTTAATAAACAAACCAATGAATAGTGTTTTTATTATTATAATAATAATATATAGCTTTTTTAACACTTTTATTATTCTAATATTATCTATATTTACAATTATCTATCTGTTAATAAACAAACCCAATGAATAGTGTTTTATTATTATAATAATAATATATAGCTTTTTTAACACTTTTATTATTCTAATATTATCTATACTAGCGGTAAAACCCGTGTGCAAACATGGGTGGTTTCTTAGAAAACCATGCATACCAAATTTTATTAAACGATGAAGGACTATACATTTTTTAAGGTTTAATTAAAAATAAATTATAAAAAAGACGAAACATCTTTCAAATAACAAATAAAATGGAACATCTTTTAAATAACAAATAAATAACAATCTAACAATTATAAGAAATCTAAAACGTTTCATTATTGCTTTCATATTTGAACAAATCAAGTAATTATGAGAATATACAGACATAGAATTGCATCGGAGGAGCCGTCGATGAACCAGCAAGTGATATATCCTTTATGAGTCTTGAGCTAACTCGTCGGAGATAGCATGTAAGCGTGGCAATGCTAGCTGCCACGAAGGTTGTCACTATTGATGCTTCAGGTTTGTTCCTAAACTTTTCTGGCAAAGACTTATTTACCCTGATCAAATATATGCCAATGCTTCACTTATGATAGTTTAAAGTATACATTAATGAATGTAACTACATGAACTGTTAGTGGACAAGCAAATAACTATATTTTGACTTTAAAGCCATGTATTTAAACTGGTTGAAGTTGTGAAAGGATGATGAATGCTCACAAATCAAAGACACAAAAGTTGACCGCAATGTAGGGGGATAATGAAATTCATACACTACATGAATACCACCAATTCAAAGAAAAAAAACAGTTGAAAACCTTATAATCCAAAGCAGATAAGAGAATTTTATTAAAACTTATAATCTAAAGCAAAAAAGAGAATTTTATTAAACCTTATAATCTAAATCTTATAATCAAATTGGTCTTGGAGAAAACAGTGGTTGAAACCACTGTTAGGTATATTATTTTATTGGGTTAAAAACAGTGTTTTGTGGAGAAAACAGTGGTTGAAACCACTGTTGGGTTAAAACTGTGACCACAACAGTGGTTCCAACCATTGTTTTCTCCACAAAACACTCTTTTAGCCGAACAGTGGTTTCAAACCACAGTTTACAATCAATAAATTTTTTTACTCGAAAAACGAATTCCATCCAATAAAAAGTGGTTCGTTTTTATTCATGATTTAAAAAAGTGGTTCAGTTCCTTAATGGGTCAGTGGATAAGTCTTGAATTTTAAAATTCAATTTCAATATTGAATTGTAATATGAAGTCACGATGAGAATGAATATCAAGTAAAAATCAAAAAGGTTAAGAAAGGTAGTTGTGACAGCAACTGATGGTCCGAAAGGCTGCAATTGATGGCTTGTAAAGTGGTGATCAGCAAGTGGCATACCTGTGTGATGCGAGAGTTGAACTGGGTCTGTTTCGGGGCTGCATCGATGACGAAACAGTACCAATAGCATTGGTATTGGGCTGCTAAAACGGGTGACCAAAAGAACATGAAGATCAGGAGTTAAGTCGGATCTGTGTGAACTGATCGAGCAAGTAAGAATTTCGCGGTCCCTTTCTTCCCAATCGACTGGGTCAGGATACAAATATTATAAAACAAAAATAAAAAAGAAGTCAATTAACTTAATCAGGATACAAATCCATTCTCCAACTTAAACACTATAACAAGTTCCATGGTGAAATGATGCCCGCTATATTGAACCTGTGTAGCCGATTGCGACTCCCTCCTAATCAAATATGATAGAAATAGTTCTGAACCCAAAGAGCGTTGATGTAAGCAAAGCGAGATAAAGACTTGGCATGATACATGCCATTCAAAAGAACCTGAAAGCCGCTGAACAAACTGTAAACAGATTAACAGATTTACAAAACAGTGATACGTGAAGCGTAAAATTAATCTAAGCCACTGAGCGAACTGTAAACAGTCTGACAGATTTGCAAAACAGAAAGCATTAATCAACTGATACGCGAAATGTCAAATAATCAAAGCCACTAAAAGAACTGTTAACGGGTTCACAAATTTACAAAACCGAAAATATTAATCAATTGATACGGGGAGTGTCATATATCAAAGCCACTAAACAAACTATAAACAGATTCAAAAATTTACAAAACAAAAAGTATGCATCAAATAATACGCAAAGTGTGAAATAACCTAAGCCACTGCACAAACTGTAAACAGATTCACAGAATTACAAAACCTAAAGGATTAATCAATTGATACGCAAAGTGTCAAATAACCTAAACCACTGAACGAACTGTAAACAAATTCACAGATTTACAAAACATAGTGTATTAATCAATTACTACGTGAAGTGTAATACCTAAGCTACTACGCAAACTGTAAACAGATGGACAAAATAGAAAAGAGTTAATCAATTGATACGTGAAGTGTCAAATAACCTAAGCCACTAAACAAACGGTAAAAAGATTCACATATGTACATAACCGAAAGCATTATTCAATTGATATGTGACGTGTAAAATAAACTAAAATCCACTGAACTAACTGCAAACAAATTCACAGATTTACAAAACAGAAAGCATTTATCAATAGATACGGGCGAAGTGTCAAATATTCTAAGCAACTAAACGAACTGTAAACAGATTCACAGATGTACATAACCAAAAGCATTAATCAACTGATTGGAAAAGTGTAAAATAACCTAAAAGCCACTGCACAAACTGTAAACACATTCATAGACATACAAAACTGAAAGTACTAATCAACCTTTTCTCCATCTCCTATTCTTTACGATGCCTCTCTTCCTCCTACCTTTTCTCTAAATGTACCGATCTTTAACGCAGAAAGAAGCTCGATTTCCGACATCACTATTAAGAATAGTAGAAGTCGTGTTAGAGAGACTGCTATAAACTCTCTGTGTAAAGAACGGTAGAAATGCAGTATCGTTGATCTGACCGGCGACCTTGCCGGAAACGCCATTTTTCGACGAACTGGAACTGAACTGAGAGAGAGGTCTGGATTTGAGATTAGTTAGGAAACCTCTGTTGGAAAGCAACAGAGGTTAGGAATAGTGGAATGAACAATGACTGATTTTAGTCTATCAGTGGATAGACATCAGAGGTTATGAACGTGACTGATTTTAGTCTATCAGTGGATAAACAGAGGTTATGAAAACAGAGTACCTTTCAGCAGTGGATGAATTTTTAGCCAATCAGAGGTTTTAAAAACAGTGGTTTTGAACAGACTTTAAGGATTTTTGAATTTTTTTTTCAATCAAAGCTATTTCTATAATTACCATCACCATTTTGGAAACTGATCTATTTCGGTTTTTAATTTTACGTATGGGTTTGGTTTGATTATGAGTTAGTTTTTAGTTTCAAGTTTGGGCCTTAAAAAATTAGCCCAAAACAATATTATTTTCAGTCATCGTTCGGTTTTAAATTTTGTAGCTTTCTACCACTAATATTATTTTCAGTCATCGTTCTGTTTATCCACCCCAACATCTCTATTTAATAATCAACATATCAATAAGTATTGGTAGCATCTGAAGAGGATAGATGGAAAAACCTTACAGAAAATAAGATTATTACAGCCCCAAATAATCAAAACATTGTAATTATAAGCACTTTTACTCAAACACGTATATCGCAAGTTGTCGAGCCGCTGCTGTGTTTGCTTTAGTGAATTCAGTAAGCTCTGTTTGCAAAACTCCCATGTGGTTTCGTTTATAGCATTTTTGTCAAGTTTATTGGTATGTGAAAAGTCAAAGTGGGCATCGGTTTGGTTCCAGCCCACTCTCATATCTAAAAACAGAACTGTCTATAAACATGAGCGGATTGGAACACTTTTTGTCTAATATTTTTTTATAGTTGATGTATTTAATACTTCCACTTTTGAAAGTATCCAAAACTTGTAATACGTTTGCTTTTTAGAGAGGAATACGCACACCTTTGCAGTTAAATTTGAGACTGCCAAGTTCCGATTTTGTCTAGTTTTTGTTCCTACAACTTGCCCAGCCTTTGCCACATTACCAAAAGCTCCAATCAGCCAAGTTGTTCCAGCTGTCACATACCTAATAACATCAACTTGAAAAATTTATCAATAAGCTAAGAAAATCAAAACGGGATATTGAACACATAACTTAGAAAGTTCAAGAGAGTGAAGAAAGGCGAACAAACCTGCTTGATTTGACAATTGATCCAGTGTCTTTAGTTTCCTCTCGGCTGCTATTAATGCAGCCATTGTTATGTTTGAAACTTGTAGCTTTTATTCCACAGATTTAACCTTTTCATTTACATATGAGATCCCAACATTAAATTTCTCTGAAAGCCTTACCCTTTTGTCCAGAGAATTCCCTCTAGCAGATACATTGCCTCTTATGTGATGCTTCTCATTAAATGCTTTAGCTTTATTCATGGCATCCTGCCTAATTGCTGAGCCTTTTGCAAGAACACTTGAAAGTTGAAACGTCTTGTGCTTTACTCATGTACACTTTTCCACTATATGGAGAGGTATTGACCTTTTAACATGTACTATATATAAACCATATATTTGTTATATAAAACTCTAAATCATGAAAGCATTGTCACTTAAGAAGTTGGATAAAGTCATGCGGGCAAGGTATTACCTCTGCAGATGATGGAGTGTTTCCAAGAGTCGTGCTTACAACATCTTCTACCTCACAAACTTCCTGCAAGAAGTGACATTACAACATAAGTTCTAATACCATAAAAGAAAATAGATGAATTTGCCAAACATTCAAACATCTTATTATCACATTCAAACAACTTCAAACAAAATAAGCAGATCCCGACATCATTTTATACATGCCAGTTTATTCAGTATCACATATGCAATGGAAATTTAGAAAGTCTCTACCAGTTCAATAGAACCACAACTCTGTTTAGTTATAATCTCAAAGAAAAAAACTCAATATCCTTCGATATTTAAATAACTATCAATGATTTAAACACACAAATCAATAGCCAAAACAATCAGATTTAGTCTAACAGAACAAACCACAGTTCATAATTCCTTAGAGTAAACAAAAACCCAATTCGAAATTAATCAAAAGGAGAATGATCGCCTGTGCCTTCGTCTTTCCATGCATATAACAACTCTTTACCTTTAAACACAAACATCCTTCCCTGCAAACCAACACATCATCATTATAATTTATACGAGTGATAATGTAAATATATATATGTCATTTTAGATCAAACCTGCTGCAAGACACTCGCTCTATCATCTGGTGTCGCTTCAAGCGTGTAATTCTCTACAGCTTTTTTCAAAGCCTCAAATCTTGATCTTGATAACACCTTGTTGGTGCATATGTCTGTCGACTTCGTCTTGTATCGAGTCTTGTATTAGATTAGATAGATTAGGGCACGAAATACGAGAAAAATGTGAAACATATAGGTTGGATCTATTTCGCACGAAATGGAAAGAGTCCATTTCATACGAAATGGAGATGGTCATTTCGCACGAAATGAGAAGACCGTTTCGTGTGAACCATCTCGTGCGGAATGGTGAGCCTATAAATAGGTTCCTTGTTCAAATCATTTGTAACGTTTTCGATTCCGGTAGCGAAGCTCTGCCGAAGTGTCTCCAGCATTGTAAAACGATCTGATATCAATATAAGAGACAGTTAAAGGGAATCTAAGTGCAAATCCGCTGTAATAACTCCGATACGTTTGTTTCCGCCACTCGTATTGGACGAGATCTCTTCTGAACGACTCGTTTGGTCGTGCAAACGATCCTACAAGTGGTATCAGAGCCAGGTTGAAGAGTTCTTACAATTTTCAGCTGAAATTTCTGTTTTCTACTCACTTTCTTCACATTTTTTCAAAATTAAACGAATTTTCATGGATAAAATGGCTTAATTTTCACATATAACGTGCGAAACACAGTTTTAACAAACCCTTGAAAGAATCAGACCTTAATTTGAAGTAAAACTTGATCAATTTTTTCAAAAACTATCCGAAAGTGTGACGTCAGCACCATTTCGCACGAATTGGATATCATTTCGTTTGAATTTGCTTCATTTCGCATGAGACAGGCTTCCATTTCGCACCAAGATACATTTCATTTGAAACAGCATTCCATTTCGCACGAATTGGATAAACAGGATCCATTTCGTTTGAAAGTGACTTCATTTCGTACGGATTGAGCACTTTTGTCTTCATTTCATTTGAGCAGGTCAATTCACTTGAAATCATACTCCATTTCGCACGAATTGAGATTTGGGCCATTCCGCACCAAACCATTTTGTTTGAATTAGTTCATCATTTTGTGTGTGATCTCATTTCGTTTGAAAGTCTGTGTTTGTGAGTTTTTGATAACCAAATCATGGAGAACGAGTTCTACAACGCCTTTGCTAGCCCGATCACTATAACTCAGAATACGATGCTAGAAAATGAAACGGGCACTACGCAAAAACCGCCTAAGCTTATGAGTATTGAGGAGTATAGTGGATGGGCGGAACGTTTTAAAAATTGGGTTCAAGCATATTACTTAGATGCATGGGAATATACTGAATTTCGATATATTAGACCGGTTAAGGACAACGGACAGAAGGTTGATATTAAAGTCTAGATGTTGATGAGAAAAAGAAATACAAAAATGAAAAGATAATGGTTAGTCTCTCGCAGCAAGCTATTAAGGAAGAAATCTTGATTTTACTTCAACACAACGGAAGTACACATTCGATATGGAAAGAATTAAAATCAAAGTTTGTTAGAAGTAAAGAGATGATCAAAAACAAAACGTCGCTTATGAAGAAAGAATTTGATCTATTTCGTGGATTAAAAACTGAAAACACCAAGCAGATTATAGAAAGATATTGCAATTTGGTGAAGAATATGAAAAGATTGAACATCAATAAAGATAAAGAAGAATTGATTGAAAAGTTGGCCGATGCATTGCCACAAGGTGTTTGGGGCACATATCTTATGGTGTTGAAAAATAAAGAGGAATTTGACAATCTAACGCTGAGCAATTTTATTGAACAACTCGAAGCTCAAGAGATGGAACAACGAAAGATAGCAAGAATGAAGAACTATGATGGTGAACAAGACATTGGTCTGTATTACAAAGGAGGTACTAGTGATAAGACCCATATTGCCCCAAAGATTGAAACTGCGTTCAATGCAAAAAGTTCTTCTGGAGGTTCATCTCAGGGATCAAGTAGCAAAACTAGATTTTCTTCATATCCATCATTCGATCTAAATTTTTCAGCAACCAAGAGTGGCAAAGTTCTTCAATGCAACATTGCTTTAAATCTTGAGAATGATCAAAATTACTCTGAAGAAATAGCCAAAAGTCACATATCTTTGTTGGTGACTGTGTTAGAGTCGTATGGGAGTTTAGTTGCAGGAAGGATCAGAAATCTAATGTTGACAAAAGAGGATTACGATCAGGTTGATGCTGAGGAGATGGAACTTATGGATATAAAGTGGTGTTTGGCTAGCGTGTTGAGAAGAGCTGAGAAGTTTAAACAAATCACAGGAAGAGATGATTTTCGTGATGCAAATGTTTCTACTTTAGGCTTTGATAAATCTAAAGTTACTTGTTTTCGTTGCAGGGAAAAAGGGCATTTCAAGCGAGAATGCACAAACCGTGAAGCATGTGGAGCTCAAAATCCTTTCAACAACAATGATTATTATCGGAAAGCGATTTATCATCAAGTTGCTCAACAGCCATATCAACAACAATCACAAACTGCTCATGCTAGGAAGGAAATTGAAGAATCAAAGAAAGCTTATCTTGTTAATCAAGATGATGGAAGATCATCAAAAGGATTTAGTTGGGACAAATATATTTCAGCTGAGAGTAAAGCATGTCTGACAGATCAAGATGATGAAAGGCTTCCAAAAGATTTCAGTTGGGATGATTATGATCCTAACAGAAAAACAGATCATAAAGCTTTTGTTGCTCAAAAAGTTGAAGATGATGATAATGATTATTGGGCAAATAGTATGAAAGAGCATTTAGAATATCTAGCCGAGAGAGATGCTGAAAGGGCTCGAATGGCAAAGAAGAAGGTTGAAAAACAAGATGATCGTGATGATGATAATTTGTATTATGCAGAAAGAATGGAAGAGTATTTAAAATCTTGAGCCAAGAAAGATAAGAATGAGGATGAAGAGGTTCGAGTGATAAAGCAGAAAGAAATTCCAGTTTTCGAGATTAAAAAAGAAGCTGTTGCAAAAAAGGTGTCTGAGAATTGTGAAAATTATGAGACTATGAAAAAGCAAAACAATGAATTGATTCACAATATGAACAGGTTGAAAGAATCGTATGATGTCTTAAACAAAACCATGAATCAATAAAACGAATCAAGCAGTGAACAAGCTACAGCCATGAAGACACTCAATGGAGCATACATGATAAAGCAGGAAATGGTCAATTATTACATTGGGATGTGTGCTGAGCTTGAACAAAAGTTGGAAACTCAGAGAATCGAAACTGAGAGAGTAAACAAATTATTGAAAAGTTACTCATGTTCTTCTTATGTGATTGACAGGATTTACTCCACAGTTGAAGGCATGAAGGCATTTGAGAAAGAAACATCTGAAGTGAAGAAATCTGAAACAAAAGAGGATACTGAAGTGAAGAATTCTGGTAAGAAACAAAGTTTTGGCTATAACAAGTGTCCACCCCCGCTTGAAAATGGATATTCTCCACAAAATTCAAATTCAGAAAGAGTCAAAAAGGCAACCAACTTACAGTGGGAATCTGAGCCTTCAGATAACTTGCCAGATAACATTGATGTCACTTTCACATCATCCGACACTGATCATGAGTCTGAGATAATTAAGAAAGTGGTCGATCAGGTGTTGGATAAAGATGAAACGGAGGAGTCAAAGTCAGATTCAAAGTCTGAGTCTGACACTTCAAGTCCAACAGTAAAAAAGGGCAAAAGGGTTTACAATAAAGATTTTCTGATGTCAAAAAATAATTTGAATGATGAAACATTCAAAGTAGCATATATCTTGAATGATTCTGAAAAATTATATTCTGATGAAGAATTTCCAATAAGAGGTGTTAACACTGAAATGATTAAAAAGGTTTTCAAACTAACAGAAATCAATATTACTGAAATAAAAGATGTAAATCTTTCTGAAAAACCTAAAAAATACACCTCAAGAGTTCAACAAAAGTTAAACAAGAAAAAAGGTTACAGTTCTGGTTCTGGTTTTCAAAAGAAACCAAACCATAACGGTAATTTCAAAAAGAATGGATTTGGTTTTATTCCACCAAAAAATCATAAAAATGAGAAAACTTATAAATCAAAAACTGTTTTTGTTTCAGGAACATCATCTGAAGAAGAAAATGAGCATTTGTTCAGGAAACAGAAAAACAAAGAATTCCTTGCAAAGAAGCAAGAGGAAATGAAGAAAGATGTTGCTCAGAAGAAGGAGACAAGAACCTGTTTTCAATGCAAAACAGTTGGCCATATTGCCAGGAATTGTCCAAAGGCAATCCAAACAAAACAGGGGGTCTCTGATAAACTCAAAGGAAAAGTTGTTGAGAATGAACTACCAACCAAACCATTTAAAGTTTTAAAAAATTCAAAGTTTGAGGTTGGTGAATGTTCAAAAAGTTTTTACAAAAGAAGAGTGAATCTTGACAACCAAAAGTGGGTTGTTAAGAAATCAGATGATAGTTCTAGCAATGATTCTGATTCGTCAAAATCAGAGGAGCCACAAGTTGAGCTAAAAGAAAGAAATTCAGTTCCGTCAATGGATGACGTAAACTTTCCACCATTGAGAACTGAAAATTATAAACAAAAAGTTGGCAAAGTTGAGATTTCAAATCAATTTTTTTCCTGAGAAGAAAGAATTTGATGTTGAAAAAGCCTTTAACCCCACAGTTAAAAATATTTTTGGAAAAATGGTTGACAGGAAGGTCAAAGGGGTAAAGGAATTTTATGAAAAGAAAGCGCATAAACCAGATGAAGATGGTTCATCCCAGGTTAGTAACTGGGATAGAACCTATCATGACTAAAAATCTGGACTTGCCGGAGCTCCCAAGTTGGTAATCGTGGAGTAGGAATCGGCATCTTTTTTGAGAAATTCACATTTGTGATATTTCGACCTACAAGTGGTAGAATTTTTGAAAACTGTCATATTTCAATTTACAAAGGGTATGTTTGATAAGTGAACCTACAAGTGGTTGAAAAAGTGGTTTTCACCTACAAATGGTTAATCAAGGTCATTAAGTTGAACTTGATTTAACTTTCATGCAAATGGTTGAAGAAACAAAGTGATGAATGAATCCCCGATTTTACAAATGGTATCATCAAAACTTATTTTCCAGAAAAACCATTTTGATTAAAACAAACTTAAGTGTTTTGAAATCATAATGGGAAAATAGTTTGTTGTCAGGGGGAGTTTTGATTGTTTATGCCAAGTGGATGGCGAATTGAAGTAATTCACGTCATGTTGTCATGTTATTTGTACAGTTTATTGCTTTCATTTTCAAATTTTCCCAGAAAATCAAAATTGAAACATATTTTGATTTTAGGGGGAGTAAAAAATTTTTTTAGAAATTTCGAAAATTTGAAAAAAGCCAAAAACATGATAAAATCCAAAATGTCAAAAACATCGAAAAATTAAAAATGAGTTTTGTTGTGAAAAAGAGGAAATGATAGTACATCAGTTAGACTGTCACAGTACGCTAAAGAAATGGAAAGTTAAAATGTGATAAACGGTCTCACTAAAGATGTGACGATAGGCTCAGCTAGACTAGTAGATTTGCGATAACGATACAAACTTAAATGAACAAGCCTAGTTCTAGTGGGAAACGCGGTTGAAAGCATAGTACTTAGTTTTATCCTTCGTGACTATGTACCTACTCAGTAATCGCTGAATGCTAAAAGAGTATAAAAACTGGTCAGTTTGTGAACTTTCACAACTTGCTGAAAAGGTCACTGTGATTGTGCATTTCATTTTGCAAAAATTTAAACTTGTTTGATTTCTTTATTTTGTTTAAGCATTGGACATCCTCTGCGTATACGTGAGTATCGAACTAGATGTTAGTGCCTAAACATTCTGCTTTATTTTTTCTTGGTGTTTCGTTCAAATCTTGGATCACCTGTGCGTATATGTGAATATCGAACTAGTGGTTAAGATCTAAACAATATTCAACTTGTTTTTATTTCTTATTTTGTTTAAACATTGGACTTTCTCTGCGTATCGAAAGATCGACCTGATTGTTAATGTTTAAACATTTTGTGTTGTTTTCGCACATATCACAGTTGATGAAAGTTTAAAGGCATTACTCGAGTCAGTGTATTGCATGATGAGGAGATATGCTGAGATCGTGGGGTTCATAAGAATTTAGTGCAAAATTAATATATCTTAACGTATCGGTAAGCATTTCGAAAGTTTTTAGATTGAGTTTAAGAGGATAACAATATCGTCAATATATGTGAATCGTTTAGAACTTAATATGTTTAAAGCTTAACGGTGCTAGTGATTTGTCAAAAACTGATATGATCCTCTTACACAAGCTCACAAAAATATTGTTTGTAAATATTTCTTTACTGCTTTCCATTAAAAACAAAAACCCAAAAAGATTTTCGTAGTGTTTTAGCATAAAAATTTTTAAAAATACAAAAAGATTTTCGACAACTGATGTTGGAGAGCTGATTTTCAAAATTCCAAGTGTTAAACATGATGAACAAGTGGGTTGGGAGAGTTGATTTTGAAATGAAAATTTGTTATATATAAATATACCCAAAAAGTAAGCTGTTGATAGTTAAACGATACCTGCAAGTGATTTCTAAATTTGTCAAAATTGTCAAATTTTTGAAATTTATTGTGAGGTAGAGTTTTTGCAGGCAGAAGCAGCCAGGATACGACTCCTAAAAGATATGTGAAAGCCAGGTTCCGATTCCTGTTGCTACGGAGAGCCAGGAAACGGTTCTGAACCTGTGAAAGCTGCAAAACGTGAGCAAAATTTGAGCCAGGTCATGATCCTAGAACGAGAATTCCAGACTGCGATCCCAGCTTATCGAAAGGGGGAGTCTGAAGATGTAAGAATCAGTTTCTGATCTTGGATCAACATTCAAGGAGGAGTTTGAATGATAAAGAGCCGAGTTTGAATCATGCTGTCTACGCAAGCTGCTGATGCTAAAGAACTTAAGGAATCAAGAGATCTGATCAAGAGAAGATAGAGACAGGTTGAGATTCTGGAAAAGAGAGAAAGAGATTGATTGAGGATGCTTACAATGGAGAATATTTTGGAGAGTGCTCGAAGACTAATAAAGACTGAAGATGTGACATACCGAAGACTCGACACTAAAGACTTCGTCAACATCCAAGGGGGAGTCTGTTGGTGCATATGCCTGTCGGCTTCGTCTTGTATCGAGTCTTGTATTAGATTAGATAGATCAGGGCACGAAATACGAGAAAAATGTGAAACATATAGGTTGGATCCATTTCGCACGAAATGGAAAGAGTTCATTTCGTACAAAATGGAGATGGTCATTTCGCACGAAATGAGAAGACCATTTCGTGTGAACCATCTCGTGCGGAATGGTGAGCCTATAAATAGGTGCCTTGTTCAAATCATTTGTAACGTTTTCGATTCCGGTAGCGAAGCTCTGCCGAAGTGTCTCCAGCATTGTAAAAGGATCTGATATCAATATAAGAGACAGTTAAAGGGAATCTAAGTGCAAATCAGCTGTAATAACTCCGATACGTTTGTTTCCGCCACTCGTATTGGACGAGATCTCTTCTGAACGACTCGTTTGGTCGTGCAAACGATCCTACGCACCTTCGCCTGTCAATTCACATTTAATCGGGTTGAAAAATGACGACTGTCATGTCATGAGATGATAGTTTTGAAAGATTAACAACACATGAAGATTAAAACACCTTTTGTTCAGGATCTGCATAGAGGCTATCCAATGGAAATAGTAATTGTGACCATAACAAAATAATATGATCTTTAGTGATTGAATTAATTACAACAAAACAAAAAAAAAGTATCAAATCATATGTTATATATCAACCAACCCTCTCGGTTTTTGAAACTTAAAGTCAAGGGGTGTTTGGTTCGACGGAATTGGTATCTAAATTTCATTCCTAACCTATTTAGTTCGAAGATTAACAAACCAAACATGATTATTTTTTCAACCAAATGCATCACAAATCTCCAAACATCCCCTAAGATGAATACAAAAAGGAAATGATTACCCTTTCAGCAAGGATGCAGGCTTTTTTAGGTTCACCGATACCAATAGCAATTAGCTTCACACCAGCAGCTTCAAATCTTGCTTTAGATTCTTTAAGAGTGGATTTGAGTTCCCAACTATACACGTTACAAAACAAAAATTATACATCGAATAATGGAATTACAATTCCATTTATTGTTTTGGTCACACTTATCAAAACAAATAATCAAACTTTAAACTGATTACCAGCAAGGGCATCCAAAGTGCCTTAGAAGAGCAACAACAGCAATCCCCTAGAGAAAATAACCAGAATCATGTCATTTTCAATTTCGAATTCAAGTTACTATTAATCAATTAATCACTGCAAATATCATGATTACATCTAGTTCTCCTTAATACAATTCACAATCAGCACAATCAACACAATCAATGATAAAATCGAAGATAGATGGGATCTATCCTCACCGTACACGTCTTCAACACCACCACCAACAGATGCACTCGGTTTTTTTACCATCAGACTCATCAACTTCAGCCGCCACCGGAGCATTCATCTCCTTCACAGCACTATGTGTATAACAAATATTAGGGCACGAAACAGGGAAGCAAAAGGAATGAGATAAAGTAAAAATTACCGGCGATTAGCAGAAGAAGATTGCAGTGTCTGTTGGAGTTTTCTTATCTTCTTCTCCGTTGAAGTTTTCTTATCTTCTTCTCCATTGCCATTGCTGCAATCTGTGCTTTGTGATTTTGTTAATGAGGGTTTGAAGGAAGAAATGGGTAGGTTGATGATTTTAGGGATGAGAGAGAAATGGATTGAATTTTGAAAGTGAAGCCAGGATTTTGAATTTTTGATTAGTGAACTCAGTTTATATACGTATATATTTTGAATTTTGAATCTGGAGCCAAAATTTTGAATTTTGAATGTGAGCAGAGGTTTTTTGAATTTTAAATGAACATCAGTGGTTTCAATTACGAATAAGGGCAGAGCTTTGAAATTAGAGGGTGGGCCAGTGCTTTCAATTATGAATGAGGGCAGAGGTTTGCCCATTTGTATGTGGGCAGACCTTTGAAAAAGGTGATTGTGGGCCAGCTTTGAAACTTAAAATCTTTTAATATTAAGGTTTATGATGTAAAAATGACATAAGAAAAGTCTTGTTGGACAGCCTCTATGGCTGCCAACTAAGCTTTTCTTATGTCATTGCAGTTTCTTCTTTTATAGTAAATATAGATTTACAATTAAGGGTTTAGTTTTTCTACAAAGGCTCCTAATTGTAAGAAGTGTAAGAAGAATTTATAGAGTGACAAGTGTCCAATAACCTAAAACCTAAACCCACTACATCACCACCCAAAACCTAAACACCCACCCCTCACCCCCCAAAAACCTAAAAAAACCTAACCTCCCCCATCACCCACCCAAAAAAAAATTGTTTTTTTTTTTTTTGTGGGTGATGGGGGAGGGGGTTTAGGTTTTTGGGTGGTGGTGGGTGTTTTTTTTTTTTTTTTTTTTTTGTAGTGAGTTTTTTTAGGAGTCTTTGTACCCTTCTTACAATTAGGAGCCTTTGTATTTGATCATAATCCTTACAATGAATATTATTTATAAAATACTAATATATTGGTCACTAAAATCATCTAATCACTATAAAAAAATTAAAAACCTCTTAAACTATTGTATTCAGAAAAATTTAATCCAACTAGTTATGTTTTATGGTTATATAAAATAGTGTAAGTAATTTTATTTTTTATATTGGAAAGGTAAATATTAACCTAAAATAAAGGCTTAACCCCACCAAGACAAAGAATTACATGTTTGGCCACCCGAATATCAAACTTTGTTGTTTGAAAATACATCTACACTTCACTAGTAACCCCCTAAAATAATACTTTAATATTAGAAATAATTGCATCTACTCGAAATGGTTGTAGGATAATTTATTTCAACCGGTGAAACCATACTATATATCTCACATCACATCTTCTCTTTGTCACCTGAGTATACCAAAAAACATATAGTCTATCTGATCACTATACATGGTGGCTCTGACTGGTGCACCATTGTGATGATCATGTCGCCCGTGATAAGCGAGGCCCTCTTATCCGGTTTCCCGATAACCTCCACCACCCTCAGCCGCCGCACTCACTCTCTTCAATCTTTTTCCGTCGTGTTTCTCTATTGGTTTTACGTCTTCTCATGAAAACCAACACCTTTTTCTATTTTTATCAGTGTTATACGTATATATAACACATAAACGTACCCAGTAAAATCCCACTCGTAACAAATAAGCTATTGGTAGGTTCTGAAAAGTGTGGCATAAATACACGTATATATTCACTTGTTAAGTTTTTAAGTGAACACCACTACATTTTGGATATTTGATCAACATGGTAGTTTGTGGTGTGCCAAAGTTTCTCGAGTCAACTCAGTTCCTATTGTCAAGTTCAGATGATCATCAAGATTCAACCTTGAGGAAGCGGAAAAGAATGATATCGAACAGGGAATCCGCTAGGAGATCGAGAATACGCAAAAAGAAACATTTCGGTGATCTTGTGTTGCAAGTGAGTCAACTCGTGAGTGACAACAAACACATGGCCATCAACTTGAAAGATACAACTCAGATGTACCTCAATTTGGAGTATGAGAACTCGATTCTTAGAACTCAGTTAGCTGAGTTGACTCACCGATTAGAGTCACTTACTAACATCATCAATGGGTTCAACTCACTTAGTGACAACCATGGAACTGAAGCATCTATAATGTGGGGAATGGATGATGCATTGTTGGTTCATTGTGATAATATGTTGCATGACAATGAACATTTTATGGTTGAAATGTTCTTGAATTAATCAAACTCTAAGTTGTACTTGTCTTTTCGTTATTGTTATCGAAATGTTTTGGATTTTTAACCACACCTTTAAACAAAATCGGTACAAGAAAAAGCATCTATAGCGATAAGAGCTACGTTGACAACATGTCTCCTCGGCATAGGTTGACATATGGCGATGATAGAAGTATCATCGCCATAGACTTTCAAAGATTTGTAGATTAGGTTAGCGAGAATTGTCGTTATAGGTAAAAACAATTTTTTTTTTTTTTTGAAAATAAGGTAAAAACAATTATCTTGGTTTTCTTTCATTCTTGATTAATAATTAATATATAAAAAGAAGACGATTTCACCTATGGTATTAGGTGACACTCCAAGCTCATACCATTCCTATCAAAGCCAGGGGCGCAGGATTTAAGGGGAGGGGAGGGGCGCCCAACCCTGCGAATTTTTCGGTCAGTAGTGTTATATATGTACGTTTCGTATAGGATTTTGTAGGTATATACATTTTCGACCCCTCGGTTTTATAAAAAAAATATAGGTATATACGTTTTCGACTCCCCGGTTTTAATTTTTTTTATTTATATAGCCCAAATAAAGTATTTAATTAGCCCAAATATTATAGCCCAAATCATTATATTTGGTAGAATACTAGAATGTATATTATATAACCCAAATCAAATCATTATATAGCCCAACTTAAAAGCCTACCATATCAAAAAAAAATCCAAATTCGTTTACTTTGGGACATCGACCAGAAGAATAGAAGCCACAAGCCAGAACTGCAGAAGGGGGGAAAAACGCAGGTTCCAGAACTGTTCGACTTCAGCTTCTTGTTCGAGAAAAAAGCCAAAACGCTGCTCGTTGTTGTGGTCTTTACTCTTGTTCGACTTCTTCAATCTTCATAAAGTTAAAGGTATGTGTTTTTTATTTTTAGGTTTAATTTAGGGCTGCAATTTATGTGATTTAGGTTGAAATTAAGGGTGAAATTAGTCGGAATTTTTGCCCTAAACTTGTTGAATCTTTCTATAACTATATCTAATTTTATTTGTTTAATCTTACTGTGATTTGATTTAGATAGAAATTAGAGTTTGAAATTTAGGATGATTTGCTAACTTGTTTTGTTATTAGATTATGCTATGGTGAAGAATAAAATGATAACTTTTTTTTAATGTTTGAGAATGTTTTTTATTTGATATTAATGTTTGACCAGACCCGACCCGAATCGAATCACCGACGTCCGACCCAAACATACACCTCGAAACTACGCGATAGAATTTTTTTTTAGGTCCGTTACCTTTCGACCCCCCGAACTTTTTTTTCAAGCTTCGCCACTGATCAAAGCTCAATGTGTTACATAATATTAAACAAACATATATAATTTAAATATGAATTGTTAGAATTCACTGTATTTCATATTTGAAGTTGGCTTTTTAGACAAGTTAAGGATTGGCATTATTAATTAATATTAATATTATATATATATATATATTAATAATAGAAGATATTGAATAATAATTTTTAATATTATAATAACTAGCGGTAAGACCCGTGTGCAAACACGAGTGATTTCTTAGAAAACCATGCATAACACATATCAATAGAACGTATAGATACATCTATATATATTGTACCAAAACTTGTTATCTATTATAGATAATAGACAACTATAAACGTGCATAATCAGTTAATATATAAGATACATATGAGTATTTCCATTGTCCTATCCCAAAAAAAAAAAAAAAGAGTACCCACCAATTGACAATGAAACTTGTTTATAGACATAACTCCATATAGAACATGTCTAAGAAGCAAAATTAGTACCACCGACGAACCAAATGTACAACCACAAACAATCATGACATGAAACGCTGTCTATAAATCTTCAATCAACGCAACATAAACTAAGAGAACTTTATCTTTGTCACGAAATGCACAACTTTTGTTAACTTCAGCAATTGAGTAGACTTGTAAAATTCAAACGAAAGTTCATCACCAAAAGCAATATTGCAAGATCTCAGATAAGAAGACCATCCAACAATAGCGTAGTTGAATCCAGTATTGGTTTTTTGAGATGTTGTAAGACATTCCTGGACTTCACATTTGAGATTTTGGATCTTGACAGGCTTAGGATTATCAGTATGCAGATCCAACGCAGAAGATACATCTGATGGCAGATGCTAAAAAACAGAAAATTGAATAATGAATTTTATAAAATATTGATATATAACTGAAATTGTTGAAATAACGAAACAAAGTAAGGACTGCAAAAACTTACAAGCATGTCTTCAGCATGTGTGGTGAAGTGTAGACTGGCTCTGAAGTGAATGATACTAAATGAACCTTTTGAACTTTACACGGTCTATCAACAGCTTGGTTATCCTCTACAATTGTCTTGCCACGAAGATTGTGCATCTTTTCAACCTAAGTAAATTAATTTAGACTATAACAACTCTAATTCTTGAAATTTTGTAACTTTCTTTAGAGTAAATTGCCATTTTAGTCCCTGAGTTTTGTCCAAATTTGCCACTTTGATCCAAATAGTTTTTTTTGTGCCTCTGGGTCCCTGACTTTTACATTTTGTTGCCATTTTGATCATTTTGTCTAACTCCATCCAAAAACCCAGTTTGTAACAGGGGTATTTTGGGGATTTCCTTAAAAAATGTTTTCAGTTGCCATTTTGATCCAATTCCAAAAAATCAAAAAAAATCCAAAAAATCAAAAAAATTCCAAAAAAATCTAAAAATAAAAATAATTCTAAAAAATCATAAAAATTCTAAAAAATCTAAAAATAAAAAAAAATCTAAAAAATTCTAAAAAATCCAAAAATCATTAAATGTTTCGGCACGAACCGTTTCGACCCGTACCGTTTCGAACCCGAACCGTTTCGAGCCGAACCGTTTCGACGCGAAGCGTTTCGACCCGTACCGTTTCGAACCGTACCGTTTCGACGCGAACCGTTTCGAGCCGAACCGTTTCGACACGAACCGTTTCGACCCGTACCGTTTCGAACCCGAACCGTTTCGAGCCGAACCGTTTCGACGCGAAGCGTTTCGATCCGTACCGTTTCAAACCGTACCGTTTCGACGCGAACCGTTTCGAACCGAACCGTTTCGACCCGTACCGTTTCGACCCGTACCGTTTCGAACCGTACCGTTTCGACGCGAACCGTTTCGAACCGAAACGGTTCGACCCGTACCGTTTCGACCCGTACCGTTTCGAACCGTACCGTTTCGACGCGAATCGTTTCGAACCGAACCGTTTCGACCCGTACCGTATCGAACCGTACCGTTTCGACCCGAACCGTTTCGACGCGAAATGTTTCGACCCGTACCGTTTCGACGCGAACCGTTTCGAACCGAACCGTTTTGACGCGAACCGTTTCGAACCGTACCGTATCGAACCGAACCGTTTCGACGCGAACCGTTTCGAGCCCGTACCGTATCGAACCCGAACCGTTTCGAGCCGAACCATTTCGACACGAACCGTTTCGAACCGTACCGTATCGAAACGGTTCGGCTCGAAACGGTTCGGGTTCGAAACGGTACTGTTCGATACGGTACGGGTTCGAAACGGTTCGCGTCGAAACGGTTCGGTTCGATACGGTACGGGTCGAAACGGTTCGGTTCGAAACGGTACGGGTCGAAACGGTTCGTGCCGAAACATTTAATGATTTTTGGATTTTTTAGAATTTTTCTGATTTTTTAGAATTTTTTTATTTTTAGATTTTTTTGAATTTTTTAGATTTTTTCGAATTTTTTTTATTTTTATATTTTTTTGAATTTTTTGGAATTTTTTTGATTTTTTGGAATTGGATCAAAATGGCAACTGAAAACAATAGTGATTAAGTACAAACTGGGTTTTTGGATGAAGTTAGACAAAATGATCAAAATGACAACAAAATGTAAAAGTCAGGGACCCAGAGGCACACAAAAAACTATTTGGATCAAAGTGGCAAATTTGGACAAAACTCAGGGACTAAAATGGCAATTTACTCCTTTCTTTATCAACACAAACTATCTTCTCAACTCAGCTTTGAAGTTTAAGACTCAATCATACAGAAGAATATCAATATATTGAGACAATAATAAAATGGACAGTGTAAAACTAATAAACGCTTACATTAGATACAACACTTGAAGAGGCAGGAATGTCACAAACAGAAAAATCTTTAGACTGAAGTTGAGGATCGTTAACATCATCAGCTATTTTTGTAGAATGATCTTCATGCTACAACAAAATTTTAAAAAACCTTGTTATACTTATTATACAATAAAATATATCCATAGGAAATCATAAACTTACAGCATTTTTAACATCTGACTCATCAACCAGACGCGCAACCTTTGAATCAAATAGCCCATCATCAGCAGACTATATTTATAAGAATGATCATATATAAGAAACCATATTTTAAATCATAATAATAAGTAAATATTACATGTGTATATATATTTAAAAATATCCTCAAAACTCGTAAACTGCTTAGAATTACCAACCGTAGCTCCAGTCTCATCATCATCTAAAGCAACTTCCCCGGAATCCAGAACTTGTTTGTGTTTATGTCAAACCCCGATATTTTCACGTATTACCGGTGGACGCGGTGGGGAGTATCGTGACGTAGTTGATATCATCATGATCAATAATCACAGTTCAAAGCACAGCGGAAGTCTAAAAGTAAATTATTACAAACCGAGTTGAAAGTACAATAAAATATTATACAACGGGTTGTAAGTGGATCCACAGGCGGATCTAAAACATAAGGAAATATTGTTCAACAGATTTAAGCATCAAAAGCTTGCACGACTCTTTATTTGATACTAGGAGTAGCCAGCCCATTACGAGTAGTACCTGCACTTAACCTTTTGAAAAATACGTTAGTTTACACTAGTAAATACAATTAACTGACTCTTTTTGAAAAGTGTTTATAAAATTAATTTAAATGCACAAGGCATAAATATTCTTTATTAACTTGGGACAATTATTTAAAAAATAATCTTGTATACAGTTTCACATGTTTGTCGTCCATTTAGGACCCGGTTAGAAGAGCCGGTTTAAGATTAATAGACACACCACTTGGTATAATACCCACAAGAAGTTTCCTTACGAGTGGGGTACCTTTTTACATACGCAACTGTCAGGTGTATGCCTACACCCCGTGCTTAAGTTGTGGCCATTTCTAATGACTGAGCCGAAGATATCAAGGACATGGTCATTAACCCCCCCCCCCCCAGAGGCATTGCATCAAACAAAACAGATTAAAACGGGTTATGCATCTTTTTAATCACAATCCGATTGTACGATTTCATACCCGACCAAGCGGTATTATTATAATACCGTATCCCAAGCCCGTATAACGAAAAATAAGTTAAAAGTATTTACCTGAGCTAAATATAAATTTAATCCCAGCCGTATATCAAATCAGCAAGTACAAATAGCTTTTACTGGGCTCCTAATCTGGAACGATGGTTTTTAATAACCTATTAGATTCCTAACGGGTCTTATTTAAGTCTTAACTTAGACCGGTTAGTTTTAATGAAAGGTTTACGGTTCAAAACGCAAGATTAAGCGAAGACCAGATTAGAATGTGATTTAGACCCGACAAGTTTGAAGACTTATATAAAATGGGTAAACTAAACACATTCTGGATTTTAAAGTAAAAATGATAAGGTTTGACCCGTTTCGGTTAATTTATGCAAACTAGTTACATAAACCGTACCGAACGCGTATATGCGCAACGGGTAACCAAATGAGTCATGAATAGGTTCCACAAGTTAATATGCTTTAAATGTGTTGTGATATCAGTAGGATACCTTCCATTATGCCCAAAACGAATTTAAAACCAATTTATGCCCCGTAGGGGTATTTTGGTCATTTTAATGTTTATAAAAGAGGTTAAATGGTAATCTGAGGTTCTGGTCTAAAACAATCAGTAAAAATATTCATTTTAATAAGTGATATCAGTAAGATATCATACATATGTGAATTTTATCATTTATGGCCAAACTATGCACCGTAGGGGCATTTTGGTCATTTCACATATGTTATGAGGGTCAAATTTGGAAATCTGAGTTAAAAACTTTTACTTACTGTTAAAGTATAAAAATTTATTCATAACATCAGTAGGTAACAAGTCTTAGGTGCCTAATATGGTTTTAAACCATACTATGCGCCTAAATCGCATAAAAGTCGGTATTTGACGATATTCGGGTTGATTAAAGAAATCTGAGATTTTGACCAGCCTTTATAGTTTAAAATAACTTATTTATTATATAAAATCAGTAGAAAAAGGTTTGATATGTAAAGGATGTGTAAAACTCATTTTATTAGCGAAAAGGGCATTATCGTCAATTACCGAGCCTATGCAAGAACTCTATGTTATGATCAGTTTAAAATTTAATAAAAATTTCCAAAAATCCCTAAATATTATATTACATCAGTGGGTAAAGGGTTTGGTGTCAAAATTTGGGTTTAAATAGGATTTATGTCGAAAATGCCGTTTAATTAATAAAAAGGCTTTCATTTACGATATTGTGCATAACTCTCATTTTAGACCATAAACTGATGTCAAACTTTTAGGACATACTTAAATATCAGTAATAAAGGTTTTTGTCCTCTCACATTTTCAAAAATCCATTTTCAAAAATCTAGTTTTAATATCAAAAGGGCATTATGGTCAACATTTAAGCATTTAACGGAAACATGCAAATGATTCGGATTTCTAAGGAACCATATAGTATTATCTCAGAGGATTATACTGACATAAAATATGGCCCTAAAGGAACCCTAAGGCATATCTAAAACAAGCTAAATCGGGTCAGAACTGAAAGTCAAAGCAAAAGTCTACTTTTGCGACTTTCGGTTGTGAACCGAGCCTAAACTCAGAATTGTCGGGTTGAACATGCCTAAACATGTTCTTATATTATTTACCAAGTTATTTTAGTGTTAAAACATGTTCCATAACCTTTTGCATTATCAGTTATGAATTTATTTGTAAAAATTGCTTCTGTTGACTTTTTATTAATAAGTTTGACCCGACAATTGACCAAGTTAGAGTGATAATCAGTAGGTGCCATTTTAAGGGTTTATTACCTATATAATTACCAACTCATAGCCACTTTCAATTCAAATAATGGCTGGACCGTTAGTGATTAATCACTAAGTCAAAGCTTAATTACGATAGCTTTGACTTTTGGTCATTAAACTAATAAAACTTAAACTTGAGAAGCTAAGAATGCTTACAAGGACTCTTAGCACGAGATTAGAACAGAAGAAAGCTCTCTTGAACTCTAGGAAGCTCCAGAGAAAGAGTTTTGAAGTGAAAACCAAAGTGTGCAATTGAACAAGTGGAAACAAGGGTCTTATATAGGAACTTTGATGTATCAAGATCAAACCACATGTCCCTACATTGATCCCAGATGTTACCAGGTGTCCCTAGTGCATGAAAAACTGTTGGCTCAGACCCTGGTATCGAATTTAGGCATGCAAAGGTGGTGGAACAGGCTGAACATGCAGCTGTGCATTTTTTGTTTGCTGGTACTGCTCACGCGGCCCGCGTAAACATAAGAGAATGTTTACGCGGCCCGCGACAACCTGTAAATCCGGTAAAAACTTTTGCAGCTTTGCATTTTCAGTCCCTGGTCCATTTTAAGTTTATTTAACTTCCATTTATTGCACTTAGGACCCCCATAGTTAACTATTAAGGGCCTTGGGTCAATATTTAACTCCGTTAAGCTCCCGGTTAGTTGTAAGATCACCCGAAAAGTCTTGTTTTCATCAAAACTCCATAGAATTACTATCTAATTTTCTTAAGAGCCAAATATGCAATCGTTACAATGTTTTTGGGATCGTTAAAAGGTCACTCAGAGGTAACTTTTAACATGTTGACACCTTTAACCCCTATGCTTCGTAAAGTTTTAAATTTAAGCGCAAACGGCTTTCAATGTCCGATAATTTTATTCATCAACGAATACGAGCATCCTATGAGGTCATTCAGAGGCACTCGTTTGGCATGATGACACTTTTAATCCTTTTACTTGCATATTTACATTGTTTGACAACTTTAGTCCCTCGGAAACAATTCATTACACGTTTAAGTCCATGACACGTGTCTTTATTATATTGGTCGTGATTTTACGAGGTGTTACAGTTTAGCCTACAATATGGCATTTCAAAAGTTATTAGCATAATATAATAAAACTTACTTATCACCGTCATGTTATCAGATATGTATTTTATCAACAAATTTTTATACCGCAGCAAATAAGTCAAACCCATCATCTCCATAAACCAAATCATCCAAAACAACAACATCAGCTTTCTTGAAAGAAACCTCAGTTCCAGTTTTGGGGTGGAAAACGGAAAGCTCAAACGTTTTAGATGCAATCATGGTGAAAACCAACCAAGATTTAACTGCTATCGGAACTTCTTCAATCAATTTTAACCATCCATCAGTAAATCTGCATCCATCAGTCCATCCTTTCATCATAACATTCCAAAACCTTTTGCCAACATAGATAGTTGCCATCCCATACTCGTAATTTTTACCATAGAATTCTTTCCAAAATTTGTCAGCAATTAGCTATAGAAGAAGTAAAAATATAATTAGTGCAGACTTACAAATTTGATATGAACTAATGATCAACAGAAGTTACAACGGGTTAGTCAACAAAAGTTAAAATGAGAATTAGTCAACAGGGTTAGTCAACAGGAGTTACAGTATTTACACACAACCTAACCACTGTTGGCTATCAACTGTTACATACCTCTGTTGCTATCCAACAGAGGTTTCGTAACAACTGTCGTCCATTATGTCCTGCAGAGGTTGCAACGTGTACAGATCTTAAATATCAGATGTTAGTCAACCGACGTTAAAAGAGTTAGTCAACAGAAGTTAAAAAGGTTAGTCAACACACGTTAAGATTATAAGGAAACAGACGTTAAAAGGGCAAACAGATGTTAACAAGTTGTTGAGCTAGCAAAAAATGTTTACAGTAATTAACAAAATAATATATAGTTACTTACAGTCATGCCAAGTTCAGGTCTAATATTTGCTGAAATGTAAGAGTTCTCGTAGACATTTTCTTTAAAACATGAGACAACGAATGACAAACTTCCAATAGCTTTTACCAATACAACATTTTTGGTTTTCAAAAAACAATCTCTAACCAACTTTGTCCATCCATCCGTAAATATACAATGATCATCTCTCTTCCTTACTCGTACTAACCATGATTTGTCACCATCAAGTAGTTCTACAATTTGACCGTACGGGACCTCCTTGCTCCACAACAGACTCTTAAAATCAAGTGGTATATTGTGCGACAGTAGTTAACAAACATCTTACATCAAAAATTAATGTACAATCCTAATAGTAGCAAGAAAGTTAAAAAACATACCAAAAATATAAAATCATCTTCATTAAGGAATTTTAAAAAGGATGGTGTTTGATTGGATGGATTCATATCTGCAATAAAGAATTTAAACTTACAAGTTATAAAGACGAAGAGCATCCAATAAAAGTCATAGACAAACAACAACATAAAATAAACATCACTAACATCCCTTAAACTAAATCAGCACTTAAAAATCAAAAGTACCAAAGATTAACCAGACTATTTGTATAATCACACACTTAAGGTATTACAAAAACTAAGCACAAAACAAAAATCATCATCTCTCACAACAGTTACGCAAATTAACATCAACAAAAAATTATATGGTTGATTTATCAATCGTAATGTAGAAGACAACATCAAGAAGATGCATGCACAAATTAGGACAGAGAATGTTATCAGTAACTTCACTTAAGTTAATTCAGTACTTATAATTGATAAAAGTACACCAGATTACAGCAACTATTATTTGTTTCAACAAAGAATATGAAACACCATTTATGAGAAATACATTCTCATAACATCAAACAATTATTAATCTAACATTTATAATACAAACAATAACTTCAAAGAAACAATACTTGGTTTTATAGGGTGTAATCTATATTATGCAATAGAATGTAACACCCCGAAAAATATAAAACTTTATATTGAAATTATAAAGTATAAAATAAACAAAAATAAACTAACTAGGAATAAATAACCTAGTTAGTCATAAGTCTAGTTATAACAAGAAACTTGGTTGAAAACATGGAACAATCTAACTTAATAATAGATGGGGGACCAAAGTTGTCAAGTTTGAAACTTTAATTATTAAAACAAAATAAAAATACCAAACACACACTTTGAGTGTGTGTCTGGTTCATACAAAACACAGGGGGCGACCAAGAAACCCCCATCAAACCCTAGTTCATGTAAATTGCTCAAATTGAAGATCAAATTCAGTTCCAAATCAAAATTCGAGCATAAAAAAGTGATCTCCTCTGAAAAGGGGTCATAAGGCATGTAAATTTCATAGAAAATTTCCATCTAAATTTCTGAATGAACACAAGGCAATTCGAAATTTATGTTGCATGAATGTTGTTTGGATGAATTTGGAATGATGTTGAGTTTAGGAATAAACCCTAGTCAATTACATATTGAAATTTTGCTTATTACTTGTGAGATTCATAATCACCATTGAAGGTGTTAAGTGGGTTTTGTAGAAACATGTTAAACACTAGGATTATGATTGTTATTCTAGTGTAAATTGAGTTCTATGAAGTGAATTCAGGTTTGTTGATGTTAAAATTGATGTGAATTTGCTTAATTGATGAATCTTGGCTAAATGACAAGTTATGAACTTGATTATGAATTGTGTGAAATCATGCCCTTAAGGTGTTTGTAAAAATGCCTAAAAGAAGGCTTAAAAAACTGAAATTGAACTAAAACGCATATATGTAAATCATGGCGAACTAGTGCGTTAAATGTTAAAAAAAGAGAGAGTTCTAAACGGTTTGCGGTTGAACTCTATAGGAAAGGAAACTGGAACGTCAAATGGACAAGCCGGTGGTGACGCGCGTTTGAAGGGTGTGCTTTGAATGTACGTAACTATTAGTTTCGTTACATTATGCAAAAATGTTTAGTTATAGCTTGTTAATAGTATCGTGGTGTGATATGCGCGTTTGATGTGTCATTGAAGTGACGAAGTTCACTCGATAGATCAAACGGGTCAAATTTAATGATTAGAGTATGTTTGGTAAGCCATGGAAGTGATGAAGTTCACTCGGCAAACCAAATGGGTCAAAGTAAATGGTTAAAGTACGGTGGAAATAAACCATACGGGTTAAAATGAACGGTTAGAATCGTTCGGTGAATCATAGAGAACGGGTCAAATAATGGATAAAATGGTAGCGTTGAAGTGATATGATAATCACTTGTTGATTTTGAATCATGAAAGCATAGTCCGTTGGACGGACATGCCAAGAGCATAGCTTTTCTTAAAAGAATCCCATGATACGGGTCAAAAGGAAAAGTATCATATTTTGTCGATTAGTAACAATGTTTTGATTGAAATTGTTTGTAACAAGCATGACATATTGTGTGCATAAGTGTTGGGTGTGGTAGTGACTCCAATGTTGACAAGCCCGGGTAAAAGGGTAACTTTATTTAGAAACCATTGTGAGTAAATTTTGTATGGTTTGACAAATAACCAAACGGGTCTAATAAGTAAAAGGAGAATTCTTAGGCATCAGCCTATAAATGAGATTTTAGGCAAGTAATGATAATAAACGGGTCCGTATTTAAATTACGGACACGTAGGAAAAAGAATCGTGAAAAACGGACTTGTAGAATGAAAGTTATGGACGCTTAAGGATAGATTATTGGTAATTTATAGAGCTAGGAATTTGCAGCACAAAACCAAGCAACATTCTGTCGAAAATAGGGTGTCGCGTCGCGCGACACCATAACAGTTTCATGGTCGCGTCACGCGATGTCTGTCGCAGCCCGCGTAAGCCAAGACAGAATCCGTCGCGGCCCGCGTAAGCCAAGACAGAATCTGTCGCGGGGCGCGACAGACTCATAACCCAGAATTTTTGTTTCGTTTTCATTATTTGGTATTAGAACTTGATTATACGTGTCTTAACATTGTCAAAACTAACAATTAATGTGGTTTTGACCTTAGGTGAAGTCGGTCTCACTCCGGATGGCGATCAAGCATGAATTCAAGAACCGAACACAATATTTTGAAGCTTCATCATTTATCTATCTTTGATGTAGAAAATGTTTATGTTGTAAACACTTAACTTATCGTTTTGGATGTTTTAAACTAGTTAGTAGTTAACTAGAATACTGTTACTTTGCAAACTTCCGTTGGTATAACTTATGGAAATGAAGCATTTTGGTTTTTAAAAATGCGTATTTTATATTAAAATCTTAACTAAATGAGACGGGTGTTACAAGTTGGTAATCAGAGCTCAAGGTTGTTGACAAAGTGTGTTCGGTTCAAGCTTGATCAAACATCCGGTAAGAATTAGTTATTTTAGTAGATTTCATTAAAACATTAGAAAATGAATACGATTGGATGTGCATGGGAAGAGTGCGTAATACACTCAAACCCGGATCGTGCACCAAACATGAATGGTCTAAGCAAGTTGTGAACTTGGCTAAACCAAAACGAAAGATGCGAATGATATAAAATGAAATGTTTAATAATTAGCTAAAACATTTCAGATTCAAGAAGGCCGATGAAGGCAATGATGATACGGTGCCGATAGTCACCGAACAGATGAAAGAAATGTCCGGTGTAACCGGGGGCGAATCAGCATCTCAACTAACTGAAGAGATGGAAGCTAAAATTTCCAAGGAAGTCGGAAAGGCTGTAGAAGCCAGTTAACGCAGTTTGTAGAGAGACTACAAACCACAATCCTGCTAGTGGTGGAGGATATGATGACCGAATTAAAAGTCAGTCTCTCACAAGAAAAAGAAGACGGAAGAGTGTTGGATGTGAACCCAAGTCCTGTAAAGAAATCAAAGCCTAATAAAGCTTCTAGGAAATGAGTTACAATAAGGGAATCATCTCAGTGTGAAATATGTGGAAAAACTCACCGGGGCAAATGCTACTTTAGAAACAAACCATGTCCCATTTGTAGAAAAGTGGGACATGTGGTTGCAAATTGCCCGGGGAAGGTGTTAGTGTGTTATAAGTGTTATAACCCGGGACATAAAAGGTCCGAATGACCGGAATTGGTTGGAACCGAAGATACAGTTGACGCAAAATCTGATACCCTGAAAGAGAAGGCAAGGTCTTCCCACATGACAGCCGTAGAGGCTAAAGCTGAACCTTATGTCGTTTCAGGTACGTTTATTACAAATTTAATTTCACCATAAATTTTATTCAATACTAGTGTGAACAATAGTTGCATAGGGGCATACATGAGTAGTGACACGGGTGAATTATTGAAAAGAAATATATATGCATAAGAAAATAAACAATGGTGAGCATGTGAAACCGAGGCAAATGTAATCACGATAAATATTGCCGTGGGAAGGAGTGCGCGTACACTCGAACCCGGGAACTTAATAAAGTGAATAACTAATGTATTGGGAAGGAGTGTAATAACACCCGAACCCAGAAATTTGCAATAGTAATAGATGACAAGGACAAGGTTATAGACTTGGCCAAACCAAATAAGACATGTAGAAACTTCGTTTATATCAATAAACGATGTGGATAAATTCCATACAATGATATGGAATAATAAAACGAAATGAATTGATTTTGTTATTGTAACAATGGATTAAGGTCAAAAATGAGAGATTAAGACTCAGACAGAAATATCCTCGAGAAAGAAACTAAATGGATAATACATATTATTAGCTACGGTGAATAATGAAATATCAATAAATATGAAATTAGAACTTGGGTATGGGTAATTATCCAAGTAACATGTTATTAATAAAATTCTTATGAGGAAGAACGATAATCACATTAATAGGTGTAATTGTATAGAAGATTAGTAAAATAAACGTATTAAAAGTGTTGGAACAAAAGCGGGTAAAATCCCAAAAGCCGTATAACAATAGCACTGATTTTATCAAATAAGGCTTAAGAAATAAACCTTCAGGATATTGATAAAAGAGATGAATCTAGGGGTCACTAACAAAAGAAATATGGTGTTCGAATCAAAGTAAACAAAAATATAAATCAACAATTTAGAATGTCAAGGCATAAGGACAAAGTTGACTGTTATAAGTGATGGAATTCACACGAACAAGTCAAACGAGATGAATGAAAGAATAAAAGACTTGGTTGAGTAAAAGCGGTGGATTTCGCTGATACGACCCAATAAATCAAGAAACGAAGTCTTAATGCATGCCGGAACGGTTGCTATGAAAATAATTTCGGTAAAATACCCAATTGATATGTAGGTTTTCAGATATATGTGTAACCAATAGACGAGAACCCGGATTAAAAGTTAAAAGACTCGGATTAAGAGTTATGACTAGAAGACGATAAAATTTTGCAAAACAGAAATTTTGATAGTTAGGTTCAACTATTTCAATGTTGAACGGGTCGAATAAAGTATAACGCTCGGTAGTGCAAATAAGCGCAAAACTTTAATGGGAGCACAAAATATTAATAAACTTATGTGATGGGTCGTGAGAGTGTATAAAAAGGGGAAAATACAAACCAGACGACGGGAGCATTAAAACATTAAGATAAAAGAACCCAGATAACGGGTTGTAAATAAATAAATGTGTGAACCGGATAACGGTGAGTGGAAAACAAACCGGTGCGTAAATGACGTAGGAAGTCATAGAGTCGGAAGATTGGTCCTAAAAGAAAACGGGTGTAGCCTTAGACTACGGACAAATCGATAAAATTCGAAAATGAAAATGAAAGAATTTTAGGCGTAAAAAGGGTACCTTGACACCAAAAATGTATTTTTAAGAATATGGAATGACACAAGAAAAATTTGATCTATGGGATCATCATAACCTTTGGGATTATAAACAAGTAAGGGTAAAAAGGGCTAAATGAACCTCGTGTTAGCAATGGAAAGAAATAAACCCAAAAAGGGGTGAAAGCCTAAAGAAATAACCTACGAGGCTAAGCAAAAGAACCTACGGGTCACTTAGGGTAAAAACACGAGGACTGGTACGATTCCCCGCGTACTATAATAGCGGAAAAGAATAAATTCTTGTCGTCAATTCCTGAATATGAGAAATTGACATGAGTTAAAGAGATAGACGTTAAACTAAGATTTAGTTTTAGTAAGAAACAACATTTAACAAATATGAATATTATGAGACAAATTAGAAAAATAGTTAATAATAAAGGATATAGGTCTTAACACCTATAGGTGTAAGACGATACGTTAGAAAGAAGATTTTGATAATGAAAAGTTTATAAAAACTTAAACATGACGTGATGCGATGCGATCATAACCATAAAAGTGATATAGAATACAATCATGTTCTAGCGCAAGTTATGGGATAGGAGATTATAAATTCACATAAGTCCGATTGTGGCAAAGGGGTAGACCCAAACTAACGGGGCATAAGATGACGGAAAAATAGTATACCCGAATGACGAGGTATGAGGTAAAATGGTGACTAATCAGCCTAGCCGGTAAAGCAATTTATAGTCAAAGTAATGCTGTGACCAATGTTAAGCGTTTGGCAATATGGGATTAACGTGAAGTAAACATGCTGACGGACATAGTGACCGGGTGGTCAAGAGATAACTCGGTCAAAAAGGCGACAAAGATAGGAAATCAATAATAAAAGGTTACAGTCCATGAGGACATATGTCTAAAAGACGCACATGACAATACGAATGAAAAACTTTATACTAGAAAATAAAGAATGCCTTGAAAAAAAAAACTAAGATAGTTAGGTCCAAACCAAAGGACTACTTAAAGAAGGTTTCGGGGACGAAACCCTTTTAAGGGGGGTGGACTTGTAACACCCCGAAAAATATAAAACTTTATATTGAAATTATAAAGTATAAAATAAACGAAAATAAACTAACTGGGAATAAATAACCTAGTTAGTCATAAGTCTAGTTATAACAAGAAACTTGGTTGAAAACATGGAAAAATCTAACTTAATAATAGATGGGGGACCAAAGTTGTCAAGTTTGAAACTTTAATTATTAAAACAAAATAAAAATACTAAACACACACTTTGAGTGTGTGTCTGGTTCGTACAAAACACATGGGGTGACCAAGAAACCCCCATCAAACCCTAGTTCATGTAAATTGCTCAAATTGAAGACCAAATTTAGTTCCAAATCAAAATCGAGCATAAAATAGTGATCTCCTCTGAAAAGGGGTCATAAGGCATGTAAATTTCATAGAAAATTTCCATCTAAATTTCTGAATGAACACAAGGAAATTCGAAATTTATGTCGCATGAATGTTGTTTGGATGAATTTGGAATGATGTTGAGTTTAGGAATAAACCCTAGTCAATTACATATTGAAATTTTGCTTATTACTTGTGAGATTCATAATCACCATTGAAGGTGTTAAGTGGGTTTTGTAGAAACATGTTAAACACTAGGATTATGATTGTTATTCTAGTGTAAATTGAGTTCTATGAAGTGAATTCAGATTTGTTGATGTTAAAATTGATGTGAATTTGCTTAATTGGTGTTAATCTTGGCTAAATGACAAGTTATGAACTTGATTATGAATTGTGTGAAATCATGCCCTTAAGGTGTTTGTAAAAATGCCTAAAAGAATGCTTAAAAAAACTGAAATTGGAACTAAAACGCATATTTGTAAATTATTGTGAACTAATGCGTTATATGTTAAAAAAAAGAGAGTTCTAAACGGTTTGCGGTTGAACTCTATAGGAAAGGAAACCGGAACGTCAAGTGGACAAGCCGGTGGTGACGCGAGTTTGAAGGGTATGCTTTGAAGGTACGTAACTATTAGTTTCGTTACATTATGCAAAAATGTTTAGTTATAGCTTGTTAATAGTATCGTGGTGTGATATGCGCGTTTGATGTGTCATTGAAGTGACGAAGTTCACTCGATAGATCAAACGGGTCAAATTTAATGATTAGAGTATGTTTGGTAAGCCATGGAAGTGACGAAGTTCACTCGGAAAACCAAATGGGTCAAAGTAAATGGTTAAAGTATGGTGGAAATAAACCATACGAGTTGAAATGAACGGTTAGAATCGTTCGGTGAATCATAGAGAACGGGTAAAATAATGGATAAAATGGTAGCGTTGAAGTGATATGATAATCACTTGTTGATTTTGAATCATGAAAGCATAGTCCGTTGAACGGACATGCCAAGAGCGTAGCTTTACTTAAAAGAATCCCATGATACGGGTCAAAAGGAAAAGTATCATATTTTGTCGATTAGTAACAATGTTTTGATTGAAATTGTTCGTAACAAGCATGACATATTGTGTGCATAAGTGTTGGGTATGGTAGTGACTCCAATGTTGACAAGCCCGGGTAAAAGGGTAACTTTATTTAGAAACCATTGTGAGTAAATTTTGTATGGTTTGACAAATAACTAAACGGGTCGAATAAGTAAAAGGGGAATTCTTAGGCGATCAGCCTATAAATGAGATTTTAGGCAAGTAATGATAATAAACGGGTCGTATTTAAATTACGGACACGTAGGAAAAAGAATCGCGAAAAACGGACTTGTAGAATGAAAGTTATGGACGTTTAAAGATAGATTATTGGTAATTTATAGAGCTGGGAATCTGCAGCACAAAACCAAGCAACATTCTGCCGAAAATAGGGTGTCGCGTCGCGCGACACCATAACAGTTTCATGGTCGCGTCCCGCGACGTCTGTCGCGACCCGCGTAAGCCAAGACAGAATCTGTCGCGGGGCGCGACAGACTCATAACCCAGAATTTTTGTTTCGTTTTCATTATTTGGTATTAGAACTTGATTATACGTGTCTTAACATTGTCAAAACTAACAATTAACATGGCTTTGACCTTACGTGAAGTCGGTCTCACTCCGGATGGCGATCAAGCATGAATTTAAGAACCGAACACAATATTTTGAAGCTTCTGCGTTTATCTAACTTTGATGTAGAAAATGTTTATGTTGTAAACACTTAACTTATCGTTTTGGATGTTTTAAACTAGTTAGTAGTTAACTAGAATACTGTTACTTTGCAAACTTCCGTTGGTATAACTTATGGAAGTGAAGCATTTTGGTTTTTAAAAATGAGTATTTTATGTTAAAATCTTAACAAGATGAGACGGGTGTTACATAGAACCTTTCCGATTTTGATAAGAATGTTATGTGAGAAAACTTCTGAATATTTTTTCTGGAGCTTATGTTCAATAATGGAGATAAAAAGTATATTTAATGGAGTTAATACAGATGTTCCATTTACACTGGTTGGTTGGAATTAAGTTTTGTAAAATTTATACTTTACCCCCCTTTTCTTTAAAATAATGTAATTTTAGCACGGCATCAACCACTGCTTCAATATAAATTTAATGTTAAATAACAAAAGCTGATGTATTAATTCATGTATTTACATAATTAAAAGTAGTTTTTGAATCCCGATATTAAAGATTATTATAAGTCAAATAAATAAACAATTACAAGTTAATAGATAAATATCTTACTTTCAACAATTCCAATACGATCTGCTCTCTTCTTCTCTGGCAAAAAAAACTCTACAGTTTCTTCTTCTTCAGACTTGACGATCAGAAGTTTAAAGTTTTAGATTAGGTATGTTTTTTTGTTCTCTTGTGTATTTTACAGTTATGTTTTGACATGTTCTTTTCAATTTCTTCATTTCAAATTATATGGACATCAAAATCATAATCTGCTAATGTTAAAATAGATAAACTTATATGAACTTTTTTCTTTGTTTTATAATAAGATTTATATCAACTTATTTAGTTACATTTTGATTCATTCCATCTAAATAAGAATCTGAAATAATGTTGTTTCATAAATATTTGGTTGTATATTTTACGAATGGTTTTAGAATTATTGTATGAACTGCCATTTAGTATTGATATATTTCTTCTATCAATCTTAATTTTGATAAAATATTCTGCAATCAGTTTATAGTACTCATATGTCTGATTTGTAAGTGAATATAGCGTTGGCTGTTGAAAAAAATTGAAGTTTGAAGTTGAAACAAACATGGATATTTGAAAAGTTTAATGTTATATAATACTTTTTTATTATACAACAATATAAATTTCATCTTACACGGTGTTAGACTCATACTGTTGGTTGTAGGGACTATATTGATGTACACAACATATAACTTTGATCCTACAGGGTGTTGGATATTTTTTATACCTTAAATAGCATGCTTTTCAGATACAATTGATTTTATGTTTTAGTATTTAATTGTTATTGTATTTTTTACTTTCAGATGGAGTTTATGATAATTATCAATGTCTCTGAATTGATAGACGTAAGTAAGGGATTGGTAAGCTATATTTTTAGAACAACTTAACTCAAATCACAATTGTATGCTAAAATTGTATTCATAAAATTAAAGATATATTAAATCTTGTGTATTTTATATACATAGGTACTTCCAAGGATAATGAGTAACCAATTACCAAGAAAGTGTGAAGTAATAAAGTTAGTTGATTATACGAGATTTAAATATATGATTGCGGTACAGAGCATCGGTCATAAAAGTAAGAGGATAAACGGACCAGAATGGACTCGGTTTGTTGAAATTTACAGAAATAAGAATATAGGCAAGCTGTGTTTAAAACAATTGAAAGAAGTAAAATTTGAGATAAATGTTTTGAAAAATGTGGGATTGGAGATTAGAAAGGATGCCTCGAACAGAGATTATGTTCATCGTTGCTTGATACAGGCTGAAGAAGAAACATACTGCAAGTAGGTAAAATTGCTACCTTATTTTTATATATTGCCAGTGTATCTTTTGGGCTGTTAAAAAAACTTCTAATTTATATTTTGTATCCTATATAAAGTCGAATATGACATTTCTGAAATGTATGAAAATTATAGCATTTATCAAACGATTTGCTGAAGCTGTTGTCAGAGAGGAGATTAAAAATTGATTACTTGGTTGCAAAAGTACATGGACCAAAGCAGAGTAGTAAAGTTGATGTTTATTATGTTTTATCTCCTGAAAACAAAAAGGGATTGGCTGCTGGTTTTATGGGATCGGGATGGACAACTTTTTGTTTTGAAAATGACATTGAGAAAAGCTGCCAACTGTTGTTTCAATGAATGGGAAGTACTACTGAAGACCACTTTAACTTCACTGTCAAGATTTTTAACAAAGACGGGATTGGACTTCACGCGGAGACTAAACATCACTGCAGCCGTAGCAACCACCAACACCGCAAAAAGCGTCCACATTATAAGAAACAGTTTGAATACCATGTTATAGAGACACATAGTTTGGTATTTACATATCTACTTTTAATATGATTGATTTTACTTATAATGTTGGATCTATCTGTTATTACTTAAAGTATATGTTATTTTGAATGAATAACTAAAGAAAGAATTTTCTTTTACAGGCAATACCGAGGAAGTTTGTTCGAGAACGCCAGCTACATGAGTAACGTAGAGCTGTGTTGTCATTTGGTCATGTGAAGTTTCTGGTACAGCTGCTTGTAAGGAGAGATCCTAGAAGACCTGATGACAACGCCTATCTAGTGATGTATTCAAACTGGCAGCGTATCATGGATGAAATGGGAATATCTGTGGGCAAAAAGCTGAGGTTTGAGATAGTCGAAGAAAAAAGTGTGCCAGGAGATAAAGTACACTTTGAAGTTTGTTGATATAATCTCTGAACATCTTTTCAGCGTTTAATGATTTATGTTTTTGTTGATATGTTTGATGGACAAATTTCTTCTTCCAAAACTAACTTAAGAATGAAGTTATGTAATGTTAGTATATAAAGTTATATACTTTCAAAACTTTGTGGATTTACCTTCTTATATTTTACATCTAAACATTACTTTTTTGCATCACATTTCCTGGTCACTCAAGGAAAAGAAATATAAGACTCAAAATTAACAAAATTTACAACCTGTAATTACAAATAACAGTCTTTTAAACATCTGCTCCTCCCAAAGGGATAAACTCAACATCTATTTCGCTAAACTTTGCAAACCAAAAGGCCTGTTGAAGACAAAGACTGTTGAAGCAAAGTCTGTTAAACCAAACAACCTCTGCTAATGAACCAAACAACCTCTGTTGATGAACCAAAAGGTCTGTTGAAGACAAAGACTGCTGAAGCAAAGGTCTTCCAAAGAGAACCTCTACTGATGAAGCCAAATGTATGATGAATCTAAGTTCTGCTGTGGACCAACAGATATTGCAATTCAACAGAAGATCTTTAATATAAGATCTTTAACAGATGATGATCAACATCTCATAAGGTCTGTTGAAGAAAAGTCTATCAACAGATGCTAATGTAACTCAGATTCTAACAGTTCTTAGGCGTTAACAGATGTTAGGACGCTATAACAGTGCTTAGCCTCTAACAGATGTTAATGTATCTCAGACCCTAACAATTTTCCCACTAACCAATTGATTAAATTTTCATTCATTCACTAACAATAATATACAACCCTACTACTTGTGCAATACATGAATATCACCAAAAATGTATATAATGTATAATAACAATATTATATAACAAACAAAAGGTTAAATTTACTTGATATTCAAAGTGTAGACATTACATACCAAATACATCAGTTTAGATGCTTCAGATTGTAGCCATTGCATACCAAACTTTTAATCACAGTTTGTTAAAACAACAGTTAACAGACATAAATAAAAATCACAAGGAGACTTCAAAAATAAGTGGTTTCTACTTATCTCTCATAAGAAATGTTTTTTCATAAGCATCTAATTGTTAACCTTAGACAGCTTCTTCCGGGTTCTTCTCACGTTAGTGGATAGCTCACCAACATTCACAACATCAACATCTTGAGCTGTCCGCTTTCCATTAGGACTTGATCCAGAATCCTTTTCAACTTCAACAACTGAAGAGTCGGCCGTAACAGAGACAACATCCTTGCAACAGATCACAAAACATATTGGTCTCATTTAATAAAATAATGAACTCTAAAAACATATTAAACGTACGTTCAAAACTAAATACTCACCCTTGAAGTTCGTTCAGCAGACACCTGGGAAGATTTTGAAAGGTTAACATCTTTAACTTCAGCTACCTCTTGAGTAACCTAAAGGGTCATAATATATGATATTATATAAAAAAGTGCAGAATCCAGTTTTTGAACCTCAAAAGAAAAATAAATAGATTGAAAAAGTAATTTTATATACTACCTCATCAGTATTTTCATCACCGTTACCATCTCCACCAACCAACTCAGCAATTATTACTGGATCATCACATGTTTTTTGCACGGTATAAACGCGATAGTCATTTTTAAGATTGAATTCTGAAACATCAATCTTAAAAGCGACCTTCTTATCAACCAATCGAAATATCACATCAGCGAAACATTCAGTATCATTCGCCTTCACCTGCCTCTCTCTTATGTCACTCGCCACTAATCCAAGAAGCTTCTGAACATCTCTATCAAACATAACAAAATAAACACTACAACTCTTATCCTGTACCCGAACTTGCACCTTGAACCTGAAATATATACAAATGACTAAGTAAACTCCAAAATTATATTGAAATATCAATCTTAAACTGCTATTTATATAAACAAAATGTTAAATAATCATCATTTCTTTCTTTGTGGTGATGGATGTACATTCACTACGACATTTGCGACAAACCAAAAAAGTCGTAGGCAATTCAACAATATCATCTGAAACATTTTCAACATTCTGTAAATATTCACTTTTGGCCATCACCTTCTTGAAACACTTACGACAGGCAGGATAAAACCAACCATACTTTTCTTGCACAATCTTAATTGTCGCAACCACAACACAACACAAGACATTTCCTGCAAAAACAATATATCAACTTGTAATCTATAGTTTGACAAACATGCAGGTGATAAACCAAACAAATAACCAAACTATATAAGAAGCTGTGAAACCTTTTCTATCTCACTAACCTTATCAACATGTTTCCTCACACCATTTGTTACAAATTCTTTATGCAATGGAAAAACGCTCTGAGACGATAGTATTGTTTGAGAAGTAGAACCACTCCCTTGTCCAAATTTAAGTATAAGACTTTTGAATACCACACACGATTAGAATTAGTATACAAATAACATGAAACCAATTATTTGGCTTGAACATCTATATACAATAGAAATTATATTGACAAATTACCTCCTCCTTAGCTGATTAACTTCATCAATTTCTTCATTCAGAAACATTCGTGTTGCAAACTTATCACTTTGAACTGTATATTCACTTCCATGCAAAAGTATATAGATATTTAGTCAACCTATTATTATATTGCCAGAAATAAAGAGTATAGTTATGATTTGCAGAAAGTAACAAAAATTACCTTTCCATTTCTTACACTTTCCATGCTGTATAACAGCCATCACATGCTCATGAGCTAGGATTTTAGAGACGAATTCCTTAAACTGCAGAGCATAATCATTCCACACAGTACACCGCAAAACCTTACCCCTACATGAAAACAATATTCGTATGACGATATACTAAAGACTAATCTATGACCATTTTTTTACAATCTATAATATCAAAACTAAATTGAATGAATAACAACACAAAATCAAAGAAAATTTATGACATTTATTAAAGTAGTAAATGAGCCATAAATTAACTAACATATTCACTAAGAATAAACTGTTGATCTCATTTAGTACCATGATTCAATATTAGATACAAAGACTATGGATCTCATTTATTACCATTACCATGATTCCACATTAAATACCAACATTCTTCATCTTATTTATTAACACCATTAAATACAAACAATGATCTGTACATGACTGAACATGTAAACAACAACTTACTCCAAGTCTTGAATATCGAAATTGGTCTTCTTTGTCTCTTTTGGAGGTCGACCAAAGAATTCAAGATCTCCACACCAAACCACAGATCCAGCAACATCTATATGATCACATTATACAACAGTATAAGTAAAACTTTCTAATTTTATACAGAGAAGACATGATTACAAAAATATACACTACTAACACTCAAAGAGTTTAACGCCTCTCCTTGAAGAATATCTTGATAAGCTCTGAAGTTGAAACCATACTCAACACCTTGCCAATCTCCCACAGGTGTAACAGTTGTGCATCTATAAAAGTTGATATTATAATCATGTACTACAACTTTATATAAATCTTTATTCTCACCAACACCAAATTTTGACAGAATCACAACATCATCTTCTTGAAGTTATCCATCAAAAAACAGGTATCATATGACTTTTAATACCTGCTTGAATCTTAGAACCCTGAAGAACATTTAAAGAAAGTATTTTTTTAGCATACACCACTATATTCTCTGATAGAACGGAAAAGCAGAAATAAAAATTACCTTTTCATCAATGAAGATGAGATCCATTTTGTAACCTTGATTCCACTTTCGAATAATCCTTGCTTTCATGTTCCACATATCTTTCCCAGGATTCAAATCATTAACAAAACTAAGATTGTTACTGTCAACTGATATTGACATGCTTCTAATTCGGATTGTGATCAAATTTCAAAATCAGAGAAGATGAAAGTGTGATTAAATATGAAGAGGGAAATGAGAAGAAAAGCCTTATATAAGAAGATGATTGACAGGAGTTTGTGAGTGACATGCATTAATTGCAAATTACTTATTCCCATGCATTTTTGAATTTGAATTTGCCGGTAATTAACCTTAAACATCTGCTGATCTAAAAGCATTACATAAAACTACAACCTCTGCTGGATATTAAAGTAAATTCAGATATATATGGGAAGATGTTTACTTTGGCAGAGGTTTTAGTGAATTTTAAATGATTTTATATATTAAGACTTATGATGCAGTAATGACATAAGAAAAGCATTGTTAGACAGTCTCTCTGGCTGCCATATTAGCTTTTCTTATGTCACTCAGGTTTCTCCTTTTATAGAAAGTATAGATATGTAGAGTTTTTTTAAACTTTTATTATTTTAATAGTTAAATACATTTTTATATTTTTTAAGTTTAATGATTTTTTTTTATTTTGGGTTGTGATGTATTGCAAAATACATCCATTTATCGTGTAGAGTTTGTACATTTTTCGTATTCACTAGTTTAGTTTTTGTTTAGAATTTCGTTACTTTGATCGAATCTTGTGTTTCCAGGTCGTTGGTGTTAAAAACGTCGAAAAACGAAGTGTTAAAGGCCGGAAAACTAGTTTAAAAGAAGTTAGAATTATTCTTGAAGATTTGGGATGCTGAAGCTAATAAATAAACGAACCTTTCTGTGAAATATGGGCCCTTGCATCGCACCACAAGGACCCATACATGCTGTCGTGCCCCGCCAGCAATATAATAATAATTTTTGGCAGTTTACGTTGTCGCACCACGCGACGTTGAGGCTCCATACCCATTGCGCGACGCGACGGGGTCTATTGGCGGCTTTTCTTCGTTACGAGACCAGGGTTTCATATAAAATCATAACTAATCATTCACAAACCCTAAATTTACGAATCTAAGAACCCCTAGGCGATTTCAAGAGCAGATTTTGAGTTTTTCGAAGCGTTTTGGCGTACGAGAATCATCCGGTTGAAGCTTGGAGCATAGAAAAGAAGATCACAGGTCTTATCTCCCGGTTTTCATTATTTTCTTGTTTTTAATACTTTGATTATGCATTCTTGTATTGAAACTTGTGTTTTGATTTCGGATACTATGTTTTCTGGCTAAAACCCTTGTTACTACCAAGGTTAGATGATAGTTTAAGGAAGTTTGGATTTTTAACGGTTTTCTATAGTTTGTGTATGGATTGATATTTGAAAGTAAATAACTTTAGAACCTCTAATTTGGTGCGTATGCGTATTTACATTTGATTGTTGATTATTTGTTGTTTCACATAAATTTTGGTGGATGTCTTTCACATAATCAATTTGCGTTGATTGTTCGTATCTTTGCAGGTTTGGGCAATCTTTGGTTAAATAGGCCGATAGCCTTAGAAACAGTAATTAAAATACAATCAGAACTAAGTATTCTGCTTAACTTGTCGCTGAGAGGCTCGAGTTTGTTGGTAGGTCACGGTATGATATATAGCTAAGATAGGTTTTGAGAGAAGTCGGTCTTAGTTCCCTAATCACACTGTGTCTATTAAACCAAGTTAGAATCTAGAGTTGCCTTAGACTTTCGCGCTGAGAAGTAGATTGTCGTATTAGGGCACTTTTAGAGACGTTAGAGGACTGAGAGGAAGTCTAACAACCGGTGTTCATAACAGCCTTGTAGGGTCTCACAGGTTTCTTCCTGAGAAGGGTCGAGAGGTCTTAGTAGAGATACCACAGGGTTTAGTACTTTAAGATCCCGGTTCCATACCATAGTAGTACCGTTAGAAATCCATTCCTAGTTAAACTGGATTCAAGCCTAGGTAGTCGTTAATCTATATTGAATTAAACCTTAGTTCTTATTCGTGTCATAGTCTAGCTTTATTTTAATTTCAATTCTAGTGTTTTAGTAACCCCCCCCCCTCAAAACACAAAAATAGTTAAGTTAGTGTCCGTGTTAGTCTAAATAAAGTCATTAACGTAGTAAATTAGAGTCCTTGTGGGTTCGACGTCCGGACTTGCTTTTCTTTACTAGAGTCGACAGTTTCACTTGCCGATGAGTAGTTTAGTCAAGTTTAGAGAGTCAAGATTATTATTACTTGAGTCTAATTTTAGGTTTATTTTAGTTGATTTTATTTGAACTACTTTTAGTACATCAAGTTTTTGGCGCCGTTGCCAGGGACTCTTGGCAATTGCGTTAATTACTTTGTTTGGGTTTCATCTGATATCTTTACGTGCTTTTTGTGTGTTTTTGAGTCGTAGGAGTCCAAGTAATTTTTCGTGTCTTTTTATTTTTAGAGTCTTTTGTTAGAGTCGTCTTACTTGTTTATTCTCGGTTTTGCAGTTAATGCCCCACACGCGTTCTCAGGGACCAGTGAAGCCGTCGATCGACAAGTCTTCCTTCTCGACATCTAGTTCACAGGTTAGAAAATCCTCAACTTCATCTTCAACCCCTTCTGACTCTACACTACAATCTAAACCACCAGCCTTTGACTTCCCCCCGAAGTCGTCACCCCACAACACCCCACCACCGTCCCGTTCTCGTACACCTAGTCCACCACCAGTTTTCCAAATGGCCGAAAACCAAACTGTCCACCAACGTTCCACCGCGGGTTTTACCGCAAACTCACCCATTACCATTCCCGAAATCACAAATGACAAGTCCTGGCAAATTCCCTCATACATCATGACCACCATTAACAACTCTTGTCAGTTACACGGTCGTGATGATGAGGTCCATGAGGATGCGCCCGCCCATATCAACCGTCTCACCCGTCTTTGCAGTACCTTCGCTATCGAAGGTCTTAATCTTGATGCCCGCTATCTCTAAGTATTCCCATTTTCGCTTGCTAGCCGCGCAGCCACATGGCTTGATTCGCAGCCGGCAGGTACCTTTACTACTTGGGCTGGACTTAGGGATGCCTTCCTTGCTAAGTATTTTCCACCTGCTAAGGCGTCTCGCCTTCGAGATCAGATCCATTCATTCAGAATGGAGCCTGACGAACCTTATCACTTAGCTTGGGAGAGGTTTCAAACTTTACTCTCACGTTGTTCCCAGCATGGCCTTTCTGATTGGGCTTTAGTAGAAAAATTTTACAATGGTCTCACCCCCGAGTGTAAGGCCCGATTCGACACATCTGCAGGAGGCTATCTTATGGGAAAGAAATTTGTGGCCGACTGCAACGATCTCTTTGAGAGCTTCGCTCATGCTGATATAGATCATAGTGCTACCAGCAGGAATTCCATTCCTGTTACTACTTCCTCATCCTCCCGAGGAGTAAACCAAGTTGTCTCAGATTCTAAGGTAGCATCTCAACTTGATTATATCACCAAAGAATTGTTAGAAATTAAGAAAAAGGTCGATAGGTGCGAAGTTTGTAGGGGTGGTCATGATACCGTAGACTGTCCAACACTTACCCTAGAACAGGGAGAGTATATCGCAGGTCAAAATAGGGGTCCGAGTAACCCGTTTAATAATAGTAACTCTAACTGGCGTGCGAATAATTACCGCTCTTCCGGTAATCCCCCTGGGTTCCCATCAGGCCAATATCAAAGTAGGGGGGCAGGGCTTCTATTCTAGTGGGTGTTCGGGTCAATTAGGTCAGTTTGCTAGTTTAGGTTCAGGGAGGGCAGTTTAGAAGTGAGGGGTCAAACCAAGAGGGTCAGCCTAGGAATAAGGGGTCAAATAGTAGTTTATCTAGGATAGAGGACCTTCTTACCCAGCTAGTGGTTAAGGACCAGGCCACCCAGCGTACCTTAGAAGAACACGCTACATTCCTCAAGAATAACCATTCTAATTTCTTAGACCTTCAAAGGCAAGTTGGGGATATTGCACGCCAATTGCAAGAACGACCTCCCGGACAATTTTCGGGAAACACAAAGCCCAACTCGTCTGGCACTTTGAAGGCAATTTCAACCCGTAGTGGTAGGACCTTAGGAGAGGTAGTGAGACCTGATAGTATAGAGGTAGAGGATGAGGAGCCTGTAGATGAAGAGTTTGAGATGGAGGCTCCTCAAGGTGAGAGTAGTATAGAGAAACGACCCACACAAATCGTTCCACCACCCACTGTTGATCTTTCCCGTGCTCCATACCCTTCCCGTCTTAAAAACCAAATTTACTCTAAAGAGTACGAGAAATTCGTAGAGATCTTTAAGCAACTTAGGATCAACCTTCCGTTCATAGAAGTCCTTCAATCTATGCCTAAGTACGCAAAATTCTTAAAGGACCTTCTAAAACGTAAGGATAGGTTAGGAGAGGTCTCTAACATTCCCCTTAGTGGAGGGTGTTCCGCCGTAGTCTTGAACAAAGTCCAAGAAAAATTGACGGATCCGGGCCTTTTCACCATTCCATGCTTGTTCGGGAGTGACACCGAGTGTAGGGCCTTAGCCGATTTAGGAGCGAGTATAAACCCCATGCCATATTCCATGTACGAGAGGTTAGGCCTAGGAGAGTTATCCCCTACACGCATGTCTTTGTCCTTAGCCGATAGATCAGTGAAGTATCCACGTGGCATAATTGAAAACCTTTTAGTTAAAGTGGACAAATTCGTCTTTCCCGTAGACTTTGTCGTTCTTGATATGGAAGCCGATGAGAAAGTTCCTATCATTCTAGGACGCCCATTCTTATGTACCGCCAAGGCTATCATTGATGTCTTCGATGGTAAAATCACACTCCAAGTCGGTGAGGAGAGAGTCACTTTTGATATAGCACGCTCCATGGAACACCCTAGCGGTTCCGATGATCTTAGTAGTCCTTGTCATTCGGTCTATTTCATAGAGTCTTTCTTATCATGTGTCGACCATTGTTTTGACTACATTAGTGGAGCCGATTTAGTAAAGGGTAAGTTAGAGGAGGTAGTTGAGAGAGTAGAGGAAATTGTGAGTGAGAGTGAGGAAGGGGACGAGACCGATTGGGTCCCCGAAGTGTTAGAGTTTAGTGAAGTGAAGAGTGAGATTGAGAGTACACCCGTAGAGAAACCCGCCCCATTAGAGCTTAAGGTTCTCCCATCCCATTTAGAGTATGCTTTCCTTGGTGAGGGATCCTACTTTCCCGTCATTATTTCGTCTAAGTTAGAGGAGGGGGAAAAGGGTAGGTTGTTAGGGGTGTTGAGAGAGAATAGGGAAGCCATTGCATGGCGACTTTCGGATATCAAGGGCATAAGCCCCGCCTATTGTACCCACCGGATACTCATAGAAGATGCAAGAGGTTGTTAAGAAGGAAGTGCTTAAGTTGTTAGATGTCGGGGTGATATACCCTATTTCTGATTCCCTGTGGGTTAGTCCGACCCAAGTTGTCCCAAAGAAAGGTGGAATGACGGTGATCATGAATGAAAAGAACGAATTAATCCCTTCTCGTACCGTTACCGGTTGGCGTGTGTGCATCGACTACCGTAAGTTGATGACGCCACCCGGAAAGACCATTTTCCCTTGCCATTCATTGACCAAATGTTGGAGCATTTAGCGGGTCAACAGTTCTACTGTTTTCTCGATGGATTTTGGGTTATTTTTGTGACAACTGGCACAAACCGGTAATTTCTGTACACTTTAATTATTATTTAATGACTACAATTATGTGCTTAAATGACAGCAATGTCTGAACACATACTAAATAAGTGAATTCAAGCATGTTTTATACTACAAAATATTGCTTTATGCATAAACGAGAGCGTTGCGTCAGAAATACTAGTAAACTCACCGGTAAGACACACTGTGTCAACAGAACTGCAGAAAGTAGTTAGACATTAAAATTGGAGCCTAGGTGTAGGTCCAACGACAAGAATACGTTAAAACCCAAGAGTACATACAAGGGTTAATATATATACTCTCCGGAAGCAAAAATAAGCACTAAAAAGCACCCGAAACACACTTTAAGTGCAGAATTTTATATAATTCAGCTCTAAACAGCTTTTAACAACATAAATATCATGCAGAAATTTCATTTTATCATCCAGAATACTTCCCTAAGTGTCGGGAATCGAAAGTGCTACAAAAAGGTACTTAAAAGACACTAAAAAGTGTAATTTAGCACTTTAACGAATCGGTATCTAACCGAACAACCGGACATTACCCGGAACACCAAAATAATGCTAGAAGCGTTGTTTTTATTTTTCTGAGCTAGTTAGGGTCCCCGAAGACCCTAACACACTATATATTATATAACACATCTTAACCCACTAACTAAACACCTTAAATCTAACTAGAAGATAACTAATACTTACAAACCAAACCTATACCCCCCCCCCTTCGAACCGGTTGTGTGAGAGTGGGGACACCCCATGATTTCTTTCATTTGTTTATTGGATATGTTATGTACAATTGAGACATAAGGACCAAGGGGTTAAGATATGTTGGAAGAACTTGTTATAAGACCCTTGGATCATCCTCATTCTCATCACAACATCAATTCACTCAAACCCTTTCTCTCCCTCTCTTGCTTGTTTCGGCCGAACCACACACTACACACCATCACCACCTTCAAGCTTCTATCAAGCAATTTCCATACATACAAAGGTGCAATAGGATCAACAAATAAGCTTGGTGCACTCAGAAGCTCTAGGACCACTCTAGATTTCTTTTATCCACCACTTTTACGCTTTAAAACTTCCCTAGCCTTGTGCTAGTAGTAAGAGCTCTAAAACTTCATCTTGTTCTCGTATTTAGTGGTTAATAGAGGATAGAATGATTAAATGATGAAAACTCTAATGAACATAAGCTAAGTCTTGAACATAAAGTGATAAATGGTGGATAAAGAGAAGATATATGGGTAAATCATGTGAATCTTGTGTAATTATGATTATTTGTTGATGTTTGTTAGTAGAAGTAGGATAGATCATCATCTAGACATACTAGTTCATGTTTAAGAACATGAACTAGCAAGATGTAAATGCTAGAAATATGAAGGATGATGAAACCATCCACCCATGAACTTGAAACTTGAATAAATGTATTTTTTCTTGAAAAATAAGGTTACAAGCTTGTAGATCTAAAGACCTACAAGTGGTTTTTCAAAAGAACCAAGTTAAAAATACAAGTTTTACTTAATCTTGGTTCTTAAATAAATAAACCTTATTTTTAGTGGTTAATCAAGTGTATAAACATGTAGTTAACAAGAAAAATACAAGTAGTAGTATTTTTAGAAAATATGGTCACAAGTTGTAAAGAGCTAAATTCTTTAAAAATGAAGCTTTTAAAGAAACAAACACACTTTAAAGAGTAACAAGACTTACTAAATACCCTAGTAAGTTACTACACATTTTTGTAAATTTTCAAGTTCATGAAATAGAGAAATTAGTGATTATTATTGATGATTATTGTTGATGATTATTGTTGATGATTGTTGTTGAAAATTGATTGTTGATGATTTAAAAGAAAATAAACACATGTTTTGAAAACATGGGAAACCTCCATTTTTAGGGGAAACTCTGTCAAAATTTCTATAAATTTTGACACTTAGAAAAATATAAGTTTTTGAGAAACTTATTCCCTAAAAATGTATCTAAAAATATTACCAAGGTTTCCCTAATTTTTGGTGATAAGAAATGATGATTTCTTCAAGATTAAAATTTATATTAAGTATGTATATTTTTGAGAAAAATATATATATTATTTGATCACCAACTTTTGTGCTAAGTGTATGTAGTATGTATTATACTTGATAATGTATTAGAACTTGAAAATACACTAAATACTCATGAGAAGTAAAAACACAAAATACACATACAACATACTTAGACAAATACAAGAGAATATATTTATGAAAATATACTACTTGGACAAGATACATAATTCGGGTGCAAAACACAAGATACTTATATTAATTTTCGAGAAAATAATATAAGTAAGATACTTAGTTAAAAATATAAAATATTTTTAACACAACAATACAAACACAAAAGACAGTGACTGTACTTGTGCGACGCAAGTCTAGTGACTAACGTTAAGAAAACGCGTATAGGTCACGACGTTAACTAAGCAAATCCGGTGGAGTTTACGACGCAAGGAACGCAAAGTTGTGAGTTCATGCTCCCCCTTTTCTTTAACTGTTTTCAGTTTTATAACTTCGGGGGTGAAATACATGTTACAAATATTACTATGTTTACAAATGGTATGATAACAAGAAGCACACTTGGTGAGAACGAGTACCAAGTGTGATGAGATATAAGAATACAAGAAGCACACTTGGTAAGAACGAGTACTGAGTGTGATGCGTTTTGAGAAATGATACGAGAAATCGTGTCACGAATAGGGTACCATAAGCACCATTAATCAACAATATACCTAGACCGCAGAACAAAAGGTTAGATCTAACGGGTGCCGGGCAGCCACACTCTTTGTGAGGACGAGTACCGAGTAGTGCTTTTGTGTCTCAGAATATGCCAACTAGAAAAATGCCTAAGGTTTGGTGACTTCCTATGTCATGTCACATGTTAATGGCTTTGCAACCCATTAACAATCCTGTTACTTACAGGAATACTTTATTTACATAAGATTCATACCATACTAAAACTTGATTTATACTTGAGTACGTGGGGTACACAAGTAAACTTGAATTATACATGAGTACGTGGTATACACATGAAAACTTGATTATATATGAAAACTTGATTTATACATGACACAAACTATGTTTTCATACAAAGTATACAAACGTGAAATACAAAAACTGCATGAATTCACACCAACATTATGTTGACGTTTTTTTTTTTCAAAACTCACATGTATTTCAGGTAACTAGAAGTGGATGTGCGCGCGGTCTTACTCATGCTCGTGGATGTCGCTTATGCTTATCTTTAAATAAAGTTGTAAACTTTTTAAGACAATGTTTTATGTTATCGTGCGATGTAAACGCTAAACTTATGTTTTCAAATTATGGTATTTGATGTTTTTATGAGCATGTAGAATGTTTACTAATCGTATGCGATGAAAACCTTTCATGATCACACCTCGTGCTTCCGCCACAGAAAGGGGTGTGAAAGATTGGTATCAGAGCTGCGATTGTAGTGAACCAGGATTCCTTCTCGAGTCTAGTCTACAATCTTTAGGATCCTTTCACGAAAACATTTTTTCAAAGAGTTTTCATTGCATAAAACGTCCCGCGACATCCACTACCTGAAACTGTCTACATGAGTCTAGAAAAGACACTACGAGACTTAGGGTGCACAGAAGTAGCACTTGTCTTTAACTGAGAAATTACTTGCAATTATGTGTGATAATTAGCATATACTAGAAGTAGAATGTCACAAGTATACGTGACTTTACCTGAAAGCAATGGCCTATCTGAAGGAAGAAATACGCGGATGAAACGAACTGTGCGGACTGGGCAAGGGGTTACGTAATTATGGATGCATACATAATTATGGAATTCAGTGCACAGAAACCACAGCAAGTCTTGTCACGTATAGATTCCCTCAGTGCAAGCCTACTAAGTACTCTGCTAGAGTAATAATTGTTTGATGTCACTTATGTGGTATATATACCTGTGAATATATATGCTACTACTGTCTAGTATGACGATATCAAACAAATGTCTAACCCTGTTGTGTTATGTTTTGTCAGAACATGGCACCCAGGAAAGCTGTGAATGCTCGCAATGATGATCAACCTCTTCCTCCCCTACTGCCAAGAACCGTTGAAGAGCTGAACGCTCTACTGGAAGAAAGGATCTCCGCTGCTAGCGCCCAATACGAGGCAAACCGAACTCAAGACAGTGGCGGGCCAAGCAACGCTAGACGTAATGGGAATGGAGATTCATCTGGAGGAAACGCAGCTCAAGGTAACCTTAAGACGATTTGCTAAGCATGGAGAAATTTATGAACGGTCTTTGTTTCATTATTTCTTCGATTGCTCACATGTGAATTGGTTAAATCAATTCCAGGCTGCACTTTCAATCAGTTCCTCGACTGCAAGCCGATGAACTATGATGGCACAGGAGGTGCAGTAGCATTTGTACGCTGGACGGAGAAGACTGAAGCTACTATCTGCATGAGCAAATGTACCACGGATCAGCAAGTCACTTTTGCTGCTGGGTTGTTTGTCGATGAAGCCCTGACTTGGTGGAACTTGCAAGCCCAAATTTTGGGTGATGATGCCGCTTATGACCTAACTTGGGATGAACTGAAGGAAAGAATGAGAGAGAAGTACTGCTCTCGTGCTGAACTCCAAAGACTGGAAACAGAGTTCTGGCACTTGACCATGGAAGGTGCTGACATTAATGGCTACACTCGAAGGTTCCACGATCTGTCTAGAGTGCTTCCCTACATGGTGACTCCCGAATTTAAGCGTGTTGAACGCTACATTTGGGGATTGGCCCCAGAGTTTCGTGGCATGGTGACGTCGGCCAAACCAAAAACAATCACCGAGGCTGTAACTCTGGCTGTCAGCCTTACTGAAGATTGTGTTCGTATGAAGAAGTTATCGTTGAATCCAACAGAAAAGACCGAGACACATGCTGAGTCGTCCGGTGACAAGAAAAGGAAACATGCAAACCTGAACCAAGCAACTCGCAACAACAAAGGTTTCAGCAAGAAGCGCGACACTAACCCTCCTCAGGAGACGAAAACCCTTGCAACCAAAGGATACCAAGGCACCATGCCTAAATGCCAAAAATGTAAGTTTCATCATGAAGGAGCTTGTCGCATTCCAAGGTGTGACAAATGTGGTAGATTGGGTCATCAAAGAGAAGACTGTTGGGGAAAAGGAAAGAACCGGAATGGAAATGGTGCTGGTAACAAGAATGGTAACAGGAAGGGGCGGAACCAAGGATGCTTCAGTTGTGGAAGCAATGATCATTTCATGAAGGATTGCCCAAAGGGAAGCAATGCTCAGGCTCGAGCATTTGTGATTGGAGCAAAGGATGCACACGAGGACCCTAATGTGGTCCCCGGTACGTTTCGCATTAACAATCACTTTGCATCCATATTATTTGATACTGGCACCGATTATAGCTTCATGTCTGTGGAATTTAAATGCATGCTTGGAATAGAATCTAGTAGATTAGAAATTCCTTACTCCATAGAACTAGCCAATGGTAAACTCGTTGAATCGGGTGAAGTTGTTAGAGGCTGCACATTAGAACTTGGTGAACGAAGATTTAGCATCGACCTCTTACCTATTCAATTGGGTAGCTTCGATGTAGTAGTCGGAATGGACTGGTTGTCCAAGAACAAAGCTGAAGTTATTTGTCACGAGAAAATCATTCGCATCCCTTTGGCGAATGATGAAACTCTCATCGTACATGGAGAAAGACGAAACGTGCCTCTTCGAATCATCAGTTGCATGAAGGCACAAAAGTGCTTAAGGAAAGGATGTGTTGCTTTCCTAGCGCACGTTGTAGATAAGAAGGCTGAGGAGCCGAAACTCGAAGACATTCCTGTGGTGAAGGAATTCCCTGATGTTTTTCCCGAAGATCTGCCAGGACTACCTCCGCAACGACATGTCGAATTCCGTATAGACTTGGTTCCAGGAGCCGCTCCTGTAGCCAAGGCTCCCTATCGACTTGCACCATCCGAAATGCAAGAATTATCTACACAACTCCAGGAGTTGTTGGATAAAGGATTCATAAGGCCAAGCTTCTCACCCTGGGGAGCTCCTGTATTGTTCGTGAAGAAGAAGGATGGAACACTGCGGATGTGTATCGATTACAGAGAACTGAACAAGCTCACGATCAAGAATCGGTATCCACTACCGAGGATTGACGACTTATTTGATCAATTACAAGGATCCAGCTACTATTCCAAGATCGACCTTCGATCTGGATACCATCAGCTAAGAATCCAAGAAGAAAGCGTGCCAAAGACTGCTTTCAGAACGCGATATGGGCATTACGAATTTCTTGTGATGCCATTCGGGCTGACGAATGCATCAGCGGCCTTTATGGATCTGATGAACCGTGTATGCAAACCATATCTCGATAAGTTCGTGATTGTATTTATCGATGATATCTTGATTTACTCGCGAACGAAAGAAGAGCACGAGCAACATCTCAGAACCATCTTGGAACTAGCGAAGAAAGAGAAACTTTATGCGAAATTCTCAAAATGCGAATTCTGGATTCGCGAAGTACAATTTCTTGGTCACGTTATGAATGAGAAGGGCATTCATGTAGACCCATCCAAGATTGAAGCAATAAAGAATTGGGAAGCCCCCAAAACCCCAACTGAAGTTCGACAATTTTTGGGCTTAGCAGGCTATTATCGGCGATTCATCGAGAATTTCTCAAAGATAGCTCAACCGCTAACGACCCTTACTAAAAAAGACAAGAATTACGACTGGGGTCACAAACAAGAAGATGCCTTCCAGTTACTTAAAAACAAGCTATGCGATGCACCAATACTATCATTACCCGAAGGCACTGAAGACTTCGTGGTATACTGCGATGCCTCACGACAAGGCTTGGGTTGCGTGCTCATGCAACGCCAAAAAGTCATCGCTTACGCTTCAAGACAATTGAAGGTTCGTGAAAGAAACTATACCACTCACGACCTGGAGCTGTGCGCGGTGGTATTCACCTTGAAGATCTGGCGACACTATTTATATGGTACTCGATGTACAATCTTCACAGATCACAAAAGTCTACAACACATATTTGATCAGAAAGAATTAAACATGCGACAACGACGATGGGTCGAGCTGCTGAATGACTATGACTGTGAGATTAAGTACCATCCTGGAAAAGCAAACGTTGTAGCAGACGCACTAATTCGAAAAGAAAGGGTTAAGACCCTAAGGGTTCGAGCTTTGGAAATGACCATTCGAACGAACCTCACTGCATGCATTCGTGATGCACAACAAGAAGCCCTTAAGGAAGAAAATCGTAGAGCTGAATACCTCCGGGGTATGTTGAAATACATGGTGCCAAATGAAGAGGGAGCCTTATACTTCAAGAAGCGTATTTGGGTTCCACTCTATGGTGGCATACGAGAAGTCATCCTTGATGAAGCGCATAAATCGAGATACTCGATCCATCCAGGATCGGACAAAATGTATCAAGACTTAAAAGAATACTATTGGTGGCCGAGACTCAAGAGCGATGTTGCTGTTTATGTTGGAAAATGCCTTACCTGTGCTAAGGTTAAGGCTGAATATCAGAAACCGTCAGGTCTACTACAACAACCAGAGATACCTATGTGGAAGTGGGAGCAAATCTCAATGGACTTCATAACAAAATTACCCAGGACCCCGAGAGGGCACGATATGATATGGCTGATAATCAATCGGTTAACGAAGTCTGTGCACTTCCTACCGATCCAAGAAAAAGACAGCACTGGAAAGCTTGCTGAGATATACTTAAGGGAAATTGTGGCACGACATGGGGTGCCAATCTCAATTATTTCAGACAGAGATGGACGCTTTGTCTCAAGAATCTGGCAATCATTTCAGGAAGCCTTTGGATCTCAGCTAGATCTAAGCATAACTTTCCATCCACAAACAGACGGCCAGAGTGAACGGACTATACAAACGTTAGAAGATATGCTTCGCGCATGTGTCATGGATCTAGGCGGCAGCTGGGATACTCACCTACCCTTGGTTGAGTTCTCCTACAATAACAGTTATCATACAAGCATAAAAGCCGCACCGTTCGAAGCTCTGTATGGCCGCAAGTGCCGATCGCCCCTATGTTGGGCAGACGCTGGAGATAAACGTATAGTTGGTCCTGAACTTGTGCAAGAGACAACCGACAAGATTATGCAGATCCGAGAGCGCATTAAGGCGGCCCGAGATCGACAAAAGAGCTACGCTGATCTAAAACGAAAACCATTAGAATTCGAGGTGGGAGACAAAGTGTTGTTAAAAGTCTCACCTTGGAAGGGCGTAGTAAGATTTGGAAAACGTGGAAAGCTGAATCCATGATACATCGGACCATTCAGAATCTTGGAAAGGATTGGTACCGTGGCATACAAGTTGGAGTTACCAGAAGAACTTAATGGAGTACACGATACATTCCATGTATCCAACCTCAAGAAGAGTCCAACACAAGAAAATGTGATCATCCATGTGGATGAAGTACATATTGATGACGCCCTCCGATTTACAGAACAACCCGTTGAGGTTACAGACTGGAAAGTCAACAAGACCAGGAGGAGCACTGTTAAACATGTCAAAGTACGTTGGAACTCTAAGCACGAACCCGAGTACACATGGGAACGTGAAGACCAGTTCAAAGAAAAGTATCCCCACCTATTCAAGAAGACTCCTGCGAGAGTTAGCTTAGCCTGAATTTCGGGACGAAATTCTTTTAACGGGGGGAGACTGTGACAACTGGCACAAACCGGTAATTTCTGTACACTTAAATTATTATTTAATGACTACAATTATGTGCTTAAATGACAGCAATGTCTGAACACATACTAAACAAGTGAATTCATGCATGTTTTATACTACAAAATATTGCTTTATGCATAAACGAGAGCGTTGCGTCAGAAATACTAGTAAACTTACCAGTAAGACACACTGTGTCAGCAGAACTGCAGAAAGCAGTCAGACATTAAAATTGGAGCCTAGGTGTAGGTCCAACGACAAGAATACGTTAAAACCCAAGAGTACATACAAGGGTTAATATATATACTCTCCGGAAGCAAAAATAAGCACTAAAAAGCACTTGAAACACACTTTAAGTGCAGAATTTTATAATTCAGCTCTAAACAGCTTTTAACAACATAAATGTTATGCAGAAATTTCGTTTTATCATCCAGAATACTTCCCTAAGTGTCGGGAATCGAAAGTGCTACAAAAAGGTACTTAAAAGACACTAAAAAGTGTAATTTAGCACTTTAACGAATCGGTATCTAACCGAACAACCGGACATTACCCGGAACACCAAAATAATGCTAGAAGCATTGTTTTTATTTTTCTGAGCTAGTTAGGGTCCCCGAAGACCCTAACACACTATATATTATATAACACATCTTAACCCACTAACTAAACACCTTAAATCTAACTAGAAGGTAACTAATACTTACAAACCAAACCTATACCCCCCCCCCCCTCGAACCGGTTGTGTGAGAGTGGGGACACCCCATGATTTCTTTCATTTGTTTATTGGATATGTTATGTACAATTGAGACATAAGGACCAAGGGGTTAAGATATGTTGGAAGAACTTGTTATAAGACCCTTGGATAATCCTCATTCTCATCACAACATCAATTCACTCAAACCCTTTCTCTCCCTCTCTTGCTTGTTTCGGCCGAACCACACACCACACACCATCACCACCTTCAAGCTTCTATCAAGCAATTTCCATACATACAAAGGTGCAATAGGATCAACAAACAAGCTTGGTGCACTCGGAAGCTCAAGGACCACTCTAGATTTCTTTTATCCACCACTTTTACGCTTTGAAACTTCCCTGGTCTTGTGCTAGTAGTAAGTGCTCTAAAACTTCATCTTGTTCTCGTATTTAGTGGTTAATAGAGGATAAAATGATTAAATGATGAAAACTCTAATGAAGATAAGCTAAGTCTTGAACATAAAGTGATAAATGGTGGATAAAGAGAAGATATATGGGTAAATCATGTGAATCTTGTGTAATTATGATTATTTGTTGATGTTTGTTAGTAGAAGTAGGATGGATCATCATCTAGACATACTAGTTCATGTTTAAGAACATGAACTAGCAAGATGTAAATGCTAGAAATATGAAGGATGATGAATCCATCCACCCATGAACTTGAAACTTGAATAAATGTAATTTTTCTTGAAAAATAAGGTTACAAGCTTGTAGATCTAAAGACCTACAAGTGGTTTTTCAAAAGAACCAAGTTAAAAATACAAGTTTTACTTAATCTTGGTTCTTAAATAAATAAACCTTATTTTTAGTGGTTAATCAAGTGTATAAACATGTAGTTAACTAATACAAGAAGTAGTATTTTTAGAAAATATGGTCACAAGTTGTAAAGAACTAAATTCTTTAAAAATGAAGCTTTTAAAGAAACAGACACACTTTAAAGAGTAACAAGACTTACTAAATACCCTAGTAAGTTACTACACATTTTTGTAAATTTTCAAGTTCATGAAATAGAGAAATTAGTGATTATTATTGATGATTATTGTTGATGATTGTTGTTGAAAATTGATTGTTGATGATTTAAAAGAAAATAAACACATGTTTTGAAAACATGGGAAACCTCCATTTTTAGGGGAAACTCTGTCAAAATTTATATAAATTTTGACACTTAGAAAAATATAAGTTTTCGAGAAACTTATTCCCTAAAAATGTATCTAAAAATATTACCAAGGTTTCCCTAGTTTTTGGTGATAAGAAATGATGATTTCTTCAAGATTAAAATTTATATTAAGTATGTATATTTTTGAGAAAAATATATATATTATTTGATCACCAACTTTTGTGCTAAGTGTATGTAGTATGTATTATACTTGATAATGTATTAGAACTTGAAAATACACTAAATACTCATGAGAAGTAAAAACACAAAATACACATACAACATACTTAGACAAATACAAGAGAATATATTTATGAAAATATACTACTTGGACAAGATACATAATTCGGGTGCAAAACACAAGATACTTATATTAATTTTCGAGAAAATAATATAAGTAAGATACTTAGTTAAAAATATAAAATATTTTTAACACAACAATACAAACACAAAAGACAGTGAATGTACTTGTGCGACGCAAGTCTAGTGACTAACGTTAAGAAAACGCGTATAGGTCACGACGTTAACTAAGAAAATCCGGTGGAGTTTACGACGCAAGGAATGCAAAGTTGTGAGTTCATGCTCCCCCTTTTCTTTAACTGTTTTCAGTTTTATAACTTCGGGGGTGAAATACATGTTACAAATATTACTATGTTTACAAATGGTATGATAACAAGAAGCACACTTGGTGAGAACGAGTACCAAGTGTGATGAGATATAAGAATACAAGAAGCACACTTGGTGAGAACGAGTACCGAGTGTGATGCGTTTTGAGAAATGATACGAGAAATCGTGTCACGAATAGGGTACCATAAGCACCATTAATCAACAATATACCTAGACCGCAGAACAAAAGGTTAGATCTAACGGGTGCCGGGCAGCCACACTCTTGGTGAGGACGAGTACCGAGTAGTGCTTTTGTGTCTCAGAATATGCCAACTAGAAAAATGCCTAAGGTTTGGTGACTTCCTATGTCGTGTCACATGTTAATGGCTTTGCAACCCATTAACAATCCTGTTACTTACAGGAATACTTTATTTACATAAGATTCATACCATACTAAAACTTGATTTATACTTGAGTACGTGGGGTACACAAGTAAACTTGAATTATACATGAGTACGTGGTGTACACATGAAAACTTGATTATATATGAAAACTTGATTTATACATGACACAAACTATGTTTTCATACAAAGTATACAAACGTGAAATACAAAAACTGCATGAATTCACACCAACATTATGTTGACGTTTTTTTTTTTTTTCAAAACTCACATGTATTTCAGGTAACTAGAAGTGGATGTGCGCGCGGTCTTACTCATGCTCGTGGATGTCGCTTATGCTTATCTTTAAATAAAGTTGTAAACTTTTTAAGACAATGTTTTATGTTATCGTGCGATGTAAACGCTAAACTTATGTTTTCAAATTATGGTATTTGATGTTTTTATGAGCATGTAGAATGTTTACTAATCGTATGCAATGAAAACCTTTCATGATCACACCTCGTGCTTCCGCCGCAGAAAGGGGTGTGACGATTTTCATATCCCAATCACACCGGAGTATCAAGATAAAACGACATTCACATGCCCTTACGACACTTATGCGTATCGCCGCATGCCTTTCGGGTTATGCAACGCTCCGGCTACATTCCAAAGATGCATGGTTGCTATATTCCAAGACATACTTGAGACTTCTATGGAGGTTTTCATGGATGACTTCTCGGTTTATGGTACCACTTTCGATCAATGTCTTCTCAATCTTGATAGGATGCTTAAGAGATGTATAGAGACAAACCTTATGCTTAATTGGGAGAAATGTCACTTTATGGTGACGGAGAGGATAGTTTTAGGTCACAAAGTGTCTAGAGAGGGAATAGAGGTGGATAGGGCCAAGATAGATACCATAAGTAGATTGACTCCACCCGCTAGTGTCAAGTCCGTTCGTAGCTTCCTAGGGTATGCGGGCTTTTATAGCCGTTTCATTAAGGATTTTTCTAAAATTACGCTCCCCATGAGCCGCCTTCTAGAGAAGGATATACCTTTCATCTTTGACGAAGAGTGCATCAAAGCCTTTGATTTTTTGAAGGAGAAACTCATTAGTGCCCTATCCTTGTTTCGCCCAATTGGAGCTTGCCTTTCGAGCTCATGTGCGATGCGAGTGATTATACCGTAGGTACGGTATTGGGTCAAAGAATCAAGAAACATTTCCATCCAATCTACTACGCGATCAAAACTTTGAATGATGCTCAAGAGAACTATACCACCACGGAAAAAGAGCTCTTAGCCGTAGTATTTGCATTTGATAAGTTTCACTCATATCTTGTGCTTTCTAAAACCACCGTTTTCACCAACCATGCCACATTGCGTTTTCTTTTCCAAAGAAAGACGCCAAGCCACGCCTCATTAGATGGATTCTTTTTCTCTCCGAGTTCGACATCGAAATTAGGGATAAAAAGGGAGCGGAAAACGTAGTCGCCGACCATTTGTCACGCTTAGAGGATCCTAAGAGAGAGGAGGTTCGTGAGGATTCGATAGGAGACACTTTTCCTCATGAAACCATAGATTTTGTTAGAGCCGAGGTAGAGGGGATGCCATGGTTTTCGGATTTGGCAAATTCCTTAGCAAATGGCGATATTGTGAAGGGTATGTCCTACCAACAAAAGAAGAAGTTTGTTAGGGATGCTAGGAAATACATTTGGGATGACCCGTACCTTTTTAGGATAGGTGGTGATCGAGTGCTTAGGAGGTGTGTTTCGAAAGAGGATGGGATAGATATCCTTAGACATGTGCACGAGGGTTTAACGGGAGGCCATCACGGGCTAAATGTCACCGCACAAAAGGTTTTTGATAGTGGCTTCTATTGGCCAACGGTAGTTAGAGATGCCATAGAGTTCGTTAGGACATGTGATCATTGCCAACGTACCGTCAACATCTCATCCAAGGATGAAATGCCCCAAAATCCCATTCAAGTTCTTGAAGTCTTTGACGTTTGGGGTATTGATTTCATGGGACCTTTCCCCTCATCGAGTGGGAATAGGTACATCCTCGTGGCCATTGACTATGTCTCAAAGTGGGTGGAAGCTCAAGCTTTGCCTACTAATGATGCCCGAGTGGTGGTGAGGTTTCTAAAGAAGTTATTCACACGTTTCGGAGTTCCTAAAGCCATCATAAGTGACCGTGGTACGCATTTTTGCAATTCCATCATGGAAAAGGCACTAGCACGCTACGGAGTCACTCACCGTCTTTCTACCGCATACCACCTGCAAACTAGTGGCCAAGTAGAGAATGCAAACTGAGGGGTGAAGAGAATTTTAGAGAAAACGGAAGGAAAAAGTAGGAAGGATTGGTCGGAAAAGCTCGACGATGCATTGTGGGCATTCCGCACCGCTTACAAAACACCGTTAGGAACCACGCCCTTCATGATTGTGTATGGCAAAGCGTGCCATCTTCCGGTAGAGTTAGAACATCGAGCACTATGGGCTTTGAAAACCGTTAACCTTGACCTTACCGAAGCCGCAAGGAGGAGATTCTTGCAAATCCATGAGTTAGAGGCCCTAAGAGATGCCGCTTATGAACGATCTTGGAGCATTAAAGAAAAGACTAAGGCGTTGCATGATAGGAGGTTGCGACGGTTGAAGGAGTTTAAGGTAGGTGATAAAGTGCTTTTGTTTAACTCGAGATTGAAATTGATAGCCGGAAAGTTGAAATCGAGATGGACCGGACCGTATGTGGTAAAGGAGGTGTTTCCATACGGTACCGTCGAGTTGTATGACGAAGTTGATAAAGGTGTATGGAAGGTAAATGGTCATCGATTGAAACACTACTTGGGGGGTCCCATTGATACCACCGAGGAGGAAGAAATTCCTCTAGAGGACCCACCCACCTTCACCGAATAATGAGTTAAGAAAAGCTTCGTTTGTAGAGTATGTACCGTTTGTACTTTCGTTAATTTTTCGTAGCTAACGGTAGTTTTTCGTAGTGTGTCGTGTCTTTGTTTTTGTGTGTTTGAGTATTTTGTAGAAATCACAACCAACAAGGACCTGAATTTGCAAAGAAAACGACATTCCAGGTAAGTCCTAACACTTAGAAAAATTTGGGATGGTTTTGGGAAGGTTGGTTAAAAGTTAGAAAATCTTCTAAGGCATTAAACTTGATTTTTTGCGAAACCTACTATGAAAAAAGGCCAGTTGCGTTACGCCACAGCAGAACAAAGCCACCGTCGCGCGACGCTACATCTAAGTCCAAACATGGTTTTTGAACCATGCAGTCGCGCTACGCCACCACTCATTGCCCTCCTTGTCGCGTCGCGCGACCCCTTCACTTGAACCTGATCCTTTGAACCCCTTCGTGGCGTCACGCCACGGCTAACCAGGCCATTTGTAGCGCAGCGCGACTTCATAAAAGATCCAAATAAAGTTTTTTTATCAGTGGCCTTCTTCCCCAAAACACCCAAACCCTTTTTCCCCAAACCCCGCCGCCGAGCACACATCCCATAACCATATCTCAGCCTATAAACCACCAAAATTCGCCATTTTTTTCACCATTGTGACCGGAATTAAGTAAGAAACAAAACCCACCAACAAAAACCACCGTGCCACTAGTGATTTGGTTCGATTCGGGACTTACATTCATGAAAAATCTTTGTTTTCCTTGTCCAATTTCAGTGGCTCAGGTATGTATTTTGCATTATTCTCTTATATACGTTGATTAGAGTCTTTATATAGGTTAGTTTGTTTAGGTTTTGTAATCTTTTATGTTTGGTCAGTTGAGTCAATCGTGAGTCAGTTGCGAGTCAGTTTGGTGATAATGTTTGTAGGGTCAGTCAAGTTAGTAGCGAGTCGAGTCCGATTGGGTCGTGTCATTGATAGTCTACGGGTGGTTTGATAATGTGAATGCTATGTCACTACTTGAAAAATAAAGGTTAGGCCTTGCGTATTTTAGTTAAGTTTATGGGAGCGGCAGGTTTGGTTTGGGAGCAACGGAACTTTATTTAGAGCTTTTTAATTTCACTATGTTGCTTATGCAAATTCGGGTTTTGAGTACGTTTAGGCGATTTTAGTGGCATGTATGGATGAAATTGATTGTCGGGTTGGGAATAAATGATGAATTGCTAAATGTTGGTTAGTATATAGTACATTGGCTCCTAAAGTTCAAATCTTGTATTTTGAAACGAAATTTTTGCAAAGGAAAACCTCCTTTAACTAGGCGGACTTTTTCACACACTAAAATTTTTTGTTTTTCAACTCATACACGACTGATTTTACGCAAGGTTGGACGTCAATGTCATTTGTTAGGCACTAGAATTTAATTGCGGACAATTAAGGTGCCGAGAGGGGGTAGTGTACATTGAGTCCAAGTGAGAGTCTTTTTAGTCATTTTTAGTCTAATTCGAGTCTAGTTTTGTCGGTTTTGGGTTTACTTGCACGTACAAGTTAATTAGGCTCGCCCGTACTCAATTTCCATTCGGGCGAGTTTAATTATTACTTAGCAATTGTAAAAGATAACCCGTTTGTTTTTAATTCAACTTTATTTTCAGAATTAAGCCGCGAATGAAATGCTATACGGCTATTCTAATTTTTAGAAAAAAATTTACAAAAATCCAAAAAATTTTCAAAATTTCAAAAAATTTAAAAATTTCAAAAAATTCAAAAAAAAAATTTTAATATTAAAAATACCAAAAATAGTTTGTGATTACTGATTATCTGCTTGTTTCTTGTTAAATATCTGTTTTGCAGACATGGCAGCTGCGGGTAGCAGTTCAGGAGGTAGTGGTAGGGCCCAGAAGAGGGATTCGGATCAGATAACGCAGGATACTCCGATTTTACAAATAGGTGCTAAGGATCCGAGGTTGAGAAAAATAATTTATAGAACTTCTACTAAAAGGATTCCTATGTGCAAAGTCAACAGAGTCGACCATCCGATACTGCAGTTTGAGCTAGATACACATGAATGGAGGAAATATAATAAGTTGAAGGATACAGAACTGTTTCAGCATAGGGCAATTGATTGGGGATGGTTAGATGACATAGGCTCTAGGCAGGAGGTGTTGGACCTCTTGGGTCTGAAATTGAGATTGATAATGGATTGTGGTTTGGATCAGTATGAAGAGTTAGTGTTGGAGTTCCACAACACGTGGAAGCATAAAGAAGGGAAGTTTGGTGATGATAAAGCTGTGTCGTTCAGTCTGGGGAGGCAAGTGTTTGAGATGAACATGGCAAGGTTTGCGATTGTTTCGGGTTTCTATACGGATGAAGAGGTTAAGCAGCCTGGGTTTGTTAATAGTTTGAGAGGAGCATACACCACTGATAGAGATTAAACAACTCGCTTTATGCCATTTTTGGAGGACGATTTCCGACCACCCGTTTGCAGTTACGAACCTGATTACTTCAGTTCGTAATCCAGTATATCGGTATGTTTTGAAGATATTGTCGACTACGTTGGTGGGGCGGAAATCGGGTGAGAATAAAGCGAAATGGATCGAGTTGTTTATTCTGATGTGTCGGGTGGAGAACCGGGAGATGAATTTAGCGACAGTGTTGGCTGATTCGTTCAGTAAGGGGCGTAGAGGTGGTCACCGAGCTGCTTTGGATATGGGTCCATATATCACTCGTTTTGCACTAAATTTTTGGGTGTTTGACAAGTATATCCCCAGGTTTCTTCATGAAGGGCCGAAGACGGTGTTGTTTGGTTTGAAGGAGTTGCAGCAGTGTAACACCCTTCTAATTACTACTTGAATTTAATAAAATTCATACAATTTTATATAAAAGATGTCCAACTTATAACATAAGTTTCATAGATAAAGTTCATAAGTAGCAAAACAATAGTCTACTAACGACTAAATCAAACATTCATAAGTTGTTTATCAAAATGTTTATATTCCAAAATCATTGTCTATTAAAGTTAGATATCGAGGAAGCTTCTAAAGTGTGCTCGGTTCTTCAAAACTTGCTTGACCGCCATCCGTAAGATCCACATCCTCACCTAAGGTCAAAACCTCTAAAAACATTAGTTTTGACATTTATGTAATGCATAAAAACAGTTCTGACATCGAAATGTGAAAGGAAAATAAAAATACAAGGTTCTCTAGACTCTACCCATTTTACTACCATTTCACTAGTAAGCCTATGGCGCTTTATGCCCATCTTTCAGAGCTTAACATCACCTGCATTTCCTTACCAATCCCATGGTTTAATGCTCTTGTGCTTGTTATTGCCATTGCTAACTAATTAAAACACCAATACTACAATTCACTCTATTATCCGACCCGTTGGCTCATCTTGTGGAATTCCTCCAATATGATGACCACCAAACGGTTCCTTATCAATTCTAACCTTATTAATTCAAGTAACAATCATGATCGCTAAAATCAACACAACTTCTATTCTACAATGCGACTATGCATAGTTTAACAACAATTTATATGATGTAACGGGTCAAGTTACATACCTTTAGTGCACGCCCTTCAAACGCGAATCACCACCGGCTTGTCCACTCGACGCTCCGGTATCTTTTCCTATAGAGTTCAATCACGACTTGTTTAGAACTCCTTTTTAACCATATATCGCATAATTTTGTCAAATCATCACAATCATGCGTCTAACTTTAAATTTCAATTCCAAGCCTTCTTTGGGGCATTTTTACAAACACTTAACGGGCAGAATTTTATATCATTCATATTCAAGTTCGTAGCTTGGTATTTAGCTAAACTTAACATCAATAAAGCTTTCACATAACATTTAAACATCATCATTTCAGAAATCACTTTCTATGACCCGTATTACACTAGAATAATCATTCTAAACCCTAGTGTTTACTAGTTTCCACAAAACCCATGAATCACCTTCAATGTGTTCATGAGATTTTCAGGAATTAGCCATGATTTCGCATGTTATTGTCTAGGTTTTACTCCTAGACACTATATCAACCCTATTCTACCCAAATAGCAAACATGCAACATAAATTTTCAGATTTCCCAATTTCATGAGAATTTCAAACAGAGAATTAACACCAAATTTTGCATACCTTGTAACCCCCTTGTGATGAGGATCACTAATCTATGTTCGGACTTTGATTTGGACTGAGTTTGATCCTTCAATTTAGAGATTTTGTGAAACTTAGGGTTTGGAGCATGGGGGTCGCCCTTCTCCTGCTCTTGATCGACCAGACCCCTCTTTTGGGGTGTTTGGTTTGTTTTTAATTTGTTTTATGAATTTAAGTTTTAGTTTAAACACATTTGGCCCCTCAAGTTTCGTTTCTTACTTGTTTTAACTCTACTACTCATAAGTAAAGACACTAACTAGGTTAGTGTCATTCCTAGTTAGTTTATTTTTTACTATTTTATTTGCAACCTAATTGCAAATTCATGAACTCGCATTTTCGGGATGTTACAAGTATATCCCCCTTAAAAGGGGTGTCGTCCCCGAAACCAAATTACGTACCAAATAAAGTAGGGTAGAGACGTCGCATCTCCTCTTCGGACTCCCACGTAGTGTCCGAGCCTTTCCTATGCTCCCACTTGATCTTGACTTGATCAATTTGTTTGTTTCGCAATTTCTTGACCTTCCAATTCAAAATCTCCAATGGTCTCACCGCATAATTCAGGCTATTATCCACCTCGATATCATCGTAATGGATATAAGTTGTTTCCTCCGTTAGACATTTCCGCAATTGCGACACGTGAAACGTGCCATGTATTCCACTCAATTCTTCCAGTAGCTCGAGGCGATAAGCCACCTTGCCAACCCCGTTCGATGATCTTAAATGGCCCGATAAACCTCGGGCTTAGTTTCTCTCTTTTCCTGAATCGGATAACACCCTTCCTTGGGGAAAACTTTTAGCATAACCATATCACCTATTTCCTATCCTTTGTCGCCCTTTTGATCGAGTTGTCTTTTGACCATTCAGTCACTGAGTCCGTCAGCATACTTACTTGACGTTAGTTTTATATTAACAAGCGCTCTACATAGGTCATAGTGTTATTTAGGCTACAACTTGTTTTATTGCCTAAACTAATTGGTCACCATTTTACCTCATACCTCGTCATTCGGGTATGCAATATTGCCGTCATCGGCCCTTTGCGTGCTTATACTTTCATATCTAGTCACTCACACTATAACGTGATTACATTCTATATTACTTTTGTGTCCGTGATCACATCACGCCATATTTAGTTTTACATCGACTTTTCATTCTTAAGAATCTTTCCTCCGATTGCATTATCTTACCGCTTTCGGCGTTAGAGCTATATTCTTTAGTACTAACCATTTTCTAATTTCTCTCTCGGTATTCATAGGTGTTAGAACATCGTTTCTTTACTAAAACTGAATTTTAGTTTAATGTTTTTCTCTTTAACCATGTCGATTAATCATATCAAGGAATTGACGACAAGGATTATTCTTCGGGATTATCACTTCACGCGAGGAATCATAATTGGTTCTCCATGCTTTATATTATCGACCCGTAGGTTCCTTTACTTAGCCTTGTAGACTATTCTATTAGGTCTTCACCTTTTTAGGGTGAGACCCCCCCCTAGTATGTTCCATTTGTATTTGCGACAATGGTCATTTTGTTCTCGTAGGCCTTTGCTTTGTTTATAATTTGGAGGTTATGGTGATCCCATGGATCATCTTCTATTCGTTTGACCTTGACCGTAGTCTAAGGCTACACTCATTTTCTTTCGGATTATCTTTCCGACTCTATGACTTCTTATGTGTCCTTCGCGTCGGTTTATTTACTCATGTCGTTATTTGATTTATGCCTCTGTTTCCTTTCAACCCGTTACCCGGGTTCTTGATCTTGATATTTTTTTTAACACTCCGGTTTCATTGGTTTGCATTTTCCCTTTCATACTCTTTTATGACTTATCCCATAGATTCAATAATATTTCACGCTTTCATTATCCAGGTCGCGCTTACTTGGGATATCAACTACTATACTTTATTCAACCCGCCCAACATTAAAGTAGTTGAACATGACTATCGAAATTTCTGTTTTTGCAAAATTTTATCGTTTTCTCAGTCATAACTCTTAGTCCGAGTCCCTTGACTTTTAATTCGCGTTCTTGGCTGTTGGTTACGCATTTATCTGAAAACATACCTATTAATTGAGTATTTTATCGATATTATTTTCATAGCAACCCTTCCGTCATTTCTTAAGACTTTGTTTCTCGATTTATTTGGTCGTATCAGCAAAACCCATCGCTTTTACTCAACCAAGTCTTTTATTCTTTCACTCGTCTGGTTTGACTTGTTCGTGTGAGTTCCATCTCCTATGACAGTCAACTTTATCCTTATGCCTTGACGTTCTAAATTGTCGATTCATATTTTCTTTTACTTGATTCTTATTCCTTCCCTTGGGCTCATTATCTTAATGTAATATGCTCCCATTATCCGGCTTCCGTTTACTTTTATTATCAAGCACTTTACTTAATTAATCCGTACACCACCTTTCTTTTGTCAGCGACCCTTAGGTTTGTTTCTTTTACAAATGTCCCGAAGGCCCATGTCTCAAGTCTTATTTGGTAAACTACTGTTATTGTTATTCGGCCTTTGGGGTTTACTCGTTCTTATTCTAACGCTTTCATAATGTTTGTCTTACTAATTCTTTTACATATTCACCCTCATCAAGGTGATTATCGTTCTTCCTCAGGAGGAATTTATTTATAACATGTTACTTGGGTATCTACCCATACCCGAGCTTTTAAATCCAAATTTATTGGTATTTCATTATTTACAGCAACAAATAATACATATTGTCCATTTAGTTTCTTTTTCGAGGATATTCCTATCCAAATCTTAATCTCTTGATTTCTGACTTTAACCCATTGTTACAATAACAAAATCAATTCATTTCATGTTATTGTTTCATATCGTTGTATGGAATTTATTCACATCGTTTGTTGACATAAACGATGTCTCTATCTGTTTCATTTAGTTTGGCTTAGTCTATAATCATGTCCTTGTCATCTATTACTATTGTAAACTCCCAGGGTTCGGATGTTATTACACTCCTCCCTATTATGACGCTTATCTTTCATTACGTTCTCGGGTTCGAGTGGGCGCGCACCCCTTCCCAAGGCAATATTTATCATGATTAGTTTTACCTCGATGCTCAACGTACAGTTTCAGCACATCTTATAAACGATAGAACTTTTATTATTACCTCTTTTTATTTTTCAAAGCCTTGGTAATTTCGTTAACACTAATGTAGAATGTTAAATAAATCGATATAAAGCAAACGATTTATTTGCACTCGTAATAATTAAAAATTCATGTTGAAATTTAATTTACAAGAGTATACCTGAAACGACATCAGGTTCAGCTTTAGCCTCCATGGATGTTATATAAAACAACTTTGTCCTTGATTTCTGGGCATCAGACTTTGTGTCGGTTGTGTCCTTGGTTCCAAGCCCATTTAGACTTTTTATGTCTTGGCTTACCACATGTGCCCTTGTGAATTTTTCCACAAAATCTACACTGATGTAACACACTTTTTGTAACTCCCTTCTTGGGAACTTTATTAGACTTTGACTTCTTTACGGATCTTGGATTCATATCCAACACCCTCCTTTCTTCTATTTCTTGTAGTATGCTGTCTTTTAATTCAGCCATCATATCGTTCACCACCGGCACGATTGTGGTTTGTAATCTATCAATATACTGTGATAGACTATTTTCTAGAACTTTTCCGACCTCCTCGGAAATCTTAGTTTTCATTTGTTCAGTCAATTGAGATGTCGAATCATCTCCGGTTACTCCAGACATTTCTTTAACTGAAACATCCATCACGATTTATCAATAATTATTTAATTCATTTCCATCTTATTATACGGAAATTTATATCATTCTCACTCAATCATAAATAACGTGTTATTCTTTTTCGGTTTGGTCAAGTATATATCTTGCCTTATCTTTCTTACTTAGTGTATTTTCCCGGGTTCGAGCGTATTCATACACTCCTCCCATCTTTCCGTCATCTTAAAATTGAAATGTTTACACTAATTGTTAAACATTTCATTTATGACATATGCGTCATTCATTTTGATCTAGCCAAGTTCACCACTTGCTTAAACCATTTATGCTTAGTGCACTTTTCCGGGTTTGAGTGTGTAAACATGCACTTCCCATGCATATCAATTCAAATTTCCTTTTTCTAGTATTCTAGTAAGTCTACTAAAGCAATTAATTCTTACCGGACGATCGATCAAGCTTGAACCGAACACTTTGTTGACAACCTTAAGCTCTGATACCAACTTGTAACACCCTTCTAATTACTACTTGAATTTAATAAAATTCATACAATTTTATATAAAAGATGGCCAACTTATAACATAAGTTTCATAGATAAAGTTCATAAGTAGCAAAACATTAGTCTACTAACGACTAAATCAAACATTCATAAGTTGTTTATCAAAATGTTTATATTCCAAAATCATTGTCTATTAAAGTTAGATATCGCGGAAGCTTCTAAAGTGTGCTCGGTTCTTCAAAACTTGCTTGACCGCCATCCGTAAGATCCACATCCTCACCTAAGGTCAAAACCTCTAAAAACATTAGTTTTGACATTTATGTAATGCATAAAAACAGTTTTGACATCGAAATGTGAAAGGAAAATAAAAATACAAGGTTCTCTAGACTCTACCCATTTTACTACCATTTCACTAGTAAGCCTATGGCGCTTTATGCCCATCTTCCAGAGCTTAACATCACCTGCATTTCCTTACCAATCCCATGGTTTAATGCTCTTGTGCCTGTTATTGCCATCGCTAACTAATTAAGACACCAATACTACAATTCACTCTATTATCCGACCCGTTGTCTCATCTTGTGGAATTCCTCCAATATGATGACCACCAAACGGTTCCTTATCAATTCTAACCTTATTAATTCAAGTAACAATCATGATCGCTAAAATCAACACAACTTCTATTCTACAATGCGACTATGCATAGTTTAACAACAATTTATTTGATGTAACGGGTCAAGTTACATACCTTTAGTGCACGCCCTTCAAACGCGAATCACCACCGGCTTGTCCACTCGACGCTCCGGTATCTTTTCCTATAGAGTTCAATCACGACTTGTTTAGAACTCCTTTTTAACCATATATCGCATAATTTTGTCAAATCATCACAATCATGCGTCTAACTTTAAATTTCAATTTCAAGCCTTCTTTGGGGCATTTTTACAAACACTTAACGGGCAGAATTTTATATCATTCATATTCAAGTTCGTAGCTTGGTATTTAGCTAAACTTAACATCAATAAAGCTTTCACATAACATTTAAACATCATCATTTCAGAAATCACTTTCTATGACCCGTATTACACTAGAATAATCATTCTAAACCCTAGTGTTTACTAGTTTCCACAAAACCCATGAATCACCTTCAATGTGTTCATGAGATTTTCAGGAATTAGCCATGATTTCGCATGTTATTGTCTAGGTTTTACTCCTAGACACTATATCAACCCTATTCTACCCAAATAGCAAACATGCAACATAAATTTTCAGATTTCCCAATTTCATGAGAATTTCAAACAGAGAATTAACACCAAATTTTACATACCTTGTAACCCCCTTGTGATGAGGATCACTAATCTATGTTCGGACTTTGATTTGGACTGAGTTTGATCCTTCAATTTAGAGATTTTGTGAAACTTAGGGTTTGGAGCATGGGGGTCGCCCTTCTCCTGCTCTTGATCGACCAGACCCCTCTTTTGGGGTGTTTGGTTTGTTTTTAATTTGTTTTATGAATTTAAGTTTTAGTTTAAACACATTTGGCCCCTCAAGTTTCGTTTCTTACTTGTTTTAACTCTACTACTCATAAGTAAAGACACTAACTAGGTTAGTGTCATTCCTAGTTAGTTTATTTTTTACTATTTTATTTGCAACCTAATTGCAAATTCATGAACTCGCATTTTCGGGATGTTACAAGCAGGCAGGCATTGTTTCGTATACTGAGCCTTACGGTTGGGAGCCGATTAGGCAGGGCCCGCAGGTACAGCCGCTAGAGGGACATCCAGCTGAGGATGTTATGATGCAGATTGATCCTACTCACCGCCAGCGGCCGCCACAGTGACACGAGAGGCCGGCGCCGCAGTACCCTCGTAGGCAGCCACCACCTGAGCAGCTTACTCTGCAGTCGTTATCTGGCTATGTGGAGCAGAGATTCGACAGGCTTGAGCACATGATTCAGACGGGGCAGGAGAGACAGAAGGAGGCTCTCAGATATATCATGAGAAGGCATAGCATGGGGATACCAGATTTTTTCAGCCGAGAGAGCAGGGTGGCTCGGTTGGTGCTGGAGAGAGGTTTGATCTGACTCCCCCGTTTCATGTGTTTGGAGAGGGTGGTTCTGGAGCAGGTGGACGAGAGAGTAGTAGTGAGGAGACTGCGAGCGAGCATGGTGATGATTAGTGTGGGGATGATGAGGACGAAGCAGGAGCTGATTTGATATCTTTTGTTTTTATTTTTATGCTGTTTTTGATCCTCATATTTTGGCTTGTACTTATACTTTGGATACGTTGAACAGGTTGGTTGGGAGGGTTGGTTTGGTTTGTGTTTGGAACTGATACTTATGATGATATATATTATGATCTTTGGTAGTGTTTGTTGATGCTGTTTGATAGGTTGATGTTAGTTGCCGCTTTCGTTCGCGTGTCCGAGATTAGGAACTGTTTGCTGAGCGCGTTCGAATTGGAGGGCTTATGTGGAAACGACTGGCACTTTGACAGTCTCACATATTCATCTAAGTCGTTTCCCTTGTATTCTTTTATTTATTTATTTCGTTTTAGTTTTATTTTTAGGTAGTTAGTTTTGAGTCGTATTTCCGTTCTTGCATTAGGGACAATGCAATCTTTAAGTGTGGGGATGGGATACATGTAAATAGTAGTAGTATTCGAGTCATAAATATATGAAAAATAAAAAAAAATCAAAAAGTTGAAAAATCCAAAAAAATTGAAAAATCAGAAAATGTCTTTCGAATAGAGAAGTTTGCAAATTAATACGGAAAATGATAGAAAATATGGATTTTTATTCGGGATCAAATAATGATAATAAGAGATTAATTATGTCGAGCTTGTGTCTAGTTTGGGATATGTGAATAGGCCCGGGTTTGGTTTTAGAACCCTTTGATTTAATATTACCTTAATTGTCGGTCTACTAGTGGGTTTTCATCTGGGAAAAATGGGAAATTGAAACCGGCAATAAGAGTATAAAGAATGTCGTTATAAGTCAAAACCGTTAGAATTTTTAATCATGAAAAAGAAAAAGGAAAGAAAAAGAAAAAAAATGAGCTAGAAACTGAATGAAAGTAGCGTAGGCCCATGTAATCTTGGTTGGGGATAGTGACTTCGACCCGGAATGCCTCTAGGATGCGTGAAATCGAAATTGCAACAAAAATTACCGACGCCTATGTAATCCGAGTTGGGGATAGTGACTCTACAGTCGGACTGCCTCTGGGTTAGGTAAAAGCAACGTCTAAGCTCAAAAGAAGAAAAAATGAAAAGAAAGAAAAAATGATGAAAAATGAAAAAAATTGATTTTAAATTCTCTTGTTTTTGATATAAGACGGTTAGGAATTGGTCCAGTGATCGTTCTTTTTGTTCTATAAGCTTGAGGCGGGATTAGGCGGACCGTAGCTTCTAGTGTGAGATCCTAGGTAGACTGGCCGCACTTGAACTAAAAATTGCATGATAAGGGGTTTAGAATCGGGTTGGGTTTAAAAGGACAAGTATATTCGCAATCGCGGCTAACATAAGCTTTGATTTTAACAAGTATAAATAGCTTTTTGACCCGAATATTTATTCATCTCTGATTCCGTTGCATAATTCTTTTTCGAGGACGAAAAAAGAGTAAGTGTGGGGATATTTGATGTATTGCAAAATACATCCATTTAGCGTGTAGAGTTTGTACATTTTTCATATTCACTAGTTTAGTTTTTGTTTAGAATTTCGTTACTTTGATCGAATCTTGTGTTTCCAGGTCGTTGGTGTTAAAAACGTCAAAAAACGAAGTGTTAAAGGCTGGAAAACTAGTTTAAAAGAAGTTAGAATTATTCTTGAAGATTTGGGATGCTGAAGCTAATAAATAAACGAATCTTTCTGTGAAATATGGGCCCTCGCGTCGCTCCACAAGGACCCATACATGCTGTCGCGCCCCGCTAGCAATATAATAATAATTTTTGGCAGTTTACGTTGTCGCGCCACGCGACGTTGAGGCTCCATACCCGTCACGCGACGCGACGGGGTCTATTGGCGGCTTTTACGAGACCAGGGTTTCATATAAAATCATAACTAATCATTCACAAACCCTAAATTTACGAATCTAAGAGCCCCTAGGCGATTTCAAGAGTAGATTTTGAGTTTTTCGGAGCTTTTTGGCACAGAGAATCATCCGGTTGAAGCTTAGAGCATAGGAAAGAAGATCATTCGGGTCTTATCTCCTGGTTTTCATTATTTTCTTGTTTTCAATACTTTGATTATGAATTCTTGTTTTGAAACTTGTGTTTTGATTTCGGATACTATGTTTTCTGGCTAAAACCCTTGTTACTACCTAGGTTAGATGATAGTTTAAGGAAGTTTGGATTTTTAACGGTTTTCTATTGTTTGTGTATGGATTTGTAGAAGATTATGGTTCAATGCTTGCCTTGATTCTCATTAAACAACCATATAAATACACAATACAATCCCAATATTATGGGAAGAGATAATTACAATGAATTACAAATAATATCCTAAAATACATAAATGATATTTCCCTAATATATTCCATTACACCCCCGCAGTCGAAACGGGAGGTGGCTGAATGTTGAGACTGGATCGAAAATCTTCAAATAATATACGTGGCAAGCCTTTGGTGAAGATGTCAGCAATTTGAAACCTGGTGGGAGTGTGTAAAATTCGAACCGTGCCGCGCTGAACATGTTCACGAACAAAATGGATATCCAACTCAATGTGCTTGGTGCGCTGGTGCTGTACCGGGTTACCAGACAAATAAATGGCACTGATGTTATCACAGTAGATGAGAGTAGCCGATTTGACCGGGCGGCGAAGCTCAAGAAGAAGGTTGCGTATCCAACAAACCTCGGCAACGACATTTGCAACTGCCGATATTCGACCTCTGCACTTGAACGAGAGATGGTAGATTGGCGTTTAGAAGACCAGGATAACATATTGGGCCCCATGTATACACAGTAACCGGAGGTGGAACGACAAGTATCTGGGCAGCCTGCCCAATCTGCATCGGTGTATGCTCGTAGAGAAAGATCCGTAGAGGCCGAAAATGTTAAGCCATGATCCGCGGTTCCCTTGATGTAGCGGATAATACGTTTGAGTGCATTCCAATGGTCAGTTTTAGGGTCATGCATGTGCATACATATCTGTTGGACGGCATAGCTAATGTCGGGTCTGGTGAACGTAAGATACTGGAGAGCACCAGCTAGACTCCGGTAAAGAGTAGGATCGGCAAACGGTGGGCTGGCAGCGGCACTAAGCTTCGGCTTCGTATCCACCGGAGTTGCAACTGAGTTACACGTGGACATGCCAGCGCGAGAAACTATATCCAAGGCGTATGATTGCTGAGACAAAAACATTGTGTCAGCATTCCGGGAAACCTGAATGCCCAAAAGTAGGTGAGAGGCCCAAGATCTTTCATAGCAAATTCAGCCGCGAGGCTAGTGATAAGATGCGAGCGAAGAGTGTCAGATGAACTGGTGAGAATAATGTCGTCCACATAAATGAGTAGGTAGGCAACGTCACCCCCTGTATGATATGAAAATAGCGAGTTGTCACACCTGCTTTGGATGAACCCAATAGAGAGAACAAAGTCTGTGAATCGTTGATACCACGCCCGAGGAGCTTGCTTAAGCCCGTATAGGGACTTCTTAGTAGACAGACATGATCTGGATAATCCCGGTGCCGAAAACCCATAGGTTGGTACATGTAAACGGTTTCGGATAAATGACCATGTAAAAAAGCATTTGTAACGTCCAGTTGATTGATGGACCACGACTGTGAGAGCGCTAATGTCAAGACCGTACGAATAGTTGCGGGTTTGACAACTGGACTGAATGTTTCACCACAATCCACACCTACCTCTTGAGTACGACCATCACATACCAAACGGGCCTTGTATCGTTCCAAAGTACCATCCGACCTGTATTTGTGACGAAAAAGCCACATACTACGAATCACCTGCATGTTAGCCTGCCTCGGGACAAGTTCCCAAGTCTTGTTTTTAATTAAAGCATTAAACTCATTAGTCATAGCATTATACCATTCCGGATTGGACAGCGCTTCAAGTGGTGTTTTTGGTATAGGAGAAATGGTGGTGGTGGAAAGGTTAAAAATGTGTTTGGGTTTAATGATACCGGACATCGAACGAGTCCATATTGTGCGAGTGGGGGGTGGAGGCGGTGGTGTGGGAATCGGGCTGGGCTGGATCGGTGATGAGATTGGTGGTCGGATGAGGTAAAGGGCGGACTGGGTTGGGCCGGTGAAGTGGGAGGGGTCGTTTGGTGTTGGGCCGAAGGGATGGGTGGTTGGTGTGAGTCTTGGGCTGATGTGGTAGTGGGAGGTTGGGTTGGAGGGGTAGGCTGAGGTATAGGTGGGCTGTGAGGAGGAGGCATCGTGTGGGATGTGTGGTGGTATTGGGCTGGGGTATAGTTGGGCTGGTCTGCGGTTGAGGGGGCGGGTAACAGTAGGCTTGGATGGATGCGGTTATCCAAAAAGGTGTAATTTTGGAGTTTAGGTGTGGGTTTGGTAGCAAATGGGAATATTGTTTCATCAAACAGAACGTGTCGGTTAATTGTGATTTTGTGGGTTTTAAGATCAAGGCATTTGTAACCCCTATAGTTGGGTGGATAACCAATGAAAGCACATGGGGCGGAGCGGAATTCCAGTTTGTTAATGGTGGTGTGGGGTATTAGTGGATAACACATGCAACCAAAGACTCGTAGGTGGTCATAAGTGGGTAGACATTTGTAAAGGCGTTGGGTGAGTGTTTGTAATTGATGTAATTTGGTGGGTATGATATTTAGTAGGTAGGTGGCTGTTTCAAGGGCATGTGGCCAGTATGTGTTAGGCATGGACGAGTGGGCTAGGAGTGTGCGAATAAGGTTATTTATGGTATGAATTTTGCGCTCCGCTTTTCCGTTTTGTGATGAAGTGTGTGGACAGGAAAAGCGAAAGTGCATTCCGTTTTGGGTACAAAAGGTGTGAAATTGATGATTAGCATATTCACGGCCATTGTCACATTGTAATTGTTTTATTTTAGCACCAAATTGGGTTTGAACAAAGGTGGTAAATTTAGTGAACATTGAAAAAACATCGGATTTATGGGCAATGGGGTATGTCCATAGGAAGTTGGTGTAATCATCTAAAAACAACACATAGTACCAATGACCCCCGTTACTAATAACGGGAGAGGTCCAAACATCACTGTGCACAAGATCAAAAGTCATAAAGGTAGTAGTAATAGATGTAGCAAAAGGAATGCGAGTATGTTTGCCAAAAATACAAGAAGAACAAACTTTATTGTCTAAAACACCACATTTAATATTATTAGAAGTTTTCAAAGTTCGCAAAATAGCTGGTCCAGGGTGGCCAAGCCGTTGGCGCCATATGTCTTGGGAAATAGTTGCAAAGGTAGAAGCGGTGGTGAGGTTGGTGATGTTGGACGGGCTGAGAGTGTAGAGATCCCCCGAGCTATTGCACCGTAGGATAGGTTTCTTGGTCTGGAGATCCTTCACAGTAAAACCATAAGGGTCAAATTCTATGGATAATTGGTTGTCAGTGGTAAAACGACGGACAGATATTAGATTTTTCACAAGGTTAGGTGCATACAAGACATTTTTAAGTTTGAAAGGTGGAAAGGGTGGGGGTAAAGTAATGTCACCCTGTCCGAGTACTGGAATGGTTTTACCATCACCAACAATAATATTTCGAATAATGCTAGAATTAAAAATAGACGGAAATTTGTCAGATTGAGGAGACATTGTACCTGAGGCGCCCGTATCCATGGTCCAAGACGAGTCGTTGTTATGTAGTGCCAAGTTGTAAAGGGCTTGAGCTATGTCCGTTGGGCTGTAACCAGTGGTGTATGATTGGGCCGCGACATGAGAAGAGGCTGGTTTTGGGCCCAAGATACCCTGTGCCGAAGCTGCGGAGGAGGTCGCATGAGGTGGGGCTGGGTGGTTAGGGTATGGGCATGGTGGGGGTTATTCCAAGCGGGCCAGGGAGATCCATTAGGAGGTGGGCCGGCCCAAGGCATGTATGGCCACATGGATGACTGATAATTGGCAGGAGGCCCATAGAAGTTGGAATAGGATTGTTGACCACGCCCTCGGCCAAAGCTGTTGCGGCCTCTGCCACGTCCGCGGCCGCGACCCCGTCCACGGTAGCGATCCGACTCGGTCCTAGTACGATCACGATTTTCTGTGGTGGCGCGGTTGGAGGTGTCAGGTATGGCGGTTAATGCGGTACCCGCAGCCTGTGCCGATATCTTGGCTTGAGCCGTTTTACGTTCCTCAACTTGGCAAAGGCGAGAACGGGTGTTGTAAAAATCAGGTAAGGGGGCGGTTTGTTGTAGGATGAGGGCGATGTTTTCGTATTGATCGTTTAGGCCGGTCAGGATTTGCATGACAAGTTGTTTTTCGGTGAGGGTAGAGCCAAGACTGGTGAGTTAGTCGAAGACGGCAAGAGAGAAGAACGAGGGTTAGGGTTAGGCTCTGATACCATGTAGAAGATTATGGTTCAATGCTTACCTTGATTCTCATTAAACAACCATATAAATACACAATACAATCCCAATATTATGGGAAGAGATAATTACAATGAATTACAAATAATATCCTGAAATACATAAATGATATTTCCCTAATATATTCCATTAGGATTGATCTTTGAAAGTAAATAACTTTAGAACCTCTAATTTGGTGCGTATGCGTATTTAGATTTGATTGTTGATTATTTGCTGTTTCACATAAATTTTGGTGGATGTCTTTCACATAATGAATTTGTGTTGATTATTCGTATCTTTGCGGGTTCGGGTAATCTTTGGATAAATCGGCCGATAGCCTTAGAAACAGTAATTAAAATACAATTAGAACTAAGTATTCTGCTTAACTTGTCGCTGAGAGGCTCGACTTTGTTGGTAGGTCGCGGTATGATATATAGCTAAGATAGGTTTTGAGAGAAGTCGGTCTTAGTTCCTTAATCACACCTGTGTCTATTAAACCAAGTTAGAATATAGAGTTGCCTTAGACTTTCGCGCTGAGAGGTAGATTGTCGTATTAGGGCACTTTTAGAGACGTTAGAGGACTGAGAGGAAATCTAACAACCGGTATTCATAACAGCCTTGTAGGGTCTCACAGGTTTCTTCCTGAGAAGGGTCGGGATGTCTTAGTAGAGATACCGTAGGATTTAGTACTTTAAGATCCCGGTTCCATACCACAGTAGTACCGTTAGAAATCCATTCCTAGTTAAACTGGATTCAAGCCTAGGTAGTCGTTAATCTCTGTTGAATTAAACCTTAATTCTTATTCGTGTCGTAGTCTAGCTTTATTTTAATTTCAATTCTAGGATTTTAGTAAACCCCCCCCCCCCCCTCAAAACACAAAAATAGTTAAGTTAGTGTCAGTGTCAGTCTAAATAAAGTCGTTAACGTAGTAACTTAGAGTCCTTGTGGGTTCGACATCCGGACTTGCTTTTCTTTACTAGAGTCGACCGGTTCACTTGCCGGTGAGTAGTTTAGTCGAGTTTAGAGAGTCTAGATTATTATTACTTGAGTCTAATTTTAGGTTTATTTTAGTTGATTTTATTTGAACTACTTGTAGTACATCAGGTTGGGATAAGCTTTGTGTTAACCAGTATCGAACCGTTACTGGTATCGAAAATACCGGTACGGTTTTGTTTGGTATCGGTACATCAAGGTAAAAACCGGCACCAGTCTGGCACAGAAAACACCAAAAGTCGGTACCGAATTGATATTGGAAATCTTTTAGTTCGGGAAATTCAGTACTACTACTCGGTACCATTTGCTCATCCCTGATCACGGGTACCGTGCGAACAACAACGGTATCGTACAACTTTTTTTTTTGTTGATTTTCTTCGACTTTTAATGATTTCTTTTTTTTTTTAGTTTAAAGAGTAGGGATGAGCTCGGTGTCAACTGATACCGAATCGGTACTGGTACCGAAAATACCGGTTACGATACCGGTATACGAAGGTAAAAACCAGTGGCGAACCAGTACCAGGAATGCCAAAAGTCGGTACCGAATTGGCACTTAGGATCTTTCGGTTTGGGAAATTCGGTGCCGGTTACCCAGTACCATTTGCTTATCTCTGACCACGGGTTTCATACGAACAACATCGTTACCATACAACTTTTTTGGTTGATTTTCTTTCTCTTATATTTTAGTGTTTTTATACATTTTTCTTTTAATTCTTGTAAGCGGTTTCGTTCGCAACACGCTTGCAACACGCTCGTAGTGATTTCAAAACACATGTAAACACAGACTAAATAACAAAAGAACTTCACCGCAACGCGGCGAATTTCTTTAAACGTAATTTGAATTAAATTGTAACTTTTAACCACCACCATATGATTGGGGATCACTAATATGCTGGGAAAACACGTAGAGGTGGTCTCAAAAGTTATAACCCGTTTTCATTTGATAGAATTGATCTATTCCATTATGTTTAGTAAATAAATATTCATAAGCAACTGTTTTTCTATATAACAAATATAATTATTTAAAAAATTTTGCATCGATTTGATTATGCAAATCGGACTTCACATATCAATACTTGTTGTGACCGGTAAAGAGGAAATGGGTTTTTGTTTGGGAGTGTTAAGAAGATGAAGATTTCGGTTTTCGTTTTGGGGTTGGGGTGTTTGATTTAAGTTAGTCTGACTTTTGAATTCAGATAGGGTTTAGGGAGTGTTGTAAGAATCGCTAGGCGTTACGGTTGGTGGGGTACCGACTTGCGATTAATCGGATTGAGGTTTTAATATGTAATTTTTAGTTATATATGTACACAAACATTTTTATATGTAGTTTTCTAAAGTAGACATGTTTTAACTCCTCATTGGCCCATCTTTTTAAGTAATTGACGGAAATTTATAAGGCTTGGTAGAAATTTGGCAATGATCTACCCAATGGGGAAGCTTGAGATTTCCGATCGGTGGGTTGAAAAAGTATATACCCAAAAATTTTCTATAAAACGGGAGTCGAAAACGTAAATACCCAAAAACTTCTATAAGAAAACTACATACTCTTAACTACTGAGCGAAAAGTTCAGGGGGGTTGGCCGCCCCCTCCCACCCCCACTATGTTGCGCCCCTAGATCTAGCAAAAATCTGGGTAGAATAGGACCGCACTGACCGCCTAGCTATTAATCGACTATTAGTCGGTGAATATCTGGTTAATGATTAATCAACGACTAATCAGAGTCTGGTCGAGATTTTTACAACCATGGGTTTAGGGTATGGTAAATGGGTGGCTTAATGGTTGTAAGTTTCTCAATAAAAGTTGGGTAATTGTTTTTTAAATAGACAATAAAATTTGAAAATCAATTTTATTATTATTATTATTATTATTTATATTTTTTTTTGGGGGGGGGGGGGTTATGATATGTTATAAGAAAACAATTTATGATGTTGATTTAGGTTCAAATTATACGTATTGTGGAATTTTCTTTTCATTATTGCCGATTGACACTCATTTTCAGGGGTGTTAAAAAAGTCCGGATTCGAAATCGTATCTGAAAATCTGTATCCGAAATATCAGAAATCTCGGATATCCGAAAACCAGATAATCCGAATTTTCGGATTCGGATGTGAATTTCAAAAATTTCAGATAATCCGATTATCCGATTTCTAAAAACTAGTATTTTTAAAAAATATATATAGTATATGAGCACTATATTTAGTTTGAAATATAATAAAATATAGTAGATAATCGGATTCAAATGTGGATTTATGAATATTTTTTGTTTTCAATGTTGGAAATTTAAAAAATCGAATATAGGTTTAGTTTTAATCTATGGATGATACGGAGTTTTTGATTTTTTTTATTAATTCGGATATCCGTTTGGATATCTGAATCCTTATCTGAACTTTCGGATATCCTTTGTTCATTGCCTCTTTTGTCTTTGGATGGCTTAAAGTGTCTCAACGTAGCGTCATTATTTTACACTTCTTCAATCTTTAATATATTTTTTAACCTTTTATTGAACGTATGTGAATATGTGATCCATTATTTTACAAAATAATTAGTTGTGCATGGACGATATCGTCATCGAACCATCACTTACAGATTATGTAATTAATTTACACCATTTATTAATCTATTTTATCCCATATCCACGGCCAAGAATCGTGGGTGAAATATATATAAATTATGCGCCATGATTGGTGGACCGTGGATTATCTTTTATATTTATAAATATTTTTAATATACCCGTGATCATCCATAATTGGAAATTAGTGACATCGACCTAAATTATTGGCAATCAAGATATATCAAAATATTACATCAAATTATATCATATTATCTTCGATCACCTAGAACAACCTCCTATCCCTTTTTTTTTGGATACATGTGTTTTTAATACTATACACTTATTCTCGTTCTAATCAAAACTCTAAAACGTCAGTTTGTAATTTGTAAAAAAACTTAACTCTGTTATGTTTTTTTAACGGCGGACCATTATAAAAACAAAATCAAAAAGGTTGAACCACTGACGGTAATAAACTCAGTTGAGATTATTATTGGTCGAAAACAACCAGATCGGATTATTTAAATCCAATTTGCTTATAAAATAATATAGTTTTGTATCTTTCTTAAAAAATATTTTTTTTCTAACCTAATTTTGGTATATTAAAGTTTACTAGTAGGGTGCCCGCGCGAAGCGGCGGGGGTGACATTTTAGATTGCGGCACTCGTTTCTGGTAGTTTCATAATCGTATAATATTTATGATAACATTATTTGTGGTGGATATATGTCATTAGTGTTACATATATGTAAAGTTTTGTTTTTTTATAAAAAGTAATAATCAAAATACAAAAAATAATTTTTTTCTTATAAAAATTAATAATCAAAAGACAAAAAATAAAAGATAAGTTGTTATAATTGTAAAGTATGTTTATTTTATTGGTTAAATTATAAAGGGTTATTGGATTTTAATAATCCTAAGCTTCACCTGTTGGCCAATAATAATCTCAACTTTAAATTTCCCCCCCAACGATCCCAACTTGTAAGAATTTGGCTCTCATTGATCCTTTTCCAACATAGGCGCACTTAAATCATTTAAGGAGTCTGCATGTGCACTTGAATCTATTGAGAATGCCAAATTCTTATATGTTTGAAAATGATCAATGGGGGCCAAACTTTTACAAGTTGGGATCATTGGAGAGAATTTTTAAAGTTGGGATTATTATCGGCCAACATGTGAAACTTAAGATTATTAAAATTCAATAACCCAATTATAAAGTATAATTTTATTCTTTAAAGTTCGTAACTTTTTTTAAATATCTACATAGTACTCATCCAATAAACTTTAAATTTAAAATTTTTGTTTTTATAAAAATAAAAAATAGTATTTGGCCCGTAAGTACGTTTTAGAGCTTTAACTTAAATTGTTATATTTGGCTTTTTAAAGATATAAAAATTTATATTTTTATAAAATTTCAAGAACTTTTAAAAAAATATGATGTTAAGAGTTTATATCTTTATTAACTTTATATCGTACTAAGTTCATATTTTTAGTTCTTAGCTAATCTTATCTATATGAGTCTACTTTTAACTATAATCCCTAAAAATATGCAACACAATCTACTATGTATCTAGTCAAGTTGGTAAAGAATTCTTTTGAAACTGACTAATATTATCTAGAACAATATAGTTGAACTTATAATTCCAAAAAAATTGCAACACAATTTAGTATTTATCTAGTAAAAATTATAAATTTCTCCAGCATTTTATTTATATTACTTGTTACAAAAATGTTTATTTATATTACCTGTTATAAAAAATGTTTATAAAAGAATTATTTTTTTATAAAAACAAAATGTTTTGTTTATAAATAAAGTAAAAAATTGTTTTACACATGTAAAGTTTCGTTTTTTCTTTAAAAAATATGATAATCATATGATAAAAAATAAAATATAAGTTGTTATAGTTGTAAAGTAAGTTTATTTTGTTGGTTAAATGATAAAGTTTATAATTTTATTCTTTAAAGTTGATAACTTTTTTTATATATCCACATGGTACTCATCAAAAAAACTTTAAGTTTAAAATTTTGGTTTTTATAAAAATAAAAAATAGTAGTTGACTTGTAAGTACGTTTTACACCTTTAACTTTAATTGTTAAATTTCGTTTATATATATATATAGGGAAAGGTTAACATACAAAAAGGCTTATCGTACTTCATGTAGGCGATGCGCGTAACCGTCGGATCAGTACCCTAATCACGCATAAGACACAAAAATAACGCATGGAATCCATTTTTTGGTGATAATTACGCATGGGGGTGATAATCACGCATGGAAAGTATAATAACGCACGTTATGAAGGTAAAAAAAAATCACACACGTTATCATGTTTGTCGCGTACGTTAATGTAGGTTAAGGCTTTTTGTACATTATACTTTCTCTCTCTCTCTCTCTCTCTATATATATATGTTTTTATAAAATTTTAAAAACAGCTTTTGTAAAATATAGGATGTTAAGAGTTTATATCTTTATTAACTTTATATCATAGTAAGTTCAGTTTTTTTGTTTAGCTTTAAAGTTTATTACTTTATTATTTTTTAATCAAGAAATACAAATAATTAGATTAATATCTAGGAATAACTGCAATATTTTATAATTTCAGCTTGACTATATTTAACTGCAATATCTATTTATTGCAACTTTAGGATATTAATTTATATAAGTTTAGTTGACTTGTAAATTTAGGATACTAACTTTATTTTGAACTTATAAAGTTCAAATATAAAATAAACTTTATTCATACATCTAGATCAAACATAACAGCTAAAAATGAAAAAAAAAAACATAAAAACACTTGATAGATTTCATATTAGACTGTATGAAATCTGTTCCGCTTCTGAATTGACACTCGAGGTATTTTTAATCGGGTTTTCTGGTTTGTGCTTGAATCGACAGTATCTTCTAATTCCTCTTCTTTGTCATTGTCCTCAGAATCGTCTAAATTAATAACCTCACTCCATTTCCATTCAGAGAGTCTCTTGGATCTCTTCCTTTGAGTCTCAAACTTTTAATCATTAAAAAGGACAAAAATTGAATACAAAAGTTAAAAAAAGATTAAATAAACCTTAAAATTACCTCTTCACTAAATTCACGTTAAAGATTAGACTTGTATGGACTAAACATTGCACCATAAGAAATAATATCAACACTTTTATAACCATCATCCTGCAATAAAACACATATATAATAACATAACGAAAATGTTAATATGAAAGATATACACAAAAATAATACTTAAAAACCAGCAAAATCAATACCTTAGAAGCTTGTTCGACAAATGGGTTGTTTAAATTGGCATGTTTATCATGCAACTGAATCTGAAAAATCAAATAAGTTAACATTCACATAAAAGTAAATAAAAGAAAACAGTTATTCACTGCTACGATATAACAGAACTGACCTTAGAATTTTGAATCTCGCATGCTTGATTTTTCGCAACAATTGAATTCAGAACTGAATCCATTTTTTAATTTTGTTTAGCAATAGATATAGGGGTGTCCTGCTATGTATTTATAGTAGTAACTATAGAAGTGCATTAGGGTTTAATTTTAGATTTGACACCCCTTTATTTAGAAAGTTTGTTGTAGTTAGTTTTAAGTTTTTATAAGATATATCTAAGTACAGATATTATGCAGTTTTAATAAAATAAAATGTGACACATAATATCTTCATTTTATGTTACGGTACTTTTAATTTTTTTTGTTTTTGTTTGCATAGATGGAGTCCATCTTTGTAGATTAGGCGCATTAGATCACAAGTATTAATTACTTGTACATTAAAGTATTATCGACTTGTACCTTTTAATCCGTGCGTCGATATTGAGCAAGACAACTACCGAAACGTTGACAATAATGTGTAGATCGTCATGCTATCTTTGAATTTTTTTTAAACAATATAGTTTATAAGATATGTCAAGAGTACGTAAAAAAAATTATAAGTTTGTTGTGGATGGGGGAATTGTAACTAATTATCTATAATTTTGTTAAAACCTTAGGGATTTAAGTGTAATAAGTTTAGGGGCTAAAAAACAAATAGTGTTTAAAAGACTAAACTACCCTTATTTTAGGGGTCTTTCATGCATTATAATATAGTATAGATTAACTTCTGAAAAAAAAGATATATTTTTCGACGTATTTAAGTTCTTAACTTGTCTAAAATGTATCTATGTAACTTGTGCTTTTTTCTATAATAAATGATTTGTTGACATTCAATATTTTTGTAAAAGGAAAAAAACATATCATTTTATTTTTACCAAAAGAAAAAGTATATATTTTTCTTAACGACTAACAAAATCAATCTTGAGTATTCTCGCAGCACCCACTGGACAAACGGAGCCCTCCGAGAGTAACCCGAGTCCCCAACCAATTCCGGGAAAAACCCGGTAACCCACCCGCTCGTAGGCATGACGATGAAATTACTGATAAAACTCGTTTGTCTCAAGGATTGAATCCAGGTTTCTCTGGGTCTCCTATCATTACCCACCACTACCTCACTCTGCACCAAGTGAGAGTTGAACTTGCATCTCTCAAGAGAAATGCAAGCCTCCCACCCAATGTTTTAAAAACCGGTTTTTGAGTCATACTGGTTTGGGCTATAAAATGGTTCAGCCGGTTGAACCGGGTTGTATCGGGCGGTTGAACCGGGTTACTAGTTAACCATATAAATTCCATAAAATACAAATTCATCTCAAAAGACAATCCAATCTGAACTAGTATTTATGTAACTTATCATAGTTTTATTTAAAAACAACTATTTTTTATTGTAAACTATTAAGCATTTTAAGAATGTTTTTATTAGTTATAAACAATATTACATTGTACCAGGTGAGTAATAGTTTAAACAACAATGAAATATTGGAATAGAAGGCACTAGGTAATTACCAGAAACGTTGGAAGATCAATATTACCATAATATCGTATGTTATCAAAATTAAGAAAACAAATCTTAAGATAATGCAAACCGGTTCAACGGTTTGAAGGTAGATCCGGATTTATCGCCGGTACATAAAACATACCGTATTCGGGTTTTACCGGCCTTTATCGTACCAAACTCGTGTCCGACATCCGGTTTAACCGGTATAACCGGCCGGTTCATACCAGAGCCGTTCCAACGTTTTTGTAGACCCTAAGCGGACTACGAAGTAGAGGCCCTTTTGCAGAACATATAGAGATTAATAGAAAATTAGCTGCTAAAGTTAACCTTACGTTTAGTAATTAGCCCTAATTTTGCCCATAAATTCTCCTTCAATCCCAATAGACCCGACGCCATGAGTGATTACCGTTAGTGATAGCCGATAACCTAGAAAATCGAAAGACCAGGTTGCGATAGGAGGTAGGAACGATCACTGCGGCTCAATTTTAGGGATTTTTGGCGCTGATTCACGTAATTCAGATGATGTCGAGTGGTAGATGGTTGCTACAAACTGCAGTTATGTCTGTGGTTTAATTTCGAAACTGGGTCTTGAATGTCGGCTTTTTTTCCTAAACAATTTTTAATTTTTATCTATGTAACTTTATTAAAAAAATGGTTTAGTTTTGCTTTTTATTTGAGTCTGATACATATATAATATATAAAACTTTACTAAAAAGTGAAGACCCTTGATTTTTGGTGGCCCTAGGCCCGTGCCTAGATTGGTAAGGCTAACGGGCCGGCCCTGGTTCATACTGGTATTTAAAACATTGCTCCACCACTTGATATAGAGATTATTGGCGAAAAAGTATATTAAATAGAACATTTTTCCTTTCCAGAAAAGCAACCTTGCTATATTTAGTTTGCTTTTCACTCCCCGTCAACATATACCCCAATTTTTTTTCCTGGATTGTATAAGTAGCATAACCGAGTTGCATTAACATGTATATAGGAGTGTAAAGTAGAAGTTGGAACCATTTTCTTTTTTCCTAACTCAAGAAGCATTCAAGAAAGCCTTTATTGCTTAATTTTCTCTATAAGTTAGATACTCTAATCTTAAAAGTAAACCATAGCAATGTCCCTTGATAATTTTCATCTATCTTTACACTAACAATAAGGCTTGATAATTTGCATGTATCTTAACACTTGAAACACTTCCATATATTGCTTAAATGGTTTGCCTTAGTGGTGGCCAATCAAAATGTTATGAACTTTTGAGAGAAACCATTTGTACAATGTGCCTAAAACTAACCATTATGTATATTTGCTAAACACAATGTCGTAATTATTTATGACATGTGTTTAGAGTTAGATTGTAATTAAATCATTTTGATAGCTTAATTGTGGTCTTTTGTTCGTGTGACCCGATAGATTTATGCATAAGTGGTCATGTTGTTACATATTATGTCGTGGCCGACATTTACATTCAACACTATAAATTACAAACCATCTAAACCATGTTGAGTATACACAAGGTATATCTTGAAGATTCAAATTTTTTGTTTATAAATTTGATGAAGATGATCTAGGAGTTGCAAACAAACGTTAACCAAATTTATTTATTTGACATTTTTTAAGAGTTACCTTGCGATTTTAACTCTTAAAATATGTACCGATATTGTAAATGTTTTAACATTTACAATATAGAAGTTTAATATTTGAATGATAGATGTTATATTTGACTTATTATTTATCAATACGCTGAAACTGATTACCAGTAAACCTTATAAACGAATTTGATGAAACATTCTAAAACTAATGGGCTAAACAATTAGATAATCTGCTAGTGGGCTTGGGCTTATCAGCCAAAAATCACATGTGGCATGAGCCTATGGCTGATGATGCCGTATTATTTCTAGAGTTATGAATATTGTATCGAATAGCAAGGACTTAACCAAAAGGTCTTTATGAAGTTTACCTCTCAAAAAAAAAAAAAAAAAAAAAAACCAAAAGGTCTTTGGTCTAGCGGTATCAAGGTGTTGGATAAAGTTTTACTTTTTTTTATCAAGGTGTTGGATAAAGTTTTACTTTTTTATGTGGTGAAGGAAATATCACTAGTGACAAATATTTAGCTGTTAAAAAAAGCGAGGATTTAATCTTTCAATTTTAAATTTTTACTTACTAAACGACTGTTAAAAAAAGCGAGAATTTAATATTTCAACTTTAAATTTTTATTTACTTAACGATCATTTTTAGTTTAACCTTTCTCCCAGTTTAATCTTTTACCATATTTTTTCTTGTGTGTGATTTTAAACTTAAGAGTTAAGATCAGGTACAAACTATGTTAACCGTAAAAACGGTAAGAACAGATTTGAGTCATGTGCTGGTGAAATATGATTACGCTGAAGGGGTCTGGGAGCAAATTTGGAACTGGGTGAAGATTTCCGGAGCACAAAAACCAGATACAATAAAAGAAATGATCGAAGCTGTAAATGACTATCAATGGCCTAAGGTAAAAAAAGAAAGCCGTACACGCAGTATTTATACTAACGGCATGGCGTATATGGAAAAATCGGAACGCAAGGGTTTTTAAAGATATAGGTGAAGCTGCCTTTAAAATAATTGAAGACATAAAAGAGGAGTCGTACCAGTGGATGAAGCAAAGAACGAAGGTACAAATAGCATCATGGGAGGAGTGGAAATACTTTTCATGGTGTAAATAAATTTGGTTTTGTTTTCTTTCTCATATGTAACTGATTTGAATCATTTGGCTCCTGTAGTTTCTTGCTAAAGGGCCGATGTAAACTTTTTATGAGTAATAATATTCCGTTTGCCATTAAAAAATATATATATACTTAATCAATGATTTGTATTGATTACAGAAGCCCTTGGTATTAGTAATGTCTAATAACTTCACGGGTATTTTAGTAACTGTGTTATTATATTAAATATGAGGATTAAGATTAAAATTTTCTTATGTTGACTTTTTCCTACTAGTTCTAGCATTTTTTTAAAAACAAAATAACTTTTATATACTTTGTTATTTAAAAAAAATTACACATTAAAATCAAGATTTTTTTATCTTTAACATGAATATAATATTGTTATATATATATTTTTTAATATGACATTATTATTTTAAAGCATTGAAAATAGAACTTCAAAATTGTTTGTGCTAGTTTCAAATCTGTTTTGTGATGGTTATGTATGTGCTAGTTTTGAAATTGTATGTACTGGTTTCAACACATAAATCTATATAAGTGACACAAATATTTATCCACATCAATTTATGAATTTAGCACATAAAAATATATGATCAATACATAAATTCATATAAGTAACACAAATATATAAATTAGTAGCATATTATTTTATGAAATTAGCGTATATGTAATCAGCACACAAAAATATATAATCAGCACAAAACGTTTATGATGGTTTTGACTTGCTAATATTAACTTTATATTAATGGGTGATAATTACATGACGAAATAAATATAGCATATAGAATTAGGATTAGCTGAAAAAAGATTAAGAATATTTAATGAGACGATAAGTTCAAAAACAATAATGGATTGTTTCATTGTTCAAAACACTAACGAAACTACATTCAAAATGTGAACCAAAGTTTCCAACATTTCATAGTCTTGCAAGTGTCTCATTAACCTTCAAGATATAACTAACATGCATAGTAAACATACTTAGGCCTTTGGGTATACTTTAACCTATCTTGACTTCACCTAAGTGACACATCAACTTTTTTTCCTCATTTCACTTTAGCTCACTCTAAGAAAATGGTTTAACATGTTAACAGATAACTCATTTAATGCACTTTAACCTATCTTTTAGTGGTTTTTGTCGAAAAAAGAAAATAACAATGAATTTAATCTCTTAACATTGGGTTAACATGTTAACACATAACTCATTTAATGCACTTTAACATAAGGAGGGAGTGGTTTGTAATCTTAGTTAACATGCCATGTCATTGTTAACACTCTAGATGTTAGAGTACACCCCATAGCCTTAGTAAAAACAATCAATGTAGATAAAACTAGGGGTGTTCAAAAAACTCGTGGCTCGCAGCTCGCTCGAGACTCGCTCGAAAAAAGCTCGAAGAAAGCTCGGCTCGAAATTGGCTCGGTTGTAAACGAGCCAGCTTGGCTCGGCTCGGTTTGTAAACGAGTCGAGCTCGAGCTTGGCCTGGCTCGGCTCGGCTCGTGAGCTGGCTCGATAAGTTTTACATCCTTCATTTTTTTGTCCCACATCGCTTAGAAAACAAAAACTAAGGGAGTATCTCCCCTATAAAAGAAGGTAAAGACAATGTATAAAATGAATTAACTATTTATGTGCATATTTAGCCATATGGTTAAATTAAATGGTAATTATGGCCTTAGTCTATGAAGAAATTCATTTTTAAGTAGTAAATTTTGCGGTTCTTTGTTAGTTCGAGCTAGATCGAGCCGAGCCGAGCTAACTCGAATTCTAATCGAGTCGAGCTCGAGCCTCAAATCTCAGCTCGATTTAAATTCCAAGCTCGAGCCGAGCCAGCTCGAATCGAGTTTGAGCCGAGCTTGAGCTGGGTCTAGCTCGGCTCGACTCGACTCGGCTCGTTTACAGCCCTAGATAAAACCCTTCATGAAAAATTAATTAAGCCTAGAAAGCCGATTATATTTTAAATTAATGTAAAGACTTTAATATAATAAAATTGAGTTGAATAACTTTATTGTATACTTTTTACGTGTTCCAATATATATAATAAAATTGAGTTAAATAAGTTTATTGGGACCATACCTCTTCAGTGTTCCAATATATCACAATCACAATTATGTAAAGACAATATTTTGAATAAAAAAAGTATGTTAATATATTCTGATTAACCCAAATAGCATTAATATTACAAAGTCGACCATGATATCTATCATTCAACTTTAGGAGTGTTTGGGAGTGATTATTTAGTGATTTATTAGTTTATCGACTTTTTGAAAAGTTAAAAAGTGTTTTGATGAAACTATTTTGAGAGTGGAAAAGTTAATAAGTCACTCCATTATGATTTATTAACTTCTAACATTACACCAAGTCACCAATTATATTATATCATAATGATTATTCATTTATTTATTTGATTGTTAATATTTCTTGTTTTAGTTGATTTAATTCATTTGTTTTCAAATTTATTTGAACGCTTGTAAAATTTTTATTTTATTTATTTGTTCGAATTCGAGCTAATTCATTCATTTCTCGAGTTTTCGGAATCGAAAAAATTACTCTTGTACTAGCCGATTCGATTATTTTCATTTGTTTCTATTTTTTTTTTATAATTTCGGGCCTATTTCTGAAATTTTACAAAATTTTTCAACCTTTTAAACAGAAAATCTGTTATATAACAGCAAAATAAAAACAAATTAATTATAATAATATAATATTCATGTGTGCCGATTTTTTGTTTGAAGGTTGATGTCCTCAACCCCCGCTCACGCCGCTATTGAGCCTTCCGACGAACCTGAGCGTGATCTGAGGAGACGTCTTCGAGAGAGATCCCGCGCGGTTGCGCTGCAACTCGCAGCAGCTGCGGACGAGCCGGTGGTACCCGCTGAGGCCGAGGGCTCAGCCGACGCAGAAAACATCATCATGGCGGACGACGATCGACCACTAAATGATTCGAACCAACCCGGAGGTGGAGGCCTGGAGCCAAGCATTGCCCGATCGACGGTAGTAGCGCCTAATTTTGAACTAAAATCTAGTATAATAAATATGGTACAAAATTCAGTGCAATTCGATGGACGTGAGCACGAGGATCCCGGTCGACATATTGTTGCTTTTCTTGAAGTATGTTCAACTTTCAAGATACGGTACGTTTCGGATGATGCAATTCGGTTGCGACTATTTCCGTTTTCACTGCGTGACAAAGCTAGAGCTTGGCTTATGTCACTTCTCGCAGGGTCCATCAGGACCTGGGATGAGCTGGCGGAATTGTTTATGAAAAGTATTTCCCACCTGAAAAGACGACTAGGTTGAGGAACCGGATTGTAACGTTTCGACAGGATAAAGGAGAGTCTTTACATGCAGCCTGGGAGCGATTCAGAGACTTAATACTTGATGTTCCGCACCACGGTTTCTCCAAGAGGCAGTTAGTTCTGACTTTCTACCAGGGACTCAATTACGACACGCAGGAGCGTTTAGATGTACATGCGGGAGGCGATATGGGGACGAAGACGCCTAATGAAGCTTACGCTATTATTGAAAAAGCTGCGTTGAAGTCGAGTTCACGTCGAGATGGAGAGAGGGGCCGGACATCGTCTCACCCAGGAGTTCATGCTGTCGATGACTACACAGCTATCACTGCACAAATTTCGGCATTGCAAAGTTTGATAAAGCCCAGATGGCAGCACAGGCTAGTTCTGGGTGTGAGCAGTGTGGAGTATCGCACGAGCTGGGTGCGTGTTTCCAGGGAGTTATGTACGAGGGCCAAGAGAAAGTAGACTTTGTTAGCAATCAAGCGAGGCCGCAGAATAATCCCTATAGTGTCACACCCCCAAAATACCACGAGCGGAAACCCCATGAGGCATGTGACATACCAGGATCCAGCCACTAATCACATTGAACTAATGATAAAATATTAAATAAAGTTCCCATTTATTACGATAAAATATTCTCAAAACATAACGTAAAACCAACACGTTTAGCGGAAGCATAAAATAAGTCATTGTTCAAATATTTTGAAACCAAATGTATGAAAACCAATGGACTTGTCACATGTTTCCAAGTTTCTCGACCCATGACCACTCCAGCGAATCCAGACAGCAAGTTCCATATCCAGAAATCTAACGAACTGCGAGCATGCAACAAGTGTATCAGCACAAAGCTGGCGAGTTCACAGTTTCGTAAAACGTTAACTACCCAAATGTTTAGTTCAGTTTAATAACAATGTTGATAATAACTCGAGTATCGCAAGATGGCGTCAGTTTGTTTGCCCGTCCCCAATGCCCCTATCAAAACATTGGTCATGATTTAAGGTCATTAGTTCACGCCTGTCCTCTCAGGTACGGTGTGAGGTTGCCAAGCCTAATAGCGCTATCAACTAATACTCCGTTACCTCTCAGGTAACTAATTCGGTATAAGATGGGACTTAAAGTGATAGGAATGAGTGTATTATCCAATATCCCAGTTTAACCCAGAAAATATGTATTCCTCTCAGGAATACCCGTTTGATTGTCCCACCCACCGGGACGCATGCTCAAAGAGTAGTGAACTCACCTTAGATTTACTCGGTAAATTAAATCACGTATTCCAAGTCGGTCAATCAAACCCTAATGTAGTTCCCAATAATAATCAGTGTCATACGTATAATCAAGTCACACTTACATGCACGTATTCCAGCCATTGAATCAAGCATACATGGTCTCACATTACACACACAGTTCATATAAGCACATAACGACTCAGTTGTACACCCTATTGCGCCCTAGTAACATACAACCCGTTCAGAATGTGTAGCCCATTCACCCAAACCCATGTAGTGAATGTGCGGCCCATTAAACATGCAAATTGAAACTCAGTCGAAACCAGAAGGTCTCGATCGTAACTATAGCCGTCTCGAGTCGAAATAGTTATTCTCGGGTGTTTTCTTCACTAGCCGAGACCTCTTGGTCTCGAGTCAAGTCTCGGGTCAGAACCGAGCTGGTCTCGAGTCGCAACCAGCTGGTCTCGAGTCCTGCTGCTTTGTGATATTTAATGATGAGTCGACACCGCGAAGGTCTCGAGTTGAAACCGGAGATTGCGAGTCGCAACCTCTGTTGAGACCCCAAACATTGTAACTGGTTTCCTCCTTTATTCCCCATTAATCTCGTAACATCAGTTAACAAATTTTGGCATGTTTTATCGGATTAAACAACAATTATTTTTCATGTTCAAACAAACCCTAATTGTCGTTCATCATCAGAACTAATAACACCGAAATACATACCCTTAATCATATAATAACCATATACAATCAGGATTATTAACATATATGATCATTAATCAATTCGGACCAACACAGGTTACGACTAACTATATTGTTTTGTGAGCATTCATTATCAATCGTTCTTTTAGATTAGATTCAAGTGGTTTCATCGATGATTCTATGAGCATACAACCCTAAGTACGATTCACCATGTAAGGATATGATTTAACACAATAACATGTAACAATACAATCACATATAACCAGGGAACAGAATAAAGCAATGGTAACGGTATACTAACTGAGAGAAACAAGATGAAGGCCACGAAAATCTTTGAGAAAGGAATATGGCAGCCGTCGAGTATGCAAGGGAGAAAAGGAGGGCTTAGGGTTTGATTATGTTTCTAAAACTCCAAAATACTATGCTTACTTCTACAAATATGCGCACAGGAGGGGGGGGGTTTCTGGGCCTGGGACTGCTTGGGCTCGAGGAGTTGTTTGAGCCGAGAATCATGGATCATATCGACGAGAGAGTACTCAAAGGTCTTGTGCGATTGAACCTTTGATACTAGTTCACTTATAACATTCAAGTAATTCAAACATACAACTAGCACATACATTTTAGTTCACATTACAATTATCAAATCACAACGTACAACGAGACATAAAAAGATCAGTACAGGAAGGAAGGGTTTGGAAATATGAGTTGTCACATCATCCCCAACTTGAAAGAAATTTCGTCCCGAAATTTGATAAGCAGTAACAAAGGAGTGAAGTGATAGTTCAAGATGATTGTGGATTTTCCTCGGGTGCCACATCATCCCCAACTTGAAAGGGAATTTCGTCCCGAAATTCACCAGTTGCATGAGGATTTGATTGAGCAGTTTTGAATAGTTGAGGGTACTTGAGTTTCATCTGATCCTTGCGTTCCCATGTGAACTTCGGTCCAGGTCTTGAGTTCCAACGAACTCTCATGATTGGGACTCGACTGTGTTTACGAACCTTAACTTCCCTGTCCATGATTTCGATAGGTTCTTCGACAAACTGCAACATGTCATCAATTTTCAGTTCTTGCAACGGTACTACAAGTGTTTCATCCGAAAAACACTTCTTTAAGTTCAGACATGAAAGACATCATGAACGTTACCCAACTCGTCAGGTAACTCGAGTTTGTAGGCCACTTTACCGATTCATTTCAGAATTTTGAGTGGCCCAACGTAACGCGGATTAAGTTTGCCGCGCTTCCCAAAGCGCACCACACCCTTCCAGGGTGAGACTTTCAACATAACGCGATCGCCTACAACGAACTCCAAGGATTTCCTACGCTTATCAGCGTAGCTTTTCTGATGGTCACGCGCCACCGCCATACGATTTCTGATCTGAACAATCTTCTCAGAGGTTTCAAGTACAAGTTCCGGACCTGTGATCTTGCTGTCACCCACCTCAGCCCAACAAAGAGGAGATCGGCATTTCCGTCCGTACAAAGCCTCGAACGGAGCTGCCTGGATACTGGAATGGTAACTGTTGTTGTAAGAGAACTATACCAAAGGCAAGTGTTTCTCCCATCCTTTGCCAAAGTCGATTACACATGCTCGTAGCATGTCTTCAATTTTCTGGATGGTTTGTTTGCTTTGACCATCCGTCTGAGGGTGATAAGCAGTGCTCATGTCGAGAGGTGAGCCAAATGATTTGTGCATTGCTTGCCACAAATCGGATATGCAATGCGGATCACGATTAGAGATGATAGAGGTTGGCACCCCGTGCCTAGAAACCACCTCTTTCAGGTAAACACCAGCAAGTTGTGAGAATTTATCAGTTTCCTTGATCGCAAGGAAGTGTGCAGATTTCGTGAGTCGATCGACGATCACCCAAATGGTATCGTTTCCCTTTTGAGTTTTAGGTAAGCCACTGACAAAGTCCATAGCTATCTGTTCCCATTTCCACATGGGTATTTCTGGTTGCTGAAGCAATCCAGACGGTTTCTGATACTCCACCCTGACCTTCGCACAAGTCAAGCACTTAATCACATACGTTGTTATGTGAGCTTTCATCTTCGGTCACCAGTATAAGACTTTTAGATCCTGATACATCTTATCTGAACCCGAATGAACAGAGTATCAAGACTTGTGTGCTTCGTCCATCACAAGCTCTCTAAGGTTTCCGTACAAAGGGACCCATATTCGCTCCATGAAATAGCTAATACCATAAGATCTTTCCACAATTTGTTTCTCCAAACCTCGCAAGACTTCGGCTTCGAGGTTCTCATCTTTCAACGCTTCAGTTTGGGCAGAACGAACCTGATCAGGTAGGTTAGAGTGGATGGTGAGCTGCAAAGCTCGGACACGTCTAGGTTTCGTTTCCTTGCAACTAAGGGCATCAGCTACAACGTTAGCTTTGCCTGGATGGTATTTGATTGCACAATCATAATCGTTTAAGAGTTCCACCCAACGGCGCTGTCACATGTTCAACTCTTTCTATTCAAAGATATGCTGAAGGCTCTTGTTGTTGGTATAAATAGCGCATTTAGTACCGTACAAGTAATGCCTCCAGATTTTTAATGCGAACACCACGGCTCCCAACTCCAAGTCGTGAGTCGTGTAATTCCTCTCATAAATATTCAGCTGTCGAGAAGCGTAAGCTATCACCTTCTCACGTTGCATCAGCACGCAACCACAACCCTGAATAGAAGCATCACAGCACACCATGAAATCTTCAGTACCCTCAGGTAAAGACAGGATTGGTGCACTGCAGAGTTTCTGTTTCAAAAGCTGAAAAGCGTCATCCTGTTTCGTCCCCTAGGAGTACACGACCCCTTTCTGTCTCAACGAGGTAAGAGGTTGAGCAATCCTCGAGAAATCTTTAATAAATCTGTGGTAGTATCCAGCGAGACCAAGAAATGCACCTCCGAAGGATTCTTCGGTGCCGCCCATTTTCTAATAACATCGATCTTAGCAGGATCCAAGTGTATTCCAAGTTCATTAACAATGTGGCCAAGGAAGTGTACTTCTCGAATCCAGAAGTCGCACTTAGAAAACTTTGCGTAGAGTTGCTCCTTTCTCAGGAGCTCCAAGATAAGACGCAAGTACCGTTCGTGGTCCTCCTTGCTCTTAGAATAGATCAGAATGTCGTCAATAAACACGATGACAAAATCTTCGAGATACGATTTACACACGCGATTCATGAGGTCCATGAAAATCGCTGCTGCGTTAGTTAACCCAAAAGGCATAGCCAGGAATTCGTAGTGGCCATACAACGTTCGAAAAGCTGTTTTAGGAACTTCCTCCTCTCGGACTCTCATCTGATGATAGCCCGATCTTAAGTCGATTTTCGAGTAGAAGATTAACCCTTGCAACTGGTTAAACAGATCGTCGATGCGTGGTAAAGGATAACGGTTCTTAACTGTCACCTTGTTGAGTTCACGATAATCTATACACATACGAAAGGACCCGTCTTTCTTCGTCACAAATAGAACTGGGGCTCCCCAAGGCGAAGAACTAGGCCGGATAAAGCCACTATCCAACAGTTCCTGAAGTTGATTAGACAGCTCTTGCAACTCTCCTGGTGCAAGATGATAAGGAGCACGAGCAATCGGGGATGCTCCTGGCGTAAGGTCGATCTAAAATTCCACCTGACGGTGAGGAGGTAAACAAGGAAGTTCTTCGGGAAAAATATCAGAAAACTCATGAACAACAGGTAGATCTTCGATTCTCTTTTCCTCAAGCTAAGTGTCAGTGACGAGTGCTAAAATAGCAGGATAGCCCTTCCATAGACACTTTTGGGCTTTCATAGCTGAGATAAGATTAACCATTACGCCACTTCGATGTCCTTGAACCGATAAAGATTCTCCACTGGGGAGAGGAATATGTACGATTTTCTCTTTGCGGAGAATTTTCGCTTGATACTTAGACAACCAATCCATACCAACGACTACGTCAAAGCTTCCAAGAGTAATGGGGAGTAGGTCAATGTCGAACACTTGACCCATAAAATCGAGTTTACACCCAAAATTAACGTGTGCGGCTTCAATTGACTTGCCATCAGCCAATTCTACTACGTGTTTATTTACAAGAGGTGTTGGAGTCAACCCTAACTGACGACTGAACCCCATGGACACATAACTCCAATCGGCACTAGAGTCGAATAAAACAGAAGCAAATAGGTTGTTTACAGAAAATGTACCGGTCACAACATTGCTATCGCTCCTGGTTTCACCAGCGCCGATAGTAAACACCCTTACACGTGCGCCATTCCCACCATTATTGCCATTGTTATTGTTCCCAGTGTTGTTATTGTTATTCCCGGCATTCTGGTTCAGTTGAGGGCAATCTCTCCTGAAGTGACCCTCGTCTCCATAATGGAAACATCCCTTCCGATTACCTTCGTTTTGCTGAGGTTGTTGTCTTTCTTGTTGTTGCTGCTGCTGTTTTGGGAACAGGGCCCTACAATCCCTTGCCATATGACCCACTTTATTGCACCTGCGACAGATTCGGGTACATGGCCCACGATAATGGTAGTTGCACTTGGCGCACTTTGGCTGTTTCCCCGCGTAGGAGCCCTGATTTGAGTTGTTGCTCTGGTTCTTATTAATAGAGGATGACTGGCTAAAACTGCGGTTGTTCCTCTATTAATAGAGGATACCGCCGTGGCCACCACAACGTTCACCGTTTCGTCCGCCACATCCGCTCATGATTCTATATAAGAAGAGGGGAAAAGATTAAAGATCAGGATTGAGTAGGAGTCGAACATCGCTATGATTTCTACAGATTACTGAGTCCTGCCATTACGTCAGGTAATGGAATAGAACCCCCTTCATGCTCGTTAAGCCTCACTGGGACTCACATGCACCCCACATTATTATTATGTGTGCACCCATAATGATAATGCGATTTGCATGTTTATCCCAGCTCCTCTTAACTCGCGCTAAAAGGTTCCTCAAATTCGAGTAACAAGACAAAAGACATCACAAAACATGGATCACGAAAGTCTAGAGAAAATGTCACTCTATCAATCACAAAACGCAGGCAAATACCTCATAAATTCATACTGGAGTGCTAAGCGTGCAATCACCCAATGTCATACATGGATGTACACTACTTATGCTGTGTAATAAGTAAACGAGAGACGAACCTTGCAATTTAGAGCTGAGTGTCATGGTCGATTTCAGAATTGTTCGGTTATAGTCTGGTTTTATAAAAACGTTTTAAAACCTAGTTCACTATAACCAGTGGCTCTGATACTAAACTGTCACACCCCCAAAATACCACGAGCGGAAACCCCACGAGGCATGTGACATACCAGGATCCAGCCACTAATCACATTGAACTAATGATAAAATATTAAATAAAGTTCCCATTTATTATGATAAAGTATTCTCAAAACATAACGTGAAACCAACACGTTCAGCGCAAGCATAAAATAAGTCACTGTTCAAATATTTCGAAACTAAATGTATGAAAACCAATGGACTTGTCACATGTTTCCAAGTTTCGCGACCCATGACCACTCCAGTGAATCCAGACAGCAAATTCCAAATCCAAAAATCTAACGACCTGCGAGCATGTAACAAGTGTATCAGCACAAAGCTGGCGAGTTCACAGTTTCGTAAAACGTTAATTATAACAACCCTCCAAAATAAATCGACACCCTAAAATATTTAAAATATCCCTATATGTCTTAAAATACACCCCGTATGCAAAAACGGACCCCGAATACCTTTATTTTTACAAAAATTAAATAAAAACAATATTTATTAATTCTTGGCGGGCCACGAAGACCACCCCTTGGTCTTACGCGGGCCGCGACAGACAGGCCACCAGGAGAAGCCCGGAGCCGCCACGTGGCACAATCGTGTCAAGCCTAGTGTGCTGACCCGGATTAGCTAGGGCCTACCCACCCTAGGTCGCGGGCCGCGTAGCCCTTGGCTACCACTTATGCGGGACGCGACAAAACCAAAAACAGGCCCTATAAATAGAGGCTTCCAGCCTCAGTCCCAAACCGCACACAACCTTTCTCTCTCTCGAAATTCTATATAATTGAAGTAATATTCGGGTAGTATACCCCCTAAATAACGAAGTTCTTCCTCGTTGTAAGCATCATAACCCCGGTTACGTATTAGATACGCTGCCCGATTGATCCAGGGTTCCATAACGGCTGTCGTGGTTCTGCCCGACATAGTCGTTGGAATGCCGTCTCGGGAAGGGTATTGCTAATGTAAATATTGGGTTATTATACTAACGCATGTGCATTTGTGTAAATTATAGATAATCACCAGGAAATCCCTAAAGAAAACCTAAGACAACAAAGTGAGTAATCTCCTTTTTGAAACTGTTTATACAAAACCTTTATTTATTTTAAATTACAATTAGCAGTGATTGAGTCTTTGTAATTCTTCAATTACTGTCGGTATGGTGGGGTTTTGTATACAAAATGTGGAACACGTTACCATTGGACAAAAAGTTAGCCAATGGGTAATATGACCCACCAGTCAGGATTGACAGTACTGAATGAGTAATTGTGTAGATGTAAACATTGTAATCGCTCTCAATATCGTGAAAAGATAAAACTCTTCTTGATTAAACTGGGATTCACTCACCAGTATTTCCCCCTGACAAAATGTTTTTAAACGCGTTTCAGGTAACAAAATGTGAAAGCCAAGTAGCAGCCAGCTGGACAGCACTGAAGGCTTGGAAAAGTGGCTATAAAAGTTACCTAAATAAAAGAAGACGTTTTATTCAATAAAATGGAGATTATCTCTATATAAATCAGTTTGTAATGAAAAACTTGGGTTTCATCCCAATATGTTTAATATTATAAAAATGTGGTGGTTACTCTGATAAAATATTTCCTAACTACGGTCCTGATGTAATTTCCGCTGCCAAATTGATAAACACCGATACCACCAATACTGATTCTCGCGGCCGCCCGTTCCTAGGCAGATAGGGGGCGGGGGTTGCGACAGAAGGTGGTAGCAGAGCTAAGCCACTGATTCAGCCATAGAAGTGTTCTGCTGACACCAAGATATTATTCAATATGTTAGGAAATAAATTACGAAAATACGTGCATATTTGCATTTTATTGTTGTGTGTTATTTGACTATTTGTTAGCTTACAGTATGAGCGACCAAGGACCTTCCGATGCCTAACGTCAGTTGTCCAGCTCACCTAGGAGCGAAGGCATCTCTTCACAGCCTGCCCTCTCAGGGTATTCTGCTGACAATGAAGATGGGATATTCGTGTTTAAGGCTCAGTCTGAAGAGCCATTCCCTCCTAAAAAGAGAGGATGGTACAGTAGGGGAGCACATGAACGCAGGAAGATGATGAAAAAGTTGCAAAACCAGCAAGCTTTAGCAGCCACTAAGAGAGAAACAGATGCTCATACATAGGATATGCTTAATAGAAGTTTAGCAAATTTCCATATCCTAGCAACCACAGCTGCTGACCCTAACCTGGAGCAACTTGTAGCACCCCCACCATTACCACTATTCCCCACACAGCCAATGGAAATCGAGAACAACCCTGAAAACCAAGTCCAAATGCATGATTTTAACCCAGAAGAGATACCTAGGGTACCAGCACCCAATCCCTTAGACCCAGATTACGATCCATGGCTAGATGATCATAGGGATTACCAGCAACGTTACCCAATACCAGAAGACGAACCTATGCCGAACCTAGCAACCTACCCAGGTTTGGACCCTTTAGATCCCTACTATGATAGCGATCAGTACATCAGGGAAATTTTAGAGAATCCATACCCATACCAGGAACCCATGCCCCAGTTTCCAAACCCAGTCCCAACACCTGTACCCCCAATGAGTGCAGAAAATGTGCAAGAACTCTGAACTTTCGGAGAGGATATTTTAGAAAGTAGTGAGAGGATGAGGCAGGTAGGAGAGCGACTCGTCTGGAAGTATGACGAGCGCAATATGGAGTTCTGGATGAACCCATATCAGTGAAAGTGATGGTAGAAGTAGTAGTAATAATAATAATAATATATAATATGTGTGTATGTTTGAAAAAAAAATCTGAATCATAGCTACGGATGCCTATTAATAGTGTAATTTCAATTTCAGTTGTATTGTTATATACATGGATGCATAGTATAAGAAAGAGTAAGTCGCAATGATCGACGATTTTGACCAAAATGTGTGTTGTATGATTACTTGCATTAATTATTATCTTGTGATATTAATATATGGTAAATGTTTAAAATTCAGATGGCCTACCAAGTGAATCAAGAGAATCCAGATAATAACCCAGAAAACCAGAATAACGATAACCCAAAAAACGATAATAATGGAAACCAAGTGGATAACAGTGCCATCCAACACATAGTGGTACAATGGATAATAGATGCGATGCCATATATTATTCAAACAGTTAGGGAAGTTGATAATCAAAGTAACCGTGATAGTAAACAACCCACCGAACCAGAAAACAACGTGAACAATGGACCTATACTTCAAGTGCCCATTCCCAAAAGAAGAAGAACCATGCCTTATGGTTGTTCTTATAAAGAATTCTGGTCTTGTAAACCAATTGAATTCTCGGGCAATGAAGGGGCCGTTGCAGCTATACGCTGGATAGAAAAGACTGAGGCAGTCTTAAAAATAAGCAAGTGCATGGAAGAGGATAAGATAATGTTTGCTTCCAATCTGTTTAAGAACTCAGCCTTAGAATGGTGGAATACTATCCTCCAGTCTAGGGGAAGTGACAGAATTTACAATATGGAATGGGAGGAATTTAAGAATATGGTAGAAAGGAAATTCTGCCCTCCCAATGAAAAAGAACAGATAGCAAATAAGTTCTTAAACCTTAGAATTACTGGAGTGGATAGTAAGGGTTATACTACCTTATTCTTTGAATATGCTAGAATAGTACAAACCCTTGCATCACCTAAACCAGTATTAATCTCCCGTTACATCTGGAGATTAATCAGTGAGATTAGGCATGTAGTCAAGGCAGCTAGACCTCAAACTATAGAAGAAGCTGTAGAACTTGCAAACACCTTGACAGATGAGTTAGTGCATACCAGAGAAGATGATCAAAGGAAAAACCTAGCTCAAAGGCTTACCCAAGAATTTCGCTCTGGAAATTCTAACCGTGGGAAAAATATAGGTTCTACCTCTGCACCTTATTGCAAATATTGCAAAAGGAAGCATTCTGGAAGATGCTCCATATATTGTAACTTCTGCAAAATATCTGGACATAAGAAAGAAGACTGCATGAAGAAACCTAACAACAGGATATGCTACAATTGTGGAGAACAAGGCCACATCAAGCCAAATTGTCCAAAACTAGCTCCAGCTACGAACAAGAATACTAAAAATGCTAGAGCATTTGTTCTAACTGCAGAAGAAGCAAAGATGATTCCGGACGTGATAGCCGGTACGTTTTTAGTTAATGATGTTGTTGCTAAAGTATTATTTGACTCTGGTGCAAACCAAAGTTTTATTAATACTTAATTTTGCAAACTTCTTAATCAATCATTAACTAAACTCCCACAAGAATGTCAAGTTGAAACCGCCAATGGAGAAACCATTAAGATTTCTGAAATCTTGCAGGGAGAAAGAATATAATTTTTAAATCAAAAGTTTATTGCAAACCTTTACCCAATGAATCTGGCAGGATTTGATGTTGTATTAGGAATGGATTGGTTAATAGCTAATAAAGCCAGTATTTTATGTGATCAAAAGTCAATTCAAGTAAATTCACCAAGGGGTGAAAAGATCACAATTAAAGGAGATAAACCATCCAGATCCACGAAATTCATCTCTGTGATGAAAACAGCTAGCTATATAAGAAAAGGATCATTAGTGTACTTGATTTCTATAATCACTAACACTAAAGGAAAAGAACTAAAAGATATTCCAGTAGTATCTCAGTTTTCAGATGTGTTTCCAGAAGAATTACCAGGATTACCGCTGGAAAGAAAAGTTGAATTCAGAATCCACCTGCTACCAGGAACAGCACCCATTGCCAAAGCACCTTATCGTTTAGCACCCGCAGAAATGCAGGAACTGAAGAAGCAATTAGATGAGTTGTTGGAAAAAAGGATTCATACAGCCAAGTTCATCGCCATGGGGAGCGCCAATATTATTCGTTAAAAAGAAAGACGGATCAATGCGTATGTGCATTGACTACCGTGAATTGAACAAAGTCACGATTAAGAATCGGTATCCATTACCAAGAATCGATGATCTGTTTGATCAATTGCAAGGAGCTCGATTTTTCTCTAAAATCGACTTACATTCACGATATCATCAATTAAAGGTACATGAAGAGGACATTCCTAAAACCGCTTTTAGAACAAGGTATGGCCATTATGAATTTACTGTCATACCATTTGGTTTAACCAATGCCCCAGCTGCATTCATGGACATGATGAACCGAATATGTAAGCCATATTTGGATAAATTCATAATTGTGTTTATAGATGATATTCTCATTTACTCTAAGAGTAAAGAGGAACATGCAAAGCATTTGCACGCACTTCTAAGTTTATTAACGAAAGAAAAGCTTTATGCTAAGTTTTCGAAGTGTGAATTTTGGTTAGAACAGGTACAATTTCTTGGGTATTTAGTCAATCATGAAAGAATTCATGTAGATCCCACCAAGATCGAGGCAATTACTGAATGGAAAACCCCTGAGTCACCAACCGAGGTTAGAAGTTTCTTAGGATTGGCCGGTTATTATAGAAGATTTATTCGAGTTTTTTTCTAGAATAGCCATTCCTTTAACTAAATTAACCTGTAAATCAATTAAGTTTGAATGGGGATCAAAACAACAAGAAACCTTTAGAATCCTTAAGCAAAGAGTAACCAACACACCCATACTAGCGTTACCAGAAGGAACTGAAGATTTTGTAGTCTATTGTGACGCTTCTAAGTTAGGTTATGGATGTGTGTTAATGCAACGTCAAAAGGTTATAGCTTACGCATCTAGGCAACTTAAGAATCATGAAGAAAATTATTCAATCCATGATTTAGAATTAGGAGCTATAATTTTTGCCCTAAAAATTTGGAGACATTACCTTCACGGTAGTAAGTTTACCATTTTCACAGATCATAAGAGTTTAAGGTATGTTTTCGGGCAAAAGGAGTTGAATATGAGGCAAAGACGCTGGATGGAGATACTTAGTGATTATGATTGCAATATCCAGTATCATGCAGGAAAGGCAAATGTAGTAGCTGATGCTTTAAGTCGAAAGTATCATGAAAAGCTAAAAAGAGTACGTTCTCTTAAATTAAATCTACAAGTAGATTTAAATAAGCAGATTAGAAAAACACAAGAATCTGTGATCAAGGATAATGCTGAGAAATTGAAAGGAATGATTAAGGAACTAGAACAAGGAACAGATGGAATTTGGAGATTCCATAAGAAAAGAATGTGGATACCTAAATTAGGAAACCTACGCCACCGTATATTAGAAGAAGCCCATAAGTCTAAGTATACGATGCATCCTAGAAATGATAAGATGTACCAGGATTTAAGAAATAATTTCTGGTGGATAGGAATGAAAAAGGACATAGCCACATATGTTTCTAAGTGTTTAACCTGTTCACAAGTTAAAGCCGAACATCAGAAACCCTTAGGTTTATTGCAACCCTTAGAAATGCTAGTTTGGAAATGGGAACTGATAAAAATGGATTTTGTTACCAAATTACCCAAAACAAGGAAAGGTAATGATACAATCTGGGTGATTGTAGACAGGCTAACAAAGTTAGCTCATTTCCTACCAATGAAGGAAACTTTCAGTATGGAACAGTTAGCTAAATTGTATGTAAATGAAGTAGTTTCATTACATGGAATTCCTTTATCAATCGTGTCTGATAGGGATAGCCGTTTTACCTCACATTTTTGGACAAGTTTCCAAAAAGCAATGGGAACCAAGTTGAATCTAAGCACGACTTATCATCCTCAAACAGACGGACAAAGCGAAAGGACAATTCAGACAATGGAGGACATGCTTAGAGCTTGTGTAATTGATTTTGGAGGTAACTGGGATGATCACTTACCCTTAATAGAATTTTCTTACAATAACAGCTACCATACAAGTATCAATGCTGCACCATTCGAAGCACTTTATGGACGAAAGTGCCGAACCCCAGTCTGTTGGGCAGAAATTGGAGAAAAGCAATTATCTGGACCTGAGATAGTACAAGAAACAACCGACAAAATCATTCAAGTCAAGGAAAGACTGAAAGCAGCACGTGATCGACAAAAGAGTTATGCTGATAACAGACGAAAACCCTTGGAATTTCAAATAGGAGATAAAGTATTATTGAAAGTCTCTCCTTGGAAAGGAGTGGTAAGATTCATCAAAAGGGGAAAGCTAAGCCCCGGGTATATTGGACCTTTTAAAATTATTAGAAGAATAGGACCTGTAGCCTATCAGCTACAACTGCCAGAGGAAATGGCAGGAATACATGACGTATTTCATGTATCTAATCTCAAGAAATGCTTAACTGATGAGTCACTAGTAGTACCTCTTAAGGATATAGAGGTAAATGAGCAGTTAAAGTTTGTAGAGAGACCTCTACAAATTGAAGACAGGAAAGTTAAGAACCTCAAGCACAAGAGATTAGTTCTAGTCAAAGTAAAATGGGATTCCAAAAGAGGACCAGAGTACACTTGGGAGCTTGAATTAGAAATGCAAAGGAAATATCCACACTTATTTCAGTAGATCTGAGGACGAGCTCTAAAACAAGGTGGGGGAGGATATAACAACCCTCTAAAATAAATCGACACCCTAAAATATTTAAAATATCCCTATATGTCTTAAAATACACCCCGTATGCAAAAGCGGACCTCGAATACCTTTATTTTTACAAAAATTAAATAAAAACAATATTTATTAGTTCTTGGCGGGCTGTGAAGACCACCCCTAGGTCTTACGCGGGCCGCGACAGACAGGCCACCAGGAGAAGCCCGGAGTGGCCACGTGGCACAATCGTGTCAAGCCTAGTGTGCTGACCCAGATCAGCTAGGGCCTACCCACCCTAGGTCGCGGGCCGCGTAGAACTTGGCTACCACTTACGCGGGACGCGACAAAACCAAAAACATTCCCTATAAATAGAGGCTTCCAGCCTCAGCCCCAAACCGCACACAATCTTTCTCTCTCTCGAAATTCTGTATAATTGAAGTAATATTCGGGTAGTATACCCCCTAAATAACGAAGTTCTGCCTCGTTGTAAGTATCATAACCCCGGTTACGTATTAGATACGCTGCCCGATTGATCCAGGGTTCCGTAACAGCTGTCGTGGTTCTGCCCGCCGTAGTCGTTGGAATGCCGTCTTGGCGAGGGTATTGCTAATGTAAATATTGGGTTATTATACTAACGTGTGTGCATTTGTGTAAATTATAGATAATCACCAGGAAATCCCTAAAGAAAACCTAAGATAGCAAAGTGAGTAATCTCCTTTTTGCAACTATTTTTACAAAACCTTTATTTATTTTAAATTACAATTAGCAGTGATTGAGTCTTTGTAATTCTTCAATTACTACAGGTATGTTGGGGTTTTGTATATAAAATGTGGAACACGTTACCATTGGACAAAAAGTTAGCCAATGGGTAATTTGACCCACCAGTCAGGATTGACAGTTCTGAATGAGTAATTGTGTAGATGTAAACATTGTAATCGCTCTCAATACTGTGAAAAGATAAAACTCTTCTTGATTAAACTGGGATTCACTCACCAGTATTTTCCACTGACAAAATGTTTTTAAACGCGATTCAGGTAACAAAATGTTTTTAAACGCGTTTCAGGTAACAAAATGTGAAAGCCAAGTAGCAGGCACCTGGACAGCACTGAAGGCTTGGAAAAGTGGCTATAAAAGTTACCTAAATAAAAGAAGATGTTTTATTCAATAAAATGGAGATTATCTCTATATAAATCAGTTTGTAATGAAAAACTTGGGTTTTATCCCAATATGTTTAATATTATAAAAATGTGGTGGTTACTCTGATAAAATATTTCATAACTACGGTCCTGATGTAATTTCCGCTGCCAAATTGATATACACCGATACCACTAATACAGATTCTCGCGGCCGCCCGTTCCCGGGACAGATAGGAGGCGGGGGTTGTGACATTAATTACCCAAATGTTTAGTTTAGTTTAATAACAATGTTGATAATAACTTGAGTACCGCAAGATGGCGTCAGTTTGTTTGCGCGTCCCCAATGCCCCTATCAAAACATTGGTCGTGATTTAAGGTCATTAGTTCACCCACGTCCTCTCAGGTACGGTGTGAGGTTGCCAAGCCTAATAACGCTATCAACTAATACCCCATTACCTCTCAGGTAACTAATTAGGTATAAGATGGGTCTTAAAGTGATAGGAATGAGTGTATTATCCAACATCCCAGTTTAACCCAGAAAAGATGTATTCCTCTCAGGAATACACGTTTGATTGTCCCACCTACCGGGACATATGCTCAAAGAGTAGTGAACTCACCTTAGATTTGCTCGGTAAATTAAGTCACGTATTCCAAGTCGGTCAACCAAACCCTAACGTAGTTCCCAATAATAATCAGTGTCATACGTATAATCAAGTTACACTTACATGCACATATTCCAGCCATTGTATCAAGCATACATGGTCTCACATTACACACACAGTTCACATAAGCACATAACGACTCAGTTATACACCCTATTGCGCCCTAGTAACATACAACCCGTTCAGAATGTGTAGCCCATTCACCCAAACCCATGTATTGAATGAGCGGCCCATTAAACATGCAAATTGAAACTCAGTCGAGACCACAAGGTCTCGACTCGCAACTATAGCGGCCTCGAGTCGAAACCGTTGTTCTCGGGTGATTTCTTCACTAGCCGAGACCTCTTGGTCTCGAGTCAATTCTCGGGTCAGAACCGAGCTGGTCTCGAGTCGCAACTAGTTAGTCTCGAGTCCTGCTGCTTTGTGATATTTAATGATGAGTCAAAACCGCGAAGGTCTCGAGTTGAAACCGAAGATTGCAAGTCGCAACCTCTGTCGAGACCCCAAACATTGTAACTGGTTTCCTCCTTTATTCCCCATTAATCTTGTAACATCAGTTAACAAATTTTGGCATGTTTTATCGGATTAAACAACAGTTATTTTTCATGTTCAAACAAACCCTAATTGGCGTTCATCATCAGAACTAATAACACCGAAATACATACCCTTAATCATATAATAACCATATACAATCAGGATTATTAACATATATGATCATTAATCAATTCGGACCAACACAGGATACGACTAACCATACTGTTTTGTGAGCATTCATCATCAATCGTTCTTTTAGGTTAGATTCAAGTGGTTTCATCGATGATTATATGAGCATACAACCCTAAGTACGATTCACCATGTAAGGATACGATTTAACACAATAACATGTAACAATACAATCACATATAACTAGGGAACCGAATAAAGCAATGGTAACGATATACTATGTGAGAGAAACAAGATGAAGGCCACGAAAATCTTTGAGAATGGAATATGGTAGCCGTCGAGTATGCAAGGGAGAATAGGAGAGCTTAGGGTTTGATTATGTTTCTAAAACTCCAAAACACTATGCTTACTTCTACAAATATGCGAACAGGGGGAGGCGGGGGGTTTCTGGGCCTGGGACCGCTTGGGCTCGAGCAGTTGGTTGAGCCGATAATCATGGATCATATCGACGAGAGAGTACTCAAAGGTCTTGTACGATTGAACAGGTGATACCAGTTCACTTATAACATTCAAGTAATTCAAACATAGAACTAGCACATACATTTTAGCTCACTTTACAATCATCAAATCACAACGTACAACGAGACATAAAAAGATCAGTACAGGAAGAAAGGGTTTGGATATATGAGTTGACACATATAGCAACACGTATAACCTAGGATGGAAAAATCACCCCGAACTTTGGGTGGAGAGAAAATACGGGTAACCAAAACCCGCTCAGATTTGCTCAGTGAGCTCCAGCACCGCCACAGGCTTAAGGTCAGCTATACCAGCCTTACAATCAATCCTTTCAGCCACGTCCTTATTCTTATCAAAATCAGAGTGCCGGGAGTAGTTCCCAGCAACAAGCCCCTCAAGCAAATTCCAAGCTAGAAGAGATGATGGCACAACTTCTGAGCAGCTCCACTAGTGCAAATCAGCTAGCTGAGAAACGATATCAGCAAAGTGAGGATCGTTTCTTAGCTCAAGAGGGAGAGATGCGTATGTCACACCCCAACCGATGGCGGAAACATCGGGGCGTGGCACTGAGCGAAACAGATTGTCCAGAAGTTTCCATAACAATTGTAATTACCAATTATTTATAGCAACATGTCCCATACCATGTCATAAAAGATAACATAATTATTACAGGCAAGATCAAGTCAAATTGTTCTGTTCCAACAACTCAAATTTTTATTACAGACAATTGTTTATTGTTCTAGGTCTTTCCTAGCCTCGATTTCACAGCAAGCTAAGCAAATAAGCATCCTAAGCACCTGTCACAAACGTTAAAGTAAAAGTCAATACACATAGTGTAAAGGTGAGCATACAAGCTTAATAGATATAGTAGAGTTCGAAATCTTTACGCATAACCAGCACGTACACAGTGTAAAATGAGGCATGTTAGTTATCGACATGAACCTATCGATACCAATGACTACGGGTTGACTGCCCAAGGCAGTTCGTAATACACACTCACCACTGTGAGCCATGTAACAAATTGTCCTTAACAACCCCTGAGTGAACAGGTGCTGATTCCAAACAAATAGTACTACCGTTGCTAAGGCAGGTAGACAGCATTCCATGTGTAAACATAACAAACAAGCATTCATTAAGTCATGTATAACACGCAGTAACGGTTAGCGTTAAAGTATTGCGTCATGTGTTCGATGTGATTTAGAATAAGTAACGTATGTAACACCCAAAAGTGCGTAAAGCAAAAAGTGATCAAGTATACTCACAGCGATTGATGGATTGAAGGGAGCGCTTAGAGCGGAAATTAGCCTGATCAGAACGATAGCATAACGATAAGCGACGTGTAAAACGGAACAAAGTGTCAATGGGTCGAACAACAATCCGATCGGATGACAATCTGATCGGGTAGCCGGTCGATCGGGTGACAATCCACTCGGATGGTCATCCGATCGGGTGACCTTTCGAGTGGATTGTTACTTCGCTTGGGAAAGATGTGTTTATGTATGATGGCTTGTCTTTTGAAGTTTTCGTTGTAGCATTTTGAAAACAGAGAAGTATCTCTACTGTTGTTCTAGTGGCGGTATGTAAGAAACTTGTAAAAATGGTTAAATAAAGATTGACTCAAAAACTTAAACTTTTGGACATGCTTTGGCCTAATAGGTATCGGTACTCTCATTGGGATTGTCCCCAGGTAGGCAACGGGTCCTTATAATTGGATTTGTACGAATGCTAGCCTAGACAGGAGTTCCCAACTAACGGTACTTAACCCTTCCAGTTACTACATGTCCGACACGAAAAAAAACACATTTTTACAAATAATGTACAAAAGACAAACTTTAAAAATAACCTTAAACTAGACACTCTAAGCTTTAAATTTGTAAACTTAGACTCGATCTAAACCTAAACCACACATCCGACAAGTGTACCGATCAGTGTAGTATAGCTGATGTAAGTCCGAGTATCGAACCCAAGGAACTCTGTTGAATTACGTTAATTAATTTATATACTAAAAATGACACCACACTAAACATTTTGAAATTTAACGGTGGAATAATAAAATATTTTGAAATTTTGAAAGGGGTCAGACCACCAGAATTTAAACTTACCTGGATCAAATTTGATAAAATTCATGTAATGAGGAGGATGGTGGCACTTTAATGTTGCCTGAAGCTTCCTATTATACCATCTTTGCATCCCCAAGTTTTGTTGACCCAAGTTCTTTCTTGCTTTCTCCCGTGGTTTCGTTGATTTTTCAGTTTCACTTATAAATACTTCCATGGGCCAGCTGTGGTGTTCTTCTTCTTCCACCACTTCCTCAAGAGGATCCTCACACTTAGACTCTTTATCTGGGGCAGGTTCGATCACCTCTGTCGGTTCATCTTCAAGTAGGGCATCAAAGAATGCTATATCCCCCTCAGGGTCTAATTCTCCTACTTCTTCATAGACCGGCAAATCATCTAATTCTAACTTTAAAAATTCATCCACATCAGATAACACATTCTCTAAGTCCTTTTCTTCTACATTTTCAGCAAACAATATTTCCAAGGACTCTCCCAAGTCTAACTCCTCTTCATTCACTTCTTTCTTTACTATCATCTTCTGATAAGCAGCCCATTCTTCTTCGTCTATTTCATTATCAGAGTCACTTCCAAAATCATATATACTAACCTGTGGCACCGGAGGTGGGACTTCAACGTCCATTTTCGTCTCCGTGACTGGAGTGATCTCTTCATCTGACTCATCTTCATATGGTAGCTCTTTCCCCAATTCTGGAAATGTTGGAATTAATTCCCCAGTAGAAAGCATGTAACCGAGGTAGTTGCCTTCTGCATCATATGTATACCCGGTCGTCAGCTTCTCTGGCTGCAATTTCTTTTCTTCTACCTCTTCTTCTTCTCCCGTCAATCTCCTATATTCAGCCAGATGCACATCTATCTCCTCATCACTACAGGAAAAGTCAATTATAAACTTACCATTCTTCTCTTCTCGTTCTTCCTGTTGAACCGGAGGTGGGACTAGGTCGTCCATTGTAGTCTCCGGCTGAGCTAGCGCATTCAATATTTTCCATATTTTTGCTGATTCAACTTCTATCTCTTTTTGCTGTCGAAACATCTCCTCAAAGAATAGGTTTCTTTCTGCTTGAAGTGACTGTTGGTACGGGTCATCATATTGATATGTGGAATACCCATGTGAATGATATGGCTGCGGCTGCATAAAGTGGTTAGTATAATAATCTGCAGAGGACCCCTCATATTGTGGGCATTTTACTGTAAAATGGGGCCCTCCACAAATTTCACACATTTTTACTAAAAACAAAATAAATAAATAAAAATTAAAAAAATAAAAGACGTGCATAATTAAACTCTTACGACTCAACATACAAAAGCAGCTAACACGTATGATGTCAATTAAGTCCAAATAAAGAAATCAACGCAATTGCCAAAGAGTCTCCGGCAACGGCGCCAAAAACTTGTTGTTCTAGTGGCGGTATGTAAGAAACTTGTAAAAATGGTTAAATAAAGATTGACTCAAAAACTTAAACTTTTGGACATGCTTTGGCCTAATAGGTATCGGTACTCTCATTGGGATTGTCCCCAGGTAGGGAACGGGTCCTTATAATTGGATTTGTATGAATGCCAGCCTAGACAGGAGTTCCCAACTAATGGTACTTAACCCTTCCAGTTACTACATGTCCGACACGAAAAAAAAACACATTTTTACAAATAATGTACAAAAGACAAACTTTAAAAATAACCTTAAACTAGACACTCTAAGCTTTAAATTTGTAAACTTAGACTCGATCTAAACCTAAACCACACATCCGGCAAGTGTACCGATCAGTGTAGTATAGCTGATGTAAGTCCGAGTATCGAACCCAAGGAACTCTGTTGAATTACGTTAATTAATTTATATACTAAAAATGACACCACACTAAACATTTTTATATTTTTGTATTTTGATTTAAAGGGGGGGGGGGGGTTTACTTGAAAAGTAAATTAATTAAAAACTAATTAATAAAAATGAACTAAAAACAAATTAAGACAAAGGTTTGATTTTATGATGATAAAGGACTATCTAGGTTGGAATCCCACTTGTTAATAACATACTTTCTACCGGGTAATTGGGTGATATGAAACCGGGATCTTTAGATATTAAATCCTAAAAGACGACGTATAGGATTCCCAATCATTCTCGGGAAGGCAACTATGTGACTTTAAAGATTTATTTTGATTACCGATTTACTAGACTTCCTTACAGTTGTCTAGTGTTCTAGAAAAGTGCTTGGAAAGACTGACTTCCTCACGGTTGTAAATCTAAAGCAATTTAAGAAAACTTGATTTGGTTTAATAGACAAGTTAGCGACAATTTAACTAAAACCGGGTTTCTCACAAAACACAATCCTAGCAATACACTAAACTCGATCTATTAACATCTTTATACCTTTCAGCGCTAAAAATAGTAGAGCATTAAAACTGGATTAATTTTTTATCATTATTTTTATGGTTTATTTCACAAACCACCATATGATTACCCAAACCGCTAAGACTTGAATATCAACATTAATTCTTTTTATGAAAAGACATTCACCGGAAGTTATGTAAAACATATGATCAAAATGTTAACCAAGTTAAAATATGCATATACACCAAACTAGAAACTTAAATTATTTACTTAACAAGAACAAACCATAATCACACAATACCCGGTAAAAATTACATTTTAACAAGTGTTCATCGTAACCTAGATAGTTTCAAAGTTTAGCTACACATAATATTAAATAATACAACTGAACAAAGTCTGAAAATAACTGAAAACATTATACAAAGCGAATATAAACTGAAAAACGAATATTTACCGAACCCGGATGGCTTAGAACTCGAACCGAAAGCTTCCAAGACTCCCGAGAAGCTCCAAGGCGCTCCAAAATCTTCTTAGACTACATTTGATCCGAGTTTTTTAGGTCTTGAGAGGGTGTTTTCGAAGTAGGAAAGGTGTGTTTTCGAACTAAGAAGTGAGTGCCTTTTATTGGCCAAGTTTTGAGCTTCTGCGATCCCCTTACGGACCATAAGGGTGTGAGCCTTACGGTCCGTAAGACCTTTCCAACTAACATTCCACTACTGCCCATTCCCTGCACTAGAAAGTGTCTGCCAACAGGTCCTTACGGACCGTAAGGGTGTGAGCCTTACGGTCCGTAAGGAATCTTCAAAAGCAAACTTCATTTTTGGATTACTCTTGTCGAGCTACCCCAAAAGCATATATTATGGCTCCCGTAACTCATTTTCTAGCTCCGGATATGTCAAGATGAAGTTCTGACTGTTTCTGGCGCGTATTTATATTCTTTTCTTCATTTCTTCTTCATTCGGACTCCGTTTTATTCGCCGTTTTTGCTCCCTTTACACCAGGACCAGGCAAAACATAAAATAAAATAAAACAAACTTAAAACTAAATAAAAACAAATAAAAACCATACAATAATTATACGTTTCACATAGGACAAATATGTGTATTTTACTACACATCAAATATTCCCACACTTAACCTTTTGCTTGTCCCTAAGCAAAGTCTTAAACAACTGTACAAACTGACATTCAAACGGTTATTTTAAAATGGAAAATTAAACACACATAAAAATTAATGTACATAAATGATTTAAAATTAGCTAATAATGATAGAGATGAGAAAACTAAATGTGATTTTTCAAAAATAGAGTTTTATCATCAATTACTCACTTACTTGCATCTTTGATTTGCTTCCCTCGGCTCACTTGTGTAAACTAGTGAATGGTGCACTAGTAATTTTCTGTGATCACTCAAAAGCTGGGCCATATAGTACATTATCATAGGCTTGTAATGAAATCTCATCTTTACTAATTAACATATAAAAATCATATAAATTAAGAGGACTTTTATTGTGGGTTGTAACGTGGCTAAGGTTTAAAGGTAGGAAATATGGCTATTTACTGGGTGAAGTGTTTCAATCCGGTCTAGCAAATTATCCTAACAAACCTTACACAATTTTTTTTTTTTAACACGAACATACTCACAAACCAAGTGACTCTTTTAAGGTCAGATCGTCAAGACCGGTTTTATCCAAGATGTGAATCAAATCTTCCTTAACCTTGTAGTGAACATTACTTCCAACTCTAATGGATCGTTCGGCATTGAGCCTAATAGCCCCCACCCTCATTAGAAGCGTGTATTCATGTTGGGATTCAGTTTGACTTTTTCTACATCTTCCTGTGTGAGACCAGTTTCCACAACCAATACATTTGTCGTATCGTTTAGCTCTTCTTTTCATAGCACTTTTGGATGTCCCACAAAATGGTGGCGTTTGTTCTTGTTGTCGCCACTTTTTTTCTAGCTTTTTTTTTTACTTAAGTGAAATATTTTCTCTCTAAGCTCCGTAGGTAATCTTGGTTTCACGAATTGTAGACAACAAAGCAAATTTAAATCGAATTAATGCATCTCCAGTTCTTTAAAGTCTGCCGGTAATAGACCAAAACTAAATTGAAAGGAAAATTATACTAAACCGGAATTCACACATGGGTTGAAAAGGTAAAACAAAAAGGCTTAAATGGTTTAATATGGTGGGTTTACAACAAACGAAAAAGGAAAAGGCTCAACTTGGTTTTCTATTGGATAATATTTTTGGTTTTCAAGTTTTAACAAGAAAGGGTAAACACATGGTTGTATCCTATTTCCTCTATCCTCTTTATATAATTTTTATAGTTAATGATTTCAACAAGTATATTCAAGACAAGTTCTGAAATGTATACTATTATGCGGCACACTCAATCAAATAAAGTCTTAAGCATATGATGAATGCTTTTAAAAAGGCTCAAAACTCATTAAAATTGGGTGTGTATTTAAGATGCAAATTTATGAATAATTAGATAAATTTCTATTTATGAAAAACACTTTAAATTTTCTCATATGTACAATTATTAGATAAAAAAATCAAATATAAAAAAAATAATTATACGATTTTTATTTATTTATTTATTTATTTATTTTTGACAAATTCTAAGACTTAAATGATAGTTTCCCATCCCCACACTTAAACTCTACATTGCCCTCAATGTAAGATGGAAAACAACTCAAAAACTAAAATAAATAAGAAATAAAAGACAAAGGATAAATTGGAAAGGACTTAGCTGGTTATATGATGTATAAGTTCCAAACTTTTGTCCAATCCAGCTTGATCGTATAGCATTTCGGTCGCGTTCGGCTTTGACTTTGACTAGTATTCTTTGTAAATTACTTGAAATTGGTATACAACTCTGAAATTACCCGAATGGAGATTGAGTACGGGCGGTATGATTCAAACCTGCATAAACAAAAACAAGCAAAAACAAAGCAGTACCGACTCGACACAAAAGGCTAACTCCAAACTACTAACTTAGACTAATAGTACAAGATAAACGACACAAGACTCGAACCACAAACAAACGAAAAATAAAGCGAATAAATAAATTTAACAAACTCCACAAAACATCCCTACACTTTAATTTTAATCAGGAGGTTTTTCTTTGATCTGGACCTTATCCAACCCGTTCAATTCCACCCGGTTCTCAAAAAATAGTTAAAAATTTAACGGTGGAATAATAAAATATTTTGAAATTTTGAAAGGGGTCAGACCACCAGAATTTAAACTTACCTGGATCAAATTTGATAAAATTCATGTAATGAGGAGGATGGTGGCACTTTAATGTTGCCTGAAGCTTCCTATTATACCATCTTTGCATCCCCAAGTTTTGTTGACCCAAGTTCTTTCTTGCTTTCTCCCGTGGTTTCGTTGATTTTTCAGTTTCACTTATAAATACTTCCATGGGCCAGCTGTGGTGTTCTTCTTCTTCCACCACTTCCTCAAGAGGATCCTCACACTTAGACTCTTTATCTGGGGCAGGTTCGATCACCTCTGTCGGTTCATCTTCAAGTAGGGCATCAAAGAATGCTATATCCCCCTCAGGGTCTAATTCTCCTACTTCTTCATAGACCGGCAAATCATCTAATTCTAACTTTAAAAATTCATCCACATCAGATAACACATTCTCTAAGTCCTTTTCTTCTACATTTTCAGCAAACAATATTTCCAAGGACTCTCCCAAGTCTAACTCCTCTTCATTCACTTCTTTCTTTACTATCATCTTCTGATAAGCAGCCCATTCTTCTTCGTCTATTTCATTATCAGAGTCACTTCCAAAATCATATATACTAACCTGTGGCACCGGAGGTGGGACTTCAACGTCCATTTTCGTCTCCGTGACTGGAGTGATCTCTTCATCTGACTCATCTTCATATGGTAGCTCTTTCCCCAATTCTGGAAATGTTGGAATTAATTCCCCAGTAGAAAGCATGTAACCGAGGTAGTTGCCTTCTGCATCATATGTATACCCGGTCGTCAGCTTCTCTGGCTGCAATTTCTTTTCTTCTACCTCTTCTTCTTCTCCCGTCAATCTCCTATATTCAGCCAGATGCACATCTATCTCCTCATCACTACAGGAAAAGTCAATTATAAACTTACCATTCTTCTCTTCTCGTTCTTCCTGTTGAACCGGAGGTGGGACTAGGTCGTCCATTGTAGTCTCCGGCTGAGCTAGCGCATTCAATATTTTCCATATTTTTGCTGATTCAACTTCTATCTCTTTTTGCTGTCGAAACATCTCCTCAAAGAATAGGTTTCTTTCTGCTTGAAGTGACTGTTGGTACGGGTCATCATATTGATATGTGGAATACCCATGTGAATGATATGGCTGCGGCTGCATAAAGTGGTTAGTATAATAATCTGCAGAGGACCCCTCATATTGTGGGCATTTTACTGTAAAATGGGGCCCTCCACAAATTTCACACATTTTTACTAAAAACAAAATAAATAAATAAAAATTAAAAAAATAAAAGACGTGCATAATTAAACTCTTACGACTCAATATACAAAAGCAGTTAACACGTATGATGTCAATTAAGTCCAAATAAAGAAATCAACGCAATTGCCAAAGAGTCTCCGGCAACGGCGCCAAAAACTTGTTGTTCTAGTGGCGGTATGTAAGAAACTTGTAAAAATGGTTAAATAAAGATTGACTCAAAAACTTAAACTTTTGGACATGCTTTGGCCTAATAGGTATCGGTACTCTCATTGGGATTGTCCCCAGGTAGGGAACGGGTCCTTATAATTGGATTTGTATGAATGCCAGCCTAGACAGGAGTTCCCAACTAATGGTACTTAACCCTTCCAGTTACTACATGTCCGACACGAAAAAAAAACACATTTTTACAAATAATGTACAAAAGACAAACTTTAAAAATAACCTTAAACTAGACACTCTAAGCTTTAAATTTGTAAACTTAGACTCGATCTAAACCTAAACCACACATCCGGCAAGTGTACCGATCAGTGTAGTATAGCTGATGTAAGTCCGAGTATCGAACCCAAGGAACTCTGTTGAATTACGTTAATTAATTTATATACTAAAAATGACACCACACTAAACATTTTTATATTTTTGTATTTTGATTTAAAGGGGGGGGGGGGTTTACTTGAAAAGTAAATTAATTAAAAACTAATTAATAAAAATGAACTAAAAACAAATTAAGACAAAGGTTTGATTTTATGATGATAAAGGACTATCTAGGTTGGAATCCCACTTGTTAATAACATACTTTCTACCGGGTAATTGGGTGATATGAAACCGGGATCTTTAGATATTAAATCCTAAAAGACGACGTATAGGATTCCCAATCATTCTCGGGAAGGCAACTATGTGACTTTAAAGATTTATTTTGATTACCGATTTACTAGACTTCCTTACAGTTGTCTAGTGTTCTAGAAAAGTGTTTGGAAAGACTGACTTCCTCACGGTTGTAAATCTAAAGCAATTTAAGAAAACTTGATTTGGTTTAATAGACAAGTTAGCGACAATTTAACTAAAACCGGGTTTCTCACAAAACACAATCCTAGCAATACACTAAACTCGATCTATTAACATCTTTATACCTTTCAGCGCTAAAAATAGTAGAGCATTAAAACTGGATTAATTTTTTATCATTATTTTTATGGTTTATTTCACAAACCACCATATGATTACCCAAACCGCTAAGACTTGAATATCAACATTAATTCTTTTTATGAAAAGACATTCACCGGAAGTTATGTAAAACATATGATCAAAATGTTAACCAAGTTAAAATATGCATATACACCAAACTAGAAACTTAAATTATTTACTTAACAAGAACAAACCATAATCACACAATACCCGGTAAAAATTACATTTTAACAAGTGTTCATCGTAACCTAGATAGTTTCAAAGTTTAGCTACACATAATATTAAATAATACAACTGAACAAAGTCTGAAAATAACTGAAAACATTATACAAAGCGAATATAAACTGAAAAACGAATATTTACCGAACCCGGATGGCTTAGAACTCGAACCGAAAGCTTCCAAGACTCCCGAGAAGCTCCAAGGCGCTCCAAAATCTTCTTAGACTACATTTGATCCGAGTTTTTTAGGTCTTGAGAGGGTGTTTTCGAAGTAGGAAAGGTGTGTTTTCGAACTAAGAAGTGAGTGCCTTTTATTGGCCAAGTTTTGAGCTTCTGCGATCCCCTTACGGACCGTAAGGGTGTGAGCCTTACGGTCCGTAAGACCTTTCCAACTAACATTCCACTACTGCCCATTCCCTGCACTAGAAAGTGTCTGCCAACAGGTCCTTACGGACCGTAAGGGTGTGAGCCTTACGGTCCGTAAGGAATCTTCAAAAGCAAACTTCATTTTTGGATTACTCTCGTCGAGCTACCCCAAAAGCATATATTATGGCTCCCGTAACTCATTTTCTAGCTCCGGATATGTCAAGATGAAGTTCTGACTGTTTCTGGCGCGTATTTATATTCTTTTCTTCATTTCTTCTTCATTCGGACTCCGTTTTATTCGCCGTTTTTGCTCCCTTTACACCAGGACCAGGCAAAACATAAAATAAAATAAAACAAACTTAAAACTAAATAAAAACAAATAAAAACCATACAATAATTATACGTTTCACATAGGACAAATATGTGTATTTTACTACACATCAAATATTCCCACACTTAACCTTTTGCTTGTCCCTAAGCAAAGTCTTAAACAACTGTACAAACTGACATTCAAACGGTTATTTTAAAATGGAAAATTAAACACACATAAAAATTAATGTACATAAATGATTTAAAATTAGCTAATAATGATAGAGATGAGAAAACTAAATGTGATTTTTCAAAAATAGAGTTTTATCATCAATTACTCACTTACTTGCATCTTTGATTTGCTTCCCTCGGCTCACTTGTGTAAACTAGTGAATGGTGCACTAGTAATTTTCTGTGATCACTCAAAAGCTGGGCCATATAGTACATTATCATAGGCTTGTAATGAAATCTCATCTTTACTAATTAACATATAAAAATCATATAAATTAAGAGGACTTTTATTGTGGGTTGTAACGTGGCTAAGGTTTAAAGGTAGGAAATATGGCTATTTACTGGGTGAAGTGTTTCAATCCGGTCTAGCAAATTATCCTAACAAACCTTACACAATTTTTTTTTTTTTAACACGAACATACTCACAAACCAAGTGACTCTTTTAAGGTCAGATCGTCAAGACCGGTTTTATCCAAGATGTGAATCAAATCTTCCTTAACCTTGTAGTGAACATTACTTCCAACTCTAATGGATCGTTCGGCATTGAGCCTAATAGCCCCCACCCTCATTAGAAGCGTGTATTCATGTTGGGATTCAGTTTGACTTTTTCTACATCTTCCTGTGTGAGACCAGTTTCCACAACCAATACATTTGTCGTATCGTTTAGCTCTTCTTTTCATAGCACTTTTGGATGTCCCACAAAATGGTGGCGTTTGTTCTTGTTGTCGCCACTTTTTTTCTAGCTTTTTTTTTTACTTAAGTGAAATATTTTCTCTCTAAGCTCCGTAGGTAATCTTGGTTTCACGAATTGTAGACAACAAAACAAATTTAAATCGAATTAATGCATCTCCAGTTCTTTAAAGTCTGCCGGTAATAGACCAAAACTAAATTGAAAGGAAAATTATACTAAACCGGAATTCACACATGGGTTGAAAAGGTAAAACAAAAAGGCTTAAATGGTTTAATATGGTGGGTTTACAACAAACGAAAAAGGAAAAGGCTCAACTTGGTTTTCTATTGGATAATATTTTTGGTTTTCAAGTTTTAACAAGAAAGGGTAAACACATGGTTGTATCCTATTTCCTCTATCCTCTTTATATAATTTTTATAGTTAATGATTTCAACAAGTATATTCAAGACAAGTTCTGAAATGTATACTATTATGCGGCACACTCAATCAAATAAAGTCTTAAGCATATGATGAATGCTTTTAAAAAGGCTCAAAACTCATTAAAATTGAGTGTGTATTTAAGATGCAAATTTATGAATAATTAGATAAATTTCTATTTATGAAAAACACTTTAAATTTTCTCATATGTACAATTATTAGATAAAAAAATCAAATATAAAAAAAATAATTATACGATTTTTATTTATTTATTTATTTATTTATTTTTGACAAATTCTAAGACTTAAATGATAGTTTCCCATCCCCACACTTAAACTCTACATTGCCCTCAATGTAAGATGGAAAACAACTCAAAAACTAAAATAAATAAGAAATAAAAGACAAAGGATAAATTGGAAAGGACTTAGCTGGTTATATGATGTATAAGTTCCAAACTTTTGTCCAATCCAGCTTGATCGTATAGCATTTCGGTCGCGTTCGGCTTTGACTTTGACTAGTATTCTTTGTAAATTACTTGAAATTGGTATACAACTCTGAAATTACCCGAATGGAGATTGAGTACGGGCGGTATGATTCAAACCTGCATAAACAAAAACAAGCAAAAACAAAGCAGTACCGACTCGACACAAAAGGCTAACTCCAAACTACTAACTTAGACTAATAGTACAAGATAAACGACACAAGACTCGAACCACAAACAAACGAAAAATAAAGCGAATAAATAAATTTAACAAACTCCACAAAACATCCCTACACTTTAATTTTAATCAGGAGGTTTTTCTTTGATCTGGACCTTATCCAACCCGTTCAATTCCACCCGGTTCTCAAAAAATAGTTAAAAATTTAACGGTGGAATAATAAAATATTTTGAAATTTTGAAAGGGGTCAGACCACCAGAATTTAAACTTACCTGGATCAAATTTGATAAAATTCATGTAATGAGGAGGATGGTGGCACTTTAATGTTGCCTGAAGCTTCCTATTATACCATCTTTGCATCCCCAAGTTTTGTTGACCCAAGTTCTTTCTTGCTTTCTCCCGTGGTTTCGTTGATTTTTCAGTTTCACTTATAAATACTTCCATGGGCCAGCTGTGGTGTTCTTCTTCTTCCACCACTTCCTCAAGAGGATCCTCACACTTAGACTCTTTATCTGGGGCAGGTTCGATCACCTCTGTCGGTTCATCTTCAAGTAGGGCATCAAAGAATGCTATATCCCCCTCAGGGTCTAATTCTCCTACTTCTTCATAGACCGGCAAATCATCTAATTCTAACTTTAAAAATTCATCCACATCAGATAACACATTCTCTAAGTCCTTTTCTTCTACATTTTCAGCAAACAATATTTCCAAGGACTCTCCCAAGTCTAACTCCTCTTCATTCACTTCTTTCTTTACTATCATCTTCTGATAAGCAGCCCATTCTTCTTCGTCTATTTCATTATCAGAGTCACTTCCAAAATCATATATACTAACCTGTGGCACCGGAGGTGGGACTTCAACGTCCATTTTCGTCTCCGTGACTGGAGTGATCTCTTCATCTGACTCATCTTCATATGGTAGCTCTTTCCCCAATTCTGGAAATGTTGGAATTAATTCCCCAGTAGAAAGCATGTAACCGAGGTAGTTGCCTTCTGCATCATATGTATACCCGGTCGTCAGCTTCTCTGGCTGCAATTTCTTTTCTTCTACCTCTTCTTCTTCTCCCGTCAATCTCCTATATTCAGCCAGATGCACATCTATCTCCTCATCACTACAGGAAAAGTCAATTATAAACTTACCATTCTTCTCTTCTCGTTCTTCCTGTTGAACCGGAGGTGGGACTAGGTCGTCCATTGTAGTCTCCGGCTGAGCTAGCGCATTCAATATTTTCCATATTTTTGCTGATTCAACTTCTATCTCTTTTTGCTGTCGAAACATCTCCTCAAAGAATAGGTTTCTTTCTGCTTGAAGTGACTGTTGGTACGGGTCATCATATTGATATGTGGAATACCCATGTGAATGATATGGCTGCGGCTGCATAAAGTGGTTAGTATAATAATCTGCAGAGGACCCCTCATATTGTGGGCATTTTACTGTAAAATGGGGCCCTCCACAAATTTCACACATTTTTACTAAAAACAAAATAAATAAATAAAAATTAAAAAAATAAAAGACGTGCATAATTAAACTCTTACGACTCAATATACAAAAGCAGCTAACACGTATGATGTCAATTAAGTCCAAATAAAGAAATCAACGCAATTGCCAAAGAGTCTCCGGCAACGGCGCCAAAAACTTGTTGTTCTAGTGGCGGTATGTAAGAAACTTGTAAAAATGGTTAAATAAAGATTGACTCAAAAACTTAAACTTTTGGACATGCTTTGGCCTAATAGGTATCGGTACTCTCATTGGGATTGTCCCCAGGTAGGGAACGGGTCCTTATAATTGGATTTGTATGAATGCCAGCCTAGACAGGAGTTCCCAACTAATGGTACTTAACCCTTCCAGTTACTACATGTCCGACACGAAAAAAAAACACATTTTTACAAATAATGTACAAAAGACAAACTTTAAAAATAACCTTAAACTAGACACTCTAAGCTTTAAATTTGTAAACTTAGACTCGATCTAAACCTAAACCACACATCCGGCAAGTGTACCGATCAGTGTAGTATAGCTGATGTAAGTCCGAGTATCGAACCCAAGGAACTCTGTTGAATTACGTTAATTAATTTATATACTAAAAATGACACCACACTAAACATTTTTATATTTTTGTATTTTGATTTAAAGGGGGGGGGGGGTTTACTTGAAAAGTAAATTAATTAAAAACTAATTAATAAAAATGAACTAAAAACAAATTAAGACAAAGGTTTGATTTTATGATGATAAAGGACTATCTAGGTTGGAATCCCACTTGTTAATAACATACTTTCTACCGGGTAATTGGGTGATATGAAACCGGGATCTTTAGATATTAAATCCTAAAAGACGACGTATAGGATTCCCAATCATTCTCGGGAAGGCAACTATGTGACTTTAAAGATTTATTTTGATTACCGATTTACTAGACTTCCTTACAGTTGTCTAGTGTTCTAGAAAAGTGCTTGGAAAGACTGACTTCCTCACGGTTGTAAATCTAAAGCAATTTAAGAAAACTTGATTTGGTTTAATAGACAAGTTAGCGACAATTTAACTAAAACCGGGTTTCTCACAAAACACAATCCTAGCAATACACTAAACTCGATCTATTAACATCTTTATACCTTTCAGCGCTAAAAATAGTAGAGCATTAAAACTGGATTAATTTTTTATCATTATTTTTATGGTTTATTTCACAAACCACCATATGATTACCCAAACCGCTAAGACTTGAATATCAACATTAATTCTTTTTATGAAAAGACATTCACCGGAAGTTATGTAAAACATATGATCAAAATGTTAACCAAGTTAAAATATGCATATACACCAAACTAGAAACTTAAATTATTTACTTAACAAGAACAAACCATAATCACACAATACCCGGTAAAAATTACATTTTAACAAGTGTTCATCGTAACCTAGATAGTTTCAAAGTTTAGCTACACATAATATTAAATAATACAACTGAACAAAGTCTGAAAATAACTGAAAACATTATACAAAGCGAATATAAACTGAAAAACGAATATTTACCGAACCCGGATGGCTTAGAACTCGAACCGAAAGCTTCCAAGACTCCCGAGAAGCTCCAAGGCGCTCCAAAATCTTCTTAGACTACATTTGATCTGAGTTTTTTCGGTCTTGAGAGGGTGTTTTCGAAGTAGGAAAGTTGTGTTTTCGAACTAAGAAGTGAGTGCCTTTTATAGGCCAAGTTTTGAGCTTCTGCGATCCCCTTACGGACCGTAAGGGTGTGAGCCTTACGGTCCGTAAGACCTTTCCAACTAACATTCCACTACTGCCCATTCCCGCACTAGAAAGTGTCTGCCAACAGGTCCTTACGGACCGTAAGGGTTTGAGCCTTACGGTCCGTAAGGCATCTTCGAAAGCAAACTTCATTTTTGGATTACTCTCGTCGAGCTACCCCAAAAGCATATATTATGGCTCCCGTAACTCATTTTCTAGCTCCGGATATGTCAAGATGAATTTCTGACTGTTTCTGGCGCGTATTTATATTCTTTTCTTCATTTCTTCTTCATTCGGACTCCGTTTTATTCGCCGTTTTTGCTCCCTTTACACCAGGACCTGGCAAAACACAATATAAAATAAAACAAACTTAAAACTAAATAAAACAAATAAAAACAAATTAAAACCATACAATAATTATACGTTTCACATAGGACAAATATGTGTATTTTACTACACATCATCTACCTTTAGGTCGGTCGATCAAACAACCGTTCGATCGGATGACAAACCGATCGGTTGGACACTTTTAGCAAGAACAAGTTCACAGTAGTTTGTCACTCGATCGGATGGTAGTCCGATCGGGTGGCAACCCTGGTGCATTGAACATGTTGAAAATTGTTTAAGTGCTGAAGTTCCAAAACATCACATGGTCGGATGGTCGGTCGATCGGGTAGCAACCCGATCGGACGGCGATCCGTTCGGTGTTCCAAAACTCTTGAAGTTTGAAATAGATGTTAAGTGTGGGGCCAAGGTGCAAGCCGATCGGGTGGCATCCCGATCGGGTGACAATCCGATTGGACTAGACACTCCAACCTGGTCGACCGGATCGTCTTCTTCCTTGGTCATTTTGATAGTTTGTCGCTTTATTGAGATGATTTGATAACGTATTAGACAAAATAAACCTTGTCACGACTTAGTAACCTGATCGGACAGGAATCACCCAAATCCGACCAGTTAACTGTTCGAGACAGTGTTCCATGTTTAACCCGAAATCGGTAATCTCGTGGATAGAATCCAGATCTTGAACCAACACAACCACAAGAATGAGTAGTAGATCTGGACAAGCTCCGATTCTATCGGTTTTGAGTGCATTGAGTGTAAAAGAGTTGAAAGAAAGTTGGAAACCATCTTTTAATCCTTTTTCACCTTGATTATGTTCTGATCTATGAAAGATCTTTGTTTATTCGTGTGGAAATCATTCAGATCTAAGTTGTTCTTGGTGGATTGAAGCCAAAACATGAAGTTCTCAAGAACACCATGATGACATCATCCTAGAACACCTCAATTCTAGTGATTTCACGGTTAAAAGTTAAGTTTCAAAAGATAGAAAGGTGTAGGAGTGCGTGTAGATTAAGAAAGTACAAGATTTAGGTTGGGATCTTACCGGAATTGCGAGAAATCGAAGAAAAGGTGAGATTGGAGCACTGGTCAGACAGGAGAGTGCAAAAGTGGTAAGTTGTGATGTTGACAGGGGTATTTATAGGGTTTCCCAAAAAGGAAAGGGGAGGAGAGGGGCTGATCGATCGGGTGGCAGCCCGATCGAATGGCTGGTCGATCGAGTGGTAGCTCGATCGAGCGGCTGGTCGCTTGGTTGATTAGCCACTTGATTCAAGTGTTTGGTGCGACGAGTTTTGCCGTTTCGATTGCGATTGCGAGCGTTGCGATGCGATAGAGTTTCCTAGTCAAATTACTTTTAATCCCAACTACACTATCAACATACAATCATCCTTATTTCATATTCGTTCAGCGTTTGCGATTCGATTGCGTTTCGATTAATCACCACACATAACCATAATTAAACATGCACAACTAACACATAAGGCACACACACACATAGAACAATATCCAGAATGCGTAATTCGAGCTGCGAGTGCGATTACGATAGCGATAAAGCGATAAAACATGCGATAAATTCGAATAAACCTTGATTATTAATAAGTACTCCACATCATACAACTAACGTAAAACATAAAATAGACTAACTACAAGTCAAAGAAGTCAAAACAGGGATTGAGCAAGGAGTGACAGATCGCAATTAGCAATCTTGTCTCCCTTTGACTTAAATCTTGACTTTGACTTTGACTTTCGAAACACGGGGTGTTACAGCCTCCCCTAGTTGAGGGAATTTCGTCCCGAAATTAGGCCGAAGCCGTAACAAACAACTGCGGGTACTTCGCCTTCATGTCGCTTTCGAGTTCCCAAGTGAACTCTGCGCCTCGTTTGCCTTCCCATCGGACTTTCACAATAGGAATGCGCGAGCGTCTGAGCTGCTTGGTTTGGCAGTCCATGATTTCAACAGGCTTCTCCATGAAGTGTAGTGTTTCGTTTATTTGGAGATCATCAAGTGGTACAATTAAATCATGCTCAGCCAGGCACTTTCTAAGGTTCGACACATGGAAAGTTGGGTGGACATTACTAAGCTCCTCCGGTAGTTCGAGTCTATAGGCGACTTTTCCGATTCTTTCCAGAATCTTAAAAGGTCCAACATATCGAGGCACTAGTTTCCCTTTCTTGCCGAATCTGACCACACCCTTCCAAGGTGATACCTTTTGGAGTACATAGTCGCCAACATCAAATTCAAGGGGCTTGCGTCGTCTATCGGCGTAACTTTTCTGTTGACTCCGAGCTTTTAGCAGATTGTCTCGAATTTGAAGGACTTTGTCAGTCATTTCTTACAGTAGCTCAGGACCGGTTAATTGCGAGTGTCCGATCTCGTGCCATACAATAGGCGATCGACATTTTCTTCCGTATAAAGCCTCGAATGGTGCCATTTGAATGCTGGAATGATAACTGTTGTTATACGAGAATTCGACTAACGGCAGGTAGTCCCAATTAACACCGAAATCTATGACACACGAACGGAGCATGTCTTCAAGAGTGCGGATCGTTCTCTCAATCTGACCGTCGGTTTGAGGGTGGAATGCGGTACTTAGATTAAGCGTAGTACCGAGAGCCGCTTGAAACATTTCCCACAATCGCGAGGTAAACCGAGCATCATGGTCAGAGATGATGTCGCGAGGCATCCCATGTCGACAAATGATCTCATCGGTGTAGATTCGGGCTAATCGTTCCACCTTGTAGTCTTCCCGTATTGGCAGGAAATGAGCAGATTTGGTCAAACTGTCAACGACAACCCAAATACTGTCGTGACTTGATGGCGTGCGTGGAAGTTTAATTATGAAGTCCATAGCTATACTCTCCCACTTCCACATAGGGATCGGGGGTTGTTCGAGTAAGCAAGAGGGTCTTTGGTGCTCAGCCTTGACTTTTGAGCAAGTCAGGCACTTCCCAACGTAGAGAGCGATATCCCTCTTCATGCCCGGCCACCAGTACTTGTAGCGAAGGTCCTGGTACATTTTGTCGGCACCGGGATGAATAGAATATCGGGATTTGTAGGCTTCGTCCATCAATATCTGTCGTAAATTGGTCCGCTTAGGGATCCAAATTCGATCCAGAAAGTGGAATATCCCATTTGACTTATTCACAAGCTGGGCTCCATCTTGGTAGATTCTTTCCTTCTTCAGAGTGCGCTCATTAAAACAAGCATGTTGGGCTTCGCGGATAAGGGTTTCGAGATCGTATTGGGCTTGGACATCACGAATGCTGAGCAGATAGCTCCGTCTGCTGAGAGCGTCGGCAACGACATTTGCTTTGCCAGGGTGATAACGAATCTCACAGTCGTAATCGTTGAGAAGTTCTACCCATCGGCGTTGACGCATACTAAGTTCTTTCTGATCAAAGATATGTTGTAGGCTCCTATGATCGGTGAAGATCGTACACTTGGTACCATACAGGTAATGTCGCCAAATCTTTAACGCAAAAACAACTGCGCCTAGTTCGAGATCATGGGTTGTATAGTTCTTCTCGTGGATTTTGAGCTGACGAGATGCGTAAGCAATAACCTTGTCCTGTTGCATGAGGACACAACCAAGACCAAGGTTCGATGCATCACAATAGACAAAAAAGTCGTCGTTTCCGTCGGGTAAAGTGAGGACGGGAGCATTGCAAAGCATGTGCTTGAGGGTTTGGAAAGCAGACTCTTGTTCAGTTCCCCAAACAAAAGGCTTATCTTTATGCGTGAGGGCGGTAAGTGGCACAGCAATCTTTGAGAATTCTTCGATAAATCGTCGATAATAGCCCGCTAATCCGAGGAAAGAACGGACTTCAGAAGGGTTCTTAGGTGTAATCCAACTCTTAACAGCTTCAATCTTCGCGGGATCGACATGAATACCTTGACTATTAACAATGTGACCAAGAAATTGAACCTCATCCAGCCAGAATTCACACTTGGAGAATTTGGCATAGAGTCGATTTCCCTGGAGTAGCTCGAGAACCAAACGTAGATGTTGCGCGTGTTCGGATTTCGACTTGGAATAGATCAAGACATCATAGATGAACACGATGACGAAGCGGTCGAGACAAGGTTTACACACGTGATTCATCAGATCCATAAAAACCGCGGGTGCGTTGGTTAAACCAAAAGGCATAACAACGAACTCATAGTGGCCGTATCGAGTGCCAAAAGCGGTTTTGGGTATATCCTCCTCTTGAATGCGTAGTTGGTGATAGCCTGAGCATAGATCGATTTTCGTGAAACATGTAGCACCTTGTAGCTGATCAAACAAATCATCATGCGAGGCAGGGGATAGCGATTCTTGAAGGTCAACTTATTCAATTCCCGATAGTCGATGCACATCCTGAACGACCCATCCTTCTTTTTGACAAAAAGGACTGGCGCGGCCCAAGGAGAGGTGCTCGGGCGAATGAAGCCTTTATCAAGTAATTCCTGAAGCTGACTCGAGAGTTCGGGCATCTCGGATGGAGCGAGTCGGTAAGGAGCTTTGGCAACAGGGTTGGCTCCAGGAACGAGGTCGATACGAAAGTCGATATCACGACTTGGCGGTAATCCAGGAAGATCATCAGGAAACACATTGGGAAATTCACGAACCACAGGAACATCTTTCACTTCTGTCTTTCCTTTCTTTTCCTTCTCCGCTACTACAATGTTAGCCAAGAAAGCTCTGTATTCCTTGCGGAGATACTTGCTAGCTTGGACACACGACATGAGTTTGAGACCTTTCGAAGCAGTTTCACCAAAAACACACAATAAATCACCATTCACGAGCGAGAATCAAATCATTTTATCGAAGCACACAACTTCAGCATGATTTTCACGAAGAAAGTCCATGCCACTATGACGTCAAAACTTCCGAGTTGCATTGGAATAAGATTGATTGGCAAGACGTGATTTTTGAGCTCAAGAGTACAATCACGAAGAACAGAATTGACGGCGACGGTTCTTCCGATAGCAACTTCGACATCGAACGTCGAGGGGAGATGGGAGCGCTTACGACTAAGGAGCTTCTCGAATTCTGTCACACACCCAAAATACCACATGCGGAATTACCGCGGGGCGTGTGACGTACCAGGATCCAAGCCACCAATCACATTGAACTTCGCATAATATAATTAAAGAAAACTTTCATTTATTGTCATTAAGTGTTACAACGTTACAAACAATTCACAGTATACAGCGGAAGCATAAATCATTCGTTAAGTGTTTATAAACCATTAATCTTGTGTTGCGATTCCATGTATCTCGACCCATGACCACTCCAGCCTCCCAGACAGCAAGTTCCAACAATATGCACCTAAAGGCCTGCAAGGCATGTAACAACGAATCAACAACAAAGTTGAGCGAGTTCACAGTTGTTTGTCCATTTTATAGTTGTTCCAAAAACCATACGTTCATTCGAAAACCATGTGTTAACCAATTCCTTGTTTCCCAAACCATAACCAGTGGGGGCTACCTCATGTAACCACTAGACCCGTTACCATATCGACTACTGACTGAAGAAAGTTGGTGCCCTAGCGTCAATGTCTATCATCATTGATGTGCCCAGATCCATTAGTTCACGCCCGTCCTTTGCGGCACGGTGTGAGGCTTGTCAAACCTAAATAGCGCTATCTAACTAATGACCCGCTTGCCATTGGCCCGGCGATTAAGTCGATATAAATGTGAGGGACTTCATGACAGAGTTGTTGGTCTAGTATTAGCATTGTCACCCTTCAATAAAGAGGATGCGTACGAAATCCCCAAACCAGGAGATTACACAGGTTCCGATTAAGTTCTCAGTACGTGTTGTCACCCTTCAATAAAGAGGATGTGTACGTGTTCCAAACCAGGAGATCACGCAGTTTCAGTTCAATTCCTTTACCCATTCCCAACCCTTGGGAATCCCGTGCCTTGTAGAAAGTGTGAACTCACCTTAGAGTGCTCGGTTTGATAATGTACTTCTAATGTTAAATAAATGTTAAGTCCGTTACTCGCGACCTAAGGTATAATGTCATAATAGTGAGTATACGAGTAGGGTTTTGCGATATCTTAATGTCCAAACAATCCAATGTCTAATGTAATACTTTTTGGCAGGCAGTAACACACAATACACAGTTATTTATTCTTACGATATGTTCGAGATAATAGACTCACAACCAACTTGTTTTACAACAAATAATTCATCAAATCATTATTGATTTAACATACATATATAAAATAGTCTAATACTTTAACTACCTGTTCACTTAATTCAACACACATACATATTAAATTAAATTGAAACAACTATCATACTCAATCAATTGTTTCAATTACCAAATACAGTGAAGTAACACATGTGGCCCAAACCTCATCCGTGTAACACAGCCCCTTTATGCGGCCCAATCTAGCAAAGTGTGATATCCTTACCCCAATTACATGTAAGGCCCAATCCCTACACTTGACGCAAGTAATGATGTTGTTTAACTGTTGTTACCCGGGCCATGTCCCTAATTGTGTGAGTCCATCATTAATTCTTATAACATCATCATAGTATTATGATCACATAACAATCAACATAGCAATTACCATTTTCATCGATCTAATTGGATCAGTTATATTATTACCAAACATACAAATCAATTCACCATGCATTCCTAAACATGCAGCAAACATTAGCCAACATTTATAACCTAAACATCATATAACTTAACTAGCATCACTAACAAAATTCCCTATTATCTAAATAGATCATCATCATACATTACTATATACAATTCACAAACCAGAATTATGATTATAATCTGCTTGTAGGTGTGTAACAGAACCATAGCAACAACTATAACACAAATCTAGATCACCAAGAACAATCCACTTATCATAAGAAATTAACATACTAACCAACAAGCATAGCCTATGGCTGATCGTGTCAAGACATCCACTCAAAATAACAAATAGGTAATCATAAACATACATAAAGAATAATCAAATAATACTTAACAATGTAGGGATTCACTAACCGAGACCTTTGATTAACAGGATGATATCTTCACGAGGGGGGGGTCTCCACTGAAATCATGCGATCAGGGGAAGCTTTAGGGTTTTTGACTTGTGTTTTAAGTTTTGTCTAATAAAAAACCATATTACGTATTCATATAATTGTGAGGGTTGGGCGGTTTACATTATTAGCCGAAGTGGGCTCAAGCCCATCCATTTGGGCCGTCGCACAAACAGGAAGAGGAATAGGGTTTCATTGTGTTGTGACTTGTGAGCCATAAACATGTTACGTATAATAGTTATAGAACCAAATAACACAAAGTGGGCCGGTTATCATGTTACAATAATAGTTGGGCAGTAGGCCGAGATCCAACTCAACAAAAGTGGGAACAAACAAGTGTGCAATGGGCTCAGGTGACCCGTGCTGTGGGCCGATACGTTGCCGGGTTTCTAAGTGGGAAAATGTGGCCCAGAAGGTGTGCGGCCCAACAACACATTAATTAACAACTTACTGTATTTGTAAGTTCAACAGAGTTATACGAACAAAACGTTTAACATAAAAGAGGGAAAAATTGGAAATTAAGATCACGAGATTAAACGTCGCTAACCTTGAGAATGCGGGTTGTCAGATCATCCCCAACTTGAAAGAAAATTCGTCCCAAAATTTAGCACGTGGTTACTGAGGAAGCTAGTTAAGTTGCGTGGTTTCCTTGTTTTTCCTGGGGTGTCACATCATCCCCCCGTTGGTTTGGAATTTCGTCCCGAAATTCCGTAGTAGCTTCAGCCTTAGTAGTGGTTGCACATTTCTCAAACAACTGGGGATACTTGTGTTTCATTTGGTCTTCTCGTTCCCAGGTAAACTCTAGGCCATGACGGGAGTTCCAACGAACTCGAACAAGAGGTATTCTGGTACGCTTGAGAACCTTAACATCTCGGTCTGTAATCTCTACTGGTTCCTCGACGAATCGCAGATGATCATCGATAGTGAGCTCCTTAAGAGGAACTATGAGGGTCTCATCTGACAGACACTTCTTCAGATTTGACACGTGGAACACGTTGTGAACTCCACTGAGTTCTTCTGGTAGGTTCAGTTTGTAGGCCACCTTGCCTATTTTCTCTATGATTTCGAATGGTCCGGCATATCGCGGGTTGAGTTTAACTCGTTTGCCAAAACGAACTACACCTTTCCAAGGTGAGACTTTAAGTAGCACTCGATCCCCAACCTGGAATTCGAGAGGCTTCCTACGCTTATCAGCGTACCTTTTCTAACGGTCACGAGCTGCCGCCATTCGTTGTCGTATCTGAGCAATCTTCTCTATTGTGTCTACTACAAGTTCTGGGCCAGTGATTTGACTGTCGCCAACCTCTCCCCAACAAAGAGGTGATCGGCACTTACGCCCGTACAATGCCTCAAACGGGGCAGCCTGGATACTGGTGTGGTAACTGTTGTTAGACGAAAATTCCACCAAAGGTAGATGCCGCTCCCGGCCGTTACCAAAGTCGATTACACATGCTCAAAGCATGTCTTCAAGGGGTTTGGATGATGTGCTCAGTCTGCCCTTCCGTCCGTGAATGATATGCTGTGCTCATGACAAAACGTGAGCCAAAGGGTTTGTGCATCGCTTGCCACAAATCAGATGCAAGTCGTGGGTCGCAATCAGGAATAATGGAGGTTGGCACCTCGTGCCTAGCAACCACTTCTTTCAGGTAGATGACTGCGAGTGTAGAAAACTTATCCGTTTCCTTGGTGGCTAGAAAGTGTACTGGTTACGTGAGACAATCAACGATCATCCAGGTGATATTGTTTCCGTTTCGAGTTGTAAGTAGACTAACGACCAAATCCTTGCCAGTCTGTTCTCATTTCCATGTGGGTATTGCTGGTTGCTGATACTTCACCTTGACTTTCCCACAAGTCAATCCATCATTCACATACCTAACTAGGTGGGCCTTCATGCCCGATCACCAATACAAGGTTTATAAATCCAAATGTCTCTCATCAAAACCCAGACGACTAGAATATCAAGGCCGGTGCTTTGCTCAACATAAATTTCCTACAGTTGCTGTATATTGAGATCCACACTCGTTCCATGAGGTAGCGACTATCGTCTGACCTGCCAAGGTTGCTTCTCCATGCCCCGCATGGGTTCAACTTGAAAATCTCCTTCCTTCAGTTCTCCAGTTTGAACAGGGCGAATCGGATCAGGTAAGTTAGAGTCGATAGTGAGCTGCAAAGCTCGCACACGTTCAATTTTCATAGTTGTAATTATCCTAGAGTTTCCTTCCAGCGATGCCATTAACTGATTTAGCTCTGTCGAAGCCAAGGTACACGGGAGACTCTTGTGATCCGTCTAAATAACGCATCTGGTACCGTCCAAGTAATGCTTCCAACTTAAATCCAAGGCCCACGGTTGCCACCACAGGTTGTGTGTTGTGCAGTCCTTCGTTGTAACTCCATTACGTACGCCATCACTCTCTCGTGTTGCATTGGTGTGTATCTGGGACTCTGATTCGAACCGTCATGGTATACCACTAGATCGCCCGTACTCTTAGGTAAAGATGATGTTCAGTGCATTGCAGAGTTGGGATTTGAAAGCTTGAAAAGACGTCCTCCTGTTTTGTCTTCCACAAACACAACACCCTGCTGTGCTACAGAGATTTAGGCTGCACGATCTTCGAAAATCCTATGATGAATCTGTGATAGTGTCTAGTGAGGCCAAGAAATTGCTGTATCCTTGGAGGGATCTTTGGTGTCGATCAGTTTCTAACAAAATGGATCTTAGCGAGATTCACGTGTATTCCCACTTCGTTGTTTTTTTGACCAAAATGTACCTCTCGAATCCAGAAGTTACCTTATAACAAAACTTCGTGCGGCGTGACTCCTTCCTCAGGAGCTCTAGAATAGGATACGTATGCCGCCCATGCTGTTCCTTCCTCCTGGTAACGATTCAAAACATCATCAACAAACACGGTTGATTCTTGTGGTCCATAAAGCTGCTGGTGTGTTGATCAACTCAATGATCTTGGTGTACAAAGTCGAAATGGCTGCATTGCGTTTGATATGCCCTTCTAAGAGCATTCTCCCCTTAGACTTCCATCTCAGGGTAGTTCGTTCGTTAGTCAATCCTCAAATGGAAGCTTGTCCCTCACAACTTGTCAACAGGTTTTCAATACGTGGTCGAGGCAAGCGGTTCTTAACTGTTACCTTGTTAGGTTCTCAATAATCAGTACACATATCCAACGATACAACCTATCTTCCTGGATAAAACTGGGGCTTGCCAAAGCAAAAACTAGGTTCGACAAAGCTCCTGTCCAACAGTCCCTGTTGTTGATTTGACAACTCTCGCAACCCTCCTGGTGCAAGACGGTAAGAAATACAAGAATCAGGGCTGCCTCTGGCGTGAGATCAAACTGAGAGTCTGTCTAATAATTGTGGAAGTAAACCTGATAGTTCCTCCCGTAGCATGCTGAGTGGAATCACGAACAATTGGTAGATCCTCGATCCTCTTTTCTTAGCCCAAACATTAGTAACGGTTGCCAACATAGTGGGGTAGTCCCTCCGTAGACGCTTTCTGGCTTTCATTGCTGATATGATGCTAACCTTCACGCCACGTATAACTGCACTATATCTGGATAACCAATCCATACTAACTACTGCATCGAACTATCGAGGATGGCAGAAAGAAGGCCGACGTCGAACACTTGTCCCACAAGGTCGAGTTTACATCCCAACGGACATATAAGGTTCCATTTGACTTGCCCCTAGTTGATTCCACAACAGGTTCGGTTTCAAGAAGCATCAGGGTTAAGCAGAACAGTGACGAAGTGATTAGTCACCAAGAACATGTAGGCCACCATGTTGTTATAATCCTGGCGTCGCCCACGCCAATCCTAACTGTCCCTCCATGAGCATCATTTCCTGCGTTGTTGTACTCGTTGTGAGGATTTCCAGTACGGCCGTCGTTCCCTTGGTTATTGTCGTTGGATTTAACAACGGCCACTCCATGTCGTAGGCACCTTCACTTTCCATGGTACGTGCTAAGGCACTACTTACTGTGCAGGGAGTTTCACATTCCATTCTACAGTCAGTTGTCATTGCTTATGTCCTGATTAATTCGTAAAAGTTGACCCCCATGAGTCACTGGCTGGGGTTAAGGATTCGATTGGTGTCAAATCGCTGATGTTCATTGTTGGTAACTAGAGTCGTTCAAATGCTGAAGTCCATCGTTCTTGCAAGTTGACTGAGTAATACACGATATATTACAAGAGTGTTGCAGAAGTGATCGCACTTCGGGATCTAAGGCGTCAATATGTTAAGTTTCCAGCAAACGAAGAAAGGTGAGAAAGATATAGACCAATCATTATCGTTGCAACATCCAACTCGGGGATGTTCGTACAAGCACCTAACATTCTACACAGTTCGCTAGGCGTTCAGATGGGTGTTCAGGTAATACACGATAGCATCAAGATTCGAAAGGATCCAGAGAGGAATGAAAAGTTCACGTTCGAGTAGGGGACAATCACTGCTATGACCCCTATAGGTTTGTATGTTTCACATCGATCAAATAACGGAACAGAACCCCTTTTTTCACTTGTTAAGCCTCATTGGGACTCGCATGCACCCCACATTATTATTATTATGTGTGCACCCACAATAATATTGTGATTTGCATGCTCATCTTAGCTCCTCTTAACTCATGTCAAATGGTTCCTCAAACTCGAGTAGCAACCAAAGAGCATCACGAAACGTAAGTCATGAATGTTTAGGGAAATACCACCCTATCAGTTACATAACACATGCAAGTAATACATGAATTTATACTGTTGTGCTAAACGTGCAATCACATGCAATATCATATGTAAGTGTTCACTAGTTATGCAGTACAACGAGTATATAAGAGACGAACCTTGCAATCTGGAGCTGAGTGTCATGGTCGTATTCACTTTTTCAGAACTGTTCGGTTATAGTCTGGTTTTACAAAAAACGTTTTCCCCTTTTTTAAAAGCAAGTTCACTATAACCAATGGCTCTGATACCAATCTGTCACACCCCCAAAATACCACATGCGGAATTACCGCGGGGCGTGTGACGTACCAGGATCCAGGCCACCAATCACATTGAACTTCGCATAATATAATTGAATAAAACTTTCATTTATTGTCATTAAGTGTTACAATGTTACAAATAATTCACAGTATACAGCGGAAGCATAAATCATTCGTTAAGTGTTTATAAACCATTAGTCTTGTGTTGCGATTCCATGTATCTCGACCCATGACCACTCCAGCCTCCCAGACAGCAAGTTCCAACAATATGCACCTAAAGGCCTGCAAGGCATGTAACAACGAATCAACAACAAAGTTGAGCGAGTTCACAGTTGGTTGTCCATTTTATAGTTGTTCCAAAAACCATACGTTCTTTCGAAAACCATGTGTTAACCAATTCCTTGTTTCCCAAACCATAACCAGTGGGGGCTACCCCATGTAACCACTAGACCCGTTACCATATCGACTACTGACTGAAGTAAGTTGGTGCCCTAACATCAATGACGTGCCCAGATCCATTAGTTCACGCCCGTCCTCTGTGGCACGGTGTGAGGCTTATCAAACCTAAATAACGCTATCTAACTAATGACCCGCTCGCCATTGGCCCGGCGATTAAGTAGATATAAATGTGAGGGACTTCATGATAGAGTTGTTGGACTAGTATTAGCGTTGTCACCCTTTAATAAAGAGGATGTGTACGAAATCCCCAAACCAGGAGATTACGCAGGTTCTGATTAAGTTCTCAGTACGTGTTGTCACCCTTCAATAAAGAGGATGTGTACGTGTTCCAAACCAGGAGATCACGCAGTTTCAGTTCAATTCATTTACCCATTCCCAACCCTTGGGAATCCCATGCCTTGTAGAAAGTGTGAACTCACCTTAGAGTGCTTGGTTTGATAATGTACTTCTAACGTTAAATAAATATTAAGTCCGTTACTCGCGACCTAAGGTATAATGTCATAATAGTGAGTACACGAGTAGGGTTTTGCAATATCTTAATGTCCAAACAATCCGACGTCTAATGTAATACTTTTTGGCAGGCAGTAACACACAACACATAGTTATTTATTCTTACTATATGTTCGAGACAATAGACTCACAACCAACTTGTTTTACATCAAATAATTCATCAAATCATTATTGATTTAACATACATATATAAAATAGTCTAATACTTTAACTATCTGTTCACTTAATTCAACACACATACATATTAAATTAAATTGAAACAACTCTCATACTCAATCAATTGTTTCAATTACCAAATACAGTGAAGTAACACATGCGACCCAAACCTCATCCGTCTAACACAACCCCTTTATGCGGCGCAATCCAGCAGTGTGATATCCTTACCCCAATTACATGTAAGGCCCAATCCCTACACTTGACCCAAGTAATGATGTTGTTTAACTGTTGTTACCCGGCCCATGTCCCTAATTGTGTGAGTCCATTATTAATTCTTATAACATCATCATAGTATTATTATCACATAACAATCAACATAGCAATTACCATTTTCATTGATCTAATTAGATCAGTTATATTATTACCAAACATACAATCAATTCACCATGCATTCCTAAACATGCAGCAAACATTAGCCAACATTTATAACCTAAACATCATATAACTTAACTAACATCACTAACAAAATTCCCTATTATCTAAATAGATCATCATCATATATTACTATATACAATTCACGAACCAGAATTATGATTACAATCTGCTTGTAGGTATGTAACAGAACCATAGCAACAACTATAACACAAATCTAGATCACCAAAAACAATCCACTTATCACAAGAAATTAACATACTAACCAACAAGCATAGCCTATGGCTGATCGTGTCAAGACATCCACTCAAAATAACAAATAGGTAATCATAAACATACATAAAGAACAATCGAATAATACTTAACATAGTAGGGATTCACTAACCGAGACCTTTGATTAACAGGATGATATCTTCACGAGGGGGGGGGGTCTCCACTGAAATCGTGCGATCAGGGGAAGCTTTAGGGTTTTTGACTTGTGTTTTAAGTTTTGTCTAATCAAAACCCATATTACGTATTCATATAATTGTGAGGGTTGGGCGGTTTACATTATTAGCCGAAGTGGGCTCAAGCCTATCCATTTGCGCTGTCGCACAAACAGGAAGAGGAATAAGGTTTAGTTGTGTTGTGACTTGTGAGCCATAAACATGTTACGTATAATAGTTATAGAGCCAAATAACACAAAGTGGGCCGGTAATCATGTTACAATAATAGTTGGGCAGTGGGCCGAGATCCAACTCAACAAAAGTGGGAACAAACAAGTGTGCAATGGGCTCAGGTGACCCGTGCTGTGGGCCGATACGTTGCCGGGTTTCTAAGTGTGAAAATGTGGCCCAGAAGGTGTGCGGCCCAACAACACATTAATTAACAAGTTATTGTATTTGTAAGTTCAATGGAGTTATACGAACAAAACGTTTAACATAAAAGAGGGAAAAATTGGAAATTAAGAACACGAGATTAAACGTCACTAGCCTTGAGAATGCGGGTTGTCACAAATTCAAACGACACAAAGCAGTTATCGGCTCCAGTATCAAACAAACATGAAGCATAAATACCATTCACAAGGAATGTACCATTGACCACGTTGTTGTCAGCCTGGGCTTGGCGCGCATTGATGTTGAAGGTTCTGGCGCGGGCGGCTTGTTGCTATTGCTGTTGAGGCTGTTGCTGCTGCTGCTGCTGATGAGGCTACTGCTACTGGGGCTCTTGTTTCACAACCCTGTTCGGGCACATATTCGCGAAGTGGTTGGGATTACCACACGCGAAGCAGACTCTGGCGTTGATCGCGGGTGCCTGAGCCGCTTGTTGGCCTTGAGGAGCTGGAAGTAGAGCTTGATGAGCAGTAGCTTGGGTTGGTGCTTGTCTGGGACCAGTACGACAGTTAGCAGTGAAGTGGCCCTACATATTGCAGTGCACACAAAATCTGCAGGCAATACCCACCGGTTGATGGTAAGTACATGTTGGGCAAGCAGGGTGGGGACTAGTGTATGCACGCTTTGCAGGCGGTGCATAGATAATTGGAGATGATCGATGCTGAGTTTGCTGCTGAGCCGGCACGGCTTGAAGTGGAGTAGCAGTGGTAGTGACATCACAGTTCTTGTTGCTGGAGCTGCTGTTGTTGTTCTTCTTCTTGCGGCGTGAGGTCTTTGATGGTTGAGCGGCGGTGGTTTCAGTGGATGGTGCGGCGGTAGCTTGATGCAGGTTCTTTGAAGTTTTATCCCAAAAACCAGCTTTTACTCGCTTGTCGTTGATTTTAGCGGCAAGCAAGTAAGTCTCTTCGATTGTTGCTGGCTTTGCGGCATGCACAAAATCTGCAACACAGTCTGGCAGAGCTCAAATGTACTTCTTGATTGTCATGTCGGTAGTCTTCACTTGATCTGGACAGATGATACTGAGCTGCTTAAAGCGAGCACTCAGGGTAGCGTTGTCACCATCTTTCCGCTTCAGATGCCAGAATTCATCCTCCAGCTTTTAGCGCTCATGGGGAGGGCATAACTCTTTGAGCATAACGTTCTTCAACTCGTCCCATGACAGACCATAGGCTGCATCATTTCCGTGCTTGTTCCTCTCAGCCGTCCACCAGTCTAGTGCGCGGGACTGGAAGACGCCGGTAGCATTCTGTGTGCGGAGATTGTCAGGACATCCGCTCTGTCGCAGGGTGACTTCGATCGAGTCGAACCATTGAAACAAAGCCGTAGGGCAATCTTCGCCAGTGAACTCTTTCGGTCCGCATGCCTTGAACTGTTTGAAGCTGAAAGCAGCTTTAGGTGTAGCTTTTAGAGCTTCGGTCCTGGACTCTTCAGACGATTTGCTCACATTTTTGTATATTTCACTCACGATCTGGGGAACAACCTTTGCAACCTGCTTAGCGACGATGCCAGCAAGGCGTTTGTCTCTCTGTTCCTGACGAGAAATTCGTGGGTGACGGGTTCCAGATGACGACATTGTCTGCATCAGACATCGCCATATGGCTCAATCACAATATAATCGAATCTCACCTCACACGTCTAATACTACTAAAGCTCAGGAATACGATCATTTAATCGCGTATGCACATAACCACAGATTCACATAAGCACAGAAGCACATAAGCAGGTAAGGCATATAAGCACAAAAAGCACAGAAGCATATAAACAAGTAATTCTCCTAGAAGCACATGGGAGCAGTAAGAATACAGAAACCTATTATTCAAAGTCCGTGAGTGTTTGAGATTAGCGATCGTGAATGATCATAGCGAGTAGTATAGTGTAATCGATTAACATAGCAAACAATATGGCGTAAGGTAGTTCCACGAATGGTAGCGATTTGTTAATGTTTTGAGACAGAGTGCAGTGCGAGTCGTGTGTGTCGATCAAAGAGAAAGTGAGAAGCGAATAAATCCCCCCAAAAAAAATCGTAACACATAACAGATAAAGTCACATAAAGCACATAAAATTCTCTTAAAATCGACAAATATCAGAGTCGGCAGTAGCGAGCTCAGAATCGAACACATAAAAATCGAGAAATGGATTGTCTGTGGCTATTTAGACATTGACTAAACCAGAGTGATTCGACTATTCACAAGGACTCTTGGTACACACTTTGACCTTCGGGACTATGCTCTCGCCTCGAATCTGGGCGATCGGCGTGCATCCCTCCAGTCATGTCGTGACATTCAAGTCGTTGGAGTCCGTCGAGACTTTGGTGAGAGTTTTGTAAAACCAAGGAAAGGTCGGAACAAGTCATCAAGGTTCGGGTTTCACCCCTGACTAAACAACTTTGTTCCTGTTTTGATAAAATAAGAGAGAATTATGCGTCAAAGTATGGATTTCACTCCTGATTCAACGCAAATTCTCGTGTTTATAGATGAAAATGCGGGGCAAACAAGCAATTTAGTCGAGGGTTTGCGGTTTTCACACCTAATCTCGGCCTAATCGCTCGTTTATTTTTGAAAACTAAAGTGTAGTGATAGTGTAGCTTAGGCGAGAATAGCAAGAAATAGCAGTAAGCTCGTACATAATCCCTACCAGATATGCACAAGTCAGTCTGTTGGTTCCTAACTATAGACTAGGTCATTTCTAAGACATCGTCCCGGACTAGGTCGAGTCTTGCCTAATTCCCTATAGTTATGGCTCTGATACCAATCTTTCACACCCCAACCGATGGCAGAAACATCAGGGCGTGGCACTGAGCGAAACAGATTGTCCAGAAGTTTCCATAACAACTATAATTACCAATTATTTAAAGCAACATGTCCCATACCATGTCATAAAAGATAACATAATTATTACAGGCAAGATATAGTCAAATTGTTCTGTTCCGACAATTCAGATTTTTATTACAGACAATTGTTTATTGTTCTAGGTCTTTCCTAGCCTCGATTTCATAGCAAGCTAAGCAAATAAGCATCCAAAGCACTTGTCACATACGTTAAAGTAAAAGTCAATACACATAGTGTAAAGGTGAGCATACAAGTTTAATAGATATAGTGGAGTTCGAAATCGTTACGCATAACCAGCACGTACGCAGTGTAAAATTAGGCATGTTAGTTATCGACATGTGTTGGTGCATATGTCGGTCGACTTCGTCTTGTATCGAGTCTTGTAATAGAATAGATAGATCAGGGCACGCAGAACGAGAAAAACGGGAAACAAGCCAAAACAAGCCAGTTCACACGAACTGACTAGTTCATACGAACTGACTAGTAGTTCATGCGAACTGGACCAGGCCAGTTTGTGCGAATTGAAGATGTCAGTTTGGTGCGAAGTGGCTGGCCTATATATAGGAGGTCTTGGGTTGTTCATTTGTGTGTGTGTGATTCCGGTAGCGAAGCTCTGCCGAAGTATCTCCAGCCTGTAAAACGTTATGAAATCAATACAAGAGATAGTTAAAGTACTTCTAAGTGTAAATCAAGCTGATTCAACATCGATACGTCTGATTCCGCCTTTCGTATTGATCTAGAACTCTTCTGATCGACTCATTTGGTCGTTTCAACGATCCTACAAGTGGTATCAGAGCTCAGGACGAATAGTTCTTACCATTTAAGCTTGATATCGTCATCAACATCTATTTTCTACTCATTTCTACTCACTTTCTACATGATCTTCAAAATTAACCATGATTGCACGGATAAAATGGACTGATTTTCTCATATAACACGCGAAACTCTGTTTTAATCAATCCTTGAAAAAATCAGACCTTAATTCGACCTAAAACATGATCAATTTTGTCAAAAATCTACCGAAAACCACATCAGTTCGTTCGAAGGTAATCAGTTCGCACGAGCTGAACAAGTCCAGCTCGCACGAATTGGATCCAGTTCACACAATTTGAACCTATCAGTTCGCATGAGGTCACTTGTTTGAACCAGGTCGTTTGAAGGAGTTCAGTTCGCGTGGTTTAAACACTTCAGTTCGCGCATAGTGGTTCAGGTCGTGTGTAGTGACCAGTTCGTTTGGAATACATTACCAGTTCGCACGAGGTGGCTCAAAATTGTTCCAGATCGCACGAAGTCTGCTAGTTCGCTTGAAAGTTGTAAGTTCGTTTGAGTGAAGTCCAGTTCATACGAAGTTGAGGGTATCCAGTTCGCATGAAGAGGGTCAAGACCATCCAGTTCGTTTGAAATTCTGAATTTGTGAATTTTTAATACCGTAACATGGAAAACGAATTTTACAACGCATTTGCAACTCCGATCACTATGACTCAGAATGCGATGTTAGAAAATGAAATGGGCACTATGCAAAAACCGCCTAAGCTCATGAATATCGAGGAGTATAGTAGATGGGAGGAGTGGTTTGAAAATTAGGTTCAAACAAATTATTTAGATGCATGGGAATGTGTTGAACAACATATATTAGACCGGTTAATGATGACGGAGAGGATGTTGCTATTAAAGATCTAAGTGTTGATGAGAAAAAGAAATACAAAAGTGAAACGATGATGATCAGTATATTGCAGCAAGCTATTAAGGAAGAAATATTGATTTTATTACAACACAACAGAAGTGCACATTCAATATGGAAAGCACTAAAAACGAAGTTTGTTGGAAGTCAAGACATGATCAAGAACAAAAAATCGCTTTTGAAGAAAGAATTTGATCTATTTCGTGGATTAAAACTGAAAACACCAAGCAGATTATTGAAAGATATTGCAATTTGGTGGTTAACATGAATAGATTGAACATCAAGAAAGATAATGAAGAATGGATTGAAAAGTTGGCCGATGCGTTGCCACAAGATGTTTGGGGCACGTATGTCACACCCCGATATTTCCACGTATTACCGGTGGGCCCGGTGGGGAGTATCATGACGTAGTTGATATCATCATAGTCAAACAACACAATTTAAATGCACAGCGGAAGCAAAAGATGAATCACATTACAAACCGAATAAATAGTAATATCAAAGTATCACAACGGACTGTAATGGATCCACAGGCGGATCGAAAAGTAAAAAGATCATTGTTCAACAGACTTTAACATCTAAAGCTTGCAAGACTTGATTAATGATGCCAGCAGTAGCCAGCCTATTTCGTCTAGTACCTGCACTTAGCCTTTTTGGAAAATACGTCAGTTTACACTGGTAAATACAATTAACTGACTCATTTTGAAAACATTTAAGAAAATTGATTTGAATGCACAAGGCACAAAATATCTTTTATAACTTGGGACAATTATTTAAAAATAATCTTGTATACAGTTTTACTTATTTGTCGTCCGTCAGGGCCGGTTAGAAGAGCCGAACAAGATTAACTGACACGCCACAGGTATAATGCCCACAAGGTTGATTCCTTTAAGTGGATTACCAGTTTTTACATAATGCAACTGTCAGGTGTATGCCTACACCCCGTGCTTAGGTCGTGGCCATTTCTTTGAATGATGCCAAGGATATCCGGGACATGGTCATTTAACCCCCAAAGGCCATACACCAAATAATACAGATTAAAACAGGTTATGTAAATACATTAATCACAATTCCATTTAAATGACTACACACCCGACCAAGTGGTATTATTATAATACCGTATCCCAAGCCTGTATAGGGAAAATAAGTTAAAAGTATTTACCTGAGCAAATTTATACAATTTATCCCAGCCGTATACCACCAAGCAAGTACAGGTAGCTTCTACTGGGCTCCTATATCTGGAACAAAGGTTTTAATAACCTATTAGATACTAACGGGTCTTAAATAAGTCTAAAGTTAGACCAGTTAGTTTTAAAGGAAGATACACGGTTCAAAACGCACGATTAAGCGATGACCGGATTAGAGTATGGTTTAGACCCGACAAGTTTGTATACTTGTATAATATGGGTAAACTAACCACATTCTGGATTTTGAGATAAAAACAATAAGGGTTGACCCGTTTCGGCTAATTTATGCAAACTAGTTACATAAACCGCACTGAACGCGAATAATGCGTTGCGGGTAACCAAAAGAGTCATATACAGGTTTCCTAAGTTAATATGCCTTAAATATGTTGTGACATCAGTAAGATATCTTCTATTATGCCCAAAACGAATTTTAACTCAAATTATGCCTCGTAGGGGTAATTTGGTCATTTAAAAGGTTATAAAAGAGATTTAATATAAATCTAAGTTTCAGGTCTGATATAATCAGTAAATATACTTAATTTAATAGGTTATATCAGTAGGGTATTACATATATGTGAAATTTACCATTTATAACCAAACTATGCACCAAATGGGCATTTTGGTAATTTCACGTAAGGTTTAAAGGTCAAATATGGAAATATGAGTTTAAAACTTTTGCTTACTGTTAAAGTATAAAAATTTACTAAAAATATTAGTAGGTATCAAGTCTTATATATTTAAAATAGTTTTAATACATACTATGCGTTAAAAACGTGTAAAAAGACGGTTTTAAGCAATTTCCGGGTTTTATAAGAAAAGCTGATATTTTTATCATTCCAGAAGACTCAAAATATTTTATTTATCATATAAAATCAGTAGAAAAAGGTTTGGTATCAAAATGATTTGTAAAACTCATTTTATAGGCCAAAAGGGCAAAACCGACGATTACCGAATTAAAGCTAGAACCCTGTGTTATGCTCAGCCTAAAAATAAATAAAAATATTCAAAAATCCCAAAATATTATTTTATATCAGTAGGTAAAAATTTTGGTATCAAAAATTGGGTTTAGATAGGCTTTATACTAATTACGCCGTTTAATTAATAAAAAGCTTTCTAATTACACTATTGAGCATAACTCTTAATCTAGACCTCCAACTGATGTGAAAATTTAGGGACAAGTATATATATCAGTAATAAAGATTATTATCCTCTCACATTTTCAAAATTCTTGTTTTAAGGTCAAAAGGGCATAATAGTCACATTTAGGCATATAACGGAAACATGCATATGAATCGGATAACTAATGAACCAAGTTGTATAATCACAGAGGGTTATACTAACATATAACCTGGTCCAAATAGGGCTCTGAGGCATTTCTAAAACATGCTACATTGGGTCAGAACTGAAAGTCAAAGCAAAAGTCAAATTATGCGACTTTCGGTTCCGAACCGAGCCTAAACTGAAAATTGTCGGGTTGACCATGTTTAGACATTTTCTTACATTAATTACCAAGTTATATTAGTGATAAAACAGGTTGCATGGCTTCTACATTGTTAATTATGCGTTTATTTGAAAATAAGCTTTCTGTTGACGTTTTAAGATTAACTTTGACCCGACAATTGACCTAGTTAGAGTGGGAATCAGAGGGTGCCCTTTTAAGGGTTTATTACCCACATAATTATCAACTCAAAGGTACTTTTAATTTAACTAATGACTGGACCATTAGTGATTAATCATGAAGTCAAACCTTAATTACGATAAGTTTGACTTATGGTCATTAAGCTAATTAAAACTGAAATTAGGAAGTTAAGGACACTTACAAAGGTCCTAAGCACGATTATGGATCCTAAAGAGACTTGTTGAGGACCAGAGAAGTTCCAGAGATCAGCTTTGAAGTGAATGTAAGTGAGCAACAAAATGGTTGCAACTTCAAGTTCTTATATAGTGAGCTAGAATGCACAAGATCCTTACAACAAAGTCTATAAGTGTTCCCTGATGATCCCCATGTGTCCCTATGCATGAAAATCTGTTGGCCAAGCTCCTGTATTCGAATACCATGCAAGTAAGGCAGTGTAACAGGCTGAACAGGCATCTGTCCATTTTTTGCTGCCAGCGACGATCTTACGGACCGTAAGCAATGACCCTTGCGGTCCGTAAGCACCACTTACGAACCGTAAACCCTTGTCCTTGTGGTCCGTAACCGACCTTGATCTGAGATGCCCAGTTACCAGCCTTACGGACCGTAAGCCCTCGGCTTTGCGGTCCGTATCCGCTTTTTAAATTATTTCTACCCAGCTCCGCCACCTTACGGATCATAAGGTGGTCTCTTTGCAGTCCGTAAGCCTTCATCAGAAGACAAAATTTTGTAAACTCTTAGGCCTTGACCATGCAACTCTGTTAACTTCGAATCTTATGTCTTCTTTTTGGTAGAGGGACCATATAGACAGGCATTGCATATCCTTGCATGTGTTGCCATGCACATGAGGTTTCTTGGACATATCTAAGAAGGGTTTTAAAAATGAATCTTGTCGTAAATGCACCTAGAATCCCATCATTTGCAACTTGGATTTATTATTTTTGAAATTATCCGGATTTGAATATTTATCAGATGTTTATGAAACACATTAAGGTTTAGGATTAATAAAAAGGTCACTCAGAGGTATTAAATTAACATGTTGACACTTTTAATCCGACCATACATCTTTTAACTTGATCCGGGTTCATAACACGTTTGCCTTACATGACACGTGTCTTTATTTTATTGGGTATGATTTTACGAGGTGTTACATCCTCACCCCCTTAAAAGAAATCTCGACCTCGAGATTTACTGAAATAAATGAGGGTATTTTTTCTTTCATAGTGGACTCTACCTCCCATGTATACTCGGGACCTCTACGGGCATCCCATTTAACCTTTACAATTGGCACATGCTTCCTTCGAAGTTTCTTAACCTGCCGATCCTTGATCGACAAAGGTTTTTCAACAAATTTCAAGCTCTCGTCTATATGCACATCTGTGTGTGGTATGACGAGCGATTCATCGGCTAGACATTTCTTCAGATTGCAGATGTGGAATACATTATGAATACCACTGAGCTCTTCAGGAAAGTTTAACTTGTAAGCCACTGTTCTGACACATTCGATAATCTCAAATTGTCCTATGTATCTTGGGCTTAACTTGCCTTTCTTACCAAATCCCATTACCCCTTTCCAGGGTGAGACCTTAAGTAGAACCTTGTCACCTACTTCGAACTTTAGAGGTTTACACCTTTTATCTGCGTAGCTTTTCTGCCTATCCCTGGCAGCTTTGAGACAATCTCATATCTATACAATCTTGTCTGTCGTCTCCAGGACTATATCAGGTCCTATTAGTTGGACGTCTCCAACTTCTGCCCAACAAACGGGTGTTCTGCACTTTCTTCCATACAAAGCTTCAAAAGGTGCAGCTTGAATACTGGAATGATAACTATTGTTATATGAAAATTCGATCAATGGGAGATGAACATCCCAACTTCCACCTATGTCAATAACACAAGCTCGTAGCATATCTTCGAGAGTCTGAATAGTACACTTACTCTGTCCATCCGTCTGAGGATGATATGCAGTGCTGAAATTTAATCGAGTGCCTAGGGATTGCTGAAAGATTTTCCAGAAATGCGATGTATACCTCGTATCCCTATCAGAGATGATAGACACTGGTACTCCGTGGAGAGATACAATCTCATCCACGTACAACTGAGCTAACTTATCTGAGCTGTGTGTTTCTTTAATCGGTAAGAAGTGGGCTGACTTAGTCAGTCTATCCACTATAACCCAAATAGTATCATTTCCTCTCTTCGTCTTTGGCAACTTGGTGATAAAATCCATAGTCACCATTTCCCACTTCCAAGTGGGAAGTTCAGGCTGTTGTAGCAAACCTGGCGGCTTTTGGTGTTCAGCTTTAACTTGCGCGCATGTTAAACATTTGGCTACATAGGTAGCTATAGACTTCTTCATGCCTATCCACCAAAAATTTGTCTTGAGATCCTGGTACATCTTATCAGCTTTAGGATGAACGGAGTACTTAGAACTGTGGGCTTCCTGGAGGATAACATCCCGAAGTCCTCCATAAATTGGAACCCATATTCGTCCATTTAATCTCAGAATTCCGTCCTTGCCTTGAGATAACTGCTCAGCAGTTACTCCTAACTTCTCATCAGGATAGTTAGCTTCTAATACAGCTTTCTTCTGAGCGGCTAACAATCTTTCATTTAAACTGTTCTTTAATTCAATGTTCTTGGCATTGATTCTTATGGGCTTAACCCTTTCTTTTCTGCTTAAAGCATCGGCGACCACATTCGCCTTACCTGGATGGTATTGGATTTCACAATCATAATCATTCAAAGTCTCCATCCACCGACGCTGCCTCATGTTCAGATCCTTCTGATTGAACAAATGCTGAAGGCTCTTGTGATCAGAATAGATCATACACTTGGTGCCATATAAATAATGTCTCCAAAGTTTTAGTGCAAACACAACGGCACCCAACTCCAAATCATGGGTGGTGTAATTGTTCTCGTGCACCTTCAATTATCGAGAAGCGTAGGCAATAACCTTGCCTTTCTACATGAGTACACATCCCATACCAGTGTGTAATGCGTCGCAGTAAACCACGAATTCTTCTATTCCATCAGGCAATGTCAACACAGGTGCATTGCTCAACTTTTGCTTAAGAATGTCAAAAGACTCTTGCTACTTAGGACACCAATCAAACTTGATGTTCTTGCGGGTTAGTGAGGTTAGGGGTGCAGCAATCCTTGAGAAGTTTTCAATAAATCGCCTATAGTATCCTGCCAAACCCAAAAAGCTATGAATTTCTGTGGGCGTCTTTGGCTCTTGCCAATTCATGATAGCTTCAACTTTAGCGGGATCCATTTGGATACCACGCTCACTAACTACATGTCCAAGAAACTGGACTTCGCGAAGCCAAAATTCACACTTTGAGAATTTGGCGTAGAGTTTCCCACGATGTAGAAGTTTAAGAATACAACGAAGATGTTTCTCATGGTCAGCTTGGTTCTTTGAGTAAATAAGAATGTCGTCAATGAAGACGATGACAAATTTATCCAAGTAGGGCTTGCATACACAGTTCATGAGGTCTATGAATGCCGCTGGTGCATTAGTGAGCCTAAAAGGCATCACTAAGAACTCATAATGACCAAAACGAGTTCTAAATGCAGTCTTGTGTACAACTTCATCTTTAACCTTCAGTTGATGGTAGCCTGACCTTAAATCAATCTTAGAGAAGTAACTTGCCCCTTGCAGCTGATCGAACAGATCGTTGATCCTGGGCAATGGATATCTGTTCTTGATAGTGACCTTGTTAAGTTCACGATAATCGATGCATAAACGCATCGATCCATCCTTCTTCTTCACAAACAGGATAGGTGCTCCCCACGGAGATGAACTAGGACGTATAAAACCTTTTGCCAACAAATCATCTAGTTGAGTCCTCAACTCTTTCATCTCTGTTGGTGCTAACTGGTAAGGTGCTCTTGCAATAGGTGCTGCTCCAGGTATTATGTCAATTATGAACTCCACTTGCCTATCTGGGGGTAAACCGGGTAGTTCTTCAGGGAATACTTCTGGATATTCAGAGATGACAGGGATGTCCTCAACCCTGGGTTTTGGCTCATCATTGGTCACTTGTGCCATATAAATGACACAACCTTTCTTCATACACCTTGACACCTTAAGCACAGACACTTGCTTAGGCAACCCATACTGCGTATCTCCCTGTATGGTAAGTGGTTCACCATACGGAGTCTTGATCACCACTTGTTTCTTGTTACACAAGATCTGGGCTTGGTTATGAGATAACCAATCCATGCCTATTACTATGTCGAAACCGGCTAACTTCAAAGGAAGTAAGGACAACGGAAAAGAGTTGTTCCTAATGGATATGAAACATCCATCCAACATGGTTGATGCGGTTTCTAAGGTACCATCGGCTAATTCTACCTCATATTCCACGCTTAAGGTTTTAACAGGTAAATTCAACAACTTACAAAACTTATCATCTACAAATGACTTATCCGCACCCGAATCAAATAACACCCTTGCGTAAACATCATTTATAAGGAAGGTACCTGTGATCACATTATCATCCTGAACGGCTTCTCGTGCATCCATTCGAAAGACCCTGGCATTGGTCTTCTTGACTTCTTCAGGCTTTTTGGCATATTTAGGGCAGTTGGACTTGATGTACCCCTTCTCGTTACAGTTATAGCACGTTGCATCCTTTATCTTCTTGCACTCTATCATCTTGTGCTCTTTGGATTTGCATAACCCACATGCAAATGGTTTCGACTGAGACTTGGATTCGAACCTGCATTTTCTGAAGTGACGTTTCTGGCAGGTTTTGCACTTTGGCTTCTCATCTGCTTGCTGATTACCCTTGTTAGACCCAAACTTCTTCTTGTGGTCTGTGTTTCCCTTAAACTTCTTCTCAGACCGTCGTGAGTTATCGTCCTCCCGTTTTCTCTTACCTTCCTCTGAGTTCTTATGCGATCTTTGCCTGACTGCATCCAAGGTAAGGGATAAAGATAGGTCAGCTGCTGACCTAAAAGTAGCAGGTCGTGACGCCTTGACACTGGCCTTGATCTCTTGGGCTAAACCCCCGATGAAACGAGCAATTCTCTTGGGTTCCGGTGTTACCAAATACGGAACCAGTCGAGACATGGTATTAAAGCTGGTAAGGTAAGTCTGACAGTCTAGGTTTTTCATTACCAGAGATAAGAAGTCTGACTCAATCTTTTCGACCTCATGCTGAGGGCAGTAATTCTCTTTGATGAGTGCAACAAACTGATCCCAAGATAGATTGTACAATGGAATCTTCCTAGTATCCTGGATTAGAGACCTCCACCAAGCTAGTGCTTCACCTTTAAACGATTGGGATACATACTTCACAACATCCCTATTAGCGCAACCACTGATGTCAACCACGGTATCCATTTCATCTAATCATGTCATGCAATCCACAACCCCTTTCTCCCCAGTGAAATCCCTGGGCTTGCAGGAGACGAAATATTTGTAGGTACAGGATTTACCACGTGGTTCTCGTTTGAGCTCAATCTTCTTCGACGGAACACTATGCTGATTTGAGGAGTGGTGATCGTCATCATCCTTCTTTGACCCCTTAGGTTTAGAAGGTGGCTTACTATGAGCTTCAGAGTGAGTCTTAGGTTTAGAATAGGGTTCAGATAGGGTCCTGCTTCGAGTACCACTAGATTCATTAAATTGCCTATCCAAGGCCTTGGTAACAACATTATCAATCAATGCTTGAAGTTCTGCACCAGTTATGTTGATTTTGGTGGCATCTTGATTTTCCTTTAGGTGACTGTTGACTTCTTCAGACTCAGCCATGTAGTTTGATTGCTACATAAAATGATGACAATGACTTCTTAGAAGTTTATTAAAGATTTGTCATCTTATTAATTTATTAACCATGGTATTAAAGATCCTTATTGGTTAATTTGTTAAGTAATTTCATTCTGGATTTTCATTATAGTAATCCTTAGTTATATTTAAAATATAATAATAGCACAAAAAGGCAAGTCACATGGACAGATTTAATTTATAAGCCAGGATTTTATAGAATCGAGGCATTAAGGCTTGAATCAAAGTTCATTACCTTTTCTTGACAGGGAGTCGTGGACCACCACTGTCTTTAGTCTCAAAGGACGGTAATTATGGCCCGTAGGCACTTCATCCCTAATGGGTGATTATATAAATAAGAAGGGAATTGGAATCATCCAATTTAAGAATGATTTATGCGATTCTATCGAATCACATTTTGTCAAGAGTGTTAACATGTTTACAGATGTTAACAAGATTTGAATCTTTTAAATAGGTTTTACCATCTTGGCCATATTTAGAATGACATGTGGCTAGGTTTTACCTTTAGGATTCTTGTTAATATTCAATGCAGAACAAATCCTAAATTGAGATGTTAATAAGGATCTGAATCAAATTTGGGGAGCTACCATCTTGGCCCTGTCCTAAGATGACACATGGCTAGGTCTTGTCCCTTTTTAGATTTTGTCATTTTATTATAATGATAAATCTTATAAATAGAATGTTATTTTTCATTTATTCCATATTTTATGTTTATGCATATAATAAAAAATGAAAATTTAAATTTAATCATTCCATCACAATTTAAGAAGTACAAATTTGTCCTAAACGGGACTTCTAAAGAAATAACATGCCCACGCAGGGGCTAAACAAACCTAACATACCCACGCAGGGGTTTAACAGAAAGACATGCCCACGCAGGGGCTGGTTAAACATTAAAGAAATACAAATAAATAAATAAAGGATTTAATGATCCTTTTTGCTCTTCCCCTTGATTAAGCTCGCCAGACCCTTGAAAATTCCTCGGTTTTGCCTACGCCCTTCCCGAACCTCCTGCTGCACCTGACTCAACCTTTGGAGAATCTCCTGATGCTGCGGTGGCGATATCACTGGCGGCTGTGGGGGCTGCTGAAACAGCGGGGGTTGAGGAGGTGGTGGTTGTTGATACCCATAGGGTGGGTACCCATAGTGTGGGTATCCAGCTTGATATGGGACCCCAAAGGGTCCTTCCGGATGAAGGGCATTGTAGTTTGCCACTACCAGGTATGGGTCAGCCTCGACGTAGTTGTAGTTGGTGTGGGCCGGCTGCTCAAATGGGTTGTACGCCGCTGAACCGGCGTATATAGGAATTGGGTTGTTAAAACCCACTGGTGGCAGTGCGACTGGCGCAAACTGCACCTCAGAAACAGGGTTCGAAGGCCCACCCATATGTGGGTCTTCATATAGTGGCGGATAATGACTGCCACTAGATGGTTGAGGGGTGCTGATGCGGACACCCCCTCGCACGGACATCCGTGCGGTTGATCTTCTACGCCTCAGTGGCTCCGGAGGCTGTTGCTGCACTAGTGGTGGTGGCGGTGAAGTGACCGCTACAAAACGGAAATCCTCGGAAGGATCCTGCTGCTGCTGCTGTGGTGAGTTGTGGTAACTGGGAGCAAACACCCAGTCGATCTGGTTAAACCTCGCCTCGTAGCTGTCGGGACCATTATAAGGTGATCCCAGAAAGGGTGACCCATCCGAAATCTCGATGGGGTGGTTAGGGGTCCCGGTTGGAGGCTCGGTGGGATCCGTGTCTTCGTCCATGTCCATCGCATGGTCGCCCGAGAAGTGGTCTTCCGGTCCCAATGGGTTAAAACCCACTGGTTCTTCAATGTAGTTTGCCGGGTTGAACCGGCTTTGGAAGACAGGTGTCGGGTCGTCGAAAGGTGAGTTATGGCCTAGGAGAGGTATATAAGAATGGTGTGAGTTGTGGGGCTCATTTTCAGACGGAGGCCTGAAAGAGTTTAAGTAAGAGGGCGAGGAGCTCAGTGAGACTGAACGCCTTGCAGGTTCTATATGGGTCCTCTAGTTTTCTTGAGGACTTCGACTTAGAGAATCAGATGGTGTTCGCCGGTGTGATGGCCTGGCCTCATGATCATTGGGGCGACGAGTGGCCCCTTTCCTCTACCTCTTCCATGAAATCTAGGTGTCATTTTGTTGAACCTGTCAAATCAAATAAGGACACAATAAAGAAATATAAAGGACAAAATTAAAATAAAACAAATTTGGATTAGTCTTAAGTTCTTTGCCTAGACTCGGAAGTCGAGGAATGTGCAAACTGTGTCATTGAGATTAAACACAAAAGGCTAGTGTTTAATTCACTCAACGTTGGCTCTGATACCAACCTGTCACACCCCGATATTTCCACGTATTACCGGTGGGGGAGTATCGAGACGTAGTTGATATCATCATAGTCAAACAACACAATTTAAATGCACAGCGGAAACAAAAGATGAATCACATTACAAACCGAATAAATAGTAATATCAAAGTATCACAACGGACTGTAATGGATCCACAGGCGGATCAAAAAGTAAAAAGATCATTGTTCAACAGACTTTAACATCTAAAGGTTGCAAGACTTGATTAATGATGCCAGGAGTAGCCAGCCTATTTCGTCTAGTACCTGCACTTAGCCTTTTTGGAAAATACGTCAGTTTACACTGGTAAATACAATTAACTGACTCATTTTGAAAACATTTAAGAAAATTGATTTGAATGCACAAGGCACAAAATATATTTTATAACTTGGGACAATTATTTAAAAATAATCTTGTATACAGTTTTACTTATTTGTCATCCGTCAGGGCCGGTTAGAAGAGCCAGACAAGATTAACTGACACGCCACAGGTATAATGCCCACAAGGTTGATTCCTTTAAGTGGATTACCAGTATTTACATAATGCAACTGTCAGGTGTATGCCTACACCCCGTGCTTAGGTCGTGGCCATTTCTTTGAATGACGCCAAGGATATCCGGGACATGGTCATTTAACCCCCAAAGGCCATACACCAAATAATACAGATTAAAACAGGTTATGTAAATACATTAATCACAATCCGATTTAAATGACTACACACCCGACTAAGCGGTATTATTATAATACCGTATCCCAAGCCCGTATAGGGAAAATAAGTTAAAAGTATTTACCTGAGCAAATTTATACAATTTATCCCAGCCGTATACCACCAAGCAAGTACAGGTAGCTTCTACTGGGCTCCTATATCTGGAATGAAGGTTTTAATAACCTATTAGATCCTAACGGATCTTAAATAAGTCTAAACTTAGACCGGTTAGTTTTAAAGGAAGATACACGGTTCAAAACGCACGATTAAGCGATGACCGGATTAGAGTGTGGTTTAGACCCGACAAGTTTGTATACTTGTATAATATGGGTAAACTAACCACATTCTGGATTTTGAGATAAAAACGATAAGGGTTGACCCGTTTCGGCTAATTTATGCAAAGTAGTTACATAAACCGCACCGAACGCGAATAATGCGTTGCGGGTAACAAAAAGAGTCATATACAGGTTTCCTAAGTTAATATGCCTTAAATATGTTGTGAAATCAGTAAGATATCTTCTATTATGCCCAAAACGAATTTTAACTCAAATTATGCCCCGTAGGGGTAATTTGGTCATTTAAAAGGTTATAAAAGAGATTTAATATAAATCTGAGTTTCAGGTCTGATATAATCAGTAATTATACTTAATTTAATAGGTTATATCAGTAGGGTATTACATATATGTGAAATTTACCATTTATAACCAAAGTATGCACCGAAGGGGCATTTTGGTAATTTCACGTAAGGTTTAAAGGTCAAATCTGGAAATCTGAGTTTAAAACTTTTGCTTACTGTTAAAGTATAAAAATTTACTAAAAATATCAGAAGGTATCAAGTCTTATATATTTAATTTTAATACATACTATGCGTTAAAAACGCGTAAAAAGACAATTTTAAGCGATTTCTGGCTTTTATAAGAAAAACTGATATTTTTATCATTCCAGAAGACTCAAAATATTTTATTTATCATATAAAATCAGTAGAAAAAGGTTTGGTATCAAAATGATTTGTAAAACTCATTTTATAGGCCAAAATGGCAAAACCGACAATTACCGAATTAAAGTTAGAACCCTATGTTATGCTCAACCTAAAAATAAATAAAAATCTTCAAAAATCCCAAAATATTATTTTATATCAGTAGGTAAAAAGTTTGGTATCAAAAATTGGGTTTAGATAGGCTTTATACTAATTAGGCCGTTTAATTAATAAAAAGCTTTCTAATTACGCTATTGAGCATAACTCTTAATCTAGACCTCCAACTGATGTGAAAATTTAGGGACAAGTATATATATCAGTAATAAAGATTATTGTCCTCTCACATTTTCAAAATTCTTGTTTTAAGGTCAAAAGGGCATAATAGTCACATTTAGGCATATAACGGAAACATGCATATGAATCGGATAACTAATGAACCAAGTTGTATAATCACAGAGGGTTATACTAACATGTAACCTGGTCCAAATAAGGCTCTAAGGCATTTCTAAAACATGCTACATTGGGTCAGAACTGAAAGTCAAAGCAAAAGTCAAATTATGCGACTTTCGGTTCCGAACCGAGCCTAAACTGAAAATTGTCGGGTTGAACATGTTTAGACATGTTCTTACATTAATTACCAAGTTATATTAGTGATAAAATAGGTTGCATGGGTTCTACATTGTTAATTATGCGTTTATTTGAAAATAAGCTTTATGTTGACTTTTTAAGATTAACTTTGACCCGACAATTAACCTAGTTAGAGTGGGAATTAGAGGGTGCCCTTTTAAGGGTTTATTACCCATATAATTACCAACTCAAAGGTACTTTTAATTTAACTAATGACTGGACCATTAGTGATTAATCACGAAGTCAAACCTTAATTACGATAAGTTTGACTTATGGTCATTAAGCTAATTAAAACTGAAATTAGGAAGTTAAGGACACTTACAAAGGTCCTAAGCACGATTATGGATCCTAAAGAGACTTGTTAAGGACCAGAGAAGTTCCAGAGATCAGCTTTGAAGTGAATGTAAGTGAGCAACAAAATGGTTGCAACTTCAAGTTCTTATATAGTGAGCTAGAATGCACAAGATCCTTACAACAAAGTCTATAAGTGTTCCCTGATGATCCCCATGTGTCCCTATGCATGAAAATCTGTTGGCCAAGCTCCTGTATTCGAATACCATGCAAGTAAGGCGGTGTAACTGGCTGAACAGGCATCTGTCCATTTTTTGCTGCCAGCGAAGATCTTACGGACCGTAAGCAAAGACCCTTGCGGTCCGTAACCGACCTTGATCTGAGATGCCCAGTTACCAGTCTTGCGGACCGTAAGCCCTCGGCTTTGCGGTCCGTATCTGCTTTTTAAATTATTTATACCCAGCTCCGCCACCATACGGACCGTAAGGTGGTCTCTTTGTGGTCCGTAAGCCTTCATCAGAAGACAAAATTTTGTATACTCTTAGGCCTTGACCATGCAACTCTGTTAACTTCGAATCTTATGTCTTCTTTTTGGTAGAGGGACCATATTGACAGGCATTGCATGTCCTTGCATGTGTTGCCATGCACATGAGGTTTCTTGGACATATCTAAGAAGGCTTTTAAAAATGAATCTTGTCGTAAATGCACCTAGAATCCCATCATTTACAACTTGGATTTATTATTATTGAAATTATCCGGATTTGAATATTTATCAGAAGTTTATGAAACACATTAAGGTTTAGGATTAATAAAAAGGTCACTCAGAGGTATTAAATTAACATGTTGACACTTTTAATCCGACCATTCATCTTTTAACTTGATCCGGGTTCATAACACGTTTGCCTTACATGACACGTGTCTTTTTTTATTGGGTATGATTTTACGAGGTGTTACAACGTATCTTATGATGTTGAAGAATAATGATGAGTTAGACAATTTAACATTGAGCAAGTTTATTGAAAAACTCGAAGTTCAAGAGATGGAACAACGAAAGATGGCGAGAATGAAGGACTTTAATGGTGAACAAGACATTGGTCTATATTACAAAGGAGGTATTAGTGATAGGACCAACATTGCACCAAAGATCGAAACTGCATTTAATGCAAAAAGTTCTTCTGGAAGATCATCTCGAGGATCGAACAATAATAATGAATTTTCTTCATATCCATCATTTGATCCAGAGTTTTCAGCAACCAGTTCTAAATCGCAAAGCTCATACGACGGTAAAGGTCAAGTGCTAAACTGTAACATTACATTACATCTTCAGAACGGTTAGAATTTCTCTGAAGAAGTAGCTAAAGGTCATATGTCTTTGTTGGTAACCATGTTAGAGTCTTATGAGAGTTTAGTTGCAGAAAGGATCGGAAATCCAATGTTGACAAAAGAGGATTACGATCAGATTGATGCTCAGGAGATGGAACTTATGGATATTAAGTGGTGTTTAGCGAGCGCGTTGAGAAGAGCTGAGAAGTTTAAACAAATCACAGGAAGAGATGACTTTCGTGATGCTAATGTTTCTACTTTAGGTTTTGATAAATCTAAAGTTACTTGTTTTCGTTGCAGGGAAATAGGGCATTTTAAACGAGAATGCACGAATCGTGAAGCAAATGGAGCTCAAAATCCGTTCGGCAACAATGATTATCATCGAAAAGCGATTTATCATCAAGTTGCGCCGCAGCAACAACAATTGCCACAAACTTCACATGCTAGAAAGGAAGAGCCATCAAAGAAAGTTTGTCTTGGTCTGATAGATCAAGATGATGAAACACTTCCAGAAGGTTTTAGTTGGGACAATTACGATCCTAACAGACCTTCAGTTTCTAAAGCATTTATTGCTCAAATTTTTGAAGATACAACTGCTGAAGAAGAAAAGAGTCTGAAAAAGAAAGAAGAAGAACCAGTTTCAACAAATAGGGCTTCAAGAAAAGCACCAATCGTTGAAGATAGTGATGATGATGCCGAAGAAATTCGAAAACTTAAAAATTATCAAAGAAAATTTTTAATTGATAGTGATGATGATGATTTGTTTTTTGCAGGTAAAACAAAAGAAAAACAAGCTGCGAAAAAGAAGAATCATAAGGCAGCAAAGGTTAAAAAACAAGATGATAGTGATGATGATAATTCGTATTATGTAGGTAAAATGAAAGAGCTCAAAGAAAGACAAGCTGAGAAAGATGACAGTGATGATGATAATGTTCGAGTGATAAAGAAGAAAATTAAAAAAACAAGATGATAGTGATGATGATGTTCGAGTGATAAAGAAGCAGGTTAAAGAAATTCCAGTTTTCAAGGTTGAGAAGGAAGCTGATGCAGAAAAGATGCCTGAAAAATGTGAAAATTGTGATACTGTGAAAAGGCACAACAACAAATTGATTCATAACATGAACAGACTGAAAGAATCTTATGTTGTTTTAAACAAAGCTATGAATCAATACAACAAGTCAAGCAGTGAACAAGCGTTAGCTATGAAGACACTCAATGGAGCGTTCATGACAAAGCAGAAAATCATCAATAATTACATTGAAAAATGTGTTGTACTTGAACAAAAATTGGAAACCCAGAGGATAGAAACTGAAAGGGTAAACAGGTTATTGAGAAGTTACTCATGTGCTTCTTATGTGATTGACAGGATTTATCCTACGGTAGAAGGCATGAAAGCATTTGAAGAAGAGGATATTGAAGTAAAGGATACTGGTAAGAAACATAGTACTGGTTACACCAAGTGTCCACCGCCGCTTGAAAATGGATATTCTCCACGAAATCCTAATTCAGAAAGAGTCAAAAAGGCAACCAATTTAAAGTGGGAATCTGAACCTTCAGATGGATTGCCAGACAACATTGACGTCACATTCACATCGTCCGACACTGATCATGAGTCTGAGTTAATAAAGAAAGTGGTCGATCAGGTGTTGGATAAGGATGAAACCGAGGAGTCAGAGTCAAAGTCAAAGTCTGACACTTCAAGTCCAACAGTTGAAAAGGGCAAAAGGGTTTACAATAAAGATTTTCTGTTATCACAAAATAATTTGAATGACGAAACATTCAGAGTAGCATATACTTTGAATGATTCTGACAAATTATATTCTGATGAAGAATTTCCAATAAGAGGTGTTAAAACTGAAATGATTAAAAAGGTTTTCAAATTAACAGAAATTAATATTTCTGAAATAAAAGATGTAAATCTTACTGAAAAACCTAAAAAGTACACCTCAAGAGTTCAACAAAGGTTAAACAAGAAAAAAGGTTACGGTTCTGGTTGGAGTTTTCAAAAGAAACCAAACCATAACAGTAATTTCAAAAAGAAAGGTATAGGTTTTATTCAACCAGAAAATTATAAAAATGAGAAAATTAATAAACCAAAAATTGTATTTGTTTCAGGAGCAAGTTCGGAAGAAGAAGAAAAGAGCTCATTCTGGAAGCAATCAAACAAAGAATTCCTTGCTAAGAAGCAAGAAGGAATGAAGAATGAAGTTGCTCAGAAAAAGGAGACGAGAACCTGTTATCAATGCAAAGTAGTTGGTCACATTGCCTTGAACTATCCAAAGGCAACCAACATAAAACAGGGAGTCTCAGAAAAATTGAAAGAAAAGATGGTTGATAATGAACCACCAACCAAACAATTTAAAGTGTTTAAAAACTCAAAATTTGAGGTTGGTGAATGTTCAAAAAGTTTTTACAAAAGAAAGGTGAATCTTAACAACCAAAGGTGGGTTGTTAAGAAATCAGATGTTAGTTCTGGCGATGAATCTGACTCGTCAAAGTCAGAGGAGCCACAAGTTGAGCTAAAAATCAGTTCTGCCATTGGATGACGCAAACTTTCCACCATTGCGGACTGAAAATTTTAAACAAAAAGTTGGAAAAATAGAGATTTCGAATCAATTCTATTCTGAAAAGAAAGAATTTGATGTCGAAAAAGCCTTTAACCCTAGAGTTTTAAATATTTTTGGAAAAATGGTTGACGGGAAGGTCAAAGGGGTAAAAGAATTTTATGAAAAGAAAAAGAAAGGAAAGAAACCGAGTGATGATGACTTGGAAAATCCCAAGGACCGTCAGGCTTGGGAGAATCTCTATATCTGAAAAACCTGACTTGCCGGAACTCCCAGGTTGGTAATTGGGGAGTAGGAATCGGCATCTTTCTTGAGAAATTCAAAATTGTTATATTTCGACTTACAAGTGGTATTGGTTGATAAGAACCTTCAAGTGGTTAATCAAGGTCATTAAGTTGAACTTGATTTAACTTTCATTCAAGTGGTTAAAGAAATGTCATATCTTACAAGTTGTATTTGGAAAACAAAATGATGAATGATCCCCGATCTTACAAGTGGTATTAACAACACTAATTTTCTGGAAAAACCATTTTTGATTAAAACAAACTAAGTGTTTGGAGATCATAATGGGAAAATAGTTTGTTGTAAGGGGGAGTTCTGATTGTTTATGCCAAGTGAATGGAGAATTGAAGCAATTCACATCGGTTTGTCAAATTTTCTTTAAATGGTTTTGAATTTTAGGGGGAGTAAGAAATTTCAGAAAATCCAAAAACATTAGAAAATTTGAAAAAGTCAAAAACATGATAAAAATCAAAATGAGTTTTGTTGTGAAAAAGAGGAAATGATAGTACATCAGTAGACTATCACAGTACGCTAAAGATTTGGAAAGTTAAAATGTGATAACCGGTCTCACTGATGATATGCCAGTAGGTTTTCGCACGCTTAGTAGATTGTTTTCGAGATATAAACCTAAATATCAATTGCTTACTTATCTCGTGGGGAACATCTCTCTGATATATAGGTAACCCCTGAAATCTTGTTTGAAGGGCTTTCTATTTCTGACATACTAGGTCTTTGTGCGTGGTGATATCTGGGGTATTATACCAGGACTTCTGATTTTGCGGGAGCAATAGCCTAGTCCTCGTATAATACTTTGCATTGCTTTAATCTTAAAGCTCGCCCTCAGCATAAAAAATGGTGAAACATTGAAAAATGCTAATCATGTGCTGTTGAAGAAAAGATTCTCTAAAGGGAACACACCTAAAGTCGAACCATCATCTCTCTGATTTTGCGGAAGTAATAGCCTGAGCTCTGATGGTCTCGCATTTACCCTTTACAGAAATCATTAGTGTACATTCACCTGTAAGACTGAATATAAGAGTCAGGATACGGGAGTATATTCTGAGGTGGGAGACGTGAATAAGTTTAAGTCCTTAAAACACTAATCTCGTATCTCGAAACAGTTGAACTTTGTGTGAAAATTTAAGTGGATCAGTATACTGACAATCTAAGTGAATCGTTTAGAACTTAAAGTGTTTAAAGCTCAACGGTGCTAGTGATTTGTCATAAACTGATATGATCCTCTTACACAAACTCACAAAAATATTGTCTGTAGATATTTCTTTACTGCTTTTCATTAAAAACAAAAACCCAAAAAGAATGTGTTTTAGCATAAAATTTTGAAAAATCAAAAAGATTTTATTTCATTTTATTTTTGACAACTGATGTTGGAAAGCTGATTTTCAAAATTCCAAGTGCTAGACATGATGAACAAACAGGGTTGGGAGAGTTTGTTTGAAATGAAAATGTTTTTGAAATGATTCAAATTTGAACGATATCTACAAGTGGTGAAACAGAGATTAAAATTGTTATACAATCTTATCAAGTGATGTCTAAAATTGTTAAATTTTAAAACTGTCAAATCTTACTTTTGGGTAGAGTTTGTGCAGGTAGAAGCAGCTAGATTTCGACTCCTAAGCATATGCAGATTAAAGCCAGGTTCTAGACTCTGTGGCTACGGAGAGCTAGGCAACGGTCCTGAATCTGTGAAAGCTGCAAAGCGTGAGCAGAGTTTGAGCCAAGTTCTAGCGATCCCAGTTTATCGAAAGGGGGAGCCTGAAGACATTAAAGCCAGTTTCTGATGTTGATGAGCGAGAGAAAGAAAGAGATTGAAGGATGCTTACAAGTGTCAGATCTTTGAAAAGAGCGAGAAGACTGATCAAGTCTGAAGACTCGACGTACTGAAGACTCGTACCGAAGACTCGTCAACATCCAAGGGGGAGTTTGTTGGTGCATATGTCTGTCGACTTCGTCTTGTATAGAGGCTTGTAATATAATAGATAGATCAGGGCACGTAGAACGAGAAAAATGGGAAACAAGCCAGTTCACACGAACTGACCATTTCGTGCGAACTGGACCAGGCCAGTTCGTGCGAACTGGAGATGTCAGTTTGGTGCGAAGTGGCTGGCCTATATATAAGAGGTCTTGGGTTGTTCATTTGTGTGTGTGTGATTCCGGTAGCGAAGCTCTGCCGAAGTATCTCCAGCCTGTAAAACGTTCTGAAATAAATACAAGAGATAGTTAAAGTACTTCTAAGTGTAAATCAAGCTGATTCAACATCAATACGTCTGATTCCGCCTTTCGTATTGATCTAGAACTCTTCTGATCGACTCATTTGGTCGTTTCAACTATCCTACAACATGAACCTATCGATACCAATGACTGCGGGTTGACTGCCCAAGGCAGTTCGTAATACACACTCACCACTGTGAGCCATGTAACAAATTGTCCTTAACAACCCCTGAGTGAACAGGTGCTGAGTCCAAACAAATAGTACTACCGTTGCTAAGGCAGGTAGACAACATTCCATGTGTAAACATAACAAACAAGCATTCATTAAGTCATGTATAACATGCAGTAACGGTTAGCGTTGAAGTATTGCGTAGTGTGTTCGATGTGATTTAGAATAAGTAACGTATGTAACACCCAAAAGTGTGTAAAGCAAAAAGGGATCGAGTATACTCACAGCGATTGATGGATTGAAGGGAGCGCTTAGAGCGGAAATTAGCCTGATCAGAACGATAGCATAACGATAAGCGACGCGTAAAACGGAATAAAGTGTCAGTGGGTCGAACAGCAATCCGATCGGATGACAATCAGATCGGGTAGCCGGTCGATCAGGTGACAATCCGCTCGGATGGTCATCCGATCGGGTGACCTTTCGAGTGTATTGTTACTTCGCTTGGAAAAAAAGTGTTTGTGTATGATGGCTTATCTTTTGAAGTTTTCGTTGTAGCATTTTGAAAACAGAGAAGTATCTCTACCTTTAGGTCGGTCGATCGAACGACCATTCGATCGGACGACAAACCGATTGGTTGGACACTTTTAGCAAGAACAAGTTCACAGCAGTTTGTCACTCGATCGGATGGTAGTCCGATCGGGTGGCAACCCTGGTGCATTGAACATGTTGAAAATTGTTTAAGTGCTGAAGTTCCAAAACATCACATGGTCGGATGGTCGGTCGATCGGGTAGCAACCCGATCGGATGACGATCCGTTCGGTGTTCCAAAACTCTTGAAGTTTGAAATAGATGTTAAGTGTGGGGCCAAGGTGCAAGCCGATCGGGTGGCAACCCGGTCGGGTGACAATCCGATCGGACAGTAGTCTGATCAGGCGACACTCCAACCTGGTCGACCTATTCGTCTTCTTCCTTGGTCATTTTGATAGTTTGTCGCTTTATCGAGATGATTTGATAACATATTAGACAACAGAAACCTCGTCACGACTTAGTAACCTGATCGGACAGGAATCACCCAAATCCGACCAATTAACTGTTCGAGACGGTGTCCCGTGTTTAACCCGAAATCGGTAATCTCGTGGATAGAATCCAAGAATGAGTAGTAGATCAGGACAAGCTCCAATTCTATCGGTTTTGAGTGCATTGAGTGTAAAAGAGTTGAAAGAAAGTTGGAAACCATCTTTTAATCCTTTTTCACCTTGATTATGTTCAGATCTATGAAAGATCTTTGTTTATTCGTGTGGAAATCGTTCAGATCTAAGTTGTTCTTGGTGGATTGAAGCCAAAACATGAAGTTCTCAAGAACACCATGATGACATCATCCTAGAACACCTAAATTCTAGTGATTTCACGGTTAAAAATTAAGTTTCAAAAGATAGAAAGGTGTAGGAGTGCGTGTAGATTAAGAAAGTACAAGATTTAGGTTGGGATCTTACCGGAATTGCGAGAAATCGAAGAAAATGTGAGATTGGAGCGCTGGTCGGACAGGAGAGTGCAAAAGTGGTAAGTTGTGATGTTGATAGGGGTATTTATAGGGTTTCCCAAAAAGGAAAGGGGAGGAGAGGGGCTGATCGATCGGGTGGCAGCCCGATCAAATGGTTGGTCGATCGAGTGGTAGCTCGATCGAGCGGCTGGTCGATCGGCTGGTAACTTGGTTGATTAGCCACTTGATTCAAGTGTTCGGTGCGACGAGTTTTGCCGTTTCGATTGCGATTGCGAGCGTTGCGATGCGATAGAGTTTCCTAGTCAAATTACTTTTAATCCCAACTACTATATCAACATACAATCATCCTTATTTCATATTCGTTCAGCGTTTGCGATTCGATTGCGATTGAGTTTCAATTGCGTTTCGATTAATCACCACACATAACCATAATTAAACATGCACAAGTAACAAATAAGGCACACACACACATAGAACAATATCCAGAACGCGTAATTCAAGCTGCGAGTGCGGTTGCGATAGCGATAAAGCGATAAAACATGCAATGTCGAATAAACCTCGATTATTAATAAGTACTCCACATAATACAACTAACGAAAAACATAAAATAGACTAACTACAAGTCAAAGAAGTCAAAACATGGATTGAGCAAGGAGTGACAGATCGCAATTAGCAATCTTGTATCCCTTTGACTTAAATCTTGACTTTGACTTTGACTTTCAAAACACGGGGTGTTACAGCGTAGTCAGAAGGCCTCGATTCAGAACATTGAGAATCAGGTTGGTCAGTTGGCTAAAATGATGTCGTAGAGACCCCCAGGTGGTCTTCCTGGCAATACTGAGCCGAATCCGCGAGGGCATGTGAATGTCATGATGATTAGGAGTGGTAAAACCACCGACCCGACACATCAGACTCACCACTGATCACTGAGGCAGTCCCGACAGATACTTCGGACGAGGTGCACGCTAGGCGAGTCCCAGCAAGTACAACACAGCTCCAAAACTAGTCAAAGATTACACTCCTCTAGTTCCGTACCCAGGCAGGCTGAAGAAGCAGAAGAATGAAGAACAATATGGTAAGTTTCTTGAGTTGTTCAAACAGTTATACATAAACATACCGTTTGTTGAAGCCTTAGCCCAAATGCCTAAGTACGCGAAGTTTTTGAAGGATATCCTCTGGAACAAGCAAAAACTGGAGGATATGTCTTGTGTAGTGATGAATGAGAGTTGCTTAGCTATTCTTCAAAACCGCCTGCCTACAAAGATGGGAGATCCAGGCAGTTTCATACTTCCTTGTCTTATTGGAAATATGTCTGTTAGTCATGCGTTAGCTGATTTGGGAGCAAGTATTAACCTTATGCCTTATAAGGTTTTTTCAAGCTGGATCTAGGTGAGCCGTCACCAACAAGGATGAGCATTCGACTAGCTAATCGTTCAATTAAGTATCCATGCGGGTTTGTTGAGAATATGCTTGTCAAGATTGACAAGTTTGTGTTTCCCGTGGACTTTGTTATCTTGGATATGGATGAGGATTCTAGGGTGCCTTTAATACTAGGACGTCCATTCTTGAATACCGCCCGGACCATCATAGATGTATCTGTGGGCCAGATTACAGTCCGAGTGAATGACGAGCATGTGACCTTCGACATCAAGTGGTCAATGCAGCACCCACAGAGTCAGGATGATGCGCTCTACTATGTTGACATTGTCGACACTTATGTGAGCACCCATTTCCAGAGCACGATTGAGGGGATTGATTCGGATATACATCTGTTGTGTGGGGACCTAGATGGCATTACACAGGAGGGCCACGATTTCGAGCAGCCAATCTATCAGATTGGTGATGATGGTTCCCAGAGTCCGAGTCGATTTACAGAGATTGACCGTGAGGATGAAGAAAAGAAGAAGCCTTCACTTGAGGATCCTCCATCCTTGGAGCTTAAGGAGCTTCCGCCACATTTGGAGTATGCGTTTCTAGATGAGTAGCGTCGTCTACTGGTTATCATTTCATCATCTTTGTCAGACGAGGAAAAGAGCAGACTTCTCAGTATTTTACGACTTCATAAGAAAGCCATCGCATGGAAGATAATGGATATTAAAGGAATCAATCCCTCCTTCTGTACTCATAAAATTCTCATGGAGGACCATTATAAGTCGTGTGCACAGCCACAGAGACGATTAAACCCGAACATGCAAGAGGTTGTCAAAAAGGAGGTCATAAAGTTGTTAGATGCAGGTTTGATCTACCCTATCTCCGACTCAGTTTGGGTTAGTCCTGTACAGGTAGTGCCCAAAAGGGAGGCATGACAGTAGTCAAAGATGATCAGAATGAGCTTATTCCTGCCCGGAAGGTCACAGGATGGCGTGTTTGCATCGATTATCGCAAACTCAATGATGCCACCCGCAAGGACCACTTCCCGCTTCGATTCATCGACCAGATGTTGGAATGTCTGTCGGGGAAGTCTTATTATTGTTTTCTGGACGGGTTTTCTGGCTACTTTCAGATTCCTATTGCTCCTGAGGATCAGGAGAAGACTACCTTTATATGCCCCTTTGGCACATTCGCCTATCGGCGTATGCCTTTCGGGTTGTGTAATGCACCGGCTACCTTCTAACGATGCATGGTTGCAATTTTCCATGACATGATCGAGGATTCCATGGAAGTATTCATGGATGACTTTTCAGTATTCGGGGATTCCTTCAATCAGTGTCTAGAGAATTTGAAAAGGATGTTAAAGAGGTGTGAGGAAACGAATCTGGTCCTGAATTGGGAGAAATGCCACTTTATGGTGAGAGAGGGCATAGTTCTAGGACATAAGATTTCACAAGCAGGGATGGAAGTCGATCCTGCAAAAGTTGACATCATTTCTCGGCTTCCACCTCCCACCTCAGTTATAGCGATACGGAGCTTCCTAGGTCATGCTAGTTTCTACAGGCGATTCATTAAAGACTTCTCAAAGATCGCCAGGCCCACGACTCGTCTGCTGGAAAAGGATGCCCCGTTTATCTTATGTGATGAATGTTTGAAGGCTTTTGACCTTCTTAAGCAAAAGCTTGTGGAGGCCCCTATCCTAGTCACACCAGACTAGAGTTTGCCATTTGAAATTATGTGCGATGCGAGTGACTTCGCGATAGGGGCTGTTATGGGACAGCGAAAGGACAAGCACTTTCATCTGATCTACTGTTGGGATTGAACCCTACAGAGGAACAGATGATGTAAAGCCAAAACTGGTTCAGAACAGCGGATCTAAAATAAGCAGATGTTTTGTACTTAATCTTTTCCCTTGAATGTGGCCTAACATCTGCTGACCTCTAAGTACTGTCCTCATACAATAGCTGCTGGTCTACAACAACTGCTATACTCTAAAGACTGATGAAGACAAAGGACTGTTGGCCAATCTACTGATGTGTTACAAGCACTGATAAGACCAAAGCACTGTTTACTCAACATCAGCGTTTAGGATACAACAGTGGAATGATGTAACAGTTGTTTGCTTTATTCATTGAATTGTATTATAATAAGTAGTTTAAAAGCAGTGTTTGTATAAGAACAGTTGTTAGAGGTTGTTAGGTTGTTAAATGTCACTTTCATGGTGACGTCAGCAAAGATGCTTCAGTGGTTTGATCTGTACTATAAATAGAACAGTTTGTACTGTTCTATTTAAGGAGTTTTTTTCCTTCAACTCAGTTATCTTGTACGATCAACCATGGAGCTCATGCTGAGGGGGAGTTTTAGTATGTAAGCATGCTTTGTAATCTTTTGATTGTAATCTTTCGACTAATGAAAAGCATTTGTTTACTGAAAACTATTTCTTCCTGATTGTGTTGTAAAGTTTGTTTCCATTTCACCTGCATTTGATCTATCTTATATTCATCTATTTCTTCATATTTATCAAACAAACACAATCATGAGAGCCTCCGATCCTAACAATTGGTATCAGAGCAAAGACAGTCAAATTCGATCTAACAATCAATTTGACATAACAGTTCAGCTCAGAATTTATTGATACTAAGGTTGGTCGTATTTAGTTGAAAAACAGAGTAACAATTAATCATGTTAAAGTTGATTATTCAAAAACTCTGTAAAACAACCAAGATGTTATCTGTCACATAGGATTCACGTAACACTGAAGTATTTCAATCAATTCATCATAAATTCAGTAATTATGTTGAAATCTATGATGTTGCCATCATGACTGCTGCTAAGGTGTCACCTTATGTCAACAAAGGCCTATGTACGGATAAAAACATTAGTGTCTTCGTTAACATAAAAAGAGGTAAAATAAAACTTTAGTTATTAGATCTTGTATGATTGAAAACAGGTTGAAAATCCCTCAAAAGGATAAAATCAATTTTGTTCTAAATTCATAAAGAAATTTAGCAGTCACATAATATACATCAAACATAACTAGGGATCAACTCCAAACTATTGGGTGAAAATACCAGAGTTGTTGAAAGGAGCTTAAATCTATTCAAATCATTTATGATAAAAGAATAGGATCCTACAACGGTTATGTGTTGATGTTCAGAAATCCAGATCATAAGTAATGTGAAATTTGGCAATAGGCATGTGCAAAAGTGTCCAAATCTCTCAAAACATTGCTGAAAATGAGTTTTGATCAAGTATTCATTTCATAAAACCATCCAGTAAGTATTTTAGTATTTATCTATGGAAAGGGTAAAAATGGAAAGAAGAAAAATCACAAAAACTCAAAAGTGTGTTTATCTCAAAACTTTTGAATTCAAAAGAAAAGGGAATAAATCCAAAACACTTGAGAGTCCACTGGTTAGTACTACAAAAAGGAAAACCAAATTAAACTCACATCCATGCTCAAACATTTGCTACTATACAACTGTGTGCAATCACTGTTTCATTTTAAGGGAAGTTCAGGTCATAAAAGTATCACCAGTTAACAACCATATTAGAGAAATAAGCAAAATTTTTCCAAATCATCACATGGTAATAAGGTCCATAAAAGACTTTCAAAGCCATTGTGATCAGCTTCCTCATGTTTGCAATCATCTGACAAAGGAAATGATCTTTTCAACAGTGGTAATAAATTCTGTCCAAACCACTGACCACTTTCCTAAGCTTAAGAATGATTTTGACTGAATGAAAGGCTATATTGACTTTGAAAATACACCAGAACTTATTGATGTTATTATCAGAAAAAACCTTTATTTTTGCAAAAAGGTTTTTTTTTTTAATAAAACAGGATATATTATTCTTCATCCTTCCTTAAGAATGATATATTTTGTACTTTTACTGGTTTTAAATAGTAAAAGTTCAAACACCTGTTAGGAGGTAAAGCCTTTTATTTTTGTCTAGGGTGATATTTTCCTTGATAATAACTCAAGATTAGATGGTGTCATTGTCTGGGTCATTTATGCCATAAACTCATGTCAAAATCAAAGATAAAAGTTGATTGTCAACAAATCTCAAAACATCTGGCTGCTCATGTTTTACTCTAAACTCTCAAAAAGTTAAAACACAAAATGTGTAGTCAAGGTAAAATATGGTAATCATTTGGGATACTCAACCACTGCCTAGATTCAAAGTGTTCAAAACAATGACTGGGTTTGTGGAAAGTCTTGAATGAAAAGGTTAAATGAATTTTTCATTTAAGATCCCTGAAAATTCTGCTGAATTGATTAATATTGATTAATGAACATTTAAGATGGGTATGTCAGAGACTATTTTTGCAGGTATTTCACAGTCACCATCAACAGATGATTGAATATGATGTTGTGATATCACAACACAAAATTGTATTCATCTTCAGAGCATCAGATGTTCAATACATCTGTTAAAGCTTATCCACTGATGCACTAACAGTTGTCAACCAAAGTAGCTTTTCAAATCTTTACATCATCTGACTCCTAACCACTGTTGATAAAATCCATCTAAAATGGATAAAAATCATAGGTGTGCCATACCTATCCTTCAAAATACCTCCCTTGTAAGCCACTGATGGATCATCAAAGTCACCAGCAGTAGTTAGCTCAGATGATTCACATCTGCAGCTTCACCTTTTAAAACATCAATCCTTCTACAACTCATCCATTTCACAAAACACTTGACAAAATCAATGAAAAGGGACTCCTTCAAAAAGATCAATCCCAAAACATTTGTCTTCATGCTGGTCTTCTACCATCCCATCGACGAGTCATGCACCTTGGGGTACTAAAAAGACTGAAAGTTGGGTAGATGTCATGTAAGAAGGGCTTCAGCAGTTCAGTGACAACAAGCTTGAAAAACTTGTGCCACAGCCAAAGAATGAGAATCCTTTTGGCTAAAAAATGGGTCCTCAAAGAACATTTCATATGCTAGAAGCATGATTGTCAAGATGTATCATAATAAAAAAGACACAAAGAATGTGAAAAAGCTTACATCAGGGGATATCAATTCATAGGCTATAAGCTTAGTGTTGTGACTGTGCACATGCAGCAGATGTTTCCCGAACCACTGATTGAAGAAATCATGATGATGCTGCTGTTGCTGAAAAGTCCAGCTGACTGTAACTTCAAAGTATGTTATTGAATTTTGGTATAGTTGCTCAAAGGGCTTCTTTTATGCAGGGCTGTCAAGTAGCTGAAATATATCATCAAAGATTCATTATGTCATTGATTCATCATCATTCACAATCAGACTCACTCTGTTAAGGTTTGCTATAAAAAAGGTTTGATTTCCCTGTCTCATAATCTAACTAAGGGTCAACTGGTAGATATATTTACCCCTGAAAAGTTGATCCCTAGGTATGATATGCTTCACATGGATAAACAAGCAAAACTTGATTGAACATGAACTATAAGCATTAAAATGTTTTCAGGAAATCAAAAATCCATCCTTAAAAATAGTTAAAATGAAAATTTTTCGTAAATCTTAAAAGTCTGTCCATAACCACTGTTTTTGGTTCAAACATCTGTTCTGCTAAATGTTGTCCACTGCTGAAAGTCAACCTCTGTTCTCTCCTTTCCTTATTAATCACTGTTGATAAAACATCAGTGTTTAATCCACTGATAGGCTATCCACTGATAGTTGAAAATCAGCCACTGTTCTCATTATAACCGTTGCAACCACTGATACTTGTTCCATCAGTGGTTTCCTTAACAACTGTCTTCTATTCATCATCAGTGGTTGACACGTGGTCAGTACATAGCGGTCAGATCTTTTGTAACCGCTGCCACGTCAACATTCACTTTTTCCCTTTATAAACCCTGATCAAACCCCCAAACAGGGTTTTCACTGTCGAATCGAATTCAAAATTCCTTTCTCAAAGCAGTTACCATCCATTACTCTCAAATCAATCATCATCTTCTTCCTCTCGTAACCACCCTAAAATCGCCATGGCTCTTCCATTTAAAGCTCCTCACAATTACTCGGGTCTACTTGAAAAACCCACCCATACCACCACTTTTGACTCCGTAATTGATGCTCTTTCATCCTCAAAGTACAAAACTTTGCTGACTTTTGATGCTCCAGCTTACCTGGAAACCCAGCAAGAATTTTGGAAAAATGATAAGCTTGATTCTAAGGGTAAGAACCCCAAAGCCATTAATTCTTCGATAAAGGGTGTTCCAGTCACAATAACACCTCAAACCATTTCGAAGGTATTTGAACTCGATGATCTTCAAGGTAAAACTTCTTTCCCTAAAACAGAGTATCAAACTGATTTTCTTGAAAGGGGTATGAAAAGGAAATGAAAAAGGACACCTTACAAAAAGGCAGTTTTCCTCATGCAACAAGATTTTTATTTCATACCCTCCTAATGTGTGTTTCAAATAAGACCACTGCTTTCAATGAAATTCCATTGAAGATCAAATACCTGGGTTATGCTATCTTGCATGGGGAAAACTTTAAATACTCCCAGGAGATCTTCAATGATTTGGTCAAAAATGTTAATAAAAAATCATTTTTACTTTTTCCAAGGTTTTTAAGTTACTATTTTAATAAGAAATTTTCAAAGGATAATGCTCATGTGCTTATCCAGGGTGAACCTTGTCAAATAAACAGCCTAACACCTGAAATATTTACAAGGCTATCAAAAGTTTCCAAAACACAAGCAGAGGTTCCTGAGCAGATTTTAGCAGCAACCACTGCTCCTCAGGCACCTGCTGCTGAACCCACTGCTCAAGGTGATCACAGCAGCAAAACAACTGTGAAACCCACACCTAAAACCACCAAAAGACCAAAATAGAAAAAAAATCCCAAAAGCCCCCCAAACCTACAAAAAAGGCAACTCTGGAAGATGAGATCCCAGAGCAACTGCCAGTGACAACACAAAAGTCACAAGAAACCACTGCTGCTACTTCCTCACAGCAGTTGGTAGAAAGATCTCAATCTGAGCCTCAAACTCCTCCTGTTTCTTCTAAAAAAGAACAGGTTGTAAGAACAGGGACACCAAATTATGATGCTTTGGAATCACTTGATTCCATCATCCATATCCCAGCTCCCGGGGCAAATTCTCTTTCTACACCTCTACTCACTACCCAAATTCCATCACAAATACTGCCCTTGTTGGATGCACTTGATATAGCTCAGACAGAAAGCAGTTCCTCTCAACCACCTATCATTGAGAGTATGCCTCCACAAGTGACTGAGTCTGAGCTTCCTATCTTTGCTAACGCACCAACAACTGAGGAGGTTACACCCCTTGAGTTACATGTAACTCTTGGTGGTAGTTCAAGTGAAGCAACTACTACAAGTGTTGAACCCACTGGTTTACACTTGGACAGTAGTTTCATTCCTAAGACCTCCTTGAAGGCAATTTCTTCTGTGGGGACCAGAGTGTTTCTAGTATTAACTGGTTCACTAAAAATGGTAACCTCTTTTGGAGAAAGAAGTCCCCAGTACCAAGAAAAAGGGGCATCAGGGGATGACTTTTGGGAATCTTTCCCTAAGTCAACCACTGATACAACCACCACTAGTGGGAAATCCGATGATCCCATTAACTTGGGTGATGGTTTAATGTACAGAGAATTGACGGAGAGGGTTGATAAGCTTGACACATCTGTTGCAAAGATCAAATCTATGCTGCAACAGGTGTTACATGCACAAAAGGCATAACCCACTGCTGCACCAGCTCAAACATCTGCTCCCACTACTGCTGAGCTTTGGAGCTTATTTCAACCTATGCTTATTTAACAAAGACAATATGCTGATCAGCAACATGAAATACATGTTCAAAAGATCATAAATATGATGGAAGTTAGGTTCATGGATACACAAGCAGACATAAACGCCATCAAGGCCCACTTACTGAAAACCACTGGTTCTGCTCCTCCTCCTATAATTTTTGTTGATAATCCTCCACCAGCTGATGCCAAAAAGGGGGAGAAAATGAAGCAGTTAAAGAAAAAGGGATATGAAGATGGTCTGTACATTGCACCAGACAAATCTAGCATGCTTGCAGACATCCCTAAACCAGATAGTTCTAAAAAGGTTGATGTAACCTTAAATGCCTTAGCTGATGAAAAGAAAAGGCTGAAAAAGGATCTGGAGGCAAAGGAGGCAGGGTACTTCTGAGCCCAAGGATGAAGAAAATCCTAAGCCACAAAGAAGGCAGCCCACTAGAAAAGTGAGGCAACCCAAAAACACACCTTCCAGACTCACAAAACACACTCCCAAACCTCTTAAAAACTCCCCACATCAAACCTCCAAACCAACAGTTGTTAAAACACATGTTGTATCAACAACTGTTGGTTCTTCAGTGGTTTTAGCAGATGTTAACCCAACAACCACCACTTCAACACACACTTCAACCACTGCCCCCACTATACAATCCACTGCCTTACCAAAAAACACATCACCGTCTAAAACATCCTCACCATCACAAAAACCACCTGCTGAAAAGCAGAAGACAACAGTGAATACATCTACTGTTGTAATGACAACAGTGGTTGAGACACCAGTTGTTTCAACAACTGTTAGTCAATCACCCATCACCTCAAACATTTCTTCACAAGCCATAATTCCTTTTGTGCCAAACCTACAAACAAAAACACCTTCTCCCAATAAGGTGTATACAAGAAAAAGAAAATTTCAGGTGAATGATGATGACATACTAGCACCTGTTCCCATTTCATCTGCTCCTTATGATATCACCAAACCTCAATCTTTCATCCCTCAAAAGTTGTTCAACCCAATCAAAGATCCAATAGAACTCCAAGGATATGACCCTGCTGATGTTATACCAGTAGCTGCCAGTTATCCACTAGAACTGCATGCTGTAAAAAATGAAATGAGACAGTTCTACACAATGGATGATCCTTCAAAAAGGAAATTCCCTTCTCTGATTGGTTATAGAGATCCAGCCAACATAAATGAGTATTTAAAATTCAAGGCCAGGCAAGCTGATACCAGAGCTATACTTGAATCCAAAGGGAAAAGTGACAATGAAGTCTCAAGTCATATGCAGTTTTTGCTCACCAAGGTTAAACTATTAGAAGACTATGCCAGAGACCTGAGCAAAGAAATGTCCAACCTGCCTCCAGAAGCTGGATTACAGGTTGATCTGAAAGAAGACATTATCAAGCTGATTTTGAGTGAAAAATTCTACCCTGCAACTGCTGAACAGTTCCAAGACTGGTCTCTGGTTGCTCTCAAAGCAGAACTGAATAGAATTGAAAGAATAAAGAGAGATCCAGGCATGAAAAGGTCAGCACCAAATTGGAGCAAACACAAAAAGAAGATTGATGATCTGACATTGGAATATAAAAGAAAGAAGCAGGAATTGGTTGATGCAAAGGTTTGAACTGCCAAAGCCATATCAAAATGGACAAGGCAGTACATTGATGAGGCTTATGAAAGGCTAAGAAAAAGGAGAGAAACAGATCCTAAGCTTCCAAAGAAGCTTGATTACAAAACCACTGCTAAGCAAAAGCAGCAGGTATGTACTTCTGAACCACTGTTCACATCATCAGATACCTCTACCATTGTGATAAACCAAAGAAAGTGGCAAAAGCTGACTGATGCAGAAGAAAAAGAACAAGAAGCTGTGTATTTCAAAGAAGCTATCAAAACAATGGCAATAGAAAATGAAACCTCAGCAATTCTTCGAAATATAGCCAAAAATGTTTTGAACAGTCCCCCATCTCCAAACTCATCAGCAAATAAACCTCTCCCAAGAAACCCACTAGACTCAAAGATACTAAATTGGATGTCTGATCAAAAGACCCACGTATTGACTCTGCTCAAGTCTAGTGGTGAAGTGAAGTATATATCAAGGGAACAAGCACTTGGCCTGGGTGTAGAAGATCTACAAGATCTCCTTGAGCTTACACTGTGTAGGGATGAGGATGGCACAAGTTCCATGGACTTTGAATTACAATTTAAAGGACAAGTTCCCTTCTGATGAGACAATAAAGATCCAGAATAATGAAGGGTTTTGGCATCATCTGTTCCAGGGGGAGATTGTTGGGATTGAACCCTACAGAGGAACAGATGATGTAAACCCAAAACTGGTTCAGAACATCGGATCCAAAATAAGCAGATGTTTTGTACTAAATCTTTTCCCTTGAATGTGGCCTAACATCTGCTGACCTCTAAGTACTGTCCTCATACAACAGCTGCTGGTCTACAACAACTGCTATACTCTAAAGATTGATGAAGACAAAGGACTGTTGGCCAATCTACTGATGTGTTACAAGCACTGATAAGACCAAAGCACTGCTCCTACAAAGAACTGATCATCCTTTGAAGAAAGCACTATTTACTCAACATCAGCGTTTAGGATACAGCAAGGGAATGAAGTAATAGTTGTTTGCTTTATTCATTGAATTGTATTATAATCAGTAGTTTAAAAGCAGTGTTTGTATAAGAACAGTTTTTAGAGGTTGTTAGGTTGTTAAATGTCACTTTCATGGTGATGTCAGCAAAGATGCTTCAGTGGTTTGATCTGCACTATAAATAGAACAGTTTGTACTGTTCTATTTAAGGAGTTTTTCTCCTTCAACTCAGTTATCTTGTACGATCAACCATGGAGCTCATGCTGAGGGAGAGTTTTAGTATGTAAGCATGCTTTGTAATCTTTTGATTGTAATCTTTCGACTAATGAAAAGCATTTGTTTACTGAAAACTATTTCTTCCTGATTGTGTTGTAAAGTTTGTTTCCATTTCCGCTGCATTTGATATATCTTATAGTCATTTATTTCTTCATATTTATCAAACAAACACAATCATGAGATCCTCCGATTCTAACATCTACTACGCCAGCAAGACTCTTCATGATGCGCAGGAGAACTACACTACGACAGAAAAGGAGCTTTTTGCGGTAGTTTTTGCGTTTGATAAATTTAGATCGTATCTAGTGTTGTCGAAGACGATTGTGTACACCGATCACGCGGCCATTCGATACGTGTTTAGCAAACAAGACGCTAAACCGCGTCTTATCAGGTGGATTCTATTGCTGCAGGAGTTCAACATTGAGATTCGGGATAAGAAGGGTTCGTTGAAAGTAACGGTAGATCATCTCTCCAGATTGGAGCACGGGGACGCCGAGGACGCACGTTGGGAGCCAATAAATGACAATTTCCAGCATGAGTCTTCGATGAGTGTCGAGGTATGTGATGAGTCGCCCTGGTTCGCTGATTTCGCGAACTACCTTGCTTGTGGGATCCTTATCTAAGGATTGACGCATCAGCAAAAGAAGAAGTTCTTTGCGGACCTCAAGCATTACATATGAGACGACCCTTTCCTGTTTCGAGTCAGAGCAGACCAAGTGATTCAAAAATGTGTGTTTGGGAAGGAGGCGACTGACATACTGCACCATTGTCACGAGGGACCTACCGGAGGTCATCATGGAGCCAATTTCACCGCGAAGAAGGTGCTAGACTCCGGGTTTTATTGGCCCACCATATTCCGTGACGCGCAAAGATGGGTCAGTGCGTGCGATGCTTGCTAGAGGGCAACCAATATATCCACACGCGATGAGATGCCTCAGAATTAGATTCAGGTTTGTGAAGTCTTTGATATTTGGGGAATAGACTTCATGGGACCTTTCCTCCCTCACGTGGAAACAAGTACGTCCTGGTCGCTGTAGATTATGTGTCAAAGTGGGCGGAGGCACAGGACTTACCCACCAATGATGCCAGGGTTGTCATGAGGTTTTTAAAGAGCTTGTTTGCCTGGTTCGGTGCACCGAAGGCACTGATTAGTGATAGAGGGACACATTTCTGCAACACTCAGCTTGAAAAAGCTCTGTCCCGATATGGTGTGACCATAGGTTATCCACGCCCTACCATCCTCAAACAAGTTGGCAGGTGGAAGTCACTAACCAGGGATTAAAGAGGATCCTTGAGCGGTCGGTTGGTCAAAACCGCAAGGATTGGTCTGAAAAGTTTGATGAGGCGCTTTGGACTTTCCGAACAGCTTACAAGACACATATCGGGACTACTCCCTTTAGGCTTGTTTATGGAAAAGCGTGCCATCTACCAGTGGAGTTGGAGCATAAGGCAATGTGGGCTCTTAAGATTGCAAATTCGGATCTTAAAAACGGAGGTGAAGCCCAGTTCTTGCAGATTCATGAACTGGAAGAGTTGCGACATCACGCCTACGAAAGCTCCGTATTGTACAAAGAAAGAACCAAGAGGTTGCATGACAAGCGCTTGAAGGACCACAAAGAATTCCAAGCGGGAGATCTTGTCTTACTTTACAACTCTAAGTTGCATATATTTCCGTGAAAGTTACACTCATGGTGGACGGGGCCTTATATAGTGAAAGAGGTGTTTCCATATGGGACCGCCTCAGTTGAGAATGCTGATGGTGTGACTTTCAAAGTGAATGGCCATCGTTTGAAGCTTTATGTGGCCAGGCCGATCAATTCGGCGGTGGAAGTTATCGAACTCCACACCCCGCACGTATCATAAGTGTGGGGAGGAGAGTCCACGCTATCGACTCGATGATTAAAAATGTAGCAGGCACGTCTTATACGCTTAGGGGTAGAATTGTCATAGTTTTAGTTCTTTCGGTTTTTCCGTTTTTTTTATGTGTTTAGTTGTTTCTCATAGGTTTGTACAGTTTTCAATCATACCGAGCGAAGAATCTGAGTGAGAAAAGTGTTAAATCAGTTTATATCTTGCAAAAGTGGCGAAAATCGGTCGAAACAGCCCTCGAAAATAGGTCATGTGCAGAATCTGCTGATCTGCAGTGATTGGCACGCCCGTGCCACCATCGGCACGACCATGCATATCCAAGCCAGCACCTGCACTGGCACTCCCGTGCCAAATGTCGCACGACCGTGCCAAACATCAGGGCAGTTACGTCAGTTGGGTATATAAGGCACTTTTCTGAAACCCTATTTCATATTTCGAAAACCCAGTCGCACCCTTGTTCTAGATCGTTTCCTCTAAACAATTTCACCACTTTTTGCAAGATTTCTTGCACTCTTCAAACAAGGTATGTATTTTCTCTTGATTTTCAGTCGTAATCTTGTTTTAGACCTAAGGTTTTCAAATTTCTTCAAGGGTTTTAGGGTTCTCTTCATAAATACAAACGAAACCCTAATCCTTGCAAGAATGGTGCAAATCGTGAACAGCCAGTCGGTTTTCTACCCCCCAATCACGAGAAATTTGATGGTTTTCGGAAAAATTTTCTATCCAAGTGATTGGGGTTAAAAACTACGGATAATCGATTCGCACGGTAGTTCCGTTGTTGGCACGGTAGTGCCGATGATGTTGTTCACGACTCTTTGCTGTGTTGTCGGAGATGCACGGTAGTGCCACCCTTGGCACGGCCGTGCCGATCCGATAAGTAACGGTGACCAAGGCTGTTCTCGGTGTCGCACGACCGTGCGAACTTTGGCACGCCCGTGCCAAATGCCTAGATCAGATTAACAGAAGCTTTGTAGCACTGTGCTAGGCTGATCCGTCTGAAATTTTTATGTTTTTCGTTGTTCTAACAGTAGTTCCTCATGCAGATGAATCATCCTTTCCTTCATTTCGATCAAAACAACCCACGAGACCATCCTTGCCTCACCGCCCTCAACGAGCTATGGCAAAGGAGGGAGGAAATCGGTATACCAAGGAGGCTCAGTTGAGATGTAATGGAGGTGTTGAACCAATCCGATCGGCTGCAAAATATGTTATCACTCCCGTTCTCCTAACTGCTCAACATCAACCAACCTGTTTACCTCGAGCTTACCTTGGAGTTCTTTGCCACATACTCCTATGAAAAACCCAAGGCAAGCCAAAATCCGGATTTCAGAAGAAAGAAACGGATTAACATCAAGTTAGGCGGTCGATGGCATAATTGGACCGTTGGCAGGTTTGGAAGAAGGCTTGGGATCTACACGGATGATGAAATGGATTCCGAGTTATTCACGGAACAGTATACCTTTGCCAGCGAGCAACAGCGTTCGGAATTTTGGGCAAGGGTTGCCGACGGCCCAGAGTATGACCCACGGAAGGCGAAAGCATCACGGCTGCGGGACCCACTGCTTCGGGTCCTACATCATATCTTCCGTCACACGATAGTTTGGGAAACTATCCCACACCAGATTCCATTTACTTATACGCGCTCGCAGACAGGGTTCACATTAACCTCGCCGCACGTATGGCTGAGTACCTTATGCACAGCTCTGGTAGGACCCCCATCAGCCAGATTCACGGAGGTCAATATGTTACCCAGCTCGCCTACTCAATGAGTATCATGACCGATGAGGTCATAGCCGGTCTAACTTTGGTTCATCATAGAATTTATGTGGACATCCGCTCGTTGAAAGCTGTGGGGTTAGTTGTTGATACCGATAACAACTTGAGGTTAAAAGGCTTAAACAACGAGGTTTGGGACCCACTGCCACCAGTTCCAGCTGACGAAGAGGATGAAGAGATGCATGAGCATGAGGAGGAGCATGAGCAGCCACCACACTCACCACAGCCACAGCACCAGTAGCACAAAGAATGGCCACCCGGCATCCCATCCGATCTTGAGTTCTACAGTCAGTTTCAGCAGATGCAAGTAAATCAGGAGCAACTTCGAGTGAACCAGGATTTCATGCGACAGGAGATGCATGCAGGGTTTTCGTATATTTTTGGTGGTCTTCAGAATGCTTACCCCAGTTACTTTGGTGAGCCCCCGCAGTTCCCATTTGGGAACCTAAGTGACCATGGCGGGGTAGGCACATCGGGCACCGGTGGTGATGCCGACGATGAGTAGTGGAGGAGCTTCTGACTTGGTGTTTATTTTAGTCTTTTAGTTGTTTATTTTGGGGTATTCATTTCGGGTTATTATTATAAACACCCTCGGATATGTTTTTATTTTCAGACATTGTCTTTTATTTTCTTAGTTTATGTATTGATGCTTATTATTTTTATTATCTAGTTTATGGTTTGTGTTGCAACTAGATTTTCCCTCGTGCTGTGTTTTGTGTGGTGACGTCTATGCAGGTTTTTGGAGCACATGTTGGACCGGAAAGAGACAGCAGAACCGGCAATGGAGCCTCGTACCATCTTCAATCATCTTTAGGGGAGTGTTATTCTCCTTTTTCTTTATATTTTGGGTTTCGCATTGGGGACAATGCGAAGTTCAAGTGTGGGGAGGGGGTTTAACATTGTGACTTTGTTTGTCCTCTAAAAAATCCTGTGTATTTTTGTTAAATAAACCGGTTAGTTGATGTTTTAGAAAACTTCGGAAATGATAAAGAACCGACAAGCCAAATAAATTTTGAAAAGATAACTAAAAAAACGTGATAAACAAAGAATGACTTGCATGTTAGTTTTCACACTTTTACCCATTCCTTCCGTTATGTGAGCATGTTTAAGCCTTAGATTCGTCATATGTTTGTTCATTTCAGAATAGGAGTGAGCCGGATTTCTCGTGTAGTTTAGAACTTGTCACTAGCATACTTTTCGTGACCATAAATGTGTGAGATTGTGTAAAAATAATAGAGGCACTTAGAAAACCCTTTGTTATTAGCCTTCTTCTTTGGTTTATTTTTCCCAAACCCCACGTTACCCATTAGGATTAACCATGTTGAGCCTTTTCCCGTGTTTTTCGTTCTTCTACCCAACCAAATAACCCACTTTGCCAAATTTAACCTTTTTAATTTTAACCCTTTGTGTTGAAACTCGGTTAAAGTTATCGTTTAACTAGCGTTCCTTGCAATCAGTTGTTCTTTGTACAAAGGCATTAGATATATATATATATATATATATATATATATATATATATATATAGGGTGGGGTTCTAGAGTGAACACTAATGTATTTGCGAACTGAGTGAACAAATCCTGGCCATTGATCTACACACGTGTATGGCCAAAATCTAATCATCAAATCGTAAAATACACTAGTGTATTTCAACATCAAATCCTGGCCATTGATCTACACACGTGTATGGCCAGGATTAGTTCACTCAGTTCGCAAGCTACATTAGTGTTCATTCTTGAACCTAATCCTATATATATATATATATGCAAAAAAACAGAAAATCAGAAAATAAAACGCCCTAAAATAGGGTGAAGATGACAAAATTCAAGAAATTTTAAGTGCTAAAATGGTGAAGTTTCGTCGATTAGCTCGATAACACAAAGTCGTATTTTTAAGGCATTAGTTATGTATAGTTTAGTTGTTTTACGCTTGTTAAACGTAAGTACCGAGTTTTAACCATTTAGTCACTTAAAATTTCCATTCCACACCCTCACCTTAGCCTATCGTTACAACCCGTGAAGACCTCTTGATTTACACTTTTTCGCATGTTAGTTGGTGGAGATGAGATCTTGTGACAAGCTTATGATCTTACACGCTTCGTTGTCTAGGTATCGAGTGTTTACACATACACATTTTATGTATGTTCCACAAATATAGTCAAGTGTGTGTGAACATTGTGAGACGTGTGAAGGTTAGCATGCTAAGTCAATCGAAAGTGAAATCACGGCTTTTTGGTTATCTCTACATATATTTGCATGTGCTTGTTTGGTTTGAGTCCTTTGATGTTGTCTTTCGAAAAACCGGCTAACCGTATGTATGTGTATTAATAGGTAGTATGTAAATTAACTTTCTCGTTAGAAACTATCTTTTATTCTATTTTAATTTTAGCTTGCTTGAGGACAAGGAAGGTTTAAGTGTGGGGAGGTTTGATATTCACAAAAATACACATACTTTATTCCCCCATTTTACCCCCATTTTATGCGTGTTCGACCATAAAACATTAGATACTTAATCGTGTGTACTTTTGTTTACAGGCCTCAAACAGCGTGCCAAACAAAAAGATGAAGAAAACGAGGATTTTCTGAGCGAAACGGCAGAATTACGAAGATTCTGTGAAACTATCTGCAGTCACTGGCACGCTCGTGCCGTTCCGATGACCAGACCAAGCTCGGAGATGCACTGCCAGTGCGATCAGGCGTGCCAGCAAACTTCGAAAACGCACGACCGTGCATTGAGTGGAATGACCATGCCAGGCTGTTGTTCTCGGAAGCACTACCAGTGCGGTTGGTAGTGCCGGCCACTTCTCGGAGATGCACGACCGTGCATCGGACGGCGTGACCGTGCCGATTTGAAGACCGGTCCAAGATCTGTTGATGTCATAAGATTTGATGAACAGTGCACGACCGTGCACTTTATTGGCACGACCGTGCCAGATGAAAAAGTAATAAAAAACAACAGAGGGAACTCAGTTCAAAATTCTGGACTTTTGGGAGCTCATCAGGTGAATTATCAGGCTCCGGAGGTTATACTTTTGCCCGGATTCAAGCCACAATCGCGCCTAGGAGCTCCGTTATCATCCGGACCTTCAATCTTGTGCTTGTTTATGGTTTGATTCTTGAATCTTTCTATTGTTTTGTTATAATTCAAGCATTTTGATTGATGATTTATGTATTATTGTAGCCTACGGGCAAAAACACCAGTAATCCTTTCTTAACAAACAACCAATAGTATGTTAACCATGTTTGTAATGACACTAAAGCATTTTCTATGTTAATCCTTGATGATTAGTTTGCAACCTTGTTTATTGATGTTGAATTCTTGATTATAGTTAATTATCTTGGATGATTAGTATGTGGTTAGTTGAGATATTTGCAAAAAGAAGCTTAATTAATCATGTATTAGTAAACTTTTAATTTGTTTAAAATGTTTACACCATGAGACTAGAAATGGTTAGTGGTTTAATAAGGGGTAATTATTGTTAATCAAGAAGGCTTTCCCTCACGGAAGGACCTTAACGGGTTAGATGGTGTTGTTATAAATTCTCGACATAAGTTGTTAACCTTGTTAGTAATTTAGGCCAAAATTGCTTTCTTTGTGAATTTATGTTCAAGATTTGTAAAATGAACTCGGTTGTGATTTAATCTAGTTTATGCTTGTCTCGGTGGTTGCATTGTGTTTATCGGTGTCACTTTCCTTGATTAAGTGAAGTTAGAAAACTCGTAACAGATGACTAACTTATCTTCAGGGGATTTTCATAGACATTTATCAATTGGGCGTTAAAGAACAATTTTAGGTGGTTAAAGTGTGTTTTATCGCTTTAACTTTCCAAAGAGTTATCCTGTTAGGTTTCCCGAAAGGGATACTAATTGTCTTTGAAAATTAGAAAATTGATCAAGTGTTTTAGTGGCAAAACCGACTTAGTTAACATCTTCCGGTTGTTCATAAAGCATGGCTATTTATATATTTTTATATTTGGAGTCTATTATGTTTTTAAAAGTATATGTTTAGTCCTATTTTTAGCATAAACAAATTACCCACTTACCTTTCTACCGGTAATTTAATGACAAAGGCTTAGTATTATTGCATCCGCCTGCATCCTTGGATCGACACTTGGTTCTTACTGATACGTTACTACGTATATGACGGGGCATACTTGCCCTTTCGTGTGTGTTTTAATGTTGAAGTAGAAATCATTTTTATAAATTTAAAACTGAATCGTGTGTAAAATTCATTGTAAAAACATGTATATACACCCACACGTCAGTTATAATTTTTTTTTAAATAGTATACCCATACAAACACCATGTTATTGATAGGCCCACTTATAAAACAATTCTTAAATTTTAGAAGTTATCTGATTAGGTTTAATTAGCTCAATACCAATTTGATTTAAACAAAAAATAATAATACAGTAATATCTTTCTTAGGCGGCAATTGGAAATTGTGGGAGATTGAAACGATGCACAAGCATAAGGCTTGAACATCGACCCCAAGCCCCAGCGTTTGAAGTCTAGAACAGTTATATTTCCGGCAATCCGACACAACATAGGAATTCCGACTTAAAGACTTGAACATCGACCCCAGGCCCTGCGCTTGAACATCGACCTCAGGCCCTGTTTTCTCTGATTGCAACAAGTTTCTGAGTTGCCGACTCACAGAATTCCGATCACAGTTATGATTATTGATTAGTTAGGATCGTTAGGTGTTAATTGTCGATTATTTCTGAAAATTAACATTAACAAGTGTTGATTATTGCGTTTTATTTGGCGTTAATTTGTCGATTAGTTATTTAGTTAGGTGTTATTTGGTGCTTAGTGTTGATTATTTGGGTGTCATTTGGCATTATTTATCGATTATTTAGGCGTTAGTTTGTTAGAAACTTTGTAGATTATTTAGGCGTTAATGCCTAAGGGGCACATTTGTTTGATCTCGGACAGGACACCTGAATTCTCAGGGCTGGCCCTGGTTACAAAGCCACAATACGTAACGTCCTGTGCGGGCACTGATATGCACCAAATGCAACATATACATTATATCAAATAAGGTATAAAAACAACCCTTTAAGTACTAATGTTGGAAAAAGTGTGTTTCTTTGTATACTTTTTATTTTCAGGATTAAAAGAGCTTAAATGTACAAAAGGAACAAATTAACGGCGAAAACGAGCATAAGTGCAAAGAAGGTAAGTTGATACACTCTACCAACCCTCTGAACTTCACCCCAAGACCAAAAACAACAACCCAGAAGCCAAGCACGGGCCGTGCCTAGAGGTGTACAAAAAAACGGGTTTTAGAACCGTAATCGAAAAAAAACCGAAACCGGGTTTTTTAATCGGTTTTTTTAAAACCGAGTTTAGAACCGAAACGAACCGGCGGTTTGTGACCGGTTAGTATTCTTGATCTGAAAAACTGGTTAATAACCGAAACCGGTTTTAAAAAAAAACCCGGTTAAAAACCGTTTTTTTTTTTTTTGGCAAAAACCCGGTTAAAACCCGATTTTTTTGGCAAAAACCGGTTAAAAACCGAACCCAACCGGTTACACCGGTTACTGTTTTGGACTTGAAAAAACGGTTAGTAACAGAAACCGGTTATTAAAAAAAACAGTTTTTGTTTTGGATGAATAAAACCAGTTTGGTTAAAAACCGGACCGGTTTTTCAAAAAAAAAAAGATTTGTACACCTCTAGCCATGCCCCACTCAAGATTCCCTGAAGAAAAAGACAAACAAAAGCAGAAAAGAGACACGGGACCGTGTCTCATGGACAGGGGTCGTGGTCAACTCTCAGATTTGCAAATCCGGGTTCGTACAGCAAGTATAAGGGCCACGGGGCCGTGCCGTTGACACACAGGGCCGGGTGAGCATCTGGACTGACAAGTGCATTAAATGAAGACATAGAAGGAGAAGGAGAAGGACATGGGGCCGTGTCTACTAGGCACAGGGACATGTAAACCCACTGTTTTCTGCTACAAATAGAGGTGCTTGGTTCACTTGCAACTCATCCCTTGGCAAACCACTTATCTCACACCTGCCACCACTCTACCACCACAATACCACCATCATCCACCATATTCATCCATCATCCATCCTTAGAGTGTGTGTAGTAGTCTCGGGATCCAAGATTGGTCGTAAGAGTTTTTATCAAACAAAGGTCATGCTTGGCTAATCTTTTACATTACTTGGTGAAGACAAATCATTTATGTACTACTTTTGATTTCCAAGCTTTGGTAACTTTTTAATTGGATATGTATTAATGACTTTAATAACTAGTTTTTTATATTGAAAGTAAACTTTATTCTATTATATCTTCATGTTTTGTTGATTCACTCATTCGTGTCTTTACGGTCTATATAATGCGCGTTAATTACAGAAGGGTGGTTTGGATAAAGTTCTTGCCTCGTTCAGTGTATAGATCTTGCGAGAACTTGATTCAAGCTTATTAGGACTTTCTTTGAGGCAGATAACATCAAATTGGGGGAAGTAAGAATGGCTAGAATCCCTTATAAATAAACTACAATTAAAACTTTAAACCGGCCTTGCGGGACTGTATCCCTGTTGACTCAGACCAATATGGACGAGGGTAGCGTTGCCTCCAAAAGAGGGACATGCCACATTTTGCACTAATAACTTACTTATTTATCTTTCAATAATCCGGCCTTGCGGGACTCTATCTCTGCTGACTCAGACCAATATGGCTGAAGGGAGCGTTGCCTCCAAAAGAGGGACATGCCACTATAACTAAGATAATATCTTAAAAAACCCAAAGTGCGGAAACCATCAAAGGATACATAAATTACGAGTCGGAACCAAGTGATTCTATCTTGTCTATCTGTTATTTTATGTATTTAGTTTCTTTTGTTTTACTTGTTAAAAATCTTTACTCAAAATTTGGTTTTATTAGACGTCGACTATATTCCGGTATTAAAAGTTCTTGTGTCCTTAGACGACTACGGTATCTTACCATCACTATACTACGCCAACGATGGGTGCACTTGCCCTAGCGTGTTGTAGAGAGTGATAGTGATATATCGTGTTTTATAAATTTAAAACTTGATAAAAGAGTAAAAAAAGGTACTTATGAATATAGCAAAAATCCGTACGCACTCCGACACACGTCAGGCACCATACGTTAATGTCATTATCATACACTATAATTGCAACGCTTATATTGATTTTACTGAGTTAAATCTGATACGTCAAAACACGTGTTTTTATCTATACTATATTATAAAGCATTTCCCAAGGATACCCGCAAAAGTTAAGTAATTACAATTTATAGTGCTTAGGGTACAACACTTAATTACCTTAGTCAGGGGGCATAATTGTCCTTCTCATTAATCTATACGGCATAAATCCAATTAATAAATAATACGTAATTGTCTTTAAGGGCCATAATAATAAAGAATGATTTTAAATTACATTAGGTCATTTAATTGAATTAATGAATGAATGAATGAATGTATGATTTTTTACTGCAATAACCGATACTATACTGGCTATAGGAACTGATCAAGGAAAACCCTATCACATGCCTTCAGTCTTCAATTGCAAATGGAACGTCTTGACTTCCGGCGGTTTCCATCGCCCCCTCTACAATATAATAACTATACAGTTAGAGAAAAACAGAGAGTTGGAAAGAGAGAAATGGAGCTACAGATGGAGAATGGGAGAATATGAGGGATCCAGTCGGTGTTTTCGACGACCGGTCTACGGCGGCATAGCCACCACCGCCACGACAACATCAGCGACAAAGTAGTCTTCCATCACCACGCTTGGTTTCAAACCCTAATTTTTCTCGAATGAATACAGTATGTTTTTTTAATACCTTGTCTTTTCATCATATGATTGTTTATTTTGGGTTTCTGAGCTCATATTTGTGTTAGGTTTGTTAAATCAGTTATCAATTACTCAATTTAGGTTAACTTTTTTGTCAAGTATATTGCAGTAATTGTTTGCTTCATCAAGAGGGTTCTGTTAATGGAGGTAATATGTAAAACCCCCTTTTATTATGATATTTCTTATATTTAAATTGATACCCTATGTTTTCTTTATTTGTAAATAGATCTAGGTTTAACATTAGGGGTAAAAAAGTTGCAAATGAAGGAGGGTTAGGTATGCTTTTGTAATTTGATGCTCTAATTGGTATTACGTGATTAAGTTTGTTGATTTTGGACAGGGTTAGGGCCCCGGCGACCCTTCTGTTTCTGGCGACTTCCGGCGACTCGATTTGTTCCCGGCGGCACCACCGAAAAACATCTCTATGCCGCCATCACCGCAGTTGTTTTCGTTGTTTGGATTCTTGTCGAATTTGCACTCACTTTCTGGTAAAGTTTAATCGGTAAAGTCTTACTGATACAAGTGCAATTATTTAATTTACTATTTCCAGTTATATTCGTTGATCATCTAATTCTTGAATACTTTATTACCATAATCTCCTTTGAATGCACATCCAAACACCTCCATATTAAATCTCCAATATTATAAGTTGCATTTAAAGATAATGTATTGTATTGTTTTTCAATTTTAATTTTGTGTAAATTCTTGAATTTAGAATGTTAGTAACTCAGTAGAGTATATCACATACATAGCTTAATTAAGTGATTTGTGCAGAATATAGAGATTTTAATTTGGGTCACTTTCACAAGGCCTTCTCTTCACTAAGCCAACTCAAGTCGACCCATTGTATTTTAATTTTCTATGGTAGTTCTCAAGAAAAGCCAACTTTTCGACATGGCCGATCCCTCGCATGCCATAACCACACCTGCTGCCCATATACCATGCAAGGGTGAGCAAATAACTACACCTACATTTACTTTAAGTCATCCATACACTTTGTAAATTCTTTATAAACTCAATTAAAAATTAACAGATACAACGCTCACTATCTTCTCGCATACGTCAGCCATTCTCATAGCCTCCAAAAGACAACCTTTCAGCTTCACATGTATGCTATAAGCACACACGCACATGAGTGGAGTCATGGAGACTGTGTTGAGTGTTTGTTGCTGCATAAATCTTTTAACTTTGAATTTTATACTACTAATTCTGTCTATTAATATTGTAGGTTATTATTATCTATCATTTTCTAGAACAAAGGCTTGGCAATTTATGTTTGGCTATAAAGTGTAGCCTCGTGTTTGACTAGCATGATGATGGGTCAACTATGGTCGGATGAGTGTGACCATATATGTCAACAAATGTGCTCTTCTCTGGTTGAGTCTTGTATTGCAAGTACTCTTCATTTCCATCTGTTGAGCTGGCTCACCAATATAGTTGTTGAGCTGCGTGGCATTGCGTGTTCCTACGAGTTGAGGTGCGTGGCATCGCGTGTTTCTGAGGTTTAAGGTGGTCTTAAAGGTGTTGGACAAGTCATTCAAACATTACTTTTTCTAAAAAGAGTTGGGTTGGATTGTAACTCAACTACATGCTCATGTTTTTGGGGCAGTAATAGCTACTTCAAAAGTTCATTTTTTATGACTTTGTTGGGTAGCTAACAACAGGCACATGATGTTATCTGAGATCTTAAAATCCCAATTAAGAGGTCCCCAATGAGATTACATGACTTTAGTTTTCGGGATCTCCTGGGATTACATGACTCCATCAACGGGTCAAGAAAGAAGAGGAAAGCATTTCATTCCATTATTTTGACAGCAATCTGGTGTGTTTGGCGAATGCGCAATGATGTAGTGTTTAATCGGGCGCTGGTGTCATTAGCGAAGGCGGTTGAAGAAACAAAGGCCATAAGCATGCTTTGGGTGAAATGCAGAGCCAAAGAGTAGTCGCTCACATGGAAGAAGTAGCGATCTTTTATGGTCTTTGAAACCGGTTAAGTTCTGTTTTGGGGGTGGCAATTGAGTTAATGTGCTTTGTACTGATTATTTATTTTCATTTTGTGGATGTTTTTATCTTCTAGCAACTTGCTGGGTTTTGGTAATAAAATTTATGTTGGCCTTACAAAAAAAAAAAAAAAAAAAAAAAAAAAAAAAAAAAAAAACTGATTCTATTTCCTTTTCTTTAACTTATGTGTAGATTGAAGTTATTATTGAGTTAGCCATGTAGGACGTTCCAATTGGTGAGACTATGTTATTTCTGTGTTTGGAAGTGTCAATGATCGAATTATTTATACAGTCTTGTAGTTTTTTTATATATATTCTTAAAAAGTTAAGCAATTAAATTAATAAATATAGTAAACACTTACAACCTACAAAGAATGGAGCCAGTTCCATTTAAACAAACTAATCCACATACTATGAATAGGCCACGAAAACTTGTTAATACAAGCTGGTCTAATTCAAATTCTTTTTTCCTTGTAAGTTGCACGCAATTCTCATCAATTGTTTGTCATGGATCTTTTGTAGCTCATTGTTTTTTGATAGTTTTAAAATAGTTGTGGGGTTAGCAATATCCTAATCATAAGTTGTGTAACAAATTTATAAAGTACTTATGTTCCTATTTCTTGCATTATTATTTAATTGAGATATGTAATTCCTATTATGTGTACCATATCGACGCTACTAACTCTAAAACTACAAGAAAAATATAGTACAAATGCGAATAAGAAAACTAACATAACTATTGTACAATATGTCATGATTCACGAGAAGATTGCTAAACTAACAATAACAAATATATGATTTTTTTATCATTTTAATGTTTAAATTATCGCCCGGTATTGATGTCTATTCCGCCGCAACGCGCGGATTCCCCACTAGTATAGTTAATAGATCAGATAACGTGTCACCAGCTATAAACAAATCAGACGTCGCCTTGGCAACACACTTAGGACAACAATCTAGTTATACTATATCTTAAAGGAGAAAGTCGGTGGCAGTAGCTACAGACCACCCCCAAGCTTTTTTACTTATGAAGTCAAATAAATTGTGGAAACTTGGGCCAATATGTCCTAATGCAAGAAGTCAAATAATTATACCCTTTGAGAATAAAATTAGGACCCATATTCATTCACTGGCAAACCCTTACCGGCGCTGAACTCGATCCACTGCGGCTATCAGCTTCTTACCGATCTGCTAACGATGGGCCACTCAAACATCTGGAACTCTCACCCTAAGACCTATGGTCCTGGATCACGCACTTGGTAATCTTCATCAATTCTTTAATCCTTTTATTTTTATTTTCATCGTTGTTCATATGATTCAGTAACATGTTAAACCCTAGATATGTACGCATCATCAACACGAATTAAAATCAATAGGTTAAGAAGTTATGCAAGTAGAAGATGTAATTATGGTTACTGAGATAGGAAATGGTTTGTATTCTGGATATATACATGATGATAGCAACAATAAGCTTAATCAGTTTCGATTATTTTCGGGTTGAATTCTTAGGTTTACTTTAGGTTTTTTTTCATTTGCTATTCTTCTGTATCAATCGATTTTTGTTAGGTGTTCTAATTATGTGTGATGCAAATTTAACAAATATTAAAAATATATGAATAAATTCCGACAAATGAAACCATAAGAATTTTTTATTACTCTGTTGTTATTATGACTTTAGTAGATGGGATCTTTATTGTTATTTGGTGAAGTTTTTTTTTCTTTCTTTTATATAGCGATTGCTATTGAAGCTGTTGTTAATCTTCGCATTGATTATTAGAATTCATTTTTAAACAAAAATACTCTCTGTAATTTTATTACTAAAAGGTTGTTTGATTTGCAACTTTGTGTGTGGGAATCTTAAAAGAGAAAGTCGGTGGCAAAAGCCACCGACCACCCCCAACTTTCTACTTTTTACATTATGCTATAAAATCAAATGCATTCCTAGAGTAATTGGTTGTGTACTTTGGTTGATTTTTCAAAAGACCAATGATCGATTCATGTTGTTTGCAAGTAATATATTTATTTTTTCTTTGAATTTTCTTAGCTTTTTAAAGGTTAAATTACTTTATTTAAATTATATTACGTATTGTTTCTTTACAATTTAAAGAAAACTTTTTAATATAAATATTGGTATAAATTCGAGTTATCTCCGTTTTGACGTGAGTACTGTTAATAGGAATCGAGTCAGATCAAATATAACACGTTTACGTTTAACAAAAAAAATATTTTACGTGCATATTTTTATGTACCTGTCGATATAAATTCGAGTTGCTCTACATTACGATGTAAACTTTTTGAGAACACATCATTTCAAATCTAATACATTTTCATGCTTATTTTATGATTGTTTGGTAATTTTTGTTCTGAATTGAGTGAAGTCAAATTGTGTTTTTCTTTTCCTTTTTTAAAAAGTTCTAATTTTATATGTCTGATTCGGGTCACATAGAATACATTATAATTGTATTGTATAATTCGATTCGTGTAGTTAACGCAACACATAACGCTTGGATCCAATTGCAATGCTTATGTAGGTTACATTAAGTTCAATCGGATACATCAAAACACACGTTTTCATGTGGTTAACGCAACACATAATGCTTGGACTAATCCACTTGACGTTTGTGATGTACCCGCGCCGCAACGCGCGCGGGCATTATTACTAGTTTTACTTATATTTAAAAGGCTATAAGAACTCAAAGACGACATGTATCATTCACTCTATTTGGGTACGTGTTTGGTGGCTTGTAAAACTAAATATGGTTGAGAAATAATGGTTGCCTCATCTCATTCACAATATCCCTTTATATAGGGAAGAATATACATCATACAAGGGAAACAATAATCACAATAAATGGTACAAATAATCTCCTAAAATATCTCCATAATTTACGTATGTATAGCTATTCTAATAGTCCCCTGCAGTTGGAGCGTCTGATGAACGGACACTCAAACTGGATCTGAATTCTTCAAACAACGTCCGTGGAAGACCTTTCGTAAAGATGTCTGCATATTGAGATGAGGATGGAACGTGTAGAACCTTAACATGACCGATTTGAACCTTTTCTCGAACAAAATGAATGTCTAACTCCACATGCTTGGTCCGTTGATGTTGAACCGGGTTTTCAGATAAATAAACGGCAGAGACATTGTCACAATACACTATGGTTGCCTTGAGGATGGGAACATGGAGTTCTAGAAGAAGGTTACGAAGCCAGCTAGCTTCGGCAACCGCATTTGCAACTCCACGGTACTCGGCTTCGGCACTTGATCTTGAGATAGTAGGTTGTCTTTTGGAAGACCAGGATATTAAGTTGTTACCCAATAAGACACAATACCCCGAGGTGGATCGCCGAGAGTCTGGACAACCGCCCCAGTCGGCGTCTGAGTAGGCAGTGAGAGCCGTGGAGGAGCATGCTGTTATGCATAAGCCATGAGTGATGGTGCCCTGAAGATACCGAAGAATGCGTTTGAGTAAGGCAAAATGTGGTGCTCTCGGTGCGTGCATGATCGGCCACGGGTGCGGGTATTGTCATAAGGGTATGAAGGGTATCGAGTGTTATCAGCAGGAGGGTTGGATGGTGGGTTGGAGGAGGTATTGGCGGCCTGTGTTGGTGTCGGGTTCGGAGACACGAGTACGGATTGAGTTTGGCTTAACCGGGCTTGTTGGCGTTGTTGTTCTTTCTGCAGGCTAGTGCACACATCATCCCACGTAAGAGATGTTTGGTTAATGATGGCTGCAGTGACATCATATTCAGTAGGAAGCCCGCGGACCAACTGCATCACCAACCGACTTTCACTAACGGGAAAACCGACATCACCCAACTGATCTGCTATCTCTTTCAGTCTTTGACAATATTCCTCCAAGGAGGAGCATGACCCGAGAGTCAAAGTGGTGAACTCGTGTTCGAGAGTTGTGGCACGCGACCCTTTGTTGTTAAGGAACTGATTTTCGAGTTTGACCCACGCAGAGCGTGCGGTACCATCATTGTCGAAGATGCGAAGAATCAGTTTGTCCGAAACAGTTGCATATATCCATTGAAGGACTAATGCATCGATTTCAACCCAAGCTTCATAGTTTTCAGCGGATTTCTCGGGAGGATCCGAACCATCAATATAATCGAGGACTTTATATGCCTTGGCATGCAGTTTGAACAACCTGACCCACGTGGCGTAAGAGACCGATGTGCCGTCAAGTGTTCGGACTTCCGTCTGGATGTTTGTGACGGTGTAGGCTGGATGAAGTGCTTGAGGTTTGGCAACAGTAGGGGAATGAGGAGGTGTTTGTTTGTCAGTCATGGCTGTCGAAACAGAAGACTGGATCAGAAAAAAAAGAGAAGATGAGGGCGGCGGTTTAGGGTTTAATCAGAGTTTAGCTCTGATACCATAAAACTAAATATGGTTCACAAATAATGGTTGCCTCATCTCATTCACAATATCCCTTTATATACGGAAGAATATACATCATACAAGGGAAACAATAATCACAATAAATGGTACAAATAATCTCCTAAAATATCTCCATAATTTACTTATGTATAGCTATTCTAATAGCTTGTTCTGCCGACACCACCCGACGGAACACTGCCATGTGCCACAGCCTTATCTACACTTATGATAGGCTTTCGACTCCACAAAATGGATAACACCGTTATTTTTTAATAAAGATATATGGCAATTTTTGTAAAAAAAAAAAAAAAAAAAAAGCTTTTCGTTAGTTTACCTTCAAAATGAAATGTATTCTTATTCTGATTTTATCATGCTTTATATATCTATAAGACATAGCATAACCTTATACTAGTAAATGTGTAACCAAATAAAAAAAAATATATAAAGTTGGTAAAACAAAATATCTGCTTCTACTTGATTTTACTTCTAAACAGATTTTTCAAATAGAGTTTACTTCTTACCAGATAATATCTAACCAAATAATTTATAAATTACTTTAATTATTAAAATACACTTTTAAATATTTTCTTTCATTTACTTATATAATTATGCTCTTCATTGTACACGAACTAATTAGGTTTTTCAAATATAAATCACATCCCATTTTTAATACGACACATGGTTGTTTGATTTAGTGGCTGTTTGTTTACCTTTTAAAGAGACTCTTAATGGTTCAGACCTCTTACTGGTTCAGCACTTAATGGTTCAGATTGTTTGTTTCGTGAGCAGATGTCTGAATGGTTCAGACATTTGCCTCTGAATTGTTAAGTTTTATACAGAGTCTAAATGGTTAAGACCTATAATCTAAATTGATTAGACATTTGCCTCTGGAAGGGTTAAGTATTATATTGTTTCTTAATGGTTCAGACATCTTACTGGTTAAACACTTAACCATTCAAAAGTTGTCAAGCAATCAAGCAAGCCGTTAGATATACACGTATGCTTTTGGGGTTTGTAGAAAATATCAGCCGACCTACAAGACACGTGGCCTCCTTCTACTACAACAGCATTTAAATCTGGATAACAAAATGTTAAGTTCTGCCACGTGTATGGATATCTCACATGCAATGCATATCTATTCACCACGTATACCACCTTTTGATCATCTCACGTTCTCCTATATAAACAATTAGAACCTCATCATATTCACCACACAAACAATATAAAGTAACAAGTGATCAAGTGTACGTTTTGCAGCGATTGTTGTACTTTTCTGAATCTTTTTCGACTGAAAATATGGCACATCACGGAGGAGATAAGCAGTACGGACGTGAAACTCGCCACACCGGGGACTACGAGAACCCAATTCACTCCACCGGTGGTCAGTACGACCAGGATGTTCGCCAAACTGACGAGTACGGCAACCCGGTTAGGAGAACCGACGAGTATGGAAACCCTGTTCATACCGCCACCGGTGGGACCATGGGTGATTATGGTTCCACGGGGTTGGGTCAAGGAACAGGAGGGATTGGGACCGGTGGTTATGGTACCACCGGTCACCAAGGGTTGGGAACTGGCGTAGGTCATACCACCGGTACAGGAACTGACTATACCTCCGGTGGTCGTTCCACCTGACAGACTGGTTACCAAGGTTTAGGTACCGAGTCTGAGTTCGGTGGAACAACTGGAACCTTTCAAAACCAACCCAGTGCCACACCTATAGGTGGTACTGGGTTGAGTAGTGGAACTGGGGCTGGTTTTGGAGGTACCGGCACTGGAACAGGAACAGGCATTCTACATCGTTCTGGAAGTGGCAGCTCAAGCTCGGTAAGTAATATATTAATTACTTCGTATTCTATAGAGTGACTGCTTTGAGTTAAAATATTTTTTAAGTGTTTTGAAAATAAACCCGTTTATGTTTTTGTTTAATTTATGATCTGATTGATTGATGTGTAGTCGGAGGATGATGGGCAAGGAGGAAGGAGGAAGAAGAAAGGTGTGATGCAAAAGATCAAAGAGAAGCTTCCCGGTGGTCACAGTCAAGAGGAGCAGTATCAGAGCCAGACGACTACTACGACGGGTTACGGTGAAACCCACGAGAAGAAAGGGATGATGGAGAAGATCAAAGAAAAGCTTCCGGGACATCACTGAAGGAATTGTGTGAGGCGTATATACACACACAGAATAAAGATATAGAAAGAATAAAAGCTTGCATTGCTCCTGTTGTATTACCCGTGTGGTAGATCTAGTGTGTGTATTTCTGTTTTAATTTTCTTTTGTTTTGTATGTGGTTTCACTGTGGTTCATTTTCGATATGGTCATGTGAAATATATAACCTATCTTTGTTACAAAATTTGCAATTTATCGACTGTCAAATATATTACTATGTTGGGAATTAAGTTGCGCAGCAACATTTTGAGAATTCAAGTATAAGAACTTTTTTACAAATAGGTGAAATCAGATAAAACGGAAAATTTTCTTTTAACGAAAGTGTGACACATGAGAAATAAGATAACGAAACTCTTTTTAAACGAAAGTGTGACACATGAGCCAGTGGTTAATAAATATTTTACTTGTTTATTAGGACTTGGGTTATTTTATTAGTAATATGGTAATTAACGGGCTTAACGTGTTAACCCTAGTGGTGCACAAATCGGGTTTTCTGAATACCCGGTTCCGGGTATGGAACCGGGTTCAGGTACGGTCGGGTTCTACAAAATCGGGTATTGACAATACCCGGGTCCGGGTCCGGGTTTTATATAAAAAATGTATACCCTATATACCCCGGGTTCGGGTCGGGTTTTCTAATAACCGGGTATTATAATACCCTATTTTCGGGTTCGGGTAGGGTAGGGTCGGGTATGGATCGGGTTTGGTTCGGGTATGCCTCGGGTATTCATTTTTTTTTGATAAATCATAGAAATATAAAATGCAAAACCTTTTTATTTCATAAAAGATAGAAATACATGATACCTAAATAAAATCATTGAACCGGATTGAATAAGATGATAAACATAGATAGCTTCGAATAACTTGATAGTCTTCGTTTATTGTTCGTCATCAAAGACCCCTTTTATAGGGTATAGAGATACAATGTAAACCAAATAAATGAACATAATACACTTTCTAACGGCTATAAAGCCGTTACCAAGGCACAAAACTCGAAAAAACACAAAAAAACGAAAAAACCTGAACATGGTATTGGGAAACCCGGTTCCGGTTGAAACCGGGTACTCGTAAAACCCAGGTTGAAAACGGGTATAAAAAAACCCGGTTCCGGGTTCGGGTTTTATAACAGAAATGCATACCCAACCCCTACCCTATGGGTAGGGTAGGGTTCGGGTACAAAAAACCCGAGTTTTATAATACCCGATTCCGGGTTTTATTTTCGGGTCCGGGTTTTTTGTGCACCACTACTTAACCCTGCATCGTGGATGGAACCCTTCGAGGCCTTAGTCCATTGCAAGTTGCGAATTAACCCAACAAGGAGAAATCATTATTTTCAATTGACCCAATAAAGGACCCAACAAGAAGAAATCATCTCTCTATATAATTTATTATCCAAATTAACCCAATAAGGAAAAATAATATGTGTATTAGTATATCTAATTTTACTAGCCTAAGATCCCGCGAGTTTCGCGGGTGGCTTAACAAACAAATATATAACTTAAAATTGTTAAAATAATCCTTTGAAAGAAATGAACATTCAAGTAAGGAAATCCATTTTTCTACCCGCGGATACGTAATGTATCAAACGAAGTTACATGGGTGGCTTCACACCAACATATAATATTTATTGGCGTTGAGATCATTCCTTTACTTAGGTAAATATTAAATTACAACGAACTGAAAAAAAAAAGAAATACAAAAAAAATAAAAAATCGTTAAAGATTTCTTTATACACCACGTGTGTCTTATCCACATGTCTTGCATCTTCTTTCTTCTATATCACGATTACTCGGACTTGTTTTATTTCTTAAACGATCTTTGTGAGCTAAAAATCCAACCAAGCTTAGTCACTCGTCGATTTGCCGGAAAAAAAGGAGTATATACTTAAAAACTAAAAAAATAACCATCTCGGATTTTAGCTAAATCAATAAAGTTTGTTTTTATCACTTGAGATTTAACCTAGACATCTTAGAAACACCACCTTTTAGCTAATGTGGAAAACATTAAGAACACCCAAGGATGCATGTAATATATATCTCTTTGCGACTCGTATATATTCTCTTGCAAAAGTTGTTGAACGATAAGTAGTACCCGCAAAAAAAGTCCACAAAAGAATAAGTTTGTTACCAATGCACGCTCCTTCTAGCACTTTGTTATATGGGCTCGGGTTCAACCATATAACGGTTATTTTCTGCAACTGAGACAGTAACAGTCGAGGCCCGTTTCTTCAACCTGCTTTTAAGAGAAACCACATTTAAACCATTAGTATCACCATCACCTTCCACTAAATTTGAGTCGTAAGATTTTTCTTAAATTTGTTTCTAGATAAAAAGAACTTCTAACAAATATTCATCACATCTACATAGTTCAGAGACTAAGAGCTAAAATCAGAAAAAAAAAAAAACATCTAAAACCAAATATACTAATTGAATTCAAAGATAACGAATTGGACTTCCTGGAACGGTGTCGTTGCCACATCTGATGCATTTAGGTTTTTTAAGGGTGCGAAGGTTCTTCGAAGTTTTGATGATTGAACTACCCATTGCCAGTGGGCTGATGTAGGTATATAAACAATTTAAAGTGTATAATAAAAACTGCAAAATAAAAAAGGGCTTAAATAGAGCTAAAGCTAACAATAAAGAGTAGAAATAAGACGCTAAAAGTAATCTGTATTTGATAAACTCAGAAAGTGCCCCATACCTAATAGTGAGTACCTACAGCCCTTTATGCAATTGTTACATTGCAAAAGTCACAATTAACTCAGAAAGTGCCCCATATCTAGTATTATCCCCAGATTAATTCGAACAAAACCATAAGTTACAATCATACACATACAAATACACTGTTGAAACCTAAATTCATGAGTAGTGCTTACCTGTTATGCGTAACTATAGTGAAATGGAGTTCCAAGTGACAACTAAAGCTAACTTCCTCGACCATTGGGTCGTAATCAGTTGTTTTAGGGTTCCTATATGAAGCGATGAACACCCCTTTTCCTAGATGATGGAGAATAATGTTAATTGTAGTCAACATGATCTGAATTTGTCTTGTCATTTTGTAACCTCAATACGCCTTCCTCACTCGAATTCCCCTTTCCAAATTAAAAAAAATGGGTTTAGTGTATCACAAAACTTCAAATAACTATAACCATGTTTATAAATTCAAAACTGCTAAACTTACCTTATTTTGTACTTAATATATGTATTTGCTCCCTCATACGGCACTTTTGTTTCTTCATCTTCGGCACTAAGCTTTGCTTTTAAACATTTGTGTTGCTTTGCAACGATGAAAGTGAGCTTCAACAGAGAAAATAATTAAAATATTATCATATATTCATCTAAAGTACATGTCAACCAAGAGAGACCAATTGAACTGACCTTGAATATCTTAATAGCGGCGTCGACTCTCCTTGTTCCACCACTTTAGCATAAGCACAGTTAAGTGAAATGTCTTTGGATTACTAAAGATGGATTTATCCATTCCCAGCTATATCAGGTAACTAAATCACATTTAAAGGTGGTAATTTGGAATGTGTAATTATGAGTGGATAGCTTGAGGTTATATTGTCTCTAAAGGATCAAAAAGATATAAATATATAGTTGTAGAGAGTATATGGGTCGGAAGTCACCCAAGTCATTTTTAATGCATAAATATTATCAAGACTACCCATTTTGACCCGTTACGCCGACCGGCTCCTTTTCATACTTCTAATTAAATAAGTTCAAAAATATGAAGTAGACATTTAATAAATTGGGAAAGGCATACAGTTTTCATTACTGATTTTTATAAGTTTGTAAGGGTTGCCAATAATCGCATCACATCAAGAAGATCAAATGACGGTTTACCATTTTTGGTAAATGTATAGCGAATATAATGGCCATAAATATGAGAATAGAGGTTCGGCGAAAACCTTAGTGTTCTAGAAGCTCCAAGTATATGTTCCATAGCTCAATACAACCTGCAATAAGAGCAACAAAATAACTTAACTTTATCAAATGATATATGCTTCAAAATTTAGCACAAATATTAAGTAATACATGGTCTCCTTTATTTGTAGCTTTTTCTAGCATAGAAGTAGTAAGCAACGGCTTCTTCTTCGAATAACTTAGCTTCTGCCACTTTTCGGAACCATGTGAGGTTGCTTCATACTATGATAAAAGCTGACCAAGAACCTATACAATTAATCATACACATCCCACAATTAATTATTTATTTGTTATGTCATCTTTCTATTAACTGAATTGATAAAAGTTTAGGCCAAACTAATTGCAGCCCAAATGATCAAACATGAGGCCACTTGAAATCTTTTGATCCAAAATAATATCTCAACTTTCAGCCCAAGTCAAAATTATATTCAAAATGCACTGTCAAACCTTAACTTTCTTTTCACAACAGCAACAACCTTATTTTCTTTAAATCCAGCCAGCACAGTAGCAATTTTTTTTACTTTTCTTTCAGCAAAAACTCAGCATACATACATTTATCATTCACAATCAAGTTTCACAAAGACAATCAAACCGACTTTTCAAGAATTGCCAAGTGGACCGGCCCGTTTAATGACCTGTGATACTCATGTAAACCGGATGATTTTCAACCTTTTCAAATTCAATTTTTATGTTTTAAATGATTCAAACACAATCAAAACAATCTTAGCCAATTTTACTTGTAAAAACACTCAGCCCGAAATTAATCGAAACGTTTAGAAAGTTCGAATTCAGATTTCAAAAATTTTCTGCTGATCACTTTCGTATTCAGATTTCAACAATCTAAATCTTCAACAGTAAACATCTATTTTTGATGAACATAATACAACTTCGTATATTCGACGCAACTTTCAATATCGGATTTCACTCGAAATTTGATTCAGATCTCAACAACTACCAAGATAACTTCGCAACTTTCGAACTCAAATTCATTCAAAACACGTCAAAAACTTGATCCGTAAGATGTCTTTTCAGCTTTTCAAAATCTGTTGTTAATTTTTAAGACACCTGCAAATCATTGCAACAAACCTATCTCTTCTCTTCTAAAGTTCAAACAACAATCGCTACATCCAACAATATAAATATATCAGCAACGATCACATTTGCTACATTTTTTTTTTCAATTACCAGTCTAATGCTCAAATCTGAATCAGGTTTCGACAAAAACATCAACAACTCAGATCTGGAAAATAGCTAGCAAAGTGAAATTACTAAATGTAAAAGACAAACCTTTGGCGTCGGAATCAACTTAGCTTCTGCCACTTTTCGGAACCATGTGAGGTTGCTTCAAATATGGTCCATGAAAAAACACACCATTAAACAACCTAGTTAACTCAGCAAGGCAGCGCTAACCAAGGCAATAACTAAAAACAACCAAGCGGAGAAGCCACAACTGAAATCAGCATAAGTAATTGACCAGGCAATAATTAACAATCAGAACATTAGAAGAATAAAAAACTCAATCAATCAATCAATTATTAGCATATTAATCTTCAATCATATCACATGAACACAATAAGTAAGAAACGAAACATATAGATTGAGATTCTGATAATCAATCGAGCACTTACATCTTTTAGTCCTCATCGATTTCAAGCTTCTTGTAGCATCCAGATGTTAGATTCTGAGCTTCTTGTACAAATCCCTAAATTCTATTCAATCATGTACATAAGTAGATTCATTAACAACATAAAAATCAAATAAAAACGAACGGACCGTATCATCTTCATCACCATAATTGCAATCCTCAAAATCGTATTCATCATCTTCATCACCATGGTGGCGGCATTAATGTGGTGGTAGAGAGATGAGATCTTTCATTTCAATTGGGAGGATAAAGGATGAAAGGAAACGCTGGATGTAGGGTTTTTTATTGTAACAACCCTCAATCAATGGGAGAATCAAAAAGGTAACTCCGCCATTGATTGAATTCATTTATGGGTGAATTAAAGATAATTGGCGTAGGAAGGAAGAAACTGCATTAGGGTTTACAGGCTTTTGTTTTAGCGCCTAAACACAAAACGCGTGGATTAAGAGGAATACACGTGGCAATGACTGGTTTAAGTGAATGCCAAGTGGCATAAGTTTGTATTGTTTTAATATAGATAATAGATTTTCAAATTAGTAGAGACTAGATAGCGTTGCGGCGGGCTAAATTTCAAAAAGTTTTCACGTCCTTACATAAATATACTATTTAAGATATTGGAAGAAAATCTATTGAGAATATAAATCTTTCAAAAAGTTCTCACGTCCTTGCATAAATATACTATTTAAGATATTGGAAGAAATTCTATTGCGAATATAATTATGTTACTAACAAAATGTACACTGGAACGTGGTACCAATATTGTTCGGATATATAGGTTTGATTGTGATGGTAAAAAAAATCAATTATATTCGGCAGGTTCGATTTTGAACAAAATTTTTATTGAAACATAGGTAAGATAAACACGTCGCAAAGATATATTTGAAATAATATATCACGTTGTTCAAAGCTATATTTAAAAAAAATGTTGAAAATTAAGATCAAGTGAGCTAAACATTTTCACACACACACACACACACACACATATATATATATATATATATATATATATATGTTATATTGAAAACTCTTAGTTATTGAGAAAACCCAAGAAACTCTAACCTCCAAACATTTTTTTAAAAATAAATTCGCATGTAATATACGTGTTTTTAAGGGTTTTAAACAAAAGAAAAAAAAAATCAAAAAAACCCTATCCAAATTTAAAAAATAAACAAGTTTTTGTGTAATATGTAACAGTCATGTGTAACATATGTTACAGCCGAGTTACACAAAACCTGTTTAATTTTTTAAAAATATCCCCTTGGCGTATTTTTTTTTTTGTTTTTTTGCTCAAAACTCTTAAAAACATGTATATTACATGTGTTATTTTTCCAAAAGAAAAAATGTTGGGAGGTTAGTTTCTAGGTATTCTCAATAATTGTGGTTTTCTTCCAATACTGATGCGCGCGCGCACTCTCTCTCTCTCTCTCTATGTGTGTGTATGTATATATATAGGGGGAAGGATCCGTTAGGAACCACCCTTTATTGCGAGAACCACGAGAATCAGTGTGAACACAATCAAAAATACCTTAAAAAATCTAAAAAAAATAAAAAAAACACTCAAAATTTTTTATAATATATTTTTTGTCAAAAATCACTATATTTCATCACAAAAAAAAAAAACCAAAAAAAAAAAAAATCGAGTAACAATTATCCATGCACATGTGCATATGTATCATTTCTTTGACAAATTCCGTAATACATTACTAATATTAGACAATTGCACTTTCATTTACACTAGCATTCATAACACACTACTTTTTACATTAACAATATTAGAAATGCACATATGCATCTCTATGTATGAATATGTTATAACGTGTTTTGGTACACTACTTTGAATACACTTTCCCTTTCATCTATCATACCATCCATAATACACGACCATTACCTCATACCATCCGTAATAGAATACCATTACCTCCTACCATCCGTAATAAAATACTATTACCAATATTTCACCCTTTATTACATGTACATCAACACCTTTTATACCATCCAAACAACATATTACATCATAAAGTGACAAATATAATCAAACCATCAACCACTAGATATAACTAACCAAAAAACATGTATTTGGGCCTACTTCATCATTTAAAATCACAAACTTTTTGTAACAAAACACGTTATATCATGGTTATACATAATGATGCACATGTGCATTTTTAATATTTGTAATGTAAAAAGTAGTGTATTATGGATGGTAGTGTAAATGAAAGTGCATTTGTCTACTACTGGTAATATATTACGGAATTTGTCAAAGAAATGATACATATGCACATGTGCATCGATAATTGTTACTCGAAAAAAAAAGTTTTTTTCTTTTTGGTAACAAAATATAGTGATTTTTTTTTTAAAATATAAATTTTTTTTGTGTGTTTTTTAGATTTTTTAGGTATTTTTTTTGTGTTTATATTGGTTCTCGCAATGAAGGTGATTCTTGCATGAACCCTACCATATATATATATATATATATATAGTGTGTGTGTGTGTGTGAGGTTCAATGGGAAATGAGTAACATGTTAAAGATATAACAAAATTTAATTTTAAATGCAATTTTTTTTTGGAGCTTTTGCATATAAAGGTGTATAGAAGCTTTTTCTATTAAAAAATCATTTTTGTAAATCATTTTTTTACCTTTCTAACCGGCTTGTAAGCATTTTTTTATTTTTTTAGTTTTTTGATTTTTTATAATTTATTTAACATGTTAAATGCATTGTCCCCAGTTCCTCACATTTTTAGTGTTTCCCATTAAACACAATCAAGTTACAATATTAATTAGCAAAATATAGGTTCTAGGTCTAATATAATCAAATACAAACAATAATCATAAGTTTAGCTTTTACTGTAATATCTTCCCTCTAACTAAACTTCATCACTCCTTATCTTCGATAGTGTCTTGTTTGTTTCTTCCAGTGCCTTCACCACTTGTGTGAAATCATATCTTTGTTTTTTGATCAGTCTATTTAGCCGCATACTAGTGTCCTCCTATGTATAAAGCATGGTCAGTTTCTGTTGAGTTCATAATAGAAATTCACATTTCTGGGATGAGCTTGTTGTGTTGATCTACTTCCTTCATTTTCTTCTTTCCTTGCAGATTCTATTGCTGCAACAATTATGCGATAGTTCCATTCTAGTACATCTATGTATTGAGCATAAAGAATTCTAACCATGTCCCCATCATCATAGTCTAAGCCGAGATCTTTGGCAACTACAACTTATAAACTATATTATGATGATCTATTATGACCTCCTTCCTTTTTAACAATTATATTAAGATCAAATGGGTCTACAATCTTTCCCTTCTCGAGCAAATGTGGTATTGGCTTATCCGATACATTTAGATAGAAGTTTAGAAACCAATCAATCATTTGAAGAAATTTATTCTTCATTTGATCCCTGTAAGTTCGTGGTTCATTTATCTCTTCAAATAAATAGAACAAGGTTATGCAATCCTAAAATTTGGTGAATTATAAACTATAAATAAACATGCTAATTTAAGTAGACTTATCATTAGTTGTATTGAACGACAATTCCTCAAAATATGTTTCAAGATAATGTTGTTTAAATTCATTGTGATCCTTATTGTCTCCCAAGTCTTTTAATAAACCTTCCTCATGGTTTTCAGAATCAATCGAGTGATTTGGATTGGACATAAAAGCTTCATACTTAAACATGTGGGATATGGTGCATTTGTTCCCTTCCAGTTTTACCACAAACCCTTGTTGTCTTGATTGGTTAAGACTTAATATGTTTCTATATAAATTAGGGGTATAATATACGCTTGGAATCATAACACTAACTTGTTAATTTAATTTATGTAACGACCTAAACTGTTTTAACGGAAAAACACGTAGCAGAAATATGAACCATAAAATTTCTTTCAATTTATAAACGTTCTATAATACTTGGACACCGTTTAAACCAATTTCTTTGTGAATGTTACATCCTTTATTCTTTCTTGATATATTTAATATGACACGTGTTTATAAGACTACGTGACTCACTCATGTACAATCGCACCTTTATTCGATCTTCAGCTGTTCTGCATCTCACATGGAAGACTCGTATAACCTGCAGTCATCATACACCCTTATCATTAGAACTTAAGTGACTTCTTACAATATGCATACAATATACAATAAAACATTTGGCGGAACCATACAAGCACATCACATTCTTTCCACAATTATTGTTTCATCCTGTTACATTTTCCAATCCAATCTTTGGATTTCAGTGTTTATCCTTTGAGGGTCCAATCTTAATATACATGCAGTTGCATTCCCATTCTCGAGGCTGTGAGGACCGTTTTGCTCTCGAATATGCTCCGGCCAATTCAAATTAGCATTCCATAATGTGCAGAATCCATTTGGAATGTTGACACACATAAGATATCCCTTATAATCACTGGTTTCATTCAAAGATATAAAGTACAAAGCCAAGAAACCAAACTGGCAGAGCTTCGCTACAAGTTTCCAAAAGTTGCAAATGAACACACCCACTCAACTATTTATACTAGTAACCATTCGTGCGAAGGCACCTTTGAGAGAAGTGTGTGCTTCGTCCGAAGCGTACCTGTCCTTCGTGCGAAGGGGTCTTTACACTACGAATCCGATACTTCGACATGTATTCCTATACATACAATCATGACTCAATACATTGACGAAGGCAACAGACATCGTGTATCAACAATCTCCCCCTTGGATGTTACCGTAGTCATGCTTCATTTCCTTCTCTTCAAAATCTTCAATAACTTTAACATTCTTGTATATCAACAATCTCCACCTTGTTCTCGTATATCAACAGTCTCCACTTTGTTCTTGTATATCAACAAACTCCCCCTTGCTTTAACATTCTTCATTTGACGTCGCAGCTCAACAATCTCCCCTTTAACTTGAGCTTCCTATCTTCTTTTCATCATTCTATCTAGCTCCTCTTTTAATCAGCTTCTTATTCTACTCCCCCTATCTATCAGCTTTCTGTCACAACTCACTTGCATTCAAATAAACATTTCAGATTCAAACTTTGAAATTTTCAACTCAAATACTAATCAAACGTCTTCAAATTTCAAACAAATAACCCTCTTGGATAGCCAAGTCCAAATTAATGACCTTGGTTATCTTATTTGAACAAACTGAAAATTTTCTTTCAAATTCAAGTTTCAACTTAATGAACTTGTTATTATTTCTTCAATACATATTCAACAAATTCTGATTTTGAAATTCAGCATCTCATCATCGGTTGTCAAAACATAAAATGAAACAAAATCTTTTTGAATTTTACAAATTTTATGCTAAGACACACTAAAATACTTTTTAGTTTTATCTAAAATAAAATGTAATATGTACAAACATATTTACATACATATTTTTGTGAGTTTGTGTAAGAGGATCATATCAGTTTTTGAGACATATCACTAACACGGTTGATTTATTTAAACTTTAAGCTTTAAACAAGTTCACTTAGAGTGTCAGTATGTTTGCCCACTTAAATTTCTACACAAACTTCAATTGTTTCAAGATACGAGATTGTCTTAGAACTTACTTAACGGTGTTTCCCACCTCAGAATATACCCCCGTATCAAGATTCACTAGATTCAGTCTTACAGGTGAGTATATGTTAGTGCAATATGTCTATTGACTTCGTCTTGTATCGAGTCATGTAATAGGATAGGATAGGATAAACCAGTGCTTGGGTGCTAGAAACCGAGTTTTACATATTTAGTGGTAATTTCGCTTGAAACTGTCAAAGGACAAGTTCAAACGAAATTAACTTAGTTAATTTCGTTTGAACATGGCCATGACCATTTCAAACGAAATCACTATAACTATATATAGGGCACTTGGTTTGTTCATTTGTAACGAAATTACTTCTTGTGATCTGGTAACGAAGTGCTACCGGATTGTCTCTAGGTGCTGTAATACTATCAAAATCAATAATAGAGACTTTATAATTACATCGAGCGTCCGTTTCATTGGTTCCGCCTCTGATTCGGATAAACAACTCTTCTGATCGACTCATTCGGGTCATACAACGATCCTACAAGTGGTATCAGAGCTCAGGAAGAAGAGTTTAGCTTGATATCATCAGTTTTCTGTTTTCTACACCTTCTTTTCAAAATTAAACAAGTTTTCATGGTTAAAATCAGATAATTTTCTCACAATGTGTGCGTAATGTTGTTTTAATAAAACCTTGAAAGTTTCAGAACTAAAATCGGCTTAAAACTTGATCAATTAGACAAAATTTGGACTGAAAGGATGACATCATGCTGATTTCGTTTGAAGAGAATTGATAATTTCGTTTGAGATTGCACAGTTTGTCTGATTTCGTTTGAAATATCTGGTTAATTTCGCTTGAAGTCTGGTATTATGTTTGAGAAGTTGGGTAATCTCGTTTGAAACCGTAATTTCGTTTGGGGATTTCGTTTGAAGATGTCAGTCAAGTGATTTCGTTTGAAGATGTCAGTCAAGTGATTTCGTTTGAAGTTGCATGTCAAGTGATTTCGTTTGAAGTGTCATTCAGAGCGATTTCGTTTGAAAGAGGATTTCGTTCAAAGTGTTTCCGTTTGAAGATTAATCTCGTTTGAAAGTGGAAATTCCGCGTCAAGATCATTTCGCGTCAACCGAGTGTCAGTCTGTTTCAAGTTGTTTAGTATTGTTTATACTAATTGTGTTTGTTTGATTGTTTTTGTCTCCAGGTTATTAAATCAAAGTGAAATATTCAAGAAGCATTTCAAAGATGTCGGATTTTGATGAAGAGTTTTATAACACGTTTTATAACGCGTTTACGTCAGAAGATACTCCAATTACTCCAAAGAATGCTACAAAAGTGATATCGGAAAGTTTGAGCTATGATAATGTGTACGGAAATCATCAGAGACCACCAAAGCTCATGAATATCGAAGATTATCACTGGTGGTATGAAAGATTTGAAAACTGGGTGCAAGCTTATGCATATGATAGCTGGATTTGTTTGACCATAGGATATGAAAAACCAAGAAATGAAAGACGTGAATTGGTCACACTTAAAGATTTCACAGCAGATGATAAAAAGGAACATTCAGCTGAATTGAGAATGAAAACTTTACTTCAACAATCTGTCAGAGAGGATATTTTCTCATTACTTCAGTATGGTGAAACTTCTAAGTCAATTTGGGAAGCGTTAAAGCTGAAAGCTGAAGGTGGGAAAGATATCAAGAAAAACAAAATATCACTGTTAAAGAAAGAATTTGACATGTTTAGCTGCATGAAGAATGAAACAGTTCGTCAAATGATAGAACGTTTCTGTTATCTGAAGATTGAAATGGAAAGGTTTGGAATTCACAAAGGGAGAGAAGAAATGGTAGATAAACTAGTTGAGGCATTACCACATGAAGAAGATTGGAAAACTTATGTGATAGTGTTGAAAAATGATGATAAATTTGATACGATGACGTTAGACACTCTAATTGAAAAAATAGAGGGACATGATCTATTGATTGAAAAACAAAACAAGGTGTCTAGTTCGAATTATCAACAGAATGTTGGTTTGTACTATCGCAGAGGGATGCTACAAAACATTGAATCTCCAAGGATCAAAACTGGTTTTAGTGCAGAAAAAAATGGTGATTCATCAAAGAACACGTCTTCAAGTTATGATCCAGGATATCACTCCTCATCTGCATCAGGATCGTCAAAATCAAATTCAAATTTTGATTAGAAAAATTCTCCACTTCTGAACAATGAGTTTGCTCAACAGCACATGAGCTTTTTAGCTTCTATTCTGGTATCTTATGAAGGTTTAATTGCAGGTAAGATCGGAAATCCAAAAATGACAAAAGAGGATTACGATCAAGTAGATCCAGAAGAAATGGAACTCATGGATATTCGCTGGTGCATGGCGAGCGTCATTCGAAGAGCTCAAAGATTCATGGAGATTACTGGCAAAAGATGTTTGGATGGCCCATAAATGAAGTTAGGTTTTGACAAGAACAAAGTCACTTGTTTCAAGTGTAAACAAAAGGGGCACCTCAAGAGAGAATGCACAAACAACAGGGCCGATGAAAGCGTGAATCCTTTTTATGAGGATTATTACAAAAAGGCTATCTATCACAAGAATAACGAGCAGCCAACCAGAAAGCAAATTGAAGAAGGATCTTCTAAAGAAAAGAGAGCTATTTTGTCACTGCATGATCAAAGTGAAGATAGTTTAGATGATGATTATGAAAGATCTAAACAATCTGTCCTTAAAAACTTCGATTGGGATAAATACTTTGATGAGTTAGAAGAACCTAGAATCATAATCCATCATGATGAAGGATATGACTGGAGTCAACATGATAAAGGTGTTGAAAGTGGTAAAGCAATGGTTGCTGAAATAAGATTAACTCGTGAAGAAAGACATGCTCGTCTTAGATTGGATGATGTGTATGATGCTTACAAAGAAGCAACACTCGCAGGCAGGTGGAGCAAAGAAAAGGAAAGCTATGTTGATCCTCAAGGAAACCCGACGGTTGATCCGAAAAAGGTTGACCTTGATGCATTAGTTGCTGCTATACCTACTGTAAGTGTCTGGTGCAAAGGCCTTAGAGAGATTCCAAGGTATAAAGAGCAGGTTGAAGAAGGCATTTGAAAGGTGATATTTGCTAGTCTGGAGAAGAAGAAGAAGAAGAAGAAGAAGAAGAAGAAGACAGTTGAAGAGCTTGTGAATGAGAGTGAGAAGTTGATGAATGAAGTGAAGAAAGTTGATGAGAAAATTGAGGAAGCTGTTGAAGAGAAACAGAAGGAGTTTGAAGAAGTTCAGAACTCACAAGCAAAGGAAACCACAGTGCCAATCACTGAGGTAACTACTCAAACTGATACTTCTGATAAAATTGATAATGAAGCTGAACAACAGTGCAAGAAATGCATGGAAACGTGCAGTGCTTGTACTAAAAAAGATGAAAAGTTTAAAATAAGAGATATAGAATTCACTAAAATAGAAAAGATTTTCAAAGATAAAAGTCACGAAATGTTTGAAAATGAAAAGTTTTTGAAAAAAGAAAATGAAAAGTTAAAACAAAAATGTGATGATCTTGAAAAGGAAAATAAAACATTGAAAGAAAAATGTTCAGCTGTTTGCAACGAATGTGTTCCAAAAGATAACAAAATCCAAGAGTTGCAAAAGGAATATGATAGAATGAAATTATCATATCATACTGTAAAAGAAGCGTATGACATTTTAAAAAGTAAAGTCAAAAGTCTAGATGATAGATTGTGTGCATGTCAGAGAAACACTAAATTTCTTGAAGCTAGATTTGAAGATAAACAAAGAGTTTTAAATCAGTATATTGATGATGTTGCTAAGCTTAAACAAGAATTGGCAGATAAAGAAAAGTTGGTCAATAAATTGCAAAGTTACCATTCATCGTCATATATTCTGGAATGTATTTTCAACATCACACCTGATGGAAAAGAGTCAGAAAAGAACATAAAGGGAGTTGGGTCTGAATACCATCAAGTTCCACCACCGTTGGAGAATAATTATACATTCTATGATGGCGAGAAAGTGGAAAAAGCAATAAACATGGTTGACTAGTTACCCGACAACATCGATGTGATTTATACCAAATCTGATGATATCAGTGATTCAGAGGTGGTTGGTAAAGTTGTTGAAAGTGTTTTAGTAGAAGAGTCTATCGAAACAGGTAAATCTGAATCACAAGAAGAAAATGAAGGAAATTTTCATGATGAATATCTGAAAAATTCAAAATCCAAGAAAAATTTGAATGATGATTCAAAAGGATTGGTTTATTCCATGATTGGATCGGATAAATTATTCTTAGATGTTGTTTTCCCGATTCAGAATGTGATTTCAGAAAAGATTGAAAAAGTTTTCAAAATGGTTGAGATTGAAAAATCTGAGATTCCTAAGTTTGCAGGTAAGTGTCAGAAAACTTTTTATAACAAACCCGGTTACAAAAAGAAAAACATGAATGTTGGGTTGGGTTATAAAAGGAAACAAAATCAAAATAAAAATGAACCGCCAAATTTGCAGACAAAAATGAATTTTGTTTACGGAACAAGTTCTGAAGAAGAGAAAGAACTAAAATTTAGGCGTCAGTCTAATGAAGAGTTCTATGCTCAAAAGAAGAAGCAACAACCACAGGTCAAAGACGTGTCCAAAAGAACATGTTTCAAATGTGATCAAATAGGACATCTTGCACGAAAGTGTCCGAATCTGAAACCTGTGGATGTTGACAAAAAGAAGTCTGAAAATGTTGAGAAACAGAAATCTGAGGATGTGAAACAAAGGTCGACCAGATTTGATTCCAAACAAACTTGGAGGTATAATACAAACAAGTTTGCTTCGAATCAAACTTGGAAATCAAACTGGAATAGATTTGATTCAAGACAGACATGGAATTCTCACACACCCAGATTCAGAACAACACAAAGTTGGCAAACATCAGTTGATATGACAAAACCCCAAGAGTTTTGGAAACCAAAAGTTGTTGTTCAAAATCAAAATGTTCAAAAAGATTCACATTTTTACAAAAGAGGTACTCCGAAAGGACAAACATGGAGTGTTAAGAAACAAGAGTCTTCGGTAAAAGATGAAAAAATTGAAGTTAAGATTGAAAAAGTCTTTGTTCATAATGACAGATTTTCCAAAGTTGAATAATGCATATTGTGTTGAAATGCCTAAGGTCCAACAGACCTGGGCTAAATTGTTCAAGTAATTGAGTAATTTGAATGTGCAGGTGCTTCCGAAGAAAATTGAAGACTGTGAGAATGGAAATCGGAGCAGCCTGGCACAACAAGCAGAGGAGGCTGCTGAATCCTGTGTTGGTTGAAATAGGAAGTTTGGTTGTTTTCTGTAAATAAATAAACAATATTTCAAAAACCCTAAAAATTAAAAAAAAATGTAAAAACCAAAAATATGTTTTTTATTTTTTCAAACATTTGAAAAATACAAAAATATGTTGCTTGAATACGCCGAAACCCTCACGGCTGAACAAACATGATTAATTTCACAAGATTGAAAAACGGTTTTTTAAACTGTAAAATATCAATGTGTTGTAAATCATGGGGGTACATTAGATTTTCTGCAAATCTGTGCACAAAAAGCAGAAAATGGATGGCAAGACAAAGCTATCAGTATTGGTTGTCAAATTTTCTTTAAATGATTTTGCATTTTAGGGGGGAGTAATATTGTTAGAAAATCCAAAAACATTTTCTACACATGATAAAAACCTATTGGCAAAAAGACAAAAACATTAAAAATGAAAATTGAGTTTTTGTGTAAAAAGAGGAAATGATAGTACATCAGTAGACAGTTACAGTACGCTAAAGAATTGGAAAGTCAAAATGTGTTAAACGATCTCACCGTGGATGTGTCGGTAGATTTTTATACATTTAGTAAACTTTTTCGGGATATAAACCTAAATTCAAACTTGCTTATTTCGTGGGGAACACTACTTGGATATATAGGTAACCCCTGAAATCTCGTTTGAAGGACCCCTCTTTCTGAGATACTAGGTCTTTATGCTTAGTGATATCTGGGGTATTATCCCGGGACTTCTGATTTTGCGGAAGCAATGGCCTAGTCCCTGTATAATACTTTTTGCTTGCTTGAAACATAGCATCGCCCTCAGCATAAAAATGATGAAACATTGAAAAAATATGTAAATCATGTGCTGTTGAAGAAAAGATCCTCTAAAGGGGACACACCAAAAGTCGAAGCCGTCATCTCTCTGCTGAACGGAAGTTCTGACCTGAGCTCTCACGGTTTTCGCAATTTAACCCCTTACAGATATCATCTAGGTATACTCACCTGTAAGACTAAATATTGGGATCTGGATATGGGAGTATATTCAAGAGGTGGGACAAATGAATGAGTTTAAGTTCTTAAAACATCTAATTCGTATCCTGAATCAGTTGAAATTTGTGTGAAAATTTAAGTGGATCAGTATATCGACAATCTAAGTGAATTGTTTAATTCTTAATGTGTAACTAAGCTCAACGGTACTTGTGACTTGTCAAAAACTGATATGATCCTCTAACGCAAACTCAAAACAAAAATATTGTCTGTAAATATGTTTGTACATATTTCTTTACTGCTTTATATTTTCAGAAAATACAAAATGATTTTTTATTCTGTTTTATTTTCGACAACTGATGTCTGAGATGCTGAGTTTCAAAATCTAAGTATGCTGATTGTGTGTCTGAAAATAAAACAAGTTCATTAATTTGAAACTTGAATTTTTAACAAAAATCAAAAACAGTTTGTGATATCTCCAAGGTCATTAGTTTGGACTTGGATGATTAACTGTGAGGGATTTGGATGCTTATATTGTTATAGAGCTAGTTTCCGATTCGATTCGATGAAACTACCAAATTCATGAACGTGTTTGTTTAGAATGTTTGAAAGTGCCAGGTTACAATTCCTGGATAACTGAAGATCAAAATGTTGTTACTTATAAACGTATGAGTGATTGCAGATACTGTATCAGACTACGATCCCGAAAGCAGAGTTTAAGGGGGAGTCTGAAGACGAGCTCAAAGCAAGGGGGAGCTTGTAATCGGAAAGCAAGGTGTCGATCCCTTATAGCACAGAAGCTTGACGAAAGGGGGAGCCTGAAGAATCTGTTAGTGTTAGAGCCAGAGACAGAGCATGAAGACTGATCAAGACCGAAGATGTGTCATGATAAAGACTCGACACTGAAGACTTCGTCAACATCCAGGGGGGAGTCTGTTAGTGCAATATTTCTATTGACTTCGTCTTGTATCGAGTCATGTAATAGGATAGGATAAACCAGTGCTTGGGTGCTAGAAACTGAGTTTTACATATTTAGTGGTAATTTCGCTTGAAACTGTCAAAGGACAAGTTCAAACGAAATTAACTTAGTTAATTTCGTTTGAACATGGCCATGACCATTTCAAACGAAATCACTATAACTATATATAGGGCACTTGGTTTGTTCATTTGTAACGAAATTACTTCTTGTGATCTGGTAACGAAGTGCTGCCGGATTGTCTCTAGGTGCTGTAATACTATCAAAATCAATAATAGAGACTTTATAATTACATCGAGCGTCCGTTTCATTGATTCCGCCTCTGATTCGGATAAACAACTCTTCTGATCGACTCATTCGGGTCATACAACGATCCTACAGTATACCTAATTGATATCTGTCTCTGGGTTAGTGCGAGGCCTTGAGAGCTCAGGTTAGTACCACCGTACCGATAAAGAGATGAAGGCTCGACTTAAAGTGGTGTTCCGTTTTGGAATCTTTTGACATCAATTGCCATATCTTTCGATACTTTCAATTTTGTGCAGTTTTTCAGGTTTAAAGCGCAAAAGTATTCTACAAGTTCTAGGCCATTGCTAACGCAAAATCAGGGGAACTTGTGTAATACCCTAGATATCAACTTAGTATAAAGACCTAATATCTCAGAATCAGGAAACCTCTCAAACAAAATTTCGGAGTACTATGTCCATATACCCGAGAGATGTTAACCCATTTATTAAGAAGTTTTGTTATGTTTATATCTCGAAAACAATTTACTGAATGTGCGAAACCTACTGATACATCATCAGTGAGACTGTTTATTACTTTTTAGCTATTCATTTCTCTAGCGTGTTGTGATAGTCTACTGATGTACTATCATTTCCTCTTTTTTACATGAAAACTCTTTTGTATTTTTCATGTTTTTGTACATTTTCAAATTTTTAAATGTTTTTGAGTTTTTCACCATATTTTTCTCCCCCTAAAATTCAAAACACTTTAAAGAAAAATTTGACAAACCGATGTGGACAGATTTATCTCGCCATCCATTTCTGCTTCACAATCTTTGTTTATTTTTCACCCCTCATGATGACAAAAACATTTATACTTTTGAAAACATTTTCAGTTCTGTTTTATCAATTTGTTTTGTCTGTTCAACAGTGAGGGTTCTGTGATGATTTTTTCAATCTTTTTCAATTTTTTATTTTCAAAATTATAATAAATTGTTCAATCAAACCCATGATAGCCTTTTCTGAAAACATGCTTTCTCTTCATGTGTGCCAGGCTGCTCCGTTGTCCATGATTTACTTTGGTTGACCTCCGAAACACCTGCATATGTACCAAATTAACCACTTGAACAATGCAACCCAAGCTTGCTTGGTCTTGGGTAATTTCCCATGTATTGATTCAGACAGACTTGGAAAATCTTTTTCAACTTTTTCAAACCAAACATCTTGTTTCTTGACTTCAACTTTTTCAGTTGAAGAAATCATTTTCTCACCATCAAAAGTTTCTTTCCTTTTAATCACCCATATTTGACTTTTTCAACCATTTTTCTTCATATAAAATTTTGAATCTTTTTTATCATTCTTATTTGAAGATTCACCATTGTATTTTGTAGGAACATTTTGCTTTACTGGTTTGTCTTTAAATCAGATTCATTTGTTCTTTTCCAAATTTGTTTTGGTGCAAACATGGGCGATTTCAGTTTGACATCTTCTGAATTCTTTGTTTCAACATGAACAGGCTTAGATGTTTGTTGTGGACATTTTCTCGCGATGTGTCCAACTTGATTACATCTGAAGCACGTCCTACTGTCTTTTTCAACAGTGGAACCTACAACATGTTTTTGTTGTTTCTTTTGTGCAAAGAATTTCTCATTAGGTTGTCTACTGAATTGGGATTCTTTGTCACTCTCTGAACTTGTTCCACGAACAAAGTTCATCTTCTTCACAAAATTTGGTTTTTGAAATCCCTTGTTTTGATTTTTCTTATTATAACCCAAACCAGCTCTTTCATTTTTAAAATTTCTCTTTCGAAAATACGAGTTTCTTGGTTTGGTATAATAAGATTTATCTTTCTTGAAATTCAAATATCTTGCAGTTGTTGCAAGATTCTCAATCTCAGACACTTCAATTTCCACTAGCTTAAACACTTTCTCGAGCTTTTTCAAATTCATGTTTAAATCAGAAATTCGTCATCTGAAAACAATTTGTCAGACCCGATCATTTTGTACATCATCATATTTGGATCATCATTCATTTTAGATTCAGATTTCAGAAGAAAATTCTTATGAAACTTTCCTCATCTTTAAACTGTGATTTTAAATTTTCATTTTTAAGGAAATCAATCTGATTTTCATCTTTAAAAACCTTTTCAACCACATCATTTACCAACTCTGACTCACACTCATTATCAGCTTTGGTGTATGTCACATCAATATCATCGGCCAGCTGATCAATTTGGTTTTGAACAGATTTTAGTTTAATGTTCAGCGTCTTTTCCACCCCCTCCGGCTTTTTCTGGCAGTAGCCTTCCCTCATGGGTGGTGGAACACGATGATACCCTAACCCTTTGTTCCCTTTCCCATCAACTTTCTCTCTAGATTCATTCTCTTTAGTCTACTTTGGAAAAATATAATCAAGTACATATGAAAAAGTTGAATAACTAATCAATTTCTTGTTTACCCATTCTGTTTCAATTCTAGACTTTTCTAGCTCTTGCTTAAGCTCTGCAATAGTATCAAGATGAATGTTTATTGTAGTTTGCTTACCCATTACTGTAGCTTTAAGCAACATTATTGTAGCACCTAGTTCACAGGTAAGATCAACAAATAGTTTAGTTTCGATGTTCATTGTATCATATGCTTCTTTCATTTGATTGTAATCATATTTCAAATGATCATTGTGTTTTTTCAGTTCTTGAATTTCTTTTTCTTTTTGAAAACATTTAACATCTTTTTCAAAACATTCAGCGCAAACACACTTTTGTTTTAAAGCGTCTTCTTTTTCAACTAGCTCTGCACATTTTTTTTGAAATCTCTTCTTTTGTAGCTAGCTCTGAGCAACTTTGTTTTAAAATCTCATCTTTTTCAGTACAAGCCTTGCACATTTCTATGCATTTCTTTCCAAAAGTAACCAACCCCTTGGACTGCTACGAAAAACACCATCAGATTTCAAAGTAGCACGATCTAATTCAAAAATTTCCCCTAATTGAGCGCGTCTAGCATATTTTTTTGACATTAACAAGATCACTATATCTCACTCCATTGAATTCACTACCATAGAACTCAACAATTACACCTACTTGTTCGACACTATACTTAGATTCCGCCCTTCGAAAAGGAACATCGGCTCTAACAATTCCGTCTCTATCTACCAAAACGACCGGAAATGTTTCAAAAAAGGTAGGCATACGACGTACAAAAAGTTCACAGCCTTCTTTATCTCTAAAGATAGGATGTCCTAACCATCCAGCTGTTATTCCATCCCCGTTATCCATTGAGCCCACCCTGAATAATCCCCCTTTTGCCGGATTATTTCTGATGTAATCATAAAAGCTAATTTTTCAAGAATTTTAGACCAAACTTCTGATAAATTTTGATTTTCGGCTAACCCATCACTAACTCTTCTATATATTTCTTGTTGGAAGTATCCCTGATCCCATTGATAGCGAGTAGGCCCAAATAATTCGATGGGGGTAGTTGCTGAACCATACCACATAGTTCCGATAACAACAAAAGCTGCAAAAAAGACAGCAACGATACTACTGGAAAGGACAGTTTCAATATTGCCCATACGCAATCCATTGTATAGACATTGGGGCAGGCGGACGCTAAGATGGAATAGACCTGCTAATATGCGCAAAGTCCTTGCTGCAGTATGATGAGAGGCTATTCCTCCCGGAACAAAAGGATCAAAACCCACTACACCCCACGATGGATTTACAGATTGTACTTTCCCTGTTAGCCCATAAGGATTGGACACCCATATGCCAGGACCATACAAGCCTGTTACATGAAATGCACCAAAACCAAAGCAAGCCAGACCTGCAAGAAATAAATGTATTCCAAAGATCATGGGCAAAGCCAAAGAGGGTTTTCATGTACGTTCATCACAAAATATTTCTAGATCCCAATATACCCAATGCCAGATAGCTGCCAAAAAGCACAACCCAGAAAACACAATATGCGCTCCAGCCACACCTTCGTAACTCCAAATACCCGGATTCGTTATAGTCCCCCCGTGATACTCCAACCACCCCAGGAATTTGTTATTCCTAAACGAGTCATGAAGGGTATAACGAACATACCATGTCTCCACATTGGATCAAGAACAGGGTCAGAAGGATCAAAAACTGGTAATTCATACAGGGCCATCGAACCGGCCCAACTAGTAACCAAAGTTATATGCATTATATGAACAGAAAGCAACTGTCCGGGATCATTCAATACAATGGTATGAACACGATACCAAGGCAAACCCATGGAAATACCCCTTTATGAAAGAAAAAAGACACTACGTAACTTTATTGCATTGTAAAAGACTATACTATGACTATGTTATAGACCCCCCTATTTAGTGGATTATTTCAACGTAAGGGTTCATATTTGTTATATTCTGTTGGTAATAATGGAACAATTTTGTTCGTAGGAACATTTTTGTTCATTGGAAAAAAGAGAAGCAGATTTATTCTATACTCGATACGTACCAATATGCAATGGGGAAGTTAATGCGATTTTCTATGAGCGAATGCGCCCATGCTTGTTCATCATTAGAGGACACTAGTCGTAATCATTTCTCTTATTTTTTCTTATTTTCTTTATAAATTTTTCAGAATTTTTGAATAAAATCTGATTAGGATAAAGTACAATATTATAAATAAAAATAAAGGCTTTGTTACGTTTCCACATCAAAGTAAAATATAGTACTTAGTTCTTTTTTTATTTCATTTAATTCATATTGGTGTTCCAAAAGTACCTTTTCGAAGTCATGGAGAAGAAGATGCATCTTGGGTTGACATATAGTGCGACTTGTCAGATATAATGGGTCAAATGGGATTTCCCCGTTTTCTCCCCAATCGAGATATCCTCTGTTTCGCCCACCAATGATTAATTGAATCATAAAAAAATTGGAGCGTGAAGTGCAATTAGATCCATTTTTGGGGGGATTCGAATTACTATTAGAAATTAGAAGAATTTATGGTTGGCTGAAAATCAGTTTTAATCTCAACTGTCTCAAATTTTATCTCAATTTTCTTTTTAATCTCACTCTCTACTTTCTCACTTTCTACACTCCCAATCTGTTCACCAACCAACTCATCTTTCTTCTCTTTCTCTTCGACCTGTGCAATCATAGCTTTATCTGCTATGTTTGACAAATTTTCTTCGTCCATTTCTCTCAAAACTTCAATTATTTCTTCTACATGTTCTATATTTTTTTCTCCTCTCTGCACTCCACTAGATCCTAAGATGCTTCCAAAGTAACCTGAAAAAATATTAAACATTTCAGGAGACATCATTGATTTTAAACTTTCTTTCAACCTTTCGTCATAAGAAGAATAAACTCTATCAAAATTCTCTGGCGTTTCATCAAAACAAAATTTTTCTTCATCTTCAACACTTTATTCAACCATTTCTTCATGAAAAGAATGATCATCAGAACTATCAGGAGTTTCATCGAAACAAATTTCTCCTTAGTTCTCAATTACTTCTTCTACCATTCGTTCGGGCTCATCAATGATTTATACTAACATTGTAAAACATTCATACTCCATCTTTGTCAGAATCTTGAACTTCATGAAAAATACCTAAAAAAGTCAAAACTTGGTCAAATATCCTTTCGTGCGAAGGAAAGTGATCCTTCGTGCGAATGGTGTATGCCACTCGTGCGAATGGTACCATTTCAAAAAGAAATGAAATTAGTTCGCTTCGCGCGAAGGGTCAATGTGCTTCATGCGAAAGGGTATGCCTTTCGTGCGAAGGGTCCCTTTCTTCGAAGATCAAGTTACGTATTTTGACATTTTTTTCACAATTTTTTAACGATTCTGATTGTATTTTGGTCTAATTTGTTCAAGGTTTATAATTAGTGTATTTCGCATAATATGTCCAAAAATTAGTCAAATTTGTCCATGAATTCATTCTGAATTTGATCAAAAAGAAGAAAGAGTAGAAGAGAGATGTGAAAAAGTCTTTAATTTGATGGAATTTGCTGAAATCTTGTGTTGCTAGTCGCTGATATCGGCCTCCAAGCTCTGATACCACTTGTGAGGACCGTTTTGCTCTCGAATATGCTCCGGCCGATTCAAATTAGCATTCCATAATGTGCTGAATCCATTTGGAATGTTGACACACACAAGATATTCCTTATAATCACTGGTTTCATTCAAAGATATCAAGTACAAAGCCAAGAAACCAAACTGGCATAGCTTCGCTACAAGTTGCCAAAAGTTGCAAATGAACACACTCACTCAACTATTTATACTAGTAACCATTCGTGCAAAGGCACCTTTGAGCGAAGTGTGTGCTTCATGCGAAGCGTACCTGTCCTTCGTACGAAGGACTTGTCTCTTGAGTGACTGGACTGACTCCCTTCATACGAAGGGTCCCTTCGTGCGAAGGGGTCTTTACACTACGAATCCGACACTTCGACATGTAATCCTATACATACAATCATGACTCAACACATTGACGAAGGAAACAGACATCGTGTATCAACAGAGTCAAAATGGTTAATAACATTAAAATGCATTTGTACAATGCACACGTACAAGTTCCATCCACACTCGTACATATAAACCTCATACATACATACATGCATACCAGTCTTATCTACATACTTACATTTAAGTCAATACATACATGCGTACATACAATAATATCGACATGCTTACATTTAAGTTCCATACATACATGTGTACATACAAATCACATCGATGCACATGCATTTAAATGCCACACTTACATATACATAAAAGTTTCACCTATACACATATATACATACAATTTCCATCCATCCCCGTTTGTATTACATCTCAACACATTCATACATACACGTCCTAGCTGCATACACACAATTAGATCCCATACATACCTACATACACACATACATACATACATACATACATACATACATACATACATACATACATACATACATACATACATACATACATACATACATGCATACATATATACATGTCTACATACAAATTCCATCCTTACCCGCATCTCATACAACTCTTTGGTAGGTTTGGGGTACTTTTAGGAAGCTTAACGGGGCTTTGGAATCGAGGAAAATGAAGAAAAAACATGAAAAACTAGGCAACGCTGTCGACGGGCTATCAACAACAAGTTTTCCCGTCGACAGGTCGTCGGCTGTAGGTCCCTATCACACGGATCTTGACAAGATTGATGAGCAGATTAAGAGTGTGGAATCCTCTTAATATGATGAACACATAAATTTCCGAAAGCTGTAAACATGAATTAGTTTAAACATGCCTTCTATTGATTATCGATCTGAACGATTACAATCAACTCAAGACTCACAAACACTCAAATCACGCAGCCTATGTCTGCGTTTTTCACCTCCCATGAAAATTGTCTCTTTCTCTAGTTCTTCCAAGGGTTTAACCTAAACACATTAAACATAACATGTCACACCCGCATCAGAGGCGAAAGCGCGTAGTGTGACTTGATCGGTTTTCATTGCATACGATGTAAGTAAACAAACTATATAAAATAAAACATACACGATGTTCATCCATTAACATAATAAAAGATACAAGGCATAAGTTGTTTGAAACAAAATGCAATATAAGTTAATAAGTTTTACAAAGTAGACTTGTCCCAAAATAAAGTTTGTAAAATATCATGGCTTTGCATCCTATGTCCCGTTCGAGGACGGGATATATGGATCAAACCCTTCCAAAATGTGGATGACATCGACTTCTTGACAACCTTGAAACCTTGTGACTTCCAACATCAAGATCCACTTAATCTCGTGAAATACATTTAAGTTTAAAACATCAACAAAAGTTGGCGAGTTCATGTGTTTTAGTTGCGCATCAAATGAATTTTAAAAACATTTGAAAGTTCAAGTATCGAAACTGGTATGTAAAGCATCAATGAACTTGTTGATCATTAATGTTTTGCAAGGACATTAATATGTGTGCCGACATAGGAAGCACTCAACCCATAGGCGATTTAGTATCGATTACCCTCGACTGGGATACAAAAACACTCCAAGTGGTCCCATATGGACTCGTGAGTGGGGCTCGCCCGTACCTGATAGATCTACCCCTTTTGTTCCTTGGTCCTTAAGAGGATTAATGGTGCCTAAGTTTCGCGCCTATTCGTACATGATCTGATATTTCATTCCATAGCTTAACCATACCATAGTAAACATGTATTTCCCCTCGAGAGTTGTAAAACCAAAAACGTTTAAAAAAGGGGAACATGAACTCACAAGTTTGCGTCCGTAATATTGTGCTAGCAAATCGGGTATCCAAAAGTGCGTAATAACCTACAAGTTCTCTAACTCATTAGACACTCGGGTTTATGTTAAATCGTCTACACGTTGCTCATCTTGAACGTTATTGTATTTGTATTTGTTAGGTACTTGGAACCCCTGTGTATTTTAAATATGGTGACATTTGTTTCGTATGTTCGTTTTAGTATATATATATATACATATATACTTCTTATATGCATATATACTTCTTATATACATATATACTTCTTATATACATATATACTTCTTATATATATATATATATATATATATTGCATTCATAATGTCTATGAATGGGCCTCACCCTTTGTGAGTCTTCGTGCCTCGCACGAGCATAAGTGGGCCTAGCCCATGAAAGTCCTTGTGCCTCGCACAGTTATATGTGTGCCTAGCCCATGAGAGTCCTTGTGCCTTGCACAAGTGAGAATGGGCCTCGCCCATTTGAGTTCCGTGTCTCACACGGTATAAGTGGGCCTAGCCCATGAGTGTCTTTGTGCCTTGCACAAAGAAGAATGGGCCTAGGCCATTTGAGTCCCCGTGTCTCGCACGATATAAGTGGGCCTAGCCTGTAAGCGTCTTCGTGCCGCGCACGGGTGTAAGTTCATTATATATATTCTTCAAATATATATATTTTTAAGTTTAGTGAACTTCGTTCACATGTACATGTATGTTCGGTTTGTTCGCGTATATTTGTTTCACAAATATATGTGTATATCTTTTCAAGATATAATAGTTAAAAATATTTATTTTTAACATCGTATTTACGTTAATGTACATGGACGGTATTCTTTGTGAGTGTACACTTCAACAAGTGTATTTGAGTACATCACTATGTACATGCGTATTTTATACGTATACATATACCGTATTTATACTTGTACTTGTACATTCCATCATTGGTATTTATGTTCGTATTTTATACGTATTTGTATACATGTACATTTCTTGTATTTTTGCAATTTCCACAAAGTGTATTCTTGTACGTATTTTATACGGATTCGTGTAATTGTATAATTCTTATATTCCATATGTTACACTTAGTGAATTTTTCACTTTACACTTTCCGGAATTTCGTTGTATTTAAAATATATATTGTCGAGTCTAAAAATTATATTATTTTTAGTGTTTCGTCAGTAACCGAATATATATATTTTCGGGTCGAAAGTGACCGGATGTCGTCCGTGATATGTGCACGCTCCTCGTCGTGATGCTAATACGATCATTTCCGGTGACGACATTTTAGGTTCGTTATAGTGCTTATAATATATTTCGCGTCGGTTTGAATATATATTTTGTGTGGTTTGTTCGATGTCCGCTTGCCGTTGTCCGCGTCTCGTTTAAGGTTATCATGTATGTGTGTTTCATATGTGCATACTTTGTGTGTTATTTTTCGATAACGGTATACACGAAGTTTCTTTTCCATTTTTCGTACGTTTAAGCATTTTTAAAGACTTCATGAATGGTGTATTTTTGTACATGGTTGATATGTCCTAACTCTAGTACATACACACAATATACATGTATTTATACACATACACATATGATGGTTATCGAATTAAGTATATATATATTTTTACCCTTAAAAATATATATACTAATTAATACTCATTTGTAAATTATAAAAATATATGCAAGTATTTATAAACCTTGGAAGATTTGGGCTTAAACCTTTTCATTTAAACTTCCTTATTGACAATTATGGTCACTAATCGCGTTTAGACTTGTTAATAACCCTATTAATCATACTTTAATCACGATTAGATTTTTTAGAAAATTTCGCCATAGTTTCCCCAAAACTATGATGTTTTCCACGTTTTAAAAACCTATTTAATCCATGTTTAAGCCCTTAATCACAAACAATCTCCAATCAAGTTTCAAAACCCAATTTCTCAAGTAACAATTCTCGCATAATTACCCTCATAATCCTTGAACTTTATATATATTTTAACCACACTTTTTAATAAACATGATGACATTTTTAATCCTTATAACAAGATTATTTAAACCCATCAAGTTTATCACACTTTCAAGTCTTGATATTTTGTCTAAACACATTGATTAACACACTTTTAAAAACCATCTTAGTGTAAACTATGATTTTTTTTATTCTTTATAAAAGCTATGTTTACCATAAATCATCTCCAAGTTTAAAGTAAAGTCCATGGATTATGTGATGATGATCTTGTTAAGATCTAAAAAAAATGTTTAGATCATCATTACTAGACTAGATTATAAAAGATCATCCATTTAATCATCCTACCTTAACATAACCATCAAGAGCATATACACTAATTAGCACAAATCAACATAATCATCACATTAATAGACTTTTTATGTTAAGATTAGTGGTTTAGCTTTGATTTATGTTTTGTTAAGATGATTAACATGTACTTTATAAATATACAAATCCTAACAAGCTTTAAAATGGTAGATGATGATATTACAAATTTGCAAATGATTAGTGTGCTTTAAGATGAAGAAGATGATGATGTTGAAGCTCTAAAATGCCATGAACTAGTCCCCTAATGAATCCCCATGCTTGAAAGTTCCTTAAATCACTTTGAAATGAAGTTGTGAGGCTATAAAAGTGGTGTTTAATGGAGGTTCAAGGGTGGTTTGTGGGACTTGGGTGTGGCCAAGAATGAAGGAGAGACCAAGAGGGGTTTCTTGCTTTTTTTTGAAGTGTTTGAAGTTATGAATTATGATGAAGATGAAAAGGGGTTATAATATTTCTATTAACTTTAGTCAAAGATATAATCTTGCATACCATGCCTCAACATAATCATCAAGTCTAGATTAGGGGGGGGGGGGTTATGGGCTGAATTATGGGGTATGGCCTTTAGATTTTTTTTTATTTAACATGTGACATAAAATATAAACTTGTAGATATTTTGATAATTAACTTAATTAGGGTAATTAGGGGTTAATGGTAGTTTAGGGTTTTAAATAAAGTCTAACTAGTTCACTAGTTTAGTGGGTATTGATTTTTGATGGTAAAAAATACTACTAGTTCGCTCGCCGGTTCGAAATCCGGTAATATATGAAAGGTGTGATATAATACTGGGAGCGATGGTTTTAATTCACTATTGATGCTATGGTGTTTATTTAAGGTGTTTACGACGTCGAATTATGGTTAACTAGTTTGCTAGATTCCTATAGGCAATTGGGATGATGGAAAAGTCACTTGTCCGCCCATCGGATCGAAATCGGACAAGTTGTGAAAGCTGCGGCGTAATACCGTAAGCTTATGTTTTGGATATATCATTGATATCCCCAAGCTTATTTTGGATGTATAATATTATTTTCGAGTCTCATAAGCATTAAAATGCTAAATTATTTTATGCCGCAGACATTTATTATTGTTACGGTTCGACACGAATCAGACACTTTATGTTTATATGCATTTTCCGAAAAGTTAAAGTATTTTATCATTTGTTGCTCATTCGGACAGTTTTCAAAACAAGCTGGCATGAATAGTGTGTTTAGGTGAATAGTAATTTTCAGCATTTTACCAACATATTCGGACATAGTTTGTTGTTTTCTCGCGACGCGACGAATGTAATGATTTTATTTGAAATGTTTAACCATATCATATGATTGCTAGACTTTACATGACCTAATCATACATAAATTAAGTCATAAGGAACGCAATTGAAGTATAAATAGATTATTAAGTTGTACGGATTTCCCATTATGTTTGCCGGTTGTCACATAACATGCTTATATACTTATATATGTATGCGTCTTGGGATAGGCCCATATCCAAGCCCATTTCACTTCTAAACTAGCTAACTATAATGCTAAGCACATTACAAAATGTCCAAAGACTAAACTTTTAATTATTAAGTTTTTGTCACCGAATATGCACCAACAAGCTCTCCATTGACAATAGTTTCATAGTGTAACTTTGTCTTCAAACATCTTGCAGTCTTTTGGTCTTTGTATAGCTTCAGCTACAAACAATTATTGACATTAACAAACTCCCCTTTAGTTGATGCATCCAATCTCCAAAATTCTCATTCCTTGTAGATTAGTGAATTAGCAATCTCTGGCTAGGCATGCGAACTGAAAATCTTCCATATCTCTTTGCAATGTAGTAGAAGGATCCTACCATGCATTGTCACGATTTGCACTTCACTCGAAATATGCACTTCACTTGGATTCCGCACTTCATTTTGGCAACTGCATCAATTTGTTTAGAATCACAAGCAAGTATCTCGAAAAACCAATTAGTCTTTTTCACATTAAAGATAAACCAATATTTTATCTAGACATGCAAAAACAACTTAAACAAACTCAAAAAATATTTACAAGCATCTTTTTTGTGGGAATCATGTGCAAGAAGATCATATCAACTCTTTTAACATCTTTTCATACTTGCAGTTAATATTCTTTAATTTTTTCGCAAAAAGTAGTCCATGATGATTACCAGTATAGTTTATCCACTTAAGCAAAATACATGAACATTAAAGTACCTATACCTTGTGATACAATTAAGTGTGTATTTATATTGTCGTACATGTGTGTCCCATTTCAGGACATACCCCCACGATCAAGGTATGTACAAAGCTTCCTCGCAATAGCTGAGTATATTATTTCCATCCTTATTTGATTTACAACGTTAGACCATTGGTGAACATGTATGTACCATTGTACAGTCAAAATGACTAATGTTTGTGCCCAACAAGGGTTAGGCAAATATAGATTTGGTACGATTAATGTGTTTTGCATATTTGAATGACTCTCTATGAGAGCTTCTTCAATTCTTGGGTTTTTGGCATTTTTAGCTCTTTTAAGATATTCAGGATTGTGTCTAGGTCTGAATATATTTGGATGCAACGAAAGGACATCCCTGATAACCACAGATGAAATAACAGTATAAACACCCAAAACCTTGGATTTTGGAAATCTATCACTGCAAAAGTTAAGATTATAAAATCATATGCCGCAACGTGTTACCCACATTTGTAAATGGTTCGTTATGTTTATATCACGCAGTATGTTGATTATTTCATGTTTCTTGCCTACTGATACATCATATAATGGAACTACCGCACTTTATGCAATTTAAGTTCAATTTCAGTGTGATAGTCCAACCAGCTGATGTACTATCATTTCTACTCTTTCACATCATGATATCTCATTTTTTTAATTGTTTAATGTTATTAGATTTTTAAAATTTTTAACTTACTCCCCCTAAACACACGCACTATTTAAATCTTTTTTGGCTTAGGGAAATTTCTCCCCCTAATTTTTTGTTTATGGAGTAAGTTTTAAATAGAGACATTTAACAAAAACAGACTCCCATTTTAACCTAACAAAAAGTTGTCAATTGTGAAATGTTGAATAATCATTATTAATCACAGATGTTTTACTGGAACAACACCTATTGAACACATCCACCTCAGATGTTTTAGTGGAACAACTATTAATGAACACATCAACAGTCCTTCTCGGTCGTCTTGTAGTTACTCAACAAGTTATTTAGAACGGTTAACCCAAGCCTTAATGATCTTGGGTTGACCAAATGGATCAACATAAGTTAATTATGTCTAATATCCAGCACACCTTTTAGTTGTATTGGATACGTTGTTCCTCGTTTGTTGAGCTCAATAATTTTCACTAGGTCTTTAGTCTTTAGAATTCCAACTCTTTGACTTGCCGTCCTTTGAAAATGATTATGTTGATGATTTCTATTCTTGTTATCATATCCTAAATTTTGGAAAACTTTTAGATGATTATTTGAGTTATAAGAACTCCTATAATGATTTCTTTGATAACCACCATGCCAATTCGAAAAATTTCTTCGTTGAAAATTTTAATTTCCAAAATTCCGGTATCAATTTTGTTGTCCATAATTCTTATTTTGAAACTGATTTGATTGACCATTAAAATGATTTGTTTTCGGAGAATTGCTTCTTGGCCTTTCAAATCGTCCCGATCTTTGTTGGAATCTAGGTTGATTTGTTTAAAAACTTGGTTTTTCATTTTTATTTTTTATTTGTATCAGCCCGGTTCCCATACTTAACCTCATCGTCTACTTTACCTCATCATCTACTTTTTTTTTTATCTTTCTAAAAAAGGATAAAAACTCGCCACATGTCCTTTATGATGACATTTAAAACAAAACCTTTTCTTAAAAACTTTCTTTTGTGAAGCCCTTTGAGTATATCCTTTTTTAAACGTTTTAATCTTTTCATCTTCAGTATCCTCATCCAGTTTATGAGGAGTATTGTTAGACCCAACAAATTCTTTTAAAGATACTAGATTATTAGGCAAGTCCACAGTTATCAGATCTACTATAGCTGGTGTAGCAGGCACAAAATCTGTTTATTCCTCATGAGGTAAACATGTATAGTCATAATTCATAGGAGGTGGAGCTTCATTGTATCTAACACCCTTATGTTCATGACTAATTTTCTAAGATCCTATCTTGTGAGACAAAATGAAAGGTGAACTCCTAAATTGTTCTAACTTTTGATTCAGTTCAACAATTTAACACTGGCATCTGCCAAATCTTTTCATTTTTCTGACAGTTATTTTGTTGTTCTTTAAGGACCTCATATGCCAAGTCAATTTTTTGTAATTGTTCATTCACTTGGCTATTTAAGGAACTTAAAATTTGCTCACATGACTTGATTTTACTGAGCAAATCTGATTCATTATGTTTCAAAATTGCATTTGCCTCTTTTAAATGTTCTTGGTCAGTTAACAGATCTTTATTATGCTCTGACAGCCTGTTTACTTTACTTATTAATTCAGTGCAATTATGACAAACCTGACTTACAAATGTTGATTCTTCTTTCACCTCTTCTGCACGCTCATCTGCATCTTGACCTCCATTGTCTCCTCAGGCATTTCCTTCTTTTCTTCTACCACAACATATGCTTCTGCATTATTCACAACAGTAATCTCAGCCATCAATGCATGTGCACTTAACTTTGAGTTTAAGGTACCACTGTTCACAGAAACCACGATTGCTTGAACTCTGTTTTAAATAACTCTGAGAATGTTTTCTAGTGATTCCCATAGCTATCTTGAAGTCCAACACCTGTTAAAAATGCGTTTAATTTCAAATGGCATGGACGTCTTTGTTGCTGCTAAAGCTTTCTTCTCTACACCATACATCAGTTTATCAGATTCATGCATCTTCTCATACAAAGTCACTAGAATTCTCCCATCAACCTCACGTGTAAAAGCAATGTACCCATTGATGATACAATTACACATTCTAGAATCTCCACTATGTACAAATACCTCAAATTTCTCTTTCCAGTTAGCATATTGTGAAACTTGCATCAGTTGTGGCAATTTATTAACAGTGCTAACCCCATAACCGAGTTTACCCATTTTAAATATGTATAAAAAAGTTTCAAATGGATTCTGCTAAACTTGATTCAGAATCAAAGTCCAACCTTTCTACAGGCCCTTTCCGAGTGTTATACCAAACACTCGGTTCATTAAAAACGATTAAAATTTTTCCGAAAAACACTATTTTCAGGTTTGACCTCTAGACTCGTCTTGTAATTAGTAACTCAAAAATATAATTTGTGCAAACACTTTTTCGGAAATCCAAAGTTTGTCCTTGAATTGAGGGCTTTTAAACCGTACAGGCAGTTTTTGGAACTTGCGAACGGTTAATCTTATGCGTTCAAATCTTTGTTTTTTGAAAAGTTGAGAACTCCCAAAGTTTGTAAACTCTTGATATCTGGTAAACTCCCTAAGCTTGAGAACTCCCACAATCTTAAGAACTCGCGAACTTGTAATCTCCCGAAACTTATAAACTTCCAATGTGGAGAACCTCAAAATCTCGAGAACCTGCAAATACCAAGAACCTCATACGTAGAGAACTAGTGAAACCCAAGAACCGAAACTCGTGAACAAAGAAACTCGTGAACCCTTATTCTCCATGTAAACACAATATCCCAAACTTGTAATCAGATCTCGTAAACTCCTAAATCTCGAAAACCTCTAATATCCCAAAACGTAGAGAACTAGGCACTTGTGTTCTTCTAAACTTCGAGATCTCCTTGTTATCTCTAATCTTGGAAATCTGTTAAGGAATAAAAACAATACCCTACTATTTTTGGGATCTTATTTATCACCAAATCTTAAAAAAAAACTTTTCAAAGATAAAAAAAGATTCAATTAATATCTCTTTAACAGTAAATCTCGGATCTTCCACAACAAATTATAACTGTTTTCAACTAAAACTGTTGAAGATCTGATAAACTATGAAACACATCCTGAAGAACACTTTGATGATTCTTCTTAATGATCTTCAACACCTCAACTACAAACCACCTGAATCCTACAAATAAAACTGAAATGTAATAAAAAAAACTTTAATAATAAAATCGTGAATCTTAAACAACCCTTATCAATTCCAAAAACATATTCAAACACTCAAGAAATCCGAATAACCTTCAAATTCTCCAAACAGTCCAGAAATTTCAGTTTTTTACACAAATCTTGAACTAAGCAATCTTAACAACCTTCAAAATCGCCAATTGCTCCGATACCAATTATAGGTTCTCATGACATGAATCTTAACAAGATTGATGAGAAGATTAAGAGTGCGAAATCCTCTTAATCTGATGAACATGGAAATTGCACAAAGTTGTAAACACAAATTACTTTAAACCTGTCTTCTATTGATTATCAATCTGAATGATTATAATCAACTCAAGACTCACAAACACTCAAATCATGCAGCCTATGTCTGCGTTTTTCACCTCCCACAAAAATTATCTCTTTCTCTAGTTCTTCTAAGTGTCTTACCAAAACCCATGAAATATAACATGCTTATATACTTATGCATGTATGCGTCTTGGGCTAGGCCCATATCCAAGCCCATTTCACTTCTAAACTTGCTAACCATAATGCTAAGCCAATTACAAAATATCCAAAGACTAAACTATTAAACTATTAAGTTATTGTCACCGAATATCCACTAACATCGGGGACGGGGTAAACCCTTGTCGGCGACCCCCTGCAGCTCCAATCTTAGATTTTGCGTTTTTTTTGCCCGTTTTAAGTTTCGTTAACGAGTCTTGTGCTTACCAAAACATAACTTAGAATTATTCAAAGCCCCTAAATCATTCCATATTCTACATCATAATACACTAATTTCATAATTTTGACACGTTTGCTCCCACTATGTGGGTTCAAACATAGTTAAACTACATATGACCCATTACAACATTACTTACCATGGCACCACCATTAGCTATCTATCTTTTCATGCTTCCCATTCTTCATGTATACAAGACTTCATAACAAAATAAGAAGTTGAGTTCGGGAATCACTTACGTCGAGCCCGCCACGTTCATGCTAGCTTCCTTGCCTTCTCTTGACATGTTTGCCTTCCATGCTTGAATCCATGTTAACGTGATTCCTATCCTTTCATGCCATTATGTCCACAACATTCCTAGCATGCTTGCTCATTCATATCAACATTCATTTACAACTCTTAAGTTATATAGTGTTTCATTAGTTAAGCATTAACATGCATAAGAAATGAATTAACAATCACATTGTTCAAAATTCTAGCACTTCAACTTACCATCATGTATACCACATAATAATATTATCATTTGATTTCCCCAATCTTACAATCGTGTTAGGATGCCTATACATAACATTCCTACATCCATTGACTTTTTAAAGTCAACTCTCAAGCATACAAGCTTTCATCTTTAGGAACATATGTTCATCTTAGCATGCTAGAACACAATCACTACACTATATGCATTTCATACTCATGTTGTACAACAAACAATACAACCTTTTGATCACTTAGTTACATTCGTATGCATATATAATCAATTTCACACATGCTAGTATTTTTATGATTCTACAATTGGCAACAACATTCAAGTTTAGCTAATACAACATGATTCTAACATTATCCTTACTAGTAAGCCCACATACTATACAATAACACCAATTTTCACTTCTTGATCTGAACTAAACAATCAATTAAATATATAGTGTGTATAATACCATTTAAGCATAAAGTACAAGCTCCTAGTGCATGTTTCTACCTCCTCTTACTAACAAACTCAATTCCCACATGAACTCCATCTAAAACAAACTCCTCATGTTAGTTCACTACCAATTACATCATTACCACATTCTATACATATTTGTTAAGTTCTTGCATACAATTTCATTCATTTCATCATCTAGACATTTCAGCAAACACTTGGTGTGTGTACACCATTTAAGGCATAATGTACAAGTTATTAATGCCTAATCTTCCTAGTTCATAGCGTCAATCATCAAGTGTCTTACCTACAGCAAGTACCATTCTTTCCACAAACTTTAAACATAGCAAAACACCATATTTCTTTTGATCTATTTATATTAAACCATACTTAATCAAAAACCCCAATTTCTTGAACATGAACTCCCAAATCAAAAATCCTAATTAAGATGATTAAATCATTATTAACACTAGATTAGTGCATTTAAACTCGAATTCAACCATCTAACACTTCCAAGCTACCCAATTGGGGTTGATTCATCAAAACCCACCAAGAACTCTAACCAAGAAGGTTCAGGAGGTGAATTGGATACTTACTTGATGCTTAATGTCACACCCCAACTGATGACGAAAACATAGGGGCATGGCACTGAGCGAAACAGATTGTCAAAAGAAATTCCATAACAACTAAATTACCAGATAGTTAATATTATGTCCCATACCATAACCCATCAAGTAACTAATTATTACGGACATAGATATCTCCAAACAAAACATGTTCTGACAACTCAGATTTTAAATAAATAAATAAATTGTTTGTTTGTTTCTAGGCTCTCATTCCTACTTGATTTCACAAAGCAGGTAAGCACAGCATCCTAAGCAACCAAACACCTGTCACATATGTTAAAATAGCGGTCAATACACATAGTGTAAAGGTGAGTATACAAGTTTAATAGTAATAGTAGAGTTCGAAAGCGTTTACGCATAACCAGCATGTATCATGTATAGTGTGAAGTTAGTAGGTTATCAACAATGAAATATGCACAGACTAGACTGCGAGTTGTAGAATGCGCAACACATAGGTAACCTTAACAACCCCTGTCCACGACAGGTGCTGAGTCCAAATAAATAGTACTATCGTTGCTAAGGCATCAGGCAACAATCACCGTGTTAACATAACATACAAGCATTCATCGAGTAACACATAACATGCAATAACGGTCAGCGTATAAATAGTGTTCTTGTTGTGTGATCGATTGTGATTTAGAATAAGTAACGTATGTAACACCTAAAAGTGCATAAAGCAAAAAGGGATCGAGTATACTCACAGCGATGGAAGTTAATGGATTGAAGGGAGCGCTAGAGTAATTAGCCTGAACAGTTAACGATAGCATAAGCGAAGAGCGGTGCGTAAAATGGTGCAAGTGAACCAAGTGTCGAATGGTAACCCGATTGGATGGCAATCCGATCGGATGGTCATTCGATCGGATGTCAATCCGTTCGGATGGTCATCCGATCGGACGGCCATTCGATCGGACGACCATTCATTCGGATTGACATTCGTTTGGGAAGGACGTGTTTGTGTATGATGGCTTTGAAGTTTTCGTTGTAGCATTTTGAAAACAGAGAAGTATCTCTACTCTTCAGGTCGATTGATCGAACATTCGTTCGATCGGATAGTGATCCGATTGGCGAGGCTTCTCAGTTGAGAACAAGTTCACAGCAGGACGGTCACTCGATCGGATAGTAATCCGATCAGATGGCATTCTGTTAGAACTGATGTTCTTTGAAAATTTTGGAAATGATTAAGGGTTGAAGCTCAAGTGCAATCCGATCGGATTGCAGTTCGATCAGATGGCAATCCGATCAGACGACAATCCGTCCCAACGAATCTGATCTTCTTGAACTTGATTATTTTGCTAAGTTTTGCAGTTTGCTCGAGACGGTATGACCACGTACTAAACAACGGAACCCTGTTAAGTCCCAAGTCACCCGATCGAACAGGAATCACCCTAACCTGATCAGTTTACTGGTTCGTGATGGTTGTTCATGTTCAATCCGAAATCGGTTGTCTCTTTGATAGAAACCGGATCGCAGACTGATGCTTCACTAAGAAATGAGTAGAAGATCTGAATGAGCTCTGATTCTATCAGTTTTGAGTGCATTGAGTGTAAAAGAGTTGAAAGAAAGTTAGGAACCATCTTTCAATCCTTTTAATCATGAAAAAATTTAGATCTAGTTAAAAATAGTGTTGAACCATGTGAAAATTATGTAGATCTAAGTTGTTCTTGGTGGAATAATGCCCAAACTTGAAGTTCATAAGAACTCCATGATGACATCATCCTAAAACACCTCAAATCCGGTGATTTCACGGTTAAAAGTTGAGATTTAAAGGTGAAAAAGATGAAGAAGCGCGTGTAGATTATAGAAGTACAAGATTTGGGTTGAAAACTTACAAGAATCGCGAGAAATCGAGAGAAAGAAGGGCTTGAGCGTGCTAGTCGAGAGAGAGAGAGAGAGATCTGTTACATCACAAATGATGTGACAGGGGGGTATTTATAGGGTTTCCAAAAGAGGAAAGTGGGAGCAGGGAACAGATCGGATGGCACCTCGCTCGGATGGCCATCCGATCGAACGGTCATTCGATCGAGTGGCTCCGGCGAGTTCCGTTTCGATGTTTCGTTTTGTGTGTTGAGCGTTGCGATGCGATTCGAGTGAGCGTTGCGATAGTATCACCCATTAGTCACACAAATAACCTAACTACTATATCTAACATACAATCACTATAAATAACTTGCGTTTAGCGTTTGCGCTTTGACTGCGATGCGATAGAGTTGCGATTTCGATTGCGATTAATCGCCTCAACATAAACATAACATGCACAAGTAACACATAATGGCACACACACGTAAGACAATATCCAGAACACATAATTCGAGTTGCGAGTGCGATAGCGATGCGGTTAGCGATAAGTTGATTAGCGATTAAACATGCGATTAAACCTCGATTATTAATAGATACACCACATAATACAACTAAAGCAAATAATAAATAGGATTCGATTACAGGTCAAAAAGTACGATTTACTAGTCAAGTAAGGAGTGACAGATCGCAATTAGCAATCTTTTCTTCCTTTGACTTTGAATTTGACTTGTACTTTAACTTTCCAAAAAGCGGGTTGTTACACTTAGAAGGTGATGACACCTCGAGATTCAAAGATTATCTATGCAATTCGAATCCCTTCTCTTCTTCTTCTTCCTTTGAGTTGCACATGAACACACACGCACACACACACACAAGTGTGTGCGTCGGCCTCCTCTCCCCATCCATATATGTAAAGTTTTGCATTTTGGAACTTTCCTTATTTAGAAAGTTTGTTTGTATTTCCATTTATGGAAACTTGTAATTCTCTTGTATGCGTCTTTCATTCCAAACATTGTAATCTGAGGCTTGAATCATAATAAAAACTCGATCGTTTATACATTGTGTTATATATAATTCATACATACTTGTTATACATAAAAATTCAGTTTACACATGCCTTTACTTATACATTTTACATTTACATTTCAATCACATGCTTAAAATACTTAAAATCAGCTGAAATACACGAAAACGGCAAACTTGGGTCTTCGAGCAAAGGGACTAGCCCCTTCGCACGAAGGGACCATACCCTTCACACGAAAGGCTTAGCCCAGTCGCTCGAAGCCCCTTTCGCCCAAGGCCCAGTCGCTCGAAGCCCCTTTCGCCCAAGGCCCAATCGCTCGAACGTCTCTTTCAGCTTATAAATAAGACCCTTCACCCTATTTTCTCACCTTCCACACTCCGAAATTCTCTTTAATTTCCTAAGTTCGTGCATTATCAGCTGAGCTTTTCCAGAATCACCTAAGTGAGTTTTAACTCACTTGTCACACCCCAACCAATGGTGGAATCATCAGAGTGGGACTAGTTCGAGATTGTAAGAGACTTCATAACACTATTTGTGATAATATTTAATCCAACCGATTTCATTTCATAAATAAATTGTCAAAACATTACTTTTGACACTTGACGAGGGTTCAACGGGTTATCCACAGCAATTGTTCGACCCCAAGGGGGCAGGGGTTTGTGTTTGGGAGGTTGGGGTTTGCAATTCAGAAAGGGTTGGCGGCGCAGCTTGTTGCCCGTCTACCTTCTGTTTTGAGGTAACTTAACAAGTTTTCTGGTTGTTGATTAATATATATTATAAACATTACAAGAAATTCAAATAACAACATTGTTCAAACATAACATACAAAATTGATACAACACTTTAAACCTAAACGTCTAAGTGAGTATCTAGGCATCTTTGCTAGTCCATTTTCATAGCATCATCAATCCTCAACCTGTAACATGTTTAAAATACAATTCAATGCAAAAGCAAAGGCGAGTATACATGTTTATGAATAAGTATAAGTATAAAAGTTTAAAACGAATCCACATGGCAACTTAGTTTATACAAGATCAACCTAACATGGCATGCAATATTTATAGTCAACCCTCTGTTTACGCAAAATGATATAATTCAACATGACCACTAGTCTACGGGCGGTGCGTTACTCCTATAGCGCTATACATGTCAAATGGAGCTCGTGAAAGCTAATGACTAAAACATATCACATAAGTATGGTCCACGTATAAGCATCAAGTATAACAACATAGCATTCATGTATAAGGATTGTTTTCATGCATTGCATAAAGAATAAGTTTAAGTGTAGTTTAATAGTTAAACATGTTACACCCCAAAAGTGGTAAACATAAAAAGGGGTTACGAGTATACTCACAAAATTGCTAAGTCTTCCGATTATCCAAGTGTTGACGGGTGAATGAGATTAGGAGGATGGAACACCGTGGTCACCCTATATGGGCAAACGATGGTGCATGAATAAACGAAATTATGACGGAAGATTTGAAGTGGAATTTAAAGTATATCTAGTCGTTGGGTAAGTATATATATTTTTACATATATATATTTTATATAGTTTATACAAAAAAAATTAATTTAAGTCTATCGAGAATATTTGTCAAAATAAACATACATCTATAAGTATTGTTACAAAAGTTATTTGTATCCAATACATTTCGTTTTATAATTAAACATGTATAGTTTCACTGATTTTTATGAAAAACGGGCAGAGTTTCCTCTGTTTTTGGACGATCCCGACAACAAAGTTGTCGATACAGCATTCAAAATTCAACAACAATATATTATATCTTTTTGTAAGGTTGTCAAATGCAACAAAACAAATAAAATATGATATGATGGTTTGAGTTCAGCTTTACGCTACATAATGAAAATTATATACAATGACATAAACAATATTCTCGTTGCTAATAATTTTTACCATATCTCATGTTGACCCGTATTGATAGGCTAATCGGTTTGACCGCGTGTGGTCCAACTTTGACTCGAATAGAAACTGAACCAAGACACGAGTCAAGACCCGAGCCATCTGCACCACAGTCGCCGCCGATGCCGGTGTCTCCAGACTTGACCCGAAATAAACCGAAATTGGAACTGAGTCGAGCTATCCCGAGTCGTGAACCCGAACCGACTGGAGCAACAAAAACAATCGGTGTTGAGTCGGAATTTAAACAAAATACAAGCTGAATCAAGACTGACCTGAAACAAAATCAGACTTAGACGAGACTGAACCAGTTGACCCGAGACTCGAGTGAACGAGGACCCGAACCTGCGATTGAACCTGACCCAAGCCCAACAAACCCAAGTCATAATTTGAATCGAATTTGAACCACGGCCGCCGCCGTGGCTCCGGCAGATAACACCGCCGACGGCCGCTACTATCACCTCATCAACATCAACATCAACATCATCACGTCTTCATCCTCGTCACTCCGTCGGAACCACCACCACCACCACCGTAAACATCCTCCAAGCCAACCACCACTGTAATCGCCCCACCGCACCATTCCCTAGCGTTGTCGCCGCCGCCAAGACGGCGGTCGGCCGTCCGTTACGAGAGAGAGAGAACAGGGGGTGCGTGGGTTTAGCCACTGATCGAAAGGAGCATGATGGCCAGCCGGAGTTTCTCCGATGATTGCGTCGAGGAGAGAGAGATAAGAGCGAGAGAGTGTCTGCGTGCGTGTCGTCGGCTGAGCCGACGCCGAAGAGGAAGGGTCTTACGGGTGTGAGTGAGGAAGGGGGAGGATGGTCGGAAGGTGTGGTTGTGGCCGGTGTTGAGCAGTGCCGGAAAAACTGGCGGGAATTCGTTCCAGCGACAGGAGTGGAGGGAGAGAAAGGGGTTACGGCTGGTGTGAGATTAGGGTTTTGGTCTCCTTCTCTTTTTTTTATACACTTTCAATTATGTTTACAAAAATTTACAATACAGCCCTCCAAGTTTATCTAACTAAACTAACTGAGTTATCACTTTAATTAACTTACTCTATTTTTTTAAACCAACTAACTAGATTATTGTCAAATTAAAAAAAAAAAGATAAAACTTTTATCGCAATCACACTCGCAGCTCGAATTACGCATTTTGGTTATTGTTATATGTGTGTGTGTGTGTGCTTTATGTGTTACTTGTGCATGCTTATTTATGTGATGTGTGGGAATCAATTGAAACACAATTGAACTCAATCGCAATCGAATCGCAAACGCTAAACGAATACGAAATAAGGATGCTTGTATGTTGATATAGTAGTTGGGATTAAAAGTAATTTGACTAGGAAACTCTATCGCATCGCATCGCAACGCTCGCAATCGCAATCGAAACAGCGAAACTCTTTTCACCGAACACTCGAACAAGGTAACTGATCGACCAGGAAACCAGTCGATCGGCCAGCCGATCGACCGAGCAGCCGCTCGATCGGACAGTTGTCTGATCGAACTGCCTAACCGATCGACCAGCCCCTCTCCACTCCTTTCCACTTTGGGTAACCCTATAAATACCCCATGTCACTTTCAAACTTACTACTTTTGGCAACTGACGTCCAACCAGCTTGTTTTCCTCACTTTTCTACAGATTTCTCGCGATTCCGGTAAGATCTCGTCCTAAATCTTGTACTTCCTTAATCTACACGCACTCCTACACCTTTCTATCTTTTGAGTCTTAGCTTTTAACCGTGAAATCATCAAGATTCAAGGTGTTCTAGGATGACGTCATCATGTGTTCTTGAAGAACTTCATGTTTTGGCCTCAATCCACCAAGAACAACTTAGATCTAACCGATTTCCACATAAACAAACAAAGATCATTCATAGATCTAAACATATTCACAATGAAAAGGATTGAGAGATGGTTTTCCAACTTTCTTCAACTCTTTTACACTCAATGCACTCAAAACCGATAGAATCAGAGCTTGTGCCGACTTACTACTAATTCTTGTGGTTGCGTTGGTTCAAGATCCGTATTCTATCCACGGGATTATCGATTTCGGGTTAACCAAGAACAATCATCCCAAACCGGTGGACTGACTGAACTTGGGTGGTTCTTGTTCAATTGGGCCACTAGAGCTTAGGATGGGGTTATGTCGGTTAGCACGATATCAACACATCTCAATAAAACGACAAACAATCAAAACAACCAAGTGTAAGACGAATAGGTCGACCAGGACGGAGTGTCGTCCGATCGGACTGTTGTCCGATCGAACAGCCAATCCGAACGACTTGCGCCTTGGTCCGACCTTAATTTTCAAATCAACTCTCAAGAGTTTTGGAACACCGAACAGATTGCCGTCCGAGCGAGCTACCACTCGATCGACCGACCATCCGAATATGTGATGTTTCAAAAACTTCAACACTTAAAGAATTTTCAACATGTTCAATGCACAAAGGATGCCACCCAATCGAACGACCGTCCGATCGAGTGACAACCTGCGGTGAACTCGTTCTCACTGAAGTGCCCAACCAATCGGGTTGCCGTCCGATCGAACGACCGTCCGATCGACCGACCTGAAAGGTAGAGATACTTCTACGTTTTCAAAATACTACAACGAAAACTTCAAAAGTCAAGCCATCATATACAAACACATCCTTCCCAAAGGAAGAAACAATCCACTTGAACAGTCATCCGAGCGGATGACCATCCGAACGGACTACCACTCGCACGACTGACTGTCCGATCGGACTACCATCCGATCGAACTAGTGTCCGAACCACTTTACTTTGCATCGATTTACGCGTCGCTTATTGTTATACTATCGTTCTGATCAGGCTAACCCTACTCTCTAGCGCTCCCTTCAATCCATCAACCGCAGTGAGTATACTCGATCCCTTTTTGCTTTATGCACTTTTGGGTGTTACATAGGTTACTTATACAAAATCACATCGAACACACTACGCAATACTCTAAACGCTAACCGTTACCGCATGTTATACGTGACTTAATGAATGCTTGTTTGTTATGTTTACACATGGAATGCTATCCACCTGCCTTAGCAACGATAGTACTATTAGTTGGGACTCAGCACCCGTTCACTCGGGGGTTGTTAAGGACGATTACCTACATGGCTCATAGTGGTGAGAATGTATTGCGAACTGCCTTGGGCAGTCAACCCGCAGTCATTGGTATCGATAGGTTCATGTCGATAACTAACATGCCTCATTTTACACTGTGTACGTGCTGGTTATGCGTAACGCTTTCAAACTCTATATGCTATTATCAAACTTGTATGCTCACCTTTACACTATGTGTATTGACTTTTACTTTAACGTATGTGACAGGTGCTTAGGATGTTTACATGCTTTGTGTGCTGGTGATGAAATTGAGGCTAGGGACGGAGTCCTAGAAACCAATAAATAAACAATTGTCTGTAATAAAATCTGAGTTGTCAGAACAGAACAATTTGACTGGATCTTTTCTGTAATAATTGTATTATCATTTATGACATGGTATGGGACGTGTTGCTTTAAAATATTTGGTAAATATAGTTGTTATGGAAACTTCTGGACAATCTGTTTCGCTCATTGCCATGCCCCGATGTTTCCGCCATCGGTTGGGGTGTGACAGATTGGTATCAGAGCCATAACTATAGGGAATTAGGCAAGACTCGATCTAGTCCGGATCGATGTCTTAGAGGCCTAGTCTATAGTTAGGAACCAACAGACCAACTCATGCATGACTAGTAGGGATCATGTGTGAGCGTACTTACTATTTCTCGCCATTCTCGCCTATGCTACACTATCACCACACTCAACTTTTTAATTATGAATGAGCGATTAAGTCAAGATTAGGTGTGAAAACCGCAAACTCTCGACTAAATTGCTTGACTCAACCCACATTTTTATCTATAAACACGAGAAATTGCGTTGAAATAGGAGTGAAATCCATACTTTGACGCATAATTCTCCTTTATTTTATCAAAACATGAAAGAAGTTGTTAAGCCAGGGGTGAAACCCTAACCTTAACGAATTGTTCCGACCTTTACTTGGTTTTACAAAACTCTCACCAAAGTCTCGACGGACTCCAATGACTTGAAGTCACAATATGACTAAAGGGATGCGTGCCAAACACCCAAGAATCGAGGCAAAAGCACAGTCCTGAAGGTCAAAATGTGTACAACAAGTCCTTGAGAATAGTCGAATCACTTTGGATAGTCAATGTCTAATCGCCGCAGACGATCTATTTCTCGATTTTTATGTGTCTCGATTCTGAGCCCGCAACAGCTGACTCTGATGATTCGTTGATTTTATGTGTCTGTATGTGTGTTTACCTTCTTATGTGTTTTAATTTTTGGAGATTTATTCGATTTTTGCCTTCACTTCGATCGACACGCGCGACTCACACTGCACTTCTATCTCAAAACGCTGATAAATCGCTAAATTGTTGACGACCTTATGCTATGCTATACGCTGACACTATACTACTCGATATGTTAATCGCGATCGCTATTCTCGAACACTCGTCGACTTTGAATGATAGGTTTCTATATTATGACTGCCTCTGTGTGCATCTAGACAAGATACACGCTTATACGCTTCTGTGTTTTGTGTCCTACGTGCTTATGTGCTTATGTGTTTCTGTGTCTTACGTGCTTATGTGTTTCTGTGTTTATGTGAATCTGTGATTGTGTGCCTATGTGTTTATATGATACATGTTTCCCTGTGTTCCTGAGCTTTAGTAATATTAAACGTGTGAGGTGAGATTCGATTATGTTGTGTTGAGTCCTGCGATGATGTCTGTTGCAGACAATGTCGTCATCTGGATCTCGCGCTACCCGAGATGCTCGCCGAAAGCAAGCAGACAAACGCCTCGCTGCCATGATTACTAAGCAGATGGCAAAGGTTGTACCCCAAGTCGTCAGTGAACTGTATGAAAACATGAGCAAATCGTCTGAGGAATCTAGAACTGAGACTCCCAAAGCTACTTTCAGCTTCAAACAGTTCAAGGCATGTGGACCGAAAGAGTTCACTGGAGAAGAAGGCCCTACGGCTTTGTTTCAATGGTTTGACTCGATCAAAGTCACTCTGCGACAGAGCGGATATCCTGATAATCACCGCACACTGAACGCGACCGGCGTCTTCCAGTCCCGCGCTCTAGACTGGTGGATGGCCGAAAAGAACAAGTGCGGAAATGATGCAGCTTATGGTCTGTCATGGGACGAGTTGAAGAACGTTATACTCGAAGAGTTCTGCCCTCCCCATGAGCGCCAGAAGCTGGAGGACGAGTTCTGGCACATCAAGCAGAAGGAAGGTGACAACGCTGCCCTGACTGCTTGCTTTAAGCAGCTTAGCATCATCTGTCCCGATCAAGTGAAGACGCCTGACATGGCAATCAAGAAGTACATCCGAGCTCTACCCGACTGTGTTGCGGATTTTGTGCATGCCGCAAGGACAACAACGATCGAAGAAACTTACTTGCTTGCCTCCGAAATCAACGACAAGCGGGTAAAAGCTGGTTTTTGGGATAAAACTTCGAAGAACCTGCATCAAGTCACCACCGCACCAACTGCAGAAACCGCCGCCGCTCAATCATCAACTTCCTCACGCCGCAAGAGGAAGAACAACAACAGCAGCTCCAACAACAAGAACTGTACTGTCACCACCAATGCTGCTCCACTTCAAGCCGTACCCGCTCAGCAGCAATCTCACAACCGACCAGCACCAGTAACCTATGCACCGCCTGCAAAGCGTGCATACACAGGCCCCCACCCGGCTTGCCCAACATGTTCTTATCATCACCCGGTGGGTCTCGCCTGCCGTTTCTGCACTCACTGCAATATGTACGGCCACTTCACTGCTAACTGCCGTACTGGTCCCTGTCAAGCACCAGCTCAAGCCACTGCTCATCAAGCTCTGCTCCCAGCCCCGCAAGGCCAACAAGCGGCCCAGGCACCCGCGGTCAATGCCTGAGTCTGCTTCGCATGTGGTGATCCCAACCACTTTGCGAACATGTGCCCGAACAGGGTTGTGAAACAAGAGCCCCAGCAGCAGCAACCTCAGCAGCAGCATCCTCAGCTGCAACAGCAAGCCGCACGAGCCAGAACTTTCAATATCAATGCGCGCCAAGCCCAGGCTGACAACAACATGGTCAATGCTACGTTCCTTGTGAATGGTATTTATGCTTCATGTTTGTTTGATACTGGAGCCAATAACTGCTTTGTGTCGTTTGAATTCAAGAAGCTTCTTAGTCGTAAGCACTCCCATCTCCCCTCGACGTTCGATGTTGAAGTAGCTACCGGAAGAATTGTCGCTGTTAATTCTGTTCTTCGTGATTGTACTCTTCAGCTCAACAATCACATCTTCCCAATCGACCTTATTTCGATGCAACTCGGAAGTTTTGATGCCATAGTAGGCATGGACTTTCTTCGCGAAAACCATGCTGAAGTTGTGTACTTTGATAAGATGATTTGATTCTCGCTCGCGAATGGTGATTTATTGTGTGTTTATGGCGAAACTGCTTCGAAAGGTCTCAAACTCATGTCGTGTGTCCAAGCTAGCAAGTATCTCCGCAAGGAATACAGAGCTTTCTTGGCTAACATTGTAGTAGCGGAGAAGGAAAAGAAAGGAAAGACAGAAGTGAAAGACGTTCCTGTGGTTCGTGAATTTCCTAATGTGTTCCCTGATGATCTTCCTGGTTTACCTCCAAGTCGTGATATCGACTTTCGTATCGACCTCATTCCTGGAGCCAACCCTGTTGCCAAAGCTCCTTACCGACTCGCACCGTCTGAAATGCGTGAACTCTCGAGTCAGCTTCAGGAATTGCTTGAGAAAGGCTTCATTCGCCCGAGCACCTCTCCTTGGGGCGCGCCAGTCCTTTTCATAAAAAAGAAGGATGGGTCGTTCAGGATGTGCATCGACTACCGGGAATTGAATAAGCTAACTATCAAGAACCACTATCCCCTGCCTCGCATTGATGATTTGTTTGACCACCTACAAGGTGCTACATGCTTCTCGAAGATCGACCTACGCTCAGGCTATCACCAACTACGCATAAAAGAGGAAGATATACCCAAAACCGCTTTTCGCACTCGATACGGTCACTATGAGTTCGTTGTTATGCCTTTTGGCTTAACCAACGCACCCGCGGTTTTCATGGATCTGATGAATCGCGTGTGTAAACCTTATCTCGACCGTTTCGTCATCGTGTTCATCGACGATGTCTTAATCTATTCCAAATCGAAAGCCGAACACGCGCAACATCTATGATTGGTTCTCGAGCTACTCCAGGGGAATCGACTCTATGCCAAATTCTCCAAGTGTGAATTTTGGCTGGAGGAGGTTCAGTTTCTGGGTCACATCGTAAATAGTCAAGGTATTCACGTCGATCCGGCGAAGATTGAAGCAGTTAAGAGTTGGATTACACCTAAGAACCCGTCAGATGTCGGTTCTTTTCTCGGACTAGCGGGCTATTATCGATGATTTATAGAAGGATTCTCAAAGATCGCGGTGCCGCTCACCGCTCTCACGCATAAAGACAAGCCTTTTGTTTGGGGAACCGAACAAGAGTCTGCTTTCCTAACCCTCAAGCACATGCTTTGCAATGTTCCTATTCTCATATTACCTGACGGAAATGATGACTTTATTGTCTATTGTGATGCCTCGAACCTTGGTCTTGGCTGCGTTCTCATGCAACGGGACAAGGTCATTGCCTATGCATCTCGTCAGCTCAAAATCCACGAAAAGAACTATACGACCCATGATCTCGAGCTAGGCGCTGTTGTTTTTGCGTTAAAGATTTGGCGACACTACCTGTATGGTACAAAGTGTACGATCTTCACCGATCATAGGAGCCTACAACATATCTTTGACCAGAAGGAACTTAACATGCATCAACGCCGATGGGTAGAACTTCTCAACGATTATGACTGTGAGATTCGTTATCACCCAGGCAAAGCAAATGTCGTTGCCGACGTGCTCAGCAGACGGAGTTATTTGCTCAGCATTCGTAAAACCTAAGCCCAGTGCGATCTCGAAACCCTCATCCGCAAAGCCCAGCATGCTTGTTTTAATGAGCGCACCTTGGCAAAAGAAAGAATCTACCACGATGGAGCTCATCTTGTGAATAAGCCGAATGGGATATTCCATTATCTAGACCGGATTTGGATCCCTAAACGGACCAATTTGCGAAAGATTTTGATGGACGAAGCCCACAAATCCCGGTATTCTATTCATCCCGGTGCCGACAAAATGTACCAGGATCTTCGCTACAAGTACTGGTGGCCGAGCATGAAAAGGGATATTGCTCTCTACGTTGGGAAGTGCCTGACTTGCGCAAAAGTCAAGGCTGAACACCAAAGACCCTCTGGCTTACTCGAACAACTGCCGATCCCTATATGGAAGTGGGAGAGTATAGCTATGGACTTCATAACAAAGCTTCCGCACACGTCATCAGGTCACGACAGCATCTGGGTTGTTGTTGACCGTTTGACCAAATCAGCCCACTTTTTGCCAATACGGGAAGACTACAAGGTAGAACGATTAGCCCGAATCTACACCAATGAGATCATTTGTAGACATGGGACGCCTCACGACATCATCTCTGACCGTGACGCTCAGTTTACCTCGCGACTGTGGGAAACGTTTCAAGCTGCTCTCGGTACAACGCTTAATCTAAGTACCGCATTCCACCCTCAAACCGATGGTCAAACTGAAAGAACGATCCGTACTCTTGAAGACATGCTCCGTTCGTGTGCCATAGATTTCGGTGGTAATTGGGATGCATACCTGCCGTTAGTCGAATTCTCGTATAACAACAGTTACCATTCCAGCATTTAAATGGCACCATTCGAGGCTTTATACGGAAGAAGATGTCGATCGCCTATTGTGTGGCACGAGATCGGTCACTCGCAACTAATCGGTCCCGAGCTATTGCAAGAAACGACTGACAAAGTCCTCCAAATTCGAGACAACTTGTTGAAAGCTCGAAGTCGATAGAAAAGTTACGCCGATAGACGATGCAAGCCCCTTGAATTTGACGTTGGCGACTACGTACTCCTAAAGGTATCACCTTGGAAGGGTGTGGTCAGATTCGGCAAGAAAGGGAAACTAGCGCCTCGATATGTTTGACCTTTTAAGATTCTGGAAAGGATCGGAAAAGTCGCCTACAGACTCGAACTACCGGAGGAATTTAGTAATGTCCATCCGACTTTCCATGTGTCAAACCTCCGAAAGCGCCTGGCTGAGCATGATTTAATTGTACCTCTCGATGACCTCCAAGTAAACGAAACACTACACTTCGTAGAGAAGCCTATCGAAATCATGGATCGCCACACCAAGCAGCTCCGACGCTCGCGCATTCCTATTGTGAAAGTCCGATGGGAAGGCAAACGAGGCGCAGAGTTCACTTGGGAACTCGAAAGCGACATGAAGGCGAAGTACCCACAGTTGTTTGTTACGGCTTCGTACTAATTTCGGGACGAAATTCCCTCAATTAGGGGAGGCTGTAACACCCCGTGTTTCGGAAGTCAAAGTCAAAGTCAAAGTCAAGATTGAAGTCAAAGGAAGAAAAGATTGCTAATTGCGATCTGTCTCTCCTTGCTCAATTCCTGTTTTGACTTCTTTGACTCGTAATTAGTCTATTTTATTTTCGCTTTAGTTGTATTATGTGGAGTATCTATTAATAATCGCATGGTAATCGCTATTTATCGTATGTTTAATCGCTTTATCGCTATCGCAATCGCACTCGCAGCTCGAATTACGCATTTTGGTTATTGTTATACGTGTGTGTGTGTGCTTTATGTGTTACTTGTGCATGCTTATTATGTGATGTGTGGGAATCAATTGAAACGCAATCGAACTCAATCGCAATCGAATTGCAAACGCTAAACGAATACGAAATAAGGATGCTTGTATGTTGATATAGTAGTTGGGATTAAATGTAATTTGACTAGGAAACTCTATCGCATCGCAACGCTCGCAATCGCAATCGAAACAGCGAAACTCGTCACACCGAACACTCGAACAAGGTGACTGATCGACCAGGCAACCAGTCGATCGGCCAGCCGATCGACCGAGCAGCCGCTCGATCGGACAGCTGTCCGATCGGACTGCCTAACCGATCGACCAACCCCTCTCCACTCCTTTCCACTTTGGGTAACCCTATAAATACCCCTTATCACTTTCAAACTTACAACTTTTGGCAACTGACGTCCGACCAGCTCGATTTCCTCACTTTTCTTCAGATTTCTCGTGATTCCGGTAAGATCTCGTCCTAAATCTTGTACTTCCTTAATCTATACGCACTCCTACACCTTTCTATCTTTTGAATCTTAGCTTTTAACCGTGAAATCATCAAGATTCAAGGTGTTCTAGGATGACGTCATCATGTGTTCTTGAAGAACTTCATGTTTTGGCCTCAATCCACCAAGAACAACTTAGATCTAACCGATTTCCACATAAACAAACAAAGATCATTCATAGATCTAAACATATTCACAATGAAAAGGATTGAGAGATGGTTTTCCAACTTTCTTCAACTCTTTTACACTCAATGCACTCAAAACCGATAGAATCAGAGCTTGTGCCGACTTACTACTAATTCTTGTGGTTGCGTTGGTTCAAGATCCGTATTCTATCCACGGGATTATCGATTTCGGGTTAACCAAGAACAATCATCCCAAACCGGTGGACTGACTGAACTTGGGTGGTTCTTGTTCAATTGGGCCACTAGAGCTTAGGATGGGGTTATGTCGGTTAGCACGATATCAACACATCTCAATAAAACGACAAACAATCAAAACAACCAAGTGTAAGACGAATAGGTCGACCAGGACGGAGTGTCGTCCGATCGGACTGCTGTCCGATCGAACAGCCAATCCGAACGATAGTACTATTAGTTTGGACTCAGCACCCGTTCACTCGGGGGTTGTTAAGGACAATTACCTACATGGCTCACAGTGGTGAGAATGTATCGCGAACTGCCTTGGGTAGTTAACCCGCAGTCATTGGTATCGATAGGTTCATGTCGATAACTAACATGCCTCATTTTACACTGTGTACGTGCTGGTTATGCGTAACGCTTTCGAACTCTATATGCTATTATCAAACTTGTATGCTCACCTTTACACTATGTGTATTAACTTTTACTTTAACGTATGTGACAGGTGCTTAGGATGTTTACATGCTTTGTATGCTGGTGATGAAATTGAGGCTAGGGACGAAGTCCTAGAAACCAATAAATAAACAATTGTCTGAAATAAAATCTGAGTTGTCGGAATAGAACAATTTGACTGGATCTTTTCTGTAATAATTGTATTATCATTTATGACATGGTATGGGACGTGTTGCCTTAAAATATTTGGTAAATATAGTTGTTATGGAAACTTCTGGACAATCTGTTTCGCTCAGTGCCATGCCCCGATGTTTCCGCCATCGGTTGGGGTGTGACAAGGAGTGACAGATCGCAATTAGCAATCTTTTCTTCCTTTGACTTTGAATTTGACTTGTACTTTGACTTTCCAAAAAGTGGGTTGTTACACTTAGAAGGTGATGACACTTCGAGATTCATAGATTATCTATGCAATTCGAATCCCTTCTCTTCTTCTTCTTCTTCTTCCTTTGAGTTGCACATGAACAAACACGCACACACACACACACAAGTGTGTGCGTCGGCCTTCTCTCCCCATCCATATATGTAAAGTTTTTCATTTTGCAACTTTTCTTATTTAGAAAGTTCGTTTGTATTTCCATTTATGGAAACTTGTAATTCTCTTGTATTCGTCTTTCATTCCAAACATTGTAATATGAGGCTTGAATCATAATAAAAACTCGATCGTTTATACATTGTGTTATATATAATTCATACATACTTGTTATACATGAAAATTCAGTTTATACATGCCTTTACTTATACATTTTACATATACATTTCACTCACACGCTTAAAACACTTAAAATCGGCTGAAATACATGAAAACGGCAAACTTGGGTCTTCGAGCAAAGGGACTAGCCCCTTCGCACGGAGGGACCATACCCTTCACACGAAAGGCTTAGCCCAGTCGCTCGAAGCCCCTTTCGCCCAAGGCCCAGTCGCTCGAACGTCTCTTTCTGCTTATAAATAAGACCCTTCACCCTATTTTCTCACCTTCCACACTCCGAAATTCTCTTTAATTTCCTAAGTTCGTGCATTATCAGCTGAGCTTTTCCAGAATCATCTAAGTGAGTTTTAACTCACTAACTTTATGTTTTTATCTTATTTCTTCTACTTTTCTTTTATCTTTTATACATTTATTTACATCTTTATAAGCTTGGTTATCCTCTAGGGAGCATTCACAGGCCTGCCATGGCAGTCTGAGCAATGAAGCTCACCATCTTGAGGTTGAAGTTTAAGATTGAAGTTCTTTTGTTTCAAAACTTTTATAAAACAATTTTCTAATATTGAAACTTGGCCGAATCAAGAACCCACCAAGCTCACAAGCTAAGTCCATAGCTGAGGGTTAGTGTTGAGGTTGATTCCAACCAAGAAGATGAGTTGTTCAAACATAACTGAACTGTTTAATACGTATTACAGGATTTGATGATGATGAGGATGCACGGAATCTAGTAGGATGCCTAGAAACGCACTTTAAACTTTAATACTTGTTGTATTGTATTTTGTTTCAAACTTGTTGTAATTCTATTTCGAACAATGTACTTGATGTTAGCAATGAATTGAAAATTTGTTTATTAAATATTTGTCACATTTAGTGTTATGAAGTCTCTTGCAGTCTCGTTTTCATCTCACTCCGATGTTTCCGCCATTGGTTGGGGTGTGACAATATACTGACTTTTAATTTTGTTAAAACAAAATTACACATTGACCCCTCCTAATTTGATGTCTTTTCCAATTTAATCCAATTTTTTTTCTTTTCTATTTAACATACCTATTAACTAAGTTATTTAAAACTAGTTAAACCACTTCATGACATATACAAGGAAACTTACTAATGAACTAAACATTTGGGTTTTGGGGTGAGACGCCCATTTTTTTTCACATTCGAAAGTACAAATAATGACATATTATTTTTAACGAAAATTGGACATGACCCATTCGTACTATATGCAATTCCCTGTTTTTAACAATCATCATTCAATACTAATTCTACGACATGTTTCAAAAGACATAAAAGTTATAACCATTCAAGTGTTTTGACCCATTTACAAAAGACGACTTTGACCGGAAGCGCATAAAAGGGCAGTGTAGTGTGTTCGGTCCGAGCTCGCATCAACAAGAGTGGGACTTACCTATCATACATAACACAAACATTCATTAGCATAAATTCTCAAAACATTTTTTTTATCAAGTCTTCTATATACTTATTCTTATTCGACCCGTTAGCGAAACTTAACATTCATTTCTCATTTAACCAACATTCTTATTAAAATCATTCTTCCCATTCTAGCATAAATTCCTTTATGCTCTTTTACCCTTACTTTTCGAAACATTCAACATGTAAGCTTTTCGACTCACCCGTACATGATCAATACATACCATACACTTTCTACACATTTTCACCATTTTGTCCCGTTTTCTACTAGTTCTTACTTAAACATTACAACATCATACTTTCCAACATTTCGACCCACTTGAAGCGGGTTAAAAACACATCCATTAACTTCGCATTTCCTTATCCATTTCCAATTCTCTACTTTAATACAATTCTTCCATGATCAGTAGTAATAATTCAACACTAAGATTCAAATATCAAGATTTACATTAATAAATTTACATATAAAGAAAGTGAAGTTCATATGAACTTACCGTGATCTTGCGTTCCTAATGCCTTCGATTGACTCGTTCCTTCTTCTTTCTTTGCTCCTATACATCACAACATCATACACTTTGCTTTCATTACTTTCATAATTCTTTATTGTACGTTATGGTGTCTACTAATCACATACGTCAATATCATAAACATGTTACATCGACTTATCAAATATTCATGTAAAACCATAACTAAAGCAACTTAAGCATTTCATCGAACACGTTGTGTGCCTATTGCTAGTTTAGCATAATGTACAAGCAACTTAAGCACAATTTCCATAGTTTACTCATTGATTAACATAAATATCCCTAATTTCACAATTTACCATTCTAACTATGAACACATAGTTCTAAATCAATTACTCATAACAATTTCATCAACATATTGCTTCAATCATCAACATCAATCTAATTAGCATGTAGAACTTCACAAATTTTTAACCATCTTTTAACATACAAGTGGGTTTTACCCTAATTCATCATCATAGAGAAAATTCAAGCATAATTTCAACTCCTACATGTTCATATCATCTTGCATTCATGTTTGATTCCATAAAAATTACAAATTTCACATAACCCAATTAATCAAACATCACCAAATCATGAAATTAGATTTACTTGATGTCAAGAACACTTAAGGGATCATAATTCCTAACCCATGCACTGAAAATTTAGCTTTTTCTTCCTTTAATTTGCAGGATTTTTAAGAAGTAGGGTTTCCCCCTTGGCTCCCCTTCTTGATCGATAGTACATAGCCAGGAACAAAACACTGGCTCTTTTTTTTTACCAAGTTTCATTTCAAATTTACACATTTAGTCCCTTTCTTTTTAAAAACATGTCATATCCTTTCTTTTCATATTAACTAGGTTACCTTTTCTTTGGTTAACTTAGTTACTTACATATATTTTAGTCTTATCATCATTTTCTTACGGTACCGATTAATAGTTACCGTTTTCTGTTATTTAGCATCACGAATATAATATTATTTTATAACATACGAAATTTTGGGGTGTTACAAGTCTACCCTCCTTAAAGAAGGTTTCGTCCCCGAAACCTGAACACATACATTCTGACAAGTTTATCTGTAACCCTTCATAATTACATACCTCGAACTTTGATAACATGCTTTCATTCGATCATCCCTCGTGATGAATCGGTCGTTACCACTCTAAACTTGTCTAATACACTTGGTAATTCACCCTTGTATGAAACAAGGTGATCCTATTACATTATTTAATGATTATTGTTCAATTGTTCAAGCTGATTTCTTAAAACTTATCTGTCAAAGTATTCATCCCCGCATACCTCTAACATCTACTTAGGGGAAAATAATTATCATAATATTCATACTGTTCATTCCTATTCATTCATATAAAATCACAAATCAAACATCCTTCAATAGTTTCTAACTATTTAGCTTCTACATACCCCCCATCCTTCCAGGGCTAAAATCAAGCAAAATTTCTTTCATGTCCCTTGCTTGATAGTACTTTCATACAATTTCTTGCAGTACCTACGTATAACCTTTACCCGAGACCAATATTTCTTTCACTGATGATCTATCATAACTGCATGGTTAACCACAACTTAACATATACGTTTATACAAATCGCGTACATACTGTCTTGCTCTAACTTGTTTACCGTCTATCCCTAGGTTACAAGGGTCAACATAAGTCTTTAATCATGCTATCAGTATGATCGTGTAATCAACACTTACATTTGGGTAACTCATATTACACTCGAGGTGTCACACTCAGCTATACTTGTCATCACATTCCATAGCTGTCATACATGTCATTCCTTCTAGCAATTGTATTTACTAAGACAATTACCTAACATTGTACCTCAAAGGGTTAATTCTCATCTATATACTTACCTAGGTTTCCGCTACATACGTTATTATAAGCTTATTACATATGCCACTCCATTTCACGTATAAGTTACATAAAACCTGGCACAACCATTCATTCGATAATTGAGATTACACTCTACCATGTAGGTTGTTTTTATAATACGAATCAAGAATCATGCGTATATAAACTTTAACTCTCGAACTTTTCTTTAGAGGTTTATCCTCTAATAATTCCTCACCTATGATAGGGACCTCGAAAGAGGGCAAAATTTGTTTAATATCCATTCAAATATTCATTATTTTACATTCCACTCAACCCTTTTTCATGTAACGTTCCACCTCTGGCAGTTACGCATTCTTATATTTTCATTCTAACTTCCTTCGACGTTAACCTTTCACATCTTCCATACAGTTCTTTCTAATTATTCTAAATTTGACATACTAAGTGTGCACCCTGCTTTCTTAACAGTTCTTCACTTTTCTTCCCTTTCTACTACGCATTTTCTGATATGCGGTTCGACTCTTACCATCTTTCCATCATGACATTTCAAGACATCTAATAACCTTACTTTACAATAAACAAGAATTTAGGGCCGCCATTATTTCTTGTATTGATATAAAGATTAGCATTTATTTACTGGCATTATGAGTCGTTTACTTCTGCCTTCCAAGTCAGTAACCGTACTTGTTCCTTCACTATGCCGTTAGAAACAATAATGCTCACCATGAGCCTACTACTTGATTCCTCTATTATTAATATCATCATTCTTCCTAGTCACCCCCCCTCTTGTGACGTAAAAACCTTGACTACTAATGTATGTGCGTGTGTGTATATATACATATACATAGACTTGCCTCAACATTTAGTAACTCTATTACTATTAGTTGCTTGTTAATCCATTCCTACAGTATGGACTAATTCGCACATATGTACTTCCTTATTGATTTTAGACATACTTGTTATCATTTTACCATGTCTTACAAAAATCTCTATCCTCGTCGGTGCTTAAATCATCCATCTAGGTCTTAGCCCATTATTCATTTTAGTCCTCATAAGTTGATCATCATATGCTTAATACGCAACATGTTCGGAGCATACTTCTTTCATCATAATCTTATTACCTCAACATCTTTCTATATACATATATAATTATTTACACCATCACATGTTACCACATTTGTCATATGTTTTACTCTTACTTGTATATCCCGTTTAGGTCTACGACGATTAACTATCAACATATCCCTACTCATATTCCCACGACCAGCGGCACCATATCTCACATGCGCATCACTTATATATATATATATATATATAGGTATGTGTTCTTTTAGTCCTACATTATGCTTGACCCACCAGGCTATCTGTGCCACTTACTTGTTATGCTTATACTTATCTTTTAGTTAGGTGGAGAAAAAGCATCTCCTCATTTGCTTTCATACTTTCTTTCCCACCTAACGACTCTAACTTTCATCCGTCTTCAACCCTTTCTTAAGGCTCTATCCATGCTTATCACATAAATATCTTCCTTTAAAATTTTAATTCTACTAACATTTACTTTGTTAGTTCGGATAAAAACATACTACTAATACAATTTTGGCTTTTTCCTCATTATTTGACCCATTACCTATTCACTTCATCTTTACATTATTGCATTAGAATTTCTCACATGACAATTCCGCTTTAACGGGTATCATGCCATTTAACTTCCATCACTATAAATCATCATATTTCATCCGACCTGTTCTCACGGATCATGCATATTCTTACTTTCTCGATTATTATACTCCACTAGTTTGACTTATAAAAGTCAACACCTAGTTATCTTAACTTCATAGCAAATTCATTCTATTCTATCATCCTTTCATGTTCAATATTTTCTAAGCTTAATCGTAATTATCATTCCTACCTTTCATTACATTCTAGGACCATACCATCTCCTTCCGTAATCATTGCTTTTATTCCTTTCTGCCGTGTCATTTGCTATTGTTTGTATTTCCTTCGTCCATCATCTACATTAAGTATTTTCTACATTCATTACTTCATATACTTTCCATGTCATCTCAAGTTACATTGATGTATTCATAACCATATTTCAATAACTTTCATTCCACTTGTACATCATCATCAACATCGGCCATGGTAGGCCACATCATGCATGCCTTTCGTTCATAGGGGAAATAGAATCCCTCATCCTTTTTACTTACTTTGTCGCACCATCCGCTACTCGGGACACATTTTATTAACAATTTCTTCGTTTTCGTCAGCCATCTACCTTATTATTCGAGATTGTTATTAAAATTTATTCTTTGGTCATGTTCATTTCATTCTAACATTTTAAATTTTATACTTTCATTTCTTTCATACTAGGTGTTAACGGTCCTTTATGACCACACCACATATCTCTCATTATAGGGTTGATAAACCCAACTAGAACTTCATTCACAACCTTCCAATCATGTACGTTCTTACTTCGAAACATTTCGACATGACCCGGTTGACATTTAGAGGATCCTAATTATCATAGGTTGCATTTTCAGAAACTTAACGAAACTATTGAATTTGCCTTAAGAAATATTCTACATCATAGTTTAGGAAATATGTTAATATGCCTAACATATTTCAAGGACTTTCATTCTCTTACTTATTACACATTTGATAATTTTATATATACTTTTCACTTCGTTATATGTTACTTTATGCCATCATGCTTACGTCTTATTGACCTTTGTGCTTTTAATTATGGTCATCATGCTTTTATTTCATAATTCCAGGGGTTAATAGTCACTTAGTGACCATACCGCATTCCCTTCATCATCCTCGGTGTTAGCGGCTACTTCGTGCCCACACCGCATACCATTCATCATCCTCGGTGTTAACGGCTATTTTGTGCCCACACCGCATACCATTCATTATCCTCGGTGTTAACGGTCACTTCGTGACCATACCGTATACCATTCATCATCCTCAGTGTTAACGGTCACTTCGTGACCACACCGAATACCATTCATCATTCTCGGTGTTAATGGTCATTTCGTGACCACACCGCCTACCATTTATCATAGGGCATCATCTTTACCATCATTATTGGTAATATCATTATCATCATCATTTACATTCACTGCATCTGCCATCCACAATTACATACCTTTATTAGATACCGTATCATTATCATTCACGTTTACATTGTCCGCCATTTACATAAAATATTCATCTCATTCATTAGATTTCTTTTTATACTTCTCTTCATCATATTTGTACTCATGTTAACATACTATATTCAATTTACAATGCATACTTTATACATTATCGTCATTGACGGTCATGTCGTATCGTGTAGATCATAATCTTTGATCGAACACCATTCATATGTACCTTTCCTTGTTATTCTTGATATCAAAATTTCTTTAAACATTGGTTACGAGGCCTTAGAAACTAATTAAAACAAGTTCCGTAATCAAAACAGCAAATAAAAAAAATTGCCAGCATCTTACGCTCTCGCGGGCCGCGAGAGCTTGCCAATTTGTTTGTCGCGGGCCGCGAGCACGGTTGCGAGACGCAACGACGATTCCGGGTGGGTGTCGCGTGACGCGACGCCCCATTTTCGACAGACTGCTTGGTTCATTATTGCTGCACTTGCCCAGCTCAAACTTTCTTTCAAAATTCGTTTTAAAACCTTATAACTTCAGTTTTACTAGTCCGTTTTACTTAATTCTTTTTTTTCCTACGTGTCGGTAATTTAAATGCGGACCCGTTTAGCATCGTCGTTCGCCTTAAACACCGGTTTATAGGCAATTAGTCTATAAATCCCTTTCCCATTTCTAACTATAAGCATAATCAAAATTCACAATTTACTTACTTGCATAGCGCTTCGGAACGAACACACCTTCATACGAGCTTTCGATTTGAGTTCAAGCATTTTAACTCTAATGCTTGAATCCCTCAAACCTAGGCTCTGATACCAACTTGAGACGCCCATTTTTTTCACATTCGAAAGTACAAATAATGACATATTATTTTTAACGAAAATTGGGCATGACCCGTTTGTACTATATGCAATTCCCAGTTTTTAACAATCATCATTCAATACTAATTCTATGACATGTTTCAAAAGATATTAAAGTTATAACCATTCAAGTGTTTTGACCCATTTACAAAAGACGACTTTGACCGGAAGCGCATAAAAGGGCAGTGTAGTGTGTTCGGTCCGAGCTCGCATCAACAAGAGTGGGACTTACCTATCATACATAACACAAACATTCATTAGCATAAATTCTCAAAACATTTTTTTTATCAAGTCTTCTATATACTTATTCTTATTCGACCCGTTAGCGAAACTTAACATTCATTTCTCATTTAACCAACATTCTTATTAAAATCATTCTTCCCATTCTAGCATAAATTCCTTTATGCTCTTTTACCCTTACTTTTCGAAACATTCAACATGTAAGCTTTTCAACTCACCCGTACATGATCAATACATACCATACACTTTCTACACATTTTCACCATTTTGTCCCGTTTTCTACTAGTTCTTACTTAAACATTACAACATCATACTTTCCAACATTTCGACCCACTTGAAGCGGGTTAAAAACACATCCATTAACTTCGCATTTCCTTATCCATTTCCAATTCTCGACTTAATACAATTCTTCCATGATCAATATTAATAATTCAACACTAAGATTCAAATATCAAGATTTACATTCATAAATTTACATATAAGGAGAGTGAAGTTCATATGAACTTACCGTGATCTTGCGTTCCTAATGCCTCCGATTGACTCGTTCCTTCTTCTTTCTTTGCTCCTATACATCACAACATCATACACTTAGCTTTCATTACTTTCATAATTCTTTATTGTACGTTATGGTGTCTACTAATCACATACGTCATTATCATAAACATGTTACATCGACTTATCAAATATTCATGTAAAACCATAACTAAAGCAACTTAACCATTTCATCGAACACGTTGGGTGCGTATTGCTAGTTTAGCATAATGTACAAGCAACTTAAGCACAATTTCCATAGTTTACTCATTGATTAACATAAATATCCCTAATTTCACAATTTACCATTCTAACTATGAACACATAGTTCTAAATCAATTACTCATAACAATTTCATCAACATATTGCTTCAATCATCAACATCAATCTAATTAGCATGTAGAACTTCACAAATTTTTAACCATCTTTTAACATACAAGTGGGTTTTACCCTAATTCATCATCTTAGAGAAAATTCAAGCATAATTTCAACTCCTACATGTTCATATCATCTTGCATTCATGTTTGATTCCATAAAAATTACAAATTTCACATAACCCAATTAATCAAACATCACCAAATCATGAAATTAGATTTACTTGATGTCAAGAACACTTAAGGGATCATAATTCCTAACCCATGCACTGAAAATTTAGCCTTTTCTTCTTTTAATTTGTAGGATTTTTAAGAAGTAGGGTTTCCCCCTTGGCTCCCCTTCTTGATCGATCGTACATAGCCAGGAACAAAACACTGGCTCTTTTTTTTTTATCAAGTTTCATTTCAAATTTACACATTTAGTCCCTTTCTTTTTAAAAACATGTCATATCCTTTCTTTTCATATTAACTAGGTTACCTTTTCTTTGGTTAACTTAGTTACTTACATATATTTTAGTCTTATCATCATTTTCTTACGGTACCGATTAATAGTTACCGTTTTCTGTTATTTAGCATCACGAATATAATATTATTTTATAACATGCGAAATTTTGGGGTGTTACATGGGGCGTTACAATATAATCATCCCAATCCCTCTAATAGATAGAATGTTTCCGGATTATCTAGTTTCACCACCAAAGGATTTTTTTATCTTATGAAAGTGACTAAGAATACCCACGATCTGGTTTTGAAACTTCATATTAACATACTAGACATCGTTCCAACCACCTTGTTTTGTTCCGCTAACAATGTATTCATCCGTATAATCATCACTTTCCCGCACTCACCTTGCTCCTGTGTCGATGGCCTCTCGGATCAGTAAGGTCGTCTCATCTCTTTCTTTCACATTGCATCACTGTATTATATGCCCTGGTTCTCCACAATAGTAGCATATTCTATGATCTTGACTCCTATGTAACTCTCTATTTCCCATCATATTTACCGAACTGTTTTGCAGAAGATTGAGGTGTGGTGTATTGGATGTTTGAAGCTTGCCTTGATACCAAATGATGGCCCATAACTTGAATCAAAACAATACAAACATATTGAATATGAAACTTGTGGTGATTATCGATAAGAATTCAGAGAATGATTGTGGATTATACAAGCAATATTAATAATCTTGGTGATTTGTTATTGCAACCGAAACACTTATATATACATTTGAGTCTTGACCGTTATTCAAAACAGTTATATGGCAGTAAACATCAACTCCCAACGGAGTTAATAACCACCTATTAGTCTACACCATGCATAACTGATTATTGTATTTATTTGCTTATTGTCTCTTTGTATTTCCTGTGTTTATTGTTCCATTAATTCCTTGTTCTATATATTAAACTCCCCACACATTGGTGGAGATCATCTAGTAACCATTCTCATGGTATCAGGCCAAAGGTTCTAATCAACCCTTTCCCACCTCTTCCCTCCCCATCTGATCGTCTTCCTCCTTTTCTCAGCCATGGCTGCTTCATCTTCTGATACTACTCTTCCTCACTCACTGACCCATATGATCATACTCAAATTTACTGCCAACAATTACCTTGCTTGGGTTCATCAAATGACCACAATCCTTAAGTATCAGCAACTTATCACGCACGTCGATGGCTCTTCCTCTGCTCCAACTCCCACCATCACCGGTAACGATAAGAGTGTTGATAACCCAGACTTCCAAACTTGGGCTGCTGATGATCACCGCACCGTGATTCTGCTGAATGCTTCTCTATCTGAAGAAGCCGTAACTCTTGTTATCGGCCTTCCCACGGCTCGTGACATGTGGGTTGCTTTAGAAAACGCATATGGAAATACATCTATAGAGCGTGTTTATAATCTTCGTGATCAAATCCGGTTAAATCAGAAATGTCAGAAGTCTGTTGCCGAGTTTGGTCGTACCTTCAAGAATCTTTGTGATCAACTCTCGGCTATTTGTTATCCAGTTGATCCTGTTGACCAACTTCATTGGTTCTTATGTGGTCTAGGACCATCTTTTGAAAGCTTCTCCACTGCCATCCGCTCCACTCGCCCCGCTCCGTCATTCGCCGATCTTCTTGCCCGGGCTGAAGGTCATGAGTTATTCACTTGTGCTCTTCATGCTTCTCCTACCCCTTCGGTTGCATTCTTGGCTCAAACTCAACGCTCTAACTCCTCTCCTAGGGGTCACGGTGGTCGTCTGTCTTGTGGTGGTAATCTTGCTGGTTCTCGTAGTGGCCGTGGACGTGGTCGCCGACCACCTCACTGTCAACTATGCCGTCGTGACGGTCATTATGCCAACCTTTGCCCCAATCTTGCTAGTTATGCATCTAATGTTACTCCTACTAAAGACGCCTTCGCAAATGCATTTCTATCCCAATGTGATATCAATGCTCCAGATTGGGTTGCCGATACCGGCGCCACCGATCACTTGAATCGATCTACTCAGAATATTCAAAACCCATCGGCTATCTCAGGTACTTCTTTTGTTACCTTTGGTAATGGAAACTCTCTTCCTATTACCCACAAAGGTCACTCATCTTTATCTCCTAATATTATATTAAAAGATATATTGGTGGTTCCAAATATCACCAAAAACCTCTTGTCGATTAGCAAACTGACTAAGGATAATTATGTTGATGTTTTGTTCTCTTATCCTCATTTTCATATTCAGGATCGACACACCCAGTAGGTTCTAGCCTAAGGACGATGTGAAAACGGGCTCTACATCCTTCAGCCAGGTTCTCTTGCTTTTGTTGCTTCTTCAATAAAACCAAAGGCTTCATTTGAAGTTTGGCATTCCCGGTTGGGACATGTCCATTTTGATATTATTACTATGTTAAAAAATTATGGACTTTTATCTATTTCGGCTTTGTTACCTAAACCGGTTATTTGCTCTCCATGCCAACTTGCCAAGAGCAAACAGTTACCCTTCAATAATAATGATAAACATGCCTTGCACCCTCTTGATATTATACATTGTGACTTATGGGGTCCCTCGCCGGTTACTTCCGTTGATGGTTATCGTTATTATGCGGAATTCGTGGATGATTATTCACGCTTCTGTTGGCTCTACCCATTAAAACTAAAATCTGATTTTTACAATATTTTGGTAATATTCATAAAGTTTGTTCAGACACAATTCTCTCGAAAGATAAAAATCTTTCAAAGTGATGGTGGAACAGGATTTGTTAACAACAAAGTTCGGTCATTATTTGAGGAGAATGGGAACGTTTCATAGGATATCTTGCCCATACACACCACAACAAAACGGGCGTGTTGAACGTAAACATCGCCATATAGTCGAAACTGGTTTAGCCATGATGTTTCATGCTAAACTTCCATCCCATTATTGGGTTGATGCCTTTTCGTCTGCTATCTTCATAATTAATCGTTTGCCCACCCCCATATTAAAAGACAAATCTCCTTTTGAGGTTCTATTCTCTCAACGACCAAATTATGACATTTTTAGAGCTTTTGGTTGTCGAGTATTTCCGTATCTACGGGACTATTCGGAACACAAACTTGAACCAAGGAGCATACCGTGCATCTTCATCTGGTATAGTCCTACATATAAAGGGTATCGATGTCTTGACCCCACATCGTCCCGTGTTTACATCACTCTACTTGCTCGGTTCAATGAAAACGTCTTTCCTTATCATGGCACCAGCAATGACACTTTGACTTCAGACCTTCCCTTAAGCACCTTTCTAGACAACTCCTACCCCACCTCATCATCTAAAACCCACTGCCTAACATACCATCTACACCCACTTCACCTAAAACTACACCTCCATGCACCATATGCATTAACCTTTCCCCACCAATTTCCACACACCCTAACCCTATAGAACCCGTCACACCATCCTCTCCTACATTACCATCACCGCCATCCCCACAAACCCCTCGTGCCCCGCATACCCCACCCTCACCCGTCTCTCCAAACACCGCCGCAACTTCCGATGACTTCATACCCGTACCACCACCGCCACCCCCACTTCCTACCCATCCTATGATTACACGCGCTAAAGCTGGTATTTTCAAGCCTCGACATATTGCCGACTTATTTTATGTCACATGTCACCCTCTTCATCAGGCTTTTTTTGCCGCTAATGACCCCAAACACTATAAAACTGCCCACAAAGATGAGAAATGGCGTCTCGCCATGCACAAGGAACTTGATGCTCTCACTCGTAACAATACTTGGTCTCTGGTGCCTCGACCCACTAATCGCCATGTTGTTGGATCGAAATGGCTATTTCGAACCAAATATCATTCTGATGGCTCGATTGAGCGTCATAAGGCAAGACTCGTGGCTCAAGGCTTTAGCCAATTTCCCGGTCTTGACTATTCCCACACATTTAGCCCGGTGGTGAAAGCTTCCACCGTCCGGATCATACTCTCTCTAGCTATTCTTAATAATTGGAAACTACATCAACTAGATGTCAATAATGCCTTCTTGCATGGTCATCTAAATGAGTGTGTATATATGGAACAACCTCCAGGTTTCGTTAATTCTAGATCCCCGATCATGTGTGCAAACTTAACAAAGCCATATACGGGCTCAAACAAGCTCCTCGCGCATGGTTTCATCGCTTGAGCACCTTTTTAACCACCAATGGCTTTGTATGTAGTCGTGCCGATCCATCACTATTTATATTCAAACGGGGGACATGCATTATGTACCTACTTGTGTATGTGGATGATTTAATTCTAACGGGAAATCACATCACTACCATTTTGTCCTTTATTCGACGCCTCCATAATGAGTTTGCGATAAAAGATTTAGGACAACTCAATTACTTCTTGGGTCTTGAAATATCTTACATTCCAACGGGTTCATTTCTAGATCAATCCAAATATGCCTCTGAGATTCTATCTCGTGCTCACATGTTGGATGCTAAACCGACCTTTACTCCGCTTGCTTCTAACATCACTTTCACCGCTGACGGTGAGCCATACTCAGATCCTACACACTATAGATCGATTGTCAGTGCTTTGCAATATCTCACCATCACACGACCCGATATATCATATGCTGTGAATCAGGTAAGTCAATTTTTGCATGCCCCTACGACTAATCATTTTCAGGAAGTTAAACGAATCTTTCGCTACATCAAGGGTACTATTACTTTCGGCCTTACTTTCTCAAAATCGACACATTCCTCACTTGTCGGTTTTTCGGATGCTGATTGGGCCAGGTGCTTAGAGGCGAGACGCTCCACTTATGGGTATTCTATTTTTTTTGGGGGGGGGGGATCTTGTGTCATGGAGTGCTAAGAAACAACCTACTGTCTCTCGCTCCAGTTGTGAATCGGAGTATCGAGCTATGGCAAACACGGCAGCAGAAATCATTTGGATCACTCATTTACTTCGTGAACTTCATGCTCTACCACATAGTCGTCCCACGCTTCTTTGTGACAACAAGAGTACTCTTTTCCTCACTTAGAATCCAGTCTCTCACAAACGGGTAAAACACCTTGACATTGACTATCATTTTATACGAGAACTGGTATCTTCTAGGAAACTTCACACTCGCTTCATTCCGTCCAAGCTCCAGGTTGCGGATATCTTCACCCAAAGTCTCCCAAGACCTCAATTTGAAGCCTTTTGGAAGCAGCTTCTGTAAGATTAAATATATATTATTTTATATTTAATCTAGTAGCCATTATAATCATTTACATAATATAGATCAAAATATATAACAACCTATTAAATAATTAGTTGGTAATTGTTGATGGGCCTAATTACCCTTATTAACTAATTAGGGTTTCCTCTTGGGTGCATATATAAGGAGACTAATGTAGAGGTTCTAAGGTTAGACACATAACCTAATTACTCATAACATCATCTCGACCTCTCTCTCCCATAACCGATTACCCTTTTCGGTTCATCAATCACCATCATTAGATTGCACCCTAAGGAGGAACCAGATCAAGCTGACAATCATGTCAAACACTATTGCGGCGTCTTCATCTGGATTCTCTGTTGGCCTGTGTACTTATGCAATCAAAGGTATGTTTTCACATGTTTTCCATTATGTCTAAACAGAACTGATCAACATGTGGTATCAGAGCATATGTTGATTAATCAGTTCTGTTTTCGTATCCATTAATTCCGGGATTGAAATCTGGAAAACGGAATTTTGAAAGCCTAATTAAATTCATAGCCGGTTTCGAGTCACATAACCCGAGTCCACTGTTTCGGGGAAAAAGAATGTTTTTTTAATGACTAGGAATCATAATGGTAAATCTTAACTGTCCGAAATCTGTATAAAACTCTTAAAAATTCAGGTTTCGGGTTCCAGAATTATTATTTTATTTATTAGGGTTCTTCATGTTCTTAGTGAAATTCGAATAAATTCCCTTATTTTGGAATGAATTAAGGATTAGAAGGTGTTTTTCCTGTATTTGATTAATTTTTATCCCTTAAGATTTTGAAAAAATCTGTTAATGTTATTAGATATAATTTTCGAAATTATTGGATAAATATAAAATATCTTTTAAAACAGGAAATAAAATATACCAAATCCTTTAAAATTCGAATTTCAAACTTATCACACTAACAGCTGTTAACAGGAGTTTCGAGATCATTTGTTTAACAACTCGAGACCATAAGGTCTCTACTCGAGACCATAAGGTCTCTACTCGAGACCATAAGGACTCTACTCGAAATCATAAGTGTTCTCAAATCTTCACAACTCGAGACAACGATTTCGACTCGAGACCACAGGGTCTCGACTCGAGACCACAGGGTCTCGACTCGAGACCACTGAGGTTTCGACCAAGGGCTTCAATCTTAATCACTCGAGACCATGGTTGCGACTCGAGATCTCATCAAGCACTCGAGATCTCATAAAACACAGTAGTCGAGACCATGATTACGAATCGAGACTGAGGTTGCGACTCGAGACCTTGATGGGTCGAGACCTCATAATTTTACAAGTTGAGTCGAGACTTGACTCGAGATCTCACTCGAGACCTCATAACTGAGTCGAGATCTCACTCAAAACCTCATTATTAAATGATTGGTTTTGTAAATACTTAGTTAATTAATAAGGATCAAATAATGTTTTACAAAACCAAAATGGCTTTACTTGAATGAGCTTCTGATGTATCATTTCTGGCCAAAGCTGATTTGATACATCTACTTATCATCCAAGTATTACGAAAGCTATGTTAAGTGTGCATCATAAACATGAATGTCTTAATATCTGGCCAAAGCTGATTTAATTCCTTCATAAGATGGCATACTTAACAAGTGCATAACTAAATTGATTGTCTCAATTTCTGGCCAAAGCTGATTTGTTACAACCACTTTGCACACATGCTTAAATGATTACACTTCTGGCCAAAGCTGATTTGTCTTGGTTAAATTAGAACTTTAAATAGTCTATTATTTTGATGTTAGTAATTGACATATCACAACCTCTTCACACAATGATCCTTATATTAATGATCCTTAATTAAATTTTTTTATGATCATTTCGTCTGCCTTATTCTTAGTACCCATAATTTTTACTCACTATAATTTTCTTCTATAAATCTATATCTCATCCACTCTAATTCCTAAATCTAATATGTTTTGCTTAAAGTTTCTATAAGAATTAGCTCTTAAATTAAATCCTTGATTATCTCTTAAGACACGATAATCCTATTGCTCTCTTCTGATATAAGTACTACAGAAGAAAATTAGAGCATGATGAATAGGATAAATCGAACATGATGTCTCTTATGATAATCAAGATCCCTCTAACATAATTGCTATCACTAAAGTTATTCCAGATTAAGTCTTTCCTAAGACTAATCTATTATATATGGAATAATCACAAGAATTCCTAACATGCATGCCTTCATTTAAAATTCTAAACTATAAGCTAAGTGGTATATGTGAATACATAATAATGTACAATACCATGACCCATAAAGTTAAGGGCTTACGCATGGAAATAAGTACATTTTTCCAGTACATTACATACTAAGATTTTCACTTGTACAATTTGATGCCTTATAAATCAACTATAACACTCAAAAGTACCAAAGTATAATGAGTGTGTTGATAAACAACATATGTACAAAGAAATAAATGTTCGAAGCTGGAAAATAAGTTGTTACTCACCTTACAACCACTTAAACTTTAAAAGAGGATTGTTCTAAGGTCCATAGACAAAATACAAGTACAAAATCCCAACTCTAAGGTTCTTCAAGGGAAAATCTCACTGCATAATTATGCCATTAGACTAGGCATAAGCAACGAGACTATCCATTATTCAGGAGAACAGTTGGATAAATTAATTAGATAGTCACTTATTAAAGATATTTAAGTCTACTAATTATAATATTCCTATTAACACATGATTAGTTGACTCTAGTTTTAAACGTTTCCTTACCAGAAATCAACAAATAACTAACATGAGAGTTAGTGACAAAATTAAATATTAAGACTATAAGAACCATAATAAGCAGTCTTCTAATAACGTCTTTCGATACCTTATATATTCTGAAGATTAATCAGAATATAGTATCATAATTAAGCAATGTTATGAATGTTGTGAGGTTTGCATAGTCAACATAAAGTCACTCTTACCTTAAACTCTCATCTTATTTGTTCTAAATGTCTGGATTGATACATTACTAAGATAAAACTAGATGATACCTTACACTTTCACAACTTTTGTTATCATGCAAATGAGAATTTGACAAAAGGAAAATGAGACTTATAAATTTCATCCATTATAACCAAAATTCATGAGACATCATGACATGGTTAATGAGGATGATTTTTTCATCTAATCTCATTCTAAGTGATTTTAAATCATGACGTTACAGCCCTAAATATTACTTGGCCAAAGGAATAAGTATGGGTCCATCATAAGTCATTCATTGACATTCGTGGAACTTATTCCAAGTGGAATATTCAGACATAATTCATTTATCATTTAAAAGGCTATCAACTTGTATCTAAATTTTGTCGCATATGGCCCACGGTCTTAGAAGAAATCTATTCATATACTTAATAAGATTTCTATTAAATATGTCCCTAAAGATTCTTATGATATCTGGACATTAAAGAAATCAAATAAAGTCTAACGTATATATGATAGGTTCTCACGTCACGTAGCTCATTGAAACTTCTCTTGTAGCATTCTAGAGATATTAAAGATCAGTGGGAGGATTAAGTGTCTTAATAATAACTTGTAATAGTTGCAAGAGGTGGGGGAGTGAAAACTTCATATTACTTCAATTTACACCTCTTGTACAAGACACTGCTCCATTATGACACTATTCTATCATAACTTGTCTCCTTAAAATATAAAGCTACACTTACAAAAGTTTCATTGTTGCTTAATTATGGGCACACTTAGATTTCTTACCTAAACTAGCATAATCCTCAACAAGAGAAATCACGACTAACGTCATTAACTTGTTTTCTCTATTAGAATTTGTTGGTCGTTAAATGTTGACCCTAAGCATGCTGAGTTCCTAAAGATTTCTAAGGTCAGTGGGAGCAGTCAAAGACCTTATCTTGTAAGGAATACAAGAGGCGGGGGGAAGAGTGTCATTAAAATTTCACTCCAAATTTAACTCCGATTACACCTCTTGTACACCATACTGCACCAACTCTTACAAACTTAGAATCCTGAAAATGATAGCAACCTAACCAAGAGCTAATCCATAAAACTGAAACTTCTAATAAACCCAATAATCAACTTAGGAGGTCATCTAGGTTTAAAAGCCTACTAACTTTGATGATTACATAACCTCCCTAACTGAAGTTGAAATGGATTTTGAAAAAGTTTACTGATCCTATCTCTTCTAATTAAGCCATTAGTATCAATCAATCTTCTAAATGGAATAAAATTGTTTTCTAGTAAAACTGATTTTATGTGTTCGTATAACGTTTGGGATTTGATTGAATTACCTAAGAGTGTTCATAACTAAATCAAATCCTAATATAAGCGTTAAGACACGAAGAGGCATGATTGATTGTCAGAGGCTATACTTAGGAAGAGATAAATTATCAAAGATTTCTTTGTGCATCATCACTGTTCTAGTAGCTTATAATAGTTTAGCTACATTAGATGAACATTAAAAACAATTTTCCCTAAAAATTGGCTGACACATTTACATGTTCATAAAACAACCTGAAAGTTTCAAACTGAAGGTTAAAGAACAGTTTGTCTATAAGCCAATAAAATCCATGTATGGGTTAATGCAAACATCATAATATGATGAAATCTTAACGTAATTATTTTTCATCAAGAACCAAGTGGATTAATGTACCTACCTCAAAATGAGTGGGAGCAACTAAAATAAACTTGTCTATATAGATGATATTCTTTTGACAGGTGTATGTTACATAAGTCAAAGCATTGTTAACACAAACTTTGATATAATAAATCTCAGAGATATCTCTTACGTGATTGATATCATAACATACTGAGATAGACCCAATGGGATATTAGTTCCGTTCCATAAGTTTAACATTAAATGGGTCCTTACATTTGTAACAATCAATATTGCTCTCCTTCAGAGGATAATATGGTAAATGAGATTATTTTTTACGCTTCATTAATTGGAAGCCTTATGTAAGTTTAAGTCTATACTCGTTTAGATATTACTCACATTGCAACACACTAGATATGTCTTGATTAATGTGAAGCATCTAATGGAGTATTACAATATCTTTAAAAGAAACGAGAGGCTACAATTTAAAGAAGAAGTGAGAATTAAAACCGGTTTATTACTCTAACTTTGAGATATTCAAAGATGACAAAATGTAATTTCGGGTATATCTTTATGTCAGCAGACAAAACCTATTTCATGGAGGAGTCATAATGCACTGATATTAACAACCTAAGTTATAACGACATAATATAGTCACTAAATGTTGTTGGAAATTTATCAGTGGACTCATAAGTTTATTAACTCCATATAATTAATGTTTTGAAGACTTAGTGTGATAAAGTCAGCTACCATGACTCCTTGAACAGTAACAGTTCAAGAGGTGCTGCATTAAATGTCGATACGCAATTAATTATTCGTTTATGAACGATTTGAGGAAACTAAGTTTTGTGTCGAATACATTCATGATATGCTTAAGGATCCTATAGCTGAAGGGCTATTATCCATAAGTCTTATTAAGAGAGCTCATAGACGGGTATTAATTGATGGCCGTGCGCAACTGCATATCGTACTATGAATGACTAAATATTAGTTAATTTTCCTCATCAGTTTGATTTTGTATCTCTCTAAGAATATGTCAAGTCGACATAATGGCATATAGACAACTAAAGTTACAAATCAAACAAAGGGCTTATGCATATTTTGATCATGATGATTAGGTTTTAAATTAAGGCTATAGTATGACTAATGGGGGTCCTGAGTCGCATAATGATTCAACGGCTGTATTTCTCTGCTATAGTTCTTGTTTAAGGCTAAAATGAGTGTTAACTCCTGATCAGGCTTATCTAATGCTCATAGTAAATGATTACTCGGCTAAGTGAGAGAATGTAAGATTAAATATATATTATTTTATATTTAATCTAGTAGCCATTATAATCATTTACATAGTATAGATCAAAATATATAACAACCTATTAAATAATTAGTTGGTAATTGTTGATGGGCCCAATTACCCTTATTAACTAATTAGGATTTCCTCTTGGGTGCATATATAAGGAGACTAATGTAGAGGTTCTAAGGTTAGACACATAACCTAATTACTCATAACATCATCTCGACCTCTCTCTCCCATAACCGATTACCCTTTTCGGTTCATCAATCACCATCATTAGATTGCACCCTAAGGAGGAACCAGATCAAGCTGACAATCATGTCAAACACTATTGCGGCGTCTTCATCTGGATTCTCTGTTGGCCTGTACTTATGCAATCAAATGTATGTTTTCACATGTTTTCCATTATGTCTAAACAGAACTGATCAACAGCTTCGCATTGGTCCTCCACCATCTCGCTTGAGGGGGATATTAGTCTACACCATGCATAACTGATTATTGTATTTATTTGCTCATTGTCTCTTTGTATTTCCTGTGTTTATTGTTCCATTAATTCTTTGTTCTATATATTAAACTCTCCACACATTGGTGGAGATCATCCAGTAACCATTCTCACCACCAACGATAAACCGCATATCCGGTCATAGTCACAATATTAATTAACATAACATAGATTCTAGGTCTAATAAAATTATAATCTAATAAAATGTACCACCCTCAGTCGCTCAAGTTAGCATATCCGTAATGGATCTAAACATGTATCTATGTATGTAAGCATGTATGTATAATATATGAGCATATTGAAAGATAAGACAGAGATAACATTAAAAACATTCATCTTAAAAGTCACGGGCGTAGTTATAACTTAAAAGTAATATGATAATTATAATATGTGTAAGGACTAAATACAAATGGGCCTTAACATACTAAACATGAGAAGTGAAGAAAGAATTTATTTTTTTCATCTACTTAAGCACAATGTTTAGTTATAAAAATGTAAAAAAAAAAAAAAGATATTATATTTGTTGTAGAAGTGCATGTGATTGAGGGAACATTGACCATGCTTTATTGCTATTTAATTCAAGTCTTTGCACCAAATCTGGAAATAACTTGACTCCCAACAAATTTCTACCACAACAAATCTTTGTAATCTGAATTTGACTCTAAGAAGTAGATAATAACACCATTTGAGTATGCCAAGCCCAAGTCTGCCCCATATAGAAAGGTCAAATAGACACAATAATAGCAGAAAAAAAGGAGCTGGTAACTAACTGTTGATGTGGTTGACCTAATTCTAAAACACATATTTTTGTTGCATAGTTATCCAACAATATTCCAATTATAATTTCATTTATTCCATGATACTTCCATAAATATAGAAATTTCGGGTATTTTTCCCCGTATTATATTAAGGCGATATATTATAATAGTAAAGTAAATAACGAGGACTTTGTATAAATAATACTATTTGGGGTATTATATATACATTAGTTATTTTTATTTTTATTTTGTTTTGAACGGCGAATTTGGATCACTAACGGACCACTTGAGTATTATCGTGCCACCAGCAGAACCACCCGATCATATCCATCCCCACTAGACATAATGTCTATACATCAATTCAGGAGGAAACCCAATAAATATGGGAAAACCCCTTGTGGGAATCGAACCCAGGACCTATTAGTCCTAAAGTCTTATCCCACCCCCAAAATAGCACTAGGCTATAAAGTACTGGACATATACATTAGTTATTGATCACACTAATTTATATACATTGGTTTCCAGTTATAAATAATTCATATGATTTGAACACTCATTCATATATAGTTGAAAAGATAACTAACTTAATATACAAATAATTCTATGTATATAATGATTCAAATTAGTAATTTGTGGGTGTGTGCTTTCTATGTTAAAAGCTTTATAGCGAGCTAAGATCTATTCAAAGTGAACTTAATATGAACGAAATATTAATACATACGAGTAAGGTGTTTAAATTATAATTTGATATAAAAATTGGGTAACAGTTGTCCTACTATACAACGGTTGGTGAACAAATTTAAAGTGGGTTTATAAATTGTAGGAATCCGTTCGTGTAAAAATAAATAAATTCTTTATTAACTTGAATTACAAGAACAAAACAGAAATACAACTGAAATAAAAATACAATTACAACTGAAAAAGGGAAAAAACAAGAACAAAGAACACGAACAGAAAAACTGTTCTTGGCTGAGGATCGTGTTAGACACGGGTCCCTTAAAACAAATTTCGTGTCTCCCAGGAGAACACGTTTGTTTCCAGGATACAACAGCCGCAAGCAGTTGTACTGCCGGTATTGACTCCAACCCGAAGGTGTACCTAGAAAGCTTGAAGAACAGAGAGAAATCTGCAGTGGAGAAGTTGTAGAGAGCTGGTGATTTTCGGTGTATCCAATCTGGTGATAGGAGCCTCCTATTTATACACCAGGTTGAAGTTGAAACTGAAAAACAAATTAAATGGGAGAATTAAACTGCATTAGACGTCTTTAATGCACTTTAATTCGTCACTTAATTCTCAGTCAAACGCATTAATTTCGTCAGTTTCGAATGCTGAAATGTAACTGCCCAGTGTAACAGCACTGGCATTAACTGCTGCTGGAAGCCACTACGCGCGCGCGCGCGCAAGACACTCTGGTGCGCGCGCGCTGGTCTGCACCCTCATGCGCGGTGCGTCCACTTGGCTCACTGCCATGCGCGCGTGCGTCATACTCACTAAGGTCCATGCGCGCCTGCGCCACGTCACCTGTGAGCCTCTACGAGCACGCCACACAGTCGCGCCGTTTTGGCTCACTTTGGTGCGCCGCGCACGTCACATCAGGCCCATGCACCATGCGCGCAACCGCGCGCCTCCATGCCATGTGTACTCGCGCGCGGACTGCCACGTCACGCGCCTCGAACCTTCCACCACGCGCACGTGGTCAAAAATACAAAGGCGGCTCTCAAGCGGCTCGCGGCGATGCGAGTGTGCAAAGTGCAAAGTGCGCCATCAAAGCGCCACATTGCGCCTCATCGCCCACGCCACGCACGCGCGCGTTTGCGAGTGCAAGTGCGAGTTAGGGTGCTCCGCACCCTTCGCGAGTACACTAGTGAGTGCTTCCATGAAATACTAAGGATGGAGAGTTCCCACTTAAATACCCCTTTAAGTTTCATCTCTCATCCGATGTGGGACAAGGTGCCACTTTCCCACTTATTTCAGCATTTAAGTTCCAAACACCAAACTTTGAGCATCGATATCTCATTCATCTTAGCTCCGTTTTGGACGTGGTTTAGTTCGTTGCGAAGCTCTTCCGACATAGAACACAAACCCACAAATAAATATATAAAACCCGCTCATTTTATTATATGTATTTCTAGTCCAAAATAGGAAAAAATCATTTTCCTATATTTGTGAAAAATGCTATTTTCACAAAATTTTCAACAATCCCCCACATGAATAGAAATCGATCTATCAAGTTTCAACGATACACTTTCAACAGTTGAGTATTGCAAGATAGGTAGGTGAAACATTTGAACCTACTTTTGTGAAGCATACTTAGCCTCCTAGGGTCTTGTAGACGCGGTGTCCTTGAACAATCCCCCATTTATGTAGGCGACAATATACATTCACACAATACTCTCCTTAGTCGAGTTAAGACCTCATGGTTGTGTCCGTTCATGGTCATGGAACACGTTCCTGGTTCTGCGAGAGCTCTAGGATTTGCGCCTCCCCACAAATCCATTCGAAGCGACCCCACTTCTCTCTAACATAGGTGATTCCTCTGAATCATTAAAAGCATCATGGTTAATTTGGATTTCCTCAAAATCCTTAACCTCAACATGCTTAACCTTCCTTCATGTCACTGATTGGAATGGACTAGGAAGTATACAACTCCCTTTATGAATTTTGGGGTACCCCCCACAGTGACTCCCTTTGGGTTTATGATTAAGTTTGCCTATTGAACCTAGATCTTGGGATCTCCAGTCAACTAGGTTATGTTTCCCTCATATTCCCTTCATCTATGGGCTTTAGTCCCATTCCTCTTGACAACCTATACACCTTATCTGTGCTTAAGCCTTTTGTTAACGGGTCCGCAATGTTATCATTTGACCTCACATAGTCAACTGAGATAACACCCGTTGAGATAAGTTGTCGTACCGTGTTGTGTCTACGTCGAATGTGCCTTGATCTGCCATTGTACATCATGTTTTGTGCTCTAGCAAGAGCAGACTGATTGTCACAATGTATGCAGATAGCCGTCAACGGCTTTGGCCATCTTGGAATATCTTCCACAAATTGACGTAGCCACTCCGCCTCTTCCCCGCTTTTATCTAAAGCGACGAATTCGATTCCATCGTGGATCTCGCTATAACCGTTTGCTTGGAAGACTTCCAAGCTATAGCTGCGCCAACAAGTGTAAACACGTATCCACTTGTTGATCTGTGATCCTTTATATCCGATATCCAGTTCGCGTCAGTGTATCCTTCGATCACTGCGGGATCACGGGTATAATGCAATCCATAGTCTCTCGTGTATCTTATGTATCTAAGCACCCTCGTGATAGCTTTCCAATGATCCTCGCTCGGATTACTGGTGTATCTACTTAGCCTGCTTACAGCATATGTTAAGTCGGGTCTAGTACATGTCATTAGATACATGAGACTACCAATGATCCTTGAGTACTCTAACTGAGAAACACTCTCGCCTTTGTTCTTCCTTAGGCGTTGGGTATTATCAATTGGAGATCGAGCTATACTCGTATCGTCCGAATTGAATTTCCCAAGGATCTTGTCCACGTAGTGAGATTGACTCAACACAAGACCATTTTGGGTTCTAGTGATTTTTACTCCAAGAATCACGTCCGCGAGACCCATGTCTTTCATGTCAAACCTCGCTTTCAACATGTCTTTCGTTGAGTTGATCATCTTATCATCACTCCCAATGATAAGCATATAATCTACATAAAGACATAGAATCACATAACCTCTTGGTGTGTCTTTAAAATAGACACACTTGTCACACTCATTAATTTTGAAACCATTGTCAGTCATGACATGATCAAACTTTTGGTGCCATTGTTTTGGAGCTTTCTTCAAGCCATACAAAGACTTGACCAATTTACATACTTTACCCTTGTTTCCAGGGGCGGAAAAACCCTCAGGTTGTTCCATGTAAATTTCTTCTTCTAAATCGCCATTTAGAAATGCGGTCTTTACATCCATTTGGTGAACTTCCAAATTTCTTAGAGCCGCAATTGCAAGAACCAATCGTATAGAGGTTATTCGCGTTACAGGCGAGTAAGTATCAAAATAGTCTAGACCCTCCTTTTGTCTAAATCCTTTGATTACTAACCTTGCCTTGTATTTATCAATACTTCCATCAGCTTTCATCTTCCTTTTGAATATCCAACGATATCCAAGTGGTTTACAACCAGGTGGAAGATCTACTAACTCCCAAGTATGATTTTGCAATATAGAATCAATTTCATTCTTAATTGCTTCTTGCCATTGAGGTCCTTCCGTGGAGGTAACCGCTTCGCGGTAGGTATTGGGCTCACCCTCAACCATATAGCTCATGAAGTCTGGACCAAAGGATTTTTCAACCCTTTGTCGTTTACTTCGTCTAAGCTCACCCTCCTCGACCTCGGGGCGTTCATGTCTTTCATCTAATCGTGTAGATGAACTTGGTCCTGCTTCATCTAACCATGTAGACGAACTTGGACCTGCTTCATCAACCGCTCTTGATGAAGGCGCATGTGTTTGTCCTAACATAGGAAACACATTCTCAAAATATGAGACGACATTAGGATTTGCCTCTATGATAGTGTGTTTATGTACATCGGGATTCTTGGACTCATGTACAAGAAAACGATGTGCACTACTCTGATGTGCATATCCAATGAAAATGCAATCAACAGTTTTGGGTCCTATCCTAAGAGCCTTAGGAGGTGGTACAATCACCTTAGCTAGGCACCCCCACACTTTCAAGTATTTGTACGAAGGCTTCCTTTTTCTCCATAGCTCATATGGAGTTTCGTCCCTATTTTTCAAAGGTATCTTGTTCAAAAGATAGTTTGCTGAGAGAATGGCGTCCCCCCACATTTCTCGGTTCACTCCCGAGCTTATCAACATGGCGTTCATCATCTCTTTCAATGTGCGGTTCTTACGTTCTGCAACGCCATTTGATTGTGGAGAATAAGGTGGTGTACACTCATGTATAATGCCACTTTTTGCGCATAAATCCGCAAAAGGTGCAACATATTCACCTCCTCGATCGCTTCTCAAAGCTTTTATCTTCTTTTTAAGTTGATTCTCAACTTCATTTTTGTACAAGATAAACTTCTCTATTGCTTCGTCTTTACTCTTAAGTAAATACACGTAGCAATATTTCATACAATCATCAATAAACGTGATGAAGTACTTATTTCCTCCACGTGAGGGAACCGCTTTTAAATCACACACATCGGTATGAATTAAATCAAGGGGTTCGGTTATTCGTTCAACCGATTTAAACGATGATCTCGTAAGTTTGGATTCAACACATGTCTCGCATTTGTGATTGGACTCGATGTGGAATGTTGGTATCAAGTTTAATTTAATTAAACGTCGTAATGAATTAAAATTTACATGTCCTAGTCTACCATGCCAAACATTAGAAGACTCAACCATGTAAGTAGAAGTAGAAATTTCATTGAAACTTTTGTTTTGGTTGACAGCCATTACATTCATTTTAAACATACCATTAAGGGCATAGCCCTTTCCAACAAACATTCCACGTCTAGACAAGACAAAATTATCCGATTCAAACACTAGACGAAATCCAAACTTGTTGAGCATCCATCCCGACACGAGATTCTTCCGTATCTCTGGGACATAAAACACATTTGTCAAGGTAAGCTCCTTGCCCGAAGTCATCTTCAAGATGACCGTGCCTTCCCCTTTGATGCTTGCGGTAGCTTTATTTCCCATATAAAGCTTTTCTTCACCCGAAGCTTCCTTGAATGTAGAGAAAAGAGCCTTGTCTCCACAAACATGGCGGGTTGCACCCGTGTCAACGAACCATCCTTTTGGGTTTTCACCCATTGCGTTGACTTCTTCAATCATAGCCGCTTCCTCGGTTATCATTGCAATAAGAGGCATACCATCCTCATCAACCATATGCGCACGCTCACGCTTAGGTTTCTTGCATTGGTTAGCACAGTGCCCCGTCTCGTTACAATTGTAACAAGTACCTTGGAAAGGCGCATGCTTCTTTTTCACAGCCCCCTTTTTAGGTCCAAGGTTGTTAACCTTTGTTTTCCCTTTGTTGTCCTTTTTACCCTTGCCTTTCTTGCCCTTTGAGGACTCCCCAACTTCCACCATGTTTGCCTTAGCCGAAGCTTGCAAAATGGTGCCTTTTTGGGCCACCCTGTTTTCTTCTTCTATACGAAGACGAAGAACAAGGTCCTCAACCGACATTTCCTTTCGCTTGTGTTTAAGATAATTCTTAAAATCCAACCAAGCAGGAGGTAATTTTTCGATCATGGCTGCCACTTGAAACGTTTCGCTGAGTACCATTCCCTCAGCATGGATGTCATTTAGTATAATTTGCAACTCTTGGACTTGGTTCATAACAGACTTGTTATCAACCATTTTAAAGTCCAAGAAACGGGCGACAACAAATTTCTTTGTTCCCGCATCCTCCGTTTTGTACTTTTTCTCCAAAGACTCCCATAATTCTTTGGAAGTCTTGATATTATAGTACACATTATACAAAGCATCCGAGAGACCGTTAAGTACGTAGCCTCGACATATAAAGTCGGAGTGCTTCCACGCCTCTACCGCGCTCAGAGCCTGAGCATCGGTCTCCCCTTTCGCAGGTTGGGGAACGGTCTCCGTTAAGAACCTCGCAAGGTTCATGGTGGTCAAGTAGAAGAACATCTTCTGTTGCCACCGCTTGAAGTGGAGACCCGAGAACTTCTCGGGTCGTTCAGCATGATTCGCCACTGTGGACGCTCCCACAGTGTTGGCAGGGGTACCGACAACGACGTTGACGTTGGTATTTTCAGTCGACATTCTGAAAAATTCCACAAAACCAAGTTAATAAAATAATAAATGTGCTAATTTATTATTTATCCAATGTAAAGAGTTTTTGAAACCACCACGCAGCTTCTAAGTCCAACTTTGAAGACTACAACAGTAGGTTTTTAGAACTCAGCGACAGAAGGAGTAGAAACAGAATCTGTTTTGACAAAGGCGCAACTTTGAATCAAAACAGAGAAAAACCTTTTAAAACACAACCTGCTGTGAGAAAAAAATTTGAAATCACAGCAGAGAAGTTTGTGATTCTACACGAACGGTGTTTTAAAATTTGTTTTAAGATTGTAGGAATCCGTTCGTGTAAAAATAAATAAATTCTTTATTAACTTGAATTACAAGAACAAAACATAAATACAACAGAAATAAAAATACAATTACAACTGAAAAAGGGAAAAAACAAGAACAAAGAACACGAACAGAAAAATTGTTCTTGGCTGAGGATCGTGTTAGACACGGGTCCCTTAAAACAAATTTCGTGTCTCCCAGGAGAACACGTTTGTTTCCAGGATACAACAGCCGCAAGCAGTTGTACTGCCGGTCTTGACTCCAACCCGAAGGTGTACCTAGAAAGCTTGAAGAACAGAGAGAAATCTGCAGTGGAGAAGTTGTAGAGAGCTGGTGATTTTCGGTGTATCCAATCTGGTGATAGGAGCCTCCTATTTATACACCAGGTTGAAGTCGAAACTGAAAAACAAATTAAATGGGAGAATTAAACTGCATTAGACGTCTTTAATGCACTTTAATTCGTCACTTAATTCTCAGTCAAACGCATTAACTTCGTCAGTTTCGAATGCTGAAATGTAATTGCCCAGTGTAACAGCACTGGCATTAACTGCTGCTGGAAGCCACTACGCGCGCGCGCGCGCAAGACACTCTGGTGCGCGCGCGCTGGTCTGCACCCTCATGCGCGGTGCGTCCGCTTGGCTCACTGCCATGCGCGCGTGCGTCATACTCACTAAGGTCCATGCGCGCCTGCGCCACGTCACCTGTGAGCCTCTACGAGCACGCCACACAGTCGCGCCGTTTTGGCTCACTTTGGTGCGCCGCGCACGTCACATCAGGCCCATGCACCATGCGCGCAACCGCGCGCCTCCATGCCATGTGTACTCGCGCGCGGACTGCCACGTCACGCGCCTCGAACCTTCCACCACGCGCACGTGGTCAAAAATACAAAGGCGGCTCTGAAGCGGCGATGCGCGAAGTGCAAAGTGCGCCATCAAAGCGCCACATTGCGCCTCATCGCCCACGCCACGCGCGCGCGCGTGTGCGAGTGCGAGTTAGGGTGCTCCGCACCCTTCGCGAGTACACTAGTGAGTGCTTCCATGAAATACTAAGGATGGAGAGTTCCCACTTAAATACCCCTTTAAGTTTCATCTCTCATCCGATGTGGGACAAGGTACCACTTTCCCACTTATTTCAGCATTTAAGTTCCAAACACCAAACTTTGAGCATCGATATCTCATTCATCTTAGCTCCGTTTTGGACGTGGTTTAGTTCGTTGTGAAGCTCTTCCGACATAGAACACAAACCCACAAATAAATTTATAAAACCCGCTCATTTTATTATATGTATTTCTAGTCCAAAATAGGAAAAAAATCATTTTCCTATATTTGTGAAAAATACTATTTTCACAAAATTTCCAACATAAATAACAAATCAAGATCTTCGGCAAGCTCCTTCCTTAAGTTTTACTACCACTCATACATACATACATACATGAGATGCAAATTTACCTTCGAATAACTATAAAAATTCTAACATGTGCATGTTTGCACATAAGGATATTGGCCTTGTTGATGCAACAAATAATAGACCATTGCTGGTAGCGAGGCTGGTTAGGCAAAAGGGTTGAAGGGTTTGGTTTTGCCTAACGCAGGTCATGGGGTCCCCCCACGTTTGCAAGACGTGTAGAGAGGTTCACTAGTTTGATTTTGTTGTTTGCTCGGGATCCTCCACTGAAATGTGTTCAGTCTCGGATGTGGTAGCAATAAGAATGTGTGTGTTGAATGTGATGGAGAGTGACTTGCATTGAACAAGTACTCAAGAACAATGACCAGAGATTCGCCTGGAATCAGAGCTGATCCAGAATGTCCTCAGCACTAAATGAAGTGTCACATTTATAGGCAAGGCTATCGCTCAAAGAGGAAACCATTGACTAGTGAATATGCTTGCAGTGGGGGACTTGCCATTTTAGGGGTTAAAGCCTTTTGACCTGCGGATAAAAGGATGTGCTATGTGGATTTGTCTTACTTTTGCGGCTGGGAGAGTTGGTGAGGCAATCAGAGATGTAACCTTTTACTGTTCTCGTATTGCTTTATCTTGACTCCCGTGTTTTCAACCTTTGAACCTTTAAACCTTTCGAGCGTTCATGTATTTAAGTCACTTTATTTGGTCTTGGGCTACCCCCGTCAACAGCCCCCAAGTCAGGGGTTTTTGGGAAATGAGTCCAAAGACTTCTGACTTTTACACATAAATTTGTATTGCTTAAAGGCTTCAAGGCTTCGAAGCATGAAGGGTTGAAAACGGTTGAACATTTTCGTTTTTTGAATTTGACAAGACAGTTGATATGACTTGTGGCAGTTTTCTTTTGTGTCAGGCGGCGATTTTAATTCCACCGTTTAATTATATTATTTTCTATTCATTAATTTACCTTCACTTTCCCAGAAGAACATCATTTGCTCTCTTTCTCTCAAGTTTTCCCCTTTTTCGAATCAGGTTAGTTCCGATTGCTTACTTTCTTCTTATTTTCTATTATCATGGGTGCTCGTAAGGATTTAGCGAAATCGTTTTCTCGAATGACTCAAGAGGAGGTCGATGTGTTATGTATGGAATGGGGAATAGGGACGAAGTTTAAACCAGTTGCACCGGCTTGTGACGTTTCAATCGATAGATGTCCCCCTGGTTCCATTGCTCTATACTGTCGCCATTTCGAGTTTTCTAACCTTCGTCACCCAATTTTCAAACTTTGTTTTGAATATCCTGGAGTATTATCGCATATCTTTCGGTCAGATTCACCCTCATGGCATGGCTAGGGTTTTACACTTTGAAGTTTTATGCCGGGCTTCTGGGTATAACCCAACTCTTTTATCGTTCCGTCGTTTTTTTCCGACTGGCTAAGAATGGTGACTGGTTCACTTTTGAGACGTCTCAAGTTGACACTTGCTTGATTTCGTCTATGGTTTCTACCCTTGGTGTCTGGAAGGACCGGTTTTTCTGGGTGTCCGAGGAAATTGTTCCTTTTAAACTTGTTTGGAGGCACCCGGATGCCGTTTTGAATGAACCTGAACCTTCTGCCTTTGATATAAATGCTCATTTTTTAGAAACTCTTAGGGAGTGCCCTTCAAGGCTTTGACCCTTTCCTGAGCATTTGTTGGTGTTATTAGGTCTCAGTAAGTTGTGGGAAAAACGCGATCGGGACCCAGTGCTTTTGAGAGACGGGCAGGGTATGCATTTATTCTTGTTGTGCTGTTATGTTCTTGTTTCTTGTTTGCTTACACGTTTTATGTTTGTTTTGCAGTCATGTCTGCACTCAACTTTATCAAGAGTGATGATACTTCTGACGTTGCCTTTGATGATGTTGCTGCTACTCCGGGTGAGGATGCGGTTGTCAGGGGATCCGATCATAGGTTCGAGAGTTCCGGCTACGTGAGTGTCCCAAATGTCAAAGGTTTTACCAAAGCTGCGGGTTCCAAAGTTTTCATTCATCGCTCAAAACGTTATTTGAAAGGTGTTGATCAACCATCTGGCTTTGAGGCTATTGATGTTAGTGACGATATTGAATTATCAGCAGAGCAAGATATTGAGGTTGATGTGTCGAAGGGTAAAGAAAAAGAGTTGGTTGTTTCTGGCAAGAAAAAGAAGTTGGTTAAGAAGGGTAGTGCTTCTATCATCCAGGGTTCATCTGCTAAGAATGTTGAAAGCTTCGAAGGTCCAGAGGCTGAAGAGGTATACGTTCCTAGCTGGGGGATAAAAGTTGGAGATAGCTTCAAAGACCTGGATGTTTGTGCTGAAGCCTTGGCTCACTTTGCTCCTCCTGGCGTTTGTGGTGCTATCTCTGAAATGGAAGGTGACCATTTCATATCAAGATTGATGCTTAGCTCCTGCAACCTTTCTGCCTTGGTTGCTGAGGGTGTTACCCGTTTTCAGAAGGGCATGCAGGAGTATGAGGATTTTTCTAAGAAGAAGGAGAAAATGAAGTCTTTGATGGCTGCAATGAAGAAAGAAATTGATGGGTTTGCCACGAAAGAAGAGGCCTGGGTCAAAAAGGTTGGTGAATTGACTAGAAGGCATGAAATTGAGATAAATGACCTCAAGAAAAGCTTCGAAGCTGACCAGTTGAAGCTAAAAGCTGATAGGGAGGCCTTGACTATTCAACAGAAGGCCTTTGATGAAGAAAAAGATGGCTTAAAGGCTTTGGTTGCTCAAGCCACTAGTGATAACCAGTGGCTTATTGAGCAAGGTTTCCACCAAGTTGTTACCTACCTTCTTCACTCTAAAGAGTTCAATTCTGCTCTTGGTGAAGTTTATACTAAATTGCTCAACTTAGGGAAATATCAGGGTCTCATTGCAGGTTACAAGCTTCATGAATCTGGTCATACTTTGGAAAAATCTCCTTTGTACCGTCCTGAAGCTTCTGAGGTCTTCAAGGGTTCCGTTGAGCAGATGGAGAGGCTGACCTATCCGTATGTGAGCCAGGTTGCAGCTTGTTTTGGTAAGCCCCTCTCCGTCTTGCAGGAACTAAAACCGGATGGTCTTAATGAGAAGGTATGTGCCGAAGTACTTGGTTCTCTTTCAAGAAAACGTTCCTATTCAGGAGAAATCGAGGATACCTTTTCGGGAGAGCTTAATGCTGCCAAAGATGCAAGCTTGGAGGGTTCAGCAGTCGATGGTGATGGTGGCTTGAAAGCTAAAAAGTCCAAGAAGACCAAGAAGGCTAAAGGTAACAGTTCTGGAGCTTCTAAGCCTCCTGTTGATGCTTGATGGACATTCGTAGCTTTCTTAGTACCCTTGAAAACAATTTATGGTTTGTATGTTATCTTAAACAATCTTAGGTTTTACAGGAACCCGTAAGGTTCCTGTTATGTGGTTGTGGTTAGGCCTGGATGGCCAGTTGAACAAGTTCCTAGGTTTGCAAGCTACTAAGGCTTGCTTTTAACTTTGTTTTGATGTTTGGGAGTCTGTTAAGACTTTCTTTATTATGCTATTAGGTTTCCACTATTTGCCTTGTGTTATGTTTTTTGTCTTTGTGCCTGTTTGGTAAGGCAGCTTGGTTGGCTTCAAGCCTTCAAGGCTTCTGGCTGTCATGTATGTAGCTTGAAGCCTTCGAGGCTTCTGGTTACTACTTTAGTTTCATGACTTGGTTTGTATCTTTGAATTTTGGGTTATGTGTAACCTTTTTACTCATGTTGTTGTATTGCCTCTTGAATTATTTCTTATTTTTGTGGTATTGTCTTTGTTGGGTTTGTGTTGTCTTTATGTTTTTCATATCTTAAATGGTTCAGTGCTGCAGTCACTTTGCCTTGGTATTTTTAACAAGAAGACATAGCACCTATCCTATTCATTATTTTCCTTAACTTGATTTTGTTTCGTAAGCCTGTGTTTGATGAATTTTCTAAGGCTTAAGGAACAGTTGGTGTAGGCTGCTCAGACCTGTCTATGAGTCAATTTTGTTTTTTAACTAGAAGTCTCATGGAGTTGTATTGATTTAGGAACTCACCCCTTATATAGGCTCATTCAACCCTTGAACCTATTGAGCGATATGGCCTGGGAGCTCATCCCCTTACATGGCCCTTGCCATGGAGTTTTTTGCTAGGTTCTCAACCTGATTTTAGGATAGAAAGACAAATTTGATAAAACATCATCATTCATTCAATAGATATTGTTACAAAAGGTGATCATGGGACAACTCTTGAAGTAAAACTTTGTGAAATACAAACCAATCTTTCTTAATCATACATGGAACCTCTTCAAGGTTTTTCCATTCCAGTGTCTTGGAAGCTTCTTACCTTCTGAGTCTGCTAGCTTATAGGATCCACCCTTATGTGCTTCAAGGATTGTATATGGCCCCTCCCATTTTGGGCCAAGCTTTCCTTGGTTCTCTTTTTTGCTAGCCTCATTGTTTCTAAGCACCAGGTCTCCTGGCTTGAAAAGTTCATGCTTGACTCTTTTGTTGTAATAGGCTTCAATCATTTATTTATACTTGGATTGCAGCTTGGTCTCGTGTTTCCTCCAGAAGTTGTAAGTTCAACATGGTCTCTTTTTGGTTTGCATCGGGATCCATGTTGACCGTTCTTTGTGTTACAACTCCTACTTTAGCTGGAATCACGGCCTCAGATCCAAACACCAAGCTGTAAGGTGTTCTTTTGTGGCTTGTTTTTTCTGTTGTTCTTATAGCCCATAGAACACTTGGCAATTCTTCAAGCCAATTGCTTTCATATCTTCCCAATCTAGCTTTGATTCCTTCAACTATGCTTCGGTTCATCCTTTCAACCTGACCGTTTGATTGCGAATATGCCACTGAGCTGAAAACCTAAGCTATTCTGAATTCTTTGCACCAAACGCTGAAAGGCTTCTCAGTGAATTACTTTCCATTATCGGTAACAAGCACTCCTGGCAACCCATAGCGACAAATGATGTTCTCCCAAACGAAGTCAATGACTTGTTTGCCCGTGATTTTTGCAAGTGGTTTAACCTCAGGCCACTTGGTGAAGTAGTCTATGGCTACTAACAAGAACTTCACTCCACTTTTGGCTAGTGGGAATGGACCAACGATGTCCATCCCCCATTTATAAAATGGCCATGCTGAGGTTATCGGGACAAGATCATGCTTGGGACTTTTCGGGACTGGTGCATGAATTTGGCAGGAATCACACTTCCTTATTTGCTCAGTGGTGTCTCGGTGCATGGAGGGCCAAAAATACCCAAGGTTCATTAGTTTGGCAACCACCGTTCTTGCTCCAAAATGGGCTCCGCATATCCCTTCATGAACCTCTTTGACCAAATACTGGCTCTGTTCGGGACCAACACATCTCAGCAAGGGTGCAAGGTAACCCTTCTTGTTGAGGATTTCGCCTTGCAACACGTACTGTCTAGACTTGATTTTAACCCTTTCAGCCTCTGTTTGATCAGCAAGTAATTCACCATTTTTAAGGAATTTCTTGATTGGAGTCATCCAATTGGGGCCTTCCTCGGTGATTACGTCTTGAACTTCCAATTCTTCAATCGATGGAGCTTTCAACACTTCTACCAGCACCTTTTTGGTGAGATGAGCGAAGGTGAGAGAAGCGAGTTTACTCAAGGCATCAGCTTTCTTATTTTGGGACCTGGGAATTTGCTTGATGGTACACGTTTGGAATGTGTTCATCAGTTCTTTGGATTTCTCTTTGTACCTTTTCATGTTGGGCTCCTTGGCAACGTAGCTTTCATTCACTTGGCTGGATACCAGCAACGAGTCCGTGAAGACTTGAAGCTTTTTAACCTTCATTTCCTTAGCTAACCTCAAGCCAGCTATCAACGCCTCGTATTCAGCCTTGTTGTTGGTGGTCTGAAATTCAAATCGAAGAGCATACGTGAATTCTAACCCTTCAGGGTTGATTAGAATGAGCCCAGCCCCTGACCCCTCAACGCTTGAAGCCCCATCGGTAAAAAGCTTCCAGGCTTCAAGGTCGGAGGGTTCAGTGGCAGTTGTGTTTACTTCAGTGACTGTTTGCTTTGGAACTTCCACAATGAAATCAGCTAGGACTTGGGCTTTAATGGCTTTTCTTGGAACATAGGTGATGTTGTGTTCACCTAGTTCCACGGCCCATTTAGCTAGTCGTCCTGAGTTTTCCGGTTTTTCAAGCACACTCTTAATAGGCTGGTCGGTGACCACCTGTATGGGGTATGCTTGGAAATACCTTCGAAGCCTCCTAGTTGTTTGTACTAGGGCTAGGGCAAGTTTTTCCAAAGGAGGATATTTGACCTCTGCTAATTTTAGAGTTTTGCTGAAGAAATAAACGGGTACCTGAACGTTGTCTCGTTCGATGGTGAGGACCACGCTTATTGCTTCTTCAGCAATTGAGAGATATACGGCGATCAGTTCACCCGTTTCTGGGGCCGCGATGTCTGGGAGCGAAGCTAGGTGTTGCTTTATTTGGTTGAAGGCTTCCTCAGCTTCCTCAGTCCATTTGAAATCCTTTTTTTCGGAGCATCCTTTGAGTGTTTTGAAAAAGGGTAATGACCTTTCAGCCAACTTTGAGGTGAAACGCTTCAAGGCTGCGAGCTTCCCATTTAAGCTTTCTACCTCCTTTTTGCTTTGTGGTGGCTTGGCTTCAAGGACAGCTTTTACCTTGTTTGGATTGGCTTTTATGCTTTGTTTTCCGACGACGTGCCCTAGGAACTTTCCTTCCTCAAACCCAAATGAACATTTTTCGGGGTTGAGCTTCATATTGACCTTTCTTAGGTTCTGGAAGGTTTCTTGGATGTCATCCAGCATTTGGTACTCCGTTTTACTTTTGATGACCAGATCATCGACGTATGCTTCCATGTTCTTAACGATTTGGTTGGCAAAAGCTTTGTCGACTAAACATTGGTAGGTTACTCCTGCGTTCTTGAGGCCAAAAGGCATCTTTTGGTAACAAAAGATTCCTTTGTCCGTATGAAAGGTAGTTTTTTCTTCATCTTCTTCCTTCATGAGAATTTGATGGTAACCCTTGTAAGCATCGAGGAAACACTTGAAAGGGTAACCGGTGAGGGAGTCAACCTTGAGATCAATTTCTAACAACGGGTAATAATCCTTAGGACAAGCCTTGTTTAAGTCCTTAAAGTCAATGCACATTCTCCATGAATTATCGGGCTTTCGGACCATGACTGGGTTTGCAACCCAGGACTGGTACCTTACCTCTCGTAGAATTCCGGCTGAAACAAGCTTTTCGACTTCTTGGCAGGCTGCCAAGCTTCTTTCGGGTGCCAGGCTTCGCTTTTTCTGAACAATAGGCTTGACTTCGGGTGGTATTCTCAATTCATGCTCGGCGATGCTTCGAGGGATACCCGTCATGTCTTCTGGGCACCAAGCGAAAACATCACTATAATGTACCAGCAACTTTTCGAGGTACGAGAGGGTTTCTTGTGAAAGGCTTGGATTAACCCATATCCTTTGTTCAGCGTACTTTGGGTTAATGATTAACCTCTGCTTATCTTCTTCATTTTTGGAACTTTCTCCTTCAACCAGGTAAGCTTCTCGGGTAGGTTGAAGGGTTGTGATCCCTCTCTCGGTAGGAAACTTGACCGTGCCATGGCCTACAGAAACAGCCATGTAAAACGCACACTGCCCCGGTCTTCCTATGATGACATCATAGTTTGAAGGTATATTGATGACCACGAAAGTGAGGGGTTGTACTCTTTCCGTCTTTCCATCGCTGAACCGGACATCAAGAGTTAGTTGCCCTAAAGGCTTGAGGGGTATATCAGCAATACCATTTATGGAGGTCCCGGAGGGTTGGAGCTTCGAACGTTCCTCGTTGCTCAAGCGGTTAAAGAACTTTTCAAACATAATCTCGGTGGCAGCTCCAGTGTCTATGTATGCCCTGTTTGTCTTTAGTGTTCCCACAGTTGCTTCGACCATAAGGGGGTCGGAGAGTGGGTTCTTTTCTATTGGAGGAAAACAGACACATTGGAGCTCCCAAGCTTCCAACCGCTGTCTCTTGCTTGGAACATTCCCATCAAAATCCACCATGCCAACTTCCTTTCCCTTCGACTCGGCCATCTTGTCCCTTACTCCCTTTACTAAGTGGGAAAGCTCCCCTGACTTGATGGCCTCTACAATCCTTTTCTTGAGTTGGAAGCAGTCGTTTGTATGGTGGCCCTTCTCCTCGTGAAATTCACAAAATTGGGTGGAATTTTCATTTCTTTTGCTTTTGGGGAGAGGCCTCGGAGGTCGGAAGCTTTGCTTTACCTCTTCTGTAGCAAGAATTTCTTGAGAGGTCTTGGTAAGGGGTGTGAAGCTCATGCCTTTTTCCCTGCTGGAAGGGTTCCGGCCTTCAGACCTTCGTTGCTCTGAACCCTTTTGGCGTCTGTCATAGGGGTGGAAGCTTCCCCTTTTTCTAGCTGGGCTATTGCCTCGTCAGCTTGATCCCCTTTTCCTTTGCTCTTTGATATCCACGACCTCCTCTCCTCTGATGTAGGCCTCGGCTCTTTCGAGAGCTTCCTCTAAGGTCTTGGGCAGGGATTTGTTGAAATCTCTTGTGAGATATTTGGATGTGATGGCGTTCATAAAACCGGCCACTCTCATTTTTTCGTCTGCCCCTACGTATGTGAGACCTTCTTTCTTGTACCTTTCTATGAATTCTCGGAGGCTCTCGTCATCCCTCTGTTTTATTTGAAAGATTACTGTAGCATCCTTGACGTACCGTCTCTGTTGTGAGAAGTTGGCTAGGAAGCCTTTGCTTAGATCGTCGAAGCTCCGAACGCTTCGGGTAGGTAAATCGTTGAACCATATCCGGGCTGACCCAACGAGAGTTTGCATGAACATAAGGCAGCATTCAGCATTTGACCATTTCTCAATTCTAGCGGCACCGGTGAAGATATGAAGATGATCTTCAGGATCCTCTGTTCCGACTTATGTCTTGATATGGGACGGCATCTTGATCTTCGTTTGGAAATCATAATCAGCTATTTGCTGTGAGAAGCATGACAGATTACTGGGTTTGTAAGGTTTGGCCAAATCCTCTTGCACCCGTGTTGCTGTTGTTGTTGTTTCCTTGAGTGGCCAGCACTTGATTAATGAAGTGCTGCAAGGGAAGCTCGCCATCATCTGAGGCATAAGGTTGAAGCCTTGAAGGCTTACAGGTGCAACTGGGCAGTTTACCCCTAAAGGGGTGCTCATAACGGCACTTCTAGCTAAGGGGAACACAGACAAAGCATGTTCCTATGTGGTACTTACTGGGGGTGGAAGGCTTGACACTGGAGATTGCAGGAGCTAGTCCAAAGTCAGCTCGTGTCCCAGTGGAGCACCGGCTGTAGCTGGTTGGGAAGAAAAAAGAGGAAACGTTGTCGGATTTGGCCTCGTGTATAGATATGGGTTAGGATTTGGAGGAGGATTGCTGGGACCGGCCTCATCACTGGATGTAGTAATCTGTGAATTTGCAAAAGGGGGGATGGGGGGTCCAGGAGATAGTGACGGTTCCGGTTCGTCATAATCCAAACGAATCCTTACCCCCTTGTCTCTTTCCCTACTCACATATTGGTTGAGGAGAGACCTCAACTCTAGGAAGTTGTTGGCGACCCCTTCGGGAGTGAGGTCAATACGTGAGGGGGGGCTAGAGACACCGACGTTGGGGGATGGAACCCCTGATCTAGACGGAGTTGGTGTGTGGAAAGTGAGACACTCGGGGTATGTGGCTCCAGAAGGAGTGTTCCCCGGTGTTGAGTAGGACGTTGGTATAGCCACATGAGCCTGGCTAGCACTTGGGGTAGAGGTATTGGGACTTGATTTACCTCTCCCGGAGACTCACTTTCTGACATGGTGATTTCGAGATAAGGGAGCTACACTACTAGGTCTTTTTTGAAGAAAATTAGTGGCGTAGCCCCACGGTGGGCGCCAACTTGTTGATGCAACAAATAATAGACCAGTGCTGGTTGCGAGGCTGGTTAGGCAAAAGGGTTGAAGGGTTTGGTTTTGCCTAACGCAGGTCGTGGGGTCCCCCACGTTTGCAAGATGTGGAGAGAGGTTCACTAGTTTGATTTTGTTGTTTGCTCGGGATCCTCCACTGAAATGTGTTCGGTCTCGGATGTGGGAGCAATAAGAATGTGTGTTTTGAATGTGATGGAGAGTGACTTGCATTGAACAAGTACTCAAGAACAATGACCAGATATTCGCCTGGAATCAGAGCTGATCCAGAATGTCCTCAGCACTAAATGAAGTGTCACGTTTATAGGCAAGGCTATCGCTCAAAGAGGAAAACATTGACTAGTGAATATGCTTGCAGTGGAGGACTTACCCTTTTAGGGGTTGAAGCCTTTTGACCTGCGGATAAAAGGCTGTGCTCTGTAGATTTGTCGTACTTTTGCGGCTGGGAGAGTTGGTGAGGCAATCAGAGATGTGACCTTTTACTGTTCTCGTATTGCTTTATCTTGACTCCCGGGTTTTCAACCTTTGAACCTTTAAACCTTTCGAGCGTTCATGTATTTAAGTCACTTATTTGGTCTTGGGCTACCCCCGTCATCAGGCCTAAAGATCCTTGGCTTGCTTCTGCAGATAACAATGTTAATTAAGCCATCTTAGTACAACTAATTTGTTTATTACAATATTAACAAGCAAGACATCTATCCCACATGAACTTTAAAAGTTGTCTAAAAACTGATACCTTTCGGAGTAAAAGACTCCACAGGACATCCAACCGGACAATTTTCCGGCCAACTTGAGTTATATTTCCGGTAGCTTCATGAAAGTACAAAGTTCCGTCTTGGTGTCTCATAGTGTGTGTGATTTTTGTGTGTGTTTACGTGTTATTTATGGGTATGACTTGAAGGGGTACATGGTTGACATGGACTATTGTTTTTTTAATGACAATATATATAGTCCAAAAGCCGGCTTCTTGTTTGAGAAGATGTGAGGGTATTTCTGTCATTTTGGTTAATGACACATTTGGTCTTTTACTTTTTTTGTTTGCCCATATGGTAATATCTTTCTTAAAGTAGCAAAAATGCCCCCTTGACGTCTACGTAAGTAGACGTAGGTCGTAGACGTATGGTCTCTACATGAATGGTATCGTCAGTCGTATCATACGCCCTATTACAATGAGCTTCTGAGGAGGGTACGGAAATTGAAGGGTGTATGAGGTGAAACAGATTTACAATGAACACAATGACAATTACAAAATTATCAGATTGGATTGAATATGTGAGAGGTATCTTTATCTTACGTTGACGCAATCTTTTTCTTTTTTTAGTAGTTTGACTTTCGTTCCTTTATTTGATTATCTGAAGCGAACATTACTTCATCACTGACACACTAAATATGCATATGTTGTTAACATAATTTCATCGTATTAGTTGTGTGTTTTATTTCATGTCGTTTTATTGTATCTGATCGTCTGAACTGATTTTTGTGAAGTCTTTTCTGTATTCAATCATTTTATTATCAATGAGTGAAGCATACACGATTCGTAAATGCTAAAAATATAGAAGTTGAATTATTGCAAAGAATGGGCAAGTATTGTCAATTATAAAAGATGAAGAGTGTATTTTGTCATTAAGCAAAAAAAGGAGACACATGTAACACAACACATGAAGATTGAAACAATGTAATATGTATAAAAACTATAAAGTATGAGATTTGTCAAGTGTCATGCCGTTCAAAAAGAAAATGTCCAAGTGTCAACAACTATTTGGTGGATCTGGATCCTATTAACAATGTAAATGAGTTTGTAAAACATAATTGTCACAAAAATATATATGATAATACATACACAGGGATGAGATCCTGTACAAACAGTGTTAACTGTAAGAACAGATCTGAACCATTGATAGTTTAAATCAAGGGTTGGAGTTGATTATAAATAAAACCTTTATAATTAAAAATTAGTACTAACAAGTTAGGGGTAATTTCGTAAAATTGCTAATCATTTGACCATTTTCAATTAAATACAAATTCCACCAAGGTTTTTTAAACTAAAATAACTTTTATATACTTCATTATTTTTTTTTTTAAATATACCATAAAATCAAGTATTTTTTTATCTTTTAAATGAGTACCATATTGCTATACCTTTTTTTTATTTATAAAAGTAACTTTTAAAAAAGTTACCAAAAGTTGTTTTATAATTGTGCTGATAATGTGCTAATTATGTGTTAATTACAATATAATAAAAACAAACAGCAAAAGTAGATATAATCAGCATATCTGATGTGCTGATAACGGAGAACGATTAAGTATGTTGTGCTAATGTCGGTTATGTTGATAATGGAGAACGATTGAGGACGATGTGCTGATAATGGAGAACGATTAGGATCTTATGCTAATTATATAGCGTTGTGCTGATTATATTTTTTGTGGTGGTTCTTACAGGTTGGTTCGATCATGGAGAGTTACTAGATCATGGATATGTTAAAAAATTCAAACTTTGTTTTGAATTAAACTTGCATGGATTTAGGGATGTTTCAATAATTATTTTTAATTAGTTATAAATAAATATGTTGAAAAGGTCTAAATTACCCCTAAACTAATTTTTTATTGAGAGACACTTGTCAATTATGTGTTGGTTCTTACGATTCTTACAAACATAAATGTTTGTATTTGATCTCATTCCTACATACACATACATATTTCTTGTGCTAAATTGTTTTATATGTTTCCAATTTTAAATTTTAACTAGTGTATTTCCCCCGCGCTACGCGGCGGGAATTCGGTTAGTGTTGGTTTGATTCGTTTCGTATTTTACATGAATCGAAAACCATAAAAATGAATACCCATTTCGATACTAACGATACCGGTACCAATGTTGTTTTGTCAAAATTGTCATGATACTAATATGGTGTTGATATATGTATAGTTTACTATGAAAAAATTGTCATGATACTAATATGGTGTTGATATATGTATAGTTTACTATGAAAAAGAATACGTTTTTAATACAACTCCCTTTTTTAACAAAAATGTTACCGGCACTCGTATAGTTTACGATACAAAATAAAACGTTATTATGAATCCAACTCCGTTTCCAACAAAATTTATACCAAAATGTCGAGAAAAAAATTAAGCACAACTACGTATTTAGTTTTTTAACAACTTAACAAATGCAAGTTATTAGCGAAAAAATCATATTAAATTATAAAGCAATTATTATTAAAAATATAAAAGAAAATATTGAAATTCTCTATTCATTCGTATTTAGCATTAAGATACGTTTATAATTAATTATTAAAGTTTCCACCTAACATCTTAATAATAACAATCATTCATCTTCTTCTTATAAAATATTTTAATTTAATAATTACAAAATTAATAAAAGAACTAAAATATAAGGTGGTACTGTTCATGAAGACTCTAAATTCATATGTATAATAGTGATTTCCCCCGCGCTTCGCGCCTGGAATTTAGTTGGTATATGTTCGGTTCATTAGAGCATCGGTACTCGCTAGAGTAATCGTAAGAGTAAACCTTGCATTGATCGAAAACAATAAAAACGAATATCGATATCGGTAACGATGTTGTTCAGTATATACTATTCGATTGGTTTGCATTCTATGTTTATTTTATTTTTTTCAACATTGACATAGAAACTTTATTTAAAACGGCCATTGTGTCGCTAGTGTACAAAATCGAACCAAAAGTGACTAAATACCATTCGTAACAGTACCAGTATTTATTTTTATTGTTTTTGCTTTTAATAAATTAAGATCGTATCGCTACCATACCGTACCAACACTCGTTATAGCGACCGAAAGAGAAAACCCAAAAAAATAAAGTCTTTAGATACCCTAAAAAATATTGACACGCGTTCTACATCGACAAAAACCATAAAAACAAATATTGGTATAAGCTTCGATATTCGATGCCAGTGCCGATGTTGTTCGGTTCGTCACAATACCAGTACGACAGTAAAAGATATCGATACACTTCTAACATCAGTAAAAACCATAAAAACAAATACCGGTTCAAGCTTCGATATTCGATGCCGGTGTCGATGTTGTTTAAGTTGTAATCGGTTCGTCACAATACCGGCACAACAATGACACTTGCTACAACTTACAATACCGAAAAAGTAGTTCATCAGTATTGAGCAAAATTTAAATCTAGATGTAGATAAAAATAAGCACATCGTAACAACATATTCGAAATTTTATAAAACGTATTATGTTAAAAATTATAAGCGGAAAACAAAATATAATAAAAAGTATTTATAATAATACAATATCATAACGATATTAAAATATAATAGGTAAAAAATTATATTTCATTATGAGTTACAATTCATATGTATAATAATCGACCCAATGTCCATGGTAACGTACCGTGAGAACGCGCGGGAAAATAACTTGGAATAAATATAGATGTGTATTTAGAATTTTTAAAAAGGTTAACAAACGCAAGTTATAATTAAAAGATCAAGTTAAATAATAAATATAATATATTACAAAAAATACTAAATTATATGTATAATAATAAAACAAATACTAATAAATTAAATAATAAAAAACTATTAGAAAACAAAAACAATTTACTGTTCATAGTCACTTGGTTTTCATATGTATAATAACTAGTAGGATGCCCTCCGCGCGTTGCAGCGGGAGACATGTGCATGTAGAGAACCAAAAAACTGTGTAGAATATGTAGTATACTTGAACAATTTTCACCAAAAAGGAAAAAGTGCGCATACGCATGTTACAGTAATCCCGAATTTTTATGCTCTCGCTAGTACTTCCCAAGCACCGGCTTTTGTGCGACTTTTTTAAGCATCGGCTTAGATGCTTTTCTTTGCATAGCCCATACACACAATGTGAAGACTTTAAGTTGGAGGCATATACCCTTGACTTCCGGAAATATGTAAAAGAACTACATGGCCCTCACACTACACATGAAAACAATATTGTTAGAATAGATGATGGATGACGTGTTTTAAAGGGAAATGAGACAACAGTCCGAAACGAAAAACAAACTACAGTTAGCACGGGCCATGCCAAGGAATGATCTACACACACTATATGTCCATTTTTTTAACAAATACCTAATGTATAACTTAATTACGTATTACAAATTCTATGAATAACCTAAGCGATCATATGCATTAAGTATAGACTTTGGACGAACTTAAGCAGTTTAACCCATTCAACTTGTTTACCGAAACAACTATTTTTAATTTGACTCATTTAAAACAAAACACAACCCTAATTAATCCATTCGAATGGATATTTTAACTTAAGCTACTTTCAACTTTATGTCATGATTATTTGCAACAAACCCATATGACTTGGGCAGAAAGTGAAAAACGTCGTTCATTTGGTGCAACGTTTATTTCTAATAAAGTAATGATCACACACAAACTTCATAGTTGTAATGACCAATCACTTATCAAAACATCCTTAATTTCATATTATTGGTAGACAATATAACCGAAGTAGTTTCAAGCCAAACACATCTTAAATTGTTTCATTTTAAACATTAGATTATTATTATAATTTTTTCAAGAAATAAAGGGAGATTTGAAGGAAAACCTCTATGATATCAGGAAAATAACCTAATAAACTTCTGATCTTCTAAAAAAAGGAAATATGTGCGTCTTTACTAAGCTGCAAATCAACTATACTTCTGAAGACCAGGGGATGATAAAAGAAATGACCGTGTCTAAACTATATCCAAACAAATAGTCTATTTAAATCGAAATTTGAAAACTAAGCAAAAAAAATTAGTTTTTGCAATTCAGCACCATTTATCGATGAACATCAGAAATAAAAGTAAAAATATCCAACCGAGTTTGAATTTAACAGGAAGGTGAAAACGAAATCTAACCCGAATGCGAAGAGCGGAAGTGAAAACGTGAATTTCCGGTGAATATATTTAATCTACAATCACATAAAAGGGAAAAACACTCAATCGAAGTCAACCAAAATCCTATTCAATACAACTTGCCCTGCTAATAATACATACAAAATCACATGTATATACCTCAATCGATGAAAGTGATTGCATGAAGGATGTCGACAAATCATCATCTGTCGAAATCAAATTGAAAACCATAATCGTCTAAAATAACCGCCATCATGGTGCGACTGTGATGTAGAATGATGAAGCGTTGTACCAATAATCATCAACCGAGAGTAGTCAAGCAGCCTATCAACTTTGTTGATGAACAATTTACTAATTTCGTAAAAGAACAGGTTGATTGCACGCAAATCTGATTGGATTTACAATAATGGTTGTTTACTATATCAATGTTGCAAAAAGGTACCAATATTAGATTGAAACCAAAACAAAATCAAATGAAATAAATTATGCAATTTAAGAGCTAACACTAAAAGCGACCACAACTATTCTGTAAAAAATAATCCCAGTATGATTGTTAAAAAAATAAGGTTGTAATAGGGCGTACATACCATATGCCCAATTGTCAGGGTTAGGGTTCGGAATATACATCTCCGGGAGCCAATCAGATGTTTCACGCCTGCTGGAGGCCTCTGTAGTCATCATTGAGACCGCCGATCAAAACCCTAGACCGCCTGGGACTGGCCGATGACAGCCGATCAAAACCCTAGACCGCCTGGGACTGGCCGCCGTCATCGAGACATTGGTGCCATCGCTGGAATGGTCGCGGGTGGTAGGTCGCAGTGGAACAACAACCACCACAGTCTCTCTCTGTCACCTGCTGCCGTTCCCCTTTCAATCGCTTAGAAAGAGGATGTGTAACTGGAGAAGATTATGATTGGTTACTATACTGTCCATTCCATTGGTTTTTTAATATATAGGAGAATATCATCTGAAGATCTATAAAAATTAAATAAAAATTCATATGCAAGGAAAATATAGTAGAGGGACATTCTTTAGAAAAAGAAAAGTGAAAATACACGTCAACCTGAGAACCCGTCAAGTTAATCTGAACCCAATCCGTATAGCTAAACACGGATTCCCTAAAGTCCACCAAACCTGGTTAGACTAAACCTAATCTTGTTTGTGTCAAGTTCCTGTTGCATCAAAAGTTTACACCCGTAACTACAACGGTCTTAGAAAATATGAATACTAAGTTTTACTTACAAACTTAGAGCATTCACAATGGAACCCCAATATGTTTGTGAGTGTGTTAGTTATATTATAAAGAATAATTATGAGTGGTTGTGAGTGGATGAGAGAGAAAATGTTACTCTTCATCTGTAAACATATGGGAAACACTGTTCACCCTTATATATATATATATGACAAGGATCCGTTAGGAACCACCCTTTATTGCGAGAACCGCTAGAACCAATGTGAACACAACCAAAAATACCTAAAAATAGCTAAAAAACACACAAATTTTTTTTTAATATTTTTTATAAAAAAATCGCTACTTTTAGTAGCAAAAAAAATGTTTTTTTTTTTTGCTACTAAAAGGAGCGATTTTAACTTAAAAAATATTAAATTTTTTTTTTTGTGTTTTTTTTTTATTTTTTAAAGTTTTTTGGGGGTTTAGTTTTTAGCATTTTGGCTTGGGGGGGGGTGTTTAGTTTTTTGGGGGGTGGGGGAGGGGGGCTTAGGTTTTTTTTTTTTTTTTTGGGGGGGGGGGGGGGGTTAGGGTTTTTTTAGTTTTTTTTTTTTGGTTTTAGTTTTTAGCATTTAGCTTGGGGGGGGGGGGTTAGGTTTTTTAGCTATTTTAGGTTGTGTTCACATTGGTTCTCGCAGTTCTCGCAATAAAGGTGGTTCTCGCATTAACCTTATATATATATATATATTATTTTTGAAAGTGATTGTGAGTAGGGCTGTAAACGAACTGAACGAACAGGAACAAGACTTTGTTTATGTTTGTTAAGGAAATAAATGTGTTCACGAACGATTCATGAACACTTACCAAACGAGATTTTATGTTCGTGTTCATTCGTTAAGGAAATGAACATGTTCACGAACACAAATAAAATCGGCGAAAGCAATGGAGACTAGAGGTGGATGGTGAAGGGAGCAATTGGAGCTTACACGATGAGAATATGATTTTTTTTTTTTTTTTAGGATAACAAAATAAACAAAAGTTAAAGAAGATAAAAAGTTTAGATAAATAAATAAAAGTACAAAACTCTCATGAACAACACTAACAAATGAAGATAAACGAATATGTTACCAACGTTTATGAACACAACTGAACAAACGAGACCTATGTTCATGTTCATTCATTTAACTATTCGAACGAAATTTTTTGTTCATGTTCGTTCATTTCTTAAACAAACGAATGTAAACGAACTTCCCGCCGAATGATTTGTAAGTAGAAGAGAGAGAAAAGGTAATAATAAAGATATAAAATAATATTATTTAATTAATAAAAAGAGAGAAAATAATAATTCCTAGTATAATTATATAGATAAACAAAGACTTCCGATATGAATGCTCTTAAAACAGAAAAAATAAGAGCAAAAGTGCTAGTAAACTAATTATTGCCTCTAATATGTTACACGATAACCTTTAATTTATCAAAAGTATAGCATGAAACTTATAAAAATGAAAATGATCATAAGAACTAAGACTACTAAGTGCGGCGTCGGGGAAGGGTTCGGGATGGTGAAGTGGCACCCCTTCCCGTCGGAGAAACCCCCCCCCCTTCTCCCGTCGGTGCAACTAGGGATCCATCCCCGTCCACCTCGAAATGCTTCTCTCTCTATCTCTGTCTTGCTCCTCTCTCTTAAGATTATTGGAAGGGATGGATGGGAGAAGAGAAAGAGAAAGAAGAAGGTAGTGATGTGAAGGTGGGGGAAAAGGGACCATACACTATAGTCTAAAGAAAAACCAGAGAAAGGTGATCACGATGTCATAATTGGAGTGGTTTTTGCACTCTTGACTAGTACCGATAATACACATACATGTACCAATGTTGGCTCATAATTGGTTCACTTCATCACAATACCTATACCAAGGAAATATTCTATTTGAATACAAAACCCTTTTAAAAAAAAATTAGGAAAAAATTATATTAGAAAGTCATGAAAAAAAAAGTTTAAATACAACTAGTTTTTCAACTTTTATGAAAAAAAACTTAAAAGAACAAAAGTTGATAAAAAATACAACTATTTATCAATATTAAAAAATAATATCAAGAATTAATTTAATTTAATATACTAAGGGGCGGTTTGTTTACTTCGTAATGAGGCTCTTAACGGTTCAGACCTCTTACTGGTTTAGCACTTAATGGTTCAGACTGTTTGTTTCGCAAACTGATATTTGAATGGTTAAGACATTTGACTCTAAATGATTAAGCATTATACTGAGTCTGAATGGTTAAGACCTCAAATCTAAATTGGTCAGACATTTGTCTCTGAACGGTTAAATATTATACTGGCTCTTAATGGTTCAGACCTCTTACTGGTTCAGTACTTAATGGTTCAGACCTCTTATTGATTCAGCACTTAACCATTCAGAAGTTACAAAACGACCCCTAAATGTTATAATGCTAAAGATTCACTGTATTAATTTCAGCTAAAAATTTATACAAATCTTAAAGGACAATTACACCAAGATAGCCGGTAAGTTTTCTTTAATATGTATAATGTTGATCACTTAATATAATAATAATAAAAATAAATTTACAAAACACTATTCCTGGTAAGTTTTCTTTAATATGTATAATATGCGTGTCGGCTTTTTCCGGCTACAAAATGAACAAGTTGGCTCATTTTATTGACAAAAGTATTCGAGTTTAAACAAATACAAAGACATGCTAGTTTACTTGTCATTCGAGTAGAGGTAAGAACTCTTATATTTTTTCCGTTTCACAACACTACTAAAAAAATGGCATTTGTGACCACCTTCTCAGTCATAAACCGGCCGCAACATCAATTTGAGACCGAATAAGCGGTGACAAAAACATTGCGCGATCGATTTTAGTGACTGACCTGGTTCAAAGTCATAAAACTTGTTCACACAAACGTTATTATTGTATTGTTCACATAAAATTATTATAACTTTTGAAAAGTAGGCAGTAAAACTAGTGTGTTTATATGTATGTATGTATGCATATAAAGAAGACTAAATTGCAGAAAACAACCTTTATGTATATCCAAAACTGCACTTTATACCTTTCACTATGAAATCCGCCAAAACCAACCTTTACGTTCATGTTTTGCTACAAGTTCAACCTTTAACACAAACTCTGTTAATATTCTTGGTTAAATCACCTCACATGCTTTGCATGTGAGGGTATTATTGTCATTTCAACCTTGTTTTTTTGTTTATTAATAAATTACACATGACCCCACAAACAAAAGGCAGACATGCACTAAAGCATTAAAACAGATAAGACAAAACATGCAAAAATATGGTGTGTTTTCTGCATCATCACCAATCATCTTCCTCATCATCTTCGACCACCATCTTGAAAGACCAGATTCATCCAATTCACTCCCCTGAAACAATAATAAAAAAATGTAGACCAAAATCAATACAATCATTAATGTGATATTTGAGATTAAATCGCTAATGTCTACCAAATAATCAGCATCAAGTTTAAAAAAATCCGTAAATATATATTGAAGAACTGCTTGCATACACACAAACATACCAATTTTATTACTGATATAATACATAACTTTTAGAGCTAAAAAAGCTAAGGAAATCACCTGTAAGACAAAGTTGGGTACGGTTATAAAGCCTTGTCGCTTAAGCTCCAAGGAGGCATCATACTGCCAAAGTCAACAGAATGAAAAATGAGCACTAATTACAATAATGTGTGCTAAGAAAAACAGAGTATAACAACAATCTGTGATTAACAAATTTAGAGCAACGATTTTGTATTCATGAGTCATTAAATTGAGCCTACGCATAATGTAATCGACAAACGCAAGAGGGGTCACTGGATTCATCTTCCAATCAAGAGAAGACAACACCAAAAGTTCCATCTTCATAATAGTTTTTGACTCAAACACAAATTTTGTTCCTTCCATCTGAACAACAAACCCAATCAATTACACATTTACACAACCAAATTCACTCAGGCATTTTCACAAACACATAGAATGCAGTTAAATAAACAACTTACTTGCAAATCCAACAGAAGAGGGGCTTGGATCTCTTCAACTTTGGAAGCTAAAGAAAGACAAGCCACAGCAACCAACTGATTCATCCATGGCTTATCCCTCTGAAAAGAAGCACTAAACAAAAACCTATCATAATAATTAACAGCTAAAACAGTTGTCAAAGCAACAAACCCATAATGGGTACCAACTCTAATCATTCAATCAACAGATTCTTTCCTCAAACCCATCAAAGACTCATCACAAACCAAAAGGGTATTCTTCTCTTTCAACAAAAGAAAAGAAAGCTCATCTTCTTCCCACAAAAGATCCTGTTCAAAATGAGTAAAGATTGAACCTTTATCGTTCAAGATTTGATTTTCTTGGTCCGATGAAGCAAACCCATATCCAAAATCGAAATCTTGTTCTTGTTCATCGCACAAAAGGGCATCGTCAATAGCAAACATAGGGTTTTTGGGGCACACATTTTGTTGTTTGGACACCATCTTCTTCTTCTTTTGAGAAGAGGGTATCAGAGGCTCTATTCATTATCTTCAAGAAGCCAAGAAAATGGTGAAAAAACAGAGGTTTTGTAACATTATCTTCAAGAAGCCAAGAAAATGGTGTGTAATTATATAATTTATTAATAAACAAAAAAACAAGGTTGAAATGACAATAATACCCTCACATGCAAAGCATGTGAGGTGATTTAACCAAGAATATTAACAGAGTTTGTGTTAAAGGTTGAACTTGTAGCAAAACATGAACGTAAAGGTTGGTTTTGGCGGATTTCATAGTGAAAGGTATAAAGTGCAGTTTTGGGTATACATAAAGGTTGTTTTCTGCAATTTAGTCTATAAAGAATTAACTTGTTAAACAAACCTTAAATAAAAAAATGTTTCTTTTTCTAGCGTCAACGAAATGGCATGTGAGTACTTATGCCATATTTGTCAACATAGTAGGTAGCCCTACTCCAGTTTCATCACTTCCAACAAAATTCGATTTGAGGTCTTGGTTAACGACTCCTATCAATCATCACATGATTCTCCACAAGGGCCAAACTATCTACACACTTGGTCTACACACCACACTTGGTGTGTAGATAGGCACCCAAAAAGTTGTTTTTTGTCATTACATGCAAATCCTGCAGTGTCAAACTGTGGCCAAAACGCGGTGTTTTGGTCCGTTTAACCAGACAAAGACTGACGGGTGTCTGACGGGTCTGTTGACCGGATCAAAACGCCGAGCTTTGGCCGCGTTTTGGTCCTGTCAACCAGACCGGGTGTCAGTCTTTTGTCTGGTTGACCGGACCAAAACGCGGCCAAAGCTCGGCGTTTTGGTCCGGTCAACAGACCCGTCAGACACCCGTCTGTCTTTGTTTGGTTAACCGGACCAAAACGCCGCGTTTTGGCCACAGTTCGACCTGCAGGGTGTGCATGTAAAGACAAAAAACAACTTTTTGGGTGTGTAGATAGTTAAAGGAGTGTGCCAATATGTACACCCTTGCACCAATTTTGAATTTGATAATTTTGTTTTTATTTTATTAAATTACTGTAGTGGTTAATGCATGCATGCAAAGTTAACTAATTTCATCCAAATCAATCAAATAAGCCAAACTACACACTCAATTTGACATATTTTGCTAACATATAGATTAAAATAATAAATGTACTTTTTAATGTAACAAATTTTTAAAAGTTAACACCTAATGTATATGAAGTGCTACAACATGTTAACTAATAAATATACGATCTTCTTTCATAAGCAAAATATTTTTTATAATATATATATAAATTATCAAAGTAATCAACTCTTCATGTGTCGAGTCTATAAATACTTCCATCCAATCGTTCACTTCCATCACAAGCAGTGCTAGCCTTTCATTACCCATCACAATAATATGGCTCGGTCGTCAATCACCATGCTCATGTTTTTGATCATCTCTATCCTGGCTCTAGCCAATGGCTCTTACCTCTACCCTCAGTTTTACGACCACTCATGTCCGCAAGCTAAAGACATAGTCCAGTCTGTCGTTGCAAAAGCTGTTGCAAAAGAAGCTCGTATGGCTGCTTCTTTGCTCAGACTCCATTTCCACGATTGTTTTGTCAAGGTTTGTTCTTCATAAATATCGTCACTACTAAACTCTGCTACCGTTATGATGAAATTAAATGTTAACTTGTCATACGTCTTTAGCGATACCCAATTGTTGAAATTCAACAAAAGTTTTAGGTGTCACCACTCACCGTATATATAGCAACCTACACTGAAAGTTACCCGAATTTTTTCTTTTGTGCTTTAATAATTCTAAGTTTTTAAACATTTTAAAAGATATAAATTTTAATAATCTAAATTTGTAACTATAATATATATATATATATATATATATATATATAGGGGAAGGTTCTATGCAGAACACTAAATATTGCGAGAACACGCAGAACACAATGAATCACCCATTTTTTCTATCCTAAAAAACGAAAAAGTAAATGAAAATGTTACAAATATAAGATTTATTGTTTCTTACACTAGAATTCAAAACAAAATATGGAAAATTTTCACTTTCTGTATAACCTACACATATGTAGGTTATGTGTAGGTTAAATTACCAACATGTATGTAGACTATGTGTAGGTTAAAATCTTTGGTTTTTTTATGTATATATAATACATATATGAATGTAAGAAACATAAAATTTAAAAAATATGTACTTTAAATCCCAAAATTTAGTGTTTTAGAGTTGTTCTTTTTGTTCTCGCAATAGTTAGTGTTCTGTAATGATCCTCATCCTATATATATATATATATATATATATATATATATATATATATTAAGAGGGGTAAGATCAAATAAAAAGTTTGTTTTGCCTAAGTAAGATGAGAAGTAATCTTAACCATTCATTTTTCAAATCAATGGTTAAGATGAAAATGTAGGAAAAAGGAGTGCAAGGGTATCTTGGGAAAATCATATTTATGGACTTTCTCTCTCCACATGCAAGGCACATGCATATTTCACCCTCATTTTTTAAATGTTCATAACTTTTTTATACGACATTATTTTTTCATAAAAATTTCACCGTAAAATCGAGCGTCTTTTTATCTTTAATTTGAGTACCATATTGCTATATAAAATATGAAGACTGAAAAAACCCACTAAAATGTGTTGTATTTCTATGTTGTATAACATTTTTTTTGTGCTGGATTTTTTACTATATTTTTGTGCTGAATTTTTTTGTCTTAAATTTTTTTTCTCAATTTTTTGTACTGGATTTTATTGTACTACATTTTTTTGCTGAATTTTTTCGTGCTATATTTTTTTGTACTAGATTTTTTTGTGCTATATTTTTTTGTACTACATTTTTTGTGTTAGATTTTTTTGTACTAGATTTTTTTATTGTATTTTTAAAAAACAAAAGGGGTGCCACATGTCATTTTCACTCCTATTTATAAGGACCAAAATGCCCTTCAATCCTAATTGTTAGAAGTGTCACATGTCATCATTACAATCTTTCTTAGCCTACTTAGGGAAAATCCACTTTTTAGTGGATCCTTCCCCTGTATTAAGATTATTATAATGTCTAGGCGCAATATTCTTGCGATGGTATGATGCAAGCTGAACTTGTGTCATTGTTTTAGTGCACATAAATCTAGATAAATATGAAAGTCAAATGGCTATTTTTGTTAAACGTATTGGTCAAGTGGCTCTATAAATTAGTAAAATATTTACATAAACATGAAAGTCAAATAGCTATTTTTGTGAAACGTATTGATCAAATGGCTCTAAAAATTAGTAAAATGTTGTTATGGTGATCAGAAACTTACGCTATTTTATTCAAATAATCATTTAGGGGGTGCGATGGTTCGATACTTCTTGACAACAGTGGAAGCATAATCAGCGAGAAGGGGTCCGTCCCAAACTGCAACTCGGCTCGTGGGTTCGAAGTCATTGACCAAATCAAAGCTGCATTAGAGGAGGCGTGCCCTCAAATCGTCTCGTGTGCTGATATTATGGCTCTAGCAGCTAGAGACTCTACTGTTCTGGTACCGTATCCTAACACACCCATGGCACATAACTACTTATCTGAACCTTAAATCATCAATGCATGTTTTAAATTTGTGCAACTGCAGACTGGTGGACCAAGCTGGGAAGTCCCATTAGGCAGAAGGGATTCATTAGGTGCAAGCTTGAGTGGTTCTAACCAAAACATTCCAGCTCCAAACAACACTTTTCAGACCATTCTCACCAAATTCAAGCTTAAGGGTCTTGACATTGTTGATTTTGTAGCACTATCGGGTAAGATTTAAACATGGTTGATTAAAAAAGGCTAATATGTGGGAAAATCACAAATAACCATGTTAGCCATATTAGCCATCTACCATATCCTTGCACTTACATGACTGAACATTGGCTCCCTCTTTTGGGCTGAAGTGCAAAAGACATGATTTTTTTTTAATTATCTAAAACAAAGTTAAATAGTGTTAACAATTTTAAGTTTTTAAATATTTTAAAACAATTAATAAAGATTGAAACTTAAGTTTTTAAATATTCATGGTTTTTAATAATAAACTACTTATTTTTTTTTATTTTTCTTTAATTTTGTCATGTTAATATTCAAGAAAATTTTGAAAAATCTATTATAGTTCAAGGAAAATGATAATCTATTGGTCTTAAAACATTTCCCTTTGCAGGAAGTCACACTATTGGAAATGCTAGGTGTACCAGTTTCAGGCAAAGGTTATACAACAACACTGGCAACGGGCGGCCCGACTTTTCGTTAGACTAATCATACGCCGCGAAGCTTCGCCAAAACTGTCCAAGATCCGGTGGCGATCAGACCCTGTTTTTCTTGGATCCGGTGTCACCCACAAAATTCGATAACAATTATTACAAGAACTTAATAGCTAAAAAGGGTCTTCTAAGCTCTGATGAAATACTTTTTACTCAAAACCAACAAACAATGGAGTTTGTGAAGCATTATGCTGCAAATCAAGAGCTTTTCTTCCAGCAGTTTGCAAAGTCTATGGTTAAAATGGGAAACATTGCTCCTTTGACCGGTAAAAGTGGTCAAATCAGAAAGATTTGCAGAAAAATCAATAGTTAAAAAGGAGGGTATCATGCAATCATCAATCATGATCAAAATTTAGAAATTATAATGTTTTGATGTAATATTCTGCTGTTCAATTTGATTTATCTTATTTTGTCCAGTTAAAGAACTCTTGTGAAGTTGTTATTTATGTCCTGAAAGTTGTACCATGTCTTGGAACTTTTGGCCATAATGTGGAATGGGAGATATATTATACGCGTTTTTTTAATATTCAAGCGTAATGACCTATTTGGTGTTAGATCTAACAATTAATATGAATAAAGCAATAAATCATCACTATATAATTCTTATGTTGTTCTTAATTAAATTAATATATTATGCTTAAGAAAATAAATAGAATGAACATTAATCTAGACTAGATAATTATTATAAAAGAAGAAAATATATTGTTTAGGCTGCAGATGGTTGTTGGTACGTTTCGCGCCGCTCACAAATTAATAGGGGAAGCAATCAGGATTGGGTTTGTCTAGTCCCAAATAAACAAGATGAGTTGTCCCTTGACGGACATCCACTGACGTGTCTCTGGCGGCTGGAGAAACCTGCAAAAGAGAACACCCTTAGCCTCGTCACGGAGAGCACGAGGGGTTATCTATGACCAAGCTCCGTCATGAGAATAAGCGACCGTTTTCCCCGGGAGAATAATGAATTTAATGTGAATGTTGAAGTGGTCAGAGTGTTCTTGGTGTGTTTATTATATTGAATGCAAGTATTCAATGAGAGAATTTGCTCAGTGTTTGTGTATGTGTTGGATAGCCCAAGTCCTCTTGAAAGTGATACTTACCCTTGCTTATATGCCCTTGGGTTAAAGTACAAGGTGGATTGCTTCCAGTAGGGGGGCATTGGAATGCTCTTCTGGGTAGTGATATTGCCCGGATAATTGTCATGACCTTGTCCCTTGGTAGGATCTTCGATATCCTCACATTTAATGTTGCCTTCGTTGTTAAGCACATACCTAATCTCCGTCCGAGATGGAGAAGTCTGAGGCCGGCGGTGCTCAGGAGGCATTAAATGTAGAGGATGAGTCACATTGTCGTTGGTTTGTCGGAACAGTGTCTAGCCTGCAGGGTCCTTGAGCGGGAAAGTCTTTTCTTTGACTTGGTCATCTCCTTTTGGGCCTTGGTCTTCCTTAATTTATCAGAGAAAGTCCTCACGGGCTTGGGCGCAGTCAACGATTAGAAAGAATTAGCCCAGATAGGGACCCTCGTCATAAAGTCATCCCTAGTCTAGGCTGATATGCGCAAAATGCAACATATAAATCATATCAAATAAGGTATAAAAACAATCCTTTTTTAGTACTAATGTTGGAAAAATGAGTTTCTTTGTTTACTTTTGATTTTCAGGATTAAAGAGCTTAAATGGACAAAAGGAACAAATTAACGACGAAAACCAACATAAATACGAAGGAAAGGGAGTTGATACACTATACCAACCCTCCAAGCTTCAGCCCAAAGACAAAAACAACAAACTAGAACCCAAGTACGGGGCCGTGCCAGCCGGGCATGGGGTCGTGCCCCACTCAAGATTCCCAGAAGATAAAGACAAACAGAAAACGACAAGGGACACGGGGCCTTGTCTCCTAAGCACGGGTCGTGGTCAACTCTCAGATTTGCAAATCTGGGTTCGTACAGCAAGTACAGAGGCCACGGGACTGTGCCGTTGACACATGGGGCCGTGTGTGTAGAAGGGTTGACAACAACATTAAATGAAGACAGAGAAGGAGAAGGACATGGGGCCGTGCCCACCAGGCACATGGTCGTGTGAAGCTACTGTTTTCAGTTATAAATAGAGGTGCTTGACTCACTTGCAACTCATCCCTTGGCAAACCACTTCTCTCACACCTGCCACCACTACCATCATCACCCACCACCTTCATCCATCATCCATCCTTAGAGTGTGTGTAGTAGTCTCGGTATCCAAGATCGATAGTAAGAGTTTTTGTCAAACAAAGGTCATGCTTGGCTAATATCTTACATCACTTATTGAAGACACGATATTTTTGTATTACTTTTGATTTCCTAGCTTTGGTAACTTTTTATTTGGGTTTGTATTAATGACTTTAATAACTAGTTTTTATATTGAAAGTGAACTTTATTCAGTCATTTCTTCATGTTTTGTTGATTCCCTCATTCGTGTCTTTACGGTCTATATAAAGCACGTTAACTGCCTGAAAGGGGTTTAGAAGGGTGGTTGGGTAAAGTTCTTGCCTCGTTCAGTGTATAGATCCTGCAAGGACTTGATTCAAGCTTATTAGGACTTCCCTTGAGGCAGATAGCATCAAATCGGGGGAAGTAAGAATGGCTTGTAATCCCTTATAAACAAACTAATATTAAAACTTTAAACCCGCCTTGCTGGACTGTATCCCTGCAGACTCAGACCAATATGGGTGAGGGTAGTGTTGCCTCCAAAAGAGGGACATGCCACTATAACTAAAATAATCTCTTAAAAAACCCAAAGCGCGGAAATCATCAAAGGATGCATAAATGATGAGTTGGATCCAAGTGGCTCTATCTTGTCTATCATTTCTTTTATTTATTTAGTTTCTTTATTTTTATTTATTAAAAACAAAAAATTTCTCTCAATATTTGGTTAGATTAGACGTCGACGATATTCCAGTATTAGAAGCTCTTGTGTCTTTTTGTTTTGCTTCCTCAACACTTAGCTGGCCTCCATTAATATCAGTTCCACTGAGATCAATAGCTTTATTCAACGCGTCACGGTTAGCAAAATATACGTAAGCAAACCTGAAAAACTCGTCCTCAAGTGTTACTTAAGATTAGATTATCAAACAACAGATTCAGTATAAAATAAATCGTACCCTTTAAGACTGCTAGACTTATAATCTTTAGGAATATAAATCTTCTGATAGTGATATCATTAGAATGCTTAGCTATGTTGAAACAAACAAAGGGTTTGGGAGGGTTTGTGGGGGAAGAAGAAGATGATTTTTGGGGAAGATGTAATATCTGACCTTTTATGAGGTCAAGGTCAAAAGGTTATTTAATTTAATTAATTTAATTAGTAATGTGTTATAATAAAATTATATTGACCATTTTGCCCCTGAGAGAAAATGACAAAATAACAGGATTTTATTAGACAAATATTGGTTGATTTCACTTTTGGACCAAAATGGCAATAAAAGTGAAACCACAGGGACTCAGATTTAAAAGTTTTGAGTTTTGAACTAAAGTGGCAAAATTGACCAAACCTCAGGGACCAAAATGGCAGTTTACTCATCTTAATATTATCGGGTTAACTTTTACCGCTAACGGTATTTTACCCGCTCATCCCCAGTTAATTTGGTTTAATTACCAAATTCCGTTTTTGGGATGTTACAATAGACATATCAAACGGGGAAAAAAATAGGCGACGTAAAAGCATTCACGCACACACGCACATTGCGCCGTGTTAACTCGCAATAATTAGAACGAAACATAAAAAAGTTGAACCACACAAGCACATGTTAACTCAAAAAATCTAGAACGAATTGTAAAACAAACACATCTATGAAAATATGAAAAGTAAAGTGGAACAAAGTTGAAAGTAAAAAAGTTGTGATGTTAAATTGTAAAAGATGGGAACTTTTGGGTTAAAAGTAAAAAAACAAATAAATTTGGATTAAAAGTATTATATCAAATATTTTTGAAAACCTTCCTAAACATTTGATACAACTCCTCTTTGCACAAAGATGTTGCAAATTTATAGTTTGTAATTATATTTTTATTTAAAAATGGAGTTATATTTAGAATTAAGTTTTCCTTAGAGTTCATTACAAAATTCGCCTTTTATTTAGGTATCGAATTAGAAAGTGTGTCCTTTATATTTAAAGTTGACGGAAATCATACTTAGGGGCTGTTTGTTTACCCCTTAATGAGGCTCTTAATGGTTTAGACCTCTAATTGGTTCAGCACTTAATAGTTCAGACTGTTTGTTTCACGAGCAGATGTCTGAATGGTTCAGACATTTGCCTCTGAATGGTTAAGCATTATACAGAGTCTGAATGGTTAAGACTTCTAATCTGAATTAGTCTGACATTTGGTTCTGAACGGGTAAGCATTATACAGGCTCTTAATGGTTCAGACCTCTTACTGGTTCAGCACTTAATGGTTCAGACCTCTTACTGGTTCAACACTTAACCATTCAGATGTTGCCAAACAGCCTCTTAATGTTCACAAAATCTTACATATTAGGTCCTTTAGTCCTAACTAAGTTAAGTTTAAATGTGAAGTTGGGTCACGTTCAAAGCAAATAAGGACAAGTTGGTCATTTTATTCTTTTATTTTAAATTTACATTTTAAATGAATAATCAAAATATAAATATTCCAAAAACCTTTCTCTCTCTCAACACTTTTATCTCTCTTAATTATTTTCTCTCTCTCTCTCTCTCTCACACACACACACAAAATCTTGTTCTTCTTTTCCAATGAAGCACCGGCTCCCATGGCCACTGATATTCACAAAAACACATGTTTTTTCCCCCTTTTTACCCCCATTTTACGCGTTTTTGGCCGTAAAACCGAGAATCGGATACTTAATCTGGTGTATTTTTGTTTACAGGCCTAAAACAGCGTACCAAACAAGAAGATGATGAAAACGAGGATTTTTCGGGCGAAACGACTGAGTTACGCAGATTCTGTAAAGAAAACTGGACTGGGCGATTGGAACGACCGTGCGGTGGGTGGCACTCCCGTGCGGATCCGACAACATGGCTCAGCTCGGCGTTGCACAACCAGTGCGACCAGGAGTGCAATGGAATCCCGGGAACTCACGACCGTGCGATTGGAGGCACACCCGTGCGGATGCGATGACTAGCCCCAGCCCGGATATGCACCACCAGTGCAGATGCTCGTGCCAGCCACATCTCGGCAATGCACGATCGTGCGACTCATGGAACGCCAGTGCCGATCTGAAGACCGGTCAAGATTTGCTGATGTCACACGGTATGGTGAACAGTACCTTAAAGTGAACGACCGTGCACTTTAATCGCACGACCGTGCGATCTGAAAATTGTATAAAAAACAAAAGGCAGCAATCAGTTCGGAACTCTGGACTTTTGGGAGCTTCTCTGGCGAATTATCAGGCTCCGGAGGCATCTGCTTTCACCCGGATTCAAGCCACATTGTGCCGATTAGCTCCGTTATCATCCGGATTCTCAATCTAGTGCTTGTTTATGGTTTGATTTCTTGAATCTTTCCATGATTTTGTTGTAATTCAAGCATTTTGGGTTGATGATTATGTATTAATGTAAGCCTAAGGGCAAAAACACCAGTAACCCTTGCTTAACACCAACCATTAGTATGTTAATTATGTTTGTAATGACACTTGAAGCATTTTCTATGTTAATCCTTGATGATTAGTTTGCAACCTTGTTTATTGATGTTGAATTCTTGATTATAGTTAATTATCTTGGATGATTAGTATGTGGTTAGTTGAGATATTTGCAAAAAGAAGCTTAATTAATCATGTATTAGTAGACTTTGAACTAGTTTAACTAGCTTAACTTGTTTAAAATGTTTGCACCATGATACTAGAAATGGTTAGTGGTTTAATAAGGGGTAATTATTGTTAATCAAGAAAGCTTTCCCTCACGTAACGACCTTAACGGGTTAAATGGTGTTGTTATGAATTCTTGGCATAAATTGTTAGCTTAGTTAGTAGTTTAGGCCAAAATTGCTTGTTTGGTGAATTTATGTTCAAGATCTGTAAAATGAACTCGGTTGTGATTTAATGTAGTTTATGCTTGTCTCGGTGGTTACATTGTGTTTATCGGTGTCACTTTCCTTGATTAAGTGAAGTTAGAAAACTCCTAACGAGTGACTAACTTTTCTTTAGGGGATTTTCATAGACATTTGTCAATTGGGCGATAAAGAACAATTTTAGGTGGATAAAGTGTGTTTATCGTTTTAGCTTTCCAAAGAGTTGTCATGTTAGGATTCCCGAAAGGGATACTAATTGTCTTGAAAAAATGGAAAATCGACCAAGTGTTTTAAGTGACAAAACCGACTTAGTTCACATACTTTGGTTGTGCATAAAGCAAGGCTATATATTTATTTTCATATTTGGAGTCTATTATGTTTTTAAAAATAGTTGTTTAGTCTTATTTTAGTTTTTAGAAAATCACCAACTTATCTTTCTACCGGTAATTTAATGACAAAGATTTAGTATTATTCCTCCGCCCACATCCTTGGATCGACACTTGGTTCTTACCGATACTTTACTACATATATGACGGGGTACACTTCCCCTTTCGTGTGTGTTTTAATTTTGAAGTATAAATCATTTTTATAAATTTAAAACCGAATCGTGTGTAAAATTCATTGTAAAAATATGTATATACGCGCACACGTCAAGTTTTTGGCACCGCTGCCGGGGATGTGGCGAGCTTTAGGAACGACCCGAGTCAATATCTTATCGGTGTACATACTTGTGAATATTTGTGAATATTTTCTTGATTATTCATTTGTTTATTTATTTGTTAATATTTCTTGTTTTTAATTTAATTTGTTCATTTTCAAGCTTATTTTAAACACTTGTAAATTTTTATTTCATTTATTTGTTCGAATTCGAACTAATTATTTGTTTATTCTTTGAGTTTTCGGCTCCGAAACATTATTTTTATACTAGCCGATTTGATTATTTTATTTGTTTTGATTTTTATAAAATTTTGGGCCCGTTTTTGAATCTTTTTAAAATTTTCAGCCCTTTTAAACAGAAATTTTGTTTTATTACAGCAAAAAAAAATAGCCTTATTATAATAATATAATATTCATGTGCGTCAATTTTTCGTTTGCATGTTGATGTCCTCAACCCCCGCTGCCGACGCTGTTGAGCCTTCAGACGAACCCGAGCGTGATCTGAGAAGACGTCTTCGTGAGAGATCCTGCGCGGTTGCGTTGCAACTCGCAGCAGGTACCCGCTGAAGCTGAGGGGTCAGGGGACGTAGGAAACATAATCATGGCAGACGACGAACGATCACTGAACGAGTCAAATCAGCCCGGAGGAACAGGCTTGGAGCCAAGCATTGTCCGACCTACGGTAGACACACCTACTTTTGAAATTAAATCTAGTATTATAAATATGGTGCAGAATTCGGTGCAGTTTGACGGACGTGAGCATGAGGATCCCGGACGACATATCGCTGCTTTTCTTGAAGTATGCTCAACTTTCAAGATTAGGGATGTTTCGGAGGACGCTATTCGGTTGAGGTTGTTTCCATTTTCGCTGCGTGACAAAGCTAGGGCTTGGCTTATGTCACTTCCTGCAGGGTCCATCAGGACCTGGAATGAGCTGGCAACGTTATTTATGCAGAAATACTTCCCACCTGAGAAAACAACCAAGTTAAGGAACCGGATTGCGACTTTTCGTCAGGACGAAGGAGAGTCATTGCACACGGCCTGGGAGCGATTTAAGGATTTATTACTTGATGTTCCACATTATGGCTTCTCCAGAAGACAGTTGGTTTTGACATTTTACCAAGGGCTTAATTATGAAGCGCATGAGCGGTTCGATGTATACGCAGGAGGTGATCTGGGGACGAAGACGCCAAATGAAGCCTATGCTATCATCAAAAGAGCTGCGTTAAAGTCGAGCTCGCGTCAAGACGGAGAGAGAGGCCGGACATCATCATCCCGCCCAGGAGTACATGCTGTGGACGACTACACAGCCATCACCGCACAGATCTCAGCGCTTTCGGCAAAGTTTGATAAAGCCCAAATGGTTGCACAGGCTAGTTCAGGGTGTGACCAGTGCGGAGTGTCACACGAGCCTGGTGCATGTTTTCAAGGGGTTGTGTACGAGGGCCATGAGGAGGTAGATTTTATAAGCAATCAAGTGAGGCCACAGAACAACCCCTACAGCAATACATACAACCCGGGATGGAGGAATCATCCGAATTTTGGATGGAGGGTGAATGTGGGTAATCAAAACCCATTAGGATTTTCCCAGCAGGCTCCAGCACCGTAGCAGGCTCATGGTCAGCAATTCCAGCCTTATAATCAGTCTTTCCAGCCACGTCCATACTCGTATCAGAATCAGGGCGCAGGGAGTAGTTCCCAGCAACAGGCCCCTCAATCAAGTTCTAAGCTGGAAGAAATGATGGCTCAACTTCTTAGCAGCTCCACGAGTGCAAATCAGCTAGCTGAAAAACGATATCAACAAAGCGAAGACCGTTTTCTAGCTCACGAAGGAGAAATGAGGAGTCAAAAAGCCTCGATTCAGAATATCGAGAACCAGGTTGGTCAGCTGGCTAAGATGATGTCGGAGAGATCCCCAGGTGGTCTTCTAGGCAACACAGAGCCAAATCCGCGAGGGCATGTAAATGCGGTTATGACCAGGAGTGGCAAGACTACCGGACCCAACATATCGGACTCACCACCGACCACTGAAGCGGTCCCGACTGATACACCGAACGAGGTGCAAGCCAGGCGAGGCCCAGCAAGTACAACACAAGTCCAGGAGCCAGTCAAGGATTACACTCCTCCAGTTCCATACCCGGGCAGGCTGAAGAAACAGAAAAATGAAGAACAATATGGTAAGTTTCTTGAAATGTTTAAACAACTACACATAAACATACCATTTGTTGAAGCCTTGGCCCAGATGCCGAAGTACGCGAAATTCTTAAAGGACATCCTCTCGAATAAGCAGAAGCTTGAGGACATGTCCTGTGTGGTGATGAATGAGAGCTGCTCTGCCATTCTTCAAAATCGTGTGCCCACGAAGATGGGAGATCCGGGTAGTTTCACGCTTCCTTGCCTGATTGGAAATATGTCTGTTAACCATGCATTGGCTGATTTGGGAGCGAGTATCAACCTGATGCCCTATAAGGTTTTTTACAAAGTTGGATCTAGGTGAGCCGTCACCTACAAGGATGAGCATTCGACTAGCTGATCGTTCTATCAAGTATCCACGTGGGTTTGTTGAGAATATGCTTGTTAAGATTGACAAGTTTGTGTTTCCCGTGGACTTAGTTATCCTGGATATGGATGAGGACTCTAGGGTGCCTTTGATTCTCGGACGTCCATTCTTGAATACCGCCTGGACCATTGTAGATATAGCTCCGGGGCAGATTACACTCCGAGTGAATGATGAGCATGTGACCTTTGACATCAAACGGTCAATGCAGCACCCACAGAGTCAGGATAATGCTCTCTACTATGTTGACATTGTCGACACTAATGTGAGCACACATTTCTAGGGCACGATTGAGGAGATTGATTCGGACACACATCTGTTGTGTGGGGACCTAGATGGCATTACGCAGGAGGGCCAAGATTTCGAGCAGCCAGTCTATCAGATTGGTGATGATGGTTCCCAGAGTCCGGATCGGTTTACAGAGATTGATCATGAGGATGAAGAAAAGTCGAAGCCTTCAGTTGAAGATCCCCCGTCCTTGGAGCTTAAGGAGCTTCCGCCTCATTTGGAGTACGCATTTCTAGACGAGGAGCGCCGTCTGCCGGTTATTATCTCATCATCTTTGTCTGACGAGGAAAAGAGCAGACTTCTAAGTGTTTTACGACTTCATAAGAAAGCAATCGCTTGGAAGATAATGGATATTAAAGGAATCAATCCCTCCTTCTGTAATCATAAAATTCTCATGGAGGACCATTACAAGCCATGTGCACAGCCACATGGACGATTGAACCCAAACATGCAAGAAGTTGTCAAAAAGGAGGTGATAAAGTTGCTGGATGCAGGTTTGATCTACCCTATATCCGACTCAGTTTGGGTTAGTCCTGTTCAGTAGTGCCCAAAAAGGGAGGCATGACTGTAGTCACAAATGATAGGAAGGAGCTTATTCCAGCCCGAACGGTCACAGGATGGCGTGTTTGCATCGATTATCGCAAACTCAATGATGCCACCCGCAAGGACCACTTCCCGCTTCCATTCATCGACCAGATGTTGGAACGTCTGTCGGGGAAGTCTTATTACTGTTTTTTGGATGGGTTTTCCGGCTACTTTCAGATTCCTATTGCTCCTGAGGATCAGGAGAATACTACCTTTACCTGCCCCTTTGGCACATTCGCCTACTGGCGTATGCCTTTCGGGTTGTGTAATGCACCGGCTACCTTCCAGCGATGCATGGTTGCTATTTTCCATGACATGATCGAGGATTCTATGGAAGTATTCATGGATGACTTTTCAGTATTTGGAGATTCCATCGATCAGTGTCTAGAAAATTTAAAGAAAATGTTGAAGAGGTGCGAAGAAACGAATCTCGTCCTAAACTGGAAAAATGCCACTTCATGGTGAGAGAGGGCATAGTTCTGGGACATAAGATTTCGCAAGCTGGTATGGAGGTCGACCCAGCTAAAGTTGACATAATTTCACGACTTCCACCTCCCACCTATGTGAGAGCGATACGGAGCTTCCTCGTTCATGCGGGGTTCTACAGGCGATTCATCAGGGGTTTTTCAAAGATCGCCAGGCCCATGACCCGTCTGTTGGAAAAAGACGCTCTGTTTATCTTTGGAGATGATTGCTTGAAGGCTTTTGACCTTCTCAAGCAAAAGCTGATTGAGGCCCCTATTTTAGTCGCACCTGACTGGAGTCTGCCATTTGAAATTATGTGCGACGCGAGCGATTTCGCTATAGGGGCCGTTCTAGGACAAAGGAAGGAAAAGCACTTTCACCCGATCTACTATGCGTGCAAGACTCTTCACGACACCCAGGAGAATTATACCATGACAGAAAAAGTGCTCTTGGCGGTAGTTTTCGCATTTGATAAATTTAGATCGTATTTGGTGCTTTCAAAAACAATTGTGTATACTGATCACGCAGCCATCAGATATCTTTTCAGCAAGCAGGACGCTAAACCGCGTCTCATCAGATGGATCTTATTGCTGCAGGAATTTGATGTTGAAATTCAGGACAAAAAGGGTTCGTTGAATGTAGCGGCTGACCATCTTTCTCGATTGGAGCATGGAGACATCAAGGACATGTCTTGGGATTCAATAAATGAAAATTTCCCACCCGAGTCGTTGATGAGTGTCGAGGTATGCGATGAGTCACCTTGGTTTACCAACTTTGCGAACTATCTTGCTTGCAGGATCCTGATTAAAGGATTGACTCACCAACAGAAGAGAAAATTCTTTACGGACGTCAAGCACTATATTTGGGACGACCCTTCTTGTTTAGAGTTGGTGCTGATCAGGTGATTAGGAGATATGTGTCGGGAAAGGAGGCGACTGACATTCTGCGCCACTGTCACGAGGGACCTACTGGAGGTTACCATGGAGCCAATTTCACCGTTAAGAAGGTGCTTGATTCAGAGTTTTATTGGCCGACAATATTTCGTGATGCACAGAAGTGGGTCAATGCGTGCGATGCTTGCCAGAAGGCAGCAAATATATCGGCACGCGATGAAATGCCTCAAAATTGGATCCAAGTATGTGAAGTCTTTGATATTTGGGGGATAGACTTCATGGGACCATTTCCCCCCTCGCGAGGAAACAAATATATCCTGGTTGCTATTGATTATGTATCAAAGTGGGCAGAGGCACAGGCTTTGCCCACCAATGATGCCAGGGTAGTCGTGAGGTTTCTGAAGAGTTTGTTTGCCCGGTTTGGTGCACTAAAGGCACTGATCAGTGATAGAGGGACACACATTTGCAACATTCAGCTGGAGAGAGCTCTGTCTCGTTATGGTGTGCATCATAGATTATCCACGCCCTATCATCCACAAACAAGTGGGCAAGTGGAGTTGACAAACCAGGGGCTGAAAAGAATCCTTGAGCGGTTGGTGGGTGCAAACCGCAAGGATTGGTCGGAAAAATTGGATGAAGCACTTTGGGCTTTCCGTATAGCGTACAAGACGCCTATTGGGACTACTCCCTTTAGGCTTGTGTATGGAAAGGCATGCCATTTTCCTGTGGAGTTGGAGCACAAGGCGATGTGGGCTCTCAAAACTGCAAATCTGGATCTAAAAACCGGAGGTGAAGCCCAGTTCCTTCAGATTCACGAATTAGAAGAGCTACGACAACACGCCTATGAAAGCTTCGTGTTATACGAAGAACGCAACAAGAGATTGCATGACAAACGCTTGAAGGACCATAAACAATTCCAAGCGGGAGATCTTGTCCTATTCTACAACTCGAGGTTGCGTCTATTTCCAGGGAAGTTGCATTCGCGTTGGACGGGTCCGTATACGATAATGGAGGTATTCACGTATGGGACCGTCGCAATTGAGAACACGGATGGCGTAACTTTCAAGGTAAACGGGCATCCCTTAAAGCTTTATGTGGCCGGGCCGATTGAGTCGGCGGTAGAGGTTATCGAGCTCCACACCCCGCATACATCATAAGTGTGGGGAGGAGAGTCTACGCAACTGACTCGAGGATCAAAAATGTAGCAAGAGCGCCTCACGTGCTTTAGGGGTAAAATTGTCCAAGTTTTTGTTTTTGTAGTTTTTTCGTGTGTTTGGTAGTTTTTCGTAGTCGTGTACAGTTTTCGATCATGCCGGACGAGGAATATGAGTTAGAATATTGTTAAATCAGTTTGCGTATTGTAAAAATGGCGGAAATCGGTCGGAACAACCCTTAAAACTGAGTTCTTTGATAAACAGGCGGATTTGTAGATATGGCACGACCGTGCCACATGTCGCACGTCCGTGCGATTTCGGGCCAGCACCCTGAGTCGCACTCCCCGTTCAGTCCGGGAACAACGTGCCAGGATCAGGTCTTGTTGGAGACGCACGACCGTGCGACTGGCCAGGGGCAGTTTTGTCCATGTACTATATAAAGACCTTATCTGCACCCCATTCTCACAACTCGTGAACCCTAGTCGCACTCTCGTTCCTGACCGATTTCCTCTCCAAAATCCCACCATTTTTTGCAAGGGTTCTCAGATCCTTCAAACACGGTATGTATTTCTCCTTGATTTTCAGTTTTAATCTTGTTCTAGGGCTAGGTAATTCAGATTTCTTTAAGGATTTTAGGGTTCTCTTCATAAATACAAACGAAACCCTAACCCTTGCAAGAATAATGCGATTCGTGAACAACCGGTCGATTTCCTAACCCCCCATTCATCAGAAATTTGTTGATTTTCGAAAAAAATTTGTTGTTCTGTTTTGGGGTTTGAAAATCTGCAGGAAATCGAGTCGCACGGTCGTTCCATGGTGGCACGATCCGTGCAATTGCGGTATGTTCACGATGTTTGCTGTCATGTCGGAGTTGCACGGTCGTTCCATGGTGGCACGGTCCGTGCATTGCCGACAGATTCCGATCACCATCACTGGTCTCGGTGACGCACGACCGCGCGTCGGGTCGCACGCCCGTGCGATTTACCCAGATCAGTTTGACAGTTGCTTCATAATAGTGTGTTAGGCTGTTTCGGATGAAATTTTTTCTGCTCCTATTTGTCTAACAGCATTTCCTCGTGCAGATGGACCACCCCTTCCTCCACTTTGACCAAAACAACCAGCGGTACCATCCTTGCCTTACAAAACTCAATGAACTTTGGCAGAGACGGGACCAAATTAGCATCCCTAGAAGGCTGGATTGGGATGTAATGGTGGAGCTTAACCAAAGCGAACGGCTAGCAAACATGTTATCACTGCCGTTTTCTCGTCTGGTCAACATTGACCGACCCATCTACCTGGAGCTCACTTTGTAATTCTTCGCTACATACTCTTACGAGAAGCCAAAAGCGAGCCGGAACCCAAATTTCTGGCATAAGAAGCGGATTAATTTCAGATTGGGCGGTAATTGGCATAACTGGACAGTCGGGAGGTTAGGGAGAAGACTTGGAATTCACACTGATGACGAAATGAATTCCAAGTTCTTCACCGGGCTATACACCTTCCCCAGCGAGCAGGAGCGGGCTGAATTTTGGGCACGCGTTGCTGTTGGCCCACCATATGATCCTCGAGTAGCCAAGGCATCACGACTGCGAGACCCTCTGCTTAGGGTCATGCACCACATTTTTAGCCATACGATTGCAGGGCGCATGGACAGTTTGGGAAACGGTCCCACACCTGATGTCATATTTTTATATGCGCTCGCGGAGGGGGTTCACATTAACCTTGCCGCACGTATGGCAGATTATTTCATGCATAGCTCAGGGAGGACCGCTAGCAGCCAAATCCATGGGGGTCAATATGTCACGCAGCTTGCCTACACTATGGGAATAATGACTGACGAAGTGGTAGAAGGTCTAACTTTGGTTACTGAAGGTACGTATGTGGATATCCGTTCATTGAAGGCTATGGGGATAATCGCGGAGACCGACAACGGAGATAGGTTAAAAGGATTAGACAACAAGGTATGGGACCCGTTGCTACCCAAGCCAGCGGACGATGAGGATGAGGTTATGCCCGATCACGAGGAGGAGGAGGAGGAGCATCAACAGCCACCACGCACACCACCGCATCAAGAGCCCCCGCAGTACCAGCATTAGCCTTCCGGCATCCCGTTATATCCTGAGTTTTATAGTCAATTTCAGTAGATGCTGATTAACCAAGAGCAGCAGCGAGTTAATCAAGAGCAGCTGAGAGCCAACCAGGATGCGATGCAGGCGAATCAAGATTTCATGCGCCAAGAGGTGCATGCCGGGTTCTCATACATCTTTGGGGGTCTTCATAATGCCTTCCCCAACTACTTTGGCGAGCCCCCACAGTTCCCATTCGGGAAAACATGTGACTATGGCGGGGCAGGCCCATCTGGCACAGGTGGAGGTGCCGATGACGAGTAGTGGTGGAGGTCTGAGCTGGTGGTTGTGGTAGTATTTTAGTAGTTTATTTTGGGTGTCATTTTGGTTTTATTGTAAACACCCGCGGACATGTTTTTAGTTTTTCAGACGTTATCGTTTATTTGCTTAGTTATGTATGGATATTTAGTACTTTTATTATTTATTTAGAGCATGGTTTGTGTTGCAACTAGATTGCCTCGCCTGCTGTTTTGTTTTGCTTTGCTTTGCTTTGTGACATCCATGTAGGTCTTTGAAGCACATCTTGGACCGAAAAGACATGACAGAATCGGCTTTTAAGACTCGTTTCGTCTTCAGTCATCTTCAGGGGAGTGTTATTCTCCTTTTTCTCTATATTCTGGGTTTCGCATTGGGGACAATGCGAAGTTCAAGTGTGGGGAGGGGGTTTAACATCTTGACTTTGTTTGTCCTAAAAAAAATTCAAAGCTATTGTACATATCTTTAGTAAATAAACCGGTTAGTTGTTGTTTTAGAAAGCTACAGATATGATAAAAACCCGACAAGCCAAATAAATTTTGAAAAAGATACCTAAAAACGTGACAAACAAAGAATGACTTGCATGATAATTTTCACACTTTCACCCATTCCTTCCGTTATGTGAGCATATTTGAGCCTTAAATTTGTTATATGTTTGTTCATTTCGGAGTAGGAGTGAGCCGGATGTCTCGTGTAATTTAGAACTTGTCACTAGCATGCTTTTCAAGACCATAAACGTGCGAAATTGTGTAGAAGTGATAGAGGCACGTAGAAAACCCTTTGTTGTTAGCCTTTTTCTTTGTTTTATCTCTCCCTAAACCCTACGCTACCCATTAGGATTAACCATGTCGAGCATTTCCCGTGTTTTTCTTTCGTTTACCCAACCAATTAACCTACTTAGCCAAATTTAGCCTTTTTTATTTTTTAACCCTTTTGTGTTAAAACTCGGTTAAAAATCGTTTAACTAGCGTTTCTTTTAATTAGTTGTTTATTGTACAAAGCCATTAGAATATATATGAAAAAAAACAGAAAATAAAAAGCCCTAAAATAGGGTGAAGACGACAAGATTCGAGCAATTTTAAGTGCTAAAATAGTAAAATTTCGTCGATTAGCTCGATAACACAAAAGTTGTCCTTTTAAGGCGTTAGTTATGTATAGTTTAGTTGTTTTACGCTTGTTAAACGTAATTACCGAGTTTTAAGCATTTAGTCACTTAAAAATTTCCATTCCACACCCTTCAACCAAGCCTTTCGTTACAACCCGTAAAGACCTTTTGATTTACACTTTTTCGCATATTAGTTGGTGGAGATAAGATCTTGTGACAAGCTTATGATATTACACGTTTCATTGTCTAGGCATTGAGTGTTTACACATACACATTATATGTATATTTCCCAAATATAACCGAGTGTGTGTGAACATTGTGAGGTGTGTAAAGATTAGCATGCTAAGTCAATCGGAGTGAAATCACGGCTTTATGGTTATGTCTACATATATTTGCATGTGCTTGTTTGGTTTGAATCATTTGATGTTGCCTTTCGAAAAACCGACTAACCATATGTTTGTGTATTAGTAGGTAATTTGTAAATTCTGGTTCTCGTTAGAAACTATCTTTTATTACATTTTAATTTTAGCTTGCTTGAGGACAAGCAAGGTTCAAGTGTGGGGAGGTTTGATATTAACAAAAACACATATGTTTTATCCCCCTTTTTACCCCCATTTTACGCGTTTTTGGCTGTAAAACCGAGAATCGGATACTTAATCGGGTGTATTTTTGTTTACAGGCCTAAAAAAGCGTACCAAACAAGAAGATGACGAAAACAAGGATTTTTCGGGCGAAACGACTGAGTTACGCAGATTCTGTAAAGAAAACTGGACTGGGCGATTGGAACGACCGTGCGGTGGGTGGCACTCCCGTGCGGATTCGACAACATGGCTCAGCTCGGCGTTGCATAACCAGTGCGATCAGGAGTGCAATGGAATCTCGGGAACGCACCACCGTGCGATTGGAGGCACACCCGTGCGGATGCGATGACTAGCCCAAGCCCGGATATGCACCACCAATGCAGATGCTCGTGCCAGCTACATCTCGGTAATGCACAATTATGCGACTCATGGAATGCCCGTGCCGATCTGAAGACCGGTCAAGATTTGCTGATGTCACACGGTATGGTGAACAGTACCTTAAAGTGAACGACCGTGCACTTTAATCGCATGGCCGTGCGATCTGAAAATTGTATAAAAACAGAAGGCAGCAATCAGTTCGGAACTCTAGAATATTGGGAGCTTCTCTGGCGAATTATCAGGCTTCGGAGGCATCTGCTTTCACCCGGATTCAAGCCACATTGTGCCGATTAGCTCCGTTATCATCCGGATTCTTAATCTAGTGCTTGTTTATGGTTTGATTTCTTGAATCTTTCCATGATTTTGTTGTAATTCAAGCATTTTGGGTTGATGATTATGTATTGTTGTAAGCCTAAGGGCAAAAACACTAGTATCCCTTGGTTAACAACAACCATTAGTATGTTAATTATGGTTGTAATGACACTTGAAGCATTTTCTATGTTAATCCTTGATGATTAGTTTGCAACCTTGTTTATTGATGTTGAATTCTTGATTATAGTTAATTATCTTGGATGATTAGTATGTGGTTAGTTGAGATATTTGCAAAAAGAAGCTTAATTAATCATGTATTAGTAGACTTTGAACTTGTTTAACTAGCTTAACTTGTTTAAAATGTTTGCACCATGATACTAGAAATGGTTAGTGGTTTAATAAGGGGTAATTATTGTTAATCAAGAAAGCTTTCCCTCACGTAAGGACCTTAACGGGTTAAATGGTGTTGTTATGAATTCTTGGCATAAATTGTTAGCTTAGTTAGTAGTTTAGGCCAAAATTGCTTGTTTGGTGAATTTATGTTCAAGATCTGTAAAATGAACTCGGTTGTGATTTAATGTAGTTTATGCTTGTCTCGGTGGTTACATTGTGTTTATCGGTGTCACTTTCCTTGATTAAGTGAAGTTAGAAAACTCCTAACGGATGACTAACTTTTCTTTAGGGGATTTTCATAGACATTTGTCAATTGGGAGTTAAAGAACAATTTTAGGTGATTAAAGTGTGTTTATCGTTTTAGCTTTCCAAAGAGTTGTCATGTTAGTATTCCCAAAAGGGATACTAATTGTCTTGAAAAAATGGAAAATTGACCAAGTGTTTTAAGTGACAAAACCGACTTAGTTCACATACTTTGGTTGTGCATAAAGCAAGGCTATATATTTATTTTCATATTTGGAGTCTATTATGTTTTTAAAAATAGTTGTTTAGTCTTATTTTAGTTTTTAGAAAATCACCAACTTATTTTTCTACCGGTAATTTAATGACAAAGGTTTAGTATTATTCCTCCGCCCACATCCTTGGATCGACACTTGGTTCTTACCGATACTTTACTACATATATGACGGGGTACACTTGCCCTTTCGTGTGTTTTAATGTTGAAGTATAAATCATTTTTATAAATTTAAAACCGAATCGTGTGTAAAATTCATTGTAAAAATATGTATATACGCGCACACGTCAGCCACCTGGACCATCTGAGCCTATATCTCCACACCATTGCCCCCATCATCTGGTCTACTTCTCCTGTAAAGCACCACCTCTATAAAAATGGTGGTCGGCCGACGAAGTGTAAACAAATCTGAACTTAACCCATTTACTGCCAAGGAAGTAGGGATGGCAATGGTCGGGTTTGGGACGGGTTTAGGTAATCCCAACCCCAAACCCGATTAGATAAACTTGTCCCAAACCCATCCCAAAACCCGTCGGGTTTCTAGCGGGTAAATACCCATCGGGTATCGTGTATACCCCCGGGTTTCGGGTAAATACCCATTGGGTATCGGGTATACCCGTTGGGTATACTCGACCCAAAACCCATCGGGTAACTACTAATCAGTTACATTTAGTATTATCACTCAAATAATATATCAAATAACTATAATGTATACGGAATAAAATACCTGTATGTATAGAAAAAAGGATGTATTATATATTTACGTATTTAAAAGTATAAAAGAAATTATATCGGATATACAATCGGGTAAACGGGTTTACTTTATCGGGTAATTGGGTCGGGTAAACGGGTATATCACCAAATCCCAAACCCATCCCAAATCCGCGAAAAAAATAAAAACTAGTCCGAAACCCGATTAACCGACCCCAAACCCATCCCAGATGTGTCGGGTTTCGAGTTTACCCATCGGATTCGAGTTCGATTGCTATCCCTACAAGGAATTATATAAAGATCTGAAATAGATCGGAACTTTGACTCAGTTTGTGGTGGTGCATGCGAAGGGTGAGGTGGGAGTGCTGGTGCTAAGGGTGGTGTTGGGCGTGGTGGTGGCAGTAAAGGGGCTAGGTTGTGGGTGGCTGGTGATACCTATGGTTGAGGTGGGAGTGGTGGCGGTGGACGATGGTTGAGGTGGGAGTGGCGGCGGTGGACGGTGGTTGAGGGGTTTGAATGGATCGGTTTATGTAGGTTTGATTTTTAGGTTCATTTCACAAAAAAAGAACCAGATCTTGATTTGATTTTTAGTAGGTATTTGTTTAATATTTGTGGTTTTGATGGTTGATTAAACGATTAATCAATGGTGGCAAGTGGGTGGTGGATGTAGTGGGGTTTGGCTATTTGTTTGTTATTAATTAGTGGTGGATGTGGTGGATTTTGGCTATGGTTTCGAATGGTGGTGGTGTGGTGGTGGTGTGGTGGTGGCGTAGCGGTGGCCGGATGTGAAGAAGGAATGTGGTGGTTGTCGGAAATGGTGGTGGCATATGGTGATGGTGGGGTTTTGATAAATAGAAATCGAAAGGCGATGAGAAAAGATATTAATGCCTCAAGTGGGCCCCATGTAACCAAACTTAACTGTAAAATAATCTGAGTTTGAGGTAAAGGACATAACTTATTACAGTTTGCAAACATAAAGTATGAATCCCATCAACTTTAAAGACAAATGACACACTTTGCAATCCAATACATACATAAAGGACGATTTTTGTAATTTACTCTTTTTGTATTGTAAACATAGCGAGTGATGTCATTGTTGCGGTACCATGACCATGACGAACTTAACCAGCTTTCCAAGCAGGTAATGACAGAACTTCTATCGCATAACATGAGAGAAAAACAACTAAACTCTCGCCGTGAAGCGCGGGAAAAAAACTAGTTGATATGATAACCAACCACCTTTTTATAGAGTTGTTACAACAACTTTTAGAAAAATCAATCATCATAACTACATAAATGTTATTATGGCTTATATTCTTTACGTGCCCCTTCAAGTTAAACATTATTAGGAAGATGTTTAGCTTGAACAAAAAGAGTACACCGAAATCAAAATTAAACAACTATGAGATGCATCTATTTTCATTTCGTTTATGTTAGTTCCGGCAATTCTGGAAACCTAAGCTATCAAGAAAAATTTTGGCCGCCAAAACTAACCACAATCGAATATGCCACCAACAAATACAACCCATGATTTCAAAAATTATAATACCATGTTTGCTTTTGTCTGTGTGTATTTAGGACCAATTCATCTTTATTTTTCTTCTTGTACATCTTTGTTATTGTTCTTCATTTTCTTTCTCTTCATCTTCTTGGTAGATCTTGTTGTTGTTTTGTTTCCTCTCATTCTTCTACGCATTTTGTTTTGTTTTGTTTTGCATATGTTTAATGTATTGTTTGTTTCGGTTTTGAACCATCAGAGTCTGTGCCAGATTTGTAAAGAAATAAATTCAGAATAGAAAATGACAACTTAAAATGTCACACCCCAACCGATGGCGGAAACATCGGGGCATGGCACTGAGCGAAACAGATTGTCCAGAAGTTTCCATAACAATTATCATTACCAATTAATTTAAAGTAACATGTCCCATACCATGTCTTAAAAGGCAAACAAATTATTACAGACAAATCTAGTCAAATTGTTCTGTTCCGACAACTCAGATTTCTATTATTACAGACAATTGTTTATTGGTTTCTAGACTTGCCCTAGCCTCAATTTCATCACCAGCACACAAAGCATGTAAACATCCTAAGCACCTGTCACATACGTTAAAATCAAAGTCAATACACATAGTGTAAGGGTGAGCATACAAGTTTGATAATAGCCTATAGAGTTCGAAAGCGTTACGCATAACCAGCACGTACACAGAGTGAAATGAGGCATGTTAGTTATCGACATGAACCTATCGGTACCACTGACTGCGGGTTGACTGCCCAAGGCAGTTCGCGATACATTCTCACCATTGTGAGCCATGTAGGTAATTGTCCTTAACGACCCTCGAGTGAACGGGTGCTGAGTCCAAACTAATATTACTATCGTTGCTAAGGCAGGTAGACAGCATTCCATGTGTAAACATAATAAACAAGCATTCATTAAGTCACGTATAACATGCGGTAACGGTTAGCGTTTAAAGTATTGCGTAGTGTGTTCGATGTGATTTTGTATAAGTAACGTATGTAACACCTAAAAGTGCATAAAGCAAATAGGGATCGAGTATACTCACAGTGATGATGGATTGAAGGGAGCGCTAGAGAGTAGGGTTAGCCTGATCAGAACGATAACATAACGATGAGTGATGCGCAAAACGATGCAAGGTACAAGTGGTTCGGACAGCAGTCCGTTCGGACGGTAGTCCAATCGGACAGCCAGTCGTGTGGTTGGTAGTCCGTTCGGACAGTCGTCCGGTCGGATGACTGTTCGAGTCAATTGTTTCTTCCTTTGAGAAGGATGTGTTTGTGTATGATGGCTTGACTTTTGAAGTTTTCGTCGTAGCATTATGAAAACATGAAGTATCTCTACCTTTCAGGTCGGTCGATCGGACGGTCGTTCGATCGGACGGCAACCCGTTCGGTTGGGTGCTTCAGTGAGAACAAGTTCATGGCAGGGTGTCACTCGATCGGACGGTTGTGAGATCGGGTGGCATCCTTTGTGCATTGAACATGTTGAAAATTGTTTAAGTGTTGAGGTTTAAACGTCTCATGATTCGATTGGCAGGTCGATCGGATGGTAGTCCGATCGGACAGCAAGTCGTTCAACATTCAGACTTCAAACGTTGGCAAAAATGGTTAAGTGTGGGTCCAAGGTGCAAGTCGTACGGGTGGCCAGTCGTGCGGTTTGGTTGTCCATTCGGACATCAGTCCGTTCGGACGGCACTCCGTCCTGGTTGACCTGTTCGTCTTACACTTGGTTGTTTTGATAGTTTGTCATTTTATCGAGATGTTTTGATAACGTGTTGAGCAACAGAAACCTCGTCAATACTTGGTGCTCCTGATCGGACAAGAATCACCCAAACCCAATCAGTTGACGGTTCGAGACGATGTTCCATGTTTAACCTGGAATCGATCATCTCGTGGATAGGATATGGATCTTGAACCAACACAACCATAACAATGAGTAGCAAGTCGGCACAAGTTCCGATTCTATCGTTTTTTTGAGTGCATTGAGTGTAAAAGAGTTGAAAGAAAGTTGGAAAACCATCTTTCACTACTCTTCATTGTGAGTTTGTTTAGATCTATGAAAGATCTTTGTTTGTTTATGTGGAAATCGGTTAGATCTAAGTTGTTCTTGGTGGATTGAGGCCAAAACATGAGGTTCTTCAAGAACACATGATGACGTCATCCTAGAACACCTTAAATCTAGATGATTTCACGGTTAAAAGTTAAGATTTAAAAGATAGAAAGGTGTAGGAGTGCGTGTAGATTAAGGAAGTACAAGATTTAGGACGAGATCTTACCGGAATCGCGAGAAATCGAAGGAAAAAGTGAGGAAAACGAGCTGGTCAGACGTCACTTGCCAAAAGTAGAAAAGTGAAAGTGACAAGGGGTATTTATAGGGTTACCCAAATAGGAAAGGGCTGGTCGTTCGGCCAGGCAGCTCGATCGGATTGCCTGTCCGATCAGACAGTAGTCCGAGCGAACGGCTGGTCGATCGGCTGGTTACCTGATTGATCGGTCGCCTCGTTCGAGTGTTCGGCGCGACGAGTTTTGATGTTTCGACTTCGATTGCGAGCGTTGCGATGCGGTAGAGTTTCCTAGTCAAATTACTTCTAATCCCAACTACTCATATTCCGCGCTATCTATTCTCTACCAATTATCATACTGTTTCGATTGCAATTGAGTTTGGTTGCGTTCGAGTTTCGATTGGGATTCGATTAATTACCACACATAACATAATTTAAACATGCACAAGTAACACATAAGGCACACACACACGTACACAATAACCAAAATGCGTATTTCGAGTTGCGAGTGCGATTGCGATAGCGATAAAGCGATTAAACAGGCGATAAATAGCGATTAATATGCGATTATTAATACATACTCCACATAATACAACTAAAGCAAAATAAAATAGACTAATCGCAAGTCAAAGAAGGCAAAACAGGAATTGAGCAAGGAGAGACAGATCGCAATTAGCAATCTTGTCTTCCTTTGACTTCAATCTTGACTTTTACTTTGACTTCAGAAACACGGGGTGTTACAGCCTCTCCTAGTTGAGGGAATTTCATCCCGAAATTAGTCCGAAGCTGTAACAAACAACTGCGGGTACTTCGCCTTCATGTCGCTTTCGAGTTCCTAAGTGAACTCTGCGCCTCGTTTTCCTTCCCATCGGACTTTCACAGTAGGAATGCGCGAGCATCTGAGCTGCTTGGTTTGGCGGTCCATGATTTCGACAGGCTTCTCCACGAAGTGTAGTGTTTCGTTTACTTGTAGGTCATCGAGAGGTACAATTAAATCATGCTCAGCCAGGCACTTTCGGAGGTTTGACACATGGAAAGTCGTGTGGACATTGCTAAGTTCCTCCGGTAGTTCGAGTCTGTAGGCGACTTTTCCGATCCTTTCCAGAATCTTAAAAGGTCCAACATATTGAGGCGCTAGTTTCCCTTTCTTGCCGAATCTGACCACACCCTTCCAAGGTGATACCTTTAGGAGTACGTAGTCGCCAATGTCAAATTCAAGGGGCTTGCGTCGTCTATCGGCGTAACTTTTCTGTCGACTTCGAGCTTTCAACAAGTTGTCTCGAATTTGGAGGACTTTGTCAGTCATTTCTTGCAATAGCTCAGGACCGGTTAATTGCGAGTGACCGATCTCGTGCCACACAATAGGCGATCGACATTTTCTTCCGTACAAAGGCTCGAATGGTGCCATTTGAATGCTGGAATGATAGCTGTTGTTATACGAGAATTCGACTAACGGCAGGTAAGCATCCCAATTACCACCGAAATCTATAACACATGAACGGAGCATGTCTTCAAGAGTATGGATCGTTCTTTCAGTCTGACCGTCGGTTTGAGGGTGGAATGCGGTACTTAAGTTAAGCGTAGTACCGAGAGCTGCTTGAAACATTTCCCACAGTCGCGAGGTAAACCGAGCATCATGGTCAGAGATGATGTCGCGAGGCGTCCCATGATTACAAATGATCTCGTTGGTGTAGATTCGGGCTAATCGTTCTACCTTGTAGTCTTCCCGTATTGGCAAAAAGTGAGCGGATTTCATCAAACGGTCAACGACAAACCAGATGCTGTCGTGACCTGATGATATGTGCGGAAGCTTTGTTATGAAATCCATAGCTATACTCTCCCATTTCCACATAGGGATAGGCGGTTGTTCGAGTAAGCCAGAGGGCCTTTGGTGTTCAACCTTGACTCTTGCAAAAGTCAGGCACTTTCCAACGTAGAGAGCAATATCCCTTTTCATGCCCGGCCACCAGTACTTGTAGCGAAGATCCTGGTACATTTTGTCGACACCGGGATGAATAGAATACCGGGATTTGTGGGCTTCGTCCATCAAAATCTGTCGCAAATCGGTCCGTTTAGGGATCCAAATTCGGTCCAGAAAGTGGAATATCCCATTTGACTTATTCACAAGCTGGGCTCCACCTTGGTAAATTCTTTCCTTCTTCAGAGTGCGTTCTTAAAACATGCATGCTGAGCTTCGCGGATGAGAGTTTCGAGATCGTATTGGGCTTGGATGTTACGAGTGCTAAGCAGATAGCTCCGTCTGCTGAGTGCGTCGGCAACGACATTTGCTTTGCCTGGGTGATAATGAATCTCACAGTCGTAATCGTTGAGAAGTTCTACCATCGGCGTTGACGCATATTAAGTTCTTTCTGATCAAAGATATGTTGTAGGCTCCTATAATCGGTGAAGATCGTACACTTTATACCATATAGGTAGTGTCGCCAAATCTTTAACGCAAAAACAACTGCGCCTAGCTCGAGATCATGGGTTGTATAGTTTTTCTCGTGGATTTTGAGCTGACAAGATGCGTAAGCTATAACCTTGTCCTGCTGCATAAGAACACAACCAAGACCAAGGTTGGAAGCATCACAATAGACAATGAAATCATCGTTTCCATCAGGCAATGTGAGAACAGGAGCATTGCAAAGCATGTGCTTGAGGGTTTGAAAGGCAGATTCTTGTTCAGTTCCCCAAAGAAAAGGCTTGTCTTTATGTGTGAGAGCGGTAAGCGGCCCAGCAATCTTTGAGAATCCCTCGATAAATCGTCGATAATAGCCCACTAGTCCGAGAAAAGAACGGACTTCAGACGGGTTCTTAGGTGTAATCCAACTCTTAACTGCTTCAATCTTCGCGGGATCGACGTGAATACCTTGGCTATTAACAATGTGACCCAGAAACTGAACCTCCTCCAGCCAGAATTCGCACTTGGAGAATTTGGCATAGAGTTGATTCCCCTGGAGTAGCTCGAGAACCAAACGTAGATGTTGCGCGTGTTCTGCTTTCGATTTGGAATAGATCAAGACATCGTCGATGAACACGATGACGAAATGGTCGAGATAAGGTTTACACACGTGATTCATCAGATCCATGAAAATCGCGGGTGCGTTGGTTAAACCGAAAGGCATAACAACGAATTCATAATGGCCATAACGAGTGCGAAACGCGGTTTTGGGTATATCCTCTTCTTGAATGCGTAGTTGGTGATAGCCTGAGCGTAGATCGATCTTCGAGAAACACGTAGCACCTTGTAGCTGATCAAACAAGTCGTCAATGCAAGGCAGGGGATAGCGGTTCTTGATAGTTAACTTATTCAATTCCTGATAATTGATGCACATCCTGAACGACCCATCCTTCTTTTTGACGAAAAGGACTGGCACGCCCCAAGGAGAGGTACTCGGGCGAATGAAGCCTTTCTCAAGTAATTCCTGGAGTTGGTTTGAGAGTTCACGCATTTCGGATGGTGCGAGTCAGTAAGGAGCTTTGGCAATAGGATTGAGTCCAGGAATGAGGTCGATACGAAAGTCGATATCACGACTTGGCGGTAATCCTGGGAGATCATCAGGAAACACATTGGGAAATTCACGAACCACAGGAACGTCTTTCACTTCTGTCTTTCCATTTTTTTCCTTCTCCGCTACTACAATGTTAGCCAAGCAGGCTCTGTATTCCTTGCGGAGATACTTGCTAGCTTGGACACATGACATGAGTTTGAGACCTTTCGAAGCAGTTTCACCATAAATACACAATAAATCACCATTCGCGAGCGAAAATCGAATCATCTTATCGAAGCACACAACTTCAGCATGGTTTTCATGAAGAAAGTCCATGCCTACTATGACGTCAAAACTTCTGAGTTGCATCGGAATGAGATAGATTGGGAAGATGTGATTGTTGAGCTCAAGAGTACAATCATGAAGAACAGAATTAACGGTGACAGTTCTTCCAGTGGCGACTTCAACATCGAACGTCGAGGGGAGATAGGAGCGTTTACGACTAAGAAGCTTCTCGAATTCGAATGACACAAAGCAATTATCGGCTCCAGTATCAAACAAACATGAAGCATAAATACCGTTCACAAGGAACGTACCATTGACCATGTTGTTGTCAGTCTGGGCTTGGCGCACATTGATGTTGAAAGTTCTGGCGCGTGCAGCTTTTTGCTGTTGCTGAGGTTGCTGCTGCTGCTGGGGATCTTGTTTCACAATCCTGTTCGGGCACATGTTCGCAAAGTGGTTGGGATCACCACATGCGAAGCAGACTCGGGCGTTGACCGCGGGTGCCTGAGCCGCTTGTTGGCCTTGCGGGGCTGGGAGCAGAGCTTGATGAGCAGTGGCTTGAGCTGGGGCTTGACGAGGACCAGTACGGCAGTTAGCAGTGAAGTGGCCATACAGGTTGCAGTGAGCGCAGAAACGACAGGCGAGACCCACCGGATGATGATAAGAACATGTTGGGCAAGCCGGGTGGGGGCCTGTGTATGCACGCTTTGCGGGCGGTGCATAAGTAACTGGTGCTGGACGGTGATGATGCTGCTGCTGGGCCGGTACGACCTGAAGAGGAGCAGCAGTGGTGGTGACAGCACAGTTCTTGTTGCTGGAGCTGCTGTTGTTGTTCTTCTTCTTGCGGCATGAGGACTTGGACGATTGAGCGGTGGCTGTTTTGGCAGTAGGTGCGGCGGTGACTTGGTGCAGGTTCTTCGGAGTTTTATCCCAAACACTAGCTTTTACCCACTTGTTGTTGATTTCCGCGGCAAGAAAGTAAGTTTCTTCAATCGTTGTGGTCTTTGCGGCATGCACAAAATCCGCAACACAGTCGGGTAGAGCTCGGATGTACTTCTCGATCGCCATGTTGGGCGTCTTCACTTGATCGGGACAGATGATGCTGAGCTGCTTAAAGCGAGCAGTCAGGGTAGCGTTGTCACCTTCCTTCTGCTTAATATTCCAGAATTCGTCCTCCAGCTTTGGCGTTCATGGGGAGGACAGAACTCATCCATCATGATGGCCTTCAACTCTTCCCAGGTCAGCTCATAAGCTGCTTCATTTCCGCGTTTGTTTCTCTCGGCCGTCCACCAGTCTAATGCGCGGGACTGGAAGACGCCGGTAGCGTTTAGAGTGCGGAGATTTTCCGGACATCCACTCTGGCACAGAGTGACTTCGATGGAATCGAACCATTGAAACATAGCCGTCGGGCCATCTTCTCTAGTGAATTCCTTCGGACCACATGCCTTGAACTGCTTGAAGCTGAAAACAGTCTTGATAGCAACTTTAGGAGCTTCGGTTCTAGACTCCTCATATGATTTGCTGACGTTCTCGTAAATCTCACTCACGATCTGAGGCACAACCTTGGCCACTTGTTTCGTGAGGATGGCAGCAAGGCGTTTGTCCCTCTGTTCTTGGCGAGAGAGTCGTGGGTGACGGGGTCCAGATGATGGTCCAGTTGACATTGTCTGCAACAGACATCGTCATAGGTCTTAGACACATCATAATCGAATCTCACCTCACACGTCTAATACTTCTAAAGCTCAGGAACACAGTGAAACATGTATCACATAAACACATAGGCACATAATCACATATTCACATAAACACAGAAGCACATAAGCACATAAAGGCACAGAAACACAAAAGCATATAAGTCACAGAACCACAGAAGCATTAAGCATAAGAGGTAGTCAGAATACATAAACCTATCATTCACAGTTCGTGAGTGTTCGAATATGGCGATCGCGTTTAGTATATCGAGTAGTGTAGTACAAGCGTATATCATAGCATAAGGTCATCCATAATTTAGCGATTTGTCAGCGTTTTGAGATATAAATGCAGTGCGAGTCGTGCGTGTCGATCGATGTGAAAGCAAAAATCGAATAAATCTCCAAAATTTAAACACATAAACAGGTAAACACACATACAAGCACATAAAATCGACGAATCATCAGAGCCAGCAGTTGCGGCTCAGAATCGAAACACATAAAAATCGAAAGATGGATTGCCTGCGGCTATTCAGACATCGACTTACCAAAGTGATTCGACTATTCTCAAGGACTTGTTGTGCACATTCGACCTTCAGGACTGTGCTTTTGCCTCGATTCTTGGGCGTTTGGTACGCATCCCGTTAGTCATATCGTGACTTCAGGTCGTTGGAGTCCGTCGAGACTTTGGTGAGAGTTTTGTAAACCAAGTAATAGTCGGAACAAGTCGTCAAGGTTAGGGTTTCACCCCTGGCTTAACAACTTCGTTCCTGTTTCGATAAAGGAGAACTATGCGTCAAAGTATGGATTTCACTCCTATTTCAACGCAATTTCTCGTGTTCATAGATAAAAATATAGATTGATCAAGAAATTTAGTCGAGAGTTTGTTGTTTTCACACCTAATCTCGACTTAATCGCTCATTCATGATCTGAAAATTCGAGTGCGGTGCTAGTGTAGCAAAGGCGAGAATAGCGAGAATTAGCAGTAAGCTCATACATAATCCCTAACGGTTATGCACAAGTCGGTCTATTGGTTCCTAACTATAGACTTGGTCTCTAAGACATCAACCCGAACTAGGTCGAGTCTTGCCTAATTCCCTATAGTTATGGCTCTGATACCAATCTGTCACACCCCAACCGATGGTGGAAACATCAGGGCATGGCACTGAGCGAAACAGATTGTCCAAAAGTTTCCATAACAATTATCATTACCAATTAATTTAAAGTAACATGTCCCATACCATGTCTTAAAAGGCAAACAAATTATTACAGACAAATCTAGTCAAATTGTTCTGTTCCGACAACTCAGATTTCTATTATTACAGACAATTGTTTATTGGTTTCTAGACTTGCCCTAGCCTCGATTTCATCACCAGTACACAAAGCATGTAAACATCCTAAGCACCTGTCACATACGTTAAAATAAAAGTCAATACACATAGTGTAACGGTGAGCATATAAGTTTGATAATAGCATATAGAGTTCGAAAGCGTTACGTATAACCAGGACGTACACAGAGTGAAATGAGGCATGTTAGTTATCGACATGAACCTATCGGTACCAATGACTGCGGGTTGACTGCCCAAGGCAGTTCGCGATACATTCTTACCACTGTGAGCCATGTAGGTAATTGTCCTTAACAACCCCCGAGTGAACGATGCTGAGTCCAAACTAATAGTACTATCGTTGCTATGGCAGGTAGACAGCATTCCATGTGTAAACATAATAATCAAGCATTCATTAAGTCACGTATAACATGCGGTAACGGTTAGCGTTTAAAGTATTGCGTAGTGTGTTCGATGTGATTTTGTATAAGTAACGTATGTAACACCCAAAAGTGCATAAAGCAAAAAGGGATCGAGTATACTCACAGCGATGATGGATTGAAGGGAGCGCTAGACAGTAGGGTTAGCCTGATCAGAACGATAACATAATGATGAGTGATGCGCAAAACGATGCAAGGTACAAGTGGTTCGGACAGCAGTCCGTTCGGACGGTAGTCCGATCGGACAGCCAGTCGTGCGGTTGGTAGTCCGTTCGGACAGTCGTCCGGTCGGATGACTGTTCGAGTGGATTGTTTCTTCCTTTGAGAAGGATGTGTTTGTGTATGATGGCTTGACTTTTGAAGTTTTCGTCGTAGCATTATGAAAACATGAAGTATCTCTACCTTTCAGGTCGGTCGATCGGACGGTCGTTCGATCGGACAGCAACCCGTTCGGTTGGGCACTTCAGTGAGAACAAGTTCATGGCAGGGTGTCACTCGATCGGACCGTTGTTCGATCAGGTGGCATCCTTTGTGCATTGAACATGTTGAAAATTGTTTAAGTGTTGAGGTTTAAACGTCTCATGATTCGATTGGTAGGTCGATCGGATGGTAGTCCGATCGGACAGCAAGCCGTTCAACATTCAGACTTCAAACGTTGGCAAAAATGGTTAAGTGTGGGTCCAAGGTGCAAGTCGTACGAGTGGCCAGTCGTGCGGTTTGGTTGTCCGTTTGGACGGCACTCCGTCCTGGTTGACCTGTTCGTCTTACACTTGGTTGTTTTGATAGTTTGTCATTTTATCAAGATGTTTTGATAACGTATTGAGCAACAGAAACCTCGTCAATACTTGGTGCTCCTGATCGGACAGGAATCACCCAAACCCGATCAGTTGACGTTTCGAGACGATGTTCCATGTTTAACCCGGAATCGATCATCTCGTGGATAGGATACGGATCTTGAACCAACACAGCCACAACAATGAATAGCAAGTCGGCACAAGTTCCGATTCTATCGTTTTTTTTAGTGCATTGAGTGTAAAAGAGTTGAAAGAAAGTTGGAAAACCATCTTTCACTACTCTTTATTGTGAGTTTGTTTAGATCTATGAAAGATCTTTGTTTGTTTATGTGGAAATCGGATAGATCTAAGTTGTTCTTGGTGGATTGAGGCCAAAACATGAAGTTCTTCAAGAACACATGATGACGTCATCCTAGAACACCTTAAATCTCGATGATTTCACGGTTAAAAGTTAAGATTTAAAAGATAGAAAGGTGTAGGAGTGCGTGTAGATTAAGGAAGTACAAGATTTAGGACGAGATCTTACCAGAATCACGAGAAATCGAAGGAAAAAGTGAGGAAAACGAGCTGGTCGGACGTCACTTTCCAAAAGTAAAAAAGTGAAAGTGACAAGGGGTATTTATAGGGTTACCCAAAGAGGAAAGGGCTGGTCGTTTGGCCAGGCTGCTCGATCGGACAGCCTGTCCGATCGGACAGTAGTCCGAGCGAACAGCTGGTCGATCGGCTGGTTGCCTGATCGATCGGTCGCCTCGTTCGAGTGTTCGGCGCGATGAGTTTTGATGTTTTGACTTCGATTGCGAGCGTTGCGATGTGGTAGAGTTTCCTAGTCAAATACTTCTAATCCCAACTACTCATATCTCGCGCTATCTCTTCTCTACCAATTATCATACTGTTTCGATTGCGATTGAGTTCGGTTACGTTCGAGTTTCGATTGATTACCACACATAACATAATTTAAACATGCACAAGTAACACATAAGGCACACACACACGTACACAATAACCAAAATGCATATTTCGAGTTGCGAGTGCGATTGTGATAGCGATAAAGCGATTAAACATGCAATAAATAGCGATTAATATGCGATTATTAATAGATACTCCACATAATACAACTAAAGCAAAATAAAATAGACTAATCGCAAGTCAAAGAAGTCAAAACAGGAATTGAGCAAGGAGAGACAAATCGCAATTAGCAATCTTGTCTTCCTTTGACTTCAATCTTGACTTTGACTTCAGAAACACGGGGTGTTACATAAAATAATTTGGTCACCAAAAGCGTTTAAGCCATGATACCATATTGAAAGGTAAAACAAAGCTAACCTAAACTAAACTAGAGAGAAAGCATACATATTTTGTATTTTCTCAGTTGATATGAAAACTATCCATCTCTATTATAGAGAGTAGAGACAATACAATAACTCTTAGAAAACCAACCATCATAACTGCAAGCAAATATGTTATGATGGTTTATACTCTTAACAACCTAATTATAAAACACTTTTTTTTGTTGAATAGCTGCTATTTAACAGTATTCATATTTTGATTTCATTTATCCCGTGATCCTTCTACAATTATGCAATTATGGAAGATGAAATGTTTAATCTTTTTAAAGAGAATTGGTACCAGATTAGTTGTTAATATGAAGTTATGAACAATAATTGGCTAACACCCGATGTTTATTATCAAGGAAACTTAACTCAAAACCTTGAAATTACAATCCCTACCAATTAGATTGGTATATATAGCTAACCTAAACGCGTTAGACTATAACTAGGACTCCTATTAATTAATTACATGATATTTATCTAATACACATCCTAACCCAACATGTATAGGATACTTAGACAACAATCCACTAATTAATTAATATATTGTTTATTACTTGTCTTGCACTCCAAGCAATCCTCCTAGCCATCCTTCACGCATGTAAGCCACGGATTTGACTAGGAATTTCCCAACATTCACCCCCTGAATTTCTGAGTCGTATACGGGAGGTCTTCAACGCCAAGTAGATCCCGCATCTCCTTGAACTTTATTTTCGCCAATGCCTTCGTCAGTATATCCTCTCTTTGCTCGCTGCCAGATACATGCTCAACGACCACTTCATTGTTTTCAACACACTCCCGAATAAAGTGAAATCGGGATTTAATATGCTTGCTTCGATTATGGAACACCGGATTTTTTACTAACGCGATCGCTGAAGTATTATCCACTTTTAACATCACTTTCTGTGGTTGTCTTCCAGTAACTTCACTTATCAATTCTCGTAACCAAATAGCCTGACAAGCTGCTGAACTAGCTGCCATGTATTCAGCTTCACATGATGATAATGCCACTGTACTATGTTTCTGCGAACACCAAGTAATTGGTGCAGAACCATAATAAAACATGTGTCCCGTTGTACTCCGACCATCATTATCATCAATGTTGTGACTGCTATCACTATAGCCGCATAACACACCTTCAGCTTTTCTCGGATAAGTAATCCCGTAGCTTGCGGTTCCCTTCAAATATCGGAGTATTTGTTTAATAGCTACCGCATGACTCTGTCTTGGAGTTTGCATGTACCGACTAACCATGCCAACTGAATAAGCGAGATCCGGACGTGTCTGGAGTAAATAACGCAAACACCCAACTATTTTTCGATAACTGGTTGCTTCAACTTCAGCTTCGTCTTCAGCTTTTGATAACTTTAAATTCGGGTCCATTGGAACAAGAGCCGAATTGCACTCGTGCATCCTCGCTTCTTTTAAAATCTTCCAGGCATATGCTTCCTGTTTGATTTTAATTCCATTCGCGCCTTGTGAAACTTCGATACCCAAATAATAAGTTAATTTTCCAAGATCAGACATATCGAAGCGTTTCGCAATTTCTTTCTTGAACTCATTAATAATTGACAAACTTGAACCTGTAACGAATAAGTCATCAACATACACGGCTAAGATTATTAAAGAATTACCCACAATCTTTCGATACACGGCTTGTTCTTTAGTACACCGATGGAATTTTAACGCCTTCAACATTGAATCTAGCTTAATATTCCAAGCCCGAGGTGCTTGTCTTAACCCGTATAATGCCTTGAAAAGCTTGTAAACTTTGTGACTTTCTTTCGGTTTAACGAATACTTCCGGTTGAAATGCATAAACATCTTCCTCCAAATCACCATTTAAAAATGCCGTTTTCACATCTAAATGGTGTATTTCCCAACCCTCCACAGCAGCAAGAGAAATAAGAAACCGGATCATCTCGATTCGCGCAACCGTTGCAAAAACTTCATCAAAATCAATACCCTGTCTCTGCACGTACCCTTTTGCTACAAGTCTCGCTTTGTATTTATTAATTGTTCCATCCGCATTCTTTTTTATTTTGAAAACCCACTTTAAACCGATTGGTTTAACGCCTTTTGGTAAATCCACAAGTTTCCATGTATGGTTTCGTTCAATCGAATTAATTTCTTCTCGCATTGCTTTAACCCATTCCCCCATTAATTTTGCTTCGCCAAAATTACCCGATTCGTCATCAATTAAAAGCAATTCACACGTATTTAATTCGTAGTCACTATATTTAATAGGTAAAATAGATTGACGACTGGAACACCTGACCTGAAATTCATCTTCTTGGCTGCTTTGGGTAGATTCTGAGCTGCTTTGGTTAGTTTCTGGGCTGTTCTAGGTAGATTCTGGGCTGCTCTGAGCTGATTCTGGGCTGTTTTGAGCTGATTCTGGGCTGATCTGTGCTGATTCTGGGCTGTTCTGAGCTGATTCTGGGCTGCTCTGAGCTGTCTCTGACATCATTGGGCTTGAATTTATCGACCCAAAGCCAGTATCAATCACACTACCCCAGTAAACGGTAAAATCCGGTTCAGGTTCACTTCCGGTATGATTTTCAGCACTTTTATTCCACTTCCACCCCCTTGTTTCGTCAAATTCCACGTCTCTATCTACCACAATTTGTCGAGTTCTCGGATCATATAAACGGTACCCTTTGGACCCGGGTTCGCTTCCAATATGCACCAAAATATCGGACCGATCATCGAGCTTTTGAATATCTGTTTCGACTTTTGCAAAAGCAATACAACCAAAAATTTTAACATGTTCTAAATTAGGTTGTTTACCTTTGTATTTTTCATACGGAGTGGCTCCCACCAATGCACGCGTAGGAGACCGGTTAATTAAATAAGTCATATGTCTGACCGCTTCACCCCATAAATAGTTCGGAACCTTCATTGCTTTCATAATACTTCGAACCATCTCCATAAGTGTACGGTTTCGATGCTCGACCACGCCGTTTTGTTGTGGTGTATAAGGGGTTGTCAAGTGTCTCGTAACACCCTCTTCATCACAAAAACGATTAAACACCCAGGAAGTAAACTCTCCACCTCTATCGGTCCGTAAGGTTTTGAGCAAATTACCCGTCTTTTTTCCGCCATCGCCTTAAAATATTTTATTGTTTCGAATGCTCCACTTTTCTCCTTCAACAAGTACGACCACATATATCGTGAGAAATCATCAATCAAAACTAAAATATAGCGATTACCATTCATGGTCGATGGGGAAATTGGTCCACATAAATCACCATGTACTAATTCAAGTGTTCGTGATGCTCGAAAAGTCGCCTTCTTTGGGAACGGTTTTCGCGTTTGTTTTCCAACCATACACGCTTCGCACACCTTATTTTCATGACGAATCTTTAGAACTCCTAAAACCATCCCGTTGATTTTCTCCAAGGTTTTGAAACTAGCATGCTCGAGTCTCGCATGCCATAACCATGATTCTTCACTGATTTTCACCATAAGACAAACGGGACTGCCCACTTTCAATTTCACCTAGTACAAATGATTTTTCGAACGAGCCACTCGCATAAATAATTATCCACCACTATCAAGCATCGTTAGAAAATTATCTTTCATTCGAATTTCACATCCAAATTCGGTTGCTTGACCCAAACTCATCACGTTACTCTGCAAATCCGGGATATAATAAATATCGGTTAAAAGCTTTTGTTCACCGGTTTTACCTTCAAATAAAATCGACCCTTTTCTTTTAATCGTCACACGCGAACTGTCACCAAATTTCACGCTTCCAGTTATTCGCTCGTTTAGCTCTGCAAAATAACTTCGGTTACCCGTCATGTGGTTGTTGGCTCCGTTACCAAGGTACCAAACATCTTTTTCGCTAGAGTCGGCTTCAAATTTCTTTGGCAAAACCTTTTCTTCGTTTAAAATGATAGTTTCTTGATCGTTCTTCATCATAAAAAATGTTCCATCAACTTCATTATTTCGTTCCTCAGCTTGTGCCATGTTCGCCTCATTATTTTTGAATCGATCTGAACATCTTGAAACAAAGTGTCCATGTTTGTCACACCGGTAACACTTTATTACCGATAAATCACACTTTTTATCCTTTTGCTTTCCGTTGTCTCGAGTCTTATATTCTTCTTTTTAACCACGGTTTTGGGTGTTATCCCGAGCACGGCCACGCCCTCGCGATGAGTGAGATCCTCGACCCCTACTAGAATCACGTCCACGGCTAGAAGAAGATTCAGATTTAGAAAACATTAACTTACCCGAATTGTCGTGTGCGTTATCTTCTTCTTTGATCCTCTCTTCATAAGCTTTTAGTCTACCAACCACATCTTCATACCCAACTGTCTTCAAGTCTAAAACTTGTTCAAGCGTGGCCACAATATGTATAAACCGCCTTGGCAAACTAGTGAATAATTTCTTGACCATTTTTCGTTCTTCAATCTTTTCTCCTAGTGTGGCCGCCTTAGAAGCAATAGACGACAATTTTGAGGCATACTCATCAATCGTTCCGGTATCCCTCATCTTCAAACCATCTAATTCAGTTATTAAGGTTTGAAGTCTTGCTTCTTTCACACGTTCCGCACCGAGATTTCTTGACTGAATTGCTTCCCACATCTCCTTTGCTGACTTCAAATTCCCGATCTGTAAAATTTGTTCCTCCGGTATCGATTGAAACAAAAGAGCCTTCGCCACGTTATTTTTCTTCGCATCATCGGAACCCGGATCAATCACATCCCAAACTCCATGAATCCCAAAAATAACTTCCATACGTATACTCCAGATCGTGTAATTTGTTGAAGTTAACATCGGACACTGAAACGAACCTGGATTCGTTTCTTTTACCGGAGCATTCAAACCTTCTCCCACAACCGTCATTCGTTTTTTTCGTCGGCTATAGGTTTTAGTAGTCCCCGGTGAATCAATTTTACTGATACAACCCTTTTAACATAGTTGTAATCGGTTTGTTTTTCGATTCGTGTCGATAACGTCGTAGGACAATCAACGGTTTCCCGTTTCCAACCTACTATAATCGACGATTAACCAAGACAATCAACAGTTAAAAACTGTTTCCAACTTGGTCAAATCACTATCACTGATGTCTTTCCAACGCGTGCCGACTCTGATAATCTAATTTCTTGCACTTGATCAGACTATGATTCGTACACCAATGGTTGGTTTTCCGATCTCCGCTGGTTTAGTCCGATCTAAACTACTGTTCCGGCGCGATACAGTAGTTCCGGCGAGTTTTTCTGCGATACCGATCAAACCCCTTTAATCGCAGGTTCGGTCTTTCTAAATCAACCACCCCCTTCGTTCACAGGTATGGTTATTCTTCACAGGTATAATCGCAGGCTCTGATACCAATTAAAGAGAATTGGTACCAGATTAGTTGTTAATATGAAGTTATGAACAGTAATTGGCTAACACCCGATGTTGAGTTAAGTTTCCTTGATAATAAACATCGGGTGTTAGCCAATTACTGTTCATAACTTCGTATTAACAACTAATCTGGTACCAATTCTCTTTAATTAATATATTGTTTATTACTTGTCTTGCACTTCAAGCAATCCTCATATCCATCCTTCACACATGTAAGCCACGGATTAGATTAGGAATTTCCCAACACTTTTAACCATAAGAAAATATGGTACGAGCCTGGACTGGGAAGCCTAAGCCCACAAGCCCAAAGTAGGCCCGAATGTCCTTAGCCGGGCCAAAGGCCACTGTCAACATGTTGGATTCGGGAAACAGTGGAGTCGAGAATTAGTCAAGATGGTTTCATATTTGAGTTAAGCACATGTTAATTTATTTATGTTATTTTATTTAGTGGGGGGGGGGGGGGGAATAGCTTCCCATGTTGCATGCATGATCATAGTAGCTTTATTTCCCATGTTAGAATGATCACGCTTTCATGATCTCCTAATAAAGTGTATATAGATTAGGATTGCATTTTCTATTTAAGCATTGTAATTTCCTTTGAAGAAAAAATAGAGAGAAAATTGTTGCAAAACTAGTCTTGTCCTTTATCTTTGTTTTTAGATCCTAACCCACTCTTCAAGTAGTATCTATTGGAAGATTAACCATCTCGAATCGGTCTCTAACACAACATATTAAAATTTAAAAAATAAATAAAGAGGGATGTGGATAATCTTATACTATTCATATACGATGAATAATTTAATTGTGATTGATTAACTTGATTGTTAACTTGTAATAACTATGAGACCTCAATAGAGAGAGACTAGAACTATAACAATTCACAAAAGTTGGCCATTATTATATGACAAGCTACTAAACAGAATTGTTGTCGAATGGAGAGTGCTATTTGATGTCTTCACATTGTTAATTTAAAGCCTAATATGTGTGCATACTAGAGGTGTTTAAGATCGGGTTATTATCCGAAAACCGTATATCCGAAAATTTCGAATAGTGGATATTAATATCCGAATTTATTAAAATAAATCAAAAAATCCGTATCGTCCATAGATTAAAACTAAACCTCTATTCGATTTTCCAAATTTCCAACATTAAAAACAAAAAACATTCATTAATCAACATCTGAATCCCATTATTTACTATTTTTTATTATATTTCAAACAAAATATAGTGCTCATATACATACATATATTAAAAAAAATACTAGTTTTCGGATATCGGGTAATCGGATTATCCGAAATTTTGGAAATTAACATCCGAATCCGAAAATTTGGATTATCCGGTTTTCGGATATCCGAAATTTCGGATATTTCGGATTCGGTTTCGAATCCGGATTTTTTTTATCACCCCTAGTGTATACACAATCAAATTTATACATGTTCACTATACATACAAAACCCATGGAGGGGAATAGTGCGAGACAGCTAAACCCATGGAGGGGAATAGTGTTAGGCAGCTGCCTGACACTTCCTCATTGGCCCGAATAAATTAAGATTTTACCCCAACTTATAATTACGATTTTGCCCCAGTTCAAAACTACAACCTTGCCATCGTTGTAGATTTTGACAAATTACGATTTTAACTCCAGTCAAAATTACGATTTTACCCCCGGTTCAAAATTACAGTTTTGTCATCGTTGTAGCTTTTGATAAATTATGATTGTACCCCCAGTCAAACTTACGATTTTCCCCGGTTCAAAATTACAGTTTTGCCACCGTTTTCGTTTTTTTCCTTGCAAACCTATGATGGTGTTTTGCCGTCGTAGATTTTGACAAATTACAATTTTACCTCTAGTTAAAATTACGATTTTTTCCCCTAGTTAAAAATTACACTCTTGCCGTCATTGTAGCTTTTGATAAATTACGAATTTACCCCAGTCAAATTTACGATTTCCCCAAGTTCAAAATTACAGTCTTGCCATCGTTTTCGTTTTCTTTTTTCAAACCTATGGTAGTGTTTGATTTTAATCAATTGACTCAATGTAATTTTTATTCGCTAGCGCTCACTCATTGGTCATGAAAAATTACAGTTTCGCCCCCAGTTAAAATTACAGTTTTCTCATCGTTTTAGTTTTTTTTTCTAGCAAAACTATGATAGCGTTTTATTTTAATTTGTGGAGAAATGTTTGGCGTAGCGTCCCGCAACACGGGCAGGGCATTAACCAGTATAAATTATAAAGTCGGTGATGTCACATAGGTAGCGTCGTGAAGTCACATTAAACTTTCTTTTTTAAATTTCAATTTCACCCATTATACCATACATAATATACCATTTTAACATACTTAAGTTTCTACTAATTTGAAATTTCTCTAATAATGTTCGTATGACAACTTTTAAAAATACTTCATACGTGGTTGCGTTTAACTCTTTTTCTTGCCATTTCGATATTAGTTTTGTTGAAAATAGTATTGTACTCGAATTATAATATTTTTGCGTTGTAAGCTATAACAAATATCGGTACCATGTTGAACCGAATTAATACCGACTAAACAACATTGGTAACGTAATTAGTATTCTTTTATATGGTTTTCGATTGATGTAAGGTACAATTTTATTTTTAGGGTTGTGTTCAAAGCTTTTGTGTGATGAAACAACTGTAAACACACTTTTCATCGTAAACTATACCGAGTACCAGTAATGTTACGAGCGATAGCTCGAAACCGACCGCAAACAATGTCGGTACTTTTATCGATATTCGTTTTTTGGATTTCGACTGCCATAAAACACGTATTGCAATCCATTTGGCATAACACAACTTAACTTTTATTGGTTACGAAGACAAGTTTTATGTAATTAAAAAATTGTAAATACAGAAGAATATTTTGTAATGCGCAATAAAGTAACATCTCAAAAATGCATAAAAGCTTATTTTAATATTTAAATGCTTCAAATGATTAATTAAGTTTTTTAAACATATAAAGGAAGTTATAAACTTTGAAAGGTATACAAAAATGATAACAAAAGCTATAAAAATTAGTATCAACCAAAAGGTTGTTTTCATTCATCAAATCAAAAGAGTTTAAATAGCCATACAACCATAAGCCTATTAGGAAACCAATCCCCAAAACTAGGAAACACAATAATAGCTAAACCGAAAATAAAGGAGATAATCAATAACAAAATAATATCAAAATCCTTTACTCCCCCTCAAGCTGGAGCGTGAAGATCACGAGCGCCCAGCTTGCCAAGAAGAAACTTCAACTGTTGAGCACCTAACGGCTTGGTAAAAAGATCTGCCACCTGATGCTTCATGTTTATATCTAATGGCAAGACTTCTTGAGGTTCAACTCGTTCACGAACAAAATAACAATCCATCTCAACATGCTTAGTACGCTCATGAAACACTGGATTATTTGCAATATGTCGAGCTGCAACATTATCACAAAAGAGAGGCGTGGGACTCGTGATGGAAACAAGAAGATCCTTCAAAAGCCACCTCATCCAAAGAACTTCACTAACAGTACTAGCCATTGCTCGATATTCTGCTTCAGCCGATGATCGTGAAACTACCGACTGTTTCTTTGTTTTCCATGAAACTGGTGCCCCTCCCAACAAAAGGAGGTAACCAGTTCGGGAATGCCTCGTCATTTGACATCCTAGCCAATCAGCATCACAATATGCTGCAAGAGAAAACCCCCCATGTTTTGGAATAAAAATACCTTGTCCCGGAGTGCATTTTAAATAGCGTAAAATACGACTAGCCGCATCCATATGATCAACTCAGGGATCAGAAACGAATTGACTGAGAACATTCACCGAATATGCTATATCAGGTCGAGTAGCTTGCAAATACAACAATCGACCCATTAATCTCCGATATTGCTTCGCATCTGTCTTGGGACTTTCAAGACATTGATATATCTTGAAATTTTGTTCCATAGGGAACGGACTAGGACGAGCTCCAAGCATTCCACTATCTTCAAGAATGTCCATTGTATATTTTCTTTGGCTTAGCACCATACCATCCTCTGTTCGGGCCACTTCAATTCCCAAAAAATATTTCAATGATCTAAGGTCTTTGATACTAAAAGTAGCATCAAGGTACTCCTTTGTCTCAGGAATTTTGGCATAATCACTTCCCGCAATAATAACATCATCCACGTAAATAAGGATAGCAACAAACAAATTATCCTTAGCAAACGTGAACAAAGAATGATCGGCTTGAGATTGTTTATAATTGAGACTGAGTAAGGCCATAGTAAACTTTTGGTACCAAGTCCGCGAAGCCTGCTTTAGACCATACAGTGACTTTTTGAGTTTACAAACTCGTTGTTCTTCTTATAAAGAAAAACCTTGAGGAACCTTCATATAAACCTCCTCCTTGAGATCCCCATGCAAGAAGGCATTATTTACATCCAACTGGTGAATTAACCAATTATTCTTCATGGCTATTGTCAATAAAGTTCTGACCGTGACAAGCTTTGCCACAGGGGCAAAGGTATCATGATAATCTATGCCTTCTATTTGAGTGAATCCCCGTGCCACAAGCCGTGCTTTGTAACATTCAACCTCGCCATTTGGTTTATATTTTACTTTGTAAACCCACTTGGAATCTATGGCATGCTTTCCTTCTGGGAGTGGAATGAGCGTCCAAGTCTGATTATCTTCAAGAGCCTTGATTTCTTGCTTCATGGCATCACTCCACTTTTCATCCTGCATAGCTTCTTGAAAATTTCTCGGCTCATTGTGAGAAGTAATGGCCGCTAAAAAAACTGTGAGAATCCGAAAATTTTTCATATGAGACATAGTTAGAAAGAGGGTGTACCGTCAAAGAGGAATGCTCGGAAACGGGCTTTGCGTGGTCAATGGATGGCGGCAATTTCACATTAAAATCTTGTAGGTACTTTGGTTGAGCTTTAACTCTTGCTTGCCTTTGAACAGTAATGTCTTCTATTCCTTGTTCCAACATAACTGTAGAATCAGGTTGTACACCAGCTTCGTCAGCTGGCTGGTCAGAAACAGAACTAAATTCCGTCCCCAACTCAGGCCCATCAAGCCCGTTATCAAGTCCAATATCATCCGAACTTGGACCCATGTCTTCCGTTCCGAAACCAATTCGATCAGCCTCATCAGGCCCGTTATCTTCTTGTCTCTTTTCTGGGACTGTCTCCACATCATCCCATCCATTGGGAACTTCAAACGAACTTTCATTCCTTTTATTTGACTTTAACTTGCTAAAAGGAAATATATTTTCAAAGAATTTAACGTCTCTAGACGTTATTATTTTTCCATGTTCAACATCAAACAACCTGTAACCCTTGGTTCCTTGAGGGTACCCAATAAAAACACCCGGTCTCCCCCTTATTTCAAACTTGTCTCCCCCTGTTTCTATGCTCCAAAAATATGCAAGACACCCTACAACTCTCATATGATCATATTCTGGTTTTTGACCAAAAATAATCTCATAAGGAGTTTTATTATTAATTACCTTTGAGGGAAGGCGATTAATAATATATTTGGCTGCTTGTATACATTCTCCCCAAAATCTCTTCGGAAGACTTCCTTGAAACATCAAGGCACGAGCTGTTTCAAGGATATGACGATGCTTACGCTCCACCGCACCATTTTGTTGAGGTGTGTGTGGACATGTCGTCTCCAAAAGGATTCCTTCTTGAGCATAAAAATTCATCATTTTATTAGAAGTGAACTCCCCACCGTTATCACATCTAATTCGTTTAATTAATTTTCCAAACTGAGTTTTAACCATTTTTTGAAAGAAAATTAGATGATCACCAGCTTCGCTTTTGTGTTTAATAAGGAAAACCCACAAAGCTCTACTAAAATCATCTACAATGGTTAAAAAATAAAACTCTTTTGCAGTCGTAGGCCTTCTGTATTTACCCCAAACATCACAATGAACTAATTCAAAACAACTAGTAGTTTTAATTGAACTTTTAGGAAACGGGGAACGAGTGAGTTTTGCTTTAACACAAGAGTCACATAAAACATCCTTTAAAGAAATCTTTTCTAAGAAATTAATATGACATAGCTTAGAGTCGGAAGCGTGTCCTAATCTTGTATGCCAGAGTTTTTCATCCGTCTTCAAAACCATAGCTCTTCTTCTTCTAGCCGCCATGCCCATCCGATAAAGACCATTAATGCAATTACCCGTTCCAATCAACCTCCCCGAACGTAAACCCTGCATAACACAAAAATTTGGGAAAAACGTCACCGAACATTGCAAATCTTTAGTTAATCGACTAACTGAAAGTAAGTTGCAATTAAAATTTGGAATGTGCAACACGTCTTTAATCTTTTCCCCTCCAATGAGTGAACACTCTCCTTTGTCTTGAACCGGTATATTGTCTCCATTAGGAATCATAACTGGTGACTCTTTGTCATTCTTAATGACATTGTCAAGAATATTTTTTTCCCAGACAATATAATCCGTTAAAACCCGAATCAACAATCCAATCATCGGGTTCAATCGATGATGCATTAATCTTACTAGCCATATTTGCTTTCCGAATATTTTCACCTACGTTTTTGTTTCCTGCCTCACCAAAGTGCTTCAAGAGAGTCTCATATTGTTTGTCGGCCAAACCCGCTACCGTTTTGACTTCTTCTTTCAGATCGTTGTCGACGCATGCTGCCTTGGACTTTATCTTTTCATTCTTCTTACCCGGCCACCATTCCGGATACCCCACGAGCTTAAAACATCCCTCGCGTTTATGTCCTTCACGCCCACAATAAGTGCATTGTACAACTTCATTGGTTGCAGCCCGCTTGTTTTCTTTCCTTTTCTGATGCGAATCAGATCCACCACGATAACTAGTTTGGAAGGCTGCTACGTTTTTGGCCGCCCCCTTTCTTCCTGTGGTAATATTCCTCTGCTGCTCATCCTCCGATGCCAATCGATAAGCCTCTCCTAGCGTCAGAATTGGCTTCATCGACAGAAGTTATGTTCAAATGGTGGAAAAGTCAGAGTCCAGACCCATGAGAAATTCATACAAACGCTCCTTCTCTTTGAACTCCACCAGCCGCTTACCTATCTCGCAGGTGCAACTACCACATGTGCATCCAGGTGTAGGTGAAACGGTTTGTATTTCATCCCATAGCCCTCGAAGCCTGGTGTAGTAGGCGGAGACAGAACTTCCTTCTTGACGAGTAATGGTGAGAGATTGCTTCAACTCATACGCGCGCGGAGCACTTTCTTTCTCGAATCTTTCCTTTAAATCTTTCCAGATTTCGGCAGCGGTATTAGCGTATTTAACACTGCCCCGTATCTCCTTCTCCATCGCAGTGGTGAGCCATCCCTTTATCATTGCATCACAACGTATCCAGGCCATATACATCTCATTGGTCTTCTCTGGCTTCGGTATGGTCTGATCTACGAATCCGATCTTGTTTTTGGCAAACAAGAAATTCGTCATCTCTTGAATCCAATCGTTGTAGTTATTGTCATTGAGGAGCTCATTCACTTGAACTTGTCTAGGGGAATCGAAAGGGTGTATGTAATAGGAGGAGTTTGGATCGATGGTTTTGTCTCCGGTTTTTCCACTGCCGGAAGGTGGATCCTCACCGGCCATGGCTGGTTGATTAGTTCGAGTTTAGGTTTGGAGCTTCTGCTCTGATACCATATAAAAATTAGTATCAGCCAAAAGGTTGTTTTCATTCATCAAATCAAAATAGTTTAAATAGCCATACAACCATAAGCCTATTAGGAAACCAATCCCCAAAACTAGGAAACACAATAATAGCTAAACCGGAAATAAAGGAGATAATCAATAACAAAATAATATTAAAATCCTTTAAAAGCAACTTTGAGGGGTTGAACATGTAAATTATGATATTAATCATAATAAAAAATATAAACCCAGTTTGGTGGGTGTGGGTGTGCGACGCAGGGGAGAACCAGGAGAGGAAAAAACCCTACTTCTCTAACTCAACAAGAATTTAACAAATTGGATGTGTTTTTGGTTGGAATTCGAATGCATGTGATTGATTTCTCATTCATCTAAGGGTTTCCAACATGGGGTAAGTTAAATTATGTGATTTGATGTTAGTTGATGAAATAGGTTTTGATCAGTTCGTGATAATTGAATGAATTGAACTTGTGTATGAGTTAGAATCATCATGTTGAAGATGATTTATGCTTGAATCTGATTATATTAAACATCTGTGAAGAAACCCACTTGTTTTAGTAGTATGTTAATGAATGGTGATTTTGTAGTTGAATAATTTTGTTGAATGAAAGCCTAAACACTAATGTATTGTTAGCCTATTTATGTTGTAGGATGGATGAATCATGTGAAACTAGTTGAATGATTGAGTTATGTGAATAATTAGTGGGAGTCATGCTTTAAAAGCTTGTACATAATGTTTTACAAATGCGAAACCTGCCAAGTGTTCGATGAAATGTCTAAGAGAACAAATATGTGAAATTGTATGCAAGTTGTAAGTTTATATGTATAGAAAGTGATTATGATATAATTGTTAGTAAACTAACACGTGAAGTGTGTTTTAGATGGGGTTCATGGGGATTTCTAGTAAGAATCATGTTGGGTTCAAGGAAAGTGGCAAATTAGTTAATTTTGAATGATGTTGTTAGTTGTGGAATTATGAGATCCTTGTGTGCATATATGATCTTGTGGTTGTATATATGTTTTATTATGTGAGTAGGGAATGTAAACGATGTCCGTAGTATAATCGACTATAATGTTGTGGATGTATGAGATCCATAAGATAGACAATTGACTTTCAGAAAGTCAACTGTGCATAAATAGCGTTATAAGGCTTTTGTCACAAGTGTTATGTTAGAGAATGTTGGAAATTTGTGAAAATAGCATTTTTCACAAATATAGGAAAATGATTTTTTCCTATTTTGGACTAGAAATAAATATAAGAAAATGAGCGGGTTTTATATATTTATTTGAGGGTTTGTGTTCTATGTTGGAAGAGCTTCGCAACGAACTAAACCACGTCCAAAACGGAGCTAAGATGAATGAGATATCGATGCTCAAAGTTTGGTGTTTGAAACTTGAATGCTGAAAATGTGGGAAAGTGGCACCTTGTCCCACATCGGATGAGAGATGAAACTTAAAGGGGTATTTAAGTGGGAACTCTCCATCCTTATTGTTTCATGGAAGCACTCACTAGTGTACTCGCGAAGGGTGCGGAGCACCCTAACTCGCACTCGCACACGCACGTGGCGTGGGCAATGTGGCGCTTTGATGGCGCACTTTGCACTTTGCACGCTCGCATCGCCGCGAGCCGCTTGAGAGCCGCCTTTGTATTTTTGACCACGTGCGCGTGGTGGAGCACTAGGGTTGCAAGGACCAAGTGGTTGGTGATGTGGCATGTAGGCGCATGACCCTGGTGGGTCCGCGCGCAGTGGCGCATGACGTGGGAGTCATGCGCGTACGCGCGCGAGTACACATGGTGCACATGGAGCATGGGCATTGAGGTGACGTGCGCGGCGCACCAAAGTGAGCCAAAACGGCGCGACTGTGTGGCGTGCTCATAGAGGCTTACAGGTGACGTGGCGCACGCGCGCAGGTGCGCATGGGACTGAGGCGCATGCGCGCATGGCAGTGAGCCAAATGGGCGCAACGCGCATGAGGGTGCAGACCTGCGCGCGCGCGCGCGCAGAAGCTTCCAGCAGCAGTTAATGTTGTGCAGTTCCGTTTCAGCATTCGAAACTGACGAAGTTAATGTGTTTGACTGAGAATTAAGTGATGAATTAAAGTGCATTAAAGACGTTTAATGCAGTTTAATTCACCCATTTAATTCATTTTTCAGTTTCTTCAAGACCTGCAACTATAAATAGGAGCATCCTATTGCAGAACAAGACACCGAAACACACAGCTTTCAATCTCTCTCACAGAATCTTTCTCTCGTCTTCAAGCAGCAAGGTACACCTTCGGGTTGGAGTCAAGACCGACAGTGCAACTGCTTGCGGCTGTTGTATCCTGGAAACAATTGTGTTCTCTTGGGAGACACAAAATTTGTTTTAAGGGACCCGTGTCTAACACGATCCTCAGCCAAGAATAGTTTTTCTGTTCGCGTTTTCTGTTCTTGTTGTTTTGTTTAATTTCAGTTGTATTTGTAATTTTCAGTTTATTTTCTGTACCAGTTCTGAAATTCAAGTTAATAGTAAAATTTTATTTATTTTTGCACGAACGGATTCCTACAGAGAAATCATTAAGTACATGCTATATCAATATGTGCTATATGTGACGACATGAAGAATTATGTAGAATGAAAAGATGCGACTCTAGCTCATACTTTGTGTTGTTGGAATTTGACGAGTAAAGTTTAATGTAGAATACGAATGTGAAATGAATGCAATATTAGAATGTGCGTTTATACTAATGAAGTGGTAACCATGATGGCACGAAAGTATAGGATTATGTCAAGATGGGGGAAAGCATGGAAGGCTAATGGAAAGGATATAAGGAAGCATGCACGAATCGGGCACACGAGGTAAGTGATTTCCGGAATCACTTCTTAGTTTGTTTAAGTAAGGTAGCGTTTAGTTAATTAAGCATGATGACGATTGAAGTTAAATATGGTTTTGGTTGTATGAAGTTGGTGATTTTAGCTAAGTAGACCGAACGGGTCAAAATGAGGTCGTATTGATATGACGGAATGATGTCTAAGTAATGGCGACGGTTTCGTAACCGGGTAATGGGTAGAATTGCATATAAGTGCGCTAACCGAGAAATGGGGACTTGGGTTAATGGTCAAAAGATTTAGCTTTTGACTTTAAACAAAAGAGTTGTTTGACAATAACACGAACGGGTCGAATAAATGTGCATAAGCTTTGTAATAATAATGAAGCACGTAAAGATTAAGGACCTGGGGTAAAGATTTTTAGTTAATAATGTAAAACCAAGTTTTATGGACAAATAGAAATAAGTTTTGAGCGAAGTGGTTGTGGTATGTCCTAGATATGCGAGTTTTAGTAATAAAAATATGAATGGGTCAAATAGTTGAAAACAAGTATGTAAAGCTGAAGGCTTTAAGTTAAGATTGTTCTTAGTCCGGATGTTATATTACAAGCTCATGTGATAGAAAATAAATTTACGATCGCGTAGGAAAAAGAATCACGAAAAACGAACTTGTAGATAAAAGTTATGGCCAATTAAAGTTTGATTATTGGAAAAATTGGAGCTGGCGAATATACAGGTCCAGAGAGTGGACCTGCTGGAAAAATGTCTCCCCCGCGCCACACGACGGGTTGTTCTGGATCTGGCGCGACACGCGGGGTCGCTCGCGACCCGCGAACGGTTTGAATGAGTCTCTCGCGTGGCGCGAGAGACCTAGTTCCGGAAATTTGTTTGTGTTTTCATTAGTTTGATATTAGAACGAGGTTATACTAGTTTATGTGTTGTCAAAACCAACTTTTAGAATAAGTTTAATAAAAATAAAAGTGGTAATCAAGAGCTCGTAAGTATATATATGAATGTAGGGATGCATGTATGTACGTTGTAAGTTGCTATGAATGTAAGTGAGAACGATTTCAATGCGTCTGAGTATTGACGAATACTAATGATTTGTCTTGAGGTTGGAATGTAATGTAGGTATGAGAACATCGGGTTCATGAAGAATTAAAGTCGAACTCGGAACAAGAGAATTCAAGAGAATGATCAAATGGATTAAGTTTATATTGTTGAATGTTATACGGTTTTTAATTATATGATAATAGTGTTGTATGATGTTGTCGATGACTAATGGTTAAGTTGTAAATGATGTCCATAGGAACTACACGGATTTTCTCTATTACTAACGGGGATAAGCTGGCATAGATCGAGTCAAAAAGCAAGGATTGTACGGGAAGAACAGTCACCTAGCTTGGATTATGTAACACTTGTAGTATTATTTTATCATGAATGTTGTTAATTCTTTTAGTAAATGTTAAGCATTTTGTATTTGAGCCTTTATGTAAGTAATGAGTCAATTAAAGAAAGAAATTTTAAGGCTCATATTTTCCGCTGCGTCATTTTTTAAGTTATTACGTGTTAGGGCGTTATAAATAATCTTTTAGCGAACTAATACCGCTCGAACATCGATACTAGTACCGTATTCATATTTATTTTTATATTTTTCACTACCCATATAAAAACAATATTGTTTTGTAACTTTCAACTTACTATTTTAAACCATTTTGTTTAATTTGGTCGATATTTATAAACATTATTTTATATCTTATACATATCTTCAGTTACTGCTTACGACTTCTCAGTTCTCACACAGAATTTCCGCCGGTTATAACAAAAATTAAATGGCAAGTAATAGACATCATCCACCTTTTCATTTCCCTCCATATATAACGAGTATTGCCTTTGAGTTGTCATCAAAAAGATAATTCTTTACTACTTTGATGGAATTGTGAGTTCATCTTTGTTTGATAGTACACCTATTACTTCTTCAACATATTCTTGTTTACGCAAAGGGTTTCGATTTTCCTCATGAAATAAAAGATTTTTTTATATAAAAAAACAGACAATTCTAATGATATATAAGGTATATGTCCAGAATATTAAATACTGCGAGAACACGTAAAATAAAACATATCATACATTCTTTTAATCTTAATAAAAAATTAATATAAGAAGAAATGGTAAAAGTACGTTGTTAATTTGCTTTTCCTAAAATTATATGTATATGAACAAGTTTCGTTTATGTATAAAATCTATACCTATATAAGTCATGTATAGGTTATATTATCTATTTTTAACTGCAATCTAAATCTACACTAATTGTCGACAATAAAACTTCAATCCACATCACTTATGAGAGACATTGTTGACAATAAAACTTTAATCCTCATCACTTATGAGAGACACTATTTGAACACTTAGTACCAATTGGCTACATGCCCTTTGGTGGCTATATTACCTACACATAAAAGCATATTAAGATGTTAGTTTGACGGGTTTTTTTATTAATAAAATACACAATTCTAAAAAATATAAAACAATATTGATCAAAATACTTAATGATTTATGCTTGCTAATATTTATTCTTACGATAATTGGATATTTTGTAATGATCCTCACTGTTTATGTCATTGTCATCATCATCATACTTAGTATATTCCACCAATACCAAGGTTAAGGTAGGGTCTGAGGAGGGTAAATGTAAACAACATTTCCTCTATCCCGTAGAAATATAGAGATTGCTTCCAGTGAAACCCTCAACTCGTCTCACTGTCTATGTGTAAATGCCAAAGGATTTGAAGTATAGTAATTCCAAGTTGTAATAAAAATGTGCCATATTAAGGATTCTTTTCCAATAGTTAAAAAACAAGTAAATTTAGAAGGAGGATTAACTTCTGACTTAGGCTAATTAAAAAATGTGTGCAAAGCATTTTAATTATATAAACGAAACCTAATTGCAAAAGTGTGACAAACTTAATTGCAAAGCGTTTCTTTTTCTGATATCAACGAAAGGAAATGTGAGTACTTATGATATATTTCTTTTCTTTTCTTTTTTTGCCGTTCTAAAAAGGGAATTTATAATATTTTGTCAACATAGTAGGTAGCTCCACTGACCACTCCATTTTCATCAAAATTCGATTAGAAGTCTTGGTAAAATGACTCACAGCATATGATTAAACTAGTTACTTGTTTTTCAACTTTAAATTTGATAAAGTTGTTTGTGAAGTTTCTAAATTACTTTATGAATGCATGCATGCACCAAACTTAACTAATGCCATCCAAATCAATAAACATAAGCCAAACTCTTCAACATATTTGCTATTTAATTTTTAACTAGTGAAATATTTTTGCACGATGCAGTAGGAATTTGGTTTCAGTTGGTATCAATTCGGTTTGTTATAGTACTGGCACGGCACTAGCACTCGACATTGTTATCCTAATTCAGATCAGATCAAGAGTAAGGAAGGAATTTGCGATTGCCTATTTCTGAAGTCAATGAAGATACAAATCAAATAAGGAGATAAAGGAAAGTAATTTAATAAGTTATTAAATTTATTGAGTAAAGTTGCGTACAAATAACTTTATCGTACTAAACGTACGAATAGCCAAGTAGTTTTAATTAAAATCACTTAATTTTCTCATCTCTTAACTCTCTCGCTCTCTCTCTCTCTCACACACATTTTTAATTATTTCTCCATTATTTTTAATTATAAGAGATTGAAGGACTAATGTTTTTTTAATTAACTCTTATGTTATGTTTAAAATTAAATATTAAACCTAATTAAATTATGTTTTTTAAGATATGCGTATACAGTTCAGTATATACAAGATTTATACACTTGTGTATTATTACATCTTGTTTCCACATGTCGGTGTAAACCAGATTTATACACCTGTGTATTACTAAAGTACATATGTGTATACATGTCGGTATATACCAGATTTATACACCTGTGTATTACTAAAGTACATATGTGTATACATGTCGATATATACCAGACGTATACACCTGTGTATTATTCAAGTACATAGTGTATACACGTCGCTATAAATCAGACTTATACACCTGTGTATTATTACATCTTGTTTCCACTATGCATTTTTTCATCAAACATTGATCTAATACATATATGTATAGAGAATAGAATTAAATATTTTTAATCGTGTTCTAGATGAAACAATATTTGATAATATTTGTATTTTTTTAAATTATCAAATATTAAGTTAGGTAATTTGTGAGAGAAAAAAAGTTTAGAGAATGTAATTAAATATTTCTTTTAATTAGAAAGAAAAATGAGAAGAGAGAGAAAAAATCAATTAATTAAATGGAGAAAGAAAAATACAATTATACACTTGTGTCTATTAAAATACATATAAGCTACAAAAGATAATTACAATCTTGCTACTAAAGAAAAAATCTAGATCTACAAAATCAATGGTTAGGATAAGTTCATTTTGTTAACAAATACATAATTGTTCACTCATGAAAACTACCCTTATGTATTAATAATTTAATTTGATTTTATTCTTTCTTTTTGTGACTAACTCGGTCCGAACCGGATCGAACTATTTTTAACATTTAGTGATAGATGTTTGTCCCTTAAAAAATTCCGCCCCCATGAATGAAGCGGGTTAGAATTTAGCTACCACAAAAAACTTTGAAAGGTAGTACGGATAATAACATCAAAATAAACAATATACATGTAAAAAACTGGCTAAATTTTAGCTGGCTAGAGAAACGTGTCGAGTGAATGGCAAACTTTTATTTCGGCTAAAATTTAGCCGCATCGTTACACGTGTTATGCTATTATTGCTTTGGTTTTGTGGACCCATTGTATTTTTAAGATTTCTCTGACGACTTGTGTGGTCTTTTCTGATTGGCTCCGTTTGTATTTGTCAGGTTTTTTAAGGTCGAGTGTTATACTCATTAGTCCCGCACATTATCTCGGAGTATACCGGTGTGGTTCCCGCACCATCCCCACACTTCCACAACAGCTTCCATCCCCATATTATCTTGTAGCAACCTCAATTCCTTCTTTATCCAAATGACCAACGCTAGTAAGCTACCAATCTTGCACGATTTTTGTGGGATATGGGGTGCTACACGGCGTTCCCCGCTTAGTGATACCACTAGAATAACACATGGTCTTATTGCAAAAAGTCAACAACTATTTTAATAAAAACTTAGAGTCCACTCTTTTTTTTTTAGAGAGAGGGGGATTACCACTTTAAATATGATAAGTGATAACCTTAAAATATCATAACATGTTAACTTTGGCATGGTTTTACCGGTGACCAACAAGGTCGGCCCTAAGCAAGTGTTGGATGGACGATCGTTCAGGGCCCATATCGATATAGGGCCCAAAAAAATTAAAATTATTTATATATTTAAAAAAACTTGAATGTTTTTTTCAAAAAAAACTCTTATTAAAATTATATATATATATATATATAGTGTGAGGTTCATTAGGGAACACTCCCTAAACCCTAAATATATTAGGGTTTAGCTTTAGGATTTAGGGTTTAACTTTAGGGTTTAGGGTTTAGCTATAGGGTTTAGCTTTAGGTTTAGCCTTTGGGGTTTAACTTTTAGGGTTTATAGTTTAGATTTTACGGTTTAGCTTAGGTTTTAGCCTTATTTTTTAGCTTTAGGGTTTAGAGTTTAGGATTTAGGGTTTAGGGTTAAGAGATCTTAGTTAGGGTTCGACGAGCCGATTCCAACGCCGCTGGAATGAGTCCAATCGGAGTTCGTTTGAGTCGGTTCCCCGCTGTTCCCCACTTTTTTAGTGTTCCCCAATGAACTTTCCCCTATATATATATATATATATATATATATATATATATATATATATATATATATAGGGTCAGGATTTAGAGAAAACGCTCAAAAGTGTGAGAACGGAGAGAACGCTTATTGATCATCAGATTGAAACAATCTATGGACTAGATGACGCGGTGACATTTTTCGTAAATAAAATCACTTTTATTAATCTGGCGCGCTTCATTAAGGGTAAAAGGGTCTTTTGACTTAACATAAAACGCCAACTCACGCTATTTAAATCCCTCCTCAACACACATAGCACACTTCATCATAATATAACGCCATAGATATAAAATGCCAAACTTTGTTTTTAACCGAGAAAGCTGAACAAACAATACTCAAACGACGGAACTTTATTACTAGCATTTACTGCAATAAAAATCGCGCCTAAAATACGCGCCAAAAACTTCCTATATAAACAAACTCTCAGAATTACTAAAATCCACACGAAAACCCACAAAAACTTATATTTTCCTCTATACTATTCATCTTATAAATGCCAAAAAAACCAAAATATCAAAGATTCAAATCCATGTTTCTTTGATATACACTATTTTCTCAATAAACTATCGCTCTATGTAATGAGCAAGATCCTCAATATAAACGCCAAAACATACAAAAACCACAAAACTTCAAAAAAGCCATTTCATGGAGATTCTGTTTTTGTTCTCTATAAAGTTTAGCTAAACGGGATGGATAACATTGTTATACATCTTTCTTGACTGAGGATTAACAATGTTATCCATTTCGTTCAGCAAAACATTATTGAGTTTAACACGACCAAAAATAGAAGTTTATGGAAGTTTTATTTAGTGGCGTTATTGTTTTTTTTTTTTTTTTTGCGTTTGATTTCCTTGCCCGATCTTATATTGTTTGTTATTTAACTTCGAAGTAGCATGTTATGAACAAAGAGATAGAAAAAAGAAAAAGATGCAAAAAAAACGGCAAACTAAGAAATGTCTGTGTTCTATAACATTGAAATAAAAAAAAACGCCAAACTACTCTACACTGGCTCTCAAAGACCATCTGTATGTGTTCTGTAAGAATGACAAATACAAAACGCCAAACTACTCTTCACTGGCTCTCGAAGACCTTGTCGATCTTCTTTTAATTACGGCCTGTTTGCATGTTGATGCGTAGTGTCCATAGGCTTTGCAGTTCTGACACTGTCTTTCTTTGGCCCCGGGTTTCGACTTTGATTTCTTTTTGTCGATTGCTATCTCCTGTTTAGATTTCAGGCGCTTCCGATAACCAGAACCTTTGGATTTATAACCTACAGGGACTCTTATCAGATTCTTGTCGTTTTTATATTGAGCAGTTATATCGGCAAATCTATCCCTAGAACTAGCGGGAGGAGCAACAATCTGCATATCTTGAACCTTCTTCATATAAGATTGAACATGATCCTTGTATAAGGATAGCTCCTCTTTATTACCAGATAAACGGTTCAAAGTGTATTCGGTTGAATAAATAATATCTAGCATCATACTTTGCACATCAGGATCAAGCCCGGTCATATATTCACGACTAATTGAGAATTCGGGAGAGCAGTTTGGGGGGCCTCTTTGCGCCATCTATTCAGAATGTATTGTTTCGGAAATTCCCTAACGTCCATAAGTCTCAAAACATAGAATATATGTCTACATAGCAAACCAAACTGTTCAAAACGTCTGCATGAGCAACCGCATGTGCAATCAGACTTACGGGACATTACCTGAAAAATGCCAAAAACAATATCTCTATAACGCCATGCATAGAATGTATGTCTAAAAAGGAAAAGAACACATTGCATATGATAAAACGCCATTAACAGAAAACGCCATAAAAACCAAAACGCCATTATTTACCTCAAATAAGGATGTACAAAGCTGTTGGAAGTCATTTACGTAAAACTTAACAAACCCAACAGGCTGATCTTCGTAACGTTGATTTATGCAATCCGCAACTCCAATAAGCTCAGCTTGAACGTCACAAAAAATACTTTTTGTGTATATATCAACAGCTTGCCCTTCCAACAATTTGTAACTACTCTTCAACTGGGGTCTTTTGTATCGAGATTTATGATCATTTTTACGATGCGTGTGACGCTGTGCTTCTATTGCAGTCTCATAATGCGTCATGAACTCAACAAGATTTCGAATTGCACACTTGACCAAAAAATGATTCTCACTCTCTGACCTGGATGTCGTTCGCATAAGACCAGACATATGCTCCATTCTATAGTATGCAGGGATCCAAGATTCCCTAAGTGCAAAAATATCAGATAGCCAGTCATTATCTTCTAAATTGAATTCTGCAATAACCCTTCCCATTCTGATTCAACCTCTTCAGGTGTGAGAATATCCGTCCACACAACACCACAGATACGTTCTTTAAAATTGGTGGAATTGCATAGCCTAACACCAACCTATAAATAACACGAAAACGCCATGCATAAAATAAAAAAATAAAAGACAAGACTTAATTAAAAAACAGTAACAAGGTACAAAATGCCATGTATCTTAAAACACAGTGTATCCTAAAACGCCAAAGGTAAAAAAAAAGCATAACAACCTTCAGAGAAAGTTTATGCATCACATGCCACATGCATAACCAATGCCTCGTGTTAACAAATACAACATAAATAGCCTTTTTCATCGCTGGATCTTGGTCAGTGACAACAACTTTTGGTTAAGAACCAACAGCTTTTAGAAAAACTCTTAACAACCAAATATACGTATCAGCAGTTTCAGACGCCAACAATGCTGCACCAAATGTAACATTGCAGTGATGATTGTCTATACCAGTGAACGGTACAAACACCATAGAGTATCTGCATATGAAAACGCAATGAGAAATGAAACAATAATAAAACTCCATTGCATGTAAACTAGTAAACCGCCATTGCATGTATGCTAATAAAACGCCATTGCATGTAAATTAATAAAACGCCAAAAACAAAGAAGTTGAATTATAAAAAATTACTTGTTGGAACGATACGTGGCGTCAAACGAAATCATATCACCAAACACGTGGTAATTACGTTTGTCTTGATCGTCACACCAAAAAAGACCCTTCAAACGATTCTCTTCGTCTGTGATGTAATCATACGAGAAATTAGGCTGGGAATGTTTTTTTTTTCATTCAAATGTTTCACAACCATATCAGTATCATATTCCCCTATGAACAAGTTAATTTGCATCTTATAGTTCTTAAATTCAACTTTGCTTGCGTCCACGTCTTCAAAACCGCCAAAACAAGTCTTCATAACATTAAACGCCTTGACAGGACCCAAATTCAGCTTAGACATGCTGAGTATAACATGCTTCTGGAGCTGAGTGAGGTGTCGTTCAGTTGGAAGAAAATGCTTATCAGGACGTTCAACAAGTTCATGATTGTGCTCCTCGACAAACTTATACACCTTCCAAAATCCATCCCCAAATTCTACACATAACAGTGCACCACAATCAGTCCTCTTTGAAAAGTTAGATCGCACTACTCGCTCCTTTTGATTGAGGTCCAACGTATCAACCTTCTTGTCCTTATATACCCCAGCTCTCGTACACAAGAAATACTTAATATGTAAGACACTTTTAGAGTTTGTCTTTGTAGTCCCTTTCCTGACTGAAAACCCACACTCCTTGGCATACTTAACATACATTGAATAACAATCATCAAGGCTTGAGAATAGCATGTCCTTTCTGGGCTTTAATTCTTCATTGACGTCAGGAATGATAAATGGTAATCCAGTTTTGGGGCAATGCCTTTGACTCGAGGAAGAGACTTCGCCTAAGAAAACACAGGGATGAACAGAAAAATCAGAAAAACAGAGTGATGTCTCGTAATAACATTATACATTAAAACGCCATTAATTGAATAATAAACAAGACATAATAAACACATAAATTAAAAACAACATGATAAAAAAGCCATGAGATGAATAATTAAAAACACTTAACAACATAAATAATTAACAAAATATAACATCATAATGAAAACGCCAAAATTAACAAAACTAATGTTTACACAAATTAACAAAATAGTAATAACTGATATTCACAAATACTACTAAATAAAAATCAAAACTAATCAAATAGACGAAAAACGCCAATGATCGTAAAAACAAAAGAAATACACTAGAATGTAAACGACAATTAAAATTAATATCGAAAACTCCAATTGCAGTTCTTAATAATAGATTAAATATCAATTAAAACGCGATTAAATTGCATAATTGAATAACGCTATTGAAAATCATACAACACATTATAAAAATAATAATACAAAAAACGCCATAGAACAATGATAAAAGAACAAAATGCCATATCTGTTGCATGATTTGGTGGAACGAAAAATAGAAAACGCCAACGAATTTTACTTTGTCGAACAGAATCCACGTTAAACGCCATAGATCTGAGAAAGCTTGCAAAGGAGGTAACATCTAACAATAAATCTTTGGAGTTTTAATTTGAAAGAGATTTATAACGCGAATAAGGAGGGAACGTATAAAAGGACAATCGTACCCCCGCATAACAATTAGGGCCCCCTGCCACGTGTTGGGCCAGGATCTGTTCGCACCGTTCTCACACTTTTCAGCATTCTCTCCTGAACCCGTTTCTATATATATATATATATGTGTGTGTGTGTGTGTGTGTGTGTGGAAGGGTTATCTTGAGAACGCTAAATATTGCGAGAACCGTGAGAACGAATGGAAAAACCAATCAAAATCGAATTTTTTAATACAAACCTCATTGTAATTAAAATACAACATTAAAAAAAATTACGACATCAAATAACTCACTTCTCCTCTCAAAATCACTCTTACTAGATTTTTTACGCATGTGTAAATATAACAAATTTACACATGTGTAAATGACAAACTTACACATGTGTAAATTTTCTTTATTTATGAATTCACGTAAATTAAAACGTGTAAATTTAATTTCTAACATTGTATTCGAAAAATAATGATAAGTGTAAAAATTTTGAATTTGAATTGTTTTTGACCAAGTTCTCGTGGTTTTTTTATTCGTTCTCATGTTTCTCGCGATATTTAGGGTTCTCATTTAAACCATTCCCTATATATATATATATAGGGAGAAGATCATGCGAGAACCGCCCTTTATTGCGAGAACCGCGAGAACCAGTGTGAACACATGGCATTTTTGTAATTATATTATCTTTATAAAAAAACACGCGTTCTTTTTTTCCTTATGTCACTTTTGTTTCCATTTTAGGGTTTCAGCAGTTCAATAGTTCATGGTCTCCACAATCGGCTGAGAGGCATTCACGGCGGTTTCACAGTGGCGGAGAGTCGTACACGGTGGTTTTCACCGCATATATGTAGTCGGTGTTCACGTATTTCATGGTGGTTGCAGTTGGCACGGTGTTTACGACGGCAATCACGTAACACACCGGATTTCACAGCGGTGGCAGCCGGAAACGGTGTTTACAGCATCCTCTACATCACCATTTACATCTGATGTTCTTCCTCATACATTCTCTGATAATCCTTCTCATACATCTGATGCAGACATTGTTGGTCCATCTTCCGATAACACAGTTGACAGACACAATACACCTACAAATACAGAACATCAAGAGTTGCAATTCATTCGATTTGTGACTAAAAGGTATTATGTTGACTGTAAATGATGTATATACTTTGTAAATGATATTGTATTAAATGATATGCACATGTGCATTATATTTACTGTAAATGATGTTGTATTAAATTATATGCACATGTGCATTATGTTGATTGCAAATGATATTGTATTAAATTATATGCACATGTGCATTATGTTGAAAATTAGACTATGTCGTTGATGTATGGATTATGAACAAGTGCCTTATGGATAACTATCCAATTATGTACAGAATGGCAGCAAACAAAGGTCCTTGGGTGGCGGACAACTACAAAAAAATAGGGGAGTTGATATTGGCGATGAGATGCTGGAGAGCAGCGTCCCACATGTGGAGATTGATAAAGATGATGGTGGTGGACAGGGTCAAGCTGCAGGTCATGGAAATGAGAATGCAAGCAGAAGCTCTAGCGGATCGAGCAGTTCAAGCAGTGGCGAGTCGTCTTCCTCAAGTGGTATTGAATCTTATGGATAACTATCCAATTATGTACATAATGGCAGCAAACAAAGGCTCTTGGGTGGCGGACAACTACAAAAAAATAGGGGAGTTGACTATGTGGGATTGCAAATGGAAGAACAAGCCGACAACCGGGGATTCATGGGTGGAGTTTATGCAGCTTTTGGCACTGCTGAGAGACACCAGAATGAAGACGGGTCAATATGGGTGGGGTTGGCACTCGGAAAAATAAGTCGACTTTTACAGATAAACCTATACTACTGGACTTGGGTTTGGTTAAGTTGAATTTGTCCAAGAATATGTATTCTAGTCCACTTGATTTTGCCTCCGATGTTCGGTTGGTGTTTGAGAATGCGATGCTTTATAACCCCAAGATGGATGAGGTTCATGGAATGGCTCATCAGCTGTTGTCCTATTTCGAGATGCTTTTTAGACCGATTCAGGCGAAATTGCCTACTAATCAGCGTGTGAATTAGTTTTCTGCTGTAGATGAATTCGATGGAAGTTCGTGGGACGATATACAGACGCCTGAGAGATCCAAGAAGCCGAAATTTAGTGACCCGGTTGCTCCTGTTTTAAACAAGCAACATCACTCGACTGCATCTAAACCGATCATCCCACCTGTTGTTCAGCCGCCTATGCGGACGCCATCGCCAATGCAGGCTGCAGAACCAGAACCAGAACCAGAACCAGAACAAATCAAACCGTCATCAACTACGACACTAGGAACTGTGCCGAAGCTGCCCAAGCCCAGAGCCAAGGATCTGAACAAGAGGGACATGAACATGGAAGAGAAACATAAATTGGGGTTAGGGCTGCAAAGTATGCCACCAGAGAAGATGTGACAGTTGTTGCAGATCGTACGTAAGAGGAACGATCAGTTGGCGCAAGAGGGTGATGAAATAGAGCTTGACATAGAGGCTTTGGACACAGAAATGCTCTGGGAGCTCGATCGGTTTGTCACCAACTGGAAGAAACTAGTGAGCAAGACGAAAAGGCAAGCACTTTTAGTAAACATCGTAACGGTCGACATTGATGATGTAAGCTTTTCAATTGTTGGAAATCTGGAAGACTTTCTTGTTGTTTTATTTGAATGGTTGTGTTGAATTCAGGTTGAGGGGATGAAGAAAAACAAGAAGGAAGCAGGGGAAGAAGATGTCGATATTGGCGATGAGATGCTGGAGAGCAGCTTCCCACATGTGGAGATTGAGAAAGATGATGGTGGTGGTCAGGGTCAAGCTGCAGGTCATGGAAATGAGAATGCAAGCAGCAGCTCCAACGGGTGACGATCTAGTTGTGGTCGAGAATCAAAGTGCAGGTTGTAACACTCAGGAAGTAAAATACAAAAAAAGGGAAGGGCATGAAGAATAAAAAGAGGAGTGGTAGAAAGAAATGATGTTATGAATCTATGGATACATGATCCCCTATTGCTTTAATTTGCTTTCGATCGTTTTTTTCTGTTTTTTTTTCAGCTAAGATTTCCAAGTTTCCTTTCAAGGCTTTAATTTGTAATTTTACAACGGCTGGGAAGATCATGTCTTTTGAGCTTAAGAATTATCGCTTTGTGAGGTGCCTATATATATAATGGAAACGTCATTAAAGTGTTCATCACCTGAATGTATTGAATATCTTCTTGAAAGATGCAAAAATAACTTGTGGACATGCAGGTCATTTTCACCCTGTGGGTGGTCTGAGTCATCGATGGTTGGTTCGAGTTTTTGACCCTTGTGTATAAACAGACAATGCCATCGTTTTTTTTTAACACTCAATCTCCTGTGATACCACCTCAACATCAACGGCAACAACATCTACGAATTTAAATTAACAACGGTTGCAATTCATACGTTTTGAGATTAAAGGCATTATATATTTATACGTGTTTTGTAGTTTACACTCACATGATTCGTTATTATATCCCTTAAAGTGTGTTTCATAGTTTACTCTTACATGCTTCATTATTCTCTCATCAAGTAAATCACATTTATTTACAATCATACCATAATAATGCACATGTGCATACATGTTTTATGTTTAACTTAACATGGTTATTTGATACGGAATAAAAATATGCACACGCGCAATATACGTGTTCTAATAATGCTAATGTGCACCCATACACATTTTTTAACAACATACCAGCACGCTTTGATACGTATATACATTGCTTTAATATACATAATACATCCTTTGATATACATAATACATCGACATATGATTACTAATTTTGAATAATGCACATGTGCATCCATACATAATTTATCCTATACAACTACTGTCAACCAAATATACACACAGCACATCAGTTAGCCGCTTACTACTGCCCAAACAAAAAAAAGAAAAAAAACAAACACTACGTGTTTCATGTCCTTGAATCATCCACATATAACATCCATAACATCATATTATCTGTTCCTTTTTCCAGTTGTTGAGCACACCCCATCATTCCTATTGCTTCAACGCCTCTTCTTCTAACATCTGCTTAACTGTTTCATCTGTCAATCCATGTATTTTGTTCCATCGATGATCTACAATGAGCATGTGTATCAACATTAATTTATGATCGACATATAAGATATGCACACATGCATCATTATATACATGTGAATAAACATTAAATACCTTAATAACCTATGTTGACAAACTATGCACATGTGCATATTAACATATTTTGTCAATCTATGCACATGTGCATAACTATATATCACACAACTATACCTTATTAACATAATCCAAGATGAAATACACGTTCTCATAACTATATAACACACCAAAAAACACCTACATAAAACTAAATACCGATTACAAATCATTGATGCATAGGTGAGACTCCTATTCAAAGTCATATGCATCAACATCATCTACCTTGTCAAACTATTATTGCAAACTATGCACACGTGCATATTAACCTATTATAACAATTTATGCACATGTGCATAACTATATAGATCACAAATTTAGTTTATTATCCTGTTATGTTTAATCATATTCTGTAAAGCTATGCACATGTGCATAACTATGTATCACACAATTATACCTAATCAACATGTTCTGTGTAAGCCTGTTCTGTCAGAAAATATGCACATGTGCATATCTATATAGATCACAACATTACCTTATTATCCTATGCACATGTGCATAACTATGTATCACACAATTATACATAATCAACATGTTCTGTGTAAGCCTGTTCTGTCATAAAATATGCACATGTGCATATCTATATAGATCACAACGTTACCTTATTATCCTGTTCCGTGTAAGCATATCTATCAAAATATGCACATGTGCATTAACATGACATAACTTATCAACAGTTATAATTCAGTAAAAAAAACCCTAACACTTACCAAATCAAATTTCAATTCGTGTTGCCCATCATATCTAGCATTATTCACATAACATTATTCAGCAAGAAAAACTATATGAACAAACACATAACTACCTCATTACATATAGTTCTATCACAACATTCGCCCCTGTTCACTCAAAAAATCATATATATAACACAATTTTCAATAATGCAGATATGAAACAGATATGAAACGACTGCTTAAGTGTCATAATCACATAATAACATATCTGAATCGATGATTAAGAGTTGTATTGTTATATACGACTACAAAACAAAATGTATGAACTTACAAATTCACAGAACGGTGCAACAGCGAATCGTGATTCTGTCGACATATGTTCTTCAAATTATCCTTATTTGTACAATAAACCTTGATGATTATGATCGTTTTGCCCTAATTTCGAATCGAAGACGAATGTGCGATCGATGATTATGTTCATATTGCACTAATATCGATCATACGACGTATTTTGATGACGAATTGCTGATATTGTGGAGTGAGGAACTTGATTTTTTATGAATCGCTATGATAAATCGCAGATTGATGATGTTTGGGGGATTGTCGGACATGAATACTTGATAGATTGTGATTTATTTTTTGTTTGAAGTCCAGTAGTATAAGATGCAGGGAGAGGAGCGACTAATTTACAAGTTGTATGTATTTACAAAATTGCCCCTTGTTCACATTGGTTCTCACGGTTCTCGCAATAAGGGTGGTTCTTGCATGAGCCCCTCCCTATATATATATATATATATATAACTCTTAAAGGGCCTTGGTTTAAGAACAAAAAATGTTAAAAGGGCCATAACAGTTTAAGACTTTTGGATTTGTGGCTCAATTTGCCAATGAAATTCGTAAAGGACCAAAATGACTAAATTCTTTTGAGAAGTTCAACTTATGAAATTGTAATGAAAGTAACTCAGGTCCAATTGAATAAACAAAACTGATTCAAAACCAATGAATGAATTGAGAGGCGCTGCTGAGCAAAAGTTTTTTGTTTTCTTTATGCCGAATAGATCCCAATTTTTTTTTATCTCGCTTAGGGCCATAATTTTTTTGTGATTTTCAGAGACGGCCTTGGTGATGACCAAAAATGTAAGATAATTCCTTTTTTCATATGCCAGATCAGACCATGTGTAGTAGAGAGCATGAATAATGCCCCCACCCATGGGCATTGTGCGACACGTGCAATCCCAGTCAGCAAAGGGGCATTATGGGGTGTTTTTTCACAAATGGGGGTAGTGGATAATGCCCAATAATGCCCCATAATGATGAGTTTTTTTTTCCCAAAGTAGTGTATTTACAAAAAGTATTTACCTTTTTGAGTACTTTAAAAAATATTTATCTAAATGGGTACTTTTGTTTATCTCTTTTGTAATTTTTTTAATTTGTTTATCTCTCTCCTGATCTAATTGGTTAAATCCTAAATTAATGATACCTAGGGGTGTTTGGGATTCCTTCTCAAAAAGGACTTATTAACTTATATAAGTCATAAGTGAGAAGTTACAAATCCTAACTTCTCAAAAAACAACTTTTCAACATACAAAAACAACTTAAATAAGTTAAACCAAACACTATAAAAACAACTTATTAACTTTTATAAGTCAATAAGTTATACGTTGCTCCAAAATAAGCTAACCCAAACACCCCTCTAAATAAAACATAGTATTTTTATTTAATAAACTGAGTTTTTGTAAATTATTATATTTTTTTATCTTATGTTTTTTTAATTATAATTAATATATGTCTGTTTTTAATTTGTAATAAAAATACTTTAAGTTTAAAAGTAAAAATTTATGTATTTAGCTTGGCTTTTTATTCTAAGAATAAAAACTTATTCAGTCATTACTTATTAATAGAGTCGAACAACAATTGAGAACAATTAGATTAGGAGAGAGACAAACCAATTAGAAAAATACTCATTTAGGTAAATACTTTTCAAAAATACCCAAAGTGGTAAATATTTTTTATAAGTACACTAGTTTGGAAAAAAAAAACTCCCATAATGATTACCCAATTATTATCTTTTAAAAAAAGAAAACAAATAATATTAAGGGGCATTAGTTGGAAGCTTCTTATTGGACAAACAAAAGTGGAGGAAGCATGCACTAGCGTTCTTTAAAGCACGCCCCTCCCCCATTTTTTGAAAACAACGCCCAAGGGGGCGGTCCAACGGTGTTAAGGGGCGTTTTTCTTTTGGGAAAAAACGCCAAAAAACCTCACGCATGGTCTCATTATAAAAGCAACCCAACTCTTGAGTGACTCTATAAATACTTCCATCCAATTGTCCACTTCCATCACAAATCACAAGCCTTTCACAAGATAATGGCTCGGTCGTCAATCACCATGCACATGGTTCTAATCTCTATCTTGGCTCTAGCCAATGGCTCTTACCTCTACCCTCAGTTTTATGACATCTCATGTCCGCAAGCTAAACACATCGTCAGGTGTATCGTCGAAAAAGCTGTTGCAAAAGAGGCTTGTATGGCTGCTTCTTTGCTCAGGCTCCATTTCCACGATTGTTTTGTCAAGGTTCGTTCTTCATGTATATCATCACTATTAAAATGTGCTACTCTTTGTGCTGAAATTATTTGGTAACTAGTCACAAGTCCTAAGCGACAGCAGATTGTTGCAATGAGAAAAGATTTTTATTGGAAGTACTACATGCAGTTTGCAATATTGTTATTTTTTTTTCTTTTAGAAATCGTATAAAAAATGTGTGTCGTCGTATTCTCACATGTTATCCTAGGTAACAAAATAATTTTTCTTTACGAAAAGGTTCTGTTACGACCTAAAAAGTATCATTGAGTAGCAAACAAGACTAAGGACATGACTAATGGGCATTATAGGAGCATGAAGTGATTTGATAACGCCTCCAACACCACCCTCGTTGGCGTTATACAGGCATGAAGAGGGATGAGCATTTCTACTATAATGTCAAATGGGGAGAAAAAAGCTGAAAAGTAATGATTGAATTGTTATTAAGGGACGTTAACCATTACACATTTTTTAAAAGGGCATTATGATGCTGATGTGGCGAAAATGCCTATTCGGGGAACCTTAACCATTACGGATGGCCTAAAGGGTGACAATAAAGATTAAAACTATCATGAAAGTTAAATTAACATTTTAAGTCGCCATATGAACATTACAAGTCATTAGTTACCAAGAAAACCTTAATATAGAAAGTTAGTAACACAAAGGAAACATGTATTAAATTAGTGACGTCTTAACTGTTCCAAATGATGAGAATATGGTCATCTCAATACCTCTTGGGTTGTAGTGTTTATATACAAGAAAATTATGATAAATTTTTATCCAAAGTGTTGTTACATTGATCAGAAACTTACTTTTTTTTTGCAACAAAAATAATCAATTAGGGGTGCGATGCTTCAATACTTCTTGACAACAGCGAAACCATAGTCAGCGAGAAGGGATCTGTCCCTAACCGCAACTCAGCTCGTGGCTTTGAAGTCATTGACGAAATCAAAGCTGCATTAGAGGAGGCGTGCCCCCAAACTGTCTCGTGTGCTGATATTATGGCTCTGGTAGCTCGAGACTCCACCGTTCTGGTACTATATCCTAACATAACCATGGTCCATGGCACATTACAACTTATTTGAACCTTAAATCATGAATGCATGTTTTAAATTTGTGCAGACTGGTGGACCAAGTTGGGAAGTCATATTGGGTAGAAGAGATTCAATAGGTGCAAGCTTGAGTGGTTCTAACCAAAATATTCCTGCTCCAAACAACACCTTAGAGACCATTCTAACCAAATTTAAGCTCAAGGGTCTTGACATTGTTGATTTTGTAGCACTTTCTGGTATGATTTAAACATGGGTTCCTGGGAAAAAAAAGGTTAATATTTGACCATTTGGGAATATCACAAAAAATAATCTAATCTTTTACTTTTATTTTTTACTAAATTAGTGATTGACCAGATAACATTGCGCTGACGTGGTGCAAGAATCCCGTAATCTTGCACTAACGTGGCACAACATTGGCCTCCCTCTTGCGTTAAAGTAGAACAAGCCTTTATTTTTCTCTTTTTCTTTTAAATTAAATCAAGTTCTAATGATTTTAGATTTTATTTACTAAAAAGTTTATAATAATGTTAATATTTTAGAGTAAAAAGGTTATAATAATGTTAGTATTTTAGAATATTATAATGATTAACGTATTAGTTTTTTTTTTAAATTACGGTTTTTTAATATTTTAATATATTATTTCTTTTTTCTGGCGAAGAAGGACATGTGTTGGTTGTTTAGTAGAGGAAATCCTTAGAAAGTTAAAAAGTCAGTGACATGTTAATATGATTTGATGAAATGACTATTCTCCGTTCAAGAGTTTGCATGCTTCGACTAATTACCAAAATGATAAAAAGTTTTCTTTAACATGATCGCTGCTGTACTCAGAAATTTTTCCATGTGCAGAACATTTTTAAAAATCGGTTCATATCGGGTCGGTTTGAGTCATATAAAACAAAAGAACATCAAACAAAATTTATATAATCATCAAAAACACGTCAAACCTTGTTACAAACATAATTAAAACGTCGCCCTACGGGTTTTCATTTTTTGAAATCTATCCAAAACATCATATAAAGTTACTTTCTTACGCAAGTTTTTCTCTATATAACATATACAACTATCACCTAAATTCTCATCGCCAATCCGATTACGTAAGTCGGTCTTCACATTCTTCATTGCCGAAAAACATCTTTCAACGGTTGCGGTTGCGACGGGTAATACGAGAACACGCTTCAATAACCGATATACCAATGTAAAAATTACGTGAATATTTGTTAAACATGTAGGGCATTTGTTAAACATGCAAAAACGACATTTGTTAAACATGTTATCGTTTAAAAAACTCTCCAAATTGGTGTGTGTTCGTTAAATCATCTAAACAACCATAAACAATGTCAAATGAAATTTCAAACCAATTTAACAACTTTATTACCCTTTTCTACCTATAATATCAACTAAAATTATCAAAAAAAAAAAAAAACAAAGAAACTTACCCTTTATCGGATTCCAGTTGGTTTGGTGTCGGACGGCGGCGGTTTGGTGGCGGATTGCGGTGGTCGTGGTTGCTGAGAAGAGCAAGAGAGAGGGCGAGAGGAATTCTAAAGGAGGGTTTCTTTTAATTATTATATTTGAACTTAGGTTGGGTTTGTTTAATGGGCTAGAAAAGTGGGCTAGTTATGTTTAATGAAATAGTGGGTTACGGTATTGGGTATTTGGGTTAAGTTGGGTAGTATAAGTTTATATATAATTTAGGTAGTTTTTTTTTTTTAAAATCAGAGTTTACTAAAAAAAATAAAATTTAAATCTATAACATTTTTTACCTAAGGTGTGCGGACGAAAAATTCCAAGGAATGCGGACGGGATTTTCGACGAAAACTAGCATCAATTTTTTTTTTCGGTGGGTGCGCCCACCCACCTTGGGCTGGAGGTGGGTCTGCCCCTGAACATGATTGATTAAGGAAAAAAAAAAGCAAATATCATTTTTATGAAAATCTTAGGGGCTGTTTGTTTACCTCTTTATGAGGCTCTTAATGGACCAGACCTCTTACTGATTCAGCACTTAATGGTTCAGACTGTTTATTTCGTAAGCAAATGTCTGAATGGTTCACACATTTGTCTCTGAATGCTTAAACATTATACTGAGTCTGAATGGTTAAGATCTCTAATCTGAATTGGTCAGACATTTGCCTCTGAATGGTTAAGCATTATACTGCCTCTTAATGGTTCAGACCTCTTACTGGTTCAGCACTTAATCATTCAGAAGTTGCCAAACGGCCCCTTAGAATACCCTATAATTCAAACAAATCTTGAAATATTCAAGTTCAAATTCAAGAAAACATGAATCAAGAAAATCTCAAAAACTCTATTATAGTTGAATAAAAATGAAGATCTCTTTGTGCTTAAAGTTTTAACTTTGCAGGAAGTCACACTATCGGAAATGCTAGGTGTTCAAGTTTCAGGCAAAGGCTGTACAACAACATGGGTAAGATGCATCCCGACTTCTCGCTAGACCAATCATATGACGTGGAGCTTCGCCAAAACTGCCCAAGATCCGGCGGCGATCAGAACCTATTTGTCCTAGATCCGGTGTCATCCACAAAGTTCGATAACGGTTATTACAAGAACTTAATTGCTAAAAGGGGTCTTCTAAGCTCTGATGAGATACTTTTTACTCAAAGCCAACAAACAATGGAGTTTGTGAAGCAGTATGCTGAAAATCAAGAGCTTTTCTTCCAGCAATTTGCAAAATCTATGGTTAAAATGGGAAACATTACTCCGTTGACTGGTGAATGTGGTCAAATCAGAAAGACTTGCAGGAAAGTCAACGGTTAAAAAAGAGGGTATTATGCTATGCTATCATGATCAAGATATATAAGTAAGGATTAGGATCAAATACAAAGGATCCTAATTGTAAGAAGTGTAAAAAGGATTTATAGAGTGACAAGTGTCCAATAACCTAAAAAAACCCACTACACAAAAAAACCCCACTACAAAAAAAAAAAAAAAAAAAAAAACCTTAAACATCCACCACCACCAAAAACCTAACCCCCCCCCCCCCCCACATCACCCACCCAAAAAAAAAAAAAATATTTTTTTTTTGCCGAGGGGGTGGGGGGTTTAGGTTTTTGGGTGGTGGTGGGGGTGGGTGTTTAGTTTTTTTTAGGTTTTTTGGGGGTGGGGGGGGGGGTTAGGTTTTTTGGGGGTTTTTTTGGTGAGGTATAGTTTTTTTTTTTTTGCCCCGGGGGGTGGGGTGGGGGGGGGGTTAGGTTTTTGGGTGGTGGTAGGGTGGGGTGGGGGTGGGTGTTTAGGTTTTTGGTGGTGATGTAGTGGGTTTAGTTTTAGGTTATTGGACACTTGTCACTCTATAAATCCTTCTTACACTTCTTACAATTAGAAGCCTTTGTAGAATAACTTGACCCAGTAAGTAAGTATGGTTTGATGTAATATGGTGCTTTTCAATTTGATAATTCTGTCTTGTTTTCTTTAATTAACTATTGTGAAGTTGTTAAGTGTGTGCCATCATTTGGAATGTGAGATATGTTAATATGTTATCCTCGTTTATATATATTCAAGTCAAATGACCAATTTGTCATAGATATACCATTTTAAATGTATAAAACAATAAATCAGTATATTTTTGTTTTTGAACGGCAAATTTCTTTTATTCCCTGCTGTCTGTGGGACTTGAACCCAATACCTCCCTCTCCTAAGGTGTTTAAAGGTTTTGCCTTTGCTAATGGACCGCCAACCCATTGGTATAAATCAGTATATATTTAGTGTAACAAAACCGGTTGGGCTACCCTCAAGGATGGTCAATGTAACTTTCCTTAATCTACACAATTTCAATATACAAAACAGTAAATCAATACACAATTTTTCATATAAATTTTGTAGATGGGATTAATTCTTAACAATATAGACATTACATGAAAAGGAATATTATAAAATGAAAATAGTACAAATAAATAAAAAAAAATAAATAAGACGGTAGTCGTAAGAAAAAGAATAATGGCTAAGACACTCAAATTTGGCATCTATACGCGTTTTGTCCCATAATTTACAACATCCGAAGGATTAGTTGTATTGACGGAGATGAACTTATTTGACTAGGGTCGAAAACAATATAGTTAAAACTTCTATTAAAGTGTGAACGTCATGTCAAATATATTCATAGATCATTTTTCTACAAAACAATATTGTTAAAACTTTTATTTTCAATAGCTATTATTAAAAACAAAAGGTGGTTAAATTGGAGTATAGAACATTCTCTCTTGGATTGAACTTGATATAATTGATCCTTACTACATAACAGGATAAGTGTTCATTAATTTGTTGGAAAATTAACCAACTGGGGTAGCCCAGTTGCCCCAGTTGGCCAGTCCCACCCTTTCTCTTCCAAGAGACCCGGGTTCGACTCCAGTGATGGTCACCAGCCACACGCCTCTTCCCAGAGGAAACAGAATCAACTCAGGGCCAAGGGTATTCACCCCCAGGCAGTATTGGGACGTTACTAGCTTGTGGAGTGTGATCACTCCAGCGGTTGGGAGGACCGTGGAATATCCCCCCCCCCCCCCCCCCAATTTGTTGGAAAATTGGAGTATAAGATTAATGCTTTGTCCTTTGGATTGGGCTCAACATCTGGGCTGAGGCCTGAACTGGTACACGTCACATCCCCTCCTCAAGTTCCAACTAGAAGTGCACAAATCAGGGTTTTTTAATACCAAATTCCTAACATGAACCTATTCCAGGATGTTCCGGTATTGAAAAATTGGCTATTGAGAGAAATTTGGTAAGGTTTGGATACGGGTATTAAGGAGAAAAACCATACCCTTGTGCCTACATACCCGGTAGGGTATAATCGGGTTCGGTATAACCGGGTATGGGTCCGGATATTAATACGCGGTTTTAAAAAATACTCTTTTTTATTATTTTACACAAAAATAATATCTTGTAATAATTAAATTTGATTTGTAATTCGTAAAAATAATTAAAATAAATTACAATGATAGAAATTCACCCAAGTACAAAATATTTGCTTTATAATATGCATTTTTAAAATAACTTTAATAAAAGTTGTAAAGTAAACATAAAAATATACTTTAAAAATTTGGGTATTCTAACCGGTATTAAAAAATGGTATTGGGTATAGGATATAATCGGGTTCGGGTATAGGGTATGACCGGTTCCGGATACTTTCAGGTATAAATCGGGTATGGTTTCATGAAGTATTGAGCTCAAAATGTATACTCTTTCCATATCCTACGGGTAGGGTCGGTTTTGGCTACGGGCATATAATACCCAGGTACAAAGTTAACCGGTTCCGGGTTTTTCTTTCGGGTCTGGTTCCGGGTATGGGTTTTTTTGTGCACCTCTAGTTCCAATTCTCTCTTTACGTATTACATGAAAAAGAGCATGAATCAGTAATCTCATAGAACTCAAAATCAATCAATTGTACAAGATGAAGCTCACCCTATATATAACAAACTAGTGGCGGTATAACTAACCAACCAACGTACCTCTAGCTAACCAACTCACTGTAACTAACTCTCAACTATATATAAACTCTAATATTACACATACGCATATAACTATACTGACTTGACCATTAGAGGGTAGGCTCTGAGGCTACGGGGTGAGGACCCCTTCTAACTAAAAAAAGAAAAAAAAAGTTACAGCTCATCTGTGGGCTCAGGAATGCCATATAAAAACATATGGTCCAACCGGACAAGGCCCAACCCACCAGATCATTGTAGCAGCAAAGATGATTGATTATTGATGACAAAGATTTTGATCATTATGAAGTTTATGGTTCCTATCTCTTCAGGGTCTCAGAGAGCTACAAAGATTATGAAGTTGCAAACACTGAATCAAGGTTTCAAGTATTATTAAAGATGGAAATTGCAAACACAAACAGCAAAAGCAAAATTGGTCTAATGGTCTCAATACATAAACTTATTTGTGCTAGTTTTGATACATAAATAAACAGACCCTGTGATCCTAGTTTTTGGCTAGTTTCTGAATAAAGGATATGATCTCATCACAGACTTCTTGAGGTTTCTCGTGCTGGATAAAATGGTGGCCGCCGTCAAGTATGACAACTTCGATATCAGGAAGTAGCGTCTTCATAACGTTTCCCTCGATGTATGGCTTTGAAAAGGTTTCATATCCGATATCTTTATCTCCGATAATGAACTTTGATGGAACTGTTATCTTTGACCCTTGCCATGGTGCTAGCAGCTCCCATGTCCTGCAATTCAGTTCAATTACATTCTTCGTACATAGGGGTGTCAATCATGTCGGGTTGACAGGTTGAACTGTTCAACCCGAACACGACCCATATACTTATTCATGTCAAAAACATCAACCCTAACCCGGACACACTTATAATCTTGCAACCCAAACATGACTAGTTTAACTCATTTGTTTAAATGTGTCAAACGGGTTGGCAGTTAGTAATCAAGTTGTAAACGTGTTAATCAGATTGATGGGTAGTAATCAATTGGTTAAACGTGTTAATCAGATTGATGGGTAGTAATCAAGTTGTAAACGTGTTAATCAGATTGATGGGTCAACCTGCTTACTTCAACGGGTTAAACATTTTAAGCCAAACACAATCGTTTAAGTTATATTGGTCAACCATTTGCGTGTCTTAGGTTGTGTCGAAAATTGCCACCCCTAATTCTTTACAAACAAGCTTAACATTACTTTTGAGGAAATCTTTTGTGTTAACTTTTAACTTACAGGTCCATAGCGCGGTAATAATTTAAACCACCCGTGAATCCCAACTCCTGAAACTTATCCGCATATATCTGGAGCTCCTCTTCAGTAATCCATGGTGGTAACTGCGACGGTATTTCTAGATCATCAATGATCTCCATGCCGGGGAGCGCTATCAGTACATCGGTTCTATTAGTCAGCAAGAACTTTTTAATCACTTTTAGGCGATCATATTTTGCAAAAGCTCTCTCTGCTCTTCCTGGTTCCTGTATTATTCTTTTCCATAAGTTTAATTATTCAATTTTTTATATAAAAAAAAAAACATGTTAACATGAGTAGTCAGTCACACTAGAGAGAGAAGAGAACCTGGAACTGGGAGACATATAAATTATCTCCAAATGATTGCTTGAAAAAATGAGTAGGCTTGGTGTGTGGGTCTCTAGGAAAGAATGGAACACACATAGCAACCATTCCTTTGACTCTATCAGGTCTGAATAAGCTAAGATGCCAGGCAGCTGTTGCACCCCAGTCATGTCCCACCACAAACACCTAATTCAGTCAACAACATCAATAAAGACGGTCTGTCATGGGTCGTGTTCGTAGGTTGGTGGGTCGAACTCCACAGGAAAATGAATACCTGAACACGACACAGATTTCTACAGCGAGCATGCCTCATTTAACCTGTATGATTTATTTTATTATTTAGTTTTCTTAATATATTTATAATCTCAAATTACAATTTACAACCGAAAATACAAATGTATATAAAATAGTTACGTTTTATATATAAAACTCAATCTTTATTTCTCCTCCAATTAAATTTTGGGATATAATATCCAATTTGTTTAAATTTCAACATCATCATCATCATCATCATCATACTCAGTAAATCCCATCAATAGCAAAGCTAAGGTAGGTCTGAGAAGGGTAGATGTAGACAGCCTTACCTCTACCCCGTAGGAATAGAGAGACTGCTTCCAGTGAGACCCCCGGCTCGATTGTAGTTTTGTATCAAGCCTTGGACCTGAGACACATAACACTCAAACAATCGGGACAGAGACTGATTGGTGCATGTACCCCGTGTTTAAATTTCAACATAATATACATATTTCTTACTTGATTTATAAAGAGTAAATGGTTAAACATGTCAATCAGCGAACTCGCTAGGTGAACCCCAAACATGGCCCCTTTAGCTAATTGGGTGTAAATTTGGTCGTGTTTGTGGGATGGCAGTTAAACCTGACACAAACTCGAAAATCGTTTCAGACACCTTAACCCGAACATGACACGGATTTTTACAGCCAACATAGTTCATTTAACTCGGAGTTTTATTTTTTGTGATGGTTAAACATGTCAACCCGCAAACCCTCATGTCAAACCTTAGTCAACATATTCACAAGTTTGACCCGAAACTAACCCGACCCGTATAGACCAAACCCAAACCCACAGATTCTGTGTTAGGTCTGCCGAAATTTACACCCCAAAGTCACACACAAAAAAAGGTGAAAGAGGACCTGTTGCTGATTGAAGTGATCAAGAAGGCCAATGAGATCTGCAACTATGTGGAAGATAGTGTAGGAAGAGGGGGATGGGGGTGAGTCAGAATCACCATAGCCACGGAGGTCAGGTGCAACCACATGGTAGCCATGGCTAGCCAGATCACGAATCTGATGGTGCCATGAAAACCATGTCTCTGGGAACCCATGGAGCAGAAGGACGAATGGTCCTGGGCCTTTTTTCTCTGCCACGTGGAGATATATTCCGTTGGTTTTGATTCTATGGTGTGTTAGATCACTCACCGATTCCATTTCTGTACACTCACTGAGAGATTTTTGGTTCCGTGTAGTGTAGGTTTGGTGCTTATAATTTCCTATATATACGTTTACCAAATGGGGAATAGTGCCATGCTTATTATATTACTAGTGGGAAAGCCCGCGCGTTGCAGCGGGTGTCCCAACTAATATCAGATTCAATTACGTCTATTACGAACCACAACTGATATTCAATACATGAATTTGTGTAAGTTTCGTAGATTTTCTATTGTGTACCTCAATAATGACATCAAAGGAAGATAAAAGAATTTGAACACAACCCGTTTAACACAACAAAGCATGTTTTTCCAGCTCTACTTAAACAAACAAATTTTTGTGTTCATGTTCATTATTATTAAGAAGATGAACATGTTTATGTTCTTTATTGTTCTTTGTTAATTCTAAACAAAGATAAACACAAACAAGTTAACATAAATGAACAAAAGAGAAAAATTAATGAGTCATGAAACCTCTTGATACAACATCATAACGCCAAAAAATTACTCTATAATTTGACCTTTGTAACATAATGACTACTTTCTTAAATAAAGAGAATTTCGACTTCACTTGTAACGATGCCTTGATTCTATTTAAGATAAGCAGAAGAAACCCACAGAAGCGTGTATGTTACCAACAATGTTGTCACTTCCAAACTCCTCGGCCCTTTCAGTACTGGTGGAATAACCGACACCATCAAGAACGTTCCCAACAGCCACGACACGATAAAGGTTCCAACCCTGCAACAAAACTGTCAGACACAATTGCTACACAAAAAACAAAACCGCAAAGTATGAAGCATACCCGTAAAGAAAAGCTTTGAGTTTACTCTTGAGCCGATCATATATAAAATATATAGTGGTAAACAGTGATATGGCAACCTGAAGGGTGCAGTTGGAAAGAGGACGATAAGAGCTGCAAGTACCACAAACGCAACCGATGTTTTGACGATGAAGTTGGTAGTCTGGGTTCTAAATCTGCTTGTGACGGTTTGTACAACACGAGACTGACTTACTTCCCTCATCTTTTTCTTCACGTTGACTTTTGCATTATTATTTTGTCGTGTGCGGATTCAATTGCTTCGACGCTTGGTTTGTGACCCGCGTATTTTTGGACTAAGAAGGTTCTAGCACTTTGGATTTCGTCTTCGGAAGCTTCCTTGCTGATACCGAGTCTTTTGTATGGATCGTTTATGTTGATTCTTGGAAAAATGACTGCGTTCATAGTAAGCAACAGAATTGTGGAGTTCTGATTTGATTAAAAGTACAAGTAAAGAAATTGAACTGCCCGTAATAGATAGAAGCGTGCATTTTATAAGTGACCGATATTAAATAAACGAACGAACATGAACAAACTCTTTTGTTCGTTTAATTAAAAGAAACGAACATGAACACACGTTTTGTTTGTTCAATTATGTTCTTGAACGTTCGTTTAAATTTTAATAAATATATAAATAGTAACAGTTATAAAAATATAAACATTAAAGGGGATTTCTACTACTTGTATAAAAATAAGAGTTAATTGCCTGGACTATCCGAGTAACAAAATGACAAACCATAGAGAGCATACCTGCTATTTCCAAACTAACCGACATCTACTCCGGGGACTATCCGAGTAACAAAATAACATACCATAGGGAGCATACCTGATATTTTCAAAAGGTGGGGACTAAACGTGAAAAACGTGAAACCACAGGGACCATCCGGGCAATTAACTCTAAAAATAACTTATTAGTAATTGGGCTTCCTAGTAATAAAAAGTGGATTTTCGAATTGAACTTATTGTAATTAATCAATAATTTATATGCTCGTTTATGTATGGTCAATTGTGTTCATTTGTGTCCGTTATGTTTATTAAGTTATGCTAGTATAATTTTTTTGTCTATGTTGTTTACATTCGTAAACTGTTCGTTTAGGTTTTAAAGTGGATTTTCGAATTGAACTTATCGTAATTAATCAATAATTTATATGCTCGTTTATGTATGGTCAATTGTGTTCATTTGTGTCCGTTATGTTTATTAAGTTATGCTAGTATAATTTTTTTGTCTATGTTGTTTACATTCGTGAACTGTTCGTTTAGGTTTTAAACGAACGAACGAACATAAACGAACATGAACATGCTCATTTTCTTAATGAATGAACATGAACAAAAAAATGTGTTCGCTTATACATTTGTGTTCGTGTAAACCACTCATTTCTCGAGACTCTTAACTTTGACCAGTTTTGACCCACATGTACATGAGGGCCATGAGTTGGCTTTTCAGTCATCTCGTGCCTCAGATGTGCAGTTTTATAATACCAAGGTCTTAAAGATCAAATTAAAAGAAAGAATTATGTAATTAAGGTTTACCCTTACATAATTAGTTTTGTGGTAATTAGTATGAAACTGATCGTAAGAAATGGTTATTTATTTCAAATAATCAGATGCGTAAGTTGTTTACAAACTCGAATGTGGCCTCAAGTCAAAACAATCATATATTCAGTTCCAAAACGTAAAGATTACCGGATGGTTCATCTCTAGCATCACTGAACGAAGCATCCATGGCACATTTCACCACAGAAATTCTTTTCGTGATAAATCTTCGTGTAGAACAATTCAAATTATTTCGTCTGCTTAGAGGATGAAATTATTGAACTAATCCCAGTTGTAGTAACCAAATACAAACTTTATCAAGAGTGATCCGTGAAATTACCTTTCAAGACATTAAAAGTCTCTACGTGTCCCCTGGTCTTGAAAACCTGAAGCGCGCTTACATGCTAAAGTTGGCCCTCTCGAATGGAGGTGAAAGCAATACTTTGTAGGGCTTCCGGTCAATCCAGATAGATTCATCTTTTTATAGGCGCAACTGAACTTGGTCACAAGCCTTAAAAAATCAAAACAAAACCAAGAATGAATATGAGTATGAAAAACACGAAAGAGGATAGGACGACTAAAGTAACAAAAAACAAACAGATCAATTGAAAACATAAACAGAATTTATCCAATCTGCCACAACCGAATCAAGTTGGCAGATGCCACTTGTACGCCTGTTTCTTAAAAATAAAATTAGTGTGTTAATTACGTAAACAAAAATAAAATTATTACAACGATAACGTGAATAAAATGTCTTAGAAGGACTGTAAGCAATTTTAAAACTTTAGGTGACTTTCAGCATGCTAGTGCCAGTTCTCTAAATAGAGTAAAAAATATCATTAGTCAATGAAAGTCAAACAGAAAAGCATGAAAGAACAAAAGATGATATATGGTTTTTCTTATTATACCTTTATGTGTAATTATACATATAGCAGTTCTATATAAATCTGATACAGAAGTACATGAAAGCAGCTAAGATTTAAATGGCCGACCTTTTCCTCTATAATCAACAATGAATGGCGACTTCAAAAGATGCACATGACTTCAAAAGGACTCTATGGTCTCTCACTCTTTCAAACACTACCACATCTAGAAGCCACCTGCCTGGGGTTACCAACATTTTTGTTGCCATTATGTTTCCGACCCGTTTCTTTTCTACAACTATCCCATCCTTTTTGCAATTCTTGAAGTTGTTCCAACACATTGACCAACTCATCAGCAGTCGGTCTGCACTTTGGTTCTCTCGAGAGACACTTCATTGCAAGAACTGCAGCTCTCGCGGCTACTTCCGAAGAGTACTGACCAACGATCCGCTGGTCTATTATGTGAAGAACCCTTCTTTTGCTTGTCAAATAAGGCTTAGCATAGTCTACCAACACTTGTTCATTAGATGGACGGTTTTTTTTCAATGCATCGTCTTCCGATCATGTTATCAAGAAGAACCACCCCAAAACTGTAGATGTCGCTTCATTCAGTTAAGTGACCTTCATAAGGAAATGAGAGTATTAAATCATAGATATCTTTGACCTAAAAAAGATTCCAAAAAATTAGTCCATAATTGAATTGTCAAAATGGGCTACCCTAATGGGTTGGGTTCACACTAAAAAGAGTATTTTTTTAAGTGTGGGACTGGGTGGATACAGATTGGGCTGACCCAAAAACCCATTTTGTTTAATTTTTAAATTGAAATAAATTATGTGCTGGATATAATATATTACTATAATAATAATTAATATTTATCAAAATAGTTTTACCTGTTGCCATATACTCAGGGGCTGCATATCCATAAGTACCCATGACCCTTGTGGATACATGACTTTTCCCATCCAACGGCCCATCCTTAGCCAACCCAAAGTCAAGTTTTGCATTGTAGTCCTGAAAAAGAATATACAATCAAAACCAGTCAAATATTGCGTAAAAATCATCTCATACCATAAAAATTACCAGTCAAACACTGTCAAAAATCACATACCATAAAAAAATCTCTCCATGCTACGCAATACTCAGTATATGGCATAAACATCCTCCCCATTGATATATACCGCTTCTTTCCAGTCCTGCACACAATTACCGATATTGTATTAAGTTTCACATAATACGTAAAGTCGTAAATAAACATAAAAATAACCAAATTTATAATGTAAATGTATATACCTCTAGGAGGACCATAATCTCTGCCCTCAAGTAAGGTACTGCTACGCCGATGTTAACAACCCGCTCAATCTTGTCTATAGTTACTTTTTCAAACAGTGTATCATGTCTATGCCGCTCAAATGCAAGCCTAAATGCAGCAACCCTACACATCATCAATAAATCCATTAAATAAGTAACAATAAATCATACCTTTATCGTTCTTCGTAATGATGAACAGTGTATAAAAACAAAAATGACTTTAGAGTTGCAAAAGAAACACACACCTTTCAGCGGATATGGTTGGTGCCACTGGAGGTTCATCTACGTCCATTGCTTCAGGTTCAGCTTCAGTTGCGTCTCTGAAAGAAACAAAAAAACATAATAAATCTAACTATATATATATACACACACACGCATATTTACATGGGAGGTATGAAATGCATACTTTACCGGTAAATCAACATCTAAGGCAATAACCTGAGAGTAAAACAGTTAAGAAATGGAAATGAAAAGAAGCCATAAATTAAAATTAATTCCTTTATTAGAAAAATCATTAATCATATCAGACCTTGCCAGACTCAGGAAGCAACTCATAGGCCTTATGTGTAGATAGAAATACATAAATCCAGTGAGGGGATGCCTCTAGGTCAATGTCTTTCTGTTATATTTGGTGACGGCTCATGTAATATACTGGAAACCCTTACCTACAATAAAATTATAAACAATAAGTAGAATGAAATCACAGCTGACAAAAAAATGTAGAAATTGTTAAACTACATCGGTTGATTAGATATATAAGAACAGTATAATAAGTGTCATAACACTCGCTGAAATATCTTGTTGTCATATGTGGACTCAAGACTACAAGATTATAGTCTGGCTCCGTGTTTAAGAGTATGACGCCGAAATCAAGATTGTTAAGCTCGATCTTTCAAGTGATCTAACCAGATCCTCCTTTCTGTAGTGTATTTATCAAAGTAATCAGATATTCCAAAATGACAATGCAATAAACTCATGGCATCATAAACAGTAAATACCAAAATTAGGGAAACCAAGAAAAAAAACACCCTTGATGTTAGTCGGTTCAATAACCCAAAATACAGTAGCTTCAAGTGTCGAATCTATGCCAAATTCATCAAATCCACCAAACAAAAAAAAATCAGATGTATCAATGCAACCCACTGTCATCGCCTTCGCCCTCGTATCCTTGAACAAATCCTACATTCCATAATTCGGGTTATACGCACTCATATTTAACCACAAAATCATCCATGGAAACATGACAATGGTATATGAGACTATTTATTCATTGAGGACTTTCATCAAACAGGTGGCATGCATATTAGATTAAGGGGATTTCACACCAAAAAAACATCTTTGAAATTACCTTGTTACTTGTGGAGAGAAGACCCAAAATGTCAAGGAAAAAAACGTTGTTGCTGCTTGCTTTTCTTCAGGTATTTCTCACTGCCAAATATCAACATCTGTATTCGTATTCGGAGATCGAAATCCTAAACAACCTTCATCGCCGTCAGCCGCTATAACCATTTGCATCGATATAGTCTGAGCCTGGCTAGGAACCCACCGTCGCCGGCGGTGTTGAATAATCTCGCCTCCGTTCATCTTCAATCAATCGTCAAATAACAGCCATCGCGTCAGATTGTGGCAGTGAGGGTGGCGATGGCGATGACGATGACGATGACGATGACGAAAACTTCAGTTGTGGAATTCTCCCCTACTCTCACATCTCACCTCCTTTATAACATCATAATGATAATATAAATCGATTAGGGTGTAGGAAATTGATGGAACGATTGTTGATTCTGCATTTAAGATGGTTAATTAAGGCATTCAATAGCGTGAATTGATTAGGGAGTAGGGAAGTTGAAAAGAAGAACGTGGCCTGGCGTCTTAACTGGTTCCGATGGGGAGAGGAGGGTGCTAAAATCCCTAAAATGCCCCTAAAGTGTCTTAAATTTTTAGACAATGAACAAGTTTACCCCCTCTAAAATGGCTTCGTTCTTTTGTACATGTTGCTTCAAAATGTGTATACAATGTAAATTGACCAAAAGGGTAGAAAACCCAGTTTCTTTAATATAGTAGTATAGATATTTATAATACTACCTTTTTGTCCGCAGCTCAAATTAAAATTACGCTTTTGTCCCCATCTCAAAATTACGATTTTGCCCTTGATTCAAAATTACGATTTTGCCTGACACTCCTCTATTGGACCAACCAGTTTATTATTTTATATCCATTTTAAAATTACGGTTTTACCCCTCTTTAAAATTACGGTTATGCCCACAGCTCAAAATAAAATTACGCTTTTGTCCCCAGCTCAAAATTACGATTTTTCCCTCGATTCAAAATAAAATTGTGGTTTTGCCCTCAGCTCAGAATTACTTTTTCGCCCCCAGTTCAAAATATTTTTTTTTACCCCCAGCTAAAAAATACGATTTTGCCCTCTGTTCAAAAATGTGACTTTTCCCCGTTTAAAAAATTATGATTTCGCCCTCAGTTTAAAATTACGTTTTTTCCCCAGTTCAAAATAAAATTATGTTTTTGCCCCCAACTCAAAATTACAATTTTGTCCTCGGTTCAAAATAAAATTGTGATTTGCCTCCAGCTTAAAATTACGATTGTGCCCTTAGTTCAAATTTATATTACGCTGTTACCCCAAGTTCAAAATTACGAATTTGCCCCTGTGTAAATTTACAATTTTGCACCTGGTTCAAATTTACAGTACTACCATCACTTTAACTTTTGGCAAATTATGATTTTACCCTAGAAAAAAATACAACTTTCCCTCAGTTAAAAATTACAATATTACCATTGTTTTAGTTTTTTTACCAAAACTATAAAAAAAGTGTTTTCTTTTAATTGGTTGACTCGATTTAATTGTTTTTCATATCAATGAGCTGCCTAACACTCGCTCATTATTCGGTCATCGCCCCACAACGCGGACAGGGTATAACTAGTTTACAACAGTGAACTAAAAATAAATAGTGTTGAATTTGCTTCTCATGGTCAAAGGTACAGTGTTTATTTTTTGTGGAAAAATCAGCGGATTAGGATCAAACTGACTTTAAAACTTGAAAAAAAAAATAAACATAAAAAAATAGAAATTTGAATTGCAGACACGGAAACTCATGTAAACTACATGGGAACCAGCCCATGGCATTATAGCATAATAATATCCTAGGGTGGGATAAGGCTCAGTGACCATTAGGCTGAACGGTATGGGGGGTTGTCCCAGCCCCGTTCCAGCCCCATCCCAGCCTGTCGCCGCTCCAACACCGTGCCGCCCCCCTCCGGCTTCGTCGTGGGCGTCCTCTTCTGGACGTTGGAGCCGATCCACAAGATGACAAAAAAGGCCTCTCCCTCTCTCACACACCTATACATACAATATATACATATACATTTTAGGTCCATCCCCCATTTCCATACCTCCATCCTCTTTGCCCCATCTTTACACCCATCATATGTGGATCCTACGTGGCGGATCATCCACGAAGGGAGGACCATCACCATACCGCATAGCCTTAGGTCATGGGTTTGATTCCCACAATGTGGTTTTTCTCATATTTATTGGGTTCTCTTCTGAAATTGTGTATATGCATTATAGCCTAGTGAATATGGATATGAGCGGGTGATTCCGTTGGTAACACGATGATACTCTAGTGGTCCATCAATCATCCAAATTTGTCGTTTAAAAAAAACTACATGGGAACCACAAACGAACCAATCAAAAGACAACACATGTAAAAGCGAGGGGCTAAGCATTATTCCGCGGCTAAAAGCGGGGATTAAGCCTGTTGGGGAATTCCTGATCATCGTTGGCTTATGCGTGAGATTATTAAGGAAGGTTGCTTGGAGTGCAAGACAAGTACGCAATTGATTAGATATATTGATCTGTTTATAAATAATTATTTTAGTGGTCTTATTTGAGTTAGAATAGGATGTGTAAAAGATAATTATAATGTAGCTGATTAATGAGGAATCTTGGTCATAGTATAACGCGATAGGTTAGCTATATATACCAATCAACTTGGTAGAGATTGTAATCCAAGGTTTTGAGATAAGTTTCCTTGATAATAAACGTATTTAGGTGATTTGCCAATTCATGTTCATTGTTCCAGTTCTGATTAACATAAATCAATTACCAATTAACTCTTTAAGTGGTATAAAAGTGGTACTTTTGATTGATTAAGGGACATGCGAAGAACAACATACCTACGATTCAAGGGGTTGTTGTTGATTATACATGCGACTAGGAAGTATCATCGGAACAGTGTTAGCTCATTGGAACAGGGACCCGTGATTCAGGGTTATCTATGAAGGAGAAGGGAACATGCATTGTTGGTGACCTGTGTGGAAGAAAGACCTGTGATTAGAGGTTGTTAATTAGATCTGCTCCATATGAGTAAATGGACTTATAATTTATTGGTGTTAGGGTCAAAGCATTTATAGGCGGATTTTGAGGAGGAATAACCAAGAAAAATGCATGATGCGGATCGTGGTTGTAATTTGGAGGTGGTATAATGACGTAGCCATAGGTAGCAAAGGCATCCAAATTGTTTAAGTTTGGAGTAAGTGGGAGGAACATTGAATAGCATTTCATAAGGTGATTTGTTATTCAAGATTGTTGCGGGTAGGCGGTTGATGAGATAGGTAGCGGCTTGGAACGCATGAGACCAAAATGAGGATGGAAGATGGGCATAGTGAAGTAAAGTAAGGCCGGTTTCGACTACGTGTCGGTGACGACATTCAACCCGTTTTGCTCAGGTGTGTGAGGAGGTGTAGTGTAAGGAGAGATTCCATGAGTGGAGAGAAAATACTTGAGTCCAATATATTCGCCGCCATTATCCGTAAAAAGCAAAATAATGGACGTTTGAAAATATTTTTCGACGGGCGACTTGAATTGTGGAAAAATTGTTGCAACATCGGATTTTCTTCTAAATGGAAATAGCCAAATATATTTTGAAAAATAATCAACAAAGTTTACGTAGTATTTGTAACTGTCAAGGGATGCGTGGACGGGTCCCCATACATCCGAGTATAGAAGTTGTAACGGTTTGCTAGCAACAAACGAGTTTTTATCAAAAGGTATTTTGTGACTTTTATTTGATGAACAGGAATTACAATGGAAAGACTCAGTGGACACTTTATTAAACTTAAGTCCTAATGTAGACATTATAGACTTGAAGACTTGGAACGAAGGATGTCCAAGGATGTGGTGCCACGCAAGTAAAGATCTTGTTGAGGTTATGTTGATTTGAGGAGAGGTTGTGGTTGGTCCGTAGTAAACGTCATTGACGTTAATGCCCCGCATGAGATGTGCCCCCGTGCGTAGATCCTTAACAAAGAAATAAGAAGGAAAAATTCAACAGAAACTCGGTTAGTACGACAAACTTTAGCAATGGAAATTAGATTATTAAGAAGATTAGGGGAAATTAAAATATTGTCTAAGAAAAGTGGTCGTGAGTTTGTGGGAAGAATTTGTTGGCCAGTATGTGTAATGGGAAGTGATGTATCATTGCCCAAAACAAACTTGTCCGAACCACCGTATTCGGAAAGAACATGCACGGAGTTGTGACCGTTACCGGCGTGGTCGTTAGCGCCAGTGTCCCACATCCAAGAGTTTGAACCCGCCTGTGGAGAGGTGTAGTTCACAGTAGGGGTTGTTGTAGAGGAAGTGTTGGTGGTTACTTGGTGTTCACGAAGGAATCCTCCAAGTTTTCTACATTCCTTGGTTTCGTGTCCGGGTGTGTTGCAGTAGTGGCAGAATAGGTTGGACCGATTGGTGCGGTTATTTGGTTGTGAAGATGTTGGTTTGGATGACCATGAGGAGGAACGATTAGGTGAGGGTTGGGTGAAGGCTGATGAGGGCCGAGAGTTCTGATTGTAGGGTCGATTTTGGTTGTTTTGGTGGGTGTAGTTGACAGTGGAAATGGTGGTTCGGGTGTCTATTCTTTGAGGGTTCATTCATGGTCAAGGAGTTTTTCGAAGAGATCAGGAAAGGAAATTGTAACACTCCACTCTTTTCGTATTTTCCTTTTTTAGAAAATATGTATTCGCGTTCTTTCTTTTTTTGAATCACAGTCGAAAAACGGATTTAAAAATGGAAAACAACGCATTTTACGTGCTTTTAGCGCAACTGACATCATTTACGCATCTCAATAATAATAATAATAATAATAATAATAATATCCTACGATATTTCACGACGTTTAGTGGTGAAAACGGGTTTCGTAAATTCGTTTGGGCCACTTAAAGCGCGGGGATTGGGCTTGTGGGCCTTGGGCTCAAGCCCAAGCCCACTATAGTAAACCTAAACTACATTAATCCCCGTCTTCTTCCTTTTATCAGCATTTTAGAGAAACCCTAAGTGAGCACAACTAGCAGCCGACACCCTACCGTCTTCAACTCTCTCTCGTCTGAATCCAGCCGGCTCTGGCCACCGGAGCCACTTCCGGCGACGAGCAACCCCCTCTCGGATCCTCTGTAGCCCAACTAAAACCACACCCCCTTCTTCCCTCGAGCTACCGGACGCCTGACTACCACCACCACTACTGTCTGGTGGCGGCGGCAAGAGAGACGAAGCAGAGGGAGAGAGAGAATGCGAGAGAGAGAGACGCAAGAGAGACGACGGCGGCGCCGTCATCTGTGGCGACGACGGAAGATGTCCAACCCCGAGCCTGTTCGATTTCGGTGGTTGTTTTGAGTTTCAGGTTGGGTCAAGTTTGGTGTTGGCTTCGGTTCAGCTTCCGGTCTCGGGTACGAGTCCCGTTCGACCTCAGTCCACTCCGGTCATCATCCGCTTCGGATTCAGGTTAGTTGATTCAACTTTGTTTTGATTTATTCGTTCCATCTTCTCCGGTCAGATTCGGATTGGTTTTAGGTGACGGTGGCGACCGATGGCGACGGTGGTACGGCGTAGTAACGGCAGCGGACCGCTACCGGCGGCTCGGGTCAGGTTCGACAGCCTCGGGTAAGGTTCGCCAGCCCCGTGTGATGTTCGACTCAGTTTTGTTTCAAATTTTGTTTTGCCTATATGTCGATTCAAGAATGTTTGATTTTTTGTTTCAATTTTGATGTTTGACTTGGTCCATTCTGGTTTTGGTTCAGTCTCGGGTCATACTTCGGTTCAGATTCGCGGCAGTGGTGGACTCCCGCTCGAGTGATGAGTCGGGTCAGCTTTGTTCGCGGCTTAAGCGTGGGTCTCGGTGCCATTCGGTTCAAACCGATTCGACTCGGTATAACACGTGTATTAATCTCATTATTCGTATTTTTTTGTATCTTTTTAAATCGCGAAACCAAAGCTTAAATAAATTGTAACCATAATAGAAGTTCATATATTTATATTGTTTATTTATTGTTGAATTTTGACAAAAAAATATTGACGACTTGTATCGTCGGGATCGTCCAAAAAACAGATGAGACTCTGCCCAATTTTCGTCAAAATATATATATATATATACATATACCTTATAGCCGAACCGCTAATGAAGGCGTATCGGATTCAAATAACTTTTATAACAATGATTATATTTATTTTTGACAATACATCTATAATATTTTCGATAGACTTAATTTAGAACTATTGCACTAAATTATATAAAATATATATATATATATATATACATACACACATCTATATCAACTAGTTTTACTCTAAATTCCCAATTCAAATCCTCTGTCATAAATCCGATTACTCATACACCTTCGTCTGCTCATATAGGGTGACCCCGGTGTTCCATCCTTCTAATCTATTACACTCGTCAACACTTGGATAATCGGAAGACTCAGCAATTTTGTGAGTACACTTGACCCATTTTCCTTTTAATACACTTTGGGTGCAACATGTTTTACTGTTTAAATACACAAATCACGCAAACATACTTTATTCAATCAATCCTTATACATGCTTTGTTATGCTTAAGTTCATGCTAGAATTCATACTATTTGTTAACCCGCCTTAACAATTATAGCGCTATAGGAGTAGCACACCACCCGACGGGGTTTTGTTAAGTTATATTCTTTACGGTCTCGATATTGCTATATCGAGGGATGCTATTATTCATACTTTACGGTCTCGATGTTGCTACATCGAGGGATGCTATTATACTAGTGGACACTTGGGTTTGACTTTTAGTTATGTATGATAGTTTGACCTTGTATACCAAATTGCTATGTTGGATTGAAAACACCTTTTTATACTTATGTCTTGAGTCTAAAACTAGTGTGCTCGCCAATACCTTTGTATTGAACTATGCTTTTTAAAACTGTTGCAGGTTTAGCGATGATTTTGATGATGCATGGAATTTAGTAGGATGCTTAGATACACACTTTAAATTTTGTTTTTTATTTGTATTGCATTTCATTATTCATGTTGTATTTGTTTCAAATCCTTGTAATTGACTCTTTAGAAATGAAATGAAAATTTATCATTTAAATACTTGTCACAAATAGTGTTATGAAGTCTCTTGCAATCTATTTCGTCTCACTTTGATGTTTCCGCCATCGGTTGGGGTATGACAGATTGGTATCAGAGCCATAACTATAAGGAATTAGGAAAATTGTCATGATTTCGACCTAGTCTATAGTTAAGCACCAAATTCGACCATATTTGCTTCACATGCTACTTGTATGAAACATCTTTACGTGCTATTCTTGAAATGTTTCTTATGTGTTAACTTCTTGAAAACGTTTCCTATGTGTTAATTTCTTGAAATGCATTATGTGTTATACTTGATTTAATATTTCAAAAATACGCCTTCCTAAGGCATTTTAACTCGTTTATACTAAACTTGAAAACACTCGTATTGTACAAACGAGGTGACCTCACCAAAATAGGCGTGAAACCCACAATTTAGTGAGCGACTCTCAATCCATCTATTCTTTTTACGCGAAATTCGCCACCAAGTTAGGGGTGAAATCCTCACCTTGATGGAGAATTTCCATTTCAAACTCTAGTAGACCCTCGTCAAAGTGTCGAAATTAAATTTTGACTCGACGAGTACCAACCACACTTAGGGTACGAAATCGTTAAGTTAGGGGTGAAACCCGCACCTTGTCGACTAGTCCTACTCCTCGAATTTCAAAAATCCCGCCAAGTCTTGAATTTTCGATTGATTTGGAGCATGTAGTAACTGGAAGGGTGAATACTGTTAACCGAGATATCGGCGAGAGTATTCCACCTATTAGGCCAAAGCATGTTTCTCAAATTCAAAAGAGTTTTCGACCGCTTTGGTTTAGTCAAAGTTCCGTTTTGGAACAATCCAAGTTTTAATCAAACCTATGCTTTACTATCATCGCTTTATATGATACAATTCTCTCGTTTTAAATTCAAATTTATTTTCGAGGTCATTTTCTCATACACACATCATACTAAATCTTTTCATACATTTATACATATGCATGATTTCAAAACGACACTCAATTTTGTTTATATTCTTTATAACACCAAATGGAGACATATCATCGAGGTAGGAGTGATTTCCTTACCTTGACGATTAACTCCACTTCTTTTCTTATCTTACAACGACCTCACCAATGGATTTGGGGTGATTCCCTTACCTCGGTGATCGTTACCAATACTTTATTTTAATAGACTATAATATGTAAACACGATCATGTCTATGTCTAAATCGTTTATCGTTACAAATATGTAAGTATTTCAAAATGCATTGTTTATATGAACGAATTCCTTACCCTACAATCTATTTTCATATAGCTCACACACATAAAATTCTTAACTTATACCATAAACGCTTATTCCTCGACTTTCAAAATTTCACGAAATGCTACTTATCAACCTGGTCGGTCTAATAAAATCATTGCCTACAAAATTTCATATTTCACGTAATTACTAAACACACTCATCTCGCATCACTATACTAAAGATTGCTATTTTTTCAATTTAGAATCAAACCAACTTTTCATACAAAATATTACAAATGTTATTCAGTCGTTTACTAAAACTTCTTTCAAAATCATTAACACATTTTTATTAAAAGACGCTTTTCCAGCAAAACACTAAGTTCATATACCAAGATCCTTTTCCTAAGGATTAACCTTTTCACAAGAATCAATAAACTTCAAAACTTTCTAATACAAAGTTACTTAAAATGATGCAAACTTGTTAATCCCAAGAACCTTTCAAAACCTCGCTCGATACGTCAATTAAATTTAAACACGTGGGCCAGGAAACTTCATAAGAACCAACAAATTTTCAACTATGTACTTTCTTGGGAAACCATAGTAGCACTTCCATTCGTTTACAAAGTACAACTCAGATAATCAATAGCTGTTTTATACTCTCTTTACATTCACAAACTAGATTCTACATTCCACGACAACTCAATCTATTTTAACTTCACGTTTTGCTCAAACAACTATATATGCATATCATCTTACGTGTTTTAGTTTATATCTCACGACAAATTCACATATACCCCTCGTTTTGTTTTCATACTAAAAACTTCTTGGCGTTTTACATGCTTAGATTCGTATATTACGATTAATACCATATACAAAATCATTACTTATTACACTCATATCCATATTCGTATTTATACATCTTATGCTTACACATTTATGTTTATTTTCATAATCATATTCATATACTTTATATTATACTCCTGTTCACAAATTATACATTTACGTCATACTTATGTCCAAGTTTATATTCATATTAATACAAATAGACTTACACTCACAATTACGTTTACGCTAATATTCATATTCATATTCATACTCATATATCCTACTTATACTTATACCTATACAACTATGCTTAAACTTATATTCACATCCATATACTTTACTCATACCAATACAATCATGTTTACACTTATGCTCATAGTTATACTCGCATTTATGCAATTTATGTTAGACTAGTACTCATATATATACTCTCATTTGTACGATTTATGTTTATGCTCACGTTCATTTGTTTATGCTCAAATTTGTACTCATATTTTATACTCATTTTTCATACACGTTATGCTTATACTTTTAGTCATACTCCTGACAAGCGTTTTTGTGTTTATGCTCTCGTGCGTGTTCATATTTAAACTTATACTATGCTCATGCTTTTTACTCAAAATTTATACTTTCGCACCTATACACGGGCGAAACCCGAGGGATTCGCTTACGTTGGTCTTATACTATTTGGAACGCAAACGTGCTTATATGCTACATCTCTATACATGCAATCTTATTTTCAAAATTTATGTATACCTTGATTCATACGCAACTAGTACAAGCTATGCGGATCATGCGACGATTAGTGTAATCGCGGGTGCACACAGGATTATAGTAATGGGCGTATGAGAACCATAGAGTGTACTACTGCGTATGGTAAGACACGGAACGTAACATTGTACCGAATAGCGAAACGGAAATGACATGGTCGAAACATGGTGGATACGCCGCTGGTACATCCTATATATAAGTGTTTTTACCGTGTTACCAAACTTTCGTAAAGCGTGCCATGAGAAATTCAGTGTTTTTCAGACCTTTTGGACCTAATTCAAACTTTAAACAACTCACAAACGCATTATATCTGATTATCCACGACAAGACTTCCTTCTTAACACACTATTTCCATCTACCCAATACTTATGACATCCATACTCGCATTTATTCATTCACTTTTATACTCCCATTATTCTCCTTTATACTTGGTCTTTTATTCGAACCCCGTTTACAATCTAGTCTATTTAAACGTTCGAATCCTAACCTATCTCTTATCTTTAAAACTACCTCTCTATTTTCTTTCCGTGTGCAAACACCCGTAGTTGGTCGTTACCTCCAAAACCATTTTATACTAAAGTATCCCTCTTAAATGCGACACATTTTTAATACGTCTCCAATTTGAGTTACTCTAAACTATTTAAGCTCACTTTGTCCATACACACATGCATACGCGCTTTTAATATCTCAATCATTTTAGACAAACGAACTCTTTTGCAAACCCATCTTTTCGTTCCTCAAATTTCATACTTTTCAAAACGTCTCAAACGACAAAGCCTCAATATTAGGCAATCCTCTTCTGTTCACCAAAACCCTTTCAAGTCTTCCTTCTAAATAAATTTCGGGACGAAATTTCCTAAGGGAGGGGAGACTGTAACGCTCCACTCTTTCCGTATTTTCCTTTTTTAGAAAATATGTATTCGCGTTCTTTCTTTTTTTGAATCACAGTCGAAAAACGGATTTAAAAATGGAAAACAACGCATTTTACGTGCTTTTAGCGCAACTGACATCATTTACGCATCTCAATCCAAATAATAATAATAATAATAATAATAATAATAATAATAATAATAATAATAATAATAGTAATAATAGTAATAATAATAATAATATCCTACGATATTTCACGACGTTTAGTGGTGAAAACGGGTTTCGTAAATTCGTTTGGGCCACTTAAAGCGCGGGGATTGGGCTTGTGGGCCTTGGGCTCAAGCCCAAGCCCACTATAGTAAACCTAAACTACATTAATCCCCATCTTCTTCCTTTTATCAGCATTTTAGAGAAACCCTAAGTGAGCACAACTACCGGCGGCTCGGGTCAGGTTCGACAGCCTCGGGTAAGGTTTGCCAGCCCCGTGTGATTTTCGACTCAGTTTTGTTTCAAATTTTGTTTTACCTATACGTCGATTCAAGAATGTTTGACTTTTGGTTTCAATTTTGATGTTTGACTTGGTCCATTCTGGTTTTGGTTCAGCCTCGGATCATACTTCGGTTCAGATTCGCGACAGTGGTGGACTCCGGCTCGAGTGATGAGTCGGGTCAGCTTAGTTCGCGGCTTAAGAGCGGGTCGCGGTGCCATTCGGTTCAAACCGATTCGACTCGGTATAACACGTGTATTAATCTCATTATTCGTATTTTTTTTGTATCTTTTTAAATCACGGAACCAAAGCTTAAATAAATTGTAACCATAATAGAAGTGCATATATTTATATTGTTTATTTATTGTTGAATTTTGACAAAAAAATATTGACGACTTGTATCGTCGGGATCGTCCAAAAAACAGAGGAGACTCTGCCCAATTTTTGTCTATATATATATATATATATATATATATAGGGGATGGATCATGAGAAAACTAGTTTAAATGAGAAAACCAAAAAACTAACTAAAAAAGCCTAAAAAAACCCAAAAAAACATACCAAATTTTTTTTTTTTAGAATTTTTTTTTATAAAAATCGCTACTTTTTATATATGGAAAAAAAATTTCAAAAAAAAAAAAAAATCTTTTTTTGTTGTACTGCACATGTGCACTAATAAGAAAAGCCTAAACCACTTAACTCACCCCCCACCGACACCCCCTAAAAACCTAAACCCCCCACCCCCACCCCCCAAAAACCTAAATTCACCCTCCCACCAAAAGCCTAACCCCCCCACCCCCCAAAAACCTAAACCCCCCCACCCCCACCCCCACCCTCCCGAAAACCTAAAACTAAACCCTAAACATAAACCCGAAAAAAACCTAACCCCCCCACCCCCACCCCCCAAAAACCTAAACCCCCCTCCCCCCCACACCCAAAAACCTAATCCTAATCCTAAACCTCCAAAAAAACTAACCCTAAAAGCTAAACTATACTCAAAAAACTAATTTTAAGCATGTAATGCAATAGTAGTACATGTTATATTGCACATGTGCACTGCTATAATAATAGTGTTGAAAACAAGACGACACCATAAATATTTTTTTATGTCATAAAAAATATGCTCGAATATACTTGAATGAAAGATACAAAAATTTGTGATCTAATGGTGCCATTTTTGTTTTAAAATGATAACGTATGGAGAAATGGGAAATGTTTGAAAAGTTATATATTTTTTTTCCAATTTTACCCCTCCTTCATTAAAAGTCCCCCCTCCTTCATTAAAAGTCTCCCCCCTCCTTTTTTGTGGATTTTAGTTAGTTTTCTAGTTTTCTCATGATCCTCTCCCTATATATATATATAGGGGATGGTTCAAATGAAAACCACTTTTATTGTGAAAACTCGAAAACTAACTAAAAAAAGCCTAAAAACACACACAAAAAAAATTTTTTTTTCAATTTTTTTTTATAAATTTCGCTAGTTTTTATATATATGAAAAAAAAATTTCAAAAAAAAAAAAAAAATTTTTTTTTTTGGTTGTACTGCACATGTGTAGTACACTAATACAGAAAGCCTAAACCACTTAACCCACCCCCTACCGACACCCCCCAAAAACCTAAACCCCCCACCCCCCAAAAACCTAAATTCACCCTCCCACCAAAAGCCTAACCCCCCACCCCCACCCCCCAAAAACCTAAACCCCCCACCCCACCCCCCAAAAACCTAAAACTAAACCCTAAACATAAACCCGAAAAAAACCTAAACCCCCCACCCCCACCCCCCAAAAACCTAAACCCCCCTCCCCCCCACACCCAAAAACCTAATCCTAATCCTAATCCTAAACCTCCAAAAAAACTAACCCTAAAAGCTAAACTAGACTCAAAAAGCTAATTTTAAGCATGTAATGCAATTGTAGTACATGTTATATTGCACATGTGCACTATTATAATAATAGTATTGAAAACAAGACGACACCATAAATCTTTTTTTATGTCATAAAAAATATGCTCGAATATACTTGAATGAAAGATACAAAAATTTGTGATCTTATGGTGCCATTTTTGTTTTAAAATGATAACGTATGGAGAAATGGGAAATGTTTGAAAAGTTATATATTTTTTTTCCAATTTTACCCCTCCTTCATTAAAAGTCTCCCCCCTCCTTTTTAGTGGTTTTTAATTAGTTTTCGAGTTTTCACAATAACTAGTGGTTTTCATTTGAACCTTCCCCTATATATATATATACACACCTTATAGCCGAACCGCTAATGAAGGCGTATCGGATTCAAATAACTTTTATAACAATGATTATATTTATTTTTGACAATACATCTATAATATTTTCGATAGATATTATATAAAATATATATATGTAAATATATATATATATATATATACACATCTATATCAACTAGCTTTACTCTAAATTCCCAATTCAAATCCTCCGTCATAAATCCGATTACTCATACAACTTTGTTTGCCCATATAGGGTGACCCCGGTGTTCCATCCTTCTAATCTCTTACACTCGTCAACACTTGGATAATCAGAAGACTCAGCAATTTTGTGAGTACACTTGACCCATTTTCCTTTTAATACACTTTGGGTGCAACATATTTTACTGTTTAAATACACAAATCACGCAAACATACTTTATTCAATCAATCCTTATACATGCTTTGTTATGCTTAAGTTCATGCTAGAATTCATACTATTTGTTAACCCGCCTTAACAATTATAGCGCTATAGGAGTAGCACACCACCCGATGGGGTTTTGTTAAGTTATATTCTTTACGGTCTCGATATTGCTATATCGAGGGATGCTATTATTCATACTCTACGGTCTCGATGTTGCTACATCGAGGGATGCTATTATACTAGTGGACACTCGGGTTTGACTTTTAGTTATGCATGATAGTTTGACCTTGTATACCAAATTGCTATGTTGGATTGAAAATACCTTTTTATACTTATGTCTTGAGTCTAAAACTAGTGTGCTCGCCAATACCTTTGTATTGAACTATGCTTTTTAAAACATGTTGAAGGTTTAGCGATGATGTTGATGATGCATGGAATTTAGTAGGATGCTTAGATACACACTTTAAATTTTGTTTTTTATTTGTATTGCATTTCATTATTCATGTTGTATTTGTTTCAAATCCTTGTAATTGACTCTTTAGAAATGAAATGAAAATTTATCATTTAAATACTTGTCACAAATAGTGTTATGAAGTCTCTTACAAATAGTGTTATGAGATACTCTGCGATAGAGCGTGAACCACGAGGATTTTTGGCAAGGCGAGACTTGAGTGATATTATGCAGGACCGTGAGCCGCTTGCATAGCTTGAGTTTAGAAGATCCCAAGCTTGCCGAGTAGTGTCGGTGGAGGATACAATAGGTTGGATCTGATCCGAACAGCTGCCAAGGATGGTAGAGATTATCATTTGGTCTTGGTGAAACCATTTGAGATATTCCGGGTTTGGTTTGGTTGTGGTGACTTCGGAGATGGTTTTCGAGGGTGGTTATTGGGTGCCAACAATGTGGTGTTCAAACGAATAATCAACTAAATACTGTTTTTTGTTGATCATCCTATTAATCACCATGTTAGCGTCATATTCTCCTATATAGCTGTTAATTCGATTCCTAAAATTTTTGCAATCATCAACTGTGGCACCAACGTTCTCGAAATCACCATAACATTTCCTCATTATATGGAAAGCTTTGACATGACCAAGGTTTAAAGTGCCTAGTTCCCATATCATCTCCTCCTGGGCATCTGACAATTGTCTGTACGCTGGCAGCATATGAATATCATGTGGACATACAAACTTATGATTATGCCCATCAACAAATCTCTTTACTGTATATAATCTACCATCCACCGTGCAATTCATAAGTTGAGCTTTGCATCCAGTTTTAATGGTCCCCCTGTTCCTTGATTTGAATGGCTTTTTTGAGTTCGAATAACGATCGTCAATACACAATGGCTTATGTCCCTTTTTAGAACAAACAAAATACTTAGTTTTGATTATACCACCACTGTGTACTTCACCACCTTTCTGAATAGAAAAATAAGCTAACTTAGCATATGATTCATAAAACGCATATGCTTGTTCAATAGAGATAAATTGCATTCCAACCACAGGTGTAGCTGATGCTTGAACCTCGGGAGTGTAAACCCTTTCATCTACACAAATCAAATCAAAAAAACAAAAACACATGCGAATTATCGAACTCGTTACATGCGATATATTAATAACTGCATAATTTCATCGTAAGAACAACAACATGTGCGAATTGTATGAACAATAACATGCGAAAATGATGATTGTGATTAATATGTTTTACACATGCGATTTATTATACCATAACATGCGAAAATCCGTAAACAGAATAAACATCAAATACGAATTGAAAGACTCATAACATGCGAACTTGTACCTGTTGCTTTCATGTCAAAAATATACTCAACATTCAAACTTCAAAAACAGCTACAACAATGGATTTGCATTAGAACACTCGTTTACAGCACTTGAACTTGCATTTGGATTTGGATTTGCAGGTTGCGGATTTAAAACATCCTCAATCGAAACTCTCTGATATGCAGATAATTGAGCATGATCACCGATCGGTCGAGTTTCTTCAAAATCAACATCTGTATTTCGTCCGGTGCTGCTCTGTGGATCCATCGAAAAAAAAAACAATTGAATCAAACCCTAATGCAGAAGAACGAAAACTACAATTTGAGAATTATGAAAATTTTGAAACTGATTCAAATGATAATTAGTGGGATATTAGTGTAACGAACTTCTCGCTGATTGAATGAAGAGACGAATTTGCCTCAGATGATTGAATTAATTGTCTGACTTAACCTTATCAAAGAAAAACGAATCAGGACACGTATACGGCCACTACAGTCGCGTATGTAATGTACGATTAGTGAATTTGTATCCTACACTTTACCTATACATACATACATATATATATATACATACATATATATATATATATATATAAACATTTGTATGTTTTAAAAAAAACCCTTAAAGGGCCTTGGTTTAAGAACAAAAAATGTTAAAAGGGCCATAACAGTTTGAGAAGTTGAACTTATGAAATTGTAATGAAAGTAACTCAGGTCCAATTGAACAAACAAAACTAATTCAAAACCAATGAATGAATTGAGGGGCGCTGCTGAGCAAAAGTTTTTTTTTTTGCCGAATAGATCCCAATTTTTTTTATCTCGCTCAGGGCCATAAATTTTTTTGTGATTTTCAGAGACGGCCTTGATTAAACTAGTTACTTGTTTTCAACTTTAAATTTGATAAAGTTGTTTGTGAAGTTTCTAACTTACTTTATGAATGCATGCATGCACCAAACTTAACTAATGCCATCCAAATCAATAAACATAAGCCAAATTCTTCAACATATTTGTTATTTAATTTTTAACTAGTGAAATATTTTTGCACGATGCAGTAGGAATTCGGTTTCGGTTGGTATCAATTCGGTCCATTATAGTACTGGCACGGCACTAGCACTCGACCTTGTTAGCCTAATTCAGATCGGATCAGGAGTAAGCAAGGAATTTGTGATTGTGTATTTCTAAAGGCTATGAAGATACAAATCAAATAAAGAGATAAAGGAAAGTAATTTAATAAGTTATTAAATTTATTGAGTAAAGTTTCATACAAATAACTTTATCGTACTAAACGTACGAATAGCCAAATAGTTTTAATTAAAATCTTCTAATTTTCTCATCTCTTAACTCTCTCTGTCTCTCACACACACTTTTAAATTATTTCTTCATTATTTTTAATTATAAGAAATTGAAGGACTTATGTTTTTTTTAAATTAACTCTTATGTTCTTTTTAAAATCAAATATTAAACCTAATTAAATTATGTTTTTTTAAGATATGGGTATACAGTTCAGTATATACAAGATTTATATACTTGTGTATTATTACATCTTTTTCCCACATGTCGGTATAAACCAGATTTGTACACTGGTGTATTACTAAAGTACATATGTGTATACATGTCGGTATATACCAGATTTATGCACCTGTGTATTACTAAAGTACATATGTGTATACATTTTGGTATATACCAGACATATACACCTGTGTATTATTCAAGTACATAGTGTATACACGTCGCTATATATCAGACTTATACACCTGTGTATTATTACATCTTGTTTCCACTATGCATCTTTTCATCAAACATTGCTCTAATACTTATATGTATAGAGAATATAATTAAATATTTTTAATCGTGTTTTAGGTGAAACAAAATTTGATAATGTTTGTATTTTTTTTAAATTATCAAATATTAAGTTAGGTAACTTGTGAGAGAAAAAAAGTATAGAGAATGTAATTAAATATTCTTTTAATTAGAAAGAGAAATGAGAAGAGAGAAAAAAAATCAATTAATTAAATGGAGAAAGAAAAATACAATTATACACTTGTGTCTATTAAAATACATATAAGTTACAAAAGATAATTACAATCTTGTCACTAAAGAAAAAAATCTAGATCTACAAAATCAATTGTTAGGATAAGTTCATTTTGTTCACAAATACGTCATTATTCACTCATGAACCCTACCCTTATGTATTAATAATTTAATTTGATTTTATTCTTTCTTTTTGTGACTAACCAGGTCCGAACCGGATCGACCTATTTTTAATATTTAGTGATAGACGATTGTCCCTTAAAAAATTCCGCCCCCATGAATGAAGCGGGTTAGAATTTAGCTACCACAAAAACCTTTGAAAGGTAGTACGGATAATAACATCAAAATAAAACAATATACATGTAAAAAACTGGCTAAATTTTAGCTGGCTAGAGAAACGTGTCGAGTGAATGGCAAACTTTTATTTCGGCTAAAATTTAGCCGCATCGTTACACGTGTTATTCTATTATTGGTTTGGTTTTGTGGACATTGGAGAAGCCACGCCCCCTATTTTTTCCGAAACCGGGGGGGGGGGGGACGTATATACCTATACGAAAGTAATATTCATAACACTACGCATCGATAAGTTCGGGGGGGGGGGGCCCTCGGGGGTAGCCTAAGCTGCGCCCCTGTTTGTGGACCCATTGTATTTTTAAGATTTCTCTGACGACTTATGTGGTCTTTTCTGATTGGCTCCGTTTGTATTTGTCTGGTTTTTCAAGGTCGAGTGTTATACTCATTAGTTCCGTACATTATCTCGGAGTATACCGGTGTGGTTCCCGCACCATCCCCACACTTCCACAACAGCTTCCATCCCCATATTATCTTGTAGCAGCCTCAATTCCTTCTTTATCCAAATGACCAGCGCTAGTAGGCTACCACTCTTGCACGGTTTTTGTGGGATATGGGGTCCGACACGGCGTTCCCCGCTTAGTGATACCACTAGAATAACACATGGTCTTATTGCAAAAAGTCAACAACTATTTTAATAAAAACTTGAGTCCACTTGTTTTTTTTTTTTGGAGAGGGGGATTGCCTCTTTAAATATGATAATATGATAATTGATAACCTTAAAATATCATAACATGTTAACTTTGGCATGGTTTTACCGGTGACCAACAAGGCCGGCCCTAAGCAAGTGTTAGATGGACGATCGCTCAGGGCCCATATCGATATAGGGCAAAAAAATTTAAATTATATATATTTAAAACAACTTGTATGTTTAAAAAAAAAAACTCTTATTAAAATTATATATATATATATATATAGGCCGGCTATCATACAATATGCCTAATCATACATTATGTACGCTATAACCACAACCGTCAGATCATCTCAATTAAACCCGGTGCTTAACTATTAAATTAATCAAATTAAAATATATATATGAAACCGCCAAGGTTAAAATCGTCCATTACGAAATAAAAAACCCCTGATAATCAGCAAACAAAAACTCAAAATCATACCGTAAGATTCTTATTCACAATCGTATTCGAAAATCCAACAAGTAATCAAAAATCGATCGATTCTTATTCACCAACTCCTTCTGCGAATTCAATTTCTGCTGAATTTGGAAGTTCAGAACTGAAACAAATCGATAGACCGTCTATCGAAGAAGATGATGCAGGATGAAAATCAAATAAAATATGCGAAATACATATCAAACGTGCGAAAAACATTGCAGACAAAAAGAAAGGTTGTGTGTTTTTGTAAAGTTTGCGAAATCATATAACATAACATGCGATTTAAAAAAAAAGGTAATAATGTTTAAGATGTCTTATGATGTGCGAATTCATGATTTGGACACATGCGATTTCAAAAAAAGTTAATAATCTTTGAAATATCTTAGAGTTTGCGAATTCATGATTTTACACATGCGATTTCAAAAAAAGTTAATTATCTTTGAGATTTCTTATAGTTTGCGAATTCGTTTTCGAATCATATGCGATTTTGAATAAAATGCTGCTAATACTTTCAAATAACTTTGTCCTAAAAAATGCAAAAAAAAAAAAAAAAAATTACGAATTAATAACTAAAATAAATAAAAATTAACTATTTTATATAAAAAAATTAATTTATTACCGATGTGACTGTAATTTGACATGTAATGATAAATTTTACTATAAATACTACTGAACTTACCACCCTACCTACATAATAAATTTACTATTTTAATATAAAATACCCAAGTAACTACCTTCCATATTAAGACATAGAACACAAAAACACACACAACACACCCACAAAAAATGGCATCTGGAGATTTAGAAAAAATAAAAAACATTGCAATAAAAGAACTATTGTCAACTAGCATGTTGACAGAAATAAGCACCGATGTCACCTCTTCTCATTTGATTCTTGATGTGCAGGGGAAGATTCTTGAAGAAATCAAGAAAAATCAAGAGATGTGGGAGAGACTACTTGAAGAACCACCATCAAGCTTCAGAGACGCAGCTTTGAATCACATAAAGGAACAATCTAGAGCTGATGACTTAGCCTTCTCTTTCCTGAAAGATGCTCTAAACACTGTGAAGGAGAAGATGGAGTTCAGCTCGGCTGAATATGACAAAATCTTTGCTTCAAGTAACTAAATTTCTGTTTAATCGTTTTATGGTTTTAGCCGAGATAGACAATAACAACTACTTTAAATTTATGTTTTGGGTACATGTTTTGAATACATCTTATGCTTCGTTATAATATAAATCGCATGAATGATTTACACATCTTTGTCACAAAAAAACAAGATAACTCAAAATCGCATGTACTAAATTGAAAACAAAATGAAAATCGCATGTAACCTACGTATATGATTTTGCATATGAAATCGCATTTTTACAAACTAAATCGCATAGTTGTATAATAATAATAATAATAATAATATAATATAGTATAATAATAACTAAAATAAAACCTTTGAAAAATAGATGGTGTGTGTGATGCATAAATATTATAAAAATATAAATGTCGCAAGGTCGACGATTTTGGATATACGTGTTGACTTAATTATGTTGTGATTGCCTTATTGTGTTTAATTGCTATCCATTTTGTGACAATAATTTGTATATATTGTTAATTATTCAGATGAAAAACGCAATAAACCAACCGGCAAATGAAGTTAACCAATCTGAACCTAATAGTGAAGACCATTTTCTCAATAGGCAAGATATAGAAAATATCGTTGCTCAGGGAATAGCCAACGCTATCCCCGCAATCGTCGCTGCTGTTAAGAATCCCGTTGAACCTTCACAAGCCAACCATAACAAGCGCACCCGTGACGATAATTTTAGTAACAGTGTAAACGGGGGTGGTGATAATAATAATGTGGTCCAAGCCCCATTACTTAAGAAAATGAAAGTGGCAACGACGGGTTGCACTTACAAAGAATTTCTTGCCTGTAAGCCGGTCGAATTTGCAGGCAATGAAGGGGCAACTGCCGCACTACGTTGGTTAGAAAAGACCGAAGCAGTAATTAAAATAAGTAAATGCGCCGAGAAAGACAGGGTTATGTATGCATCCCACCTTTTCAAGGAGAGGCGTTAGAATGGTGGAACACAGTGCTGCAAGCAAAAGGAAGTGACGTGGCGTATGCCATGAGTTGGGAGGAATTCAAGGAATTGGTGGAAAGAAAGTTTTGTCCATCCTACGAAAAGGAACAGATGATGAATAAGTTCCTAAACCATCGGATGGTGGACGTTGATTGTCGGGGATATACTTCGAAATTTTTCGAGTATGCTAGAATTGTAGTAAATCCGGCTTCGCCAGAACCAGTGCTTATTTCTCGCTACATTTGGGGACTAATTAGCGAGATTCGCGACATAGTCAATGCTGCGAGACCCCGAACGATTGACGATGCGGTCGAACTGGCCAACACCATGACTGACGGACTGGTGCGCACAAGAGAAGAAAATAGAAAAAGGGAATTGGCACAAAAGATTACCCAAGGCTTCCGTGGGGGTAATAATAGTAATTACAAGAAAAAGGGAACCGGGCAACCCTCCGCTACTCCATTCTGCGGTACTTGTAAAAGAAAGCACTTTGGGAAATGTAAGGGGTACTGTAATTTCTGCAAAATCTCGGGGCATCGAGAAGAGGAATGTCAGAAGAAATCTGTGATCTGCTATAACTGTGGAGAAGTAGAACACTTCAAGCCCGATTGTCCAAAATTGGTTAAGCCAGCTGATAACAAGGCCAAACCGACCGAAGGAACTACTAAGAAGAATGCAAGAGCTTTCCAGCTGACAACGCAAGAAGCAGATCTGATTCCGGATGTGATAGTTGGTACGTTTCTTGTACATGACGTTTACGCAAAAGTATTATTTGACTATGGTGCAAACCAAAGTTTTATAAATACTTCATTCTGCCAAGCTCTTAAGCAACCTTTAACTAAACTTAGGCAGATTTATACGGTAGAAACAGCAGATGGAAATTCTGTTAATATAGATAAGGTTCTCCAAGAAGGAAAAATAGAACTCTCAGGGCATAAATTTTCTGCAAACCTGCTGCCTATGAATTTAGCTGGATTCGATGCCGTATTAGGAATGGATTGGTTAGTAGCCAACCATGCTCGAATCCTTTGTGATAAGAATTCCATAGAAATTCATACGCCAACAGGAGAAGTAATTCTGGTTACAGGAGATAAGCCACGTAAACCAATGAAGTTCATTTCAGTAATGAAAGTTGCTAGTTATGAACGAAAACAAGGAATAGTGTATATGATTTCGGTGATCATTAACACTAAAAGCAAAGAACTTAAGGAAATTCCAGCAGTATCGGAATACCCGGATGTATTCCCAGAAGAACTGCCTGGATTACCACCCGATAGGGAGGTAGAGTTTAGAATTCATCTAATTCCTGGAACTACCCCAATAGCTAAGGCACCTTATCGATTAGCGCCCACAGAGATGTTAGAACTGAAAAAGCAGTTAGATGAATTGTTAAGCAAAGGATTCATACAACCTAGTTCATCCCCTTGGGGAGCACCTGTGTTGTTCGTGAAAAAGAAGGATGGTTCGATGCGGATGTGTATCGATTATAGGGAATTAAATAAGGTTACAATTAAGAATCGATACCCATTACCTAGGATTGATGATCTTTTCGATCAACTTCAAGGAGCTAGATACTTCTCTAAGATAGATTTGCGTTCAGGATACCATCAGTTGAAGGTACAGGAAGAAGACATACCTAAAACGGCCTTCAGGACTAGGTATGGTCACTACAAGTTTACAGTCATGCCATTTGGACTAACGAATGCTCCTGCATCATTTATGGACATGATGAATAGAATCTATAAACCGTATTTGGATAAATTTGTAATTGTCTTCATCGACAATATACTTATTTACTCCAAAAGCCAGGACGAGCATTGTGAGCACCTGCATGCACTCTTAACTCTGTTAAGAAAGGAAAAGCTGTATGCCAAATTTTCGAAGTGTGAATTTTGGCTACAAGAGGTGCAATTTTTAGGACACATGGTGAATCATGAAGGTATTCACGTAGATCCCTCCAAAATAGAAGCAATCACAAACTGGAAGGTCCCGCAATCAGCTACCGAAGTTAGAAGTTTCCTAGGATTAGCAGGATATTATAGGCGCTTCATTAGAGATTTTTCTAAGATAGATGTTCCATTAACCAAGTTAACCTGTAAAACTGTTAAGTTTGAATGGGGACCCAAGCAAGAAGAGGCCTTTAGGATTTTAAAGCAAAGGTTAACAAATGCCCCAATTCTTGCCTTACCTGAAGGAACGGAAGATTTTGAAGTCTACTGCGATGCCTCTAAGTTAGGATTAGGTTGTGTGTTAATGCAACGCAAAAAGGTAATTGCATATGCATCAAGGCAGTTGAAAAAGCACGAGGAGAATTATACGACTCACGAATTAGAATTAGGAGCAATAATTTTTGCCCTTAAGATTTGGAGACATTATTTGTACGGAAGTAAGTTTACAGTCTATACAGATCATAAGAGTTTAAGATACATATGTAACACCCGTCTTATATTTTCCCGATTATATCATTAAATACGCATTTATAAACCAAAATGAAACATTTCAAAACTTTTACAAGTGATGATCATACATGATCATAATATTCGAGTTATTATCCCTATTAGTTTAGAGCTTACAAAAGGTAGTATCAGTGTTTACATATTAACTAAAATAAAATAGATCAATGCGGAAGCTTTGTTCGGTGTGTTCGGTTCTTGAAAATCGCTTGATCTTCATCTGGAGTCTTACAACGTATACTTACATTCATAACCCACTTAAACGTTAGTTTAGAGGCTTGAATAATCAATTAAACTTAGTTTTTATGCCGAAGAAATCAAGAAAACAAGTTTGGCCGGATAAGCATGCCCTCGCGGGCCGCGACATGTGTCGCGTCGAGCGACTCCTAAGTGACTTAGTCGTCGCGTAGTGCGACGGCCTTGTTTTTCTAGAAAGTCCAGTTCTTTTGAGCTGCAAGTTCCCAGCTCCGAAATATACCAATTTTTCAACTTAGAACTTGCATATCTTTCGTTACACATGTCCGTTTTTCGTAATTATTTTTCGTATGCGTCCGTAATTTAAATACGGACCAGTTTACCATATTTATTCACGTTAAAACCCGGTTTATTAGCAGTTAGCCTGTAATTCCTCTTTTGACTATTCGACCCGTTTGGTTGTAAGTCATACAACTTGTTCTTATCATCACTTATTTTCAAATGATTTTACCCATTCCCGAGTTTACCAAGCATTAGCGTTTTACTCCCACCACATGGTTTTGCACGCGCATTGGTGTCATGCTTGATTGTCATTATTCCAAGCATACGCGTTTAATCAATTTCACAATATCACTATACTAAGGTTTTGACCCATTTCTAAGAGCTTACTCACAGCAAGTTTAGCGTGTCTGTTTCACGGCTTACGCATCCAAATATTAATTTAATGAGTGATAATCCAATCACTTCAATATTTCCCAATCTGACATTGTTTTGACCCGTTTGGATGTCTAATGGAAACCACCACTTCAATGACAATCAAACTTCATACTCACCCATATTTTGACCCGTCTTGTTTGTCTAGTGAGCTTCGTCACTTCAGCGACATAACAAGTTCACATTTAACACCAATTCTAATTCAACGACTGGAAACAATATTTATGCATAATGTAACGAAACTAAAAGATGCGTACCTTCAAAGCACTCCCTTCAAGCGCGTATCACCACCGGCTTGTCCGCTTGACATCCCGGTTTCCTTGCCTATAGAGTTCAATCACAATTTATTTAGAACTCCTTACTTAACATATATCGCATAGTTTGCCGAAACTTTACAAATATGTGTTTTAGCTCTAATTTCAGTTTTAAGCCTTCTTTGAGGCATTTTACAAACACCTTAAAGGCACAGATTCCTCACAATTCATTATCAAATTCATAACTTATTATATAGCCAAGATTAACATCAATCGAACAATTTCATATCAATTTTAACATCAACCATTTAGAAATTACTTTATAAAAATCAGATTACACTAGAACAACAACCAAAATCCTAGTGTTTGTCAAGTTCCCTCAAAACCCACTAATCACCTTCATTGGTGTTTATGGAATTCACAAGAATTAAGCATGATTTCAACATATAATTGTCTAGGGTTCACTCCTAGACACAATATTATTCCTATATCATTCATATATCATTCATGCAACAAAAATTTTGAATTCTCTAAGTTCATCAAGAAATTCAAGTAGAGATTTCTTATAAAATTCACATACCTTATGATCCCTTACAGTGGAGATCACCAATCTAAGTTCGAATTTTGTTTTGGAACTGATTTGTGCCTTCAATTTGTGAGTTTTATGTGATTTAGGGTTTGATGAAGGTTCTTGGTCGCCCCCTGTATTCTATTCGATCCAGACACGCACTTAATGTGTGTGTTTGGTGTTTTTATTTTGTTTTTAATAAGTTAAGTTTCAAACTTAACACCTTTAGTCCCCCATCTATTATCAGGTTTTTATCTTAGGTGTTTTAACTCACTAGCATGTCACTACAAGGCTTTTCCTCTAACTAGGTTATTCTGTTCCTAGTTAATTCATTTTGGTTTATTTACCAATATTGTATTTATAATAACTAATTTATATTTTCGGGGTGTTACAAGTCCACCCCCTTTAAAAGGGTTTCGTCCTCGAAACCTCCTTTAAGTAGTTCTTTGGTTTGGACCTAACCATCTTAATTTCGTTTTTCAGACCTTATTTCTTTTAGTCGAAAGTTATCATTTGCCTCGACGCATGTGTCTTCCACATGTGAGTCCTCATGGACTTTAACTAGTGGCTGTATCTCTTATCTTATCGCCTATTTTCCCCAATTGTCATTTGACCACTCGATAGCATGAGTTTGCCAACATGTTTACTCTATACTAGCTCTATATTGACAAGTGTTTTATGTAAATCACAACACTATTTTGACCTTGGGTGATCTTATCAGCTAGACTAATTAGTCACCGTCACCTCCTGCTTCGTATCACGCGCTACCACATAATTATATTCTATATCACTTTTCATGACCATGATTGCATTGCATCACATTGTGTTTAAGTTCTTATAAACTTTTTATTATCAAAACCTTCTTTCTAACGTATCGTTTTGCACCTATCGGTGTTAAGGCCTACGTTCTTTATTATTAACCATTTTCTATTTTGTCTCGTAATGTGCGTATTTGTTAAACATTGTTTCTCACTAAAACTAAATTCCTTTGTTTAACGTTTATTTCTTTTCAACACTTTTAATTCGTTTATTTTACTGATCCTTTATACAATTACACCTATCAATGTGATCGTCATTCTTCCTCATAAGGATTTTATTAATTACATGTTACTTGGATAGTTACCCATATCCAAGTTTCTAAATCCATATTTATTGATACTTTATTAAGTTTCCGGGTTTGAGTGTACGCACGCCCCTTCCCATGGCAATATTTATCATAACTATGTTTGCCTCGGTTCCACATACTTCACTATTATTTATTTTCTTATACATATATATATATATATATATATACTGCTTTTATATAATTCTCTCATTTCACTACTCATATATGCCTATATGCAACTATCATTCGCACTCATATCGATTAAAATTCTTGTTAAAATTGAATTTACAAGGAACATACCCGAAATGACATCAGGTTCTATCTTTACTTCGGTTGCGGTTAATTGGAAGGATCTGGCCCTTGCCTTTTGTGCTTCCATCTGCACATCCTTCTCATTCTTTTTCTCGTCCAACTCCGGGCACTCAAATTTCTTGTGACCCGGTTGGTAGCAATTGTAACAAACCGAAACCTTCCCCGGGCATAGCGTAGTCGTATGCCCCGTCTTTCCGCATATAGGACACGGTTTATCCTTAAAGAGACACCCGCCCTTATGCCCCTTTCCACATACCTTACAGCTCAGCGATCCGTCCTTCACATCCGACTTCTTTGCCGATTCAGTTGTTCGTGCCTGCTTCGTAGGGCTTGGGTTCACATCCTGCACCCTTCGCTCGCCCCTCTCTACTTGTTTCTTCAGTTCAATCTCTCGTTCCCGGGCGGTGTTAATGATTTCAGTAAGGGTCTCATACTTTGAGGGAGTCATGAACTCCTGATATTCAGCACTCAGCATATTGTAGTAGTAGTATATCTTCTGTTCCTCAGTCGTCACCAACTCATCACAGAATTTGAGTTTGTCAAGGAAGATACCCGTGATCTTATCAATTGATTCACCTTTTTGCCTTAACTGGATGAATTCTTCCTTGATTCTGTTGATGACCGCCTTGGGACTGTGGTGTTTAAGGAATGGTCCCTTAAACTCGTCCCACGTCATAGCCTTTGCAGCTTCAGCTCCAATCTCCTTCTTCTTATTATCCCACCAGTCCTTGGCTTGACCTCTCAACTGACCCGTACCGTAAGTTACAAAATCGCTTACGTCACAGTGGGTCCTTTCAAACACTCCTTCAATATCACTTAGCCATCTTTGGCATATTATCGGGTCAACTTCCCCGTTGTAACTTGGCGGTTTACACGCCATAAACTCCTTATATGAACAACCCTTACGTTCTCCGGATTTTTCTTTCACAAGGTTGACATTATCTTCCAACCTTTTAACCCGTTCCTCAACTAACGAAAGCACTGTATTCTAGATTTTGTCTATAAAACTGGATAGACTATTCTCGATTGCCTTTCCTACCTCTTCGGCAATCAGCTCTTTTATTTGCTCGATGACTATTGGCACCGCATCATTATTACCCTTTTCCGTCATCTTGAAACTGAAATGTCTATACCAGTTGTTAATCTTTTCATTTATAACATATATTTTATCCGCTTTGGTTTAGCCAAGTTCATAACTTGCTTTAACCGTTCTCATTTAGTGCATTTCCGGGTTTGAGTGTGTTAACACGCTCTTCCCCTGCACGTCAATTCACATCTCTTTTGTAACATATAATTAAATCTACTAAAATAACTAATTCTTACCGGATGATTGATCAAGCTTGAACCGAACATACTTTGTTGACAACCTTGGGCTCTGATTACCAACTTGTAACACTCGTCTTATATTTTCCCGATTATATCATTAAATACGCATTTATAAACCAAAATGCAACATTTCAAAATCTTTGACAAGTGATGATCATACATGATCATTATATTCGAGTTATTATCCCTATTAGTTTAGAGCTTACAAAAGGTAGTATCAGTCTTTACATATTAACTAAAACAAAATAGATCAATGCGGAAGCTTTGTTCGGTGTGTTCGGTTCTTAAAAGTCGCTTTATCTTCATCCGGAGTCTTGCAACGTAAACCTACATTCATAACCCACTTAAACATTAGTTTAGAGGCTTGAATAATCCATTAAACTTAGTTTTTATGCCGAAGAAATCAAGAAAACAAGTTTGGCCGGATAAGCATGCCCTCGCGGGGCGCGACGTATAAAATTCAATCCTTCATGGGCCGTGACATGTGTCGCGTCGCGTGACTCCTAAGTGACTTAGCCGTCGCGTAGCGCGACGGCCTTGTTTTTCCAGAAAGTCCAGTTCTTTTGAGCTGCAAGTTCCCAGCTCCGAAATATAGCAAATTTTCAACTTAAAACTTGCATATCTTTCGTTACACATGTCCGTTTTTCGTAATTCTTTTTCCTATGTGTCCGTAATTTAAATACGGACCGGTTTACCATATTTATTCGCGTTAAAACCCGGTTTATAACCAGTTAGCCCGTAATTCATCTTTTGACTATTCGACCCGTTGGTTGTAAGTCATACAACTTGTTCTTATCATCACTTATTTTCAAACGATTTTACCCATTCCGGGGTTTACCAAGCATTAGCGTTTTAATCCCACCACTTGGTTTGCACGCGCATTGGTGTCATGCTTGATTATCATTATTCCAATCATACGCGTTTAATCAATTTCACAATATCACTATACTTAGGTTTTGACCAATTTCTAAGGGCTTACTCACAGCAAGTTTAGCGTGCCTGTTTCACATCTTACGCATCCAAATATTAATTTAATGTGTGATAATCCAATCACTTCAATATTTCCCAATCTGACATTGTTTTGACCCGTTTGGATGTCTAATGGAAACCACCACTTCAATGACAACCAAACTTCATACTAACCCATATTTTGACCCGTCTTGTTTTTCTAGTGAGCTTCGTCACTTCAGCGACATAACGAGTTCACATTTAACACCAATTCTAATTCAACGACTAGAAACAATATTTATGCATAATGTAACGAAACTAAAAGATGCGTACCTTCAAAGCACTCCCTTCAAGCGCGTATCACCACCGGCTTGTCCGCTTGACGTCCCGGTTTCCTTGCCTATAGAGTTCAATCACAATTTATTTAGAACTCCTTACTTAACGTATATCGCATAGTTTGCCAAAACTTTACAAATATGCGTTTTAGCTCTAATTTCAGTTTTAAGCCTTCTTTAAGGCATTTTACAAACACCTTAAAGGCACAGATTCCTCACAATTCATTATCAAATTCATAACTTGTTATATAGCCAAGATTAACATCAATCGGACAATTTCATATCAATTTTAACATCAACAATTTAGAAATTACTTTATAAAAATCAGATTACACTAGAACAACAACCAAAATCCTAGTGTTTGTCAAGTTCCCTCAAAACCCACTAATCACCTTCATTGGTGTTTATGGAATTCACAAGAATTAAGCATGATATCAACATATAATTGTCTAGGGTTCACTCCTAGACATAATATTATTCCTATATCATTCATGCAACAAAAATTTCAAATTCTCTAAGTTCATCAAGAAATTCAAGTAGAGATTTCTTATAAAATTCACATACCTTATGATCCCCTTACAGTGGAGATCACCAATCTAAGCTCGAATTTCGTTTTGGAACTGATTTGTGCCTTCAATTTGTGAGTTTTGTGTGATTTAGGGTTTGATGAAGGTTCTTGGTCGCCCCCTGTATTCTATTCGATCCAGACACACACTTAATGTGTGTGTTTGGTGTTTTTATTTTGTTTTTAATAAGTTAAGTTTCAAACTTAACACCTTTAGTCCCCCATCTATTATCATGTTTTTATCTTAGGTGTTTTAACTCACTAGCATGTCACTACAAGGCTTTTCCTCTAACTAGGTTATTCTGTTCCTAGTTAATTCATTTTGGTTTTTTTTTTTACCAAAATTGTATTTATAATAACTAATTTATATTTTCGGGGTGTTACAACATATTTGGGCAAAAAGAATTGAACATGAGGCAAAGAAGATGGATGGAAATTCTAAGCGATTACGACTGTGATATTCAATATCACGAAGGGAAGGCAAATGTAGTAGCAGATGCCCTCAGTCGTAAGTATCATGAAAAGCAAAGGCGAATTCGTGCTCTTAGATTAAATCTACAGTTAGATTTAATGGAACAACTGAAAGGGGTTCAAGAAACAGCAGTGAAGGATGATGCTGAAGGAATGAAAAGAAGGATAACAGAATTAGAGCAAGGGTCTGATGGAATTTGGAGATTTCACAAGAAGAGGATTTGGGTACCTAGGCAAGGAAACTTATGAGATAAGATTTTAGAGGAAGCCTATAAGTCTAGGTATACAATGCATCCTGGTAATAACAAGATGTACCAGGATTTAAGAAATAATTTCTAGCAGATAGGGATGAAAAAGGACATAGCTAGATACGTTTCTAAGTGTCTAACTTGTTCGCAAGTCAAGGCAGAACACCAGAAACCCTCAGGTTTACTTCAACAGTTAGAAATGCCTGTATGGAAATGGGAACTAATAATAATGGATTTCGTTACTAAGCTACCCAAAACCAGGAAAGATAACGATGCAATCTGGGTGATTGTAGATCGATTAACCAAATCAGCTCATTTCCTACCAATGAAGAAAACCTTTAGCTTGGAGAGATTGGCTAAGTTATACGTAGACGAGGTCGTGTCACCACATGGAGTTCCACTCTCCATTGTTTCTGATAGGGACAGTTGTTTCACTTCGCATTTTTGGACAAGTTTCCAACAAGCAATGGGGACGCGATTAAATTTAAGTACTGCATACCATCCCCAAACGGATAGACAAAGTGAAAGGACAATCCAAACCCTAGAAGACATGCTCAGGGCATGTGTAATAGATTTCGGTGGAAATTGGGATGACCACTTACCACTAATAGAATTCTCCTATAACAATAGTTATCATACAAGTATTAATGATGCCCCGTTTGAAGCACTGTATGGACGAAAGTGTAGAACTCCAGTTTGTTGGGCAGAAATAGGAGAAAGTCAACTATCTGGTCCCGAAATTGTACAGGAAACCACCGACAAAATAACCCAAATCAAAGAAAGATTGAAAACAGCTCGAGATCACCAGAAAAGTTATGCAGACAATCGACGCAAGCCGTTAGAATTTCAAGTTGGAGACAAGGTACTTTTGAAAGTCTCGCCATGGAAAGGGGTAGTTCGATTCGGTAAGAAAGGAAAGCTGAGTCCAAGGTACATAAGAACATTTACCGTTACTCAACGAATAGGACCAGTTGCCTATCAATTACAACTCCCAGAAGAACTAGCCGGGGTACACGATGTGTTTCATGTATCTACTCTTAGGAAATATTTATCTGATGAATCACTGGTAGTACCTCTTCAAGATATAGAGGTAAACGAAAAGTTGAAATTTGTTGAGAAACCTCTCCAAATAGAAGACAGAAAGGAAAAGCACCTCAAGCACAAGAGATTGGTGCTGGTCAAAGTAAAGAGGGATTCGAAAAGAGGACCGGAGTACACATGGGAACTGGAAGCAGAAATGAAGCGAAAATACCCTTACTTGTTCCAGTAAATCTAGAGGACGAGATTTTAAACAAGGTGGGGAGGATGTAACAACTCTTGCCAAAATTTTTATTTCTTATTTTAATAACGTACGTTAGGAAACCCTAATTGAGACCCCCAAGTAGTATGGCGCGACCTATAAATTGTAAAACAGGCAAAACTAGGATCAGGGCCGCCTAAAACTCAAGGGGGTATCCCCTAATAGTGATTATCTGCTCAAAATGGCTTCAAAACATGTATTTTCGAATTTAGTTGACTCACCAGGGCTAAGCAGGATACGAGGCTACCCTAGCCTAAATGGGTATGCCCCGCGTGTAGCGCCAGGATCCCTGGCAGCCGGCGCAACACGCGGGGGAGACCAAAATTCAGTATATAATGCAGGGGTTTGGCACTTGCATGGCTTGACTATTTCGACGTAAAAATTCACTACACACGTTAAGTTATACGCTGTTTCGTTCAAAAACACTTAAATCCCGAACCTCTGCTGCGACAACAGGGTAATAACTCGATCACTGCTACGATACAATGTCCGACCGATTAAAACCGATCCGATGGATGTTTAAGTGCTGCCTGAATAAGGGCTATACTTTGTCATTCGTCGTGAGGGTTTCGATCTCGTGAAATTATCGTAAATGTTGAATTAAGTTACTAACCTAGTTTCGTTTGCATTGTTATTTTAACTAGGTTACCAGGCTTAATCAGTAGGCGAATTCGGTCCAATTAAACTTTCAAAGTGAGTCATTCTATTTTTATCAAATTACTTTATAAAACCCTAAATGTTTTCCAGTTATATTTTACAGGGATTAAGTCTTTGTTATCTTAAGTTACTGGCAGTAAGTGGGGTATTGTGCACATTACTGTTGTTTTTATCACTGTTAGGTGAACGGACCTAAATAGTGATACACGTCACTTTTGGGTGAACGGACCCAAAAGTGATATGACCACAATCATAGATCCAGTCGAGTGACAACTGGACCAGTTAATTATAAGATAGAGGCAATTGTAATCGCTCTTATTGGCTGTAAATTATAACCATGTGTCGTTTTGTACAAATTTAATGACTCGCCAGTATTTCTCCGCTGATAAAATCTTTTTAAACATGTTTCAGGTGATTTACTGTGAACAAGGAAAAGTGCCGCATAGCACTACCAGCTTGAATGAAGTGGCTCAGTAAATAAATAAACATGTTTTTGTAATCAGGGGATTTCCCAGTGAAATTCCTTTATTGTAAATTACGGGGTTTATCCAGAAACTTGAAATAAAATAAATGGGTGTTTTCAGTTTAAACGATCCTGTTAAAATTTCCGCTGCCAAATTAAACACCAATACCACTGGTTTCTGTCCCTCGGCATCCGAACCGGGAAACTGGTTCGGGGGCCGTGACACAAACCAAGCAAATAACCAAACTATATAAAAAGATGTGAAACCTTTTCTATCTCACTAATCTCATCAACATGTTTCTTCACACCATCAGTTAAAAATTCTTTATGCAATGGAAAAACACTCTGAGACGATAGTATTGTTTGAGAAGTAGAACCACTCCCTTGTCCAAACTTTAGTATAAGCCTTTTGAATACCACAAATGATTAGAATTAGTATACAAATAACATGAAACCAAGTATTTGACTTGAACATCTATATACAAGAGAAATTACATTGACAAATTACCTCCTCCTTAGCTCATTAACTTCATCAATTTCTTCATTCAGAAAAATTCATGTTGCAAACTTATCACTTTGAACAGTATATTCACCTACATGGAAAAGTATATAGATATTTAATGTATACCTGTCTTTATATTGCTAGAAATAAACAATATAGTTATGATTTGCAGAAAGTAACAAAAATACCTTTCCATTCCTTACACTTTCCATGCTGTATAACAGCCATCACATGCTCATGAGGTGGGATTTTAGAAATGAAGTCCTTAATCTGCAGAGCATAATCATTCCACACAGTACACCGCAAAACCTTACCCCTACATGAAAAGAATATTCATATGACGATATACTAAAGACTAATTTATGACCATTTCTTTAAAAATCTCTAATATGAAAACAACATTGAATGAATAAAAACAGAAAATCAAAGGAAAATTATGACATTTATTAAAGTAGCAAATGAGCCATAAATTAACTACCATATTCACTAAGAATAAACTGTAGACCTAATTTATTACCATGATTCAGCATTACATACAAACACTATAGATCTCATTTATTATCATTACCATGATCCCATATTAAATACCAACATTCTTCATCTTATTTATTAACATCATTAAATACAAACAATGATCAGTACATGATTGCACATGTAAACAACAACTTACTCCAAGTCTTCAATATCGGAATTCATCTTCGTAGTCTCCTTTGGAGGTTCATCAAAGATTTCAAGATCTCCACAACAAATCACAGATCCAGCAACATCTATATGATCACATTATACAAGAATATAAGTAAAACTCTCTAATATTATACAAGCAAGACATGATTACAAAAATATACACTACCAACACTCAAAGCGTTTAACGCCTCTCCTTGAAGGATATCTTCATAAGCTCTGAAGTTGAAACCATACTCAACACCTTGCCAATCTCTCACAGGAGTAACAGTTGTGCATCTATAAAAGTTGATTTTATAAGGCTGCACTACTACTTTATATAAATCTTTATTCTCACCAACACCAAATTTCGACAGAATCATAACAACATCTTCTTGAAGCTGTCCATCAAAAACAGGTATCAGATGAGTCTTAATACCTGCTTGAATCTTAGCACCCTGAAGAACATTTAAAGAAAGTATCTTCTTAGCATACACCACTACATTCTCTAATAAAACGTAAAAGCAGAGATACAAATTACATTTTCATCAATGAAGATGAGATCCATCTTGTAACCCTGATTCCATTTTCGAATAATTCTCGCTTTCATGTTCCACATATCTTTCCCAGGATTCAAATCGTTAACAAAACTAAGATTGTTACTGTCAACTGATATTGACATGCTTCTAATTCGGAATTCGGATTGTGATTAAATTTCAAATTTCAAAATCAGAGAAGATGAAAGCGTGATGAAACATGAAGAGGGAAATGAGAAGAAAAGCCTTATATAAGAAGGATGATTGACATGAGTTTTTGGATGACATGCATTAATTGCTAATTACTTATTCTCATGCATTTTTGAATTTGAATTTCCCGGTAATTAGCCTTAAACATCTGCTGATCTAAAAGCATTGCGGAAGATAACAACAACTGCTGCTAGGTATTAAAGTAAAGTCACATATAAATGAGCAGATGTTTACCCTGACAGATGTTTTGACCGTATTTTAAAGTGATTTATATATTTGGCTTTATGATGTAATAATGACATAAGAAAATCGTTGTTGGACAACCTCTCCTGCCGACACATCAGGTTTTCTTATGTCATTGGGATTTCTCCTTTTATAGAAAGTATAGATAGATATATAACACTCTTAAAGGGCCTTGGTTTAAGAACAAAAAATGTTAAAAGGGCCATAACAATTTAAGACTTTTGGATTTGTGGCCCAATTTGCCAATGAAATTTGTAAAGGACCAAAATGACTAAATTCTTTTGAGAAGTTCAACTTATGAAATTGTAATGAAAGTAACTTAGGTCCAATTGAATAAACAAAACTAATTCAAAACCAATGAATGAATTGAGGGGCGCTGCTGAGCAAAAGTTTTTTTTTATGCCGAATAGATCCCAATTTTTTTATCTTGCTCAGGGCCATAAATTTTTTTGTAATTTTCAGAGACGGCATTGGTGATGACCAAAAATGTAAGATAATTCCTTTTTTCATATGCCAAATTAGACCATGTGTAGTAGAGAGCATTAATAATGTCCCCACCCATGGGCATTGTGCGACACGTGCCATCCAATTCAGCAAAGGGGCATTATGGGGTGTTTTTTCACAAATGAGCGTAGTGAATAATACCCAATAATGCCCCATAATGATTACCCAATTATTATCTTTTAAAAAAATAAAACAAATAATATTAGGGGGCATTAGTTGGAAACTTCTTATTGGACAAACAAAAGTGGAGGAAGCATGCACTAGCGTTCTTTAAAGCACGCCTCTCCCCCATTTTTTGAAAACAACACCCAAGGGGGGGGGGTCCGATGGTATTAAGGGGCAAAACAACCATTCTAAATCTTAGAAACTAGGAAAGTCGAATGATCCAAATTAAAGCGAGTCTGGATGAAACAGAATCCGGATACCACCCATTTTGAGTCCTTCTGATTAGTGATGTTACAGGATCCAAATTCAACCGAGTATAGATGCTATCTGAATGTAGCCGACTCTGGATGCTATACGATTTGTAAAACACCCATTCTGAATCTTGCAACCTAGGGAAGTTGAATGATCCAAAATAAACCGAGTCTGGATGAAACAGAATCCGGATACCACCCATTGTGAGTCCTTCTGATTAGTGATGTTACAGGATCTGAATTCAACCGAGTACGGATGCTATCTGATTGTAGCCGACTCTGGATGCTACATGATTTATAAAACAACCATTCTGAATCTCGCAAGCTAGGGAAGTTGAATTATCCAAATTAAAACCGAGTCCGGATGAAATAGAATCCGGATACCACCCATTGTTAGTCCTTCTGATTAGTGATGCTACAAGATCCGAATTCAACCGAGTTTGGATGCTATCTGAATGTAGCCAACTCTGGATGCTACACGATTAATAAAACAACCTTTCTGAATCTCACATGCTAGGGAAACTGAGTATGGATGAAATAGAATCCGGATACCACCCATTGTGAGTCCTTCTGATTATTGATGTTACAGGATCCGAATTCAACCGAGTATGGATGCTATCTGAATGTAGCCGACTCTGGATGCTATACGATTAGTAAAACAACCATTGTAAATCTCGCAAGCTAGTGAAGTTGATTGATCCAAATTAAACTGAGTCTAGATAAAACAGAATCCGGATACCACTCGTTGTGAGTCCTTCTAATTAGTGATGTTACAGGATCTAAATTTAACTGAGTATGAATGTTATCTGAATGTAGCCGACACTGGATGCTATAAGATTCGTAAAACAACTATTTTGAATCTCCCACACTAGGGAAGTTGAATGATCCAAATTAAGTCGTGTCTGGATGAAACAGAATCCGAATACTACCCATTGTGAGCCCTTCTGATTATTGATTTTACAGGATATAAATTCAACCGAGTATGGATGCTATGTGAATGTAGCCGACGCTGGATGCTATACGATTCGTAAAACAACCATTCTAAATCTTTTTTTTTTGGGTAAAGGGTTACCCCGGTTAATTTTATTCCAACATTTAAAACAAGTGAGAAGCAGAAACACTCCTCAGTTCTGTCGTACGACATGCCATACAAGAGTTACAACTCGAGATAAACACGAGTAAAGAAAGAACAAACACCAATCAAACTATGAAACCACTAAAAACAACAATTACAAAATATTAGCCACAATCATCATCCGCAACCAGCAATCCACGAGGGAGCGTCCATTGTTGCAACACTCTATCTGTGTGACAATTGTGCTTTGTAAACAATGAAACGATGTGTTTTGGTCTCAATATTTGTATATTTGTGTTTGATGATTTTACGTTTTGATTCTAGTTCGATTTCAAGCTTTAAATCGCTTTCTTAAAAGTTATACGCAAACTGATGCGTAAACGTAATCAATTTAATGCGACAAACACTCCGAAATAGTGACATAGGCTTAACATACCTTAAATAACCTTTACATAACTTAGAAATAAGTTTTGAAGGGTTTGGTGTGTCGAAAACAAGTTTATTCGATCACAGGGACTAATTGCGACAAACTGCGAAAGTATGCCGATTCGTATAGCAACGAACATTCCAGAACATGATCATAAGCTAAACATTCCCTAAATATCCTTTACGTAGCTTAGAAATAGGCTTTGAGGGGTTCGATATGCGAAAATGCGCTTATTTGATCAATAGGGACTAAAAGCGTCAAAAAGTGTATAAGTTTGCATTTACGCGTGTATCTTACGTTCTGAACATATCCGGGCATCCAAAAATTTTTGTAATCATTAAAATATTTTATTTTAGTGATTGGAATGCAAAAATACCATTCGTCACGTAATTTGGATCGTTTTCGTGTCCGTTCGAGTTTTCGTCGTAATTAACCGAATAACGTGACTGTACGGCCAAACAAACCGACATCCGAGATGTTTTCAAGCATATATCATGTTCCCTATAATTTACCATCATTGTAGAGCCTTGAAATTGAGTTAACGGGGGTTAAACGCGTTGAAAAACAAGTTTGGAGCATGCAGGGACTATTTCTGCCAAAAACTAAAAGTTTTGCCTGACCTGCCTCGCGCCACGCGCCAGCCCAGGGTGTCCCTGGTGCGCCACGCGACAGAGACGTTGTTCAGAACATCCTATTTCAGCTGCTGTCCCTGATTTAATCCTTGGTTTTTGCAATCTATGAGCTGGTTTGTGTGTTTATCAAGCTGCCTAAACATTGTCCAACAAGTGTAAGGCCAAGATCTTGTCTCAATACACATGGAATGATCTAATTGATTCAAGATTCCTATAAATAGCCATGGGGTTTTCAACTCATTCCTTGCTCATTCCAAATTCTTCTCTACAATCTGCTCTAAGTTGAAGCTCTCACTTGTTGACGGCTTCATACCTGAGTTTTCTTTGTTCTATCTCCAAGCTTGGACCCTTTTGTAAGTTTCTTTCATGCTTGGTTATGCTTTTCATGCATGAAAGTCAAACATTGTTTGACTTTTAGCTTTGACCATGAATTGGTCAAGTCAAAGTTCGTTTGAACTTTGCAACGTGAGCGTAATCACGATGGTTATAGTCCCTTGTGACTATACCTACTGATTACCACATTGATTAGGCGAAGTGACGAGTCAAAGTTTCAGTTAAAATGCACGATTATGTGCATTTTGCGACGAAACTATTTTCGGGTATCAAAATACCTTGTTTTGATATCAAATCAGTTTTCTAACTTAGTTAAACATGTTTTAACATGTTCAACTCGTCACTTTTAATTTAGTGCTTGTTTAGGGTCGTAAGATAAGCGGTCTTAACAACCGCTTAGACTTTCGAACCCGACCCGTTTGGTTGATCATTAGGATCCGACCAAACATATATTGTAACCATAGTTGTATAGGGAATAATAACCTTCTGAGGTTATACCTTATGGTCACTTAGTTTAATTAGTTGTATGATAGGTAGTTTATATGCCTTAGGAAAATGACCAAAATGCCCTTTTCATGCATAATTTGAATTTGAGCATATGTAACTTAATTTTATCACTCAAATTGATTATGCAACATATTTAAACATGTTAGGGCATATAATACTTGTCATAGGACGAGTTAGGCTTCTCGAACGCGCATTCGTGCGAATGACGTGTTAAAGTAGCGTAGACTAGCTTAACGGGTCATAACGGGTCGTAAGCACTTAGGATAGGTTCCGAATTAGAATGTAGGCTTTGTTAAACCATATCACATGAGTTTCAATACTAATTTGGTTTACGAGACCTCATTCTACCCGATCTCCCGATTTAGGTGTCAATTTATTAACATAGCGATCCGATTACTAGGTGCCACTTGATTTCCTTGGTTTGCCCGAGCTTTGTTAAGTTCATTTAATCGAGGATACTTTGCAATCTCAAGTGAGTACATAGTTCCTCTATTTTACTGTTTCAATTGTTTTGGGGTGATTCATATGTGTTAAACGATTTCGATGATTTCAAAAACAAATACTATGGTTTATATTAAACACAACGATTTCGATAATGTGAGCAAACTTGTTGGGACATATTTACATAACGAATGACATTCATTAACAATGATCAAGCAGACCAGTAGTATGTTATGGTACCATAGGATCTGACAAATCCCGTTATCAGACTATCGCCAGGGTTATGTATGGGGGTAATGTGGGTAATGACAGAACCTGATGATTGTTAACTTACCCTTTGGTGGTTTGTTAATACAAGTTGAACGATGGACGAGTCACACAGGTTTGAATGTATTCAACGAGAATTACCAAAAGTTAGTTTTCATAATTAAAACACGAACGATTTGAACGATTGGAACGATTGAAATGATTTAAACGATTTGAATGAATTGAATGCTGGTTTATAACACAAACGATTTGAACGATTTGTTTTGATAACACGAACGGTTTGAGAACGAGTACATTTGCACGATTGGTTTTTGGTATGTGTTTAGATAACGGGACGGGTGTAATATGATAAAAGCATGGTAGATACGCCGCTGGTACTTCCTATATATAAGTGCTTTTATTATATTGCATTCCGTGGCGTTATTTAGTTCACTTGGACGAACGATTTTAAACGATGATACGCAACGATGTTTACTAAGTAATATAAACCATACGAGCTTTATTACGAGAACGATTTACAATTCGGTTTACAAAGACAAATGTTTTAGTCTAGATTCATGGCAACGAGGTTTTATAAACTATAACCAACTTGTTTTGAGTTGGTTAACCATATTGCAATACAAAACACTTTTCAAAACAAGGTTTTCAAATATCGACTCTTGTAGTCGTATGAGTAATTGCAACATGTATACAAGCCATGAATCTGACACACTCACAAAATCTATGTGCTCGCCGGCATTTCTTTGCTGACTTTATTTTCACATATGTTTCAGGTGGTGTTTGATGATGATGTTGTTGATTACTAGGATGCATGCTCACATAGGACCGAACGAGGCCTTAGTGACTTAATAACTGTGATAGACAATATGTTTGTGTGTTGCTTTTAAATTCCCAAGATAATGTAATAACAAATTCAATAAAACGAAACTTTTTAATCCATGTGTTGTGAAACAATAATTCTGTCGCTCCACTCCCGGACGTTTCCGCCGCGGCTTGTTGTTTTACGCGGTCGGGGTGTGACAGAAGAGTTGGTATCAGAGCTCATGGTTATAGGGAATTAGGTTATTAGTAATGCTTTGACCTAGACTATAACCTTTCTAGGACCCTAACACAAGTTATCTTGTGTTTAGTCTTAAAACAATATCGTCGCCCATCTTTAGGTGACAAACACAACAAGAACACGAATAACAAATCTGTTTTGAAAATCAATCATCTATTTCTAGATGATCTGTTATAAGGTTTTGAACCTTCAAAGTTTTCAAAATCTCATCAAAGTTTGGGTCTTATAATGTGAACACGTGCAATCTTGAAGGGTGGGTGCCTGTATCCTGAGTTTTCTGTCTAAGGCTAGAATGTTCATACAAATCAACATAATCGGACCAGTCACTCTTACCAGGGAACTCTTGGGGTGAGTGTCCACTTATAGGCTAAAGCATGTCTTCGCGATACATTATATTGACCCATTTACTTTGATTAGTCACTGTGTGTCGTTTGTTTGTTTGAGGTAACGAACGAATGATCACTTTCCTTATGTTTTGTCGATGTTTTCAATACCTCTTTTGTTTATCCAATTGTCAATCTCACTCGTTTCTCATGTTTCCTTGTTCTTTTTAGAATATGCCACCTAGACGTGATCAAACACAGGAGACGTGATCAAACACAGGACGCTGCACTCGCAGCCCTTGTCGCTCAGCAGATCGCTGCTGTGATTCCGAACCTCATAACTCAGATTAATCAAGCCAACAATAACAACAACAACAATAACAATGTTCAGTGTAGTTTTAAGACTTTCAATTCGGCTAAACCACTAAAGTTTTCTGGGTCTCAAGGAGCAACTGCGCTCCTACAATGGTTCGAGCTGGAAAGTACGTTTAGATATGTCCAATGTCCGAATGAGAGAAAGGTTGAGTTTGCATCCAGTGTTTTCGAGAAATGTGCTTTAACATGGTGGAACGGTGTGATGAGGGATAGGGGTGCCGATGTTGCTTTGGCACAAACTTGGGAAGAGCTTCGGGCTCTCATGATGAGGGAGTTCTGCTCCTGTCACGAAATAAGGGCTTTGGAACGCGAGTTAGACGATTTGGAACAGGATGGGGGAGAACACCGTGCTTACACGGATCGTTATGAGGAGTTGAGTTTGCTCTGTCCTACTATGGTTACCCCGTTGGAGAAAGCGATCGAGAGGTATATTGATGGTTTGCCTGACTCTGTGAAAGACATAGTTACTGGTAGTAACCCTACCACTGTTCGTCAGGCTATCGAACTGGCTGCAACCCTGACTGAGTGTCAGGTCAGGAAGGGAAAACTGACCTGCTAGGGTGATAAGAAATAGTCAGCTGATGCCACTCAAGACAAAGGAAAGGGTAAGAAGAAGGGCGAGTCATCAAGAAGGTCGAGGAAGCGTAAGGCTTCCTAGAACTTTGCTGTTACCACACAACAGAACGCTCAGAACCCACCAGCATAGCCTCCTGCAAAGAAGCCTTATGTTGGTATTGCACCTTACTGCAATCGGTGCAACGGTCATCATGCGGCTACGCAAATGTGTAAACAATGTACCTCATGTGGGAAACTTGTCCACATGGCCAACATTTGTCAATTGGTTCCTAATCAAGCTGCACAGAATCCAGCACAGGCACAGGGAAACGCTGCTAGACCTCCATTCCCACCTGGTTAATGTTATAACTGCGGAGAGATGGGTCACTTCAGAAACAACTATCTCAGGCTTGCGAACGCAAATGTCAATGCAAATGCAAATCCCGTTCATGGACGAGCTTACAATCTGAATGCTAACAAGGCTCGTGCTGATAACAAAGTTGTTAATGGTACGTTCCTTGTTAACCATCAACCTGCATCTGTTCTTTTCAATTATGGTGCCGATCGAAGTTTTGTATCATTGACATTTGAGCCTTTACTTGCGATACCTAGAACTAAACTAAGGAAGCCCTTATCTGTTGAAGTTGCTACTTGTGAACCTCTTGTACTCGATTCTGTCATTCGCAACTGTCAATTGAACCTCGATAACCATCTTTTTCCTATTGACCTCACAACGATGCAACTTGGGAGTTTCGATATTATCGTAGGGAAGGATTGGTTAACTAAACATCATGCTGAGGTGGTTTGTTTCGATAAGATTGTTCGTATTCCTCTTTTGTCTGGTGAAGTTCTAGAAGTTCGTTGCGAGAAACCTTCGAATGGTATGAAACTCATGTCATGTACTAAAGCCCTAGGATATTTACGAAAAGGATATGTGGCCTTTCTGGCACATGTCACAGAGGAGAAAGGCGAGAGCAAGCATATTCAAGATATTCCAATTGTTCGAGATTATCCAGAGGTGTTTCCTGATGAACTGCCTGGTTTACTTCCAGTTCGTCAGGTCGAGTTTCATATTGATCTTGTACCCAATGCCAACCCGATTGCTAAAGCACCTTATCGTCTTGCACCGTCTGAGATGCAAGAATTATCGAAACAACTTCAAGAGTTATCTGACAAAGGATTCATCCGTCCGAGTTATTCACCTTGGGGCGCTCCAGTCCTGTTTGTGAAAAAGAAAGATGGATCTTTTCCTATGTGTATCGATTATCGTGAGCTCAATAAGCTCACTATCAAGAATCAATATCCCCTACCACGAATTGATGATCTCTTTGATCAGCTGCAAGGTGCTACATGTTTCTCCAAGATCGATTTGCGTTCTGGGTATCATCAACTTCGTGTATTGGAAGAAGATATTCCCAAAACTGCTTTCCGCACATGATATGGTCACTACGAGTTCACTGTCATGCCTTTTGGTTTGACGAATGCCCCAACTGTTTTCATGGATTTAATGAATAGGGTTTGTAAACCTTATTTAGACAAGTTCATCATTGTATTCATCGACGACATCCTTATTTATTCAAAGTCATGAGCCGATCACGAACAACACCTTCGTCTGACTATGGAATTACTAAAGAAGGAACAACTTTTTGCCAAATTCTCCAAGTGTGAAATTTGGCTTAAAGAAGTTCAATTTTTGGGTCATATTGTCAACGAGCAGGGTATTCATGTGGATCCTTCCAAAATCGCAGCTATTAGAGTTTGGAACGCACCTACTACACCTACAGAAGTTCACTCTTTTCTTGGTCTTGCTGGTTATTATCGACGATTTATCGCGAACTTCTCAAAGATCGCGGTTCCTCTCACTGCTTTGACTTAGAAGAATAAGCCTTTTGAGTGGGGACCCAAACAAGAGAAAGCTTTCCAAACACTGAAACACAAACTCTGTGATGCTCCTGTCTTATCTTTGCCCGATGGAAATGATGATTTTGTTGTCTATTGTGACGCGTCAAACCTAGGCCTTGGTTGTGTTCTCATGCAACGAGGTAAAGTTATAGCTTATGCTTCAAGACAATTGAAAGTTCACGAGAAGAACTACACAACTCATGATCTTGAGTTAGGAGCTGTGGTTTTTGCTCTCAAAATATGGAGACACTATCTGTATGGCACGAAATGTGTGGTCACAGACCACAAAAGTCTCCAACACATTTTCAATCAGAATGAGCTAAACATGAGACAACGACGTTGGGTTGAACTATTGAACAGTTACGATTGCGAGATTCGCTACCATCCTGGTAAGGCGAATGTTGTAGCCGATGCGCTAAGTCGAAAGGAACGAGTCAAGTTATATTGTGTTCAAACTCTATCTGATATTCAAACTGGCATTTCTCAAGCTCAACATACTTGTGTTACACAAGACTTGATGGGTAAGGAATTACCACGTCAACTTGAGCTTAAACTTGAAACGAAAGACAATGGGTTAATCTATTTCAAGAATCATTTGGGGATTCCGAAACAAGACAATCTTCACGCTTTAGTGATGGACGAATCTCATAAGTCCCGATGCTCTATCCATCCTGGAGCTGACAAAATGTACAAGGATCTTCGTACTCAGTACTAGTGGCCTGGTATGAAAAAGGATGTTGCCTTGTATGTATCGAAGTGCCTAACTTGTCTCGAAGTCAAGGTTGAACACCAACGACCATCTGGTTTGCTTGTACAACCAGAAATAACGGTATGGAAGTGGGAGAACATTGCAATGGATCTCATCACTAAGTTACCGCGCACATCCAGAGGTCATGATGCCATTTGGGTAGTCATTGATCGTCTTACGAAGTCAGCTCACTTTTTTACCAATTCGCGAGGATCTATCTGCTAATAAACTTGCCAAGATTTATGTTGATGAGATTGTATCTCGACATAGTGTTCCTTTGGATATCATATCTGACCGTGATGCTCGATTCTCATCTCACTTTTGGAAGACCATGCAATCTGCTATGGTAACCCAACTAAATCTGAGCACTGCTTATCATCCCCAAACGGATGGACAATCCGAGAGGACGATACAAACATTGGAGGATATGCTTAGAGCATGTGTGATAGACTTTGGTGGTAATTGGGATTCACATCTACCGTTGATCGAGTTCTCTTACAATAATAGTTATCATGCTAGCATCAATATGGCACCGTTCGAAGCTTTATACGGTCGAAAATGTCGTTCACTTGTCTGTTGGAATGAGATCGGTGAAGCTCAGCTTACTGGACCTGAGCTCATTCTGGAAACAACAGACAAAGTCAAGAAAATTCGCGATAATCTTCTGACAGCTAGAAGCCGTAAAAAGAGTTATGCGGATATGCGACGCAAGCCCTTGGAATTTCAGGTCGGAGACCATGTCCTACTCAAGGAATCCCCTTGGAAGGGAGTGGTGAGATTTGGAAAGAAAGGAAAACTTGCACCACGATACGTTGGACCATTTAAGATTGTTGAAAGAATCGGAAAGGTTGCCTATCGACTAGAGCTACCTCCTGAACTTGGGAATATTCACCCAACATTCCAAGTGTCCAATTTACGAAAGTGTTTAGCCGATACTGATCTTCACATTCCACTCGACGAAATCCAAGTTGACGATACAATGCACTTTGTCGAGAAACCTGTGGAGATAATGGACCGTGAAGTCAAGCGACTGAAGAACAAACGAATACGATTAGTCAAAGTTCGCTGGGAGTCCAAACGCGGCCCAGAGTTTACTTGGGAACGTGAGGACCAAATGAAGGCGAAATATCCACATTTGTTTTCACAAGTTTCCTCTAGTTAAAATTTCGGGACGAAATTTCCTAAAGTAGGGGAGCCTGTGACAATTGTGCTTTGTAAATTTGTAAGTTCGGGATGAAACGATGTGTTTTGGTCTCAATATTTGTATATTTGTGTTTGACGATTTTACGTTTTAATTCTAGTTCGATTTCAAGCTTTAAATCGCTTTCTGGAAAGTTATACGCAAACTGATGCGTAACTCTCTCTAGCCTAGGCAATTTCAACCTCATGAAACCCTAAATGTCATCGTATTCTACCGATTAACAGGTTGGTCATCAGCATCCTTGCTCTAGTACTGATTCTGTTCATTGCAGTGTTCGTGTGATATTAGGGTTTTGTTTAAAGAATAATCGCCGCCTTGTGTCTTTCTGTGGTTCGATTGGATTCGATAGTTTTTCACTATCTGATTTGCAAGATTCATGGGATAGGGCATCGCTAGATTAGGGTTTTAGTTTCGATTTTGTTAGTTGATGATTGTTTCTCGGGTTTCTTGCTGCATCGGCTGTGTTCGTGTTTATTGGAGAGAGTTGTATTGTTCCGAATGGATGGGCATAAGACACATGAGGTCTTTCACCATGATGATGGCGGCAGATCTTCTTTCTCGTTTGAAGGTTTGGCTAGCCGAGTTATGGATGTTGAACCTCATAAGTTTAATTTAATTGATGAACTGTCAAAGGTTTCTGTTCCAATCTCTGTGGAGAAGCTGCGTTCAGGTTCGGATAGTGCAGGGATTGTTCATACTACCATGGGGTATGCGCCAACATCAGACTACAATGGAACTGTTCCAACATCTTGTTCGGCTGATAAGGGGAAACCAACAGGTTCGGGTTCTGCGGAACGATTATCTTTTGCTAATGTAGTGAAGGATAATAAAGAGAATGTGAAGGTGAATTTCAGGGTGATGGAATCGAGTGAGGAAGTTGACGGAGCTGACATTGTTATTCCATTGTCTTCAGTTAAACAAGTTACTGACAGGTATGCGAACACTTTGTATGGGTACTTTTTGGGTAAACGACTGGCATTTCCTGTGGTGGATTTCTTTGCAAAAAACAATTGGGTAAAATATGGTCTGTCAAGACTTATGATGAATGTACACGGGTTCTTTTTCTTCAAGTTCAAAACTAAAGAAGGGATGGACCAAATGTTAGAGGATGGACCATGTATGATAAGAAATGTTCCAATAATTTTGAAACAGTGGTCGGCCTCTATCAAGTTGGAAAAAGAGGATATAAAATCTATTCCAGTTTGGGTCAAGATGCATGATGTGCCTTTAGCGGCATTTACTAAGGATGGGCTTTGTTTACTTGCATCTAAGATTGGGGTGCCTAAGATGTTGGACTCGTATACTGCCACAATGTGTGCGAAATCTTGGGGAAGAAGCAGCTATGCTAGAGCACTTATTGAAGTTCAGGCAGGGGTTGATTTAAAGAAGAGTGTAACTGTTGCAATCCCATCTTTGGATGGTAATGGTCATTCAATGGTGGAGGTTAAGATTGAGTATGATTGGGAGCCTTTAAGGTGTTCATCTTGTTGTGTTTTCGGTCATGAAGACAGCTCGTGTCCTAAGAACCCTCAGGTAAGTTCGATTGGGGATGCTGAGATGAAGAATAATGATGAATTTCAGGTTGTGGGTGCCAAAAAGAAGAAAGCTAATAATCAAGGGCTTCATATGAAAAATCAGAAGCCTAAGTTAGTCTATAGATCAGTTGTCAAACCTAAACCGAAATCGTCTTTCAGGAATCCGATAATTAATCAGGTCTTAATGTCGAACCCTTTTGATATCCTTAAAGACGATGACGGTAATCAAGGAGGTACCACTGTGGGCCGAGTGGAGAAGAAGGAGAAAATGTCGAGTGACAGGCAGGAATCGGATGAGGAGGAGGTCGTTGAAGTCTACAATGAAACTAGTGAATTTATGACATCAGGTACTCATTCTTTTTCTTCGAAAGTAGGGGCAAGCACCTCTTCCACCAAATTCTCTAATGGATAGGCTGTTTTCTGTTCGTTTGAAGGGGTTGTTGGTTTGTGGCAACTTTATCTTTGATGATGGCGGTTGAGGATTATGTTTTGTGTTTTGCATTATTTTGTCTACTAGAAATCTATTCATGATGTATAGTAGGCTAGGTTATGGGGTGTCATAGGTCTTTGTTTTGTTTGATATACATATATGGGGCATGTCCTGTATATGAACTAGTGTGGAACACATCCTCACTACTTGTACTTAATTGCGGTTGCATTTTAATAGAATCACCGGGGTAACCCTTTACCCAAAAAAATAATTAAATTAATCAGTTTAACGCGACAAACACTCCAGAACAGTGACATATGCTTAACATACCTTAAATAACCTTTACATAACTTAGAAATAAGTTTTGAAGGGTTTGGTGTGTTGAAAACAAGTTCATTCGATCGTAGGGACTAATTGCGACAAACTGTGAAAGTATGCCGATTCGTATTGCAACGAACATTCCGAAACATGATCATAAGCTAAACATACCCTAAATATCATTTACATAGCTTAGAAATAGTCTTTGAGGGGTTCGATATGCGAAAATGCGCTTATTTGATCAATAGGGACTAAAAGCATCAAAAAGTGCATAAGTTTGCATTTACGCACATATCTTACGTTCTGAACATATCCGGGCATCCAAATTTTTTGTAATCATTAAAATATTTTATTTTAGTGATTGGAATGCAAAAATATCATTCGTAGCGTAATTTGGATCGTTTTCACGTCCGTTCGAGTTTTCGTCGTAATTAACTGAATAACGTGACCATACGGCCAAACGAACCGACATTCGAGATGTTTTATGCGTATTTCATGTTTCCTATACTTTAACATCATTGTAGAGCCTTGAAATGGGGTTAACAGGGGTTAAACGTGTTAAAAACAAGTTTGGAGCACGCAGGGACCATTTCTGCCAAAAAATGAAAGTTCTGCCTGACCTGCCTCGCGCCATGCGCCAGCCTAGGGTGTCCCTGGCGCGCCACGTGACAAAGACATTTTTCAGAACCTTTTATTTCAGCTGTTGTCCCTGATTTAATACTTGGTTTTTGCAATCTATGAGCTGGATTGTGTGTTTATCAAGCTTCCCAAGCATTGTCCAACACTAAGGCCAAGATCTAGTCTCAAAACACATGGAATGATCCAACTGATTCAAGATTCCAATAAATAGCCATGGGTTTTTCAACTCATTCCTTGCTTATTCCAAATTCTTCTCTACAATCTGCTCTAAGTTGAAGCTCTCACTTGTTGAAGGCTTCATACCTGAGTTTTCTTTGTTCTATCTCCAAGGTTGGACCCTTTTGTAAGTTTCTTTCATGCTTGGTTATGCTTTTCAAGCATGAAAGTTAAACAGTGTTTGACTTTCTGCTTTGACCATGAATTGGTCAAGTCAAAGTTCGTTTGAACTTTGCAACGTGAGCGTTATCACGATGGTTATAGTCCCTTGTGACTATACCTACTGATTACCCGTTGATCAGGCGAAGTGACGAGTTAAAGTTTCGATCAAAATGCACGATTATGTGCATTTTGCGATGAAACTATTTTCGGGTATCAAAACACCTTGTTTTGATAATGCTTTGGAATAAAACCCTTTCTCTTTCTCCTTAGGCGATTTTGGTTCTTCATGAAACCCTAGCTTTTTCTTTGTGATCTTTTGTATAACAGTCTGTTATAAGAGATTTGATTTATCAAACATCTAGTACGAACTAGTTAGCAATTGTAATCGACTTTGAATCTAGGGTTCCTGCTTCGTTTTTTCTTCAATCGCCGCCTTAGTTATCAATACGAAATCCTGTCTGATTAAATTGGCTGTTATTGATTGTGATTAACTGAGTTTAAATTAGTTAGATTGATACGCCGGTTTAATTAGTTAAGGATTGAAGATTGATACTACGGTTTTAAGGATTATGGTTTTATAAGTTTTCTTCTACTGGCCTTCGTTTTCTTTGCTGACATTTGAGTTTCGGGTCGCATGGTTTCTTGTGTATCGTGTAATAAGAGAGAGTGGGTTAATCTAGGATGAACGAACGTAAAAAACAATGGAGTAACTGTGATAACTGTGTTCTGTAATCGTCGTATAATGTAAGTCAATGTCAATTATCAATAAAACAATGTGCTTTGGTGTTATTATATGTTTTTTGGTGTTATTATGTGTGTATTTGTGTTTGATGATTTTACAATTTGATTCGATTCCAATTTCAAGCTTTAAATCGCTTTCTGGAAGGTTATACGCAAACTGGTGCGTAAACGCAGTCAGTATAACGCAACAAAAACTCTGGAATAGTGACATAGGCTTAACATACCTTAAATAACCTCCACATGACTTAGAAATAAGCTTTGGATGGTTTGGTGTGTTGAAATCAAGTTTGTTCGATCGCAGGGACTAGTTGTGTCAAACTGCGAAACTATACCAATTTTTATGGTAATGAACATTCCAGAACTTGATCATAAGTTAAATATACCCTAAATATCCTTTACATAGCCTAGAAATAGGCTTTGATGGGTTCGGTATGCTAAAATAAACTTTATTGATCAATAGGGACTAAAAGCGTCAAAAAGTGCACAAGTTTGCATTTTCGCGCATATCTCACGCTTTGAATATATCCGGACACCCAAAAATTTATGTAATCATTAAAATATTTTATTTTAGTGATTGGCATGATAAAATTCAATTCGTCGCTTAATTTGGATCGTTTTTGCGTTTTTTTTTTTGGTAAAGGGTTACCCCGGTGATTCTATTAAAACAACCGCAAATAAGTACAAGTAGTGAGTATGATCCACACTAGTTCATATACAGGACATGCCCCATATATGTAAGCCACAAAAACAAAATACCTATGACACCACATAAGCTAGTCTACTTTACATCATGAAAAATGTCCAGTAGAAAAACAAGACAAAACCAACAAGAGTCATTATCCTCCATCATCAAAAATAAAATTGCATCTAAAGAGCATCCCCATAGCGGGAATCAACATCAGACTAACCATTTGAGATCTTTATGGAAGAGGTGCTTGCCCCTGCTTTTGAAGATAAAGGATACGTACCCGAAATCATAAATTCATTTGTTTCATTATAGACTTCCACAACCTCCTCATCATCAGATTCACCGATATCATCCCCCGTTCCCTTACCGTCGTAATTAACCGAACAACACAACCGTACGACCAAACGAGCCGACATCCGAGATATTTTTTAGCATGTTTTGAGTTCCCTATACTTTAACTTCGTTTTAGAGCCTTGAAATGGGGTTAACGGGGTTTAAACGCATCAAAATAGGCCTTAAACATATGCAGGGACCAAAATTGTAAATAATTGAAACTATCTAGAACTGGCACCAGGTGGCGCTACGCCACCACCATCTGCCTATCCCGTGGCGTGACGCGAGCACCTCATCTGGGCAGAAACTCCATTTTTGCAACATCAGGTCCATTTTCAGCACTTAACTTGAAGTTTAGGGGCTATTTTGTAACATTTTCAATATCGTTTGCTGGTTTTGAGGCACCCCTAGTATCCCAAAAGCATGGGCCATATGTGTACGGTCCAGATTGATGCTCGTTTATCGAGGAACGATCTTAACGGTTCTTGATTCTCTATAAATAGCAACACCCACTTCACCCTCAAACTCACACCTTGATTCTATCTCTGCTCTAAGTTGAGGTTTAAACACCTCATACCTGAGTAATTTTGAATCAAAACACCTTCTTGGACCCTTTGTAAGTCCTCTTCTTTCTTGTTTCGTTTTTCAAGCATGAAAGTCAAACAGAGTTTGACTTTCAGCTTTGACCAGTCAATGGTCAACACAAAGTTCATTTGAACTTTGCAACGTGAGCGTAATCACGATGGTTATAGTCCCTTGTGACTATACCTACTGATTACCACGTTGACTAGGTGTAGTGACGAGTCGTAGTTTCGGCCAAAATGCGCATTTGTGCGTATTTTATAACCAAACTACTCTTGGGTATCAAAACCGTTTGTTTTGATACCAAAACCTGTTTTCTAACTTAACTAAACATGTTTTAGCATGTTTAGCTCGTCACTTTTAGATTAGTGCTTGTATAGGGTCGTAAGTCAAGCGGTCTAAACAACCGCTTAGACTTTCGAACTCGACCCGTTTGGTCGATCATTAGGATCCGACCAAACATGTCTAGTGACCATAGTTGCATAGGGAATAACCTTCTGAGGTTATACCTTATGGTCATTTAGGTTTAATTAGTTGTATGATAGGTAGTCTATATGCCTTAGGTAAATGTCCAAAATGCCCTTTTCATGCATAATTGGTAATTAAGCATATGTAACATAAACTTTTGTCACATAACTGATTATGCAACATATTTAAACCTGTTTAGGCATATAATGCTTGTCATAGGACTAGTTAGACGTCTCGAACGCGCATTTGCGCACACGACGCGTTAAAGTAGCGTAAGCTACCTTAATGGGTCGTAACGGGTCGAAGGCACTTAAGGTTAGGTTCCGATTTAGGATGTAGTCTTTGTTAAACCATATCACATGAGTTCCAACACTCATTTGGTTTACAAGACCTCATTCTGTCCGATCTTCCGATTTAGGTGTCGATCGTTTGACTAGTGATTCGATTACTAGGTGCTGCTTGATTCCTCTGGTTTACTTGAGTTTGTTGAAGTTCTATTGATTGAGGATACTTTGCACTTCATGTGAGTACATAATTCCCCTATTTTACTGTTTTCGATTGTTTTGGGGTGATTCATATGTATTAAACGTTTTCGATATTTAAACGATGGTTTCAAAAACGACTAAGATGGTTTATATTAAACTAATAACGATTTCGATAATGTGAACAAACTTATTGGATGTAGTTACATAACGAATGGCATTCATTAGCATTGATCAAGCCGACCAGTATTAGGTTATGGTACCATAGGATCTGACAAATCCCGTTATCGTACTGCACCCATGGTTATGTGTGGGTTAGGTGGGTAACGACTGAATCTGATTATTAACTTACCCTTTGGTGGTTTGTTAATGCGAGAAGTGAGATAGTCGAGTCACGAAGGTTTGAATGTTATTAGCGAGACGACCATAAATAGTTTTCACAATTAAAACGAGGATGATTTAAACGATTTAAACGAGTTAACGATTTGGAAACGATTTGAACAAGTTAAACGAATTGGATAAACGATTGGTTTTTGGTTAAGTGTCTAGATAAAGGGACGGGTGTAATATGGTGAAAACATGGTAGATATGCCGCTGGTACTTCTTATATATAAGTGTTTTCAACATATTACATACCGTGGCGTTATTTAGTTCACTTGGGTAAACGATTTTGAAACGATGTCACTTAACAATGTTTTCGAAAGGATATAAACCATACAAGATTTATTAAACGAGTTAATACGAAATGTTTTACAATTTGGTTTACTAAAACAAATGTTTTTGGGTTAAGAATCATGGCTTCGAGGTTTTATAAATTGTAACCCGCTTGATTTGAGTTGGTTAATTAAGTTGCAATGTTATACTATTTTCAAAACAAGGTTTTTAATAAGGTATTGCAACATGTAAACTAGCCATGATTCCGATACTCTCATAAAACCTATGTACTCGCCAGCATTTCTTTGCTGACTTTGTTTTTTACATATGTTTCAGGTGATGTTTCTTGATGTTGATTGCTAGGATGCATGAGTCACATAGGATCTGGACGAGGCCTTAGTGACATAATAACAATGATAGTCGATATATAACTTGTTTGTTTCGTGTTAAAACAATGTAAATTAATTAATGAATAAATAAAACGAAACTTTTTTGTATTCCATGGTTGTGAAACAATATTTCTGCCACGACACTCCCCGACGTTTCCGCCACGGTTTGTTGTTTTAACGTGGTCGGGGTGTGACAGAAGAGTTGGTATCAGAGCCAATGGTTATAGGGAATTAGGTTATTAGTAATGCTTTGACCTAGACTATAACTTTCTAGGACCCCAACGCTAGTTTCTGCGTTTATATTTAAAAAACAAAAAACAAAACCGTCACTTACCCTTAGGTGATAACCACAACGAGAATACAAATTTCGAATCTGCTTCGAAAATTAATCATCCGTTCTAGGATGATTGATTACTAGGTTTTGAACCCTTCCAGTTTGACTCATATTTGGCTTGGTGCCTTCTGAGTTTTCAAAATCTCGTCAAAGTTTGGGTCTAAATAATATGAACACGTGCAAACTAGAAGAGTGAATGCCTGTACCCTGAGTTTTCTGTCTAAGGCTAGAGTGTTCGTACAAATCCACATAATCGGACCAGTCACTCTTACCTGGGAACTCTTGGGGTGAGTGTTCACTTATAGGCGAGCATGTCTTCGTGATACGTTATTTTGACCCATTTACTTTGATTAGTCACTGCGTGTTGTTTGTTTGTTCGAGGTAACGAACAAATGATCGCCTTCCTTGTGTTTTGTCGATACCTCTTTTGTTTTTCCTAATTATCAACCTCACCCGTTTCTCATATTTCCTTTTAGACAATGCCTCCTCGACGTGATGCACAATCTTTTACTGCTGAAGAAGTCACAGCCCTTGTCTCTCAGCAAATGGCTGCTGTGCTTCCAGGCGTTGTGACCCAAATCCACGAATTATACAACAACAATAATAATAACAATGCACAGTGTAATTTCAAGAATTTCAATTCCGCTAAGCCGTTGAAGTTTTCTGGGTCGCAAGGAGCAACTGCGCTCCTGCAGTGGTTCGAGAGTATCGAAAGCACATTCAGACATGTGCAATGTCCGAATGGGCGTAAGGTTGAATTTGCATCAAGTGTGTTTGAGAAGCGTGCTCTTACGTGATGGAACAGAGTGATGCGCGATAGGGGTGCCGAAGTGGCATTGGCACAAACATGGGTAGAGCTTCGAGCTCTCATGATGAAAGAGTTTTGTCCCTGTCACGAAATTCGAGCTTTGGAACGAGAGTTTGACGATCTAAAGCAAGATGGGGGAGAACACCGTGCGTATACGGATCGTTTTGAGGAACTCAGTCTTTTGTGTCCTACTATGGTTACCCCGTTGGAGAAATCGATAGAGAGGTATATCGATGGTTTACCCGATTCCATACAGGATATTGTGACTGGCATTAATCCAACTACTGTTCGTCACGCGATCGAGTTGTCTGCTACCCTGACTGAGTCTCAAGTCAGGAAGGGTAAACTTACCGGCAAGAGTGACAAGAAGAAGTCGACCGATTCTGTTAAAGACAAGGATAAGGGTAAGGGTAAGAAAGGTGAGTCGTCGAAGAAGTCGAGAAAGCGAAAGGGTGCTCAGAACTTTGCAGTTACTACTCAGAACCCTCAGAACCCACCAGCTCAACCGCCTGCGAAGAAAGCGTATGCTGGTACCGCACCTCACTGTGCTCGCTGCAACGGTCATCATGTTGCACAACAAGCTTGCAAGCAATGCACAACGTGTGGTAAACTTGGGCATTTGGCCAACATTTGTCGTCTGGGTCAGAATCAGGTTGCTCAGGTTCCAGCACAGGTTCAGGGGAATGCTTCTAGATTCCCACCGGGTTCATGTTTCAATTGTGGAGAGTTTGGTCACTTCCGCAACAATTGTCCGAGGTTGGTGAATGCAAATGCGAATCCGAACGTGAATGTCAACGCGAATGTAAATCCCGCTCGTGGACGAGCGTACAACTTGAATGCCAAGGAAGCGAGGGCTGACAACGAGGTTGTCAATGGTACGTTTCTTGTTAACAATCGACCTGCATCTATTCTTTTTGATTCTGGTGCCGATAGAAGTTTTGTTTCGTTATCTTTTGAACCTTTACTTGCGATACCTAGAACTAAACTGAGGAAACCCTTATCTGTCGAAGTTGCTACTGGTAAACCTCTTGTTCTCGATTCTGTTATTCGTGATTGTCAGTTAAACCTTGATAACCATCTTTTTCCTATTGACCTCACGCCGATGCAACTTGGGAGTTTCGATATTATCGTGGGGATGGATTGGTTAACCAAACATCATGCTGAGGTGGTTTGTTTCGATAAGATTGTTCGTATTCCTCTTCCGTTTGGCGATGTTCTGGAAGTTCGTGGCAAGAAGCCATCTGGTGGTTTAAAGCTTATGTCGTGTACAAAGGCCCAAAGTTATTTGCGAAAAGGATATATTGCTTTTCTGGCACATGTCACCGAGGAGAAAAGCAAGAGCAAGAGTATTCAGGATATTCCGATTGTTCGGGATTATCCAGAGGTGTTTCTCGATGAACTGCCCGGTTTGCCTCCAGTTCGTCAAGTCGAGTTTCATATTGACCTTGTACCCAATGCCAACCCGATTGCGAAAGCACCTTATCGTCTTGCACCGTCGGAGATGCAAGAGTTATCTAAACAGCTTCAAGAGTTATCTGATAAAGGATTCATCAGTCTGAGCTTTTCACCATGGGGCGCTCCTGTCCTCTTTGTGAAAAAGAAAGATGGATCTTTTCGAATGTGTATCGATTATCGTGAGCTTAATAAGCTTACCATCAAGAATCGATATCCCCTACCTCGAATTGATGATCTCTTCGACCAGCTGCAAGGTGCTTCATGCTTTTCCAAGATCGATCTGCGTTCTGGGTATCATCAACTTCATGTTCTCGAAGAAGATATTCCCAAAACTGCTTTCCGCACGAGATATGGGCATTACGAGTTCACTGTCATGCCTTTTGGTTTGACGAATGCCCCAGCTATCTTCATGGACTTATTGAATAGGGTCTGTAAACCTTATTTAGACAAGTTCATCATTGTGTTCATCGACGATATTCTCATTTATTCAAAGTCTCGAGCCGAGCACGAGCAACACCTTCGCTTAACATTGGAACTCCTTAAGAAGGAACAACTTTTTGCTAAATTCTCCAAGTGTGAATTTTGGCTTAAAGAAGTTCAGTTCTTGGGTCATATAGTCAACGAGCAAGGTATTCATGTGGATTCATCCAAGATAACTGCTATTAAGGATTGGAATACGCCGACGACACCTACAGAGATTCGATCTTTTCTTGGTCTTGCTGGTTATTATCGTTGATTCATTTCTAATTTCTCAAAGATAGCGGTTCCACTCACTGCTTTGACTCAGAAGAATAAGCCTTTTGAATGGGGACCCAAGCAAGAAGAAGCGTTCCAAACGCTGAAACAGAAGTTATGTGATGCTCCTGTTCTATCGTTGCCCGAAGGAAACGATTATTTCGTTGTCTACTGTGACACATCTAATTTAGGCCTTGGTTGTGTTCTAATGCCACGAGGTAAAGTTATAGCTTATGCGTCTAGACAGTTGAAAGTTCACGAGAAGAACTATACGACTCATGATCTTGAGTTAGGAGCTGTGGTTTTCGCGCTTAAAATCTGGAGACATTATCTTTACGGCACAAAGTGTGTGGTTTTCACAGACCACAAAAGTCTCCAGCATATTCTCAATCAGAAGGAGCTGAACATGAGGCAACGACGTTGGGTTGAGCTCCTAAACGATTATGATTGCTAAATTCGCTACCATCTTGGTAAGGAGAATGTCGTAGCCGATGCGCTTAGTCGAAAAGGGCGAGTCAAGCTTCATTCTGTCCGAGCTCTATCCGATATTCAATCTCATATCCTTCAAGCTCAACGATCTTGTGTGATCAAAGGCTTATTGAAAAATGAGCTACCGCTTCAACTTGAGCTTAAACTCGAAAGGAAAGACGATGGTTTACTCTACTTCAAGGATCGTTTGTGGGTTCCGAAACAAGACGATCTTCGCACCTTAGTGATGGACGAATCTCACAAGCCTCGATATTCTATCCATCCTGGTGCTGATAAAATGTACAAGGATCTTCGTACTCAGTACTGGTGGCCTGGTATGAAAAAGGATGTTGCCTTGTATGTATCGAAATGTCTAACTTGTCTCAAAGTCAAGGCTGAACATCAACGACCTTCTGGTTTGCTTGTACAACCAGAGATACCGGTTTGGAAGTGGGAGAACATTGCTATGGATCTCATCACTAAGTTACCGCGTACATCTAAAGGCACGATGCTATATGGGTTGTTATCGATCGTTTAACGAAATCAGCTCATTTTATTCCGATTCGCAAGGATCTATCTGCTGATAAACTTGCAAAGATTTATGTTGATGAGATAGTATCTCGACATGGTGTTCCTTTGGATATCATTTCTGATCGTGATGCTCGATTTTCATCTCATTTTTGGAAGACCATGCAATCTGCTTTGGGAACCCAACTAAATCTAAGCACTGCTTATCATCCCCAAACAGATGGACAATCTGAGAGAACGATTCAAACTTTGGAGGATATGCTTAGAGCATGCGTGATAGACTTTTGTGGTAATTGGGATTCTCATATTCCACTGATCGAGTTCTCTTACAACAATAGTTATCATGCTAGTATTAATATGGCTCCATTCGAAGCTCTCTACGGTTGAAAATGTCGTTCACCTGTCTGTTGGAATGAGATCGGTGAAGCTCAGCTTACTGGACCTGAGCTCATTCTAGAAACAACAGACAAAATTAAGAAAATTCGCGATAATCTTGTGACAGCTCGAAGCCGTCAAAAGAGTTACGCGGATATGCGACGCAAGCCCTTAGAATTTCAAGTCAGAGACCGTGTCCTACTCAAGGTGTCACCTTGGAAGGGAGTGGTAAGATTTGGAAAGAAAGGAAAACTTGCACCTCGATATGTTGGACCATTTAAGATTGTGGAAAGAATTGGAAAGGTTGCCTATCGACTAGAGCTACCTCTAGAGCTTGGAAATATTCACCCGAATTTTCACGTGTCCAATTTGCGAAAGTGTTTAGCTGATGCTGATCTTCACATTCCTCTCGATGAGATTCAAATTGATGAAACGATGCACTTTGTCGAGAAACCTGTGGAGATAACGGACCGTGCATTCAAACAGTTGAAGAACAAACGGATTCGATTGGTCAAGGTTCGCTAGGATTCCAAACGTGGCCCAGAGTTTACTTGGGAACGTGAGGACCAGATGAATGCGAAATATCCGCATTTGTTTTCACAAGCTTCCTCTAGTTAAAATTTCGGGATGAAATTTCCTAAAGTAGGGGAGACTGTGACAACTGTGTTCTGTAATCATCGTATAATGTAAATCAATGTCAATTATCAATAAAACAATGTGCTTTGGTGTTATTATATGTGTTTTGGTGTTATTATGTGTGTATTTGTGTTTGATGATTTTACAATTTGTTTCGATTCCAATTTCAAGCTTTAAATCGCTTTCTGGAAGGTTATACGCAAACTGGTGTGTAAACGCAGTCAGTATAACGCAACAAACACTCCGTAATAGTGACATAGGCTTAACATACCTTAAATAACCTCCACATGACTTAGAAATAAGCTTTAGATGGTTTGGTGTGTTGAAACAAGTTTGTTCGATCGTAGGGACTAGTTGTGTCAAACTGCGAAACTATACCGATTTGTATGGTAACGAACATTCCGGAACTTGATCATAAGTTAAACATACCCTAAATATCCTTTACATAGCTTAGAAATAGGCTTTGAGGGGTTCGGTATGCTAAAATAAACTTTATTGATTAATAGGGACTAAAAGCGTCAAAAAGTGCACAAGTTTGCATTTTCACGCATATCTCACGCTCTGAATATATCCGGACACCCAAAAATTTAAGTAATCATTAAAATATTTTATTTTAGTGATTGGCATGATAAAATTCCATTCGTCGCTTAATTTGGATCGTTTTTGCGTTCGTTACGACTTCCGTCGTAATTAACCGAACAACGCAACCGTACGACCAAACGAGCCAACATCCGAGATATTTTTGAGCATCTTTTGAGTTCCCTATACTTTAACTTCATTTTAGAGCCTTGAAATGGGGTTAACGGGGTTTAAACGCATCAAAATAGGCCTTAAACATGTGCAGGGACCAAAACTATAAATAATTGAAACTTTCTGGAACTGGCACCTGGTGGCGCTACGCCACCACCATTTGCCTATCCCGTGGCATGACGCGAGCACCTCATCTGGGCAGAAACTCCATTTTTGCAAAAGCAGGTCCATTTTCAGCACTTAACTTGAAGTTTAGGGGCTATTTTGTAACATTTTCAATACCGTTTGCTGGTTTTGAGGCACCCCTAGTATCCCAAAACCATGGGCCATATGTGTACGGTCCAGATTGATGCTCGTTTATCGAGGAACGATCTTAACGGTTCTTGATTCTCTATAAATAGCAACACCCACTTCACCCTCAAACTCACACCTTGATTCAATCTCTGCTCTAAGTTGAGGTTTAAACACCTCATACCTGAGTAATTTTGAATAAAAACACCTTCTTGGACCCTTTGTAAGTCCTCTTCTTTCTTGTTTCGTTTTTCAAGCATGAAAGTCAAACAGAGTTTGACTTTCAGCTTTGACCAGTCAATGGTCAACACAAAGTTCATTTGAACTTTGCAACGTGAGCGTAATCATGATGGTTATAGTCCCTTGTGACTATACCTACTGATTACCACGTTGACTAGGTGTAGTGACGAGTCGTAGTTTCGGCCAAAATGCGCATTTGTGCATATTTTGTAACCAAACTACTCTTGGGTATCAAAACCGTTTGCTTTGATACCAAAATATGTTTTCTAACTTAACTAAACATGTTTTAGCATGTTTAGCTCGTCACTTTTAGATTAGTGCTTGTATAGGGTCGTAAGTCAAGCGGTCTAAACAACCGCTTAGACTTTCGAACTCGACCCGTTTGGTCGATCATTAGGATCCGACCAAACATGTCTAGTGACCATAGTTGCATAGGGAATAACCTTCCGAGGTTATACCTTATGGTCACTTAGGTTTAATTAGTTGTATGATAGGTAGTTTATATGCCTTAGGTAAATGACCAAAATGCCCTTTTCATGCATAATTGGTAATTAAGCATATATAACATAAACTTTTGTCACATAACTGATTATGCAACATATTTAAACATGTTTAGGCATATAATGCTTGTCATAGGACTAGTTAGACGTCTCGAAGGCACTTAGGTTAGGTTCCGATTTAGGATGTAGGCTTTGTTAAACCATATCACATGAGTTCCAACACTCATTTGGTTTACAAGACCTCATTCTGTCCGATCTTCCGATTTAGGTGTCGATTGTTTGACTAGTGATTCGATTACTAGGTGCTGCTTGATTCCTCAGGTTTACTTGAGTTTGTTGAAGTTCTATTGATTGATGATACTTTGCACTTCATGTGAGTACATAGTTCCCCTATTTTACTGTTTTCGATTGTTTTGGGGTGATTCATATGTATTAAACGTTTTCGATATTTAAACGATGGTTTCAAAAACGACTAAGATGGTTTATATTAAACTAATAATGATTTCGATAATGTGAACAAACTTGTTGGACTTAGTTACATAACGAATGACATTCATTAGCAATATCAAGCCGATCAGTATTAGGTTATGGTGCCATAGGATCTGACAAATCCCGTTATCGTACTGCACCCATGGTTATGTGTGGGTTAGGTGGGTAATGACTGAATCTGATTATTAACTTACCCTTTGGTGGTTTGTTAATGCGAGAAGCGAGATAGTCGAGTCACGAAGGTTTGAATGTTATTAGCGAGACGACCATAAATAGTTTTCACAATTAAAACGAGGATGATTTAAACGATTTAAACGAGTTAACTATTTGGAAATGATTTGAACAAGTTAAACGAATTGGATAAACGATTGGTTTTTGGTTAAGTGTCTAGATAAAGGGACGGGTGTAATATGGTGAAAATATGGTAGATACGCCGCTGGTACTTCTTATATATAAGTGTTTTCAACATATTACATACCGTGGCGTTATTTAGTTCACTTGGGTAAACGATTTTGAAACGATGTTTTCGAAAGGATATAAACCATACGAGATTTATTAAACGAGTTAATACGAAATGTTTTACAATTTGGTTTACTAAAACAAATGTTTTTGGGTTAAGAATCATGGCTACGAGGTTTTATAAATTGTAACCCGCTTGATTTGAGTTGGTTAATTAAGTTGCAATGTTATACTCTTTTCAAAACAAGGTTTTTAATAAGGTATTGCAACATGTAAACTAGCCATGATTCCGATACTCTCATAAAACCTATGTACTCGCCAGCATTTCTTTGCTGACTTTGTTTTTTACATATGTTTCAGGTGATGTTGCTTGATGTTGATTTCTAGGATGCATGAGTCACATTAGATCTGGACGAGGCCTTAGTGACATAATAATAATGATAGTCGATATATAACTTGTTTGTTTCGTGTTAAAACAATGTAAATTACTTAATGAATAAATAAAACGAAACTTTTTGTATTCCATGGTTGTGAAACAACAATTCTGCCACGACACTCCCCGACGTTTCCGCCACGGTTTGTTGTTTTAACGTGGTCGGGGTGTGACAGTAACATCTAGAACAGCCATTTGAAGCCGCCATTGTTTGAGCAAGGAAAGCCTTCGTTGTCGTTTAAGGGTATTGCGGATAGGGTTGTGGATATTGATGGGAACACCTTGCTACCACGTCGTGGTGTTGTGATTAATGACCAGAAGGAACCTAGGTTAATTAATGTCATAGATGAACTCACTAAGGTGATTGTTCCTGTTGATCTAGGAAAGCAACAACCAAATCCTTATGGAGGAGGTGATAATAAGGTTCAGGGTTCTATAGAAGGGGTGGCTACTAATGTATCTGTGACAACTTGTAATTTTGAGGTTATAAACCGTTCGTTTCGGTTCTACAAATTAATTATATATTGTCTAAATTTTAGTTTGTCAACGAGTATTTGAAACCATATCCTTACCGTGTTGTACCAACCCGAACCGTTTGAACCGAAGCACATGTCTCGCTTGTTGATCCAACGCACTCGCGTAACTCGAAACTTTTGAGGTCCGAATCATAGCATAAATCGTATGCATTTATATTTAGTTATTGGTGGGTTAATAATAATAATAATGATAATAATGATAATAACAACAACAACATTGATAATATTAGTAATAATAGTAATGGTGGCATTCTAAGAAAACAAATTCAACGTTTTCTGTTACTTAGTTGCGGCCCACATATCCTATAGCCCAAAACCTCACATTACTATATTGTTTTCAGCCCATAAGAGAAACCAGGAACCGCCCAACTTATACTCTTTTGTAGATTACGTGTATCATGCATATTATTATCTCAACTCCTCAAACCCTAACCTATACACTACAAACCTGCAACCTCTCCTTCCTCTTGCTGCTGGAGACACAAAAACAGGACCCCAAGGGCATCCAGATTTCGGTTTCAAGTCTTATTCATACCCCTTCTTCACTAGGTATTTATATGTTGTGATTATACATGCTTTTCTAGGGTTCAATTGGGATTTATATGGCTGCGTCTAACTGTTATATATGGTGTTTTGTTGTCATCTAAGGTGTTATATGGTAGGGATCATGTATTCATAATGTTCGAGTCGTTGTATGTTTGGGTAAGCCACTAGGGTTTATTTGCGGGTTGAAACTTGCTAATTTGTGATGATTGATGGTTCTTGATGATAATCGCATTACTAGTTATTATTGAACTCTTGGTTTATTTGTACGAACCGTGGCTGCGTCTTTCTGGATTGCGATGATCCTGATGAATCTTAGATGATACTTGTATGTTAGGTTGCTAGAAATCGTGTAGTTATAGTTATAGTGGTTGGTGAGTTCTGTTAAGTCTCTTGACTTTAGATTAATGTGGTAAATGATCTTAATGTTGAGCAAGATGAAATCTGATTATACACGACTCGTAATCTGCTGTAAATAAAAGTTATGGGTCTTTGGATGCATTAGTTAATCGGTCGCGGGTCCAGGGAACCAAAACAGCTTCTGTCCAGGAAGTTACAGCCAACTTCAGTTGGCTGTAACAGGGTCCTAATTTAACGAAATTTGGATTTTCTTGAGTCTATAACGTGTTATTTCGAAAAGCGCTTCAAATGGCACTAGAATCATATTTTTTTGAGGTCGTTTGCTATTTTTAATGGTCCGTTTTGCAAAGCAGAAAAAGCTGCGTTTTTACTGCAGAAAATTTGTGTTATGTTTTTCATCATAACTTGAAATCTGTGTAGAATTAGGTCATGAAATTTATACTGTATATGGCCACTGATGTCATTGTAATTCCCCAATTGGAATTTCGTCAATCGGACTTACAATGAATTTTAAATGAATTTTTCCGTGGACTGCAGTCATAAAGTGACGAATCTGATTGCAGCCGGGTAAATGATTTTTATAAAATAATTGGTAATGAACTGGATCCCAACATTTTTACACAATAATAATTGGATCATTTAAGACACTCTGTAAAGTTTTGGGAATTTTTGGAATAAGTTAACTATTTTATTAAAATGCCCGAAAACATCCCAGTTTGGGATGTTAAAGCTGAAACGACGTAAGTAGTAATTTGCGTGTCTAAATGTCGGGTAGGTTATCTGAGAATGATCTAACGTGTTAGATGTCAATGAAAGTGTTATGTTCAATATCATATTCTTGTTTTTATGGTTATAGACGGGATGTTTATATAGGCGTGAACTGTTAAAGTGAGTGCGTGTTATGTGATAGATGCGTGTAGGAACTTTGTGTTTTATTTAAAACCATTAACAAACTAAATGGTAATCATATTAGGACGTGATTGACCAACCCTGACCGTTAGCTATTTTTAAGAGTCAAACTGAGCAACCAAAGGTGAGTTTACACTTTCCACAAGGCATGGGATTCCCGATGGTTTGGGAATGGGTTAACGTTTAATAAGGAAACCTGTGTATTCTCTTTGGGTAGAATACGTACTCCCACCCTCTAATGTGAAGGGTGACAACATTGAAACCTGCGTGTTCTTCTTGACACATACTCCCACCCTCTTAACTGAAGGGTGACAACATTGACACTAGACAAAAACTCTATCATTAAGTCCATAATTTTATATCGACTTAATCACCGGGCCAATGGCGAACGGGTCATTAGTTAAATAGCGCTATTAGGTTTGACAAGCCTCACACCGTGCCGCAGAGGACGGGCGTGGACTAATGGACTTGGGCACTAGTCAATGATGATAGACATTGATGCAGGGCACATAAACATAACTACAGTCAGTAGTCAATATGGTAACGGGTCTAGTGGGATACATGGGGAAGCCCCCACTGAGTATGGTTTGGGAAACAAGGAACTGGTTAACTCGTGGTTTTCAAAACATAGCTATGGTTTTGGAACAACGTTAAAATGGACAACCAACTGTGAACTCGCTCAACTTTGTTGTTGATTCGTTATTATATGCCTTGCAGGTCATTAGGTTTTTAGCTGGAGCTTGCATTGGAGCAGGAGCCGTTGTGGGACATGAACCGCTGAGTGTTCATGAAAAACTTTATTAAATTTAAAACTTAAATTTTGGTTTTGGACTTAAATGCTTCCGCTGACTATTAAACTTGGTTTTGGACTTTGGTTTGGAGAACTTTAGACGTTTGGTTTTACTTTACTTTATTTAATGTTTATTATAATTGGTGGTATGATCCTGGTCAGTCACACGCCTCGTGGTAATACTCCGCTTGTGGATTTTGAGGGTGTGACAGTATCGGAGCAGAATATAGATCAAGGAACTCGTGATGACCATGGTAGTGTCTTGAAGATGATGTCTTATGCTGATACTATCATGGCAGCGAAATCTAAACAGGTGAACTTCAGAATTCTTGCTAGTCCGGTTATGCATAAAGGGTGTGATGTGGTGCTTCCAAGGGAATCTGTTAGAATCGTTCAAGACAAGTTAGCTAACACGTTGTATGGGTATTTCCTGGGGGATCGAGTTGCCTACCCGGTAGTTGAATACTTGTAAGGAATAATTGGAAGAAGTTTAGGTTACAAAAATCCATGATGAATGCCAACGGGTTCTTCTTTTTTAAGTTTGCGGATGAAAAGGATATGATGAATGTACTTAAGAAAGGCCCTTGGATTATTAGATCACAACCTTTCTTTCTTAGTAAGTGGTCTCCTACTACGAAACTGGAAAAGAAAGAAGTGAAGAAGTTGCAAGTCTGGGTTAAGATTCACGAGGTACCTATAGCGGCGTATACGGAGGATGGGTTGAGTATGATTGCGACGGCTATAGGGGTACCGAAACTATTGGATTCGTATACTACATCTATGTGCATGGATACTTAGGGGGGGGGAGCAGCTATGCTAGAGCATTAGTAGAAATATCGGCTGATAATGATTTTAAAGAAGAAATAGTTATAGCCGTTCCAGAGCTTGAAGGAGATGGGTCCGTCAAAGAGAAAGTTTATGTGGAATATGAATGGAGCCCTCATCGATGTGCTCACTGTAAGGTATTTGGCCACTCGGATGAAGTGTGCCCGAAGCAACCTAGGAAAATCCAAAAGAGTGCTCCTAATATGCCAAAGCAGAACTCTGGAAAACAACCTCGTGGGCCAGCTAAGCCAAAAGTTGTGGATGAAGATAGGTTTACGGATGTGGATGGTAAAAAGGTGGCTAGAAGAGTGGGGTTTCCTATTAACAAAGTGAAACAAAGATTTGACTATAGGCTGGTTGGGTCTAAATCGCATGTAGGGGCTTCCACTTCGGATCCTACAACTATTGTCAAGTCTTAGAATCTGTTTGATATTCTGAGGGATGTTCAGGGAGATAGTGGTCAATCTAGCAAGGGAACTGGTGAGGATGTTGAAGACTCGGATGATGAGGAGGTGGTTGAAGTTTATAATGAGACAAACGAGTTTCTCATGGAGGGCTCTACGGGTCCTAATGATAAAAAAAAGGGCAAGCACTCCTTCTTCAGATGTTTTAAATGGTTAGTTTGGCTGCTTGGAATATTAGGAGGTTGAACCACCCTATGAAGCAAAAGGAGGTTCGTCAGGTGGTGAAGAATAATAGTCTTAGATTTTGTACGATTCTTGAATCTCATGTTGAGATTGGTAATTTGGGTAGTGTGTGTCATGCTGTTTTCAGGAGTTGGGATTGGACGTCCAATGGGGGCCGGTGCAAAAAGGGTGCTTGTATCATTATTGGTTGGAACCCAATTATCTTTGATGTTATGGTTCTTGCTCAAACGGATCAGGTTATGCACTTGAAAGTTATTTTTAAAGCTTCTAAAAAGGTTTTTTTTCTGCTCGGTTGTTTATGCTACTAATTACCATGTTACACGAAGGGAGTTGTGGCTTCAGCTCTCTAGGCATAAGCGTTTGTTAACAGTTCTCCTTGGGTTATCATGGGAGACTTTAACTCAGCGTTGCAGCTGGAGGATAAGTCTTTGGGTGTCTCGTCTATCACAGCAAGTATGAGGGAGTTTCAAGAGTGTGTGGTGGAGATAGAGGTCTTTGACATTAATAGAACATGTTTTCAATATACTTGGTCTCAAAAGCCGAAAAAAGGTATTGGGTTGCTTAAAAAGATTGATCGAGTTCTAGGTAACACGACATTTATTGATCAGTTCCCAAATTTTGTTGCAATATTCAAACCATATGGGATTTAGGACCATTGTCCTTGTGTTCTGAAGATGAAGGAGGCTGGTGAGAAAAAGTCTAAACCTTTCAAATTTGCTAATTTTCTTATTCATAATTTCTAGATATTGTCAAGTCGAGTTGGGAGCATCACATTGATGGTGTTTATCAATTCCGTGTTGTTAAGAAGCTGAGAAGTCTTAAGTCTCCGCTTAGGAATCTGTTATTCCAACAAGGGAACCTTCATAAGAAGGTTGAAAACCTCCGGGGTAAGTTGGATGAAATTCAATATGCTATTGATAATGACCCTTCGAATCAAGAGTTAAGAGTTGAGGAATGCAAGATAGCTTGTAACTTTCAAGAGGCTTGCTTAGATGAGGAGAGGTTCCTAAAACAGAAATCTAAGGTTCAATGGTTAAGGGCGGGGGATGCTAATACTGCATTTTTCCATATGTCCTTGAAGACTCGTAACCATAGAAGCAGGATTGATGTAATCACGGACTCTAATGGGAATGTGTTTGAGGGCACGGATGTCCCGATGGCTTTCGTTAATCATTATGAGAATTTCCTTAGATGTGTAGGTGATATTTCGCTCATGCCAGCTCCTAATTTATTTGAGAAAGTGCTTCTTTCGGATGTTTCAGCTAGTATGGTAAGTCAGGTTACAGGAGATGAGATTAGGAAAGATATGTTTGCTATTGGCAATGAGAAGGCGCCTGGTCCGGATGGTTTTACAGCTGCCTTCTTTAAGAACGCTTGGCCTATTTTAGGGAATGATGTTTTTTTTTTGGGTAAAGGGTTACCCCGGTGAATCTATTATAAACAACCGCAAATAAGTATAAGTAGTGTGGATGAGTTCCACACTAGTTCATATACAGGACATGCCCCATATATGTAAGCCAACAAACAAAAAAGTACCTATGACAACTCATCAACCTAGCCTACTATACATCATAAAAGATATCTAGCAGACAAAACAATACATAACCAAAATCTTCATCCTCCATCATCAAAAATGAAGTTGCCATGAAACGGCAGCCCCTCTAGACGAACCAAAGACAATCTACCCATTGGAGAACTTTGTGGAAGAGGTGCTTGCCCCTACTCTTGAAGACGAAGGATACGTACCCGAAGTCATAGACTCATTGGTTTCATCATAGACAACTTCAACCTCATCCTCATCTAAATCCTCATGAATCTGTCTACCACCTTTATTTCTCCCTTGAAGTGAACCACCATGTCCCCCAACAGAATCAAGAGCCAAAAACGGATTATGAGTTTGAATTTTAGGGGAAGTAGTAACCTGCTGAGTTGCAACAGCCTTTTTCTTCCTATCCATCGGTCTATACTCAAATTTGGGCTTCTGGTTATTAACTTGAAAGCCATTCTTTTTTTTTTGGTAAAGGGTTACCCCGGTGATTCTATTGAAACAAACTGCAATTAAGAACAAGTAGTGAGGAAGTGTTCCACACTAGTTCATATACAGGACATGCCCCATATATGTAAAACAAACAAAACAAAACACCTATGACACCCCAAAACCTAGCCTACTATACATCAGTAGACAAAACAAAACAAAACAAAAATAAGCCCTCATCCGCCATCATCTAAAATGAAATTGCCACAAACCGGCAACCCCTTCACACAAACCAATAAGAGTCTATCCATTGGAGAACTTTGTGGAAGAGATGCCTGCCTTTGCTCTCGAAGATAAAGAATGGGTACCCGAAGTCATAAATTCACTAGTTTCATTATAGACTTCAACGACCTCCTCCTCATCCGATTCCTGCTTGTCACTAGACGACTGCGTAGCCTTCTTTTCCACTCGACCCACAGTGATACCTCCTTGATTTCCATCATCATCCTTGAGAATGTTAAACGGGTTAGATGTTGAAACCTGGTTATTCATCGTACTCTTCAAGGACGATTTTGGTTTAGGCTTGACAACTGGTCTGTAAACTAACTTAGGCTTCTGATTTTTCATATGGAGGCCCTGGTTATTAACTTTCTTCTTCTTGGCACCCACAACCTGAAAATCATCAATATTCTTTTCAGAATCCCCACTTGAAATTACCCGAGGGTTCTTTGGGCACGAGCTATCATCATGACCAAAGACACAGCAAGAGGAGCACCTTAAAGGCTCCCAATCATATTCAATTTTGACCTCCACCATTGAGTGACCATTACCATCCAAAGATGGGATTGCAACAGTAACACTTTTCTTTAACTCGGTCCCCGCCTGAACTTCAATAAGCGCTCTAGCATAGCTGCTTCTTCCCCAAGACTCAGCACACATCGTGGCAGTATACGAATCCAACATCTTAGGTATCCCAATCTTAGAAGCAACCAAGCTGTCACACCCCCAAAATCCACCATGCGGAGTACCACCGCTTGGAGGCGTGACCAGGATCGAGCCACCAATCATATTGAACAACGTATTTTTGTAAATAAAACCAATCATAATACAATTGGTGACCAAAAGGAAGTTAACCAAGTTCAATTTAAACAGCGGAAGCATAAGACGTTAAACCAAAACATAAGTTCGTAGTTCATAAGTTTAAAGTCCCAAAACATAAGTTTCATAAGTTTCTAAACTTTATTTATTGAGTACGGGACATATCAGTTCGCATCCCACAACGACCACCTCCATGTGCAAGCTCCATAGCATCTAACGACCTGCAAAGCATGTAGTAACGAGTCAACAACAAAGTTGAGTGAGTTCACGGTTGGTTGTCCATTTTAGAGTTGTTTCCAAAAACGTAGTTTAATCTAAATCAGCTATCTAGCCGTGGGGGTCACCCCATAGTTCAAAAACGTTTATTAGTTAACCATCCCATGTTCACCTTCCCTGGCTATCCAGCCCGGCACTTCGGCCGTGGGGAGCTACCCCATTATTTTAAACTACCGGACTCGTTTATCGTATCGACTACTAACGAAAATAAATTGTGCCCTAGCGTCGGTGTCTATCATCACCGACGTGCCATAGTCCATTAGTACACGCCCGTCCGACTGGCACGGTGTGAGGTTTGTTAAACCTAATAGCGCTATTAACTAATGACCCTCTCGCCATAGCCACGGCGATTAAGTCGATACAAAAGGGAGGGACTTCGCTGATAGAGTTCTAGTCCAGTAAGTCTAAGTACGTCTCAAGGACGAGGAATTCACATTCCTGAACGCGTCCCAAAGGACGAGGAATCCCTATTCCTGAACCCATTCCCATTCCCATCGGGATTTTACCATGCTTTGTAGAAAAGTGTGAACTCACCTCGGTTGCTCGGTTTGACTCTCAAAAATAGCTAACAATCAAGGTTGGTCAATCACGTCCTAGTATGATTTCCAGTTAGTCATTTAGTGGTTTCAAATAGAGCACAAAGTTCCTATACGTATCTATCACATAACATGCATCACTTTAACGGTTTATGCCCATATAAGTTTCCCATCCATTCCCCACTCATAAACAAACATACGATAATGCACATAACACATATAACATGTTATATCATTCACAGATAACCCACCCGACATTTAGACATGCAAATTACAACTTATGTCATTTCAACATTAATATTCAAAACTGGACTGTTTTCGGACATTTTAATAAAATAGTTAACTTATTCCAAAAATTCTCAAATTTTTACAAAATACCTTAAACGATCCAAATATAATTGTGTAAAAATATCGGGGTCCAGTTCATTACTAATATTTTATAAAAATTCATTTTCCGGACTGAACTCAGATTTATCTTTTTCTGACCACAGTCCACGGAATAATTTATTTAAAATTCATCGAGAGTCTGATTTACAAAATTCCAGTGGGGTAATTACAAATACATCAGTTGTCATCTACTGTACAAATTCCATGATCTAACCCTACACAGAACTCAAGTTATGACAGAAAACACAATGCATATTTTCAGCAGAAAAATGCAGCTCTAGCTGCTGTTACGAAAAGACACTTTAAAAATAGTAAACGAAGTCCAAAAATTATGATTCCGGTGCCATTAGAACCGTATTTCATAATACATAAATCTAGGCTTCAGAAAATACATTTTTTGTTAAGGTACGGTCTGGTTACAGCCAACTGAAGTTGGCTGTAAAACCAAACAGCCTACTGTTTCAGCTTTTATCTTTTTAACTTGTGTTCGATTGATTCCGTTAACATGTTTAGTGATCACAACAACATCAAACATCAATATTAACAAGTAGATCAGCAAGTAATCAGCAACATAATCAACATATAATCACAACAACACAAGATTTACATCATTTACCCAAATAACATCTCTTTATCCATCTTTATTCCATATGTTCAAGATTTTAATGCAAGTTCTTTAGTGTTTCATAATTTTAATCATTAAATCACCTATTAACCACTTAAATAACATGAAGAATGAACGGATCTAAGTTCTTACCACTAGCTCAAGGCTAGGGAAGTTCGAGTGAAGAAATGTGGTGGTTAATAGTGAATGGAGGAGGTCCTTCAACTTCCGAGAGCACCAAGCTTCATTGTGTGATCCCTTGCACCTTTGAGTATATGAGAAATGGCTAGTATGGAAAATGATGGTGGAGATATGGGGGTGGTGGTGTTCGGCCGTGAATGGTGTAGGAGGGAGAGAAGTTTGTTTGAGGAAGATGATAGTAAAAGTGGTGATGAACTAGTGGTTATATAGATGGTCTTCCAACATGTTGTTATCCACTAGATCATATGTCTCATGAGTACAATACAAGTCCCATTAAACAATAAAAAGAAAATCATGGGGGATTTCCATGTCTCATAACCGGTTGGGGGGGTGTTTCTAGTTGGGTTGGGTTTCAATTGTTGATTACAAGTTTAGTTAGAGGTCTAGTTAGGTAACATGTGTTTAGTTAGTGTTTTATAATAGATAGTGTGTTAGGATGTTCGGGGACTCTAACTAGCTCATAAAAATAAAAATAATGTGTTTGGTAATATTTTCATGTTCCGGGTAAAGTCCGGTTGTTCGGTTCGATAGTGTTCCGTTAAACTGCTTAATTAATCCGTAAAACGTCCTATATATATATTTTTGTAACGTTTTTAATTTTCAACACACAGGAAAGCATAACGGACTATTTAGTAACTTTTCTGTATACTATTAGTATGTTAACAAATACATGTAAGCATAACACAGTAATCAAAGAGCAGTTAAATGATTCAGCACAGTCATCAAGTACTTTAATTAACGTTAATAAATTATACGGTTACATGTAATTTGAGGGTTGTCACATTCTCCCCCTGTTAAGAGAATTTCGTCCCATAATTTAGCGCGTGGTTACTGAGGAAGCTAGTTAAGTTGCGTTGGTTTCCTGGTTTTCCTGGGGTGTCACATCATCCCCCCGTTGATTTGGAATTTCGTCCCGAAATTCTGTAGTAGCTTCAGCCTCAGTAGTGGTTGCGTTTTTCTTAAACAGCTGGGGATACTTGAGTTTCATTTGGTCTTCTCGTTCCCAGGTATACTCTGGGCCACGACGGGCATTCCAACGAACTCGGACAAGAGGTATCCTGGTACGCTTGAGGATCTTAACATCTCGATCCGTAATCTCTACTGGTTCCTCGACGAATCACAGCTGGTCGTCGATAGTGAGCTCCTTTAGGGGAACTATGAGGGTCTCGTCTGACAGACACTTCTTCAGATTTGACACGTGGAATACGTTGTGAACTCCACTGAGTTCTTCAGGTAGATTCAACCTGTAGGCTACCTTGCCAATTTTCTCAATGATCTCGAAGGGTCCAACGTATCGCGGGTTGAGTTTGCCTCATTTGCCAAAGCGGACTACACCTTTCCAAGGTGAGACTTTGAGTAGCACTCGATCCCCAACCTGGAACTCGAGTGGCTTTCTTCCCTTATCAGCATAGCTTTTCTGACGGTCACGAGCTGCCGCCATTCGTTGCCGTATCTAAGCAATTCTCTCGGTGGTATCTACCACAAGTTCTGGGCCAGTGATTTGGCTGTCACCAACTTCTGCCCAACAGAGAGGTGATCGGCATTTGCGTCCGTACAATGCCTCGAATGGAGCGGCTTGGATGCTGGTGTGGTAGCTGTTGTTATATGAAAACTCCACTAACGGGAGATGTTTTTCCCAGCCACTGCCGAAGTCAATTACGCATGCCCTAAGCATGTCTTCAAGGGTTTGGATGGTGCATTCAGATTGCCCATCCGTCTGTGGGTGATAAGTGGTGCTCATATCTAAACGTGAGCCAAAAGACTTGTGCATTGCTTGCCACAGTTCAGAAGTAAAACGCGCGTCACGATCGGAAATGATGGAGGTTGGCACTCCGTGCCTTGATACTACTTCCTTTAGGTAGATGTCTGCTAGAGTAGAAAACTTATCCGTTTCCTTGATAGCCAGAAAATGTGCGGACTTGGTCAGTCGATCCACGATCACCCAAATGGTATCGTTTCCGCGTTGAGATCTGGGTAGGCCAGTAACAAAATCCATGGAAATTTGCTCCCATTTCCATTTAGGTATCTCTGGTTGTTGAAGTAGGCCTGATGGTTTCTGATATTCAGTCTTGACTATAGCACAAGTCAAGCATTTACTGACGTAGGTTGCTATGTGGGCTTTCATGCCAGGCCACCAATACGTAGTCTTAAGGTCGTGGTACATTTTATCCGAACCAGGATGTACCGAATAACAAGACTTGTGTGCTTCATCCATCACAAGCTCGCGTAGGTCTCCATAAAGTGGAACCCAGATGCGCCCTGTTACATAGTAAGCGCCGTCTTCCTTTTGTTCCAGCCGTTGCCTCGATCCTCGTAGGGACTCAGCTCTGATGTTCTCTACTTTCAACGCTTCAACCTGGGCGTCTCGTATCTGAGCGGGAAGGTTGGATTGGATGGTAAGCTGTAACACACGTACACGCTTAGGTATAGTATCCTTTCGACTGAGGGCGTCGGCCACAACATTGGCTTTGCCCGGATGGTACTTGATCGCGCATTCGTAATCGTTCAAGAGCTCGACCCATCGGCGTTGTCGCATGTTTAACTCCTTTTGCTTGAAGATATGCTCGAGACTCCTGTGATCGGTGTAAATGGTGCACTTGGTACCGTACAGGTAATGTCTCCATATCTTAAGTGCGAAAACAACTGCTCCCAGCTCCAAGTCATGCGTAGTGTAGTTCCTTTCGTGAACTTTAAGTTGGCGCGATGCGTAGGCAATGACCTTGTCACGTTGCATCAATACGCAACCAAGTCCTTGGATGGAAGCGTCGCAGTAAACCACAAAATCATCTGTGCCTTCAGGCAATGAGAGGATGGGTGCGCTACAAAGTCTATCCTTCAAGTGTTGAAATGCGGACTCCTGTGCATCTCCCCAACGATAGATGACACCCTTCTGAGTCAGTGAGGTGAGAGGTTGCGCAATCTTGGAGAAGTCTTTGATAAATCTTCTGTAATATCCCGCCAAACCCAAGAATTGGCGGATTTCTGTTGGTGTACGGGGTGCAGGCCAGTTCTTGATCGATTCAACCTTGGATGGATCCACATGAATTCCATCCTTGTTTACCACGTGGCCTAGAAAGTGGACTTCGCGAAGCCAGAAGTCACATTTCGAAAATTTGGCATACAATTGCTCTGCTCGAAGAAGTTCCAGCACAAGTCGTAGATGCTGCTCGTGTTCCTCCTGACTCTTCGAATAGATCAGGATATCGTCGATGAAAACAATGACAAACTTATCCAGGTAAGGCTTACACACTCGGTTCATGAGATCCATGAAGACCGCTGGTGCATTCGTCAGCCCGAATGGCATAACCAGAAACTCGTAATGGCCGTAACGAGTTCTGAATGTTGTTTTGGAGACGTCCTCATCTCGGACCCTCAACTGATGGTGTCTCGATCTCAAATCAATCTTGGAGTAATAGCTCGATCCTTGCAACTGGTCGAACAAGTCGTCAATACGTGGAAGAGGATAACGATTCTTCACGGTCACCTTGTTGAGTTCGCGGTAGTCAATACACATTCTGAAGGTACCGTCCTTCTTCTTCACGAATAGCACTGGAGCTCCCCATGGCGAAGAGCTAGGACGTATGAAACCCTTTTCCAAGAGTTCTTGTAGTTGCGTGGACAGTTCTTCAAGTTCTGATGGAGCTAGACGATAAGGTGCTCGAGCTATGGGCGCTGCTCCAGGAGCTAGCTCGATTTGAAACTCAACTTAGCGATGAAGCGGAAGACCAGGTAATTCCTCAGGAAATACCTCAGGAAAATCACACACAATAGGAATGTCTTCAATTCTCTTCTCTTCCGTTGATGTGTCAGTAACGAGTGCTAGAATGGCAGTGTGGCCCTTTCGCAAACACTTCTGGGCCTTAAGGAAAGAGATAATGCCTACGACAGCACCACTCTTGTCGCCATGAATCATGAGGGGTTCTTCACCAGAACGAGGAATGCGGACGATTTTCTCCTTGCAAACAATCTCCGCTTGATGATGAGATAGCTAATCCATCCCAATAACGACGTCAAAACTACCCAGTACGATAGGAATAAGATCGATAGAGAAGGTCTGACCAGCTAAGACGAGGTTACAACCTTTAACTACGTGTGTGGCTTCAAGACTTTTACCATTTGCTAGCTCTATCGTGTGTTTGGTGTTTAGAAGTGTTGGAGTGCGCTTAAGCATTTGGCTAACTTTTAAGGACACATAACTAGTATCGGCACCCGAATCGAATAAAACAGTAACAAAGAAGTCGTCCAGAAGAAACTTACCCATCACAACGTTGGGATCGTTCCTTGCATCACCTTGACCAATCACGAACACACGACCCCTTGCTCCATTACCGTTATTGTTTCCCCCATTGCCGTTCCCATTCCCCTGATTATTGTTGTTCTGGTTCTGATATAGCTGTGGGCAGTCTTTCTTGAAATGGCCCTCAGCACCACATTGAAAACACCCTTTATTGTTACCTTGTTGTTGCCGGTGCTGGCGTTGATTGGGTGGGGCTTGTTGTTGCTGCCGGTTCTGATTCGCCGGATGCTGACTCCTGCAATCCCTTGCCATGTGACCAGGCTTGTTGCATCGATGACAGTTGCCTTTACCACATGGCCCACTGTGGTGCAAGTTACAGCGATTACATTTGGGGTGTTTCCCCTTGTATCCACCCTGACCTTGATCCCAGAAGACTGCTGACCGGGGCTCCCGTACTCATCCGTCTTTCGCTGCTGGGACTGAGCTGAAGTAGAACCTTTACCGGAATTCCCATCCCATTTCCGCTTATTATCGGTAGGTGCATCAGAAGTAGCTGTGGCACTGATACGTTTGGGCAGCCTGTTTTTCTCCACCGCCTGGTCAGTGAGTCGATGGGCCAACTTGATGATTTGCTGTATGGTACCCAGGTTGACTGAAGTCACGTGACTTTGAATCTCTAGTACAAGGCCCTTGAGATATAGCTCAATTCGTTTGATGGGAGGGTCCACCATGGCTAGCTCATTTGACCTTTTTGTGTACGCCTCAATCTCAGACCCCGTCATTTTCAGGTTGAAAAACTCCACCTCTAGTTTGTGGATGTCATCACGGCTACAATACTCTTCCTTGATCATTTCCTTGAAATCGTTCCATGGGGTGGCATTAGCAGTAACCAACCCCAGCAGCTGAACCTGAGCGTTCCACCATGTGAGCGCTACCCCTTCAAGAGTACCAGTAGCATACTTCACCCTACGATCCTCAGGGCATTCACACATTTCGAAGACCGACTCGAGCTTCTCGAACCAGTGGAGGAGTTCAACGGCCCCTTCAGTGCCACTGAAAGTACTAGGACAACAGTCCATAAAAGTCTCGAACGTACACACAGGCGGCTGAGCATGTTGACCTGTTGCGCGAGAATAAAAGATAAGGTTAAGCACGAGGGTGGGTTTGCGAAGGTAGGATCTAAACGTCCTAAGATGGGTTGGTATGGCAGGTTATACCTCCTGCAGGGTTAGCTGCGAGTGCCTCAGCGACTCGTTCGTTGATCAAAGCCGTCAACTGGGCTTGAGTGAGGTTGATACGTCCTCCGCGTCCGCTCATGATCTTAATAACGAAGCAACGTAGGTGAGAAAAGTGTCGCGAAAGTGCGTAAGTGTGGGACGACAGTAGAGAGTAAGCACACAAGGTTCAAATAGCAATTATCACGTTAACTAATGCACAGTGTGAACTATCTAACCAACAATATAACATAAATCATACCACCTATTGCGTCGAGTCTTGCACGTGGAGCGAAGCGTCGTTATGGATCGTTGAGCACTGTACAGGTTATAGTCTGGTTTTATCAAAAACTTTTCCCTTTTTAAAACCAAGTTCACTATAACCAATGGCTCTGATACCAATCTGTCACACCCCTAAAATCCACCATGCGGAGTACCACCGCTTGGAGGCGTGACGTGACCAGGATCGAGCCACCAATCATATTGAACAGCGTATTTTTGTAAATAAAACCAATCACAATACAATTGGTGACCAAAAGGAAGTTAACCAAGTTCAATTTAAACAGCGGAAGCATAAGACGTTAAACCAAAACATAAGTTCGTAGTTCATAAGTTTAAAGTCCCAAAACATAAGTTTCATAAGTTTATAAAGTTTATTTATTGAGTACGGGACATATCAGTTCGCATCCCACAACGACCACCTCCATGTGCAAGCTCCATAGCATCTAATGACCTGCAAAGCATGTAGTAACGAGTCAACAACAAAGTTGAGTGAGTTCACGGCTGGTTGTCCATTTTAGAGTTGTTTCCAAAAACGTAGTTTAATCTAAATCAGCTATCTAGCCGTGGGGGCCACCCCATAGTTCGAAAACGTTTATTAGTTAACCATCCCATGTTCACCTTCCCTGGCTATCCAGCCCGGCACTTCGGCCGTGGGGAGCTACCCCATTATTTTAAACTACCGGACTCGTTTATCGTATCGACTACTAACGAAAATAAATTGTGCCCTAGCGTCGGTGTCTATCATCACCGACGTGCCATAGTCCATTAGTACACGCCCGTCCGACTGGCACGGTGTGAGGTTTGTTAAACCTAATAGCGCTATTAACTAATGACCCGCTCGCCATAGCCTCGGCGATTAAGTCGATACAAAAGGGAGGGACTTCTTTGATAGAGTTCTAGTCCAGTAAGTCTAAGTACGTCTCAAGGACGAGGAATTCACATTCCTGAACGCGTCCCAAAGGACGAGGAATCCCTATTCCTGAACCCATTCCCATTCCCATCGGGATTTTACCATGGTTTGTAGAAAAGTGTGAACTCACCTCGGTTGCTCGGTTTGACTCTCAAAAATAGCTAACAATCAAGGTTGGTCAATCACGTCCTAGTATGATTTCCAGTTAGTCATTTAGTGGTTTCAAATAGAGCACAAAGTTCCTATACGTATCTATCACATAACATGCATCACTTTAACGGTTTATGCCCATATAAGTTTCCCATCCATTCCCCACTCATAAACAAACATACGATAATGCACATAACACATATAACACGTTATATCATTCACAGATAACCTACCCGACATTTAGACATGCAAATTACAACTTATGTCATTTCAGCATTAATATTCAAAACTGGGCTGTTTTCGGACATTTTAATAAAATAGTTAAATTATTCTAAAAATTCCCAAATTTTTACAAAATACCTTAAACGATCCAAATATAATTGTGTAAAAATATCGGGGTCCAGTTCATTACTAATATTTTATAAAAATTCATTTTCCGGACTGAACTCAGATTTATCTTTTTCTGACCACAGTCCACGGAATAATTTATTTAAAATTCATCGAGAGTCTGATTTACGAAATTCCAGTGGGGTAATTACAAATACATCAGTTGTCATCTACTGTACAAATTCCATGATCTAACCCTACACAGAACTCAAGTTATGACAGAAAACACAATGCATATTTTCAGCAGAAAAATGCAGCTCTAGCTGCTGTTACGAAAAGACACTTTAAAAATAGTAAACGAAGTCTAAAAATTATGATTCCGGTGCCATTAGAACCGTATTTCATAATACATAAATCTAGGCTTCAGAAAATACATTTTTTGTTAAGGTACTGTCTGGTTACAGCCAACTGAAGTTGGCTGTAAAACCAAACAGCCAACTGTTTCAGCTTTTATCTTTTTAACTTGTGTTCGATTGATTCCGTTAACATGTTTAGTGATCACAACAACATCAAACATCAATATTAACAAGTAGATCACCAAGTAATCAGCAACATAATCAACATATAATCACAACAACACAAGATTTACATCATTTACCCAAATAACTTCTCTTTATCCATCTTTATTCCATATGTTCAAGATTTTAATGCAAGTTCTTTAGTGTTTCATAATTTTAATCATTAAATCACCTATTAACCACTTAAATAACATGAAGAATGAACGGATCTAAGCTCTTACCACTAGCTCAAGGCTAGGGAAGTTCGAGTGAAGAAATGTGGTGGTTAATAGCGAATGGAGGAGGTTCTTCAACTTCCGAGAGCACCAAGCTTCGTTGTGTGATCCCTTGCACCTTTGAGTATATGAGAAATGGCTAGTATGGAAAATGATGGTGGAGATATGGGGGTGGTGGTGTTCGGCCGTGAATGGTGTAGGAGGGAGAGAAGTTTGTTTGAGGAAGATGATGGTAAAAGTGGTGATGAACTAGTGGTTATATAGATGGTCTTCCAACATGTTGTTATCCACTAGATCATATGTCTCATGAGTACAATACAAGTCCCATTAAACAATAAAAAGAAAATCATGGGGGATTTCCATGTCTCATAACCGGTTGGGGGGGGGGGGTGTTTCTAGTTGGGTTGGGTTTCAATTGTTAATTACAAGTTTAGTTAGAGGTCTAGTTAGGTAACATGTGTTTAGTTAGTGTTTTATAATATATAGTGTGTTAGGGTGTTCGGGGACCCTAACTAGCTCAGAAAAATAAAAATAATGTGTTTGGTAATATTTTCATGTTCCGGGTAAAGTCCGGTTGTTCGGTTCGATACTGTTCCGTTAAACTGCTTAATTAATCCGTAAAGCGTCCTATATATATATATATATATATTTTGTACCGTTTTTAATTTTCAACACACAGGAAAGCATAACGGACTATTTAGTAACTTTTCTGTATACTATTAGTATGTTAACAAATACATGTAAGCATAACACAGTAATCAAAGAGCAGTTAAATGATTCAGCACAGTCATCAAGTACTTTAATTAACATTAATAAATTGTACGGTTACATGTAATTTGAGGGTTGTCACATTCTCCCTCTGTTAAGAGAATTTCGTCCCGAAATTTAGCGCGTGGTTACTGAGGAAGCTAGTTAAGTTGCGTTGGTTTCCTGGTTTTCCTGGGCTGTCACACAAGCTAAGACCATCCTCGATAAATGCCGCTAACGGCACATCATGCAATTTGACCCATACTGGAACAACTTTAATATCCTCTTTCTCCATCTTGACAGAGGCCGACCACTCCTTTAAAATAATCGGTACACTTCTGATCATCCAAGGCCCATCCTCTAACATTTGATTCATCCCTTCCTTAGTTTTAAACTTAAAGAAAAAGAATCCGTTTGCATTCATCATTAGCCGTGACAGACCATATTTAACCCAGTTGTTTTTTACAAAGTAATCGACCACAGGAAATGCCAGACGTTTACCCAGAAAATATCCATACAAAGTGTTAGCATACCTGTCCGTAACTTGTTTAACCGATGACAGTGGAATAACAACATCTGCTCCATCAACAGCCTCATTAGATTCCATTGCCCTAAAGTTCACCTTAACATCCGCCTTAGTGTTCTTTACTACTTTAGCAAATGAAATAGGTTCCGCAGCCCCATACGATCCTGTTTTTCTTTGACCAGCCGACGAATTCTCTTGATCCAAACCTGAAGATGGCGTGAATCCCATACTCGGATAATCCCAGAAGTTTACCGATTGTTCTCCATCTAATTTCTCCAATCGGACTGGCATCGTAACCTTGGACAGTTCATCAATGATGTTCATACGCTTCGGCTCGTCCTGATTTATAATATTTGTTCCACGTCTAGGCTGAAACGTATTCCCCTCAACATCGATAACCTTATCTGCTATATCCTTGAATGACAATGGAGGCATCCCACGAAAATCATGAGATTTATCATCAGACTTTGTTCGATCATCCATTCAGACTTGCAAACTCTCTTTTACACTATGAACAATCAACCGCAAACAACTAAGTACCAAACAATCCAGACAAACCAACTAATCGGAAACAAACAGAAACCCTACACTAGCGAGAAACCCTGACCCATGAATCTAATGAATCTGATAACGTAAAAAAACGAATCAAACTGTCCGACCAAGGGAGAGGGCGGCGATTATAAGAGAACAAAAAGAAAACCCTAGACAAAAATCGATCAGATCCTTAATCAGAATTCGTTATAGATGTAAGAACTCTAATAACTAATCTGATACAGAAATCATGATGAAAAGAGTAGGGTTACGTGAGGATCAGAAATCGCCATTACTAGAGAGAGAAGTAGGGTTTTTGCTGGTAGGCTTCAAGAGATCAAAGCCATTCTTTTTTTGCACTCTTCTTAACCTGAACTTCAGTGAAACCATCCTCATCTACTTTCGGCCTGTTAGTAGAAGGTTTGGATGCTGATCCAATACGTTTAGGGCATCCCTCAGAGTCGTTCCCAAACACACAGTAGTGAGCACATCTCGGGGGTTCCCATTCATACTCCACCCGAATAGTCTCTGTAACATATTTGTTTCCATCCAATTCAGGAATAACCATGGTTAGAGTCCCTTTCAAATTCTGATCCGCCGATATTTCAATGAGAGCCCTAGCATAGCTGCTCCGTCCCCAAGCCTCATTACACATATCAATAGTATATGAATCCAGCCGCACCGGAGACCCAATTTTTGAAGCCAGCATGCTTAAACCATCATCAGAATACGCCACTAGAGGGACGTCATGCAATTTCACCGAAACTGCAACCTTTTTAAACTCTTCTTTTTTAAGGTTGTTTGTAGGGGACCAAATGTTGAGAAACAAAGGTTTGTTACGGATCATCCAAGGTCCCCCTTCAAGAACAACGTCCATTCCCTTTCTGTCTTCAAACTTGAAGAAAAAAAACCCATTTGAATTCATCATCATTTTCTGAAGACCATGTTTCTTCCAATGTGTTCTCACAAAATATTCAACTACTGGATATGCAATTCTATCCCCCAAGAAATAACCATAAAGAGTGTTAGCTAATCTGTTGTTAACCTGGCGAACAGACTCAATCGGTAGCACAACATCCACACCATCCAATGAGGCATCTGAGTTTAGCGTTCGAAAATTAACTTTCGGAACTTGATTAGCCGCATCATTGGCCTTCCTAGCGTTTTCATCATCATTTTGATTCTGATTTGGATTACCAGCCCGCTTAGTACCTCCCTGCTCTACCTGTTTGTTTAGGACCACATCAGCATACAATTGCTGTTGTACTTGAGCATTATCCCCTTGTTCTTGCTTTCGAACACGAGCAGGACTGACATCATTTAGCGGTAGCACAAATGATACCTTTCGCTTATCAAAAACCACTGCATAATCCTCATCTGGGGAATCAGAATAGCCAAGCACGTAATCTGTATCATTCAGCGGTAACATGAATCTTACCTTCTTATTACCCACTCCTGAAACTGTAGGCATCTGTGATGTTTTTCTTGGCTCAAACGGATTTCCATCAATGTTCTTAATTCTAGTAGCAAACACCTTGGAGTTATCTGCTGAATCATCCATACCAATAGTAACAATAAAAACTTAGGGCACCACCAGCCGAAACCCTAGAGCCGAAAGAACTAGGGACTGATTGCCACGATTGAATTTGAATATGTTGTGACTGAACTTCAATCAATCAGCGAATAAAAGACCTGAACCTGCCGAGACCCTAACCAACCAACAGAAATGATAAATCGCTCCCCTGCTGAAACCCTAATGTGAATCAAGCTGAGATTGGATCACAAAATCTCCAAAGATGTAATTAAGAAACAACCGTTCAATCGGACCAATATTCAATCTGACTAATTAAGCAAACAAGAAACAAAACAATCCGAAACCCTAAAAAGACCGACGAAACCCTACTCATGAAGGAACCCGATTAGATTCAATGGCAGATTAATCTCCCACGAGTGGAAATTACTTACCCTAGATACTAAACAGATCCAATCTAGCGGAGGAAGGAAGATCGAACTAGGGTTTCAAGTTGTTCTCCAAGAATCGCCCAAATCGCCCATGTCGCCCATGTCTGGTGGGCTCTTATTGTCAATACGGGGAGGTTACTTCAGCTATTTTGGATTTTTTCAATACGGGGAGATTACTTCAAGAGCTTAATCACACTCTTATTGTCCTCGTGCCTAAAGTGTCGTCTCCAACGGGGGTTTCGGAGTATCGGCCGATTACATGTTGTAAAGTTCTTTATAAGTGCATTAGTAAAATTGTTGCTGATCGCATCAAGGATGCCCTGAAGGGGATTGTCAGTATTAATCAATCAGCTTTTGTTCTGGGTTGGAAATCTCAGATAATATTTTGCTTACTCAGGAGCTCATGCATAACTACCATCAAAGCTTTGGCCCTCCGCGTTGTGCTTTCAAGGTGGATATTCAAAAAGCCTATGATACGGTTGACTGGAATTTCCTGAAGAATGTTCTGTTAGGGTTCGGGTTTCATCAACAGATGGTGGATTGGATAATGTAAGTGTCTCTACTACATCATACATGATTTTTAGGGCTTTAACTTGTTTCGGACACGTGTCATCCGAGTGACCAAAAACACAGCAATGTTTACATCGATATGGAACCCATTCATACTCCACATACACTGTTTCTTTTAGAAAACCATCTCCCTCAAGCTTTGGCACCGCCATAGTTAATTCCTCTTTGAAGTCATTATCCACAGAAATTTCTATTAAAGCCCGAGCATAACTACTCTTACCCCAAACCTCCATACACATTGACGTAGTGAAAGAATCTAGCATTATCAGATTTCCAAGCGTAGTAGCTAAAATACTCAAGCCATCTTCTGTATAGGCCGCTATAGGCACATCATGGATTTTTACCCAAACTTGGATTTTTTTACTTCCTTTTTCTCCAACTTTACATTTGGGTTCCACTCATACAGAAATAAAGGTTGTGATCTAATTATCCAAGGCCCCTCCTTCAGAACATTCAGCATCTCCGTCTGATCTGCAAACTTAAAAAAGAAAAATCCATTGGCGTTCATCATAGATTTTTGCAGGCCAAACTTTTTCCAATTGTTTCTGACGAAATATTCGACAACCGGGTATCCAATACGATCACCCAAGAAATATCCATATAAAGTGTTCGCCATTTTCTCTTGAACTCGTCTAACAGACTCACGAGGAAGAACTACATCACAACCCTCATGCTTAATATCACTTGTCAGACTTCTGAAATTTAGTTTTTTAGGGTTATGACTTATAACAGTCTCCGCATATGAAAGAGGTTTAGCATCATGAGTCCCAGCCATGTTACCCTCCTGATTTTGCCCTAAATCCGCTATGTTGTTTTCCCCTTCCTGAATCTGATCCGTACTCAGCTTCTCAACAATCACTGGCTCAGTAACCTTCAAAAGTTCATCTATGACATTACCTTCTTGGAAGCACAGTATAACCCTCACTACCCCCGACTCGGCTAGTAATGGGCTTTATCGGTACAGGAGGTTTCCCTCGAGTCTCTTGCACATTACCAGCAGATTTTTTCCAATCAAACTTACGAGATCCTGCACCACTCTCCATGAAACAATAATACAGATAACCATGCAACGTATACCCGAAGAACCAAAAGGACGACAAGCAGCAGAAAAGAAAAACCCTAAACTAGCTAAACCCTAACCCATGAATCTTACTAAATCATATAGATAAACTGCTAAAACTAAAACCAATTAATCTAAATAATCAGTTCGAACTCAAAAGGAATAGGGTGGCGATTGAGAGAAAAAAACAAAACAAGAACCCTAATTTCAAATCGTTCACTATTGCTAACTAGTTCGTTATAGGATTTTGACGAATCAAAATTCTAATCACAGACTATTATACAAAGGATCACAAAGAAAAATCAAAGGTTTTCATGAAGAACAAGGATCGCCTGGCTAGAGAGAGAATTAGGGTTTTATTTCATGAAGAACACCGTTGCCTCATGTTGAGTTCTCAATGGGGATGTCTTTAGGTATTTTAAAGGGAAAAGGGGTTTAAGACAGCGAGACCCGCTGTCTCCGTATTTATTTACCCTTGTTATGGAGGTGCTCACGTGCATATTGAATCATGCTACCAGAATTGACAACTCGTTCAGATTCCATAACAAGTGTGAAAAGCATAAGATTATAAATATTTGTTTTGCGGATGATTTGTTTCTCTATGCTAGAGGAGATCTTGGATCAGCTACGTGTATTATGACATCCCTTACGAAGTTCACTAAAATGTCAGGTTTGGTCCCAAGTATTCAAAAAAGCACTGCTTACTTTTGCAATGTTCCCAATCATGTTAAAAGGTCCATTCTTCGTATTATGCCGTTTGTGGAGGGATCGCTTCCTGTTAGGTATTTGGGGGTTCCCTTAATTTCGACTAAGCTTCTCTATAAGGATTGCACGATCCTTATGGAGAGGTTGGAGAACTGCATATTCAACTGGAGGAATAAACTTTTATCGTTTGCTGGGAGATTACAACTGATTATTTTGGTTCTCTCTTCTATGCATATTTACTGGTTGTCAGTATTCATTCTTCCGGCTCGGGTAATATCGGACCTGGAGGCTAAGATGAGGAATTTTTTATGGTCTCAGGGTTTGTTTCAAAAAGGCAAGGCTAAGGTTTCTTGGAAAAGTATCTGCGTCCCTAAACTAGAGGGTGGTTTGGGCATCAGAAGGATTGGAGATATGAATAAGTCGCTGATGGTTTCTCATATTTGGAGCATTTTAACGAAACGAGAATCCCTTTGCGTTGCTTGGGTGCATTCGTATAGATTAAAAGGTCGAAGTTTCTGGGAGTGCAAGTGTCCGTCTAACTGTTGTTGGAGCTGGCGGAAGATTTTACAACTTCGGCCGATAATAAGAATGCATATTTGGTCGAAAATAGGAGATGGAAGCAAGGTTTCAGCTTGGTTTGACTATATTGGTATGAGGGAGGGCCGTTATCTACATTCCTAACGCCAAGAATGATCACTAATGCTGGGTTTTCCTTAGATGCGACTGTTAGGGATATTTTGGCTAATGGAGGTTGGTCTTGGCCGTCGGTGTGGAGGGATACATATCCTGTTCTTATTCAACCAAACTTTTTTTTTGGGTAAAGGGTTACCCCGGTTAGATTTCATTCATCAACCAAATAAAACAAGTGAGGAATAATGTACACCTCAATTCTCTAGAATGACATGCCATTACTAGAGTTCTCTCGCAAACAAAAACAATGCAACTAACACGCAACACAAGCAAACAAGTCAAAATGACAAACAAGTAACCAAAACAGTTACAACCAGACGCTCTCAGGAATTAGCCGCATTCATCTTGATCCATCAGCAACTCTCGAGGAAGACTCCACTCGATCAAAACTTGGTTCACATGGCTTGTCCTTCTAAACTTCATTGTATGTAATTTCATTCTAACGGTCATAAGAATCACCTCGATAACTTGAGCTGCACTCCTTTTATTCGACGAGAACAATCTGTTATTACGTTCCTGCCAAACAAAATAAGCCGACGCCGCCACCACTAACTTGCCAATGATGTGAGAAGCACGCTTTGAATCCGCATGTTGCATTAAATAATCCATAATCTCGTCCCACGTCTTCCCAATTGTTTGCATACCCGCCTTCTCTCGAACCCCATACCAGATTTGAGATGCAAAGTCGCACTCAAAGAAAAGGTGATCATGAGAGTCCGGTCCCGACGTACATAAAGAACAACACAAAAGGTTGTAGTTTGCATTACCCGACTATCGCCATTTGCACATTATATCCTAAGTTTTTAGTTTCTTGCAAACTATAAGCCACATAAGAAAAGAATGCCGAGGGATAGCCTGAGGAAACCACACTATACGATCCCAAGCAACCTGATCTTGCACTTGTCGAATATCGTTCCACACCCCATAAGTGCTATACTCCATATCCTTACCATATCTAGATCGCCAAATAGTCCTATCTTGAGCATATGAGTGATATTATTCTGAATAGGCACATCCCAAAAACTTCTATCCCGGATACGATAAGAGTGAACCCATTTTACCCATAAGGATTCCCTATGCGTCAGGAGACTCCAAATATGAGCAACCATAAGATCGTTGTTCATGTCAGAAATTCTCCGAATACCCAAACCACCTTCTTTCTTAGGCAAACACAAGCGACTCCATTTCACCTTTGCCTTACCCTTAATATTATTTCCCTGAGCCCAAAGAAATCTTCGCATCCTGTCTTCAAGATCATGGACAACTCGTTTTGGTAAGATAAAAACGAAAGACCAATAAATATGCATAGACGATAACACTGATCTAATAAGCTGAAGGCGACCAACAAAAGACAAGCTTTTTGCTTTCCAATCAGTTATTCGAGATTCCAAATTTTCGACCAGCTTTTTACAATCACTATAAATCAATCTAGAAGAGATAAGTGGGACACCTAGATACCGAACCAGGAGAACGCCTTCCTCGAATTGCATAATACTGCGGATTTGTTCTTTAACATAATTCGGAACTCCACCAAAAAAAGCAGTGCTCTTCATCATGCTAGGAACAAACCCTGACATATTCTTGAACAAATTCAAAGACTCTAGAATAACAGCAACTGAATTTGGATCGCCACGAGCAAACAAGAATAAATCGTCTGCACAACATAAGTTAATAATCCTTTGCTTTTCACATTTATGGTGGAATCTAAAATTCAGCAGTAACATCAACTTGTTTTTGAAGAATCAACGTAAGGACCTCCATTACCAAAGTAAAAAGATATGGAGAAATAGGGTCCCCCTGGCGTAATCTCCGCTTCCCCTTAAAATAAACATGTAGATTCCCATTTATAGCCAGAGAAAACGTAGTAGAAGTAACACACGCCATAACCCATTTGATCATCTTCTGGTGAAAACCAAACCCACGAAGAATATTTTCCAAGAATCCCCAATCAACAGTATTATATGCCTTCTGAATATCAACTTTAAACGCACATCTCGGTGGTCCATGATTACGATGGTAGTTATGCATTAATTCCTGGGTTAGAAGGATATTATCTGAGATCTTTCTACCCGGGATGAATGCTGACTGATTAATGTTAACAATATCTCCTAGGCCCTCCTTAATACGAGTGGTGATAATCTTACTTATACACTTATACATAGTATTACAACAAGATATAGGCCTATAATCCATAACAGAAGCGGGAGTCTTAACCTTCAGAATTAAAGAGATTACCGTGTGGTTTAACTGATTTAGAAGCTTGCCATTCTCGAAAACATCTTGAATCGCCAAACAGACATCCTTTCCAACAACATCCCACGCCTTTTTAAAGAAAACAGAGGTATATCCATCCGGGCCTGGCGCCTTATTCCCGACAATGGAAAACATAGCTTTTTTAATTTCATCATCAGTCACTAATTGAATCATATTATTTGCTTTCTCCGACGACAACGTATTCCGAAAGAGATCCATATTAGGACTAAGAACAACCTGGCCGACACTCCTAAAAAATTAGAAAAATGATCAACCAAGACTTGGGCCACTGCCCCCCCCCTCGTGTAAATTACCACCAGTATCACGAATCGTGAAAATTCGGCTACGATGATTTTTAGCTTTCAAAACGTTATGGAAGTATTTCGTGTTCGAGTCCCCAAGAGTCAGCCAATCGACTTTCGATTTTTATTGTAAGAACACGGCTTCATCATGAATTGCATCCTTGTATGTCTGAAGAAGAAGACTATGTTTCGCTAGCGCATCATCATTAGTCAGATCCTGATCCATAATAACCTGATAGTCATCCAGCTACTTCCTCGCCTTCTTTGCATTCTCATGCAGATTGCCTTGTTGAAAGAATAGTTTTCGTAACGGGGCTTTAAGTAACTTGAGTTTCATAACGACTTGATACATACGAAAACCTGTAATATCTTTACTCCAGATCTGACTAACTTCTTCCAAAAAACCATGCTACTCAGCTATTAGATTCACGAATTTAAACGGTGTTGGTTTATCTCTAGATATACTCGGCAACTTCAAAATGCATGGAGCATGGTCCGAGACCCGAAATGGATGGAAGTATGCTCCAACATTAGCGAACTCAGTAATACAATTCATATTGCACATGATTCGGTCCAATTTTTTAAAAATAGTACCACCGCGTTGCTGATTATTCGTCCATGTGTAGTGTAAGCCCGTGCTATTAACATTGAAGACTTCAATGTTATTAACACACTCCCTAAACTCACGTGATCCGATACTATAAGTGGAAGCACCCGTACTCGAATCATCATGAAATAAGGAGGCATTGAAATCCCCCATAATTACCCACGGCTTATCTCTCATGAAAGAGCTATGACCACACAGATTATGCCACAAGTCTCTTCTATTTCTATAATGGTTATCCGCATAAATAAACGAACAAAATAAGGACTTTCTATCGAGTTTAAACATCACTTGAGTGTGTATCACCTGGTCAGTTTGCGAGAGAACCATAACATCAACCACATTAGGATCCCACCCAAGCATGACCCGAGTTCCTTTTAGATAGCAACTAGCATTCGTTGTCCAAAACCATGAACTGAAAACTTTCTGACAAACCTTGGATACATTAGACAAGTCAACAAGAGTCTCCATAATAGCACACACCTGAACATGATTATCCACAACTACCTGACAAACCTCCTTCTGTTTGAGGGAGCGGTTCAACCCCCTGATGTTCCAAGAAGCAAGACTACCCATGGGCACCCGCTGAACCGGGTGTGCTTGCACCCTCGGAATTGTTATCAATCTTGTTTTCCGTATACTTTGGAATATCAGCTAAAAGATTATCAACATCAGTGTCATCGGGCACCACCTCATCCGTGTTATGGCTCTTTCCTTTTGATTTCAATAAACCTCCTAAATCAGCTCCCCCACCAGTTTCCTCATCCATATTACCAGCATCATTACTTAAAACGTCAAAAGGATTTGATGTTTGAACTCGCTTCAGGTTAGAATCTATATTCCCCGGTTTGGACTTGGGCTTTACCACCGGCCGGTAAGTAAATTTGGGCTTCTGGTTCTTCACATTCACACCTTGACCATTTGTTCTTTTAGTTTTCGAAACAGGTTCCTGAAAGTCATCATTGTGTTTGCTAGTTACATCATTCTTAACCTGAATAGGTTTCTTCGGACATGAATTATCATTATGGCCGAACACACAGCACGAAGAGCATCTCATTGGTTCCCAGTCATAATCAACTTTTACCTCCACTTTTGCATGGCTATTCCCTTCCAAGGATGGAATGGCAACCGTAATACTTTTCTTCAAATCCTTATCAAACTCTCGTTCATCAAAGGTCTGATTCCCTTTCATGGAAATTGGATAATGGTTTGCATGATTACTCGTCTAGTACCGTGTGGCATACCATCCGTTGCAGGGAGCCGATTGTAAACTGGGCAAAGATAGTGTGGTTCTCTCAATGTATACCGAGACATGCGTTTCTTATGTGGTTGATTATGCGTCGTAAGCTCTTGACTCAGGATATAATTTTGCAGTGGGATTTCTCTAGGAGAAAAAACATGAACATGATGTGCTGTCTCTTGTGCTATGAGGATGTTGATTCCCACAATCATCTGTTCTTTGATTGTAAGCTGTCTTCTCAAGTCTGGAATATGGTTCGGGATAAAGTTGGAATGAAGGATGCTAATGCTCATTGGTCCAATATTGTTGACTGGCTTTGTGAGCGTTCTAAGTCCAAGTCAGCCGCGAATTATGTGAGTAGATTGATTGTAGCTGCATCGACTTATGTGATTTGGCAGGAAAGGAACATGCGGTTATTCAAGAATCAAACGAGGCCCACTGATATCATTGCTACAACAATTCTGAATACGGTCCGATACAAACTATTGGGAGTGAAGTTCAAGAACACGGTTAGAGTGAGGAGACTTCTTGCGGATTGGGAGATACACCAAGATGCTGATGCGGATGAAATTGCCTAATTTTTTCGTATAATTGTGTCTTTGGTTTCTAGATTGTAGTCTAGTTGCGTGTGTTTTTGTTTTCGTTTAGCTTTGCGGGTTGGTTTTTTGGTTAACATTCATGGGGCATGTCTCATGTTTGAACTAGTGGGGACTCTCCTCACTACTTGTTTTGTTTGGTTGTGAATATATAAAATCACCGGGGTAACCCTTTACCAAAAAAAAAAACACCTTGTTTTGATATCAAATCAGTTTTCTAACTTAGTTAAACATGTTAAAACATGTTTAACTCGACACTTTTAATTTAGTGCTTGTTTAGGGTCGTAAGATAAGCGGTCTTAACAACCGCTTAGACTTTCGAACCCGACCCGTTTGGTCGATCATTAGGATCGGACCAAACATATATTGTGACCATAGTTGTATAGGGAATAACCTTCCGAGGTTATACCTTATGGTCACTTAGTTTGATTAGTTGCATGATAGGTAGTTTGCCTTTGGAAAATGACCAAAATGCCCTTTTCATGTAATTTGAATTTAAGCATATGTAACTTAATTTTTATCACTTAAACTGATTATGCAACATATTTAAACATGTTAGGGCATATAATACTTGTCATAGGACTAGTTAGGCCTCTCGAACGCGCATTCGCGTGAATTACACGTTGAAGTAGGGTAGACTACCTTAACGGGTCATAACGGGTCGTAAGCACTTAGGATAGGTTCCGAATTAGAATGTAGGCTTTGTTAAACCATATCACATGAGTTTCAATACTCATTTGGTTTACGAGACCTCATTCTACCTGATCTCCCGATTTAGGTGTCAATTTATTAACATAGCGATCCGATTACTAGGTGCCACTTGATTTCCTTGGTTTCCCCGAGCTTTGTTAAGTTCATTTAATCGAGGATACTTTGCAATCTCAAGTGAGTACATAGTTCCCCTATTTTACTGTTTTCAATTGTTTTGTGGTGATTCATATGTGTTAAACGATTTCGATGATTTCAAAAACGAATACTATGGTTTATATTAAACACAACGATTTTGATAATGTGAACAAACTTGTTGGGACGTATTTACATAACGAATGACATTCATTAACAATGATCAAGCTGACCAGTAGTATGTTATGGTACCATAGGATCTGACAAATCCCGTTATCGGACTATCGCCATGGTTATGTATGGGGGTAATGTGGGTAACGACAGAACCTGATGATTGTTAACGTCCCCTTTGGTGGTTTGTTAATACGAGTTGAACGATGGACGAGTGACACAGGTTTGAATGTATTCAACAAGAACGACCAAAAGTTAGTTTTCACAATTAAAACATGAACGATTTCAACGATTGGAACGATTTCAACGATTGAAACGATTTAAACGATTTGAACAAATTGAACGATGGTTTATAACATGAACGAGTCGAACGATTTGAACGATTTGTTTTGATAACGCGAACGATTTGAGAACGAGTACAATTGAATGATTGGTTTTTGGTATGTGTTTAGATAACGGGACGGGTGTAATATGATAAAAGCATGGTAGATACGCCACTGGTACTTCTTATATATAAGTGCTTTTATTATATTGCATTCTGTGGCGTTATTTAGTTCACTTGGATGAACGATTTTAAACGATGATACGCAACGATGTTTACTAAATAATATAAACCATATGAGCTTTATTACGAGAACGATTTACAATTCGGTTTACAAAGACAAATGTTTTAGTCTAGATTCATGGCAACGAGGTTTTATAAACTACAACCAACTTGTTTTGAGTTGGTTAACCATATTGCAATACAAAACACTTTTCAAAACAAGGTTTTCAATTATCGACTCTTGTAGTCGTACGAGTAATTGCAACATGTATACAAGCCATGAATCTGACACACTCACAAAATCTATGTGCACGCCGGCATTTCTTTGCTGACTTTATTTTCACATATGTTTCAGGTGGTGTTTGATGATGATGATGTTGTTGATTACTAGGATGCATGCTCACATAGGACCGAACGAGGCTTTAGTGACTTAATAACTGTGATAGAAAATATGTTTGTGTTTTGCTTTTAAATTCAAAAGATAATGTAATAACAAATTCAATAAAACAAAACTTTTTAATCCATGTGTTGTGAAACAATAATTCTGTCGCTCCACTCCCCGACGTTTCCGCCGTGATTTGTTGGTTTACGCGGTCGGGTGTGACAATCTGAATGTAGCCGACTCTGGATGCTACTTGATTCGTAAGACAACCATTCTGAATCTCACATGCTAGGGAAACTATGTATGGATGAAATAGAATCCGGATACCACCCATTGTGAGTCCTTCTGGTTAGTGATGTTATAGGATCCGAATTCAACCGAGTATGGATGCTATCTGAATGTAGCCGACTCTGGATGCTACACAATTAGTAAAATAACCATTGTAAATCTCACAAGCTAGTGAAGTTGATTGATCCAAATTAAACCGAGTCTGGATGAAACAGAAACCGGATACCACCCATTGTGAGTCCTTCTAATTAATGATGTTATAGGATCTAAATTCAATCGAGTATGGATGCTATCTGAATGTAGCCGACGCTGGATGCTACAAGATTCGTAAAACAACCATTCTGAATCTCGCAAGCTAGGGAAGTTAAATGACCCAAATTAAACCGTGCCCGGATAAAATAGAATCCGGATACCACCCATTGTGAGTCCTTCTGATTAGTGATGTTACAGGATCTAAATTCAACCGAGTATGGATGCTATCTGTATGTAGCCGACGCTGGATGCTATAAGATTTGTAAAACAACCATTCTGAATCTCGCAAGCTAGGGAAGTTAAATGATGCAAATTAAGCCGAGTCTGGATGAAACAGAATCCGGATCCCACCCATTGTGAGTCCTTCTGATTAGTGATGTTATAGGATCCAAATTCAACCGAGTATAAATGCTATCTGAATGTAGCCGACGCTCGATGCTATTAGATTCGTAAAACAACCATTCTGAATCTTCCACACTAGGGAAGTTCAATGATCCAAATTAAACCCAGTCTAGATGAAACAGAATCAGATACCGCCCATTGTGAGTCCTTCTAATTAGTGATTTTACAGGATCTAAATTCAACTGAGTATATATGCTATCTGAATATAGCCGACACTGGATGCTATACGATTCGCAAAACAACCATTCTAAATCTTAAAAAAACTAGGAAAGTTGATTGTTCCAAATTATACCGAGTCTGGATGAAACGGAATTCGGATACCACCCATTGTGAGTCCTTCTGATTAGTGATGTTACAGGATCAGAATTCAACCGAGTACGGATGCTATCTGAATGTAGCCGACTCTGGATGCTACACGATTCGTAAAACAAGCATTCTGAATCTCGCAAGCTAGGGAAGTTAAATGATCCAAATTAAACCGAGTCTGGATAAAATAGAATCTGGATACCACCCATTGTGAGTCCTTCTGATTAGTGATGTTACAGGATCCGATTTCAACCGAGTATGGATGCTATCTGAATGTTGCCGACTCTGGATGCTACACGATTCGTAAAACAACCATTCTAAATCTCACATGCTAGGGAGACTGAGTATGGATGAAATAGATTCCGGATACCACCCATTGTGAGTCCTTCTGATTAGTTATGTTACAAGATCCGAATTCAACCGAGTATGGATGCTATCTGAATGTAGCCGACTCTGGATGCTATACGATTCGTAAAACAACCATTGTAAATCTCGCAAGCTAGTGAAGTTGAATGATCCAAATTAAACCGAGTCTCGATGAAACAGAATTGTGAGACCTTCTAATTAGTGATGTTACAGGATCTAAATTCAACCGAGTATGGATGCTATCTGAATGTAGCAGACGCTGGATGCTATCAGATTCGTAAAACAACCATTCTGAATCTCCCACGCTAGGGAAGTTGAATGATCCAAATTAAATCGAGTCTGGCTGAAACAGAATCCGAATACTACCCATTGTGAGTCCTTCTGATTACTGATTTTACAGGATCTAAATTCAACCGAGTATGGTTGCTATGTGAATGTAGCCGACGCTGGATGCTATACGATTCGTAAAACAACCATTCTAAATCTTAGAAGCTACGGAAGTTAAATGATCCAAATTAAACCAAGTTTGGATGAAACAGAATCCGGATACCACCCATTGTGAGTCCTTCTGATTAGTGATGTTACAGGATCCGAACTCAACCGAGTATGGATACTATCTGAATGTAGCCGACTCTGGATGCTATACGATTCGTAAAACAACCATTCTGAATCTCGCAAGCTAGGAAAGTTAAATGATCTAAATTAAACCGAGTCTACATGAAACAGAATTCGGATACCACCCATTGTGAGTCCTTTTGATTAGTGATTTTACAGGATCTAAATTCAACCGAGTATGGATGCTATCTGAATGTAGCCGACACTCAATGCTATTAGATTCATAAAACAACCATTCTGAAACACCCAAGCTAGGAAAGTTGAATGATCTAAATTAAACCCAGTCTGGATGAAACAGAATCCGGATACCACCCATTGTGAGTCCTTCTGATTAGCGATTTTACAGGATCTAAATTCAACAAAGTACAGATGCTATCTGAATGTAGCCGACACTGGATGCTATACGATTCGTAAAACAACCATTCTAAGTCTTAGAAACTAGGAAAGTTGAATGATCCAAATTAAACCGAGTCTGGATGAAACAGAATCCGGATACCACCCATTGTGAGTCCTTCTGATTAGTGATGTTATAGGATCCAAATTCAACCGAGTATAGATGCTATCTGAATGTAGCCGACTCTGGATGCTATACGATTCGTAAAACAACCATTCTGAATCTCACATGCTAGGGAACCTGAGTATGGATGAAATAGAATTCGGATACCACCCATTGTGAGTCCTTCTGATGTCACACCCAAAATGCGAAATACAACAAACCGCGACAGAAATGTCGGGGAGTGTCGAACAGAATCATTGTTTCACAACAAATGGAAATTGAAGTTTTGTTTTATTTCATTAATTGTCTCATTGTTTTGATACAAACCAAATAATTACAACAATTGTCTTTCAAATTTAAGTCACTGAAGCCCGCGTCCAACCTATGTGTAGCTAGAAATCAACAATCATCACATAGTAGAACCTGAAACATATGTAAAACAGTCAGCATAAAAATGCCGGCGAGTACATAGGTTTTGTATGTCAAATTCATGGCCTTGAATTCATATTGTAATACCTCGACCAACTACGAGAGTTGTCGAGTATGTACCTTGAAATCAAAAGTGTTTGATATTGTAAAATGTTTTATCAACTTTACAAGTTGATATAAGTAAATACAAAACCATTGTAGCCATGAATCTTGACTGAAAACATTTGTCTTTCTAAAACCAAGTAGTAAATCATCTTTGTAAGTAAACATTGTATGGTTTATATCTTTAAGTAAACCTCGTTGTGTGACATTGTTTGAAAACATTCCTCCAAAATTGTTTAAAACTTTCCAATCATTCAAATCATTCCAATTGTTCGTGTTATAAACCATCGTTCAATCGTTTGTGTTTTTAATTGTGAAATACAACTTTTGGTCGTTCTTTAAAGAATACATTCAAACCTGTGTGACTCGATATACCACCCATGGGGTATCTTTAATAGGCCCTGAAAGACCTCTTTAACAAGATTAACAAACCAACACATGATTTGTTAACCAGAAAACAGTTTTTGTCGTTACCCACATTACCCACCAATGGGATAGTCCGATAATGGGATTTGTCAGATCCTATGGTACCGTAACATACTACAGGTCGGCTTGATCATAGTTAATGAATGTCATTCGGATGTCTTTTGACTAACGCCCCAACAAGTTCGTTCACATTATTGAAATCATCGTGTTTTATATAAACCATAGCATTTGTTCATGAAAACTTGAAAAGCATTTAGCACATATGAATCACCCCAAAACAATTGAAAGCAGTAAAAGAGGGGAACTATGTACTCACTTGAGATTGCAAGTATCCTTAATTAAGTGTCCTAACAAAGCTTGGGAAGTCAAGGAATCAAGTGGCACCTAGTATCGGATCACTATGTTAATAATCGAGGCCTAAATCAGGAGATCGGATAGAATGAGGTCTTGTAAACCAAATGAGTGTTGGAACTCATATGATATGGTTTAACAAAGCCTACATTCTGATTTGAAACCTATCCTAAGTGCTTATGACCCGTTATGACTCGTTAAAGTGGTTTATGCTACTTTAACGCATCATTTGCGCAAATGCGCGTTCGGGTGGCCTAACTAGTCCTATGACAAGTGTTATATGCCTAAACATGTTTAATTATGTTGCATAATCAATTTAAGTGTCAAAATTCTGGTTACATATGCTTAAATTGAAATTATGCGTAAAAAGGGAATTTTGGTCATTTTCCTAAGGCATATAAACTACCTATCATACAACTAATTAAACTAAGTGACCATAAGGTATAACCTCAGAAGGTTACTCCCTATACAACTATTGTCACAAAATATGTTTGGTTGGATCTTAATGATAAACGGGTCGGGTTCGAAAGTCTAAGCGGTTGTCGAGACCGCTTGACTTACGACCCTAAATAAGCACTAACCTAAAGGTGACAAGTTAAACATGTTAAAACATGTTTAACTAAGTTAGAAAACTGATTTGGTATCAAAACAAAGTGTTTTCATACCTGAAAATAGTTTCGTCGCAAAATGTACATAATCGTGCATTTTGACCGAAACTTTGACTCGTTACTTCGACTAATCAACGTGGTAATCAGTAGGCATAATCGTAAGGGATTATAACCATCGTGATTACGCTCACGTTGCAAAGTTCAATTGAACTTTGACTTGACCAATTCATGGTCAAAACCGAAAGTCAAACGGTAGTCAAACTGTTTGACTTTCAGCTTGTAATTGCTGAAATAAAAGAACTAGCCATGAAAGAACACTTACAAAACGTTCTAAGGCTGGAAAATGAACTTGAAAAGTCAGGTAGAAGGCATCCAAAAGATGGTAGCCTTCACTTAGAGTTCAAGAGGAGAAGAATAAGGAAATTGTGACATCTGTGCCTTTACGAACATCTTACATATACGAATCCAATGAAATCTTGTGTTTCACTCTCGAGATTTGTACAATTACATGTGACATTTACACATATCAATTCTTGTTCGAATTCGAGCTCCTAGTCGCTTTCTGGAAAGTTATACGCAAACTGTTACGTAAACATAATCAGTTTAACGCGAGAAAAGCTCTGGAATAGTGACATAAGCTTAACATACCTTAAATAACCTTTACATAACTTAGAAATAAGTTTTCAAGGGTTTGGTATGGCAAAAACAAGTTTATTCGATCACAGGGACTATTTGCGTCAAACTGCAAAAGTCTGCCGTTTCGTATGGCAACGTACATTCCGGAACATGATCATAAGCTAAACATACCATAAATAATCTTAACATATCTTAGAAATAAGCTTTGAGTGGTTCGGTGTGCGAAAATAAGTTAAAAATATCCTAAATACCCTTAACATAGCTTAGAAATAAGCTTTGAGGGGTTCGGTGTGAGAAAATATGCTTATTTGATCAACAGGGACTAAAAGTGTCAAAACAGCGTAAGTTTGCGTTTATGCGCATATCTTACCTTCTGACCATATCCGGACATCCAAAAATTTTTGAAATCATTAAAATATTTTATTTTAATGATGGGAATGCAAAAATACCATTCGTCGCACAATTTGGATCGTTTTCACATCCGTTCGAGTTTCGTTGTAATTAACCAAACAACGTGATTGTACGGCCAAACGAACCGACATCCGAGATATTTTCAAGCATATTTCAAGTCCCCTATGCTTTAACAACCTTGTAGAGCCTTGAAATTGGGTTAACGGGGCTTAAACGCGTCGAAAAACAAGTTTCGGAGCTGCAGGGACCTGTTTTGACAATTTTGAAAAGTCTGATCTGCAGACTTTTTGGCTGGGCGCGAAGACTGAAGCTTCTGGCTTCGCGGGGGGCGAGGACTGGAGCTGGCAGATTCAATAAATCCTTCAAAACAGCCTGTTAAATTGGTTTTTAACCATAGTTTTTGCATACCATGCGCTGGTTTATGTGTTCCCCAAGTTTCCAAATCATTGTGTAACAATTGTAGGGTCAAAATCATGCTTTGATCCATGCAAAAACACTTGGCAATGATCAAATGATGCTTAAAAATCTATAAATACCTAAGATTTTCAACCATTGTTCCTGCTCATTTGCTTTTCTTATCTAATCTGCTCTAAGTGGAGGCAATCACCTTGTTGAAGGCCACCTACCTGAGCATTCTTAGTTCTTTATCCAAGCTTGGACTCTTGTAAGTGTTCCTGCATGCTTGGTTATGTATTTTAAGCAAGAAAGTCAAACAATGTTTGACTTTCAGCTTTGACCATGATTTGGTTAAGACAAAGTTCGTTTGAACTTTGCAACGTGAGCGTAATCACGATGGTTATAGTCCCTTGAGACTATACCTACTGATTACCACGTTGATTAGTCGAAGTGACGAGTCAAAGTTTCGGTCAAAATGCACGATTATGTGCATTTTGCGACGAAACTATTTTCGGGTATCAAAACACTTTGTTTTGATATCAAATCAGTTTTTTTTTTTTTTTTTTTTTTTTTTTTGTAAAGGGTTACCCCGGTGATTTTTATAAATAACCAAATAAAAACATGTAGTGAATGAGCAACACACTAGATCATAGATGGGGCATACCCCAAACTATGGAAACAAACACAAACAAGCTAAACTAGCAAAAACAGCGACAAACGAACCTCTAGTCTACCAACTAGACAGAAAACCCAAAAAAATACGTGACACTATTACATGATCTAAACTCTCGATCTATAAAAACATCTCCATGCACTTACCATTTCTCTAGCAACTTCCTCACTTGGCTTGTGTTCTTAAACTTCAACCCCATTAGCTTGTATCTGACATTGGATAGGATCTCCTTAGCTAAAATATCAGGTGGCCGAGAACAGTTACGAAACAACCTGTTATTACGTTCACGCCAAATGTTATATGCTGTAGCAGCAATAATAAGCCGATCAATAACACTACCAGCCTTCTTCCATGACCGTCGAACTAGTAACCAGTTAACTATCTCTTCCAAACTAGGATGAACATTAGTCATGTCAGAATAATTAACAACTTGACTCCATACTTCAGCCGAGTACTTACAAGAGAAGAACAAGTGGTCGTGTGAGTCTATATTCTCGTAGCATTGAAGGCAACACATCATATTCATATTATTACTTCTAGCCGCACCCCAAGCTCTGATTTTGTCTTGTGTTTGGAGCTTCTTTCTTATTATCAACCACATCCAGAAAGCATGCTTCAGGACACATTGAGAGAACCAAACAATATTCATCCAGTTAATTTCCATCTCATTCGTTCTAAGGGATTGCCAGACAACAGTTGTTGAGAAATCATTTAGCTTATCATTCAGCTTCCAATAAAACTTGTCTTCCACATGGGCTACCAACACTTGATGAGGAATATTATTTAAAACTGGAAAGAGATCATACCAAGCCGAAGGCCACATCCACCCTCCATCATTCGAAATATCCTTCACCTTCGTAGTCAAGCTGAAGCCACCATTCGAGATAGTACGATAAGATAAAAACTGATTCAGCGGCCCCACCCCACACCATGTATCAAACCAAGCAGAAACTTGTCTTCCATTACCCAGTTTGGCCCAAACAAACGACAAAATAAGAGGACGTAGTTGCAGAATCTTTCTCCAGCTCCAGGAACAATTATTTGGAATATGACAATCCCAAAAGTTCATCTCCTTTAACCGATAAAAATGAATCCACGCGACCCATAAGGACTCCCTTTTGACAATAATACTCCACACATTAGCAGCCATAAGGGCATTATTCATATCCCCAATCCGTCTAATACCCAAGCCCCCTTCTTTTTTAGGAACACATACCGCTTTCCACGAGACTTTAGCTTTACCTTTCTGCATAGGGCCTTGGCACCATAAAAAACCTCTCATAGTAGCTTCCAGCTCTTTTATTATTCGGCCTGGAAAGATAAAGACAGATGCCCAATATACATGCATAGCCGAAAGAACAGAAACAACAAGTTGCATCCTGCCTGCAAATGAAAGGTAACGATTTTTCCAGCTCGTAATCCTATCATTAAGCCGCTCCAAGAGAACACTGCAATCAGCATATCTAAGCCGAGACGAGACCAGGAGAACGCCTAAGTACCTTACCGGGATAGAACCTTCCTTAAAAGGCATAAGATTTAGAATCATTCCTTTAACAAGGTCCGGAACATTACAAAAGTACACAATACTCTTAGAAATATTTGGTTTCAATCCTGACATCTTAGAAAACCCATCCAGCGATTCCATAATACAATTAACTGATCGAACCTCTCCACGCGCAAAAAGAAAGAGATCATCCGCAAAACACAAACTAACAATCTTCTGTTTTTCACACTTTTTTTTTTGGGTAAAGGGTTACCCCGGTGATTATATATATTCACAACCAAACAAAAACAAGTAGTGTGGAAAACCCACACTAGTTCAGACATGAGACAGGCCCCATGACTGTGAAACCAAACGAAAAACAACCAATCCAAAATAAAATGACTAGACTAACATCTAGACAAAACAAACAAAACTAAAACTCATTCAGCCATCCCCATCGATACGCGTGTCGCCGCGGATATCCTAATCCTCCAACAGCTTTCTCACATTAGCCGTGTTCTTCAACATAGCTCCCATAAGCTTATATCTAACCATGTTTAAAATAGAAGCACTAATTATGTCTGGCGGTCTTGAGTGGTTCTTGAAGAGACGTTTGTTCCTCTCATGCCAAATTACATAAGCCGAGGCCGCTACCACCAATCTGCTAACATAATTGGCAGCGTTTTTGGATCGATCACGAGTACCTAACCAGCCAACAATGGAATTCCAGCTAGAGTTAACATTCGCCATACCTGCTTTGACTCGCACCATCTTCCAAACTTAAGAAGAGAACTTGCATTCAAAGAAAAGATGGTTGTGAGAATCAAAATCCGAATAACAAAGCAAGCAACGCATCATATTCATATTTCCCCTCCTCTTAGCTTCCCATCTCAAAATCCTATCTTGAGTCAAGAGTTTCCGGCGCATTATAAGCCACATGAGGAACGCATGCTTAGGGATACATTGAGAGAACCAAACAATATTAACCCATGAAACCTCTGGCTCCCGCAACCGAATAAAATGCCAAACCATAGATGAAGAATGTTCCCTTAGATTATCACCATCTCTCCAAAGGAGCCGGTCATTTATAACAGGATCTAGTTGCACGTTAAGATTGAATAAAACCGGATAGAGATCACGCCAAGCATCTGGCCACAACCAAGAACCATTAGCTGAAACATCCCGAACTGACGATTGAAGCGAGAAACCAGCATTAGTAATTGTTCTCGGAGTAAGAAGATTGCATAAGGGCCCAATATCACACCACCGATCATACCATGCTGACGTACCGTTACCATCCCCAACTTTGGACCAAATAAAGTTCCTAAGCAGAGGACGAAGTTGAAGAATTTTCCTCCAGCTCCAACAAGCACTCGACAGAATCGTACAAGCCCATAAATTATTACTTCTTAAGCGATACGAATAGATCCAGTCAACCCATAAAGAAACCCGTTTGGATAAAATACTCCAAGCATGAGAAGCAATCAGCGCTCTGCTAACATCACCAATGCGGCGAATACCCAACCCCCCTTCATATTTAGGAACACAAATAGATTTCCAAGAGGCCTTGGCCTTACGACCATCACCCCACAAAAACTTATGCATCTTAACTTCCAAATCATAAATCACCCGAGCCGGTAACATAAACACCGAAGACCAATAGACATGCATAGATGATAAAACAGAGATGATAAGTTGGAGTCTCCCGGTGAACGAAAGAAGTTTATTCTTCCAGTTAGCGATACGATTATCAAGTCTTTCCACAAGAATACTACAATCCATGTAACGCAGCCTTGAAGTAATTAGCGGCACCCTGAGATATTTAACTGGAAGAGTACCTTCCACAAACGGCATGATGCTCAGAATAGCCGACTTCACATGAGGAGCCACATTGCAAAAAAATGCTGTGCTTTTCTGGACACTCGGCACGAGACCATACATTCTAGTGAAATCTTTAAGCGATGACATAATACATCTAGCCGAAGCCACATCCCCTCTCGCAAACAGGAATAAATCGTCAGCAAAACAAAGGTTTATAATTTTCTGCTTCTCGCACCTGTTATGGAATTTGAAAGAAGAGTCGATACGAGTAGTATGTTGCAAAATACATGACAGGATTTCCATAACAAGAGTAAATAAATACGAGGATAGCGGATCTCCTTGTCTTAAACCCCGTTTCCCTTTAAAATACCCATGCACATTTCCATTGACACAAATCGAATATGAAGTGGACGAGACACACATCATGATCCAATCCACCATCTTCTGAGCAAAACCAAATCCCAATAAAACACCTTTCATAAAACTCCATGCAACCGTGTCATAGGCTTTTTGAATGTCCACTTTAAAAGTACATCTAGGAGGCCCAACATTTTGATGATAATTGTGCATCAATTCTTGCGTAAGGAGAATGTTGTCCGAGATCTTTCTACCAGGCACAAAGGCCGACTGATTTATACTAACAATATTATTGAGAGCGTCTTTCATACGGGCCACAATGATCTTGCTAATACATTTAAACAGAACATTACAACAAGATATTGGTCTATAATCCGTAACAAGTGAAGGAGTCGAAACCTTAGGAAGAAGAACAATAAGAGTGTGATTAAGCTCTTGAAGAAGTCTACCTGTGCGGAAGAAATCCCGAATAGCATCAATCACCTCACTTCCTATAATATACCAAGCACTTTTAAAAAATGCCGCAGTGAACCCATCAGGACCAGGAGCCTTATCATTACCAATATCAAACATAGCTAATTTGACCTCTTCAATCGAAACCTGGCGGATCATGTTAACCGAGACATCTGGATCGAGCCGCTTGATAAAGAGCTCAGAAGGCGGAACAAGAGACACATCACCATTGCAACCAAGGAATTTCTCATAATGGCTCACAAATGCATTTGGAACGGAATCACCCTCAAAATAAACACCATTCGAGTCCTTAATCGAACCAATACGGCTGAAATGGTTCCTACTCTTCAAAGACATGTGAAAAAAAGTTGTATTAGCATCCCCTACTTTCAACCAGTCAACCTTAGATTTCTGCTTCAGGAATCTTTCCTCGTCTAGGCAAGCATCTTGTTACTCACGAAGAACTTGAGTTTCGTCAAAACGAAGAGCCTCATTCAAAGGATCACCATCAATAGACTGCTGAATACTCTCCAATTTACAGCGAAGATCAACAACCTTTTTGTGCAAGCTCCCCTGATTGAATAAAAGCGCACGAAGAGGAGACTTTAGCAATCGAAGTTTCTTAGTTACACAGAACTGATGAACACCACTAACAGGAGTTTCCTAATTCTTTACCACAATATCCAGAAAACCTGGTTTGTGGATCAGAAAATTGGCAAATTTAAAAGGTCTCGGCTTAGCTTTCACCGGGTTCGACAGTTTGAGAACACACGGACAATGGTCCAACAAACGATATGGTTTGAACGTGGCTAACGCGTCAAGAAACTCATCAACAAACTGAGTATTACCGAGGATCCTATCTATCTTTTTTAGAAGACCAACTCCTTTTTTAGGTTTTTGATTCCAAGTGAAGTGAAAACTCGTTTTATTGATATCAAAAACCTCTATATCCGTCAAACAGTCTTGAAATTCTCGCATACTAGCTGTAATAGAAGATGTGCCCATAGACTTATCCTCGAGCATTAGAGCTATATTGAAGTCTCCCATAATTATCCATGGACTATTGCAAACAAGAGATTTATGCATAGAAAGTTGGTGCCACAATTCTCTCCTAGAGACATAGTAACAGAAAAACACTTTTTTTTCATGTTTGAGAATAATCTGAACATGCATAACCTTATCGGTTTGAGCTAGAACCATAACATCAACGATCCCAGGATTCCAACCAATAATGATGCGAGTGCCCTTATTACATCGACCACCATTAGATGTCCAATCCCAGGTTCTAAAAACTCGTTTACACACTTTATCCAAATTACCCACATCAACATGAGATTCAAGAATAGCACAGAAACTTAAATTATTATCTTTAACAATCTGACGAACCTCCGTTTGCTTGAGAGGGCGGTTCAACCCCCTAATGTTCCAAGCGGCTAAACTAACCATTAATAACCTCTTGAGAAGGAGTGCTTGCCCCTTTTTTAACATTAGGTGTGATACCCTCTAAAATAAACTCATTCGTTTCATTGAACACCTCAACCACCTCTTCATCATCAGATTCGCCCAACTCATTTCCCGACTCCTTGCTCGGCTGCCCCCGGTTACCCTGATCCGCTGTTAAAACATCAAACGGATTTTGTGAAACAAAACTAGGAGACGTATTCAAAGTAGATGCCCCTCCATGCGATTTAGAACCAATCGGCCTGTATTCGAACTTCGGCTTCGGTTTAGAAACTGGGAAACCCGTCATCCTAGCTACTTTTTTACCATCAACATCCATAAATCCCTCTTCGTCTACAACTGGGGTCTTCACCGGACCACGCGACTGTTTACCAACATGTTGTTTTTGAATTTTAATCTCACCCTTCATGGGTTTTCTTGGTTGCTTTGGGCAATTATCATTAGAATGTCCAAAGACTTTGCAATGAGCACACCTGTGAGGGTTCCATTCATATTCCACATACAACTTTTCTTTCACAAAAACCTCCCCATCCAGATCTGGAACCGCGATTATTATTTCCTCCTTAATATCATTTTCAGCAGAGATTTCTACTAAGGCTCTAGCATAGCTACTTCTCCCCCAGGCATCCAAACACATTGAAGTGGTATACGAATCCAATAGTTCCGGTTCCCCAATAGCTGTTGCAATCATGCTCAAACCATCTTCCGTGTATGCAGCTAGAGGGACTTCATGAATTTTAATCCACACTTGAACTTTCTTAACTTCTGACTTTTCTAACTTTGAAGCGGTCGACCAAATATTGAGAAATAAAGGTTGAGATCGGATTATCCAAGAATCTCCCTTAAGAACATTCATCATACCCTCCTTGTCAGCAAACTTAAAGAAGAAAAAGCCATTTGAATTCATCATAGACTTTTGCAAACCATGTTTCTTCCAGTTATTCCTTACAAAGTACTCCACAACCGGGTAAGCAACTCTATCTCCCAGAAAATATCCATACAGCGTATTAGTAAGTTTATCCTGAACAGACTTGACAGATTCCCGAGGGAGGACAACATCACAACCATCCTGCACTTCTTGACTAGCTAGGGATCTGAAGTTTACCTGTTTAGTGTTAGAAACCCCAACCGATTCAGCATACGACATAGGTTTCAGCACGGATTCAAGAACAACACTATCGTCCTTAGTTCCCTCCAATCCTTCAAGACTAGGATCAGCACCATTGTCACCTTTTCCCATAGCAGTCGGTTGGGTAATATCGACTGGAATAGTTATCTTTGTGAGCTCATCAATGACGTTAATAGGCCTAGGTTTTTGCTGAGAAATCTTGACCACTGCTCGACGAGGCTGTAACGGATTCCCATCGGCACCCTTGAACGACAAAGGAGGTTTCCCTCGATCATACGTAGCAGACTTCAGCTGAATATCCTGATTGTTGTTGCCATGTTTCTTACGATCATTCATTGTTGAAAAAATCAATCTCTCCTGAGCCAAAAAAACGAACAACCATGCACCAGAAAAACCCCGAAACCAGATAAACAAAAACCGAAAAGAACAAACCCTAAAACCTAGCTAAACCCTAATCTGAGAACCTTGTAAAATCATATAGACTAGTCTGTAAATCAGAAAAGGATTGATAAACTAACAACCCTATACGACCAACTCGAATTCAAAGATCAGAGCGACGACAGGAAAAATCAAAAAAACCCTAGATTTAGATCGATCAGAAGATGCTAACGAGTTCTTATCAATAGTTTGACGGATCAAACACTAATAACAGACTGTTATACATCTAGATCACGAAGAAAACCAAGGGTTCATGGGAAGAACAAAATCGCCAGCTAGAGAGAGAGTTTTAGGGTTTTCTCAATTAGTCTTTATTTGAGAGTCCGAGTCTTTCTGTTTTTCACACTTATTATGGAATCGAAAAAAAGTATCAATGCTGACCATTTGTTGCAACGTAAGAGTAAGGATTTCTATGACTAATGTAAATAAGTACGGGGATAATGGATCTCCTTGCCTCAACCCTCTTCTATGCAAATTCCCATTAACCGCAACAGAGAAAGAGGATGTAGAAATACACATCATTATCCATTGGATCATCTTTGGATGAAACTGAAAACCCCTCAAAATCTTCTCGAGAAACTGTCAGTTTACAGTATCATAAGCTTTTTGGATGTCTACTTTAAAAGCACACCTTGGAGGACCAGCTTTCTTATGGTAATTATGCATTAACTCTTGAGAAACTGCCAGTTTACAGTATCAAATAAGTTTTCTAACTTAATTAAACATGTTTTAATATGTTTAACTCATCACTTTTAGTTTAGTGCTTGTTTAGGGTCGTAAGTCAAGCGGTCTAAACAACCGCTTAGACTTTCGAACCCGACCCGTTTGGTCGATAATTAGGGTCCGACCAAACATATTTTATGACCATAGGTGTATAGGGAATAACCTTCCGAGGTTATACCTTATGGTCACTTAGTTTAGTTAGTTGTATGATATGTAGTTTATATGCCTTAGGAAAATGACCAAAATGCCCTTTTCATGTATAATTTGAATTTAAGCATATGTGACTTAATTTTTGACACCTAAACTGATTATACATTGTTATTAAACATGTTAGGGCATATAATACTTGTCATAGGACTAGTTAGGCTATCTGAATGCGCTTTTGCGCAAATGATTCGTTAAAGTAGCGTAGACTACCTTAACGGGTCATAACGGGTCAAAAGCACTTAGGATAGGTTTCAATTCAGAATGTAGGCTTTGTTAAACCATATCACATGAGTTCCAATCCTCATTTGTTTTACGAGACCTTATTCTACCCCATCTTCTGATTTAGGTGTCGATTTATTAACATAGTGATCCGATTATTAGGTGCCACTTGAATTCCTTGATTTGCCCGAGCTTGTTTAGTTCACATTAATCGAGGATACCTTGCAATCTCAAGTGAGTACATAGTTCCCCTATTTTACTACTTTCAATTGTTTTGGGGTGATTCATATTTGCTAAACGATTTTCGAAGTTTTCAAAACGAATGCTATGGTTTATATTAAACACAACGATTTCGATAATGTGAATGAACTTGTTGGGACGTTATTACATAACACGAATGACATTCATTAACAATGATCAAGCCGACCAGTAGTATGTTATGGTACCATAGGATCTGACAAATCCCGTTATCGGACTATCGCCATGGTTATGTATGGGGGTAATGTGGATAACGACAGAACCTAATGATTGTTAACTTACCCTTTGGTGGTTTGTTAATACGAGATGAACGATGGACGAGCCACATAGGTTTGAATGTATTCGACGAGAAGACCAAAAGTTAGTTTTCACAATTAAAACACGAACGATTGGAACGATTTGAACGATTGGAACAATTTGAATGATTTGAACGATTGGAACAATTTGAACTATTTGAACGATTGGAATGATTTGAACTATTTGAACGATTGAACGATTTTGTACAATTGGTTTATGGCAAGTGATTAGATAACGGGACGGGTGTAATGTGATAAAAGCATGGTGGATACGCCGCTGGTACTTCCTATATATAAGTGATTCTATCACATTACATGTCGTAACGTTATCTAGATCACTTGGGTAAATGTTTTCAAACAATGACACACAACGAGGTTTACTTAGAATTATAAACCATACGAGTTTTCATACAGGACGATTTACTACTTGGTTTTACAAAAACAAATGTTTTCAGTAAAGATTCATGGCTACAATGGTTTTGATTTACTTATATCATCTTGTAAAGATACAAGATGATAAAATTTATTGCAATATTAAACACTTTTTGTTGGACTCTGTATGCCCAAGACACATATTAAATTGATGTGGCTAGTACGTTATGATCCAAGTCGAGTCATACGCAATAACAAGCTAGACAAACACTTACAATATTTATTTATGATATGATCAAACAAATAAATATTAACACTTAGAATATTTAGAAATTGGTTTTCTAAATAATTGCACTTGACAAACTAATAAATTATATGGATAATTTGTTTTGAGAGAGTATTTTATTTTGTTATTTAATTGGTTAAATAACATAATAAAAATAGCATAAGTCTTATAACATATGATGTTATATTTTATAAAAGAATTTGATTTTTTTTTTATAAAATAAAAGCTAGGCCGCCACCTTTCCCCCATGGTCTTACCAAGATTGTTGGTCCAATAATATTTCATGCATTTGCATGTATCTTGATTGGGTGGTCTTCCCTAAATGCTTTGGCCAATCACATTGCATGCAAATGCATGTGTTAGAGGCTCTCTCATTGGGTCTTTTTGGTGGCAAGATTCTCACAAGGTTTAATAAACTTTTAATGATAAATAAAAATGGAAGAACTTGAAACAAAAACTAGAGAATTCCTTCTCTAATTTTCGGCCAACTATGTGCCATTTGAGTAGTTTCTTTCAAGTTTCAAACTCAAGTAAATGCTCTCTAGAAATCAGCCATAAGATGGTTATTCAAGAGGGTTTTTCAAGTTTGATTTTTCAAGTGCAAGAACTCCATAACTCCCCTCATATTTTCGGCCATGGTGGTTGATCAAGATGGAATTTTAGTGAGTTCATAAGTGTAGAAATCCTAGCTAAACATAAGGTGTTTGTTGGAAGGCTTGGGGTATACAAGCTTGAGGTCTTCTACACTTGAAGACAACCGTTTAAGAAGCATCATCATCTTCATGTCCTTTACTCCTTGGAAGGTAGTATTCTAAACACTCTATGGTTGTGTTTTATTTTGATAGCATGCATGTTCATATATGGATCCGGGATTGGGTTTTACATATAAAATGAGTTTTATATCTTGTAAGTAACATGTTTTAAATAATTATTTCCGCTGCGTTTTTATTTTATATGGATAAAATACTTTGATAAACATGTGAAAAACCCAACAGTGGTATCAGAGCCGCTTATATGAGTGCATGCTTCATAGGATATGAAATTTTCGGGTTTTGGGTTTGGGTAAACCCTATGGCCGAAATTTTCACTATGGTTATCCCTTTGTTTTTCAAGATTATATTCTTACATGCATAAATGAATCTTGAAAAATTATTTCATTTGGATGATTATTTTGTTTGGACAAAAACCCACATTTTTCGGTTTTTCATTCTTGACCGAAAATTGTAGGTTGTAAAAGGGAACCGTTTTGCTTCTTGAATTTTATATATTTGGATATATATATTTTGGTGTTCATAACCTAGCCATGACCTTGTGTCAATATTGTTGAATATTTGTGTTTGTGATTTATATTTAATTATTTCAATGGGTTGTAATAATTATTATTTTTGTTCTTCCATTTGTAAAGTTATGTAATTTATTTATTTTCATTTGGCATGTAAATAAATAGATTAGGTGCATTTTGTTTTTACTAGAAAAATGTATTAGGATAATTTTTTTTTTTTGTAAAAGAAGATGCACACAAAAATGTGTTTTTGGTTTTGGCTATTTTCGGGCCTAAGGGACTTCACGGTTCTTAACGGGATTTTAGCCCGATAACCAAAACACATTTTTGAAGTCCAAAGGAGTTTGGAGCTGAATATAAAAGACATTTGGAAGCTCAAAGAAAGTGGAGAAATCACAACACAAAAGAAAGACTTGAAGCATTTGGATGCGGGATCAAGTGGGAGTTCAACGACACATCGCTTGTGTCATTTTTCACCCTTTAGGAAGGACCTTTTGGCACACTTGTTTCGGCTAACAAGTGTGGTCAAAATAGTTGGCTATGGTTATGCACCTAATGATATGTGTGTTGTGCTTGTGTGGTTGTTTATTTTGTTGTTTGATGATATTTGGATATGCATGCTTAACAAACTAATAATCAACAACAAGCTTAAAATTGGTTCTTTAAAGATCATTAAAATTGGTTAATAAAAGGTTATTAAAAATTAATGATTTTTTATAATAAAATGGGTTTTATTAAAAAGAACCTTGAAAATTTATTTTCACAAAAGTACCAAGGATTTGAATGCATGCAAATGTATGGTACATGAAGTTTTCTAAACTAGAATTTTGAAAACTCAAAATCCCTTTTATAAAACAAGTCAAACACCATCCTTTCACTTGGGAACTCTTATTGTGGGATAAAGGTCACCTAACCACATTTGAGGGAACTTGTATATTCGAGGTGGGTTTACCATGTTTGTGGGATAAAGGTCACCTAACCACTTATGTGTATAAACTCACACGTGTGTGTAAGTTGGACGACTTGATTTGGAAACCATGAACTTAGGGTCACCGAAGCATGGCGAACAAAAGGTGTTAATGGGATTATACATGCCAACTAAACATAAAGATGTTTAACCGATCCCATATGGCTAGAAGTTGCAAAGGGTTGCAATTGTCAAACATTGACTACCTTGTTAATTTAAATAAAGGGATAAAGGTCACCTAACCGATATTTAAATGTAACGTTGGATTCTAGATTTTAATTATTAATTGTCTATGAGACATAAAAGGGTATTAATGATTAAAATATAATAATATCGAAAATACTAAAATTGAACCTTGTAAAATTTTATAGATGGCCGCTAACAATATTACCCAAACCGTCCGTAACCTATCATTGAAAACGATCCTAATCCCGATGAACATCTTATGGAAGATAAGGATGCCTATAACGATTGGATTAAGTATATCGAGGATACTACGCAAGCCTCTTGCCTCATGTTAGGAATTATGATTCCCGAGATTCAAAAGGTTTTGAACATCATGAGCATATGACATGATTACCCAATTGTAGGAAATGTTCCTAAGGGTAGAACGCTTCGAAACGGTTCGAGCGCTTCATGCATGTCGAATGGAGGAAACCCAATCCGACTCATCTTATGTCTTTAAGATGAAAAGCCACATTGATCACCTCGAAAGGCTCAACATGGGTAAAAAGGGCTTTACCCATTCTAAGGATCAATGAGGGTGGCAACTAAAAAGGGCATCACCCCGACACCAAAGCAAATGTTGAAAATGGAAACGGGTAATTCAAAGGGAAAAGATTAGAAAGACTAAAGCGAAACCACCGAAATCAAAAGAGAAGAAGGCAAAGGTTGCCATGAACGATCCATGCTTTGAGTGTGGAGAGATAGGGCATTTAAATAGGAATTTTCCAACCTATCTAAAGGAGCTGAAAATCAAGAGGGATGCGGGGCAAACCTCAGGTACAATCTTTATGAAACGTATTGACCTTAATGTTATTTCTTCTAACACATGGGTATTAGATACCAGATGTGAAACTCATGTTTGCAATTTGTTGCAAAAGGTTCAAAAGAAATAAGCATTACAAGAAAGGAGACTATGTTTTGAAACTTCCAAATGGTTTGGAAATTGTTTTAAAAATATATTGTGTGCTCCTAGTTTGACTAGGAACATTATTTAAGTTTCCCTTTTGAGACAATATGTTTTGATTTAAAGTTTGTAAACAATGACATTTATATTTCGATGAATGACATGTTTTACTTTAAAACTATGCCTTCAAATGGTAGTTATGAATTGGTTCATAATAATACATCATTTGATAGTTCAATGTACCAAGCAATCACCAACAAACTCAAAATGGATTTGAGTGAGACTTATCTTTGGCATTATCGCCTTGGTCATATAAACAAGATGTCGCATGTAAACACTTCGAAAGAATGGTCTTTTGGAAACAAATGAAATTGGTTCATTTGATACATGTGAATCCTGTTTACAAGGTAAAATGACTAAGAAATCCTTTAGTGGGAAAGGGCAATAGATTTCTTAGGTATCATACATTCAGATGTATGTGATCCTTTTTAAGCCAATGACTAGGTATGGTGAAAGATACTTCATTAATTTTACAAACAACTGTAATAGTTATAGTTATGTGTACTTGTTGAGACACAAAGTTGAAGGTTTGAAATGTTCAAAGCCTTCAAAAGGTGAAGTACAATATCAACTCAATTAAAGTTCTTCGTTCCGATAGAGGAGGAATCGAACTCTATTTGGATATGGTTCGATCTATGATGACTAGGAGCGCATTATCTCTATCATTTTGGGGTTACGCTTTGCTCTCCATGGCTCGTATATTAAATATGGCCCAAACCAAGAAAGTGGATAAGACAACTTTTGAAATATGGCATGGAAGGGTTCCATCATTATCATATTTAAAGGTAAAGGGTTGTAAAGCTTATGTTAAGCTATACACCTCAAATAAATTGAAAGTCCGATCCACTAAGTGTATCTTCGTAGGATATCCTAAAGATGGTATAGGATATTAATTCTACGATCCAACAGAGCAAAAGATATTTGTTGCTCGAAAGGCTGAGTTCTTGGAAGCTAATTTCCTTATGGAAGGAATTAGTGGAACAGTGGAACTTGATAAGGATCAAGAACCACAAGCCGATACACGTTTGGCTGATACTAGCACTCAACAAGAGGTTGTTGAAAACGATCAAGTGGTTGATCAATACACATAAAACGTTCATACATCTGGTAGAATTAGTAGTCCACCTGAAAGATATGGATTTTTTATGGATGGATGCTACGTGGAAGATTCGGGTGAACCTACCACATACCATGATGCAATGTCAAAATCCAATTGTGACAAATGGCTTAAAGCTATGAACGTAGAGATGCAATCCATGTATGACAACCAAGTTTGGGAATTGGTTGTGCCACCTCTTAACTCTAAAGTAGTTGGAAGTAAGTGGGTTTTCAGGAAGAAAACAGATATGCATGGTAACTTGGATACTTATAAAGCGAGACTTTTAGCAAAAGGTTTCACTCAAACTCAAGGGGTTGATTATGATAAAACCTTCTCGCCTGTGGCGATGCTAAAGTCAATTAGGATATTATTTGCCATACCTGCATAATATGATTATGAGATTTGGCAAATGGATGTCAAAACGGCTTTCCTTAATGGATATCTTGAGGAAGATGTCTATATGGTTAAGCCTGAAGGTTTTGTCGGTCCAGAACTTCCTAACAAAGTACGCAAGTTAAGGAAATCAATCTATGGATTTAAACAAGCATCTTGGAGTTGGAATCATAGTTTTGATGAAGAAATTAGGGAATATGGATTCATCAAGAACGGTGATGAAGCTTGTGTGTATAAGAAGACTAGTGGGAGCATTATTACTTTCTTAGTATTATATGTCAAAGACATTCTACTATTTGGAAATGACATTCCAGCCATGGAAGGTGTAAAACCTGGCTTGGAAGTTGTTTTTCCATTAAGGATCATGGTGAAGTCGCCTATATCAAGGCGCTTGATAGGTTTAAATCAAAGTGCATACATTGACAAAGTCTTGAAAAGGTTCAAGATACAAAACTCTATGAAAGGATTGGTACCTATTCAAAGAGGGGACAATATTGAATGCGTTTCAATGTCCAAGCTCAAAGGATGAGCAAGAAAGAATGAAAGGAATCCCATATGCGTCTGCTATAGGATTAATTATGTATGTAATGATATGCACTAGACCAGACATGTTATGCTCATTAAGCATGACGAGTAGATACCAGCGAATAACGGTCATTAGGTGACTGCTAAAAATATATATTGAAATACCTTAGAAGGACTAAGGATATATTTCTAATATATGGATATGGTGAAAAGGAATTCGTTGTAAAGGGTTACATGGATACGAGTTTCCAAACTGATCGAGATGATTCTCGATCATAATCGGGGTAGCATTTTCCACTACAGAATCAGAATACATCGCCGCTTCATTGATTGAGATAATTCATATGGATCTGCCACTTGAATTATTGCTGATCTAGGGGTAGTCCCTACCATTCAGAACCCCTAGAGATCTTTGTGATAACGATGGTGCGATTGCTCAAATCAAGGAACCTCGTGCACATCAAAAGACTAGGCACATTGAGCGAAGTTTCAACTACATAAGGGATGAAGTTGAAAAAGGGAAAGATATGTATTCGCAAAGTTCACACTGATCAAAATACTGCGGATCCACTCACGAAGCTCCTTGAATGGGCAAAGCATGAAAGGTCATACTTGTGCCTCGGGACTTCGATATTCTAGTGATTGGATTTGATCTATTTTGTATTTGGATATTGGAACAATTGTTTTTATAACTCTTTATGGTATTTTGAGTTATGTTCTATTTTAGCATGTTTAAATCCATGAATAAGTTGCTTATTCTAAATGTCTGTAGTCGATCATACTTGTGGGAACAAATATGAATGTAAGACTATTATGAACTTGGATTGGTGGATATTCATTAGGTATGAATATAGAGCAAAGTGTTGCTGCCAAGGTTCATAGATGTTTGTGGGATACAAATATTGGACTGACTCGCTCTCAAATCTTACTGCATGGAATCATTTGTGATTGATCATAAGTAAATTTGAGTAAAGGAGAATATCATAGTATCCTCTGACCTGAGATGCATATTGGGTCTTGATATTCACCAAATATTATGCCTTGACTTATTTCTTCGCTGTTAGTAATATGACAGTACATAAGGCTAAGCTCATGTGTGGTACAAAGTGATTGTGAGAGACGTATGTAGTCAAGATGGGATTTGTTCCTCTTATTCGTTGAGAGTAAGATGTCTAAGGCCTGCTAAAGTTAAATCAACAGAGAGTGATCACTCTGTGTCTCTGGATTTAACATGACATTTGTAACGAAAGGATAAATGATAGATTCACCTAAATCATGTTCAAGTAAGGGACTTGAAAGGGATGATGTTATTGAATGGCAAATATGTTCAAGTAAGGGACTTTGTTGGACTCTGTATGCCCAAGACACATATTAAATTGATGTGGCTAGTACGTTATGATCCAAGTCGAGTCATACCCAATAACAAGCTAGACAAACACTTACAATATTTATTTATGATATGATCAAACAAATAAATATTAACACTTAGAATATTTAGAAATTGGTTTTCTAAATAATTGCACTTGACAAACTAATAAATTATATGGATAATTTGTTTTGAGAGAGTATTTTATTTTGTTATTTAATTGGTTAAATAAAATAATAAAAATAGCATAAGTCTTATAACATATGATGTTATATTTTATAAATGTTATACAATACATACAAGACTTATATTTTATAAAAGAATTTGAATTTTTTTATAAAATAAAAGCTAGGCCGCCACCTTTCCCCCATGGTCTTACCAAGATTGTTGGTCCAATAATATTTCATGCATTTGCATGTATCTTGATTGGGTGGTCTTCCCTAAATGCTTTAGCCAATCACATTGCATGCAAATGCATGTGTTAGAGGCTCTCTTATTGGGTCTTTTTGGTGGCAAGATTCTCACAAGGTTTAATAAACTTTTGATGATAAATAAAAATGGAAGAACTTGAAACAAAAACTAGAGAATTCCTTCTCTAATTTTCGGCCAACTATGTGCCATTTGAGTAGTTTCTTTCAAGTTTCAAACTCAAGTAAATGCTCTCTAGAAATCAGCCATAAGATGGTTATTCAAGAGGGGTTTTCAAGTTTGATTTTTCAAGTGCAAGAACTCCATAACTCCCCTCATATTTTCGGCCATGGTGGTTGATCAAGATGGAATTTTAGTGAGTTCATAAGTGTAGAAATCCTAGCTAAACATAAGGTGTTTGTTGGAAGGCTTGGGGTATACAAGCTTGAGGTCTTCTACACTTGAAGGCAACCGTTCAAGAAGCATCATCATCTTCATGTCCTTTACTCCTTGGAAGGTAGTATTCTAAACACTCTATGGTTGTGTTTTATTTTGATAGCATGCATGTTCATATATGGATCCGGGATTGGGTTTTACATATAAAATGAGTTTTATATCTTGTAAGTAACATGTTTTAAATAATTATTTCCACTGCGTTTTTATTTTATATGGATAAAATACTTTGATAAACATGTGAAAAACCCAACACTTTTTGGTTTCAAAGTACATACTCGACAACTCTAGTAGTTGGTCAAGGTATTGCAATATGAATTCAAAGCCATGAATTTGACATACAAAACCTATGTACTAGCCGGCATTTTTATGCTGACTGTTTTCACATATGTTTCAGGTTCTTCTATGTGATGATTGTTGATTGCTTGCTACACATAGGATAGATGCAGGCTTTAGTGACTTAAAGCTTGAAAGACAATAGTTGTAATTATTTGATTTGTATCAAATGATATCATCGTGTAAGGGACTTGAGAAAAAACCCTAATGCTCTCTCTCTAGCTTGGCGAATTTTGTTCTTCATGAATCCTCAGATCTTCATCGTGATTTTCTGTATAACAGTCTGTGATTAGGGATTGATTTATTAATCTCTATAACGAACTCGTTAACAGGCTTGATCGATTTACATCTATGGTTTCTTTCTTTTCTGATCATTCGCCGCCTTATTTGCTGTGTTATTCTAACGTGCTGTATTTGCTGGTTGATTCGTTTTTTAGGCTTCTGGTTGTGCATGGTTTTTTGTTTTTCGTCATTGTTGAGAGAGGGGTTTGTCTAGTATGGATTCTCGTAAGAAGTTTGATTTGCATGTTGATCGTGGTAAGCCACCACTCTCCTCTAAGGGTGGCGGTAGTCGTGGTCTGAATGTTGAAATTAACCCGAAGATAGCCAGGCGGGGCATTTTCAAGACGAATTCTGACTCAAGGTTGATCAATGTTATTGATGAACTTGAGAAGATAACTGTTCCGGTTCCTGTGGACAACGTTGTCAAGGAATCTTCATCGGACTTTGGGGTTCTAGATAATCATATGGATGTTGCTGGGAGTATGCAGGATAATGTGGAAGACTACTTGAAGAATGACAATTCGGATGGGAAGAGGTCTGAGGAAAATCAAGTAAAGGATGCTAATACTCATATGGACGCTGGAAATATAACTAAACCTTTATCATATGCAGAATCGGTCTTGGCAGCAAGCTCGAGAAAGGTAAATTTTCGGAAACCGGCCACTGTTGAGAAGCATGATGGTTGTGATGTGGTGTTACCTAGGGATTCAATAAGGGTAGTGAAAGATAAAATGGAAAACACGTTGTATGGTTATTTTTTGGGGGATAGGGTAGCGTATCCAGTTGTGGAATACTTTGTTAGGAACAATTGGAAAAGTTTTGGGTTGCAAAAATCAATGATGAACGCAAATGGTTTCTTCTTTTTCAAGTTTGGTGATCAAGCGGGTATGATGAATGCACTTAATGAGGGTCCGTGGATTATTCGGTCTCAGCCGTTGTTCTTGGAGGTTTGGTCTCCTTCGGTTAAACTTGAGAAGAAAGAAGTAAAAAAGGTTCAGGTTTGGGTCAAGATTCATGAGGTTCCTATTGTGGCTTACACGGAGGATGGTTTAAGCTTGATCGCTTCAGCAATAGGGGAGCCGAAGTCTTTAGATTCCTTTACAACAGCTATGTGTGTTGACATGTGGGGACGTAGCAGCTATGCTCGTGCACTAATTGAAATATCGGCTGACAATGAATTCAAGGATGAGCTGGTCATTGCGGTCCCGTGTATTGATGGGGATGGGTTTGTTAAAGAGAAGGTTTATGTGGAATATGAATGGAGCCCACATAGGTGTAGCCGATGCTGTGTTTTTGGTCATAATGAAGACTCATGTCCGAAGCAGGTTACTCGAGTGGCTAATGGTGGGAACAAAGGTTCTAAGCAAAAGGAATTTAAGCAAACTTTGGGTCCGAAAAAAGTGAGAGTTGCTGATGCGGAGGGATTTATGGACGTGGATTCTCAGAAAGTGGCAAAACAGACTGGTTTCCCAGTTAATAAACAAAAACAAAAGTTCGAGTATAGACCAGTGGCACCTAAACCCGACCCTAATAAAGCTAGAGGTGGAGTGAAGATACAACCGAAATCAGCTGGTAATGTTGCTTTACACAACCCGTTTGAAGCTCTAAGGAATGATGAAGGAGAGTCTAGTAAAACAGGTGGGGGAGTAGATATGGATCAAGAGGTTTCGGATGATGAGGACATAGTGGAAGTATACAATGAAACAAATGAATTTATTAGAGAAGATAATCATAGAACTACTACTAAAAAAGGGGCAAGCACTCCTGATTCAGTGGTTTTAAATGGTTAGTTTCGCTACTTGGAATATTAGGGGTTTGAACTGGCCCCTGAAGCAGATAGAGGTTCGTCAAGTTGTCAAGGATAATAATGTTAGTTTATGTGCCATTCTTGAATCTCATGTGGATGTGAATAATTTGAGCAAAGTTTGTGGCTTTGTGTTTCGGAACTAGGATTGGACTTCTAATGGTGTTTGTTGTCAAAAAGGGACTCGTATAATTCTCGGATGGGACCCGGCAGTTGTGGAGGTTATGGTTCTCTCTCAAGCGAATCAAGTGATGCACGTACAGGTTATCTTTAAACTCGACAAGTGAATTCTTTTTTGTTCGATTGTGTATGCGGCAAACTATTATATTTCGCGTAGGGACTTATGGCAGCAACTTCGAATGCATAAAGTGCTGGTTAAAAATGCCCCTTGGGTAATAATGGGAGATTTTAACTCGGCTCTTAATCTAGAAGACAAGTCTATTGGCGTTTCTAATATTTCTCCAGGTATGCGTGATTTCAAGGAGTGTGTGGAGGATATTGAAATGTTTGATGTTAATCGTGTGGGTATGCATTTCACGTGGAACCAAAAGCCAAAGAATGGTGTCGGTTTGCTGAAGAAGATCGATCGTGTGTTGGGTAACACTCAGTTTGTGTCTGAATATCTGGACTCGGTTGCTTTGTTTCAACCATACGGAGTCTCGGATCACTGCCCATGCATATTGAAATTTCCGAAAGCGGCCAAACCAAAGCCGAGACCTTTTAAGTTCGCTAATTTCTTAGTGTTCAAACCAAAGTTCTTGGATATTGTTAAAAAGGAATGGGAAGCGTCTATTAGTGGTGTTTACCAGTTTCAGGTTATGAAAAAGCTTCGCTTGCTGAAATCTCCTCTTAGATCCCTTTTGTTTGCCCAAGGTAACTTGCATAAAAAAGTTGTGAACCTTTGTGGAAAGCTTGAAAATTTGCAAAAGGCGATTGATCAGGACCCGACTAATGAGGTGCTTAGGAGTCAATAAACAAAAGTGTTGTGTGATTTCAAGGAAGCTTGTCTTGATGAGGAAAGGTTTTTGAAGCAAAAATCTAAAGTGGAATGGCTTCGTGTGGGGGATTCGAACTCAGCTTATTTCCATATGTCGCTGAAGAGCAGGAACCATCGAAGTCGCATAGATTTTATTTCTAAAGCGAATGGTACATCTTATGAGGGAGATAGCGTTCCTGATGCCCTAGTCAATCATTATGCGAACTTTTTGGGTTGTCACGGTCAGACCTCTCTTGATCCTTCTCTTGAACTGTTTACTAGAAAGTTAGATACGGTAGTATCCAACAAAATGGTTCAGCCTGTTACTCTTGATGAAATAAAGTCGGCTATGTATGCTATTGGTAATGATAAAGCACCGGGGCCAGATGGATTTACGGCTGCTTTCTTCAAGCATGCTTGAGATACAGTGGGTAGTGATATATCGAATGCGGTCCTAGACTTCTTCAACACGGGGAAGCTTTTAAAACAATTAAACCACACTCTTCTTGCGCTGATCCCGAAGATTACGACGCCTACAAGAGTGACCGATTACCGTCCGATTTCTTGTTGTAACGTCATCTATAAATGCATTAGTAAGGTGTTGGTGAATCGCATAAAAGATGCTTTAAGTGGGATAGTTAGTATTAATCAGTCTGCTTTCGTTCCGGGAAGGAAAATTTCGGATAACATTCTGCTTACTCAGGAACTAATGCATAATTATCATAGGCACTTTGGTCCTCCTAGGTGCGCTTTTAAAGTTGACATTCAGAAAGCGTATGACACGGTTGACTGGGGATTTCTTAAACAAGTTCTCGTTGGTTTTGGTTTTCATCGAGTTATGGTGGACTGGATTCTGGTATGTGTGTCTACTACTTCTTACTCGGTATGCATTAATGGTAATGTGTATGGGTTCTTTGATGGTAAGCGGGGCTTAAAGCAGGGTGACCCCCTCTCACCGTATCTTTTTACGCTTGTTATGGAGGTGCTAACTTGTATTTTGCAGCACATGATCAGGATTGATTCTTCATTCAGGTTCCATAATAAATGTGAAAAACAACAGATTGTTAATTTGTGTTTTGTGGATGATTTATTCCTTTTTGCTAGAGGAGATGTTGATTCGGCTCGATGTATTATGAACTCCCTTAGAGATTTCACTAAAATGTCGGGTTTGGTTCCTAGCTCTCAGAAAAGTACGGGTTTCTTTTGTAATGTTCCGGATCATGTTAAAATGGCGATTATGAGTACTATTACTTTTGAGGAGGGTACGCTTCCGGTTCGTTACTTGGGTGTCCCTCTTTTATCTTCTAGACTCCTCTATAAGGATTGCAGCATTCTGGTTGAGCGTCTGGATCAGCGTATTCATAATTGGAAGAATAAGCTTCTTTCATTTGCAGGTAGAGTACAACTTATTATTTTGGTTTTATCAGCTATGCATGTATACTGGTCCTCGGTCTTCATTTTACCAGCTCGGATTATTCATGAATTAGAAGCAAAAATGCGGAACTTCCTTTGGTCTCAGGGTTCCTTTCAACGTGGGAAGGCTAAGGTTTCTTGGAAATCTATTTGTGTTCCTAAGTTAGAAGGTGGTTTGGGTATTAGAAGGATTGGTGATGTTAACAAGGCTCTGATGGTTTCGCATGTGTGGAGCATTCTTACAAATCGGGATTCTCTATGGGTGGCTTGGATTCACTCCTACAGGTTAAAGGGTCGTAATTTCTGGGAATGTAAACCAGTTCAGAATTGCTATTGGAGTTGGAGAAAATTGTTACAGTTGTGGCCGTTAATTAGAGGGTTTTGTTGGTCCAAACTTGGTAATGGTAGAGACACTTTAGTTTGGCATGACAATTGGAGTGTTATCGGTCCGTTGAGTTCCTATCTTTCGCCTAGGACTATCACAAGGGAGGGGTTTTCGTTACAAGCCACAGTTGCGGATTTGTCTCTTAATGGTGCTTGGTTATGGCCTGCTGCTTGGAGAGACACCTACCCAGTTCTTATAGAACTTGATCAGGTGCAAAGGGATGCTAATACGCAAGATTGTTTACTCTGGAAAGATAGGGACGAGGTTAGTGATTATTCGTCTTCGGGGGTATGGAATTCTATCAGAACTAGCGAACCAGAGGTGAACTGGCATAGTATAGTTTGGTTTTCGCAATGTATTCCTCGGCATGCTTTCTTTATGTGGCTTATTATGCGGCGTAAGCTGGTGACTCAAGATAAAATCATGCATTGGAACTCCACAAGAAGAACTAATATGAACATGATGTGCTGCCTCTTATGCTATGAGAATATGGACTCGCATGATCATTTGTTTTTTGAGGGCAAGTATTCGGCTAAGGTTTGGGAGTTGGTTCGTGCAAAAGCAGGTATGGGCAATGTGGAAGCTAAATGGAGTGCTATGATAGAGTGGCTTCGACAACGTGCTAGGTCCAAGTCCGCAAATAATTTAGTGTGTCGGTTGATTGTTGCTGCTACTGCTTATGCTATTTGGCGGGAAAGAAACACTCGTTTATTCAAGAACCATGCTAGGCCCCCAGAAACTATATGTGATTCGGCTTTTGATACAGTCCGATATAGATTGATGGGTTTAAAGTTCAAGAATACGTCTAAAGTGAGGATACTTCTTCAGAAGTGGGAGATTCGTGGAGTTTCGGCTGTTGATGATGGAGGCTGATTGATGTGTTAGTTTTGTTATATTTTGTTTCCTAGATGTTTAGTCTAGTCGATGTTGCTTAGGCTTGTTTCTTGTTTTTCATTGTTCCACTTTCATGAGGCATGTCTCATGTTAGAACTAGTAAGGGTTTTCCTTACTACTTGTTTTTCTGGTTTGTGAATATATAAAATCACCGGGGTAACCCTTTACCCAAAAAAATTGATTTGTATCAAAACAATGAGACACTTAACGAAATAAACATAGCTTCAATTACCGTGTATTGTGAAACAATGATTCTGTTACGACACTCCCCGATGTTTCTGCCGCGGTTTGTTGTTTTACGCGGTCGGGGTGCGACAGAAATGAGCAATGATGGAGGATGAAGGCCTTGCTATTTATATTTGTAGAGATACCACAAGATCTTGACATGTGTATTGTGTGATTAGCAAGGCATAATCTCCTCCATACAAGTGTTAGGTCCAGGTTTAAAGGCTTGGAAAACACTTAAACTTAGTGAACAAGACTTGAAAACAATCAACAAAATCAAGTGCAGGCAGCTGTTTTTCAAAAATCAAGTTTTTGCCCAGATGAGGGCGTCACCGGACGTGACGGTCACAGCCTCAGGCTGTCGCCGGACGCGAGCACCCCATCCAGACTTTTAAAAATGGCAAAAATGGTCCCTGCACACTCCTAAACATGTTTTTCGATGCGTTTAACCCCCGTTATCCCAATTTCAAGGCTCTACAAGGATGTTAAAGAATAGGGGACTTGAAATATGCTTGGAAACATCACGGATGTCGGTTCGTTTGGTCGTACGATCGCGTTTTTCGGTTAATTACGACCAAACTCGAACGGACGCGAAAACGATCCAAATTACGCGACGAATGGTATTTTTCCATTCCTTCTATTTTAGTGATTACAAAAATTTTTGGATGTCCAGATATGGTCAGAACGCAAGATATGCACGTAAATGCAAACTTACGCAATTTTTTATGCTTTTAGTCCCTGTTATCAAATAAGCGTATTTTCGTATACCGAACCCCTCAAAACTTATTTATAAGCTATGTTAAGGGTATTTAGGGTATGTTCAGCTTATGATCTTGTTCCAAAGTGTCCGTTGCTATACGAATCGGCAGACTTTTGCAGTTTTTCGCAAATAGTCCCTGTGATCGCAAATAGTCCCTTCAAAACATATTTCTAAGTTATGTAAAGGTTATTTAAGGTATGTTAAGCCTATGTCACTATTCAGGATTGTACGTTGCGATAAACTGATTACATTTGCGTAATAGTTTAGGTAAAACTTCCAGAAAAGCTTCTCGAGAGTTCGGAATCTTACGAAATTTGATATGTGTTCTTGTTAAATGAAAATGTACAAATCCCGAGAATGAAACACAAGATTTCATTGGATTCGTATTTGTATGATGATCGTAATGGCACAACTGTCACATCTGATTAGTGATGTTACAGGATCCGAATTCAACCGAGTATGGATGCTATCTGAATGTAGCCGACTCTGGATGCTATACGATTTGTAAAACAACCATTGTAAATCTCGCAAGCTAGTGAAGTTGAATGATCCAAATTAAACCGTGTCTGGATGAAACAGAATACGGATACCACCCATTGTGAGTCCTTCTAATTAGTGATGTTACAGGATCTAAATTCAACCAAGTATGGATGCTATCTGAATGTAGCCAACGCTGGACACTATAAGATTCGTAAAACAACCATTCTGAATCTCCCACGCTAGGGAAGTTGAATGATCCAAATTAATCTGAGTCTGGATGAAACAGAATCCGAATACCACCCATTGTGAGTCCTTCTGATTAGTGATGTTACAAGATCCGAACTCAACCGAGTATGGATGCTCTCTGAATGTAGCCGACTCTGGATGCTATACGATTCGTAAAACAACCATTCTAAATCTCGCAAGCTAGGGAAGTTGAATGATCTAAATTAAACCGAGTCTAGATGAAACAGAATCCGGATACCACCCATTGTGAGTCCTTCTGATTAGTGATTTTACAGGATCTAAATTCAAACGAGTATGGAAGCTATCTGAATGTAGCCGACGCTCGATGCTATTAGATTCGTAAAACAACCATTCTGAATCTCCCACGCTAGGGAAGTTGAATGATCCAAATTAAACTGAGTCTGGATGAAACAGAATCTGAATACCACCCATTGTGAGTCCTTCTGATTAGTGATGTTACAGGATCGAACTCAACCGAGTTTGGATGTTGTCTGAATGTAGCCCACTCTGGATGCTATACGATTCGTAAAACAACCATTCTGAATCTCGCAAGCTAGGGAAGTTGAATGATCTAAATTAAACCGAGTCTGGATGAAACAGAATCCGGATACCACCCATTGTGAGTCCTTCTGATTAGTGATTTTACAGGATCTAAATTCAACCGAGTATGGAAGCTATCTGGATGTAGCCGACGCTCGATGCTATTAGATTCGTAAAACAACCATTCTGAATCTCCCAAGCTAAGGAAGTTGAATGATCCAAATTAAACCCAGTCTGGATGAAACAGAATCGGATACCACCCATTGTGAGTCCTTCTTATTAGTGATTTTACAGGATCTAAATTCAACCGAGTATAGATGCTATCTGAATGTAGCCAACACTGGATGCTATACGATTTGTAAACCAACCATTCTAAATCTTAGAAACTAGGAAAGTTGAATGATCTAAATTATACCGAGTCTGGATGAAACGGAATCCGGATACCACCCATTGTGACTCCTTCTGATTAGTGATGTTACATGATCCAAATTCAACCGAGTATAGATGCTATTTGAAGGTAGCTGACTCTGGATGCTATACGATTTGTAAAACACCCATTCTGAATCTTGCAAGCTAGGGAAGTTGAATGATCCAAATTGTGACAACCCGAGATTTCAAGGTTTTTCCTCTACGCATCACTTGTTTTTAAATTATGTGTTCATAATTCGTTGTACGTTCTATCTGGATGTAGCCGACGCTCGATGCTATTAGATTCGTAAAACAACCATTCTGAATCTCCCAAGCTAAGGAAGTTGAATGATCCAAATTAAACCCAGTCTGGATGAAACAGAATCGGATACCACCCATTGTGAGTCCTTCTTATTAGTGATTTTACAGGATCTAAATTCAACCGAGTATAGATGCTATCTGAATGTAGCCAACACTGGATGCTATACGATTTGTAAACCAACCATTCTAAATCTTAGAAACTAGGAAAGTTGAATGATCTAAATTATACCGAGTCTGGATGAAACGGAATCCGGATACCACCCATTGTGACTCCTTCTGATTAGTGATGTTACATGATCCAAATTCAACCGAGTATAGATGCTATTTGAAGGTAGCTGACTCTGGATGCTATACGATTTGTAAAACACCCATTCTGAATCTTGCAAGCTAGGGAAGTTGAATGATCCAAATTGTGACAACCCGAGATTTCAAGGTTTTTCCTCTACGCATCACTTGTTTTTAAATTATGTGTTCATAATTCGTTGTACGTTGTATCGTGTGCCTTTTATATGAATGATTATAGTACTACTATGTTTGGTTGTTGCATGAAAAGTTAGAAATTGTTTAATGTTTAATGTTTGGTCATGACATGTGCATACCACATTCATATCGATGAAGAATTCATAACGACGAAGAACTAGGGTTCTTCGTCACATGCACTTCCTGACGAAGGATGGTTCTTCGTCGCAACCAACCTTCGACGAAGGGAGATTCATCGTCACACTCACAACATGGCGAAGAATGTTCTTCGCCAAGGGATACTTCGCCAAAAAGGGCCTTCGGCCCAGGTTATTTGAGGCCCAGAATTATATGCGTATAACTTCTTGTAAACGTAATCGCAAATCACAAAACCCTAAGGCTTTCTCTTCCTCTCTTCCCTGTGTGACGGCATCTAAGTCTCGAAGACCCCCATCTCGAGCAAACTAATCATTCCGGTATCTCGGTTAGTGTCTTATTCTAGTTCATTTGTGGGTAAAGGGTTACCCCGATGAATTTTATAAAAGAATCAAAATAATACAAGGGTGTGTCAATGTGAGCACACCAACTAGACTTGGCATACCAAGACTAGTAAAACCAGAAAACAAAACCCAAACACCAATACTAAACAGTAGCAAAAGCCAAATAAACAGCCAAGAACCGAAAATTAATAAGTAGACAACGGGCTTCTAGCCTGGGTCAACTTCATCATCTTTGCTTATAATCTTCCAGATCCTAAAGATCCTCTTCTTAGAAGACTCCCCACGAAACTTGAATCCCATCAGTTTTAATCGCATTGAACTTTTGATCTTCTCAATAACTTGGGACACAGCCATATACCTTGGACTGAAAAGCCGATTATTTCTTTCTTGCCATAAAAAATATGTGGTCGCAGCTATCAGCAATTTGCAAACGATATCATCAGCTTTCTTACTATTCGAATGTTGCTCCACCCAAACCATTAACGATTGCCAAGTATTGCCTACACTCTCCAACTTAACCATTGTTTTGACATTGCTCCATACTTGAGTCGTATACGCGCATTGGAAAAACAAATGATCATAGCTATCACGATCCTGCTGACACAACGGGCAACACATAAGTCTAAGGTTTGTTTCACTACCTGCTATCAGCCAGGGTGATTATGGACTCCCTTAACAGTTTTAAAAACATGTCAGGGCTTATGCCTAGTATGTTGAAGAGTACTGTATTTTTTGGTAATGTGGTGGATTCAGTTAAAGCTCGTATTCTAGATATCATGCCATTTAAGGAAGGGGTGTTGCCTGTTAAGTATCTAGGTGTTCCGCTTATATCCACACGGCTTAACTACAAAGATTGTAAAAGTCTCGTGGAGAAAATGGAAGCTAGAATTACTGACTGGAAAAATAGGTGTTTATCTTTCGCTGGCAGGTTGTAGTTGATCAAGTCGGTCTTATCTTCTTTGCATGTTTATTGGGCATTGGTTTTTATTCTTCCAAAACGTATTATACACGAGCTGGAGGAACGAATGCGGATGTTTTTATGGACTCAAGGGAACATAATCAGAGGAAAGGCAAAGGTAAATTGGAAAGTAGTTTGTTTACCGAGATGTGAAGGTGGGTTGGGTATTTGTAGGGTAGGAGATATGAATAATGCCCTTATGGTCGCGCACATATGGAGTCTGCTTACTAACCGAGAATCTTTATGGGTGAAGTGGGTACATTCTTATCGTATTCGAGATAGAAACTTTTGGGATGTGCCGATTAAAAACAATGTAACTTGGAGTTGGCGAAAGATGTTAAGTCTTCGGCCTAGTATTCGAGATCATATATGGGTCAAGTTGGGAGATGGTACGAACACGTGTGCTTGGTTTGATAAATGGGATAAGGTGTGTCCGATTAGTAGTATTGTTACTCTTTGAAGTATAGCGAATGCAGGATTTAGTATGAATGCTCGGGTAGCTGATGTGTTCGTAAATGGAGAATGGACTTGGCCAGAGTCTTGGATAAATCGATTTCCGATGTTGCTTACTTTACAAAACCCGGTCTTATTGTCATCTCACCAGGATAAGTTGGTATGGTTTACAAGTAGCCGACGCGAGCTGGATTTTAGTACCTCCACGACTTGGGAGGATTTGCGAAATTCACAACAGGTGGTGCAATGGTCGAGTTTGGTTTGGTTCCCTCAAGCTATTCCTCGACATTCCTTTCTCGTTTGGCTTCTTGTGCTTAAAAAGTTGAAAACTCAAGACGTTATGAGTAGATGGAACTCGGGTAATGCAAACTTGAACTTGTTATGTTGCTCTTTATGTACGAGGGGCCCTGATTCGCACGAGTATTTGTTCTTTGAGTGTGACGTTGCGAAACAAGTTTGGTATGGAGTTTAGGGTAAAGCGGGTATGGCTATGATTCAGAATACATGGACCGATATTTTTGAGTACTTGGTTGATGTAGCTAAGTCAAACATGGCTGTACATATCATTGCGAAACTGGTAGTTGGTGCAACAGTTTACTTTGTTTGGGAGGAGCGAAACAGAAGGCTTTTCACCGACAAGAGGAGAAACAAAGATTAACTAGTAGAGATTGTGTTATCCACGGTACGAATGAAACTTCATACAATGAGGTTCAAGAATTCCATTCACACGGCTCGAGTGTTGCAGGATTGGAGTCTTCCGATAGGGCTTTTGGTAGCGGATGATGACTGCGGCTAAGTAGAGTTCCTTGTTTTGTTTTGATAGTGTGTCGAGTTTTATGGGTGTATTTGTTTAGCAATTAGTATTATTTTGTCGCATGTTTACTCTTGTATGGCATGTCATACATGAGAACTGGAGGCATACAGCCTTCACTTGGTTTTTTTGGTTTGGTTGGTATAAAATTCCACCGGGGTAACCCTTTTCCCCAAAAAAAAAAGCTACCTTAATGGGTTGTAACGTGTCGTAAGCACTTAGGATAGGTTCCGATTTAGAATGTAGGCTATGTTAAACCATATCACATGAGTTCCAATACTCATTTGGTTTACGAGACCTCATTCTACCCAATCTTCCGATTTAGGTGATGATTTATTAATTAGCGATCCGATTACTAGGTGCTACTTGATTTCCTTGCTTTACTCGAGCTTTGCTAGTTCACTTTAATCAAGGATACTTTGCACTTCGATGTGAGTACATAGTTCCCCTATTTTACTGTTTTCAATTGTTTTGGGGTGATTCATATGTGTTAAACGATTTCGATGCTTTCAAACGATGAATTCAAAAACGAATACTATGGTTTATATTAAACAAGAACGATTTCGATAATGTGAACGAACTTGTTGGACGTATTTACATAACGAATAACATTCATTAACATTGATCAAGCCGACCAGTATTAGGTTATGGTACCATAGGATCTGAAAATCCCGTTATCGGGCTGCACCCATGGTTATGTATGGGGGTTATGTGGGTAACGACTGGACCTGTTAATTGTTAACTTACCCTATGGTGGTTTGTTAATACGAGTTGAACGATGGACGAGTTACGAAGGTTTGAATGTATTCCACGAGACGACCAAAAGTAGTTTTCAGAATTAAAACGAGAACGATTTTGTACGATTGAACGATTGAAATGATTGAACGATTGGAACGATTTGAACAAGTTAAACGAATTGAACGAACGATTGGTTTTTGGTTAGTGTTTAGATAACGGGACGGGTGTAATGTGATAAAAGTATGGTAGATACGCCGCTGGTACTTCTTATATATAAGTGCTTTTATTATATTACATTCCGTAGCATTATTTAGTTCACTTGGATGAACGATTTTGAACGATGTCACGCAACGATGTTTACCATTCGACATAAACCATACGAGATTTATTACGAGAACAATTTACGATTTGGTTTACATAAACAAATGTTTTGGGTTAAGATTCATGGCATCAAGGTTTTATAAACTATAACCAATCTGTTTTGACTTGGTTATTCATTTTACAATACAAATGTTTTACAAAGCAAGGTTTTCCAATATCGATTAACGAAGTTGTACGAGTTATTTCAACATGTAAACGAGCTATGAATCTGACACTCACACAAAACCTATGTGCTCGCCGACATTTCTTTGCTGACTTTATTTTTACATATGTTTCAGGTGGTGTTGAATGATGTCAATTGCGAATAGGATGCATGCACACTTAGGACTGGACGAGGCCTTAGTGACTAAATAACAAATGATAGACAATGTGGTTGTGTTTTAACTTAATGTCAAGATAATGTTTAATGTTTAATATCTAATAAAGCGAAACTTTTGAATCCATGGTTGTGAAACAATAATTCTGTTGCTCCACTCCCCGACGATTCCGCCGCGGTTTCGTTATTTTAACGCTGTCGGGGTGTGACACGTATAGCATCAAGAGTTGGCTACATTCAGATAGCATCCATACTCGGTTGAATTCGGATCCTGTAACATCACTAAATAGAAGGACTCACAATTGGTGGTATCCAGATTTTGTTTCATCTAGACTCATTTTAATTTTGATCATTCAACTTCCTAGCTTGCGAGATTTAGAAAGGTTGTTTTACGAATCATATAGCATCCAGAGTCGGCTACATTCAGATAGCATCCATATTCGGTTGAATTCGGATCCTGTAACATCACTAATCAGAAGGACTCACAATGGGGGGGGGGGGGTATCTGGATTCTATTTCATCAAGACTCGGTTTAATTTGGATCATTCAACTTCCCTAGCATGCAAGATTCAGAATGGTTGTTTTAGGAATCATGTAGCATCCAGAGTCGGCTACATTCAGATAGCATCCATACTCGGTTGAATTCGGATCATATAACATCACTAATCAGAAAGACTCGCAATGGGTGGTATCCGGATTCTGTTCCATCCAGACTCATTTTAATTTGGATCATTCAACTTCCCCAGTTTGCCAGATTTAGAATGGTTGTTTTACGAATCATATAGCATCAAGAGTCGGCTACATTCAGATAGCATCCATACTCGGTTGAATTCGGATCCTGTAACATCACTTATCAGAAGGACTCACAATGGGTGGTATCCGGATTATATTCATACATACTCGGTTAAATTTAGATCATTCAACTTCCCTAACTTGTGAGATTCAGAATGGTTGTTTTACGAATCGTATTGCATCCAGAATTGGGTACTTTCAGATAGCATCCATACTCGGTTGAATTCGGATCCTGTAACATCACTAATCAGTAGGACTCACAATTGGTGGTATCTGGATTTTGTTTCATCCAGACTCATTTTAATTTGGATCATTCAACTTCTCTAGCTCGCGAGATTTAGAATGGTTATTTTACGAATAATACAGGATCCAGAGCCGGCTACATTCAGATAGCATCCATACTCGATTGAATTTTGATCCTGTAATATCACAAATCAGAAGGACTCACAATGGGTGGTATCCAGATTCTATTTCATCCAGACTCTGTTTCATTTGGATCATCCAACTTCCCTAGCATGCGAGATTCAGAATGGTTGTTTTACGAATCGTATAGCATCCAGAGTCGGCTACATTAAGATAGCATCCATACTCGATTGAATTCGGATCCTGTAACATCACTAATCAGATGGACTCACAATTGGTGGTATCCGGATTCTATTTCATCCAGACTCGGTTTAATTTGGATCATTTAACTTACCTAGCTTGCGAGATTTAGAATGGTTGTTTTACGAATCGTATAGCATCCAGAGTCAGCTACATTCAGATAGCATCCATACTCGGTTGAATTCGTATCATGTAACATCACTAATCAAAAGGACTCATAATGGGTGGTATCTGGATTCTGTTTCATCCAGACTCGATTTCCCTAGCATACGAGATTCAGAATGGTTGTTTTACAAATCGTATAGCATCCAGAGTCGGCTACATTTAAATAGCATCCGTACTCGGTTGAATTCGGATCCTGTTACATCACTAATCATAAGGACTCAAAATGGGTGGTATCTGGATCCTGTTTCATCTAGACTCGGTTTAATTTGGATCATTCAACTTCCCTACCATGTGAGATTCAGAATGGTTGTTTTAGGAATCATGTAGCATCCAGAGTCGGCTACATTCAGATAGCATCTATACTCGGTTGAATTTGGATCCTGTAACATCACTAATCAGAAGGACTCACAATGGGTGGTATACGGATTCTGTTTCATGCAGACTCATTTTAATTTGGATCATTCAATTTCCCTAGCTTGCGAGATTTAGAATGGTTGTTTTACGAATCCTATAGCATCCAGAGTCGGCAACATTCAGATAGAATCCATACTCGGTTGAATTCAGATCCTATAACATCACTAATCAGAAGGACTCACAATGGATGGTATCCGGATTCTGTTTCATCCAGACTCGGTTTAATTTGGATCATTCAAATTCTCTAGCTTGCGTTATTCAGAATGGTTATTTTACGAATCGTATTGCATCTAGTTTCTTTTTTGGGTAAAGGTTACCCCGGTAAATTTTATATCATCAACCAAATAGACAAGTGAGAAATAGAGTATTCCCCAGTTCTCTAGCATGGCATGCCATACTAAAGTTTACAAGCACTAGCACACACACAAGTGCAAAAACAAACATGTCTACCACTTAAATAGACACTCGACGTACAATACATGACCCATATATTAACCACAGTCATCGTCCTCAATCACAAGCCCACGCGGCAAGCTCCAGTTTTGTAACATCCTCTCCACTTGACTCGTTCTCTTAAACCGCATAGTGTGAAGTTTCATCCTGACCGTAGCAAGGATTATCTCTATAAGGTGAGCCACACTCCTTTTCTTGGTTGAAAACAGTCGCGCGTTTGTTTCTTTCCATACAAACTATGCCGCCCCACCCACAACGAGTTTTCCAATGACATGCTTTGCATTCTTGGAACTCCCAAACCGCACCAAATGCTCATAGTACCATCCCACTTGTTGTAAAAGGAAACCATACCAGCTATGTCTTTTACTCCATTCCAAATCTGCATCCCAAATGAGCACTCAAAAAAGAGGTACTCATGAGAATCCGGACCTGATGTACACAAAGAGCAACACAAAAGATTAAAGTTAGCATTCCCCAAAGAGTTCCATGTACTCATAACATCTTGCGTCTTGAGCTTCGTGTTCACAATGAGCCACATTATGAAAGAATGTCTAGGAATAGCTTGAGGGAACCAGACTACATTAGCCCATTGCACCACATTCTGTCCGGTACGAACATCATCCCAAACCGCAAATGTGCTAAAGTCAAATTGGCTCCCCGATCTAGATTTCCATATAAGCTTGTTACGTCGCGCCGCATCCAAACTATATGACGAATATTAGCTAAAGCTGGAAACCGATTGACCCAAACACTCGGCCACTTCCATTCCCTTTGAATATACACATCCGCCAACTTGGTTTTCATATCAAAGCCCGCGTTGGCTATAAGTCTTGGCATCACTATAGACTGGATTGGACATACATCATCCCATTTATCAAACCAGGCCGACGTATCATCCCCATCTCCCACCTCAGTCAAAATATGGTTCCGAATAATCGGACGCAGATTGAGCATTTTCCTCCAACTCCCTGTCATATTACCTCATAATGGTATATCCCAAAAGGATCTATTCTGAAGGCGATATGAGTGAATCCACTTTACCCATAACGATTCTCTATGAGTAAGCACACTCCATACGTGAACGGTCATCAAAGCATTATTCATATCCCCCACTCTTCGAATTCCCAAGCCTCCTTCACATCTAGGAAGACAAGCTGATTTCCATTTAACCTTAGCTTTCCCTTTAATGTTATCTCCTTGAGCCCACAAAAAACGTTTCATCCTGTCTTCTAAATCACGAATAAGACGCTTCGGTAAAATAAATACCAAAGCCCAGTAAATATGTAGCGAGGATAGAACTGAACAAATCAACTGGAGTCTACCCGCGAATGACAAACACTTATTTTTCCAATCAGTGATTCTGGAATCCATTCTTTCAACAAGCTACTTGCAATCTTTGTATTGAAGCCGAGAAGATACAAGAGGCACTCCAAGATAATGAACTGGGAGACTCCCCTCCTCAAACGGCATTATAGCAAGAATACGTTGTTTCACCTCTTCTGTAACATTTCCAAAGAAGACTGTACTTTTCGCCATGCTCAGAACAAGCCCAAACATATTCTTGAACATATTCAAAGCTTCCATTATAGTTTTAGCTGATCTATTATCTCCTCTAGCAAAAAGAAATAGATCATCCGCAAAACATAGGTTAATAATTTTTTGCTTTTCACACTTACTATGGAACCTGAAATCATTAGATATCAAAACCTGTTTTTGCAAGATCAGAGTGAGGACCTCCATAACTATAGTAAACAGATAAGGGGAAATAGGGTCACCCTGTCTCAACCCACGTTTTCCTTTAAAATACCCATAGAGATTACCGTTGATAGCCAAAGGAAATGAAGTAGAAGCGACACATGCCATAACCCACTTAACCAACTTCTCATGAAATCCGAACCCCACCAAAGTCTTCTTTAAAATGTTCCAATCAACCGTATCATAAGCCTTCTGAATATCAACTTTAAAGGCACACCTCGGTGGACCAAAATTCCGATGGTAATTATGCATTAACTCTTGAGTCAAGAGAATGTTATCTGAAATTCTCCTCCTCAAAACAAATGCAGACTGATTGGTACTCACAATATCGCCTAAACCCTCCTTAATGCGGTTTGAAATAATCTTGCTAATATATTTGTAAAGAGTATTACACAAGAAATAGGGCGATAATCCATAATAGACAAAGGAGTACTCACTTTCTGGATCAATGAAATGATTGTATGATTCAGTTGTGTAAGTAATTGACCATTATGGAAAAAGTCTTTAACAGCTCGACACACATCATTCCCTACAATATACCACGATCTTTTAAAGAACACCGAAGTGTATCCATCCGGGCCAGGAGCTTTATTCCCAGCTATTGAAAACATAGCACCTTTAATCTCCTCATCCGTAACATCTCGATCCATAGCATACGCTTTCTAAATAGACGACACATTACCGAACAGATCCGGTGTCGGATCAATATTGATAATACTCGTCGTCCCAAAAAATTGCGTATAATGATCAACCATCACCTGCGGAACCATCCCTCCCTCATGAAGATTACCATTTGCATCCCGAATTGAAAATATTTTGCTCATATGATTTTTCGCTTTAACCACATTGTGAAAAAACTTCATATTCGAGTCACTTAGCGATAGCCAATCAACTTTAGATTTCTGTTGTAAGAATAAGGCTTCATCTCAAACCGCATCCATATACCCTTTGACTAATTTAGCATGCTGATTTTTCATATCCAGGCTTATAGGGTTGTCGTCGATAGTACGCTGACAATCATCCAGATTTTTCCGAGCCACTTTTACCTTCTCATGCAAATTACCTTGCTGCTGAAAAAGTTTTCGTAACGGAGTCTTAAGAGCCTTAAGTTTCTGAACAACTTAGAACGTAGCAAACCCTTGAACATCTGTTTCCCATACCCGTTTTACCTCCTCCGTAAAACCTTTTTTGTCCGCCAATAAATTAACAAACTTAAACGGTTTTGGCTTCTCCCTTGTGACACTCGGTAGAGCAAGTATACAAGGAGAATGGTCCGAGATACGGTACGGATGAAACGAAGCCGCAGACGTAGGGAAAATGTCAATGAAAGGAGTATTCCCAAGGATTCTATCGATTTTATAAACACAGCACCTTGTTTCTGTTTATTCGTCCATGTATAATGCAATCTCGAACTATTTATGTCAAACACCTCTATGTTCTTCACACATTCCTTGAACTCCCTCATCCCTATACAACTCGAAGATGTGCTCGTGAGAGAATCTTCAAGAAATAACGATGAGTTAAAATCGCCCATAATAACCCAAGGATTATTCTTCATAAATGAGTGATGAGTACACAAGTTGTTCCACAATTGTCTTCTATTCTTGTAATGGTTATCGGCATAAACAAATGAGCAAAACAACGTTTTTTGATCAAGTTTAAAAACAATCTGGGTATGCATAACCTGATCAGATTGAGATAAGACCATCACATCCACCACATCAGCATCCCACCCCACCATTATACGTGTACCCTTGTTACAACAAACAGCGTTTGAAGCCCAGCACCATGAACGACACACCTTTTTACAAACATCCGGAACATTAGTCGCATCCACGTGAGTCTCCATTATAGCACAAACCTGAATATGATTATCCTTCACTACCTGCCGAACCTCATTTTGTTTTAGGGGTCGGTTCAAACCCCTAATATTCCAAGCAGCAATACTACCCATTAAAACCTGTAATTCCAGGTGTGCTTGCACCCTCAGACCCAGATTATTCCAATTTTTTATCTAAGAAATTCGGAATTTCCGCTAGCAAGTCATCCACTTCCACCCCATCATCAATAATCTCCTCATTCTGATCAGAACCTCCTTTAGATTTTGGTTTCAGATGTTTCCTGGTATTATCAGAAGGTTCTCCCTTCTGAGTTTGCACGTCATCCTCTCGAAGAATATCAAAAGGACTTGACATTGGGAGTCGAGACGAAGACGCTACCTCCCTATTAGACTTGTTCTTAACAACTGGTCTATATATCATCTTTTGTTTCTGAATTTTAATGGGTAACCCCTGCTGCCCCCCTCTTATTCTTGCCTTTTACTTCCTGAAAGTTATCATTTTTCTTATTAACATCATCATTAACCAATGGTTTCGGTTTCTTCGGACAAGCATTATCATCATGTCCAAAGACACAACACGTAGCACATCTTAACGGCTCCCAGTCATAGTCAATTTTCACCTCAGCTTTAGAGTACCCATTACCTTCAATAGACGGGATTGCAACCATGACATTGCGTTTTAAATCTGTATCAGCATGAACTTCAATAAGGGTCCGCGTGAAACTGCTTCTTCCCCAAGATTCTAAGCACATCGATGCCGTATAGGAATCTACCATCTTTGGCACTCCTATTTTTGACGCAAGTAAACTCAACCCATCTTCAGTAAACGTCGGTAACGACACCTCATGCATCTTAACCCAGACAGGAATTTTGGAAATTTCCTCTTTCAATACCTTAGCCGACGAAGACCATTGTTTTAGAATGATAGGAACATTCCTGATTATCCATGGCCCATCCTCCAAACACTGTTCCATCCCCTGCTTCGTTTTAAATTTAAAGAAGAAGAAACCCTTAGCGTTCATCATCATTCTAGCTAGCTTGTATTTAGCCCAGTTATGCTACACAAAATAGTCAACCACAGGATAAGCAAACCTCTTTCCCAAGAAGTATCCATATAGTGTATTAACGAATCTAGCATGCACTTCTTTAACAGATGAGACGGGAATAACAGCATCCACTCCCTCCATAGTATGCCGACTCTATTTTTCTGAAGTTTATCGTCACAGCCTCTTTTTGTGCCTGAACCACGTTAGCAAAAGTGATCGGCGTGATCTCCTTTGCTTCAGTATCCGTCTGAGGTTTATCATCATGCTGCACAGTCAAACTATCTTCATCTTGTACGTCATTACCTGTACTAGGGTTTGCATGGGAACGATTCTTGAAATCAGCAAAAGTAGGAAACTTCAGTGGAGGGTTTCCCACTGGTTTTGAAATCTTGGTCAAGCCATCCAATATAGACGTATCTGAGGTTGAGTAAAATCCCCTTCTAGGAAACATAGTCTTACATTCAATATCCATAACCCTCAATCCAATTCCACGTTTGGATGTAGTACCTCCAACTTCCTTCATCGGTCCTATGTCACCATGATCCGAATAGCCGTCACTACTTCTCTCCATGGACTCAGAAAACAAGAATCCCATGAACCACCCGACAAACGAAAAACCCAAGAACAAAAACCCTAATCTAGCAGCTTAATCTAATGACTCTTTCCTGATCGAAATAGAAACTCAGGTAAATCTAGGTTACTGCCCAACTAGTAGGACCAATAAACCCTAATCTCTATCCCAACTGAATCGAATCACTAGAGAAAACTTTGGCAACAAAACACAAAAAAAGGACAAAATCCTAAGCTTCTAATCGATCAAATATGCTATCAGAGTTTGTATTCAGTGTTAAGAACATGAATAACAGATCTGATACGCACAAGATCACGAAAAGAAACACAGGATTGCAAGGAGGAATGAAGTCGCCATTCTAGAGAGAGAATTAGGGTTATAGCATCCAGAGTCGGCTACATAAAGCTTGCATCCATACTTGGTTGAATTTGGATCCTGTAACATCACTAATCAGAAGGACTCACAATGGGTGGTATCCAGATTCTATTTCATCCAGACTTGGTTTAATTTGGATCATTCAACTTCCCTAGCATGCGAGATTCACAATAGTTGTTTTACGAATCGTATAGCATCCAGAGTCGGCTGCATTCAGATAGCATCCATTCTCGGTTAAATTCGGATCCTGTAACACCACTAATCAGAAGGACTCACAATGGGTGGTATCCGGATTCTATTTCATCCAGACTCGGATTAATTTGGATCATTCAACTTCCCTAGCTTGCGAGATTCAGAATGGGTGTTTTACAAATCGTATAGCATCCAGAGTCGGCTACATTCTGATAGTATCTATACTAGTTTGAATTTGGATCCTGTAACATCACTAATTAGAAGGACTCACAATGGGTGGTATCCAAATTATGTTTCATCCAGACTTGATTTAATTTGGATCATTAAACTTTCCTAGTTTGCGAGATTTAGAATGGTTGTTTTACGAATCATATAGCATCCAGAGTCGGCTACATTCAGATAGCATCCATACTCGGTTGAATTCGGATCTTGTAACATCACTTATCAGAAGCACTCAAAATGGGTGGTATCCGGATTCTATTTCATCCATACTCGGTTTCCCTAGCATGCGAGATTCAGAATGGTTGTTTTACGAATCATGTTGCATCCAGAGTCGGCTACATTCAGATCACATCCGCACTTGGTTGAATTCGGATCTTGTAACATCAATAATCAGAAGGACTCACAATGGGTGGTATCCGGATTCTGTTTCATCCAGACTCGGTTTAATTGGGATCATTCAACTTCCCTAGGTTGCAAGATTTAGAATGGGTGTTTTACAAATCGTATAGCATCGAGAGTCGGCTACATTCAGATAGCATCTATACTCGGTTGAATTTGGATATACTGTAACATCACTAATCAGAAGGACTCACAATGGGTGGTATCCGGATTCTGATTTATCCAGACTCGGTTTAAGTTGGATCATTCAACTTTCCTAGTTTCTAAGATTTAAAATGGTTGTTTTACGAATCGTATAGCATCCAACGTCGGTTACAATCAGATAGCATCTATACTCGGTTGAATTTAGATCCTGTAAAATCACTAATCAGAAGGACTCACAATGGGTGGTATCCGGATTCTGTTTCATCCAGAATGGGTTTAATTTAGATCATTCAACTTCCCTATCTTAGGAGATTCAGAATGGTTGTTTTACGAATCTAATAGCATCGAGCGTCGGCTACATTCAGATAGCATCCATACTCGGTTGAATTTAGATCATGTGAAATCACTAATCAGAAGGACTCACAATGGGTGGTATCCAGATTCTGTTTCATGCATACTCGGTTTAATTTGGATCATTCAACTTCCCTAGGTTGCAAGATTCAGAATGGGTGTTTTACAAGTCGTATAGCATCCAGAGTCGGCTACATTCAGATAGCATCTATACTCGGTTGAATTTGGATCCTGTAACACCACTAATCAGAAGGACTCACAATGGGTGGTATCCGGATTCTGTTTCATCCAGACTCGGTTTAATTTGGAACATTCAACTTTCCTAGCTTCTAAGATTTAGAATGGTTGTTTTACGAATCGTATAGCATCCAGCGTCGGCTACATTCACATAGCATCCATACTCGGTTGAATTCGGATCCTGAAAAATCACTAATCAGAAGGACTAACAATGGGTGGAATTCGGATTCTGTTTCATCCAGACTCGGTTTTATTTGGATCATTCAACTTCCCTAGCGTGGGAGATTCAGAATGGTTGTTTTACAAATCTTAAAGCATCCAACGTCGGCTACATTCAGATAGCATCCATACTCGATTGAATTCTGATCCTGTAACATCACTAATCAGAAGGACTCACAATGGGTGGTATCCGGATTCTATTTCATCCATACTCGGTTTAATTTGGATAATTCAACTTCCCTAGCTTGCGAGATTTACAATGGTTATTATACGAATCATATAGCATCCAGAGTCGGCTATAGTTTGATAGCATCTATACTCATTTGAATTTGGATCCTGTAACATCACTAATTAGAAGAACTCACAATGGGTGGTATCCGGATTCTGTTTCATCCAGACTCAGTTTCCCTAGCATGCGAGAATCAGAATGGTTGTTTTACGAATCGTGTAGCATCCTGAGTCGGATACATTCAGATAGCATCCGTAATCAGTTGAATTCGGATCCTGTAACATCACTAATCACAAGGACTCACAATGGGTGGTATCCGGATTCTGTTTCATCCAGACTCTTTTTAATTTGGATAATTCAACTTCTCTAGCTTGCAAGATTCTGAATGGGTGTTTTACAAATCGTATAGCATACAGAGTCAACTACATTCAGATAGCATGTATACTCGGTTGAATTTGAATCCTGTAACATCACTAATCAGAAGGACTCACAATGGGTGGTATCCAGATTCTGTTTCATCCTGACTAGGTTTAATTTGTATCGTTCAGCTTTCCTAGTTTCTAAAATCTAATCAGAAGGACTCACAATGGGTGGTATCTGGATTCTGTTTCATCCAGACTCAGTTTAATTTAGATCATTCAACTTCCCTAGCTTGCGAGATTCAGAATGGTTGTTTTACGAATCGTATAGCATCCAGAGTCGGCTAGATTCAGATAGCATCCATACTCGGTTGAGTTCAGATCGTGTAACATCACTAATCAGAATGACTCACAATGGGTGGTATCCGGATTCTGTTTCATCCATACTCGATTTCCCTAGCATGGAGATTCAGAATGGTTGTTTTACGAATCGTGTAGCATCCAGAGTCGACTACATTCAGATAGCATCTGTACTCGGTTGAATTCGGATCTTATAACATCACTAATCAAAAGGACTCACAATGGGTGATATCCGGATTCTGTTTCATCCAGACACGGTTTAATTTGGATCCTTCAACTTCCCTAGCTTGCAAGATTCAGAATGGGTGTTTTACAAATCGTATAGCATCCAGAGTCGGCTACATTCTAATAGCTTCTATACTCGTTTGAATTTGGATCCTGTAACATCACTAATTAGAAGGACTCATACTGGGTGGTATCCGGATTCTGTTTCATCCAGACTCGGTTTAATTTGGATCATTCCACTTTCCTAGCTTGCGAGATTTAGAATGGTTGTATTACGAATCATATCGCATCCAAAGTCGGCTACATTCAGATAGATCCATACTCGGTTGAATTCGATTCCTGTAACACCACTAATCAGAAGGACTCACAATGGGTGGTATCCGGATTCTATTTCATCATACTCGGTTTCCCTAGCATGCGAGATTCATACTGGTTATTTTACGAATCGTGTAGCATCCAGAGTCGGCTACATTCAGCTAGCTTCCGACCTCAGTTGAATTCGGATCCTGTAATATCACTAATCAGAAATACTCACAATGGTTGGTATTCGGATTATGTTTCATCCAGACTCGGTTTAATTTGGATCATTCAACTTACCTAGCTTGCAAGATACAGAATGGGTGTTTTACAAATCGTATAGCATCCGGAGTCGGCTACATTTAGATATCTATAATCGGTTGAATTTGGATCCTGTAACATCACTAATCAGAAGGACTCATAATCGGTGGTATCCGTATTATGTTTCATCCAGACTCATTTTAATTTGATCATTCAACTATCCTAGTTTCTAAGATTTAGAATGGTTGTTTTACGAATCGTATAGCATCCAGCGTCGGCTACATTCAGATAGCATCTATACTCGGTTGAATTTAGATCCTGTAGAATCACTAATCAGAAGGACTCACAATGGGTGGAGTCCGATTTCTGTTTAATCCAGACTGGGTTTAATTTGGATCATTCAACTTCCTAGCTTGGGAGATTCAGAAAGGATGTTTTACGAATCTAATAGCATCGACCGTCGGCTATATTCAGATAGCATCTATACTCGATTGAATTTAGATCCTGTAAAATCACTAATCAGAAGGACTCACAATGAGTGGGTATCCGGATTGTGTTTCATCCAGACTCGGTTTAATTTAGATCATTCAACTTCCCTAGCTTGCGAGATTCAGAATGGTTGTTTTACGAATCATATAACATCCAGAGTCGGCTACATTCAGATAGCATCCATACTCGGTTGAGTTCGGATCCTTCAACATCACTAATCAGAAGGACTCACAATGGGTGGTATCCGGATTCTGTTTCATCCAGACTCGGTTTAATTTGGATCATTTAAATTTCCTAGCTTCTAGGATTTAGAATGGTTGTTTTACGAATCGGATAGTATCCAGCGTCGGCTACATTCACATAGCATCCATACTGGGTTGAATTTAGATCCTGTAAAATCACTAATTAGAAGGACTCACAATGGGTGGTACTTGGATTCTGTTTCATCCAGACTCGGTTTAATTTGGATCATTCAACTTCCCTAGCGTGGGAGATTCAGAATGGTTGTTTTAGGAATCTTATAGCGTCCAGCGTCGGCTACATTCAGATAGCATCCATACTCGGTTGAATTTCGATCCTGTAACATCACTAATTAGAAGGACTCACTATGGGTGGTATCCGGATTCTGTTTAATCCAGACTCGGTTTAATTTGGATCATTCAACTTCACTAGCTTGCGAGATTTACAATGGTTGTTTTACGAATCGTATAGCATCCAGAGTCGGCTACATTCAGATAGCATGCATACTCGGTTGAATTCAGATCCTGTAACATCACAAATCAGAAGGACTCACAATGGGTGGTATTCAGATTCTATTTCATCCATACTCAGTTTCCCTAGCATGCGAGATTTAGAATGGTTGTTTTACGAATCGTGTAGCATCCAGAGTCGGCTATATTCAGATAGCATCCGTACTCGTTTGAATTCGGATCCTGTAACATCACTAATCAGAAGGACTCACAATGGGTGGTATCCGGATTCTGTTTCATCCAGACTCGGATTAATTTGGATCATTCAACTTTCCTAGTTTCTAATATTTAGAATGGTTGTTTTACGAATCATATAGCATCCTGCGTCGGCTACATTCAGATAGCATCTATACTCGGTTGAATTTAGATGCTGTAAAATCACTAATCAAAAGCACTCATAATGGTTGGTATCCGGATTCTGTTTCATCCAGACTGGGTTTAATTTGGATCATTCAACTTCCCTAGCTTGGGAGAGCCAGAATGGTTGTTTTACGAATCTAATCGCATCGAGCGTCGGCTACATTCAGATAGCATCCATACTCGGTTGAATTTATATCCTGTAAAATCACTAATCAGAAGGACTCACAATGGATGGTATCCGGATTCTGTTTCATCCAGACTCGGTTTAATTTAGATTATTCAACTTCCCTAGCTTGCGAGATTCAGAATGGTTGTTTTACGAATCGTATAGCATCCAGAGTTGGCTACATTCAGATTGTCACACCCCGACCACGTAGAACATACAAAACGTGGCGGAAACGTCGGGGAGTGTTGTAACAGAATTATTGTTTCAATTCCATGGCAAACTTAGTTATAATTTATTTATCAACATAAGAGTTACATTGTTTTAAACAGGAATCAAAGAGTTCAGAACATAATTAAACATAGTCTATCTTCATTTTAAGTCTCTAAGGCACAGGTCCGCCCTAGTGTCACGATCATCGTCCTACGTAAAAGCTCCTGAAAACACATGTGAAAATAGGTACGTCAGCATAAAAATGCATGTGAGATACATATGTTTTGTGAAAATAGGATTCATGACTTAAGTTTAAGAAAAAGTTGTTTAGTAAAAGTCAGTCATGAACCTTGTAAATTGTTTTGTTTTGTAAATTATTTAAAAAGCGATAAGATCAATGTCTTTCTTCATACCAGGCCACCAATACTGAATACGACTTATACATTTTATCTGAGCCCGGATGAATAGAATAACGAGACTTATGGGCTTCATCCATAAGCAAGGTACGAAGATTATCTTGACTTGGGACCCACAAACGGTCCATGAAGTAATACGATCCATTGTCCTTCAGTTCTAGATTAGGTGTTATGTGATAGGGAAATTCCTTATCCATTAAACCTTGTGAAACACAAGATTGTTGAGCCTGAGAAATGCGGGCTTGGATATCGGATCGAGCTTGAATAACAGATTGAACACGAACACAATGAAGCTTAGTACGTTCCTTACGACTCAATGCATCGGCTGCAACATTCGCCTTACCAGGATGGTAGCGAATTTCGCAGTCATAGTCGTTTAGAAGCTCCACCCAACGTCGTTGCCTCATGTTGAGTTCTTTCTGATTGAACATATGCTGAAGACTTTTGTGGTCCGTGAAAACCACACATTTTGTACCGTACAAATAGTGTCTCCAGATCTTTAGAGCGAAAACAACTGCACCCAACTCAAGATCATGAGTGGTGTAGTTCTTCTCATGTATCTTCAACTGCCTCGATGCGTATGCTATGACTTTGTTCCTTTGCATCAGAACACAGCCAAGACCCAATTTAGATGCATCGCAATAAACGACGAAATCATCATTGCCCTCAAGCAAAGTCAGAACAGGCGCGTCACAAAGTTTCTGCTTCAAGTGTTGAAAAGCTTCCTCTTGCTTGAATCCCCAATCAAAGGGCTTGTTCTTCTGAGTTAGAGCAGTTAGAGGAACTGCAATCTTTGAGAAGTTCTCAATGAAGCGGCGGTAATAACCCGCTAGACCAAGAAAAGAACGAACTTCAGTAGGAGTAGTAGGTGTATCCCAATCCTTAATCGCACTGATCTTGGAGGGATCTACATGAATACCTTGTTCGTTGACAATATGTCCTAAGAATTGAACTTCTTTAAGCCAGAATTCACACTTGGAGAATTTGGCGAAAAGTTGTTCTTTCTTTAGGAGTTCCAGAGTAAGACGAAGATGTTGCTCGTGATCAGCTCGCGTCTTAGAATAAATCAAGATGTCGTCAATAAAAACAATGACGAACTGATCCAAATAAGGTTTGCAGACCCTATTCATTAAGTCCATGAAAACAGCAGGAGCATTAGTCAAACCGAATGGCAAGACTGTGAACTCGTAATGCCCATAACGAGTGCGGAAAGCTGTCTTGGGAATATCTTCTTCATGCAGACGAAGTTGATGATACCCGGAACGCAGATCAATCTTCGAAAAATAAGAAGCGCCCTGTAGCTGATCAAAGAGATCATCAATGCGAGGTAGGGGATATCGATTCTTGATGGTAAGCTTGTTAAGCTCACGATAATCGATACACATCCTAAATGATCCATCCTTCTTCTTGACAAAAAGAATGGGAGCACCCCAAGGTGAAAAGCTAGGACGGATAAAACCTTTGTCAGAGAGCTCCTGAAGCTGCTTAGACAACTCTTGCATCTCAGATGGTGCAAGACGATATGGAGCTCTGGCAATGGGATTTGCACCAGGTACGAGATCAATACGGAACTCGACTTGGCGTGCTGGAGGTAGCCCAGGTAAATCTTCAGGGAATACTTCAGAATAATCCCGAACAACAGGAATATCTTGAATAGACTTACCCTTGCCCTTATCCGCTGTGACATGTGCCAAAAAGGCCACATAGTTCTTTCGCAGATACTTCCGAGCTTTAAAACAAGACATGAGTTAAAGACCACCAGTAGGTTTCTCACCAAGAACTTGTAGGATCTCGCCTGTCGAAAGTGGCACACGAACAATCTTCTCAAAACAAACTACCTCTGCGCGATGCTTGGCTAACTAATCCATACCCACAATAACATCGAAGCTTCCAAGTTGCATAGGCGTGAGGTCGATAGGAAAAAGATGATCATTAAGGTTCAACTGGCAGTTGCGAAGAACAGAATCAAGAATAATGGGTTCACCACTAGCAACTTCTACTGTCAAAGGTTTACCTAGTTTCGTTCTAGACACGCGAAACATTGGCTCAAAAGACAATGACACAAAACTCTTGTCGGCACCCGAATCAAAAAGAACAGATGCAGGCTGATTATTAATAAAGAACGTACTGTTCACCACTTCATTGTCTGCTTGTGCCTCTTGAGCATTCATGTTGAAGACTCGACCTCGAGCCTGAGCCTGATTCTGATTCTGGTTCTGATTCTGGTTGGCTAGCCTTGGGCACCGGTTTCTGTAGTGGGTCAGATCCCCACAATTATAGCATGAACCAGGAGGGAAGTGAGGTCGTGCAGCTTGACCTTGTTGCTGAGCAAGAGGCTGAGCAACTTGTTGAGCTTGGTTTTGAACTGCCTGATTCTGGTTAACAGGAATGCGGCAGGTGGCAGCAAGATGACCATTTCTCCCACAGTTAGTGCATTGACGACATTGGAGATGTGGTAGGTGATGGCCGTTACACCTGTTGCACAAAGGTGCATTGCCAAAATAAGGCTTCTTGGCGGGTGGTTGCGCAGGCTGATTTGGTGCAGCTTGAGCCTGTGCAGTAACGGCATAGTTTTGGGAAGCCTTTCGCTTCCTAGAATTCTTTGAGGAACCAGAATTCTTTCCATTCTTGTTTTCATCTTTCTTACCATTCTCCTTGTCAGACGCCTGCTTCTTACCCTTGTCACCCTTTTTATGCAGCTTTCCCTTACGAACCTGCGACTCAGTCAATGTCGCTGCTAACTCGATTGCCTGACGGAGTGTGGCAGGGTTACTACCAGTAGTGATGTCTTGCACTGAGTCAGGTAGGCCGTCGATGTACCTTTCGATAGCCTTGTCGAGTGGGGTAACCATTGTTGGGCAAAGCAGACTCAACTCCTCAAACCTGTCAGTATACGCCCTGTGCTCGCCACTGTCTTGTTTCAAGTCATCAAACTCTTTCTCCAAAGCTCGCTGTTCATGACAAGGACAGAACTCCCTCATCATAAGAGCCCTAAGTTCAGCCCATGTTTGTGCTAGAGCAACTTCTGCACCACGGCCTCTCATAACCCCGTTCCACCATGTGAGAGCCCTCTTCTGAAACACACTTGAAGAAAACTCGACCTTGCGATTGTCAGGACACTGCACGTGGCGGAAAGTATTCTCAATGCTCTCGAACCATTGAAGAAGCCCAGTCGCTCCTTCAGAACCACTAAACTTGAGTGGTTTAGCCGAGTTAAAAGTCTTGAAATTGCATGGAGCATTGTTGTTGTTGTTGGCTTGGTTCCATTGAGCAAAGAGATTTGGGAATTGAGCAGCCATCTGCTGCGCAATGATTTCTTCCAGTTCAGCAGTCGCTATCTGGTTTTCGCGTCGAGGAGGCATTCTAAAAGAGGAAACATGAAAGGAAACGAGTGAGATGTTTGGATGAAGAGAATGAGATGAAACAAAATTAACAAAAGCAAAGATGGTGGTCATTCGTCCGCATCACAAAGCAAACAAACGACATACAGTGACTAATCGAAGTAAATGGGTCAAAAATAATGTATCGCGAAGACATGCTCGCCTATAAGTGAACACTCACCCCAAGAGTTCCCAGGTAAGAGTGACTGGTCCGATTATGTGGATGTATACGAACACTCTAGCCTTAGACAGAAAACCCAGGGTACAGGCATTCACTCTTTCAGTTTGCACGTGTTCCCACTATTTAGAACCCAAAACTTTGACGAGATTTTGAAAATTTGAAGGCACAAGGCCAAAAACCAAACTGGAAGGGTTCAAAACCATATAACAAAGGGTTCAAAACCTTACAATAGAGGGTTCAAAACCTTGTAATAAATCATCCAAAAACAGATGATTGTTTTTTTTCAAAAGTCGTTTCGGAAAAATTTGGTTTTTGTTTTGATAATCACCTAAGGATAGGTGATGTGCATGTTTTAAGATCTAAACACAAGATAACTTGTGTTAGGGTCCTAGAAAGTTATAGTCTAGGTCAAGGCATTACTAATAACCTAATTCCCTATAACCATTGGCTCTGATACCAACTCTTCTGTCACACCCCGACCACGTAGAACATACAAAACGTGGCGGAAACGTCGGGGAGTGTTGTAACAGAATTATTGTTTCAAATCCATGGCAAACAAAGTTATAACTTATTTATCAACATAAGAGTTACATTGTTTTAAACAGGAATCAAAGAGTTCAGAACATAATTAAACATAGTCTATCTTCATTTTAAGTCTCTAAGGCACAGGTCCGCCCTAGTGTCACGATCATCGTCCTACGCAAAAGCTCCTGAAAACACATGTGAAAATAGGTACGTCAGCATAAAAATGCCTGTGAGATACATATGTTTTGTGAAAATAGGATTCATGACTTAAGTTTAAGAAAAGTTGTTTAGTAAAAGTCAGTCATGAACCTTGTAAATTGTTTTGTTTTGTAAATTATTTAAAAAGCGATAAGATCAAATGATATGTATAAATAAAAGAATAATGTATGGTTAAATGAATAACCAAGTAAAATGAGTTGTATAAAATAAACTGTATTGTAAACCAAAGTCTTGTGAAAACATGTTACTTGTGTAAAATGTATAAGTCCAAAATGAATGATTTAAATAACGCTATGATATGTAATATAATACAAACACTTATATATAGGAAGTACCAGCGGCGTATCCACCATGCTTGTATCATATTACTCACATCTCGTTACTTAAGTCACTTAAACAAACCACCAATGTAATAAGTCTATGTTTAAACCAATTGTCAAAAGTCCTTGTATAAATCATATCAATTGTTAATAGTCCAAAAGTAGTCAAGTAATGTGTAACAAATGTTATGTATTGCAAGTAAAGTATTGTCACATAATCCATATGTAGAAATGTACAAAACAAAGTATTTTGAATATATCAAAAAGTTATGTTTTGCAAAGTGAATGCATGTTACATTGATACAAACATTTATGTGGTAAGTTAACGCATACATTCAAGCCTTGAGACAGTCGGATAACCCTTTCAGTCAAGGTTATCAAGAGAAATGTTTTCGGATTCAGTCATTCCTTACATCCAAACAAACCCGAGATGTTAGGAATGGGATTTGTCAAGTCCTATGGTACCACTACTTACTACCGAGCGGCGTAGCAAATGTTAATGAATGTAATAAAGACCCGTTTGTGCAAACCAAATGTTATAGCAATTGTACACATGTCATATGAAAACAATGTACTAAGTATGCTAAGTTAACATACAAAGCAGAAAAAGTCATGTAAATCAATGTGCTAGCATGCTATCAGTCAACATAAATAGCAGGAATGAAATATAAAGCAATGAACTAAGTACGCACACAATGGGCATACATAGCATGAAATGTAATGAAATCATGTACTATAATGCACTAATGAACATAGCAAGTATATGATGTGAAAACAGGAAAGCACGAAAGTAACAAGTAGGCACATGTGTTCCACCCCAAAACAGTTTGAAAACAGTAAAAGAGGGGTCTATGTACTCACTTGAGATTGCTCAGAAGTCCTAAGATAACCACCAAGCAATGCTAGAGATCTCGGAATCAAACGGCACCTAATATAGGTAACTATGTTAATAAACCGGACCTAAATCGGAGGATTTAGATAGAATGAGGGTTCGTAAACCAAACAAGTATGGAGACTCGTGTCATATGGTTTAACAAAGCCTACATACTAAATGAAACCTAACATAAGCGTTTACGACCCATTACGACCCGTTTAGGTAGCTTATGCTACTTTAACGCGTCGTTCGCGTGAAACGCGTTCGGACCGCCTAACTAGTCCTATGACAAGTAGAATATGCCTTAACATGCCTAATATTGTCGCCAAATCAGTTTAGATGTCAAAAGTTATGTCACATATGTTTAAAATGAATTTGGCATCAAAGGGGTATTTTGGTAATTTACCTAAGGCATATAAACTACCTATCATACAACTACTTAAACGTCGTGACATTAAGGTATAACCTCGGAAGGTTATTCCCTACCTACTATGGTCACCTAATGTATTTGGTCGGATCCTAATGATCGACCAAATGGGTCGGGTTCGAAAGTATAAGCGATTTATCAGATCGCTTACCCTTACGACCCTAGACAACGTGGTAATCAGTAGGCATAGTCCCAAGGGACTATAACCATCGTGATTACAATCACGTTGCGAAGTTCAAACGAACTTCGCATTGACCATAAACTGGTCAACGCAGAAAGTCAAACAAAGTTTGACTTTCGGACTCGAAAAGCAATAAAAGAACGAATGAATACTTACGAAGGGTCCCCGAATGCTAATCGTGATTCAAGTAGCTCAGGTATGAAACAAAGGTCTCAACTTAGAGCTTCTCAAATCAGGATTCTAGTGGGTTTTGAAGTGAAGTGGGTTGGGTATTTATAGGATTTCCCGAACCGTTAGGATCGTTTCTTGGAAAATGTGATCGAATCTCGTGCGTACACTTGTCAGAAAGTTGTGGTAACTAAAAATGGCCTCTCATGAGCTGAAAGGGCAAGTGTGAGTGTGTGGATGGGGGTTTAACAGCTGTAAACTGCTGATTAATTGATCTTATCTGATCTGGGAGGCTGACGCGGGCCGCGTAAAGGTAGTCACTAAACTTACGCGGGCCGCCTGGCCTGTCCGATCAGATGAAACTTTGTTGAATTGACAGTTTAGGTCCCTGTTGTGTTTTAAGACCATTCCCGACACTTCTAAAGCCCGTAAAGCCAACCTTAAGGCCCTAAAATGATGCCTAAACATTGTGGACATGAAACATGCTCAAAAATATGTCGGATGTTGGTTCGTTTGGTCGTACGATCGCGATGATCGCTTAATTACGACGGAATGCGCATAAGCGCGAAAACGATCCAAATGACGCGACGAATGGATTTTTCTTATGCCAAACACTAAAATAAAATATTTTAGTGCTTACATAAATTTTTGGATGTCCGGATGTATTCAGAACGTAAGTTATGCGTGAAAATGCAAACTTGTGCACTTTTTGACGCTTTTAGTCCCTGAATGACCCAAAAGTTTATTTTAGCACACCGAACCCCTCAAAGCCTATTTCTAAGCTATGTAAAGGATATTTATGGTATATTTAACTTATGGTCATGTTCCGAAATGTTCGTTACAGTTCAAATTGGCATACTTTCGTAGTTTGTCAAGTTTAGTCCCTGTAAGCGAATTAACTTGTTTTTGCCATACCAAAGCCTTCAAAACTTATTTCTAAGTTATGTAAAGGTTATTTAAGGTATGTTAAGTATATGTTGATGTTCCGGAGTATTTGTCACGTTAAACTAAGTACGTTTACGCACCAGTTTGCGTATAACTCTCCAGAAAGTGATATAGAGTTTGAAATTGAACAAAAGTCAAAACATGAAAAATGTAAAACACAACCAAACAAACATTGGGATCAAATAACATTGTTTTATTGATAAATGAACTGTTCACAATGATTACAAGCACAGATGTTACACAGATAGCATCCATATTCGGTTGTGTTCGGATCCTGTAACATCACTAATCAGAAGGACTCACAACGGGTGGTATCCGGATTCTGTTGTAACAACTGTGCTTGTAATCACTATGAACAGTTCTGTTATCAATAAAACAATGTTATTTGATCACAATGTTTGTTTTGTTATGTTTTACATTTTTCATGTTTTGACTTTTATGTAATTTCAAACTCTACTTCACTTTCTGGAGAGTTATACGCAAACTAGTGCGTAAACGTACTCAGTTTAATGCGAGAAATACTCCGGAACATCAACATATACTCAACATACCTTAAATAACCTTTACATAACTTAGAAATAAGTTTTGAAGGCTTTGGTATGGCAAAAACAAGTTAATTCGCTTACAGGGACTAAATATGACAAACTGCGAAAGTATGTCAATTTGAACTGTAACGAACATTCCGGAACATGACCATAAGTTAAACACACCTTAAATATCCTTTACATAGCTTAGAAATAGGCTTTGAGGGGTTCGGTGTGCTAAAATAAACTTTTTGGGTCATTCAGGGACTAAAAGTGTCAAAAAGTGCACAAGTTTGCATTTTCGTGCATAACTTACGTTCTGAATACATCCGGACATCCAAAAATTTATGTGAGCATGACTATATTATATTTTAGTGTTCGCCTTAAGAAAAATCCATTCGTCGCGTCATCTGGATCGTTTTTCGCGCTTGTGCGCATTCCGTCGTAATTAAGCGAACATCGCGTTCGTACGGCCAAACGAACCGACATCCGAGATATTTTTGAACACATTTTAAGTTCCCTATACTTTAACTTCATTTTTGAGCTTTGAAATGGGGTTAACGGGCCTTAAACGTGTCAAAAATGACCTTATTGCACTGCAGGGACCAAAAGTGTAAATCTGCCAAAGATAACCCCTACGATGCGCAGGGCCTTTTTGGCTACGATGCGTATGGGTGTCTGCAGACCAGATTCAATGTTCAGAACAGCTGTTTGCACATGTTTGATCCACAACCACATGTTCTAATTCGCTTAGTCAGCTGATAAGGTCATATTTTAGACACCATAACTTGTCCAACAAATGTACGGCTTGGATTAAGGCACATTATTCAACAAACGATCCTAACGGTTCGGGTAAAACTATAAATACCCCAACACCCCTTTGTTCAAAATCACTAGAAATTCATTTTGAGAAACTCTAAGTTGAAACATTTGTTTCATACCTGAGATTTTCGAATTGAGTTTAGCATTCGGGGACCCTTCGTAAGTATTCTTTCGTTCTTTTCCTTATTTTACTGCTTTTCGAGTCAGAAAGTCAAACAAAAGTTTGACTTTCAGCGTTGACCAGTAATGGTCAATGCGAAGTTCGTTTGAACTTCGCAACGTGAGTGTAATCACGTTGGTCATAGTCCTTTGGGACTATGCCCACTGGTTACCACGTTGTCTAGGGTCGTAGGGTAGGCGATCTAATAAATCGCCTATACCTTCGAACCCGACCCAGTTTGGTCGATCATTAGGATCCGACCAAACACATTAGGTGACCATAGTAGGTAGGGAATAACCTTCCGAGGTTATACCCTATGGTCACATCGTTTAAATAGTTGTATGATAGGTAGTTTATATGCCTTAGGTAAATTACCAAAATACCCTTTTCATGTATAATTGGTAATTAAGCATATGTAACCTAAACCTTTGTCACATAACTGATTATGTAACATGTTTAGGCATATAACACTTGTCATAGGGCTAGTTAGGCGGTCCGAACGCGTTTCACGCGCACGACACGTTAAAGTAGCATAAGCTTCCTAAACGGGTCGTAATGGGTCGTAAACGATTATGTTAAGTTTCATTTAGCATGTAGGCTTTGTTAAACCAAATGACACGAGTCTCTACACTCGTTTGGTTTACGAAACCTCATTCTATCCAATCATCCGATTAAGGTCCGGTTATTAACATAGTTACCTATATTAAGTGCCGTTTGATTCCGAGATCTATAGCATTACTTGGTGATTATCTTTAGACATCTGAGCAATCTCAAGTGAGTACATAGACCCCTCTTTTACTGTTTTCCAAACATTTTGGGGTGGAACACATGTGCCTACTTGTTACTTTAATGCTTTCTGTTTTCACATCATATACATGCTATGTTCGTTAGTACATTATAGTACATGATTTCATTGTGTTTCATGCTAGGTGTGCCCATTGTGTGCATTACTTAGTACATTGTTTTACATGACATTTCATGCTAGGTGTGCCCATTGTGTGCATTACTTAGTACATTGTTTTACATTACATTTCATGCTAGGTGTGCCCATTGTGTGCATTACTTAGTACATTGTTTTACATGACATTTCATGCTAGGTGTGCCCATTGTGTGCATTACTTAGTACATTGTTTTACATGACATTTCATGCTAGGTGTGCCCATTGTGTGCATTACTTGGTACATTGTTTTACATTACATTTCATGCTAGGTGTGCCCATTGTGTGCATTACTTGGTACATTGTTTTACATTACATTTCATGCTAGGTGTGCCCATTGTGTGCATTACTTAGTACATCGTTTTACATTACATTTTCACGCTATGTATGTTCATTTGATTACATACTTAGTGCATCACATGCTTCCATTTTTGGTATAACATTTGGTTTGTTTAACATGGGACAATACATTCATTAACATTGATCATGCCATTCGTTAGTAGGTAGTGGTACCATAGGAATTGACAACTCCCATTCCGGACATCCCAGGGAAAGGGGACAGAAAGGAATGACCGAATTCGATATACATAATTTAGATAAATCTTTAATTTGTTTAAGGGTTTATCGCCTCAGTCTCAAGGCTTGGATGTATGCATATTAACAATACCGCATAAATGTTTGTATCAGTATAGCATGCATTTGTTACACACAACATGACTTTGATTTAAACTGTGTTTTACTTCAATACCTTGTTGTTGTGCATTTTACATATGGTTTAGTTGATACATTTCACTTACCATACATGACATTTTGGTTACACATTACATGATCTACATTGAACATAAACATTTTGACATTGATATACACATTTGGTGGTTTACATTGGACATAGACATTTTGACATGGGTTACACAATAACACTTGACAATTGGTTTATACATGAACATTTTACATCTTGATGGTTTGGTTTGATTAAGTGATTAAGTAACGATACGTGTGTAATATGATACAAACATGGTGGATACGCCGCTGGTACTTCCTATATATAAGTGTTTGTATAATATTACATAGCGTAACGTTATTTGAATCATTTCAGTTTGATACATATAACATTTTATACAAATAACATACTTTTCATAAGACATTGTTTTACAATCAACTTATCTTATACAAACTCATTTTACATGGTTATTCATTTAACCTTACATTTACTTATACATATCAACTGATATTATCGTTTTTCAAATGATTTACAAGACAAAGCAAATTACAAGGTTCATGACTAAACATTTTCTCAAATACAAGTCATGAATCCTATTTTCACAAACCTATGTATCTCACAGGCATTTTTATGCTGACGTACCTATTTTCACATGTGTTTTCAGGTGCTTTTCCGTAGGATGTTGATCATGACACTAGGGCGGACCTGTGCCTTAGAGACTTTAAAAGAAGATAGACTATGTTTAATTATGTTATAGACTCTTTTGTTTACTGTTCAAGACAATGTAACATCCTTGTTTAATAAATAAATAAAACTTTGTATGCCATGGTTATGAAACAATTAATTATGTCGCGATCACTCCCCGGCGTTTCCGCCGCGGTCCGTTGTTAGACGCGGTCGGGGTGTGACACTGTTTCATCCATACTTGATTTCCCTAGCATGCGAGATTCAGAATGGTTGTTTTATGAATCGTTTAGCATCCAGAGCCAGCTACATTCAGATAGCATCCGTACTTGGTTGAATTCGGATCCTGTAACATCACTAATCAGAAGGACTCACAATGGGTGGTATCCGGATTCTGTTTCATCCAGACTCAGTGTGACAACTGTGCCTACAGTTATCACTAACCAATCCCGAACAATTTCATAAGCAATAAAATCTTGTGTTTTATTTCTTGGATTGTGTAATTATCTATGATACTTGCACAATAACAATCCTTGTTCAAATTCAAACCCTTAAACACTTTCTAGAAAGTTATACGTAAACGTAATCAGTTTAATGCGACAAACACTCCGGAATAGTGACTTACGCTTTACATACCTTAAATAACCTTTACATAACTTAGAAATAAGTTTTGAAGGGTTTGGTGTGTCGAAAACAAGTTTATTCGATCACAGGGACTATTTGCGACAAACTGTGAAAGTCTGCCGATTCGTATAGCAACGAACACTCCAGAACATGATCATAAGTTAAAGATACCATAAATATCCTTTATATAGCTTATAAATAAGCTTTGAGGAGTTCGGTGCGTAAATAAACTTATTTGATCAATAGGGACTAAAAGCGTCAAAAAGTGCATAAGTTTGCATTTACGCACATATCTTACATTTTGAACATATCCAGACATCCGAAAATTTTTGCAATCAATCAATTTGGATCGTCTTCGCGTCCGTTCAAGTTTTCATCGTAATTAACCGAATAACGTGACCGTACGGCCAAACAAACCGACATCCGAGATGTTTTTAAGCATATTTCATGTTCCCTATACTTAAACATCATGAAATGGGGTTAACGGGGGTTAAACGCGTCGAAAAACAAGTTTTAAGCATGTGCAGGGACCATTTCTTCCAAAAACTGAAAGTTCTATCTGACCTGCCTCGCGCACGCGCCAGCCCAGGGTGTCCCTGGGGCACCACGCGACAAAACTCAGTCTCCAGCCAGTTCTAAAACAGCTTCCAGCTCATTCCTGCGGTTTTCAAATATGGTTTTTGAGATGTTGTGGGCTGGTTTGTGTGTTTAGCAAGTTGCCCAATCATTGTTTAACAAATGTAAGGCCAAGATCATGATAAAAAACACATGGAATGATCCTAATGATTCAAGATTTCTATAAATAGTCTTGGGTTTTCATTCTTGTTCCTTGCTCATTTCAAAATCTGCTCTAAGTTGAAGCTCTCACTTGTTGAAGGCTTCATACCTGAGTTTTCTTTGTTTCTATCTCCAAGCTTGGACCTCTTGTAAGTTTCCTTTCATGCTTGGTTATGTATTTCAAGCATGAAAGTCAAACAGTGTTTGACTTTCTGCTTTGACCATGATTTGGTCAACACAAAGTTCGTTTGAACTTTGTCACGTGGGCATAATCACTATGGTTATAGTCCCTTATGACTATACCTACTGATTACCACGATGACTAGTCAAAGTGACGAGTCATAGTTTCGGTCAAAATGCCGATTATGCGCATTTTGCGACGAAACTATTTTCGGGTATCAAAATACTTTGTTTTGATGCTATGAACATTTTGTAGTCCTGTAAAACCTGCTCTCTTTCCTTAGGCGATTTTTGTTCCTCATGAAACCCTAGCTTTTTCTTTGTGATCTTTTATATAACAATCTGTTATTAGAGATTTTATTTATCAAACATCTATTACGAACTAGTTAGAGGCTACGGTTAAGGATATAACGGAGAATGGTAGCTGGGTTTGGCCGGTGACGTGGAGGGATTCATATCCGGTTTTTCATCAGGCTAGCTTGCCATCTATTGATCCTCTAAGGTCTGATTCTCTTTCATGGAAGTTTGACAATGATTTGCATGAGTACTCGTCTAGTACTGTTTGGCATACTATTCGCTACAGGGAGCCGATTGTAAATTGGGCAAAGATAGTGTGGTTTCCTCAATGTATTCCGAGACATGCGTTTCTTATGTGGCTGATTATGCGTCGGAAGCTTTGGACTCAGGATAAAATTTTGCAGTGGGATTTCTCAAGGAGAAAAAACATGAACATGATATGCTGTCTTTTGTGCTATGAGAATGTAGATTCTCACAGTCATCTTTTCTTCGAATGTAAGTTGTCGTCTCAAGTATGGAGCATCGTTTGAGATAAAGCTGGCATGAGTAATGTTAATGATTAATGGTCCGATATTGTTGTTTGGCTTTGTGAGCGTGCTAACTCCAAGTCAGCCGTGGATTATGTGAGTAGGGTGATTGTCGCTGCTTCGGTTTATGTTATTTGGCAGGAAATGAACATGAGGCTTTTCAAGAACCAAACGAGGCCCCTAGATATCATTGCTTCAACAATCCTGAATATGGTTCGATACAAACTGTTGGGGGTGAAGTTCAAGAACACGGTTAGAGTGAGGAGACTTCTTGAAGATTGGGGGATTCATCAAGGTGCGGATGCGGATGGAATTGGCTGAGTTTATCGTGTAATTGTGTTTTGTTCTAGATTGTAGTCTAGGCGCATGGTTTGTTTGGTTTGTTGTGGTTTGTTTGGTTTGCTTTCATGGGGCATGTCTCATGATTGAACTAGTGAGGATTCACCTCACTACTTGTTTTTTATGGTTGTAAATATATAAATCACCGGGGTAACCCTTTACCAAAAAAAAACTAGTTAGCAATAGTGATCGATTTAAAACTAGGGTTCTTATTTTTGTTTTTTCTTCAATCGCCGCCTTAGAAATCAATATGAAATCCTGACTTATTAAATTGGCTGTTATTGATTGCGGTTAACTGAGATTAATTTAGCTAGATTGATACGCCGGTTTAATCAGTTAAGGATTGAGGATTGATCCTAGGGTTTAAAGGATTAGGGTTTTATAAGTCTTGGTTTTCTTTTCGCGTTCTTGGTCTGCTGGTTTTACGTGGAAGTCAATTGCATGGTTAGTCGGTTCACGTGTTAATGGAGAGAGTTGAAGAATCTGATGGTGATGGGAATCAAATGTTGAATGAGGATGTTTAATCAACCCCTGGAACAGCTCCGGTTCGAGGAATTGGTCTTAGGGTTACGAACATTGAAGGCAATCCACTACTCCCGAGGAGAGGTATGTACTCGACAAACAATGTGTCAGTCATTGATGGGTTAGCTGAAATATCGAAGCCAGTGGGTTTGGAACATAAGGGAGGGAGTGTAGATCTTTTTCATGCAAACCCTAACAAGGAAGGGGACGGTCCAAATTATAATGTACGTAATGATTTTTTCAATGCGGGATCTAGCTCTTTTGCTGAAAAACTGAAAGGTGGAACAAAAAATAGTAAAGTGATCTTTTGATTTCTTGAAAATAATGAAAAGCATGGTGATGCGGATGTTACTATTCCGATAGAATCGGTGAAAATAGTGCAGAAAAAATGTAGTAATGTCCTCTATGGATATTTTCTAGGCAAACGGCTTGCTTTCCCAGTTGTGGAATACTTTGTAAGAAATCGTTGGAAAAAATATGGGCTTCAGAAGAGTATGATGAATGCAAAGGGTTTTTTCTTTTTCAAATTCAATTCGAAGGAAGGTTTGGATAATGTACTGAAGGAAGGGCTGTGGCTTATTCGCAATGTTCCCATATTCTTAAAACCATGGTCAGCTGAGACGAAGATTAAAAAGGAGGAGTTTACAAAGGTTCAGGTATGGGTGAAAATGCATGATGTCCCGCTAGCTGCTTACACTGAAGATGGATTAAGTTTGATTGCTTCAAAAGTAGGGTCTCCAAAATTTCTAGATAATGAAACTTCAAAAATGTGCTTGGAATCTTGGGGGCGTAGTAGTTATGCTCGAGCAGTTATTGAATTGGATGCTAAAAAGGATCCTGAAGAGAAGGTTTCGGTTGCTATCCCCAATGTTGAAGGTGGAGGATTCCTTTTGAGTTCAGTTAAAATTGAATATGAATGGTCCCCTCCTAGATGCCCAACATGTTGTATTTTTGGCCATACGAAGGAAGGTTGCCCTAATGAAATTAAAGTCGATACCTCTGAGAAAGGAAAGGGGAAGGAACAAGGTGATAGAGATGGGTTTATGGATGTAAACAGGAAAAAAGATACGAAAAAAGGAGTTGTTATAAAAGACAAGCCGAAGTTTGAATATCGTCCTGTTAAAAAACAAGGTAACTTGGTTATTAAAGAACCTAATTCTCGGCCGAATACCTCTACATCAGCTCCTGTCCGAAAGATCTTTCAGAATTCAACCAAGTCGGGTACTAATTTAACTATGCTGAATAGTATTAAGCTGGATAACTCCTTTGGATGCCTTGACTCGAGTGGTGAGATGATGGCCAATGTGGATTCTGAATGTGATGAGGTTATAGAAATAAATGAGACATCAGACTTTATGCAATCAAATAATGGCCAATCAGGGGCAAGCACTCCTGCTAAGAAGGTTGTCAATGGATAGTGTTGCGTGTTGGAATATAAAGGGTTTGAACCGACCCCTGAAACAAAGAGAGGTTCGAGCGGTAATTTCAGAAAATAACATTCAAGTGTGTGCTATCTTAGAATCTCATGTTAATGTAGCAAACTTACTGGGTGTATGCAAACGTATTTATCGGTCGTGGAGCTGGTCTTCTAATGGCCATATATGTTCTAAAAGGACCCGTATTCTATTGGGCTGGAACTCGGATGTTGATGTTATGGTGTTATATATCACTCCTCAAATCATGCACACACAAGTAATTTTCAAGGAGGTCAATAAAGCGATGTTTTATTCTTTTGTCTATGCAGACAACTACTACATGGAAAGAAGAAAATTGTGGGAAAGTTTTAGTTTGCATAAACAGTTTGTGAAGGAGGAACCGTGGGTTATCATGGGCAATTTTAACTCTTCATTATTCCTTGATGATACGGCTATGGGTTCCTCAAAAATCACAACTAGTATGAAAGATTTTAAAGACTGTGTGGACAAACTAGGAGTTTTTGATGTGAATAGTTCGGGACTCCATTTTACTTGGACACAGAAACCAAAAAAAGGGAGCTGGTATTCTCAGAAAGATTGATCGTGTTATGGCAAATGTTTTATTTACGGAAGAATTCCCAGGTGCTTGTGCTGTCTTCCAATCCTATATATTCACAACCAAATAAAACAAGTAGTGTAGAAAACCTACACTAGTTCAATCATGAGACATGCCCCATGAAAGTAAACAAAACGACACAACCAATCAAATAAAAAACCACTAGACTCTAATCTAGCAAGAAAAACAAAATAAACTATCGACTACTCAACCACCATCGATATCCCTGTGAACTCTGTGGATCTCCCATTCTCCAAAAAGCCTCTGGACGCTAGCAGTGTTCTTCAGCTTCACTCCCATCAGCTTGTATCGAACCATTTGAATGATAGTTGCACTAATAGTTTCTGGAGGTCTTAACTGATTCTTAAACAACCTAGCATTCCGCTCCTGCCAGATCACATAAGCACTAGCCGCAACTAATAATCTAGCAACAAGATTAGCCGCTGACTTCGACCGGGCTCGAACTAACAGCCAATCCACAATATCCCCCCATATTGGTTGAACCGAATCCATGCCCACCTTTTGTCTAGCCATATGCCAGACTTGAGACGAGAATTTACATGCAAAAAATAAGTGACTATGGGAATCATAATTCTCGTAACATAAAAGGCAAGACATCATGTTCATATTTTTCCTGCGCGACAAATCCCATCTCATGATTTTATCCTGTGTGAGTAACTTACCCCTCATGATTAACCACATAAAGAAAGCATGCCTCGGGATACATTGTGGGAACTAAACAATAGAGCACCAATCAATCTCTGGTTCTGCATAGCGAATCGAATTCCAGACACACGAAGCAGAAATGTCACTAACATGATCACCATCTCGCCACACAATCCTATCACTTTTATTTGGCTCAACGTTCACCTGGTCCAACTGAATAAGAACTGGATAAAGATCCCTCCAAGCCACAGGCCAAATCCAAACCCCATTCGATCGTAAATCAGCAACTGTAGCATCCAACCTGAAACCCGCATTCGTGATCGTTCTAGGAGACAAAAAATCACCCAACGGCCCCAAAGAACACCAGACATCATACCACGCTGATGTTCTAGCGCCATTACCTAACTCGGACCAAAAATGATTCCTCATTAGCGGACGAAGATGTAACAGCTTCCGCCAAGACCAGCAGCAATTTGTTGGAACAGTGCACCTCCAAAAACTTTTACCTTTTAGCCTGTAAGAATGCACCCCCTCGACCCGCAAATATTTTCGGTTGGTAATAATACTCCAAATGTGAGAGGTCTTGAGAGCTTTGTTTATGTCACCAATGCATCTAATGCCTAAGCCCCCCTCATACTTCGGAATACAAATAGATTTCCATGAAACCTTTGCCTTTCCTTTATGAAAGCCACAATCTTGAGACCATAAAAAATTCCACATTCTAGCTTCCAAATCACTAACCACCCGAGCCAGCAAAATAAACACAGAAGACCAGTAAATATGCATAGAGGACAAAACTGAAATGATAAGTTGTAACCTGCCTGCAAAAGAAAGCATCCTGTTCCTCCAATGCATGATACGCTTCTCAAGCTTTTCCACAAGAACATTGCAATCTTTATACAATGTCTTCTTAAGATTCCAGGTGTGAAACTTAATAAACCGAAACCCTTTAAATTTCCTAATTTTATTGTCTATAAAAAGGAGTTTGCGGATATTGTTCAGACTGAATGGTCTAAGCATGTTGATGGGGTGCCAATGTTTAAAGTTGTGAAAAGATTGAAAGCTCTTAAGCATCCAATCCGTAGGCTTTTATACAAGCAGGGGAACCTTCATAAGAAGGTAAAATCACTACGAGATGAATTGGATAAGATACAACTATCGATTGATCAAAGTCCGTTTGATGCGAGCGTTAGGCAAACGGAATTGGAAATTCTGGTTTCTTATTAAGAAGCTTTGCTTGATAAAGAACGGTTCTTAAAACAAAAATCTAAGGTGGATTGGCTGAATGTGGGCGACACTAATTCAGCTTTCTTTCATAATTCGTTGAAGTGTAAGAATCAAAGGAGCCGAATTGGTATTATTAAGGATTCTAATGGAAGTCTTTATGAAGGCAATGATGTTCCTAGCGGAACGAAAACCCTTCTCTCTCTCTAGCTGGGCGATTATGGTTCCTCCTGCAAACCCTAACATTTTTTCGTAATCTCTGTGTTAACAGGTTTGATTTTAGCATTTGTTCTTTCAAATCTCTAGAACGAATTCTGTTTATATTAGTGGTTCGATCTAATTTTAGGGTTTCTTCTTTGTTCTTTGTTCTTTCAATCGCCTCCAACCTGCCGCCGTATTGCATGATTATGGGGTAGGGTTTCGGCTAGATTTGGGCTTTGTTTTTCTGTTCGTTGATCTCTTGGTGCTTGCGGAGTCTAAGTGTTTGTTATTGGTTATTTGAGAGAGTTGTAGTTCAGCCGTATGGATGATTTCAAAAAACCAGGGGGTCTTCCTCAAGATCTTCGCTCAAAACCTGATTTCTCAATATGAAAGATGGAGCAGACTGCTGGAGAATAACCCTAATGCTCTCTCCTAGCATGGCGATCCTTGTTCCTCATGCAACCTTAATTTCTTCTTCGTAAATCTAGTGTATAACAGTCTGATATTAGGGATTTGATTTATCAGATTTCTACTTCGAACTAGTTAACACTAGAAATCGGATTAAAACTGGGGTTTTTGCTTTCGTTTTCTTCTCAATCGCCGCCTGAATCTGTGTTTCGATCAGCTTGGATAGATCTATTGTTTTATCGGTCCTTCTGGTTAGGTAGAAACCTAGATTTAACAAGAATTCTATTCGATTTTGTTAGAAGCATAGGCTAGGGTTTACGCTAGTTTAGGGTTTTTGCTTTGCTGTTTGGTTTTCTGGTTTTCGTTTTCGTGGTGCATGGTGTGGTTTTTTCTTGTTTGAAGTGAGAGTTAGTATTTTCTGTCATGGATGAACTTAACAAAGCTGGGGGTAATAACCAGAGTGATCGTGGGAAGCCGCCATTGTTGTTCAAGGGTTTTTCCAGCCGAGGGTTGAATATTGACGGCAACACAGCTCTTCCTCGGCGAGGTACAGTGACGTCGAATCAAGATAACACAAGGATGTTTAATGTTATTGACGAGCTTACTAAGATAACAGTTCCGGTTACTGTGGAAAATGTACAATCGGAAAATCTGGGTATGGGAAACAATCTAAATGGAGGGCAAGGGATTCAAGGAAGTCAGCCTGATTTTGGGAGCACGTCGTCGGCTATGTCATATGCAGATTCGGTACTAGCAGACAAGTCTAAGAAGGTTAATTTCCGAACTCTTGCTAGCTTTGTTATGCATGAGGGTTGTGATGTGGTCTTGCCGAGGGAATCAGTTCGGGTAGTACAAAATAAATTAGCTAACACCCTTTACGGATACTTTTTGGGGGACCGAGTTGTGACAACTGTCAAATTTGCATGCATCCGTACAGTTAATTAATATTTAATTTGTGCTTAATGACTGTGCTTGATTTCAACTGTTGATTAAACTGCTTTCTGATTTCTGTTATATACATACATATGCATCACATTTATATTGTCACTCCATTTATACACGCAAACTTTAGTGACAAACTTGATGCACAAAGCACCATTAGCTCAGTGAGCGGATAACCCCGAAAACATGCTGACAATGCCAGCACATAGACAGACATTATATTGAGGCCCAATATGAGCCAGGAATAAAGTATCACACTAGGGTAGTGTGTAGGGAAGTGAGAACCATGAAACTGCGTCACTAGGTGATAGTTTAGGTGCCGGAAAGTGCCTAAAACTCACTTTAACTGCAAAATTCTGCACTTTTAAACAAAATTCAGCATTTAATCATGCTAGTCACTTACAAAAATATGGCAGAATGGTCCTGTATACTTTCCTAAGTGCCGGGAATTAATTGTGACACAAAAAGTATTATAAAAGACACTTTGCGGATTGATTAAGCACCTTAACGGAACAACACCCAACAGGACAACCGGACATTACCCGGAACACAAAAATATTATTAAAAAAAACATTGTTACACTTTTTCTGAGCTAGTTATGGTCCCCGAGTACTATAACACCTTACATAATACCCGGTACACACTGAACACCGAATATAACATTAAACTCCCACTAATTAAATTATTTACCCACAAATTTACATCTTAGCCCCCCCCCCCCATCATGTGGTAACCGTCCACTTAGGGACCCATTACAAGGTTTTCCTTATTTTTTTTTAAATCTTGCCAATTCCCCATGAGATCACCTAGGGAGTATGAAGATATTGATTGGACTTGTACTCACCACTAACAAATACACTCAACACCCCTAATAACTCACCTAATTACCAAATAACTTTCACTTAACCCCCCCCCCCTCCATTGCATGAAATCGGTCCTTATGTGCCCCCCCCCCCCCACTACACGATTTCTTGATCTCAACCACAAGAATGGAATAAGTCTTCATTTTCCCATGCAATCTCTAGTGAGATTATGTATGTACTATTGTTGACATTATAACCAATGGATAAGAGCATTTAGATTATAAAATAACCATCACTCCCACTAACCACAAACTCAAAACAATTCTTTTCCCCCTCTTGCAAAGTTTCGGCCGAACCCCATTGCCACAACCATCAAATTCTCAATTTTTGATCAAGCTTTCCAAGTATACTACAAGGTGCACAAAGGTGTTTTAGGAGGCGTTGAGCACTCGGATTGCCAAGGACCTCCCTCGTTTATCTTTAACCACTCATTTTTCACCTTGTTTCTTCCCTAGCTTAAAAGCTAGTAGTAAGTCCCTTTGATCCTCATTTACTTCTCATTTATAGTGGTTAATAGTTATGTTGTGATGTAACTACAAGAACATTAAAAGATCATGAACACAAACTTGAACATAAAGCTAGTATGAGGTTAAAATAAGAAGAAACTCTTGATAAAATAAAATTGTTTTGATGATGTTGTTATTTATTTGGTGATTACTAGTCATAGGATGTTTAACATCATGGATGAACTTGTTAAAGAAAGATTAAAAACTTAAGTTAACAAGTTCGTAGGTGATTAGTAAACTACATAAAAGAATCACCTCCATGTTTCAACATAAACTTGGTAACAAAGTAATTTCTTGAAAAATAAGGGAACTAAGTGGGTAGATGGTCGTATGGACCCGAGGGTTACAAATAATTCTTCTAGACAAACCAAGTTAAAAGGCGGGTTTCTTTGAAAAGTCATGATTTTTACACTATTTTTGGAAGAAATAAGTATATGTATACTTGTAAGACATGAAAAAGTTGTAAATGAATATTTTTGTAAAATAAGTTCACAAGTTGTGAACCTCTAAAAATCCCGAGAGTGAAATTTTTACAAAAATAAACACACTTTGGAGGGTAACTAAACCCACTAAACACACCACTAAATTACTACGCGTTTTTATGAAACACCAAGTTTATGTTGTCATGAAAAATGCATTGTTTTTGGCACTTGACTAGTGTAATATTGTTTAGTAATTTGTTGGTTGATTTGAACGATTTCCGAAAAGAAAATGATATGCTAGTAAGCATGGACACCTCCGTTTACAATGGAAACTCTGGCGAAATTTTCTAAAAATCCAACACTTAGAAAATATTTTTTTTTTCTAGACAAACATTACAAGTATAATTTATAACTTGTGTTTCAAATATAAACTTCGCCATATTTTGTTACAAAAATATAAAGTAACGGAGGTCGAATTTATAAATAAAAACGGATAAAAAAATATGTTTAGAGTATATATTTTACACTAATACACTTGCGTGAGTATTTGCATACTTTGTGAACTAGTTATATTATTTTTAGGGTAAAATAATATAACTTGACAAATACCATGAAAAATACATATATTTTGGGAAAAGGATATTTTTGGACACATAAGTTAAATATATTTTTCCTAAGTGGGACTTAAAATATATTTCTCGGAATCACAATAATACATGTATAAATACCCCCATCCTTGGGAAGGAAATACGAAATATTGTTTAACGATTATTCCAAAACAAAATATAATTTAAAGTTGAGATAATTATTTTAATTAATAATTATAACTTGGAATAATATTCGGAAACTTAATGGTCGCAACTCAAAAACATTAAACCCTAAAGCCAAGGCACGACCCGTTCGTCTAATAGACATTAATACGTGTAGGTCGTCGCGTAGCAAACAACATTTGAGTTGACGATACGTTTTTCCAGAGACGCACTACTGTGAGTTCATGTCCCCCTTTTCTCTTAACTGTTTTCAGTTTTATAACTTCGGGTGTGAAATACATGTTACAATTATTACAGACACTTTTATACATGGTATGATTAGCTAAGGAATTTACTGCTAGATCACGTGAATGGATAGGCTATTATCGTAAGACCATTAATCCTTGTATAAGGACCGAGAGGCATGAGTGATAGATCTATTGGGTGTTACGAGCCCCACACATGGGCCAGCGTGTGGCTGCATGTGGTGACTATGTCGTTCCGCCGGAAGGACCGGTATGAAATACGCGTTACAGGTTTGAGTGCTTCCTAGGCCATGTCACTTGTTAATGTATTAGCTACACATTAATTGATCTGTTTTTCCTTATTACTACATACCAGGGACATTTTTACATTGGGACGTACTTTATATTGAGACGTACTTTTATTGGGACGTACTTTTTATTGGGACGTACTTTAACGATTTATACAGACTCACACACACATGAACTCGCTCAACTTTTGTTGATGTTTTTCAAACTACATGTATTTCAGGAAATTAAGTATGGATCTGGCGGGCGTTGGAGTTTCAAGTCATGTTAAGTATAAAGATGTCATCCATGGTCTTTGGGTTTGGCCAGCGTGTCTTAATCCTGGACGAGACACGTCTTCCAAACTTTGATTACAACTATTATCTTTTGACGATTCCTTAGCGAACTTTTACACAATTCATATGGTTTGTAAAGCTTAAATTTGAAATCTATGTTTTAGACAATGATATTATGTTTTAAACTCATTTTATGGATGACAAATATTTGGTTTTATCATATAGATGTTTGTTGTGGTTGAATGCAATGATAACAAGTAAGTCACACCATAATCACGCTTCCGCAAAAGTCAGGGTGTGACACGAGTTGCTTTTCCCGTGGTGGAGTATTTTGTGCGGGTTAATTGGAAAAAGGTATGGCTTGCAAAAATCGATGATGAATGCAAACGATTTTTTCTTTTTCAAATTTAATGATGAAGTAGGTATGCTGAATGCAATGAAAGCGGGTCTTTGGATAATTAGATCCCAACCTCTATTTCTTAATGTTTGGACTCCTACGACAAAGTTGGAAAAGAAGGAGGTAAAAAAGGTCCAAGTCTGGGTGAAAATTCATGAAGTTCCTCTTGCGGCTTATACCGAAGATGGACTTAGTTTAGTTGCTACGACCATTGGGGAACCAAAGATGTTAGATACTTTTACTACGTCAGTGTGTAATGAGGTATGGGGTAGAAGTAGTTATGCTCGAGCTTTGGTTGAAATTTCTGCTGAGGCTGAATTTAATGAAGAGATTACTATAGCTATACCTGAACCAGAGGGGGAGGGGTTCGTCAAGGAGACCATGTACGTTGAGTATGAATGGAGTCCTCATAGATGTGCTACATGTTGTGTGTTTGGTCACTCTAATGAGGCTTGTCCGAAGAAACAAAAGAAAGTTGGTAAACCCATGAATGAGACTCAGCCTCCTAATAATAATGGATCTCGAAAGAAGGCCCCGGTTATTGATGAGGATGGTTACATAGGGGTATATGGAAAAAAGGCTGTGAAGAAGAATGGGATCCAGGTTAACAAGCAAAAATCAAAATTTGAATACAGGCCTATGGGGTCGAAGACGAAGGGAGAGATTAAAATAGTAAAAGCCGTGAATAACGTTGTGTCTACTAACCCTTTTGACGTGCTAAATGAAGTGCGTATGAATGATATGGATGGAAATAAAGAGGGAGTGGATGGTGGGCTTGGGGATTCGGATGACGAAGAGGTTATGGAGGTTTATAATGAAACGAATGATTTTATGGTAAAAGGGACTCAAAAGCCGGTGACTAGTACAGGGGCAAGCACTCCTGAACAGGTGGTGTCCGATGATTAGTCTCGCAGCATGGAATATAAGGGGGTTGAACCGCCCTCTAAAACAAATGGAGGTTCGCCAGATTGTGAAAGATAATAACCTGAGTTTTTGTGCTATATTAGAGTCTCATGTGGATGTTGGTAACCTTGGTAAAGTTTTTTTTTTTTGGTAAAGGGTTACCCCGGTGATTCTATTAAAACAAACCGCAAAAAAGAACAAGTTGTGAGGATGAGTTCCACACTAGTTCATATACAGGACATGCCCATATATGCAAACCAAGAAAATAAACAATGTAACAAATACACCACAAAACCTAGCCTACTTTACATCAATTGGTAAAGTTTGCAAATCTGTCTTTCGGAATTGGGACTGGACGTCGAATGGAGGTCGATGTGATAATGGTACTAGAATTATTATTGGTTGGAACCCGGAAGTGTTTGATGTTATGGTTTTGAATCAAACTTCTCAGGTTATGCATGTCCAGATTAGATTTAAGAGCGACAAAAAAATGTTGTTTTGTTTGATAGTTTATGCGGCTAACTATTATGTTTCCAGAAGGGATTTATGGCAACAACTCTCGATGCATAAAGTGTTGGTAGGTAATCAACCGTGGATTATTATGGGTGATTTCAACTCGGCTCTGAATATTGAAGATAGATCTTTGGGAGCTTCTTCGATTTCGGTTGGTATGAGAGAGTTCCAGAATTGTGTTGATGAGATTGAGGTCCTTGATATAAACCGGTCGGGCATTCACTTTACTTGGAATCAAAAGCCAAAGAAAGGTGTGGGTTTACTTAAGAAAATTGATAGAGTGTTGGGAAATACGCAGTTTGTGGTTGAGTATCCTGGTGCAGTCGCTGTTTTTCACCCGTATAGGTTATCGGATCACAGCCCATGTATCCTTAAAATACCGAAACCGGAGGTGTGTAAGCATAGATCGTTTAAGTTTGCAATTTTTTTGGTTCACAAACCTCAATTTCTGGATATTGTTAAAAAGTCTAGGGAATTGAATATAGATGGCGTGCATCAGTTCCGGGTAGTAAAGATTAAAGGTCCGCTTAGAGCTCTTCTTTTCCAACAAGGAAATCTTCATCACAAGGTTATGGAGCTTCGAACTAAGTTGGAAGGTGTTCAAACTCGTATTGATATGGAGCCGCTGAACGTAGAGTTACGGGCCGAAGAGTCCACTCTTACTCGTGACTACCAGGAAGCTTGTTTGGATGAGGAACGGTTTCTTAAACAAAAATCTAAGGTAGATTGGTTACAAGCTGGTGACATGAATACGGCGTTTTTTCATTCGTCCCTAAAAACTAAGAATCATCGAAGCCGGATTGATTTCATTAAGGATTCGAATGGTTTGGTGTATGAAGGTGAGAATGTTCAAAATGCGCTAGTTCAACACTATGAGAAATTCTTGGGTTGCCGTGGTGATATTTCTCTCACTCCTTCGCCTGATTTGTTTATGAATATTTTGGATCCTGAAATTGCTAGTCATATGGTGCGTCAGGTTACAATTGAGGAGGTTCATAAGGCTTTGTTTTCTATTGGTACCGACAAAGCCCCGGGTTCGGATGGGTATTCTTCAGCGTTTTTCAAAGGAGCTTGGTCGGTTATAGAGGAAGATGCGTCCAATGCTATTATTGATTTCTTTTCCACTGGTAAATTATTACGCGAATTAAACCATACTCTCATTGTTCTAGTGCCGAAAATTGCTACTCCTTCTAGTGTTACAGATTACCGTCCGATAGCGTGTTGCAATGTTCTATACAAGTGTATTAGTAAGATTCTTGCTGATCGTATTAAAGTGGCTCTGAATTCGATTGTCAACATCAACCAGTCTGCTTTTGTGCCAGGTTGGAAAATTTCGGACAACATCTTACTTACTCAGGAGCTTATGCACAATTATCATAGGAATGTTGGTCCCCCTCGGTGTGCTTTTAAAGTTGACATCCAAAAAGCTTATGATACCATTGATTGGAGTTTTCTCAGAAGTGTGATGCTGGGTTTTGGCTTTGATAGAAAGATGGTGGACTGGGTTATGCTTTGTGTGTCTACTCCAACGTACTCTGTTTGTGTTAATGGCAATGTTCATGGCTATTTCAGAGGTCAACGTGGATTAAGACAAGGGGATCCAATATCCCCTTATCTGTTTACGCTTGTTATGGAGATTTTGACGGGTATTTTGCATCATGAGACTAGGATTGATTCGTCGTTTAGATTTCATAACAGATGTGAGAAGCACCAGATTATCAATCTTTGTTTTGCGGACGATCTTTTCTTATTCGCTAGAGGAGATGTTAGCTCGGCTAAGTGCATCATGGAGTCTCTCTCAAAATTTTCTAACATGTCTGGTTTGGTCCCTAGCGTTCAAAAGAGCACGGTTTTCTTTTGTAATGTGCCTCAACATGTGAAGAATACTATTCTTAGTGTTATGCCTTTCGTGGAAGGCTCTCTTCCGGTCAGATATTTAGGGGTTCCTCTTATTTCTACACGGCTCCAATACAAGGATTGTAGTATCCTAGTTGAAAAATTAGAAAAGCGTATTTTGAACTGGAAAAATAAACTCCTTTCATTTGCAGGGAGGGTGCAACTTATTTTGGCGGTCCTGTCTTCTATACATATTTACTGGTTGTCAGTGTTTATTCTTCCGACTCGGGTCATTCATGACTTAGAAGCTAGAATGCGAAACTTTTTGTGGACTCAAGATAGCTCGTTTCAAAAAGGTAGGGCCAAGGTGTCTTGGAATTCTGTTTGCACTCCGAAATATGAAGGGGGTTTGGGAATTAGACGTATCGGTGATGTTAATAAAGCGCTCATGGCAAATCACATTTGGAGTTCATTACAAAACGAAAGTCTCTTTGGGTTGATTGGGTGCATGACTACAAGTTACAAGGAAAGAGTTTCTGGATGGTTAAGGCTCCAACGAATTGTTGTTGGAGCTGGCGAAAACTCCTTCAGCTTCGTCCGCTTATAAGGAGTTATATCTGGACTAGTCTTGGGGATGGGAGGTCGACGTCAGCATGGTATGATACTTGGTGTCCTATAGGGCCGCTAGGAATTCTCTTGACTCCCAGAACTATTACGAATGCAGGGTTCAGATTGGATGATTCAGTAGCAAATATTCATGTTAATGGTGTTTGGCAATGGCCCACGGCTTGGAGGGACCTATTTCCAGTTCTTATCCAACTAGATCATGTCCATATGATTGCAGGTAAACCGGATCGGGTTCAGTGGCGGGTTGGTAATGACATTAGTGAGGTCTCGGCTTCATACATTTGGAATACAATTCGGTATAGTGACCAGGAGGTTGAGTGGAGTAAAGTAGTCTGGTTTGCTCAATGCATACCGAGACATTCTTTCCTAATGTGGCTGATTATGAGGAAGAAACTTCTCACACAAGATATTATTCTTAAATGGGATTTCTCGAGAAGGAAAAATATGAATATGATGTGCTGCCTTTTATGTTATGAGAATCATGATTCTCATAAACATCTGTTCTTTGAATGTAAATTCTCATCGCAGGTTTGGGCTATGGTTCGGCATAAGGTGGGTATGGATAGTGTGGATCCAAAGTGGGATGATATTGTGGACTGGTTACTAGTCAGAAGTCGTTCTAAATTAGCGACTAATTACGTCAGCAGGATTTTGGTGGCGGCTAGTGCGTATTTCATCTGGCAGGAACATAATGCTAGACTTTTCAAGAACCAGTTGAGGCCCCCGGAGCAAGTATTTGAAGCGATAGTCAAGACTGTGCGATACAAGCTTATGGGAGTGAAGATGAAGCGGACGGAAAGAGTGAAAAGGCTTCTAGGTGAATGGGAGATTCCTGATGCTGATAGTAACGGTGATGGAGGATGATTAGTGTTTTGGTTTGTTGGTTTTTCTAGATTATAGTCTAGTTGTCGGTTCTTATTGTGTTGTTTCGTTTGGTTTGTATTTGTTTACTTTCATGGGGCATGTCTCATGATTGAACTAGTGTAGATACACTACACTACTTGTTTTTGTTTGGTTGTGAATATATAGAATCACCGGGGTAACCCTTTACCCAAAAAAAAAAACCTGATTTCTCATTTGAGAGTTTAGCGAACCGGGTCATAGATGTTGAGGGTAACACATTTTTACCTCAGAGGGGAACAGGTCCGATGTCTCAAAAGGATCCCACTAAAGTCAATTTTATTGACGAATTGTCGAAGTTCTCTGTTCCAATCGATGCTGAAAAAGTACGGCCAGCAACTAGGGTTTCTGATTGTCAAGGGGCTGATCATTCTAGTATGGGATACTCGCCAATTTCAGGCTTCAATGGTTCAACTCCTTCGGCTGGTCATGGGAACACAAGGTTTTCTGGGGCGGCGGAACCTTTATCATTCGCTAATGTTGTTAACAACCCTAAGGAGAATGTGAAGGTAAATTTTAGGGTGATGGAATATACCGAGGTTGTTGATGGTGCAGATGTTGTTATTCTGTTGTCTTCGGTTAAACAGGTCACGGACAGGTATGCTAACACTCTGTATGGATATTTTCTGGGTAAACGTCTAGCATTTCCAGTGGTGGATTATTTTGCTAAGAACAATTGGGTTAAATATGGGCTGTCTAGACTTATGATGAATGCGAACGGGTTCTTTTTCTTTAAATTCAAAACAAAGGAAGGGATGGATAAAATGTTAGAGGAAGGGCCTTGGATGATAAGGAGTGTTCCTATTATTTTGAAGGAGTGGTCGGCATCTGTCAAGTTGGAAAAAGAGGATATAAAAGCTATTCCAGTTTGGGTCAAGATGCATGATGTGCCGTAAGCGGCATATACTGAGGATGGGCTTAGCTTGGTCGCCTCTAAGATAGGGGTGCCTAAAATGTTAGATTCGTATACAGCCACGATGTGTGTTGAGTCTTGGGGTAGAAGCAGTTATGCTAGAGCTCTAATTGAGGTTCAGGCTGGGGCCGATTTAAAGAGGAGTGTAACTGTTCCAATCCCATCTTTGGATGGTAATGGTCATTCAAGGGTGGAGGTAAAAGTTGATTATGATTGGGAGCCTTTAAGGTGTTCATCTTGCTGTGTTTTCGGTCATGAAGATAGCCCGTGTCCTAAGAACCCTCAGATAAGTTCGTTTGGGGATATTGAGAAGAATAATGATGACTTCCAGGTTGTGGGTGCCAAAAAGAAGAAAGCTACTAACCAAGGTCTTCATATGAAAAATCAAAAGCCTAAGTTGGTCTATAGACCAGTTGTCAAACCTAAACCAAAATCGTCCTTGAGGAGTCCGCTGATTAACCAGGTTTCAACATCGAACCCTTTTGACATCCTTAAGGACGATGACGGAAGTCAGGGAGGTATCACTGTGGGTCGTGTGGAGAAGAAGGCTACGCAGTCAAGTGATAGGCAGGATTCGGATGAGGAGGAGGAGGTCGTTGAAGTTTATAATGAAACTAGTCAATTTATGACATCGGGTACTCATTCTTCATCTTCGAGAGCAGTGGCAAGCACCTCTTCCACAAATTTCTCAAATGGATAGGCCTTTTTTGGTTCGTGTGAAGGGGTTGCCAGTGAGTGGCAACTTCATCTTTGATGATGGCGGTTGAGGGTTTTATGTTGTTTTGTTTTGTCTTGTCTACTAGATATCTCTTCATGATGTATAGTGGGCTAGGTTATGGGGAGTCATAGGTTTATTTGTTTTGTTTGTCATACATATATGGGGCATGTCCCGTATATGAACTAGTGTGGAACACATCCTCACTACTTGTACTTAATTGCGGTTGTTTTTAATAGAATCACCGGGGTAACCCTTTACCAAAAAAAAAAAGATGTTCCTAGCGCGTTTTTGAACCATTTCAATACTTTTCTTGGTCAGGAAGGTGTGACCACAAGATTGCCTACCCTGGATTTATTCCCGCTTGGAGGCGTGACTGACCAGGATCCAGCCACCAATCATATTGAACAAGCATGTAAGTAATTATAAAAATCCAACCAATACAATTGGTGTCAAAACAAACATAGTTTAAGTTGCAAAGCGGAAGCATAATGTTCAAAAACCAAAACATAAGTTTAAACGTTTCCAAGTTTATATGGCACACAGCTGTCCATGTCCCACAACGACTCTTCCCCATGCAAGCTCCAGCTAAGTACCTATTGACCTGCAAAGCATGTAGTAACGAGTCAACAATAATGTTGAGCGAGTTCACAGTTGGGTGTTCGTTTTAAGTTGTTCCAAAAACAGTTCCTTTAACTGGCATCCCTGCTGTAGGGGTTACCCCATAGTTGAAAACGTGATTTGTTTAACCCATTAACTCTGGCAATCCAGCCGTGGGGGCTACCCCATGTTTAGTTATCTGGCTTTTCGGCCGTGGGGGCTACCCCATGTATACTACTAGACTCGTTACCATATCGACTGCTGACTGTAGTCATGTTTATGTGCCCTGAACTGTCAATGTCTATCATCATTGACGTGCCCAGATCCATTAGTTCACGCCCGTCCTCTGCGGCACGGTGTGAGGTTTGTCAAACCTAAATAGCGCTATCTAACTAATGACCCGCTCGCCATTGGCCCGGCGATTAAGTCGATATAAAAAGGAGGGACTTCATGATAGAGTTTTGGTCTAGTAAAAGTTAACTGTCCATGAGGACGAGGAATTACATTCCTGAACCAGTACTGTCCTACCCAAGAAAGGACGAGGAATCCATGTTCCTTAACCCCATTCCCAACCCCTGGGAATCCCATGCTTTGTAGAATGTGTGAACTCACCTTGGTTTGCTCGGTATGCTAAACTATGTGCTCGCAAACAATCAATCAATCAATCAAGGCCTAAGGTAAAGCATTTACACACAGTCAGTTCATGTTTGTAAGTTTTCACATTCAATCTATGTCACTTGTGTGATTAGCAGTTAACATCGTGTACACATAAACAGTTAATCAATCCATACAAGATTCCAAGTTACATGCAAGTCCCTTACTAAGTTGTCATGTTTAACAAAGTTGATATGCTTGACTGAGTTAACATACATAACAGGAATAATAAACTAACAGTGCTAATTATCCAACAGAGTTACAAACAAATAGAGTTATCAACTTAACAACTTAACAGGAGTTTGCATGATTAACAGAGTTACATATTTAACAGGAATAATAAACTAATACTGTTAATTAAATAACAGAGTCAATAACCAATAGAGTTACATAACGTTAACAGGGTTAATAACTTAACCAAGTTAATAGTCTAGCAGAGCAAATAAACTAACGGGGTTTATGAATAACGGAGTTAACAAAACTAATAAACTAACAGGTCACTGTATACATGAAATCATATATGACAAAATCACAAGATTGGCGAAATCCCTTATCTAGCGAAATCACTGTTTTCGTCGGACTTAATGCTTGGCGAAAACACTTTGTGTTTTCGTTGGGACTTCACCAATATCATTAACAGTTACACAAATCTCAGAATTCATCTAACAATCATTCAGTCCGAACCACTCATGGAAACACGCAATCATTATAACATCATTCGGTCGTCAACAGTCATAAGTAAGTTATTGGAAATCATCAAGTAAGTAACATTAGCATTACCCTTGTCCACACATCTAACATACAGTCAATTATCAATGTTAAACCACCACCCCTGACAACATCATTATGCACCCCCACATGGAATTAAAACCATTGTGCACTTTTGACAAAACTGACAATGTGATTGGGATGTGTACCATGTTAGATGAGATCAAAAATTCCTAAAACACATGGCTGCCATTGACTTTTAGAATGTGCACAAAGTTTGATGAGATCACATGGCTGCCATTTATTAATGTCAAGATCATCCAATTCTTATCACAACACTTATTAATTAACATGCACACTAAATCATGCCATCCTGAATAATATCGCTATGGATTCAATACACACAATCAATAATCATATCATTACTACTGATCAACACAACCTAATTCGAACAACATCACACTTTCTCATCATGTACTTAATCATGTTTTATGATCGAGACTTTATCATAAAGAAACCTGATCCGTTTATAATTTTAATCATCACATCAGCAACACCTATGTACATGCGATCAATCTAAGCAACAACTAACAAATACCATAAAACCCATAATCATTATACAAATATGAAATCATAAGCGAGAATCACTAACCGAAGACCCAATTAATCGAGATGCAATCACAAGTAGAAGGGGGGGTCTTGTTACTGCCGTCGCACCCTCAATGAAAAGGTAGGGTTTGATATGATCTACTATCCTTCCTAATCATTCACGTAATATGAAAATATAGGGACAAGGGATTTGGGCCGGTTTCCATATTAATCGAAACAAGGGTTTGGGCCTAACAGATCTCATTTTGTTTTTAAATATACAACCATGATATTAATACAAAATATGTATACACATACACACATAATACACGCCATATATAGCATAACAATCACAATACGTTGTAACGTATTACAAACACGTACAGTTGTGAAACCAACAAGTCGTGTAAATAAACAACTAAACAATTAATCGTGCAATTAATGCGAAGTTGGAATCTTGGAAACTCGAGTTGTCACATTATCCCCAAGTTGAAAGAAATTTCGTCCCGAAATTTAGCACGTACTCACTGAGGAAGCTAGTTAAGTTGCATGGTTTTCCTGGGGTGTCACATCCTCCCCCCGTTGATCTGGAATTTTGTCCCGAAATTCCTTGTCCCGAAATTCCGTAGCTTCAGCCTCAGTAGTGGTTGTACTGTTTGCGAATAGTTGGGGATACTTTTGTTTCATCTGATCTTCGCGTTCCCAGGTGAACTCTGGGCCGCGTCGTGAGTTCCAACGAACTCGAACGAGAGGTATTCTAGTGCGCTTGAGGACCTTAACATCCCGGTCCGTGATTTCAACTGGTTCCTCGACGAATTGTAACTGTTCATCGATAGTGAGCTCCTTCAAGGGAACTACGAGGGTCTTATCTGACAGACACTTCTTCAGATTTGACACGTGGAAAACGTTGTGAACTGCACTGAGTTCTGCTGGTAGGTTCAGTTTGTAGGCCACCTTGCCTATTTTCTCTATGATTTCGAACGGTCCAACGTATCGTGGGTTGAGTTTGCCTCGTTTACCAAAATGAACCACACCCTTCCAGGGTGAAACTTTGAGTAGTACTCGCTCCCCAACCTGGAGCTCGAGTGGTTTCCTGCCCTTATTGGCGTAGCTTTTCTGACGGTCACGAGCTGCCACCATTCGTTGTCGTATTTGATCAATTCGTTTCTGTTGTGTCTACCACAAGTTCTGGGCCAGTGATCTGACTATCCCCCACCTCTGCCCAACAAAGAGGTGACCGGCATTTACGCCTGTACAATGCCTCAAACAGAGCAGCTTTAATGCTGGTGTGGTAGCTGTTATTGTACGAAAATTCCACAAGTGGCAGATACTTTTCCCAGCCGTTGCCAAAGTCAATTACACATGCCCTAAGCATGTCTTCAAGGGTCTGGATGGTGCGCTCAGACTGCCCATCTGTTTGCGGGTGATAAGCTGTGCTCATATCTAAACGTGAGCCAAAGGACTTGTGCATTGCTTGCCACAGTTCTGAAGTAAAGCGTGCATCACGATCCGAGATAATAGAGGTGGGCACCCCGTGCCTCGAGACAACTTCCTTAAGATATACGTCTGCTAAAGTGGAGAACTTATCCGTTTCCTTGATAGCCAAGAAGTGTGCAAACTTTGTGAGTCGATCCACGATCACCCAAATAGTATCGTTACCACGTTGAGATCAAGGCAGGCCAGTAACAAAATCCATGGAAATTTGCTCCTATTTCCATTGTGGTATCTCTGGTTGTTGGAGTAGGCCTGAAGGTTTCTGGTATTCTACTTTGACTCTCGCACAAGTCAAACACTTGCTGTCGTAAGTTGCTATGTGGGCCTTCATGCTAGGCCACCGGTAGGTAGTTCTGAGGTCGTGGTACATCTTATCCGATCCAGGATGTACTGAGTAGCGAGACTTGTGTGCCTCATCCATCACAAGCTCTCGTAGGTTGCCATAAAGTGGGACCCAAATGCGTCCTGTTACGTAGTAAGCACTGTCTTCCTTTTGTTCTAATCGTTGCCTTAAGCCGCGTAGGGCTTCAACCCTGATGTTTTCTGGTTTCAATGCTTCTACCTGAGCATCTCGTATCTGGGAAGGAAGACTAGACTGTATAGTGAGTTGTAAAGGTTGTACGCGCTTAGGCGTAGAGTCCTTTCGACTGAGGGCGTCAGCCACAACATTGGCTTTGCCTGGGTGGTACCTGATCGAACATTCGTAGTCATTCAGTAGCTCGACCCATCGTCGTTGTCGCATGTTCAGTTCCTTCTATTTGAAGATATGCTTGAGACTCCTGTGATCAGTGTAAATGGCGCACTTGGTACCGTATAGGTAATGTCTCCATATCTTGAGTGCAAAAACAATAGCTCCCAGCTCTAAATCGTGCGTTGTGAAGAGTACGTACCTTCGTCCTCGGTTGGGAAGGACGACTACATTTAACCTGCGTATTCTCGGTTGGGAAGAGTACGTACCTTCGTCCTCGGTTGGGAAGGACGACTACATTTAACCTGCGTATACTCGGTTGGGTAGAGTACGTACCTCCGTCCTCGGTTGGGAAGGACGCCAACTTATAAGTGGTTCACATTGGGTAGCCCCCACTAGTTATGGTTAAGGTTATGGTTTGGGAAACAAGGAATTGGGTTAACTCATGGTTTACGAATGAACTTGTGGTTTTTGGAACAACTTTAAAATAAACACCAACTGTGAACTCGCTCAACTTTGTTGTTGACTCATTGTTACATGCCTTGCAGGCTTTTAGGTACATGTTGTTGGAACTTGCTGTCTGGGATGCTGGAGTAGTCATGGGTCAAGTTACAAGGAATCACAAGATAAGTCTGATGGATTTTATACACCTATTTTATGGGACTCATACCAAATTGCAATATGCTTCCGCTGGATAATAACTCTTGTATTGTAACACTTATTTTAAATAAATGAAGGTTTTATTTTATCTTTATAAGTTCAATGTGATTGGTGGCTAAGATCCTGGTACGTCACACGTCCTGCGGTGTTTCCGCGAGTGGTATTTTGGGGGTGTGACAGATTGGTATCAGAGCCATTGGTTATAGTGAACTTGGTTTTAAAAACGGGAAAACGTTTTTATAAAACTAGACTATAACCGAACAGTTCTGAAAACGTGAATATGACCATGACACTCAGCTCCAGATTGCAAGGTTCGTCCCTCTTACTTGTTGTATACATTACGTAACTAGTACACATTTGTTTATGACGAAACATACGAACACACACTCGTCACTATAGCATGATGGCATGGATTGCTTGCTTACCTTATGATGCATTGATAGTATGCCATAGTCCTTGGATTTTTGTGATCTTATTACCTTGACGACCTCCATTTGACATCTGAGTTTGAGGAACCATTTGACATGAGTTAGGAGGAACTGAGATGAACATGCAAATCACAATATTATTATGGGTGCACACATAATAATAATGTGGGGTGCATGCTAGTCCCAGTGAGCCTTAACAAGTGGAAAAGGGGCTCCGTTCCGTTATTTGATCGATGTGAAACATAACAAACCTATAGGGGTCATAGCAGTGATTGTCCCCTACTCGAACGTGAACTTTTCATTCATCTCTGGATCCCTTCGAATCTTGATGCTATCGAGTATTACCTGAACACCCATCTGAACACCTAGCGAACCATGTAGAATGTGAGGTGCTTATACGAACGTCCCTGAGTTGGATGTCACAACGTCGAATGACTGATCGATACTTTTCTTACCCCTCTTCGTTTGCTGGAACTCATGTATTGACATCTTGGATCCCGAAGTGTGATCACTTCTGCAATACCTGTGGCATCCACTTTCTTTAACGATCAAACATATAAGATTTTTAACAAAAATTAGGCATGACCCATTCGTAACAAAAACGTTTCCCTGTTTTTACATTATAATTCAAAAACAACCCAAGGGATTCAAACGTTCTGAAAACACTTACTACTATTCTAGACATACGGTTAACATTTACATTAACAAAATGATTTTCGACCCATAAGTAAAAGATAACATAGTCCGGAAGTGCAAAAAGGGCAATTTAGTGTGTTCGTCCGAGCTCGCCAACTTCAAACATGAGATTTACCTATCATGCACAACATTAAACATTAGTTAATTCACAATGCACAAACAAAACGATAACTCACCTTACATACTTTTAATCGACCCATTAACAATTTACCAATCATTGACAAATCTTATTTACAACATTCTTTTCATTAAACATCCTTTCCATTAACTTTCTTTCATTCCAACATCTCGATACATTCATACATCCATATCATTCGACCCATTCGTAATGAGCCCATTTTCAAACGTCAACAATAATCGTCGTGCTTGTCCTAATTTACCCATTTACAACGGGTAACCCTTATCATACATGCCTAGCATAACATATCATTTTGACCCGTTTACAACATGTCATTACTTAACCATCTCATAATCCTACTTTCCATACAATTTTATCCCACTTGAGTGGTCATTATACATCCGTCACTATTATGTCGCTTATCCGTTTTCTAAGATATAACATATCGACATTTGAACCAATAACGTCTCACAACTCAACATTTAGGTTTAATAACTAAACTTTATCTGTAGAACAACATAAAAGAGAATTAAGTTCGTATGAACTTACCGTGATCCTGAGCTCCTTGTGCCTTGGAGTGACTTGCTCCTTCCTCCTTATTTCCTGAACATCATAACTTTATTCACTTAGCTCCCATTACTTTCACATTCTTTATTATCGAATACGATATTTATAATTTACATACATTCCCACCATGATTACATCTCATCAATTTAGCAAATTTTCATACAAAATCATATCTAAATTCATTTAGACATTTCATCAAACACATGGTGTGCGTACTATCTACAAGGCATGATGTACAATTAGTTATAACATGTCCATCCTATTTCATCAATGGTTAATCATAATCTTTCATAATAATAATCATTACCCTAATCCATAACTTACTATTTTGACTATGAACAAATGGTTCCAAATCAATTATTCATAACAATTTCATAAATCAACAATCAAATTAACATACAAAACTTCACGAAACCATACTATCCCGGTTAAGCAGGAAGTGAAACTAATTTAAGGTTAATGTGTTGTCCTCTTTGTAGGTACAATCGGGACTCGCGTGATCATCTGTTCGTTTAATGTTCGTTTGCATCTAATATTTGGAATACTGTGAAGACAATGGCGGATCTGGATAGTGTTAATGATGCTTGGAGTTCGATTATGTCATGGATGGAGCAATACTCTAATTCGAAGAAGCTGGTGCATGTTATTTGCAAGCTTCTTATTGCGGCGTCTTCGTACTTTGTTTGGCAAGAGAGAAACAATCGTTTATTCTCACAAAATTACCGATCCCCTGAACAGGTAGCTCAAGTGATTATTCATACGGTTCGGCTAAAATTAATGGGGTTTAAAGAAGATAACAATCCGGTGAACAAAAGATTACTAGAGAAATGGAAGATCTCCTCTGAGAACCAACTTAATGATCCAGGCTGATAGTTGTTAGTCTGTTTCTTGGGTGTCTAGTATAGTTGTGGCTGTGTTTTGTTTTATTCTTTCTGGTTTGTTTTTGGGCTGTTTTCTTGTGGTGTTTTGCCTTGGATTGTCTAGGCTTGGTATGCCAAGTCTAGTAGTGTGTGACAGTTTCTTGTCACACCCTGTTTTTTTTTTGTTGATATATAAAATTCACCGGGGTAACCCTTTACCCAAAAAAAATACAAAACTTCACAATTGCTAAACATTACTTGACATGCAAGTGGGTTTTTGCCCTAATCATGCTTATATTCGAAATTAAGCATCTATTGATGTCTAGACCTTCATAGCAACCATTAATCATACTGAATTTTGTATTACATTCATGAATTACACAAAACCCACATAATCAAACATCATCAAATCACGAAATTTCACTTACTTGAGATCAAGAACACTTAGATAATCAGGATTCTTAGCTCATGCATTCGATTCTTCAATAATCAGGCTTTCAATTGATGGAATTTTGTGATTTAGGGTTTTGAGAGGGAAGGAGTTTCCCCCTGGCTTCTCACGATCGCACCCACCAGACTAAGTCTGGTTTATTATTATTTTTTTTGTCATGTTTTAATACAATATTTACATATCTAGTCCCTCATCTTTTAAATCCCTATTTACTTTAGTCATTTACCTTTTAACTTAACCATCTTTCTTTTACTAACTTTTATTTTTTGACATAATTCTATATATTTTCCATTTTACTTATTAAATCATCAACACGCATTATGCGTTTAGGTCATACGAAAATTTGGGGTGTTACAAGTCTACCCCCCTTAAAGAAGGTTTCGTCCCCGAAACCTGAATACGTACCGAATAATTCTGGGTAATGTTCTCTCATTTCATCCTCCGCTTCCCATGTAAGATCTGATCCTTTTCGATGTTGCCATTGGACCAACACTTGCCGAACGGATTTGTTGCTAAGTTGCTTTACTTTAAAATCTTTTATTGCGACGGGCTTTTCAACGTAATTTAATTTCTCATCCACTTCAATATCATCCAAAGGTAAGCATGCGGTCTCATCCACGAGGCACTTTCGCAATTGCGACACATGAAAGGTGTTATGAATCCCATCCAACACGGGTGGTAAGTCTAACCGATACGCCACCGCCCCGACCCTAGCGAGTACCTTGAATGGTCCGATGTATCGAGGACCTAGCTTCCCGCGTTTACGAAAACGAATTATCCCTTTCCATGGAGAGACCTTTAGTAACACATGATCTCCTACTTGAAACTCAATTGGTCGCCTTCGTCGATCTGCATAAGACTTTTGTCTATCTTGCGCCGCCTTAATTCTTGTTCTGACCATATCAATCTTTTCATTCGTTTCGGTTACTAGATCCTTTGACGCGAGTTCGCGCTGACCCACTTCCCCCCAGCAAACCGGGGTTCTATATTTCCTTCCATAGAGCATTTCGTATGGGGGCCATTTTTATGTTGTTATGATAACTATTGTTATATGAAAATTCTACCAAGGGTAGATGATCATCCCAGCTTCCCCCAAAATCCATGACACACGCCCTCAACATATCCACTAATGTTTGTATAGTTCGTTCCGATTGACCATCGGTTTGAGGATGGTAGGCGGTGCTAATATGTAACCGGGTTCCCAATTCTTCATGAAACTTCCTCCAATAACGGGATGTGAACCGGGTGTCTCGGTCGGATACTATAGACACCCCCATGTCGGGATATAATCTCATTTATAAAAACTTCTGCCATCTTTTCTGAATTATAAATTTCCCGAATGGGTAAGAAATGTGCACTTTTGGTCAGCCGATCAACGACCACCCATATTGCATCATGCCCTTTTCTTGTCTTGGGAAGTTTAGTCACCAAATCCATCGTTACATGCTCCCACTTCACACCGGTATCTCCAACGGTTGCAATTTCCTATACGGTCTTTGGTGTTCGGCCTTTACTTGGGAACATGTCAAACACTTAGCCACATACTTGACAATATCTCTTTTCATTCCCGGGCACCAATAATTCATCCTCAAGTCTCGATACATTTTTATAGCTCCTGGATGGACGGAGTATCGAGACTTGTGTGCCTCATTCAAAAGTAATTCTTTCACATCACATTCCCGAGGTATCCAGATTCGACCATACCTCGTTTTCATGCCATTCACATTCTCGATCAACTCGTGGATAAATCCTTTCGTCCTTTCTTTCTTTGAGTCCTTGGCACCCAAGGACTTAATTTGAGCCTCTCGTATTTCTTCAAGGAGTTTGGAAGTGACTACCATTTTCATTGATCTTACCTGAATCGGGGGCGGGTACACCTTTCGACTTAGAGCATCCGCCACTACGTTAGCCTTTCCAGGATGATAGTGAATATCACAATCATAATCCTTGATAAGCTCCAACCATCTTCTTTGCCTCATATAAAGATCTTTTTGTTCGAAAAAATATTTGAGGCTCTTGTGATCCGAGAAGATTGTACACTTCACCCCGTATAGGTAATGTCTCCATATCTTCAAAGCGAACATGACCGCCGCCAACTCTAGATCATGGGTCGGGAAATTATTTTCGTGTTGCTTGAGTTGCCTTGAGGCATAGGCAACGACCTTACCCCTTTGCATTAGTACACACCCAAGACCCTGACGGGAGGTGTCACACCCCGACCACGTAAAACAACAAACCGTGGCGGAAACGTCGGGGAGTGTTGTAACAGAATTATTGTTTCAAACCATGGATACAAAGAGTTCGTTTTATTAAATATTAAACATTGTCTTAAAGTTAAACAAGCAAGTCAAACATAGTCTATCATCGTTATTAAATCACTAAGGCCTTGTCCAGATCCTAAGTGAGCATGCATCCTACTCGCAATCAACATTAAGCAACATCACCTGAAACATATGTAAAAATAAAGTCAGCAAAGAAATGCTGGTGAGTACATAGGTTTTATGAGAGTGTCAGATTCATGGCTCGTTTGCATGTCGAAATAACTCGTACAACTTCGTTAATCGACATTAGAAAACCTTGTTTTGTAAAATGTTTGTATTGTAAAATGAATAACCAAATCAAAATAGTTTGGTTATAATTTATAAACCTTGATGCCATGAATCTTAACCCAAAACATTTGTTTTCGTAAACCAAATCGTAAATCGTTCTCGTAATAAAACTCGTATGGTTTATATAGTTTCATAAACATCGTTGTGTGACATCGTTTAACTCGTTCTCGTTATAGATCATCGTTCATTTGTTTAAATCGTTCATAATCGTTCAAAAAAATCGTACAACCGTTTAATATCGTTCTCGTTCCCAATCGTTCTTGTTTTAATTGTGAAAACTACTTTTGGTCGTCTCGCTAATAACATTCAAACCTTTGTGACTCGTTCATCGTTCCACTCATTCTCGTATTAACAAACCACCAAAGGGTAAGTTAACAATCATCAGATTCAGTCGTTACCCACCTAACCCACACATAACCATGGGTGCGGTCTGATAACGGGATTTGTCAGATCCTATGGTACCATAACCTAATACTGGTCGGCTTGATCAATGCTAATGAATGTCATTCGTTATGTAACTACCACCAACAAGTTCGTTCACATTATTGATAACATTATTAGTTTTGTATAAACCATCTCAATCGTTTTGAAACCATCGTTAGAATATCGAAATCGTTTTGATACATATGAATCACCCCAAAGCAATCGAAAACAGTAAAAAGAGGGGATCTATGTACTCACCTTCGGGTGCGTTTTTAAATGTTAACAAAATCCCTCAAATTGTTTATCTGTCCTAAATTAAATAAGAATGATTTAATAATCGAAACCCACAAAATACATGCAAAATACTACTTATGTCATTTCTGTTTTAATATATATGAATCTGGACTGTTTTCGGACATTTAAATAAAATAGTTAACTTATTCCAAAAATTCCCAAATTTTTACAGAACGTCTTACACGAACCAAATATTATTGTGTAAAAATATCGGGGTCCAATTCCTTATCAGTATTTTATAGAAAATCGTTTACCGGACTGCAATCAGATTTGTTACTTTCTGATTGCAGTCTACGAAATAATTCATCTAAAATTTATCGTAAGTCCGATTTACGAAATTCCAGTTGGAGGATCACGGAGACAACAGTGACCATCTACCGTATAAATTTCATGAGCTGGTTTAACATAGATTTCAAGTTATAACTAAAAACATATCACCCATTTACTGCAGTGAAAACTCAGCTTTAGCTGCTGTTACAAAATGGGTCTTTAAAAATAGTAAACGACCTCGAAAAATTACGATTCCAGTGCCATTTGATCAGTTTTTCGAAAATACACAATTTAGGCTTCAGAAAATCAGTTTTTCGATCTGTTATGGTCCGGTTACAGCCAGTTGAAGTCGGCTGGAAAGGTTATTCAGCAAGCTGTTTCTAGCTTAAATATTACTAAAACGCACACATACGATCACCATTTGTCCTAATAACGATTTATATCATAGCAAAAGTCATTTACAGCAAATTATTGATTATATAACTCAGATTTATAAAGTATTACCATCTCTCTTTTCATGACTTTTATGTAGAGCTTTATGTAAACCTTTATGTTCAAGTTCCTTTTTTTAACAACTTTTAGTGTTTAACATAAGCATCATACTACAAATTTTAGCCATAAAATGAGATGATCAAAGGTTAAACAAGAGCTTACTACTAGCATAAAGCTAGGGATGATTCTCTAGTGCAAAGATGAAGAAAAGATGATGAAGAAGACTAGAATAAAGCTCCTTTGAAAGCCCTTCAACTTGCAATTTCCATGGATCACCTTGTAAGCTTTGAATGGACTTGAAAATGGAAGAGATGAATGTTGAAAGTGGTGGTGATGGTTTCGGTTTCGGTTTGGGGGTGAACCGAAAATGAGAGAGAGAGAGTGAGTGAATGAGAGAGAGTGATCTAAGTGAAAGATTTGTTGTAAGAGGCACCATACTTATAAGATGTCTCCATATGTTTTGTTCATATTTGCAAGCAACTTATCTTATTATAATAATCAACAAATCAAGTAGGCATGGTGTGTATATTTGGTGGGTCCACAAGGACCGAAAATTCGGTTGGGGGGGGGGGGGGTCTTGTTGCAATTTCTCAACTAAATGGTAATTACTAGTTAGAATCCAAGTAATGTGATGGTATATGCTAGTTATTGGGTTTTTAGTGGGTGTTATGGCAAACGGGGATCATGACTAGCCAAAAATAATAAAACAATGTGTGTGGCAAAAATTTAGTGTCCCGGGTAATGTCCGGTTGTCCGGTTAAACATCGTTTCGATAAAGTGTTTAATTAGGTACCGGGTATTTTATCTAGCGTTCAAATCCCGATTTATGGCGTTCTAATTTATTTTTATTATTCTATAAAAATAAACTCGCCAAAATATTACTGAAATAAATTTCAGTTGCCGAGACTGGCTACGTTGTCTGCGTTTGGCAGTAGAAGCACTGTGTCGCGCAGAAACACACGGTACGCCCTTAAACTTGAAAAATAACGTTTTTAAGCGTTTTAATTTATTTTTCAACACGGACCTGATTAAAAATAAAATTTCAATCATAACAGAATATTTTCGGGATTTAAATATTATCCGGGCGGTCACTAACGTTCGTTTCGCAGTTTTGTCTAAATAGTTCTTTAGTTCAAATAAACATGTTTTTGCCATACCGAATCCTTCGAAACTTATTTCATAGTTATGTAAAGGATATTTAGGGTATGTTTGGCTTACGTCACAGTTCCGGAGTGTACGTCGCGTTAAACTGATTGCGTTTATGCACCAGTTTGCTTATAACCTTCAAGAAAGTGCTTTAAAGCTTGAAATCGTAATCGAATCAAATTGTAAATCCATTAAACACAATAACACATACAATAACCTCAAAACACATTGTTTTATTGATAACTGACATGTTTTACATTATACAAAGATTACGGAACACAGTTGTCACAGGAGGCATCAGTATATACCACCTAATCATCCGTTCCATCTGGTAACGTCAACACAGGAGAACTTGAGAGTTTTTCTTTCAACACCTGAAACGCTTTTTCTTGTTCTTCGCCCCATAAAAACTTCTCACTTTTCTTCGTTAACTTTGTCATGGGCGAGGCTATTTTGGAGAAATCCTAGATAAATCTCCTGCAATAACCAGCCAAGCCCAAAAAGCTTCTTATCTCGTTTGGATTCTTCGGGGGTACCCAATTCATTACTGCCTTTACTTTGGACGGGTCCACATGAACGCCATCTGCATTGATTACATGACCCAAAAATTGTACTTCTCTAAGCCAAAAGGCGCATTTTGAGAACTTTGCATATAACCTTTCCTTGCGGAGCGTCTCCAGCACATCACGTAAGTGTGAAGCATGCTCTGCTTCACTTCGGGAGTACACTAGTATATCATCAATAAAAACGATTACATACTTATCAAGCATAGGCCGGCACACCCGATTCTTTAGATCCATAAATGCAGCTGGCGCTTTTGTTAAGCCGAAGGACATTACTAGGAACTCGTAATGTCCATACCCCATTCGAAATGCAGTTTTAGGAACATCCTCTTCTCGTACCCGCAGTTGGTGATATCCTGATCGCAAATCAATCTTTGAAAACCAGCTCGCCCCTTGAAGTTGGTCGAATAAATCGTCAATTCTGGGTAAGGGGTAACGATTCTTCACTGTTAACTTGTTCAACTCCCGATAGTCGATGCACATTCGCATCGAACCATCTTTCTTCCTTACGAATAATACGGGTGCTCCCCATGGCGATACACTTGGTCGAATAAAATCTTTGTCGAGCAGTTCTTGAAGTTGGGTCATCAATTCTTTCATCTCGGACGGGGCCAACCGATAAGGAGCTTTAGCTACCGGTGTGGCTCCCGGGGTAAGCTATATCTTAAACTCCACTTCACGTTCGGGCGGAAGCCCCGGTAAATCCTCCAGAAATACATCCGGATATTCATTCACTACTTTTACATTTTCCAGCCTCGGTATAACTTGATTGGTATCGACCACGTAAGACAGATACACTTTTCCCCTGTTCTTTACATACTTGACAGCTTCGATAATAGAACAAAATTTCGACTCGTTAACTCTATCCCCTTGAATGCTTACTCGCTTTCCTTCAGAGGTTACTACTTGGATAACTTTCTTTTCACATTGTATCTCCGCATGATTTTGGGCCAGCCAATCCATTCCCACAACTACTTTAAATTCCCCCATACACATTGGAACAAGGTCTATGCTAAATTCCTCATCTTCAATCAAGATCTTACAATTTCTACATACATCATGCAATAGATAACTTTTGCTATCCGCTACTTCCACTTCTAAAGGTACTAACATCTTTTCAAGCATAAAGGAAGGATAACATAAAAGTTCATTCGAAACAAATGACTTACTAGCCCCAGAATCAAATAAAACATTTACAGGTATTGAATTTACTAAGAATATACCTGAAACTACTTCCGGGTGAGACTTTGCTTCTTCAGACGTTATCTGAAACATCCTTCCACGAGCCCTAGACGGCTCTTCTTCTTTCCTTTCCTAGGCGTTTGTTGAAGCTTTGGACATTCAGATTTCATGTGCCCCACTTGATGACAATTGTAACACGTTTTCTGATTGTATGGACATCTGTAGTATGGATGTCCCTCTTTTTTTTTGGGTAAAGGGTTACCCCGGTGATTCTATTAAAAACAAACCCAAATAAGTACAAGTAGTGAGGATGTGTTCCACACTAGTTCATATACAGGACATGCCCCATATATGTAGACCAATCAAAACAAGAGAAACTAATACACCACAAAACCTAGCCTACTATACATCATGCAAAGATATAAAGTAGACAAGACCCAACAAACCAAAAACAACTAAAATCAACCTCCATCATCAAATACGAAGGTGCTACACGTTAGCAGCCCCTTAGCACGCAACAAGGACATCCTATCCATTGGAGAGTTTCGTGGAAGAGGAGCTTGCCACTGCTTTGGAAGGCAAAGGAGATGTACCCGAACTCATAAAATCACTAGTTTCGTTATAAACTTCAAGAACCTCCTCATCATCCGAGTCCTGCTGGTCATGGTGTTCGGTATTTGTTGTACCCCTAATCGGACCCTGATCCAGCAACACACCAAACCGATTTTGAATTTTAACCTTAGATGAAGGAACCAATGAATGAGCCCCCCATTAGGTTTAGATCCAACTGGCCTATATTCAAACTGCTGCTTCTGCTTATTAACAGGAAATCCAGCTTTCCTAGCCACTCTCTTACGTTCCACATCCATGAAACCATCCTTGTCTACAACAGGCGATTTCACTTGTTAACGAGTATTGTTCCCAAACTGTTGTTTCAGAATCTTTGCAGGCTCTTTTGGAGCCCTCCTAGTCTGCCTCGGGCATGTATCATCTGAATGTCCAAAAATTTTACAGTGAGCACACCTATGAGGACTCCATTCATTCTCCACATACATTTTCTGTTTGCTAAACCCATCACCCTCCAGATCTGGAATCGCAATAACTATCTCATCCTTAAAATCATTATCAGCTGAGATTTCTAAAAGAGCTCGAGCATAACTACTCCTTCCCCACGTATCTATACACATTGACGAAGTATAAGAGTCCAACAATTTTGGCTCACCAATAGCCGTAGCAATCATACTCAATCCATCCTCCGTATACGCAGCAATCGGAACATCATGGATTTTGACCCACACTTGCAACTTCTTTACCTCCTTTTCAAGTTTTGAAGTTTGAGACCAAATGTTAAGAAAAATAGGCTGAGCTCGGATAATCCAAGGACCCTCCTTAAGTACATTCAACATTCCAGCTTCATCAGCAAACTTAAAGAAGAAAAACCCATTAGCATTCATCATGGATTTTTGCAGTCCAAACTTTTTCCAATTATTCCGCACAAAATAATCCACTACTGGGTATGCAACTCGATCCCCCAAGAAGTATCCGTACAGAGTATATGCTAACTTGTCCTGAACAGCCCGAACAGAGTCTCGAGGAAGCACCACATCACAACCTTCATGCAAAACAGGGATAGCAAGAGTTCTGAAATTTACCTTGACATGCTTGGCTTGCAAAACCGAGTCCGCATAAGACTTCGAAGCTGAGCTTGTACCTTCATCACATCGTTTAACCTGAGACCCCTCACAAGGTTCCACAATATCCAAAACCCTAGAGGCCGGCCGCACCTTCTCCCCCTGATCCGAACCAGTGCTCGTTGCTAATTCATCAACAAAGAGAGGTTTCCCGAGTTCAGTTAGAGGCATCTGAACTGTTCCCCGACGCGGTAACCACGTAGATCCGTCAACATCCATAATACGGCTAGCAAAACCCTCAAAGGAGTATTTCGGTTTGCCGCAATCATCATGAGGAGGAACCCCAACTTTTATATGTTCCTCCAATCCAGACAAATCAACTCTCTCCAGTAATCAATTAAATAGCAAAACATGCATCAAGAACACCAGAAAACTACGATTGCAACAATCAGAACCGGACAAAACCCTAATCTAGGCGGCGATTGAAAAAAGAACAGAAACTCTAATTATAAACCGATCAATGTTGTTAACAGAATCCGTAGTAGAGGTTGTAAGAATCAAACGCTAATTACAGACCTGTTAATCAGTAAATTACGGTGAAGAAACTAAGGTTTCATGAGGTTGGAACGATCGCCAGGCACTAGAGAGAGAGGTTAGGAAGTTCCCTTTCTTTCCAAGCAAACATTCACCCGAGTGGTGTTTCCCACACGTCTTGCAAGTCGGAATCCCACTACTTGTCTTCCCTTTCTTGTTTTGATCGTGATATTTTGCCTTTTTCGATGGGTTCGTGTTGGTAGGCTTTTCTGCCACCCTTTTCTCTCCCCGTTCAACCTGCCTTCTTAACTCGATTTCCCTATCTCTTGCCCAGTCGATCAATTCATTCAATGTTGCACACTTAGAGGGATTTACGAATTCCCGATATTCAGCCTTGAACATAGCATGATAACGTATGATTTTCAACCTTTCAGTCCCCGCTATCTCCCCACAAAATTTCACCTTCTCGAGGAACTTATTCGTTATTTCATTAATCGTTTCATCCTTTTGTCGAAGACGTAAGAAGTCTTCTTGAATCTTATCAAGTGCGGATTGTGGGCTATGATATTTCAGAAATGGCTCATTGAACTCTTGCCATGTTAACGTTTGTACTTTGTCATCCCCCAATTCCTTCGAATGTGCGTCCCACCAATCCTTTGCTTGAAGTTGTAGGAGGCCCGTTGCAAACATTACTTGATCCTCCACTTCACATCTACTTCTTACAAACACTGCCTCGGTGCTTGAAATCCATCTTTGACAAGCTATCGGGTCAATTTCCCCTTTGTACGGCAAAGGGTTACATGCCATGAATTCCTTGTACGTGCACCTTCGAGTACTTTTCTTTGTTTGTAGTTCACTAATCATCTCCTTTAGTTCTTCCACCTTGGTCGTTACTAGAGTATCGACTACTCCCAATACTTGACCTTCCACCTCTTGAGCTAGTCGGGAAATACTAGCTTCAACCACTTTCTCTACTTCTTCTACAATCATCGCTCTCATTTCATTTCGGCGTGCTTCATCATCATCGTTTACATTCACCACATCAGCCATCTACATAAAACATTCATTAGATTTCATTTCATACTTCCCATCATCATGTTTTAGCATCATTTTATCATAACACATTCCATTAATCATTCATACTTCATGCCTTATCGTCATTGACGATTGTATCGTATCATATCCACCGAATCCTTTAATCATAACAAATTTTCCTTCCCATCATTCACATGCACCCTTCCTTCATCATTTGATTATCAAATTTGCCTTAAATATTGTTCATAAAGTCTTTAAAATCAATTGGAACGAGTCCCGCATTCAAAATCATCGAAACAAAAAAAGTTTTGGGAGCAGGTGGGACGCTCGCGTGGCGCGAGGGCCAAGCCACCCATCCGTCGCGCGACGCCAGCAACGTCGCGCTACGCGACGGACATGGGTCTTTGGTGTGGCGCTACGCGAGCAACGAATTTCGACAGAATGTTTTGTTGTTTGCTGCTGTTGATGCCCAGCTCCATAAATTCTCAACATAACTCTTAAAAACATCATATCTCAAGTTCTACAAGTCCATTTTGACCGATTCTTTTTCCTACGCGTCCGTAATTTAATTGCGGACCCGTTTAGCATATTCGTTAGCCGTATGACTCGGTTTAAGAACAAACAACCTATAAATCCCATTCTATTTCTAACTACAACATAATAAATTTTACCATTTACTTACTTGAGTAGCGCTTCGGAACGAACACACCTTATACGAGCTTTGAGTTTGAGTCCAAGCATTTGGCCCAAATATTTGAATCCCTCAAACTTCGGCTCTGATACCAACTTGTGGCATCCACTTTCTTTAACGATCAAACATATAAGATTTTTAACAAAAATTGGGCATGACCCATTCGTAACATAAACGTTTCCCTGTTTTTACATTATAATTCAAAAACAACCCAAGGGATTCAAACGTTCTGAAAACACTTACTACTATTCTAGACATACGGTTAACATTTACATTAACAAAATGATTTTCGACCCATAAGTAAAAGATAACATAGTCCGGAAGCGCAAAAAGGGCAATTTAGTGTGTTCGTCCGAGCTCGCCAACTTCAAACATGAGATTTACCTATCATGCACAACATTAAACATTAGTTAATTCACAATGCACAAACAAAACCATAACTCACCTTGCATACTTTTAATCGACCCATTAACAATTTACCAATCATTGACAAATCTTATTTACAACATTCTTTTCATTAAACATCCTTTCCATTAACTTTTTTTCATTCCAACATCTCCATACATTCATACATCCATATCATTCGACCCATTCGTAATGAGCCCATTTTCAAACGTCAACAATAATCATCGTGCTTGTCCTAATTTACCCATTTACAACGGGTAACCCTTATCATACATGCCTAGCATAACATATCATTTTAACCCGTTTACAACAAGTCGTTACTTAACCATCTCATAATCCTACTTTCCATACAATTTTATCCCACTTGAGTGGTCATTATACATCCGTCACTATTATGTCGCTTATCCGTTTTCTAACATATAACATATTGACATTTCACCTCTAACAGAATATGTACCTCCGTCCTCGGTTGGGAAGGACGACTACATTTAACCTGCGTATTCTCGGTTGGGTAGAGTACGTACCTTCGTCCTCGGTTGGGAAGGACGACTACATTTAACCTGCGTATTCTCGGTTGGGTAGAGTACGTACCTCCATCCTCGGTTGGGAAGGACGCCAACTTATAAGTGGTTCACATGGGGTAGCCCCCACTGGTTATGGTTAAGGTTATGGTTTGGGAAACAAGGAATTGGGTAACTCTTGGTTTACGAATGAACTTGTGGTTTTTGGAACAACTTTAAAATAAACACCAACTGTGAACTCGCTCAACTTTGTTGTTGACTCGTTGTTACATGCCTTGCAGGCTTTTAGGTACATGTTGTTAGAACTTGCTGTTTGGGATGCTGGAGTGGTCATGGGTCAAGTTACAAGGAATCACAAGACAAGTCTGATGGATTTTATACACCTATTTTATGGGACTCATAACAAATTGTAATATGCTTCCGCTGGTTAATAACTCTTGTATTGTAACACTTATTTTAAATAAATGAAGGTTTTATTTTATCTTTATAAGTTCAATGTGATTGGTGGCTAAGATCCTGGTACTTGGTGGCTAAGATCCTGGTACGTCACACGTCCTGCGGTGTTTCCGCGAGTGGTATTTTGGGGGTGTGACAGATTGGTATCAGAGCCATTGGTTATAGTGAAATTGGTTTTAATAATGGGAAAACGTTTTTATAAAACCAGACTATAACCGAACAGTTCTGAAAACGTGAATATGACCATGACACTCAGCTCCAGATTGCAAGGTTCGTCCCTCTTACTTGTTGTATACATTACGTAACTAGTACACATTTGTTTATGATGAAACATACGAACACACACTCGTCACTATAGCATGATGGCATGGATTGCTTGCTTACCTTATGATGCATTGATAGTATGCCATAGTCCTTGGATTTTTGTGATCTTATTACCTTGACGACCTCCATTTGACATCTGAGTTTGAGGAACCATTTGACATGAGTTAGGAGGAACTGAGATGAACATGCAAATCACAATATTATTGTGGGTGCACACATAATAATAATGTGGGGTGCATGCTAGTCCCAGTGAGCCTTAACAAGTGGAAAAGGGGCTCCGTTCTATTATTTGATCGATGTGAAACATAACAAACCTATAGGGGTCATAGCAGTGATTGTCCCCTACTCGAACGTGAACTTTTCATTCATCTCTGGATCCCTTCGAATCTTGATGCTATCGAGTATTACCTGAACACCCATCTGAACACCTAGCGAACCATGTAGAATGTGAGGTGCTTATACGAACGTCCCTGAGTTGGATGTCACAACGTCGAATGACTGATCGATACTTTTCTTACCCCTCTTTGTTTGCTGGAACTCATGTATTGACATCTTGGATCCCGAAGTGTGATCACTTCTGCAATACCTGTGGCATCCACTTTCTTTAACGATCAAACATATAAGATTTTTAACAAAAATTAGGCATGACCCATTCGTAACAAAAACGTTTCCCTGTTTTTACATTATAATTCAAAAACAACCCAAGGGATTCAAACGTTCTGAAAACACTTAGTAGTATTCTAGACATACGGTTAACATTTACATTAACAAAATAATTTTCGACCCATAAGTAAAAGATAACATAGTCCGGAAGCGCAAAAAGGGCAATTTAGTGTGTTCGTCCGAGCTCGCCAACTTCAAACATGAGATTTACCTATCATGCACAACATTAAACATTAGTTAATTCACAATGCACAAACAAAACCATAACTCACCTTACATACTTTTAATCATCCCATTAACAATTTACCAATCATTGACAAATCTTATTTACAACATTCTTTTCATTAAACATCCTTTCCATTTACTTTCTTTCATTCCAACATCTCGATACATTCATACATCCATATCATTCGACCCATTCGTAATGAGCCTATTTTCAAACGTCAACAATAATCGTCGTGCTTGTCCTAATTTACCCATTTACAATGGGTAACCCTTATCATACATGCCTAGCATAACATATCATTTTGACCCGTTTACAACAAGTCGTTACTTTTTTTTGGGTAAAGGGTTACCCCGGTGATTCTATTAAAAACAACTGCAAATAAGTACAAGTAGTGAGGATGAACATATACAGGACATGCCCCATATATGTAAGCCAAAAACAAATTACCTATGACACCTCATAACCTAGTCTACTTTACATCATGAAAAAATGCGTAGTAGACAAAACAAACATAACCAACAAGAGTCATTATCCTCCATCATCAAAAATAAAATTGCCTAGAAATAGATTATCCATTAGTGGACTTTGTGGAAGAGGTGCTTGCACCTGCTTTTGAAGACAAAGGATATGAGCCCGAAATCATAAACTTATTTGTTTCATTATAGACTTCAACAACCTCCTCATCATCAGAATCTGCTATATCATCCCTCGTCTCGTTGCTCTTTTGACGGACCGTACCCTGCTCATCCCTTAGGGCATCAAACGGGTTCCGTGATACTACACTAACCGAAGGATCTGATTTTTTAACCCCTCCATTCGTTTTGAACCCAATCGGCCTGTACTCAAATTTCGGCTTAGCTTTATTAACATGAAAACCCGATTTCCTAGCCACTTTTTTACCATCCACATCCATAAAGCCATCTTCATCCACTACTGGAGTCTTCACCGGACCATGCGGTTGCTTCCTAACATTTTGTTTCTGAGGTTTAGGCACTTCCCTAGGACACTTCCTAGGCTGTCTCGGGCAAGACTCATCAGCATGTCCAAAAACCTTACAGTGGGTACATCTATAAGGACTCCATTCATATTCCACAACCATCTTTACTTTAATAAAACCTTCACCTTCTAGCTCGGGCACCGCTATAACTATTTCATCTTTAAAATCATTTTCAGCTGAAACTTCTATCAAAGCTCTTGCATAACTGCTCCTTCCCCAAGCATCCGTACACATAGTGGTGGTATACGAATCCAAAAATTTTGGCTCACCAATGGCCGTAGCAATCATACTCAACCCATCTTCCGTATAGGCAGCTATAGGAACATCATGGATTTTAACCCAAACTTGTATCTTTTTGACTTCCTTCTTCTCTAGTCTCGAAGTAGGCGACCATACACTAAGGAAGAGAGGTTGTGAACGAATAATCCAAGGTCCTTCTTTAAGAACATTCATTATACCGTCTTTGTCCGCAAATTTGAAAAAGAAAAACCCGTTTGCATTCATCATAGACTTTTGCAAACCAAACTTCTTCTAGTTGTTTCTCACAAAGTACTCAACAACTGGATAAGCCACCCGATCCCCCAAGAAATACCCATACAATGTATTTGCTAACCTGTCTTGAACTAGTTTAACAGATTCCCGGGGGAGGACCACATCACAACCATCTTGCAACACCAGACTCGCAAGAGTTCTGAAGTTTACCTGTTTGGTCTTGGCTACCACAACCGAATCAGCATAAGACATAGGCTTCGAAGCACTACCCATATCAGTTCGAACCTGAAAACTAGCCTTATCTTCCCTATTTTCCGAAGCCCTTGTGTTTGGCTGCTCATTCTCCACAGGAACCTGAACCGTAGACTTTAACAATTCATCGATGATGTTGATTTTCCTAGGTTCCATATGAGACGACTGAATAATACCCCGACGTGGTAGCCATGTATTTCCGTCAACATCAATAACACGGCTAGCTAATGTCTCAAAAGAAAGTGATGGTTTGGCACGATCATCTTGAGGAGATACACCATCAGTTTTACCTTCATCCATGGGTAACCCTAATCTGCCGGAACCCTAATCAATAATGAACAGCCGCACACCCGTTGCTAATCAGAAAAACAACGATCAGAACCCTAATCTTGATAATCTGAAATCAACTAAAGATGAATTGCCGAAACCCTAATGCAAAGGAAACAGCCGCACACCCCGTCTACAATCAGAAAAATCAGATCCGAATACAACTCAATCAGCGCCGAAGAAGATGTATTGCCGAACCCTAACTACAAACCCTAATCCGATTTCAACTGATTATCTCCTAAGGATCGATAGGACAAACCCTAAGATGATAATCAAGATCAATCGAGAACAACAGTATCAAGAATCTGCTAGGGTTTAACAAGGTCGCCTAAGTCGAAAAACCCTAATTCTCTCTCTCTAGCTGGGTGATCTCTGCTTCTTCATGGATACTTAGATTTTCATCGTAATTGTTTGTATAACAGTCTGTGATTAGGGATTCATCTGTAATCTCTATAACGAACTTGTTAGCAGACCTGACCGATTTACGTCTAAGTGTTACGTTTTTTGTTTTAATCGCCGCCGTATTCCTGTGTGATCTTAAAGAAGGTATAGAGTTCTGGGTTGTCGGCATTACTGTCTCCTGTAATTGATTTACCGAGTGCTCTATATGTTTTGGATGGATTCATGGGGTAGGGTTTGCTAGATTAGGGTTTTCAGGTTTTCTGTTTTTTCTTTGTTTTCTTGGCGCGGTGCTGGTTCTCGTTGTTTTCTGTGCATGCTTATGTTACTGGCTGTTTAAAGGAGAGAGTCGTTTATTTCACTATGGATGATCGTTCAAATTCTGATGATGTTGCTAAGGGTGATCGAGGTAAGCCACCTTTACCGTTCAAAGGTTTGGCCAGTAGAGTCGTGAATATAGATGGTAATCCGATACTTCCTAGGAGAGGTACGGTGCAGGTTCCTCATTCTGATCCGAAGTTGTTTAACGTCATTGACGAATTAACCAAGATCACTGTTCCGGTTCAATCTTCGGAAAGTGAAGGTTCAAAGGCTAATGAGGCTGCAAAAGGAGTCCAGGGAACCCCTACGGTTCAGGGCAGCACCTCCAAGCCTCTATCTTATGCGGACTCAGTTTTAGCTAGCAGCTCAAAGAAAGTTAACTTCCGTTTTCTGTCTAGTTCGGCTGTGCACGAAGGCTGTGACGTTGTGCTCCCTAAGGAATCAGTCCGAACTGTGCAGGATAAACTGGCTAATACTATCTATGGTTATTTCTTGGGGGATCGAGTTTCTTTCCCGGTTGTTGACTATTATGTTAGAGTTAACTGGAAGAAATATGGATTGCAAAAGACGATGATGAACGCAAATGGTTTTTTCTTCTTCAAGTTTAATGATGAACTCGGAATGTTGAATGTCCTTAAGGATGGCCCATGGATAATCAGATCTCAACCGCTATTTCTGTATACATGGACTGCAACGACTAAACTGGAAAAGAAAGAAGTAAAGCAACTACAAGTTTGGGTAAAAATACATGAGGTTCCAATTGCGGCTTATACGGAAGACGGTCTTAGCCTGATAGCTTCAACAATTGGGGAGCCAAAGATGCTGGATTCGTTTACAACATCTATGTGCACGGATACATGGGGTCGTAGTAGCTATGCTAGAGCCTTGGTGGAAATTTCAGCTGATAAGGAGGTCCGTGAAGAGATAACAATGGCAATACCTGAACCTGACGGGGAGGGTTATATCAAAGAGACTATGTATGTGGAATATGAATGGAACCCGCATCGATGTGCTACATGTTGTGTGTTTGGTCATTCAAATGAGATGTGTCTGAAAAAGCCAATGAAACCTGCTAATGCTAGACAAGAGGATCAAAATCGAAATGTTCAAAGAAATAAGCAAGTTAAAAAGATGCCGAATGTGGATCAGGATGGATACACTGAAGTTCATGGTAAAAAAGTTGCTATAAAGATTGGTATTCCGGTGAACAATCAAAAGCCTAAATTTGAATATCGGCCTGTGGGACCAAAGTCTAAGTCGAATGTCAATAATGGTTCAACTTCGAAGTCTGTCAAGTCGAACAACCCATTTGACGTTTTGATTGAAGTTAACCCGGAGGTTGAATCGGAGTCAAGTTCCAGCAAAAAAAGACGGGTATGAACCTGGAGGATACGGATGATGATGAGGTTGACGAGGTGTACAATGAAATGGATGTATTTATGCAGCAAGGTTCTCTTAATATAAAAAAGCAAACAAGGGGCAAGCACTCCTTCTCAGGTAGTTATCGATGGTTAGTCTTGCGGTTTGGAATATAAGGGGGTTGAACCGCCCGCTTAAACAAATGGAGGTTCGCCAGGCAGTGAAGGATTATAACTTGAGTTTAGGTGCCATTTTGGAGTCCCACGTTGATGTTGATAAACTGGGTAAAGTGTGTAAAACTGTTTTTCGGTCTTGGGATTGGACTTCGAATGGAGGGTGTTGTGACAAAGGTACAAGAATTATTATTGGGTGGAATCCTGCTATCTTTGATGTGATGATCTTGGCTCAGTCTTCTCAGGTTATGCACCTCCAACTAATGTTTAAATTGGATAAAAAGATGGTTTTTTGTTCTATTGTTTATGCAGCCAACTATTATGTTTCCCATAGAGAATTATGGCATCATCTTTCTATGCATAAAACTCTTGTTGCTAATAAACCTTGGTTTATTATGGGTGATTTTAATTCGGCTCTCAACATAGAGGATAAATCTATGGGAACTTCTTCGATATCTATTGGTATGAGAGAATTTCAAGCTTGTGTTGATGACATTGAAGTGGTTGATATAAACCGGACAGGTATCCATTTCACATGGAACCAAAAGCCAAAAAAAGGGGTTGGGTTACTAAAGAAAATTGATCGGGTGATGGGGAATACCTTGTTTGTGGCTGAATATCCGAACTCAGTTGCCATATTTAAGCCGTATCGTCTTTCGGATCATTTTCCATGTATTCTATCTATTCCGGAAGCTATGAAATTGAAGCCGAGGCCTTTTAAATTCGCGAATTTCTTGGTTTTTAAACCAGAATTTTTAGACATTGTCAAAAAGCATTGGGATTCTAGTATTGATGGTGTGCACCAGTTTAGAGTTGTAAAAAAAACTCCGCTTGCTGAAAAATCCTCTTCGGTCGTTGTTTTTTAAACAAGGTAACCTTCACAAGAAAGTTGAAAATCTCAGGATGAAGTTGGATGTGCTTCAGCAAAATATTGACCAGGACCCGCTAAACGTTGATATCCGGGCTGAAGAGACGGCTACCAGCCGTGATTTACAAGAGGCTTTGTTGGATGAGGAGCGCTTTCTGAAACAAAAATCTAAGGTTGATTGGTTGAGTGCGGGTGACATGAGTACAACTTTTTTTCACTCTTCTTTAAAAGTCAGAAATCACTTTAGCAGAATTGATGTTATTAATGATTCGGGAGGGATTCTTTATGAAGGCGATATGGTTTATAATGCTTTTGTTCAGCATTATGAAAAGTTCTTTGGTAGTCTTGGTGATATTTCTCTTGAGCCGGCTCCAGATTTATTTCAGAAAGTATTATCTCACAATGTTGCAACTCATATGGTTCGGCAAGTAACGTCGGAGGAGATAAAAAAAGGCGATGTTTTCTATTGGTAATGATAAAGCTCCTGGGCCGGATGGTTATACGGCGGCGTTCTTCAAAAGTGCTTGGTCTTTAATTGGTAATGATGTTTCTAATGCTATTAAAGATTTCTTTGACACTGGAAATTTGCTTCGGGAATGGAATCATACCCTTATTGTGCTTATTCCAAAGGTTTCGACTCCTTTGGTTGTTACTGATTTTCGGCTGATTGCTTGTTGTAATGTGCTTTACAAGTGCATTAGTAAGATTGTTGCTGATAGAATTAAAGGAGCCTTGAATGATATTGTCAGCATTAACCAGTCTGCTTTTGTTCCTGGAAGGAAGATTTCAGATAATATTCTTCTAACTCAAGAGTTAATGCATAATTATCATAGAGACGTGGGTCCTCCAAGATGTGCTTTTAAGGTTGATATTCAAAAAGCTTACAATACTGTGGATTGGAAATTTCTTAAAAGTGTTCTGCTTGGTTTCGGCTTTAATAGTAAGATGGTGGAGTGGATCATGCTTTGTGTTTCTACTACCTCATTTTCGGTTTGTGTTAATGGCACGTTACATGGTTTTTTCAAGGGTAAGCGTGGGTTAAGACAAGGGGATCCAATATCCCCCTATTTATTTACTCTGGTTATGGAGGTTTTGACGGGTATTCTTCAACATGCGGTTCATATAGATTCTTCTTTTAAGTTCCATAACAGGTGTGAAAGGCAGCAGATTATTAATCTTTGTTTTGTGGACGATTTATTTCTTTTTGCTAGAGGGGAAGTGAATTCGGCTAAGTGTATTATGTCGTCTCTCTCGAAGTTCACTAAGATGTCGGGATTAGTGCCTAGCAACCAGAAAAGCATGGTGTTCTTTTGTAATGTTAAGGACCATGTCAAACAAGCTATTCTGGACATCATGCCTTTTGCGGAAGGAAAGTTACCTGTGAAGTACTTGGGGGTGCCCCTTATATCTTCCAGACTTGGTTATAGTGATTGTCGCGTGCTTGTGGAAAAACTAGAGAAACGTATTATGCACTGGAGGAACAAATTATTATCCTTTGTGGGAAGGCTTCAACTCATTATTTCAGTTCTCTTGTCTATGCATATTTATTGGTCTTCAGTTTTTATCTTGCCGACTCGGGTGATTAAGGAGCTAGAAGCTAAAATGAGAAATTTCTTATGGTCTCAAGAGTCCTCTTTTTTTTTTTGGGTAAAGGGTTACCCCGGTGATTCTATTAAAAACAACCGTAATTAAGTACAAGTAGTGAGGATGTGTTCCACACTAGTTCATATACGGGACATGCCCCATATATGTATGTCAAACAAAAAACAAATAAATCTATGACACCCCATAACCTAGCCTACTATACATCAAGAAAAGATATCTAGTAGACAAGACAAACAAAACAACATAAAACCCTCAACCGCCATCATCAAAGATGAAGTTGCCACACACTGGCAAACCCTTCACACGAACCAAGAAATGCCTATCCATTTGAGAACTTTGTGGAAGAGGTGCTTGCCCCTGCTCTCGAAGATGAAGAATGAGTACCCGATGTCATAAACTGACTAGTTTCATTATAAACTTCAACGACCTCCTCCTCATCATCCGAATTCTGCCTATCACTTAACTGCGTAGCCTTCTTTTCCACTCGACCCATAGTGACACCTCCCTGACTTCCATCATCGTCCTTAAGGATGTCAAAAGGGTTGGACGTTGAAACCTGGTTAATCAGCGGACTCCTCAAGGACGATTTTGGTTTGGGCTTGACAACTGGTCTATAGACCAACTTAGGCTTCTGATTTTTCATATGAAGACCTTGGTTAGTAGCTTTCTTCTTTTTGGCACACACAACCTGAAAGTCATCATTATTCTTCTCAACATCCCCAACCGAACTTATCTGGGGGTTCTTAGGACACGAGCTATCATCATGACCAAAGACACAGCAAGATGAACACCTTAAAGGCTCCCAATCATAATCAATTTTTACCTCCACCATTGAATGACCATTACCATCCAAAGATGGTATTGCAACAGTTACACTTTTCTTTAACTCAACCCCTGCCTGAACTTCAATAAGAGCTCTAGCATAGCTGCTTCTACCCCACGACTCCGCACACATTGTGGCAGTGTACGAATCCAACATCTTAGGCACCCCAATCTTAGATGCAAGCAAACTAAGACCATCCTCAGTAAATGCCGCTAACGGCACATCATGCATCTTGACCCAAACTGGAATAGCTTTTATATCCTCTTTTTCCAACATGATGGAGGCCGACCACTCTCTCAAGAGTCCTCTTTTAATAAAGGTAAAGCTAAAGTTTCTTGGAAATCAGTTTGTACGCCTAAATATGAAGGGGGTTTGGGTATTAGACGTATTGGAGATATGAATAAAGCTCTGATGTCGTCTCACATTTGGAGTATTGTCTCTAAGCGAGACTCCCTGTGGGTTGATTGGGTGCATTCTTATCGGTTAAAAGGCAACAGTTTCGGGGTTTGCAAAACGCCTTCGAATAGTTCTTGGTCTTGGCGAAAGCTCACTCAAATGCGGCCGCTCATCAGAAAGCATATATGGTCCGAATTAGGGAATGGTGCCAACACTTCTGCCTGGTTCGATTATTGGAGTGACTTGGGGCCTCTTGGCGACTTTGTGTCGCCCAGAACTATTTCAGTTGCTGATTTTAGGTTGGATAACTCAGTGGCTAATGTTTATTCTAATGGTTCTTGGCTTTGGCCTATGGCTTGGAGGGATCTCTTCCCCGTTCTCATTCAGCCTGACCAAGTTCATCTGGACCCGTTAAAATCTGACAGATTATTATGGAAGGATGAAGGTGTTCTTAATGACTTCTCTGCGTCTGGTGTTTGGCATTCGGTTCGGCATAGAGAGCCGGAAGTCGACTGGTGTAGTATTGTTTGGTTTGCTCAATGTATTCCTCGGCACGCCTTTCTAATGTGGTTGATTATGAAAGGTAAACTCCTTACTCAAGACAAAATTTTGCAATGGGATATGTCTCGGAGAAAAAACATGAATATGATGTGCTGTTTACTATGCTATGAGAACTTTGATTCTCACGATCACTTATTTTTTGGTGTAAGTATTCCTCTCAAGTGTGGCTTACGATTTGAGACAGGGTGGGAATGAATTCTGTTAGTCCAAAATGGGTGGATATCATTGGTTGGCTTAGTGTTCGAGATCATTCTAGGAAAGCCTACACTTATGTTGCTAAAATTCTTGTTGCGGCTGCCACATATACTATTTGGCAAGAGAGGAATGCCATGTTATTTAAAAATCAGTTGAGACCTCCTGAAACGGTTAGTGATGTTATTATGAAGACAGTGAGGTACAAGTTGATGGGAGCAAAGTTAAAGGATACCGTTAGGGTGCGCAAGATTCTTGGAGAATGGGAGATCCACACGAAAGAAAATGAAGACAATGGTGGCTGATTAGTTGTTTTTTTGGCTTCATTGTGTCTAGATTATTGTCTAGGTGTTTTAGTTGGTTATGGTTTTTTGTTTGAGTATTTTGGTTTTACATTCATGGGGAATGTCTCATGAATGAACTAGTGTAGGTTCTCTACACTACTTGTTTTGTTTGGTTGTGAATATATAGAATCACCGGGGTAACCCTTTACCCAAAAAAAAGTGAATTTGTATAAAATATGTAATTTGTAAAACAATGTCGTGTTCTTGTATAAAATGTTTCAAGTCTTATCAAAGTGGTTTAGATAACGCAACAATGTATAATACAATAAAAGCACTTATATATAGGAAGTACCAGCAGCGTATCCACCATGCTTTTATCATATAACACATAGCCCCGTTACATAAGTCACTAATCAATAACCAACCAAAATGTCTTGTTCAATGTCAAAATGTTTATGTGTAAACCATGTTCAATGTCATGTGTGAAATGTATCATGTATAACCAAATGTAATGCATTGCAAGTAGAAAGTATCTACTCAAACTATGTGATAATGTCAATGTGAAAACAAATGTCATGTATGGTGAATAACTAGTAATTACTCAACCCCATAGGAAAATGTACAAAACAAAGTTTTTGAATAAACCTAAGTTTAAATCAAATATTATGTTTTGCAGAAAACAATGCTTTATGATTACAAACATTTATGCAGTAATGTTAATCGCATACATTCAAGCCTTGCGACTGTGGCGACAAACCCTTAAACAAATTAAAGGTTTATCTAAATTATGTATATCGGATTCTATCATTCCCAACTTCCAAACAAACTTAGGAAGTCGGAAACGGGATTTGTCAAGTCCTATGGTACCATTACATACTACCGAGCGGCGTGATCAATGTTAATGAATGTATTATTGTCCCGATTAAACACACCAAATGTCATAACCAATGTAGCATGTGAAAACCATGTACTAAGTATGCTAAGTAAACATACATAGTATAAATGTTCATGAAACCAATGTGCTAGCATGGTAAGTAAACATACATAGCAAAAATGATTATGAAATCAATGTGCTAGCATGCTAAGTAAACATACATAGCAAAACACAATGGGAAATCATGTACTATATGTGTACTAGGTGAAACTAGCATGTTTATGTCATAAAAGCAATGAAAAGCACGAAAATAACAAGTATGCACATGTGTATCACCCCAAAATATTTGAAAGCGGTAAAAGAGGGGAACTATGTACTCACTTGGGATTGCTTATTAGTCTTGAGAATAAGACCAATTTAAGCTCCAAGGATCACGAAATCAACAAGGCACCTAATATAGGTAACTATGTTAATAGTCGGATCCTAAATCGGGAGATAGGATAGAACGTGGTTCAATAAATCAAATGAGTATTTGAACTCATATGGTATGATTTAATAGAGCTAACATTCTGATTTGGAAGTCCACCAAAGTGCTCTTAACCCGTTTCGACCCGTTATGGTAGTATAAGTTACTATAACGCATCGGTTGCGTAAAGCTAAGGTCGGATGGTTATCAATGAGCTATGTCAAGTCTTACATGCCCAATTATACCTAAATATGTTACTAAATCAGATTATATATCAAAAAGTTGATCACATAGGCAAAATACGGATTTATGCTTCAAAAGGGCATTTTGGTCATTTCCTATGGGCATATAAGCTACTTAACAAATAACTAACCAATCCTAAGTGATCATAAGGTGTAACCTCAGAGGTTATTCCCTATGCAACTATGATCACTAAACATGCTTGGTCGGATCCTAATGATCGACCAAACGGGTCGGGTTCGAACGTCTAAGCGGTTGTTTAGACCGCTTAACTTACTAAACAAGCATTAAACTATTAGTGACGAGTTAAACATGTCAAAACATGTTTAACTAACCTAGAAAACTGATTTGGTATCAAAACAAAGTGTTTTGATACCTAAAAGTAGTTCCGTTGCAAAATGCGCGCTAAAGCGCATTTTTACCGAAACTTTGACTCGTCACTACACCTAGTTAACTTGGTAATCAGTAGGTATAATCGCTAAAGATTATAACCATCGTGATTACAATCACGTTGCAAAGTTCAATTGAACTTTGACTTGACCAATAGATGGCCAAAACCGAAAGTCAAACTGTTGGTCAAACAGTTTGACTTTCAGCTCTACAAAGCTGAAAATCACTACTTAAGCCATGAAAGAACGCATACTTGGTGTTCAAAGGCTAGAAGGATGATCTTAGAACTCAGGTAGGTGGTCCGTTTGCAGGAAATCCTCCACTTAGAGCTCCAAAATGGAAATGAGCAAAGAACCAAGAAGAAATGAGGGGTATTTATAGTTGTGTTGATGCTATAGGATCATCACAAGTGGTTTGTGTAGCCTCTAAGCAAGAAATCCTAGCCATACATGTGTAAATGACAACTATCCATTGCTTGGAGAGGTGTTAACTTGGCTACCACACAAAGAAATTGCAAGAATGGCCCCTGAATTATCAATCTGCTGCTGAAAATAATGTTTCTGTCCAGATATGATGGTGGCGTGGCACCACAGCACAACCTCTAGGCTGTGGCGCGACGCGACGGGTAGGCTAGATGTTTCAAAGTTTGGCAGAAATGGTCCCTGCACGTATTTAAACTTGTTTTCAACATTTTTAACCTCCGTTAAGCCATTTTCAAGACTCTACTGTCACACCCCGACCACGTAAGACAACAAAACGTGGCGGAAACGTCGGGGAGTGTTGTAACAGAATTAATTATTTCACAACCATGGAAATTAAAGTTACGTTTTATTTATCAAACAAGAGAGTTACATTGTCTTAAACAAGAAACAAAGAGTACATAACATAATTAAACTAGTTCTAGCTTCATTTTAAGTTGCTATGGCACAGGTCCGCCCTAATGTCACGATGATCATCCTAAGCAACAGCTCCTGAAAACACATGTGAAAATAGGTACGTCAGCATAAAAATGCCTGTGAGATACATAGGTTTCGTGAAAATAGGATTCATGACTTAAGTTTAAGAAAATGTTTAATAAAATTTATTCATGAACCTTGTAAATTGTTTTGTTTTGTAAATCATTTGAAAAGCGTTAAAATCAGACGATATGTATAAATAAAAGAATAATATATGGTTAAATGAATAACCAAGTAAAATGAGTTGTATAGAATGAACTGTTTTGTAAACCAAAGTCTTGTGAAAAGCATGTTACTTGTGTAAAATGTATAACTCCAATATGAATGATTTAAATAATGCTATGATATGTAATATAATACAAGCACTTATATATATAGGAAGTACCAGCGGCGTATCCACCATGCTAGTATCATACTACTCACACCTCGTTACTTAAGTCACTTAAACAAACCATCAATGTATAAAGTCTACGTTTAAACCAATTGTCAAAAAGTCCTTGTATGAGCCATATCAAATGTTAAATGTCCAAATGTAGTCAAGTAATGTGTAACAAATGTTATGTATGGTAAGTAATATGTTGTTACATAAACCAAATGTAAAAATGTACAAAAAAAAGTATTTTGAACATATCAAAAAGTTATGTTTTGCAAAGTAAATGCATGTTTTATTGATACAAACACTTATGTGGTAAGTTAATGCATACATTCAAGCCTTGAGACAGACGGATAACCCTAAGTCAAGGTTATCAAAAATGTTTTCGGATTCGGTCATTCCTTACGTCCAAACAAACCCAGGATTTCAGGAATGGGAGTTGTCAAGTCCTATGGTACCACTACTTACTACCGAGCGGCGTAGCTAATGTTGATGAACGTATATAAGTCCCGTTTGTACAAACCAAATGTTATACCAAATGTAAACATGTTATATGAAAACAATATACTAAGTATGCTAAGTTAACATACAAAGCAGAAAAGTCATGTAAATCAATGTGCTAGCATGCTCAGTCAACATACATAGCAGAAATGTAAGGTAAAACAATGTACTAAGTATGCTAAGTTAACATACAAAGCAAAACAATGTAATGTAAACCATGTACTATAAGTGTACTAATGAACATAGCAAGTATATGATGTGAAAACAGGAAGGCACAAAAGTATCAAGTAGGCACATGTGTTTCACCCCAAAACAGTTTGAAAACAGTAAAAGAGGGGTCTATGTACTCTACTTGAGATTGCCTAGAAGTCCTTGCGTAACAACCAAACAATGCTAGAGATCACGGAAATCAAACGGCACCTAATATAGGTAACTATGTTAATAAACCGGACCTAAATCGGAGGATCCGATAGAATGAGGATTCGTAAACCAAACGAGTATGGAAACTCATGTAATATGGTTTAACAAAGCCTACATACTAAAATGAAACCTATCCTAAGTGCTTACGACCCGTTTAGGTAGCTTATGCTACTTTAACGCGTCGTTTGCGTAAAACGCGTTCGGAATGCCTAACTAGTCCTATGATAAGTAAAATATGCCTTAACATGTCTAATATTGTTTTCAAATCAGTTTAGATACCAAAAATTATGTTACATATGCTTAAAATGAATTTTGGCGTAAAAGGGCATTTTGGTAATTTACCTAAGGCATATAAACTACCTATCATACAACTAACTAAACGTCGTGACCATAAGGTATAACCTCGGAAGGCTATTCCCTATACAACTATGGTCACCTAATGTGTTTGGTCGGATCCTAATGATCGACCAAACGGGTCGGGTTCGAAAGTATAAGCGATTGATTAGATCACTTACCTTTACGACCCTAGACAAGCACAAAACTAAAAGTGACGAGCTAAGCAGGTTAAAACATGCTTAACTTAGTTAGAAAACAAGTTTGGTATCAAAATAAACAGTTTTGATACCTAAAAGTAGTTTGGTTACAAAATACGCAAGAATACGCATTTTGGCCGAAACTACGACTCGTCACTGAGCCTAGTTAACGTGGTAATCAGTAGGTATAGTCACAAGGGACTATAACCATCGTGATTACGCTCACGTTGTGAAGTTCAACCGAACTTCATGTTGACCATAAACTGGTCAACGCAGAAAACGCTAAAAGAACGAAAGAGGACTTACAACGGGTCCAAGAACGGAAGTCGTGATTCGAATATTCTCAGGTATGAAGTGATAAACACATCAACTTAGAGAACAAATTCAGATTCAAAGGTGTGGGTTTTGAGTTATGAACTTGAGGGGTATTTATAGGATTTCTTGGACTGTTAAGATCGTTCCTCGAAAACCGTGCTTCAATCTCATCCATACACCTCAAGCCCATGGTTTTATAAAACTATTTGAGCCCCTAGTATTGCCCAAAACCATGTGCAAGTGGGTTATGAGTGCATAACAGCTGTTAACAGCTGTTTAATCTGGTTTTTCTGATCTGGTAGGTCCTTACGGACCGTATGGCTAAGTGGTTACGGTCCGTAAGCCTTGTGCAGACCAGCAATGTTTCATTTTTGGCAGAACAGGCCCCTGTGCGCATATAGTCGTGTTTTGGCACTTCTAACATCCGTCAAACCCATTTTTAAGCTCCATAAGGATGTTAAAGTATAGGGAACTTAAAATATGCTCAAAATTATGTCGGATGTCAGTTCGTTTGGCCGTACGGTTGCGTTGTTCGGTTAATTACGACGGAAGTCGTAGCGGACGCAAAAACGATCCAAATTGCGCGACGAATGGATTTTTCTTATGCCAAACACTAAAATAAAATATTTTAATGCTTACATAAATTGTTGGATGTCCGGATGTATTCAGAATGTAAGTTATGCGCTAAAATGCAAACTTATGCACTTTTTGACGCTTTTAGTCGTCCCTGAATGACCCAAAAGTTTATTTTAGCACACCGAACCCCTCAAAGCCTATTTCTAAGCTATGTAAAGGATTTTTATGGTATATTTAACTTATGGTCATGTTCCGGAATGTCTGTTCTAGTACGAATCATCATACTTTCACAGTTTATCGAATTTAGTCCCTGTAAGCGAATAAACTTGTTTTTGCCATACCAAAGCCTTCAAAACTTATTTCTAAGTTATGTAAAGGTTAATTAAGGCATGTTAAGAATATGTTGATGTTCCAGAGTGTTTTTCGCATTAAACTAATTACGTTTACGCACCAGTTTGTGTATAACTCTCCAGAAAGCGATATAGAGTTTGAAATTGAACAAAAGTCAAAACGTGAAAAATGTCAAACATAAACAAACAAACATTGGGACCAAATAACTTTGTTTTATTGATAACTGAACTATTTACAACGATTACAGACACAGGTGTCACAGTCTCCCCTACTTGTGGAAATTTCGTCCCGAAATTTATTTCGAGGAAACTTGTGAGAAAAGATATGGGTACTTCGCCTTCAGATCTTAACGTTCCCAAGTAAACTCAGGTCCACGTTTAGATTCCCAGCGAACTTTGACCAAAGGAATGCGCTTGCGTTTAAGCCACTTGACTTCACGTTCCATGATTTCCACAGGTTTCTCAACAAAATGCATTGTGTTGTCCACACGAATTTCATCAAGCAGTATGTGGAGGTTCTCATCAGCAAGACACTTCTTGAGGTTGGACACGTGAACGGTTGGATGAACATTTCCAAGTTCAGGAGGTAACTCAAGTCTGTAGGCTACCTTACCGATTCTTTCGACGATCTTGAATGGTCCAACGTATCTAGGTGCAAGTTTTCCTTTCTTTCCAAATCTGATCACACCTTTCCAAGGTGAGACCTTAAGTAATACACGATCACCGACTTGAAATTCCAAGGGCTTGCGTCGTTGGTCCGCGTAACTCTTTTGACGGCTTCTAGCTGTCTGAAGGTTATCACGAACCTTTTTAACCTTATCAGTTGTCTCTAAAATGAGGGCAGGTCCAGTAAGCTGAGCCTCACTGATTTCATTCTAGCAGACTGGTGAATGACATTTTCGACCATAGAGAGCTTCGAAAGGAGCCATGTTGATGCTGGAGTGATAACTGTTGTTGTAGGAGAATTCAATTAACGAAAGATGTGAATCCCAACTACCACCAAAATCGATCACACAAGCTCTAAGCATATCCTCCAGAGTCTGGATTGTTCTTTCAGATTGACCATCTGTTTACGGATGATAAGTTGTACTCAGATTAAGTTGGGTCCCCATAACAGATTGCATGGTTCTCCAAAAATGAGAAGTGAAGCGAGCATCTCTGTCAGAAATGATGTTCAAAGGAACACCATGTCGAGATACAATTTCATCCACATAGATTTTAGCAAGTTTGTCAGCAAAAAAATCCTCACGGATTGGCAAGAAATGCGCTGACTTAGTAAGACGATCAACAACTACCTAGATGGCATCATGACCTTTCTTTGTGCGCGAAAGTTTGGTAACCAGATCCATAGCAATGTTTTCCCATTTCCAAACTGGGATCTCTGGTTGCACCAATAAACCAGAAGGACGTTGATGTTCAGCCTTAACCTTAAGACAAGTAAGGCATTTTGACACATATAAGGCAATGTCTTTCTTCATACCAGGCCACCAATACTGAATACGAAGATCCTTATACATCTTATCTGAGCCAGGATGAATAGAATAACGAGACTTATGGGCTTCATCCATAAGCAAGGTGCGAAGATCATCTTGGCTTGGGACCCACAAACGGTCCACGAAGTAATACGATCCATTGTCCTTCAGTTCCAGATCAGGTGTTATGTGATAGGGTAACTCCTTACCCATCAAACCTTGTGAAACACAAGTGTGTTGAGCCTGAGAGATGCGGGTTTGGAAATCGGATCGAGCTTGAATATCGGATTGAACACGAACACAATGAAGCTTAGTACGTTCCTTACGACTCAAAGCATCGGCTACGACATTCGCCTTACCAGGATGGTAGCGAATTTCGCAGTCATAGTCGTTTAGAAGCTCAACCCAACGTCGTTGCCTCATGTTGAGTTCTTTCTGATTGAAGATATGCTGAAGACTTTTGTGGTCCGTGAAAACCACACATTTTGTACCATACAAATAGTGTCTCCAGATCTTAAGAGCGAAGACAACTGCACCTAACTCAAGATCATGAGTGGTGTAGTTTTTCTCATGTATCTTCAACTGCCTCGATGCATAAGCTATGACTTTGTTCCTTTGCATGAGAACACAGCCAAGACCCAAGTTAGATGCATCGCAATAAACGACGAAATCATCATTGCCCTCAGGTAAAGTCAGAATAGGCGCGTCACAAAGTTTTTGTTTCAAAGTCAGAAATGCTTCCTCTTGCTTGAATCCCCAATCAAAGGGTTTGTTCTTCTGAGTTAGAGCAGTTAAAGGAACTGCAATCTTTGAGAAATTTTCAATGAAGCGGCGATAATAACCCGCGAGACCAAGAAAAGAATGAACTTCAGTAGGAGTAGTAGGCGTATCCCAATCCTTAATTGCACTGATCTTGGAGGGATCTACATGAATACCTTGCTCGTTGACAATATGTCCTAAAAATTGAACTTCCTTAAGCCAGAATTCACACTTGGAGAATTTGGCGAAAAGTTGCTCTTTCTTTAGGAGTTCCAGAGTAAGACGAAGATGTTGCTCATGATCAGCTCGCGTCTTAGAATAAATCAAGTTGTCATCAATAAAAACGATGATGAATTTACCTAAATAAGGCTTGCAGACCCTATTCATTAAGTCCATGAAAACAGCAGGAGCATTAGTCAACCCGAAAGGCATAACTGTGAACTCAGAATACCCGTAACGAGTGCGGAACACTGTCTTGGGAATATCTTCTTCATGCACACGAAGTTGATGATACCCAGAACGCAGATCAATCTTTGAAAAATAAGAAGCACCTTGTAACTGATCAAAGAGATCATCAATGCGAAGTAGGGGATATCGATTCTTGATGGTAAGCTTGTTAAGCTCACGATAATCGATACACATCCTAAAAGATCCATCCTTCTTCTTGACAAAAAGAACGGGAGCACCCCAAGCTGAAAAGCTAGGACGAATAAAACCTCTGTCAGAAAGCTCCTGAAGCTGCTTAGACAACTCTTGCATCTCAGATGGTGCAAGACGATATGGAGCCCTGGCAATGGGATTTGCACCAGGTACGAGATCAATACAGAACTCGACTTGGCGTACTGGGGGTAAACCAGGTAACTCTTCAGGAAATACTTCAGGATAATCCCGAACAACAGGGATATCTTGAATAGACTTACCTTTGCCCTTATCTGCTACAACATGTGCCAAAAAGGCCACATAGTTCTTTCGCAGATACTTCCGAGCTTTAAAACAAGACATGAGTTTGAGACAACCAGTAGGTTTCTCACCATGAACCTGTAGGATCTCACCAGTCGAAAGTGGCACACGAACGATCTTCTCGAAACAAACTACCTCTGCGTGATGCTTGGCTAACCAATCCATACCCACTATAACGTCGAAGCTTCCAAGTTGCATTGGCGTGAGGTCGATTGGAAAAAGATGGTCATTAAGGTTCAACTGGCAGTTGCGAAGAACAGAGTCAAGAACGATGGGTTCACCACTAGCAATTTCTACTGTCAAGGGTTTTCCTAGTTTCGTTCTAGACGCACGAAGCAATGGATCAAAAGATAATGACACAAAACTCTTATCGGCACTCGAATCAAAAAGAACAGATGCAGGCTGATTATTAACAAAGAACGTACATTATTGTCTGCTTGAGCCTCTTGTGCGTTCAAGTTGAAGACTCGACCTTGAGCCAGGGCCTGATTCTGATTTGGATTTGCGTTAGCTAGTCTTGGACACCGGTTTCTGTAGTGGGTCAGATCCCCACAATTGTAGCACGAACCAGGAGGAAAATGAGGTCGTGCAGCTTGACCTTGTTGCTGAGCAACTTGTTGGGCTTGGTTCTGAACTGCTTGATTCTGGTTGACAGGAATGCGGCACGTAGCGGCAAGATGACCATTTCTCCCACAGTTAGTGCAATGACGACATTTGAGATGTGGTAGGTGATGGCCGTTACACCGATTGCACAAAGGTGCATTGCCAAGATAAGGCCTCTTGGCGAGTGGTTGTGCAGGCTGATTTGGTGCAGCTTGAGCCTGTGCAGTAACGGCATAGTTTTGGGAAGCCCTCCGCTTCCTAGACCCCTTTGAGGAACTAGAATCCTTTCCTTTCTAGTTTTTACCATTCTTGCCATCCTCTTTGTCAGATGCCTGCTTCTTACCTTTGTCACCCTTTTTATGCAGTTTTCCCTTTCGAACCTGCGACTCAGTCAATGTCGCTGCTAACTCGATCGCCTGACGGACTGTGGTAGGGTTACTACCAGTAATGATGTCTTGCACTGAGTCAGGTAGACCATCGATGTACCTTTCGATAGCCTTTTTGAGTGGGGTAACCATGGTCGGGCAAAGCAGACTCAATTCTTCATACCTATCAGTATACGCCCGGTGCTCGCCACTATCTCGTTTCAAGTCATCAAATTCCCTTTCCAATGCTCGCAGCTCACGACGAGGGCAAAACTCCTTCATCATAAGGGCCCTAAGTTCGGCCCAAGTCTGTGCTAAAGCAACCTCAGCACCACGGTCCCTCATAACCCCGTTCCACCATGTAAGAGCCCTCTTCTGAAACACACTGGAAGCAAACTCGACCTTGTGATTATCAGGACACTGAACGTGACGAAACGTACTCTCAGTGCTCTCGAACCATTGTAGGAGTCCAGTTGCTCCTTCAGTACCACTAAACTTGAGTGGCTTAGCCGAATTGAAACTCTTGAAATTGCATGGAGCATGATTGTTGTTGTTGGCTTGGTTCAATTGAGCAATAAGATTTGGGAAAGCAGCAGCCATTTGCTGCGCGAGGATTTCTGCCAGTTCGACATTCGCTATCTGATTCTCGCGTCGAGGAGGCATTCTAAAAGAGGAAACATGAAAGGAAACGAGTGAGATGATTGGATGAAAAGAATGAGATGATACAAAAATTGACAAAAGCAAAGATGGTGGTCATTTGTTCGTTACCACAAGGCAAACAAACAACACATTGTGACTAATCAAAGTAAATGGGTCAAAAATAATGTATCGCGAAGACATGCTCGCCTATAAGTGAACACTCACCCCAAGAGTTCCCAGGTAAGAGTGACTGGTCCGATTCTATGGATTTGTATGAACACTCTAGCCTTAGACAGAAAACCCAGGGTACAGGCATTCACTCTTCCAGTTTGCACGTGTTCACACTATTTAGGACCCAAAACTTTGACGAGATTTTGAAAATTCAAAGGGGTTCAAAACCTTATAATAGAGGGTTCAAAACCTAGTAATCAATCATCCAAGAACAGATGATTAATTTTCAAAGCGGATTCGGAATTGATGTTCTCGTTGTGGTTATCACCTAAGGATAGGTGAAGTGCATGTTTTAAGATCTGAACACAAGACAACTTGTGTTGGGGTCCTAGAAAGGTTATAGTCTAGGTCAAAGCATTACTAATAACCTAATTCCCTATAACCATTGGCTCTGATACCAACTTTTCTGTCACACCCCGACCACGTAAGACAACAAAACGTGGCGGAAACGTCAGGGAGTGTTGTAACAGAATTAATTGTTTCACAACCATGGAAATTAAAGTTACGTTTTATTTATCAAACAAGAGAGTTACATTGTCTTAAACAAGAAACAAAGAGTACAAAAACATAATTAAACTAGTTCTAGCTTCATTTTAAGTTGCTATGGCACAGGTCCGCCCTAATGTCACGATCATCATCCTAAGCAACAGCTCCTGAAAACACATGTGAAAATAGGTACGTCAGCATAAAAATGCCTGTGAGATACATAGGTTTCGTGAAAATAGGATTCATGACTTAAGTTTAAGAAAATGTTTAATAAAATTTAGTCATGAACCTTGTAAATTGTTTTGTTTTGTAAATCATTTGAAAAGCGATAAGATCAGACGATATGTATAAATAAAAGAATAATATATGGTTAAATGAATAACTAGCATGGCGATTTTTCTTCCTCGTTCAACCTGACCTTTTCTTCGAGATCTTGTGTATAACAGTCTGTTATTAGTGTTTGATTCATCAAGCATCTATTACGAACTAGTTAGCATTAGTGATTGTTTGGAAAGTAGGGTTTTGATTTCAATCGCCGCCTGAATCCATTGGTTTTCGATCTGATTGTATAGAGTTGTGAGTCTATCGGTCCTTCTGGTTGGGCAGAAACCTTGATTTACTTGCCTCTCTATATGGTTTTGTTAGAATCCATGGGTTAGGGTTTCGCTAGATTAGGGTTTTTTGTTTTTTTCGTTTCGTTTGTGGTTCTTTCTGGTTTTCGTGGGGTGCTTGTGCATGGTCTTTTGTTGTCTTGAGGAATGGAGAGAGTGGTGGAAGATAAGCTGGTTGATCGTTCAAAACCTACGGGTAACGTGAACTCTTCTGATGGTTTACACAGCCCACATTTGTCTGCTGCGGATGAGGAATCAACTCCTGGAACTGTTCCAGTACGTGGAATAGGGCTTCGTGTGACTAACATAGAAGGTAACCCTCTGATGCTGAGACGGGGATTGTATTCTACGAATAATTTGTCGGTGATTGATGGTTTGTTCGATATATCCAAACCTGTGGAGTATGGAAGTGGTAATTCGGATATGAAGGATTCGTCGCCTTCACATGCAAACCCTAAATTATTTAATGAGGATAATGTACCTAAGCCGAAGTCCTATGCGGATTCAGTTGTCAACCAGAGGAATAAGAAAGTTAATTTTCGATCGCTTGTGTGTGCTGAACAACATGCTGATTGTGACCTTGTGCTTCCTAGGGAGTCGGTTAGGGTGGTGCAGGATAAGCTAGCAAACACGTTGTATGGATACTTCCTAGGGGATCGTATTGCCTATCCGGTTGTTGAGTATTATGTGCGTAATAACTGGAAGAAGTATGGGTTGCAGAAATCAATGATGAATGCGTCTGGCTTTTTCTTCTTTAAATTTGCCGGCCAGAAAGGGATGTTGGATGTTCTTGAGGAGGGTCCATGGATTATAAGATCACAACCTCTTTTTCTTAATGTATGGACACCCACTACTAAACTGGAAAAGAAGGAGGTAACAAAAGTTCAATTGTGGGTTAAAATTCATGAAGTTCCCTTAGCTGCCTATACGGAAGATGGGCTCAGTATTATTGCGACAGCGATTGGTGTTCCTAAACACCTGGACTCGTACACTAGCTCGATGTGTATGGATTCTTGTGGCCGGAGTAGCTACGCGATAGCTTTAATTGAAGTCTCAGCAGATAAGGAGCTGAAGGAGGAGATAACGATAGTGATACCGGAGGCCGAAGGGGAGGGATTTGTAAAGGATTCTATGTATGTTGAGTACGAATGGAACCCGCTCAGGTGCTTGTGTTGTTGTGTGTTTGGGCATTCGGATGAAGCCTGTCCCAAGCAGCCAATGAAATCAGCTAATGTTGGTACCCAGAATCAAACAAAGATGCAACTGAATCAGGTTAATAAGAAAGGCAAGATGGATCTGAGGATCGATGAGGATGGATTTAGGGATGTTCCTAATAAAAAAAGTAGCCAGAAAAGGAGGGGTTCAGATCAATAAATCAAAGCCAAAATTCGAATATCGGCCGGTTACTAAACGGAAAGGTGAGCTGAATAATAAGAAACCAGTGGAAAATGTTGTTACAAGTAATCCGTTTGATGTTCTAACGAGGTTGACGTGGATAAGGGGCAAAGTAGTAAGGGATTGAGTGGTAACCTAGATGACTCAGAGGATGAGGAGGTTTTGGAGGTGTATAACGAAATGGACCAGTTTCTGGTGGAGGGGTCTCGTAAGTCGGATAACAAAAGAGGGGCAAGCACTCCTAGCTCGGTAGTGTCCAATGGTTAGTCTCGCCGCATGGAATATTAGGGGGTTGAACCGCCCGCTAAAACAAAAGGAGGTTCGTCAGATAGTTAAGAGCAATAAGTTGAGTATTTGCGCAATTTTAGAATCTCATGTGGATATTTATAACCATGGTAAAGTGTGTAACACCGTGTTTCGGGGTTGGGATTGGATTTCTAATGGAAGCTGCTGTACTAAAGGCACTAGGATTATTATTGGATGGAACCCGGGGGAGGTTGATGTTATGGTTATTGCACAAATGGATCAGGTTATGCATGTTCAGATTAATGTTAAACTTGATAAGCGGGTCTTATTTTGCTCTTTTGTGTACGCAGCCAACTATTATGTTACTAGACGTGAGTTATGGCATCATCTAATGAGGCATAAAGTGTTCGTGGGGGATAAGCCATGGGTTATTATGGGAGACTTTAACTCAGCTCTTAGGTTGGAGGATAAGTCCATGGGAGCTTCCCATGTTTCGGCTGGTATGAGGGAATTTCAAGAGTTGTCACGGAGCTTGAAGTGATTGATATTAATAGTCCGGGTCTCCATTTTACGTGGAATCAAAAGCCTAAAGATGGTGTTGGGTTGCTAAAGAAGATAGATCGAATCATGGGTAATACTACTTTTATATCAGATTTCCCTAACTCGTATGCTGTTTTCCACCCGTATAGAATTTCTGATCATTGCCCATGTTTATTGAAAATCCCGTCTCCTGGTATGTTGAAACCTAAGCCTTTTAAATTCGCTAATTTTTTGGTTCACAAACCGGCTTTTTTAGATACTGTTAAGGGTTCGTGGGATACTCACATTGCTGGTGTGCCGCAATTTTGTGTCGTCAAAAAGCTTCGGCTTTTAAAGAGGCCTCTTCGAGCTCTTTTAATCCGTCAAGGTAATTTGCACGAAAAGGTTGAGACCCTTCGAACAAAGCTGGATCTTATTCAGCAGGATGTGGATAGAGACCCTTCGAATGTGGTAATCCGAGCGCAAGAAGTAAAGATTAACAAGGAGTTTCAGGAAGCCTGTTTAGATGAGGAGAGGTTCTTAAAACAAAAATCTAAAGTGGATTGGCTTCGTGCAGGTGATGCCAATACTAAATTTTTTCATGCTACTCTTAAAAGTAGGAACCACTCGAGTAGAATCGATGCTATAAGGGATTCGAATGGGGTTTTGTTTGAGGGAGAATACGTCCAGGAAGCATTTCTTAAGCACTATGAAAATTTTCTTGGATGTGTTGGTGATGTTCAATCTAGACCTTCATCGGACCTGTTCACGAATAAGTTGAATTCAGATGTTGCTGACCATATGGTCCGTCCGGTGACTTCTGATGAGGTAAGACTGGCCATGTTATCTATTGGCAATGATAAAGCGCCAGGTCCTGACGGGTTTTCAGCTGCTTTCTTTAAGGGTGCTTGTAATATTATTGGGCAGGAGGTGTCAAATGCTATTTTGGATTTTTTTCAGCTCGGGGAAACTCCTTCGGGAAATAAATAATACTCTGATTGTGCTTGTCCCGAAGAAATCCACTCCAACGCAGGTGACTGACTATCGTCCTATAGCGTGTTGTAATGTGCTCTATAAATGTATTAGTAAGATTGTGGCGGACCGCATTAAAGGGGCTCTTAATCAGATTGTTAGCATTAACCAGTCGACTTTTGTTCCGGGTAGGAAAATTTCTGATAACATTTTGCTCACGCAAGAACTTATGCATAATTATCACTGTAACTTCGACCCGCCTAGGTGTGCATTTAAAGTGGATATTCAAAAAGCATACGATACAGTGGATTGGAAGTTTCTGAAGGATGTGCTTATAGGCTTTGGTTTCAATATTCGTATGGTTGATTGGATTATGACGTGTGTTTCAACGACATCATACTCTATTTGTGTCAATGGGAATGTGCATGGTTATTTCAAGGGTGGCCGTGGTCTTCGGCAAGGAGATCCGTTATCTCCGTATTTATTCACTCTTGTCATGGAAATTTTGACGTGTCTTTTCCAGAGGGATGCCAATCTGGATTCCTCTTTTAGATTTCATAACAGATGCGAAAAGCAGCATATTATTAATCTCTGTTTTGCAGATGATTTATTTCTTTTTGCTCGGGGTGATGTTTCCTCTACTCGATGTATTATGAGGTCTCTGGCTAGCTTCACGAGCATGTCTGGTTTGGTTCCTAGTATCCAGAAGAGTACTGGTTTTTTCTGTAATGTCCCGGCTACTGTTAAATCTACGATCTTGGATGTTATGCCGTTTGAGGAGGGCTCACTTCCAGTTAAATATTTGGGGGTTCCTCTAATCTCTTCTCGGTTGCTTGTTAAAGACTGTGGTGTTTTAGTGGAAAGGATGGAGCAGTGTATTCTGAACTGGAAAAACAAATTATTATCTTTTGCAGGTAGATTACAGCTTATTATCTCGGTGCTTTCAGCCATGCATGTGTATTGGTCTTCGGTTTTTATCTTACCGGCTCGTATCACAAAGGAACTTGAAGCAAAGATGCGGAATTTTCTTTGGTCGCAGGAAGGTACGTTTCATAAAGGTAAAGCGAAGGTCACTTGGAAGTCGATTTGTGTGCCTAAATATGAAGGGGACCTGGGTATTCGTCGGCTTGGGGATTCAAATAAAGCTCTTATGACAACACATATTTGGAGTATTCTTCACAAAAGGGAGTCCCTGTGGGTTAGTTGGATCTATTCTTATCGGTTGAAAGGCCGTAGCTTCTGGGTTTGCAAGGAGCCTATGAATTGTAGTTGGAGCTGGAGGAAGATCCTCCAGATGCGATCATTTGTTAGGGAGCACGTGTGGTCTAAATTTGGAGATGGTACTAATATTTCAGCTTGGTATGATAATTGGAGTCACCTTGGGCCGTTAGCTAGCTTTCTATCTCCTAGGACCATTACAAATGCGGGGTTTTAGCTTAATGCTACGGTTTCGCATATTCATAACCATGGGTCTTGGGCTTGGCCGATAGCTTGGAGGGACTTATTTCCAGTTCTGTTATAGTTGGACCAGTTTCAAGTGTCTCCTAACCAGGCGGATCAGATTTGCTGGATGGATGGGGGTGAGAATGTTGAATTTTCTTCGTCAAATGTCTGGCATGCGGTGCGTGTTAGGGAACCGGAAGTGGAGTGGGTTAATGTTGTTTGGTTCAATCAATGCATTCTGAGACATGCGTTTCTCATGTGGTTGATAATTAGGAGGAAATTACTTACTCAAGATAAAATTCTGCAATGGGATATCTCGAGAAGGAAAAACATGAATATGATATGCTGCTTGCTGTGCTACGAAAATGTTGATTCACATGACCATCTCTTTTTTGAATGCAAATTTTCTGAGCAGGTTTGGAACTCGATCAGAAGTAAGGCGGGTATGTCCTCTCTTGAATGCAAGTGGAGTTCAATTATGGTATGGCTTTTGGCTCGCGCTCGATCGAAGACAGCGGCTAACTATGTTAGTAGAATCCTTGTAGTGACAGTAGCTTACATAATATGGCAAGAACGTAATGCTAGATTGTTTAAGAATCAGACGAGGCCGCCGGATTCTATATGCCAAATTATTTTCAAGACGCTCAGGTACAAGCTGATGGGAGTTAAGTTCAAAAATTGCGCTAATGTTCGAAGGTTGCTAGAGGAATGGGAGATTGATGGCTCTTACCTGACTGATGATGGAGGCTGATCAAGATTGAGTCCATTATGTTTTCTAGAGTTTAGTCTAGTGGTGTGTTGATTACTATCTAGGTGGGTTGTTTGTTGGTTTACTTTCATGATGTATGTTTTCTCATGTTTGAACTAGTAGGGGCTCTCCTCACTACTTGTTTTTATTGGTTGTGAATATATAGAATCACCGGGGTAACCCTTTTCCCAAAAAAAAGTAAAATGAGTTGTATAAAATGAACTGTTTTGTAAACCAAAGTCTTGTGAAAAGCATGTTACTTGTGTAAAATGTATAAGTCCAAAATGAATAATTTAAATAACGCTATGATATGTGAATATAATACAAGCACTTATATATATAGGAAGTGCCAGCGGCGTATCCACCATGCTTGTATCATACTACTCACACCTTGTTACTTAAGTCACTTAAACAAACCATCAATGTATAAAGTCTACGTTTAAACCAATTGTTAAAAAGTCCTTGTATGAGCCATATCAAATGTTAAATGTCCAAATGTAGTCAAGTAATGTGTAACAAATGTTATGTATGGTAAGTAATGTGTTGTTACATAAACCAAATGTAAAAATGTACAAAACAAAGTATTTTGAACATATCAAAAAGTTATGTTTTGCAAAGTAAATGCATGTTTTATTGATACAAACACTTATATGGTAAGTTAACACATACATTCAAGCCTTGAGACAGACGGATAACCCTAAGTCAAGGTTATCAAAAATGTTTTCGGATTCGGTCATTCCTTACGTCCAAACAAACCCATGATTTCAGGAATGGGAGTTGTTAAGTCCTATGGTACCATTACTTACTACCGAGCGGCGTATCTAATGTTAATGAACGTATATAAGTCCTGTTTGTACAAACCAAATGTTATACCAAATGTAAACATGTTATATGAAAACAACATACTAAGTATGCTAAGTTAACATACAAAGCAGAAAAGTCATGTAAATCAATGTGCTAGCATGCTCAGTCAACATACATAGCAGAAATGTAAGGTAAAACAATGTACTAAGTATGCTAAGTTAACATACAAAGCAAAACAATGTAATGTAAACCATGTACTATAAGTGTACTAATGAACATAGCAAGTATATGATGTGAAAACAGGAAGGCACAAAAGTATCAAGTAGGCACATGTGTTTCACCCCAAAACAGTTAGAAAACAGTAAAAGAGGGGTCTATGTACTCACTTGAGATTGCCTAGAAGTCCTTGCGTAACAACCAAACAATGCTAGAGATCACGGAAATCAAACGGCACCTAATATAGGTAACTATGTTATTAAACCGGACCTAAATCGGAGGATCGGATAGAATGAGGATTCGTAAACCAAACGAGTATGGGAACTTATGTAATATGGTTTAACAAAGCCTACATACTAAAATGAAACCTATCCTAAGTGCTTACGACCCATTACGACCCGTTTAGGTAGCTTATGTGACAACTCGTATCTCAGAACCTTTCTTGATACTTCGATGTAACCTGTATGAACATTACGTGACTAGTTGACGTGTTTGATTGTAATGGAATCTTATGTTTTGTTATGCTATGTGTTACGTAATTGTATGTGAATATTATAAGTTCGGTTTCACAACACTTGTCTGGTCGCACAAGCAATTGGGCCGCACACCTTATCCCTCATCACACACCTCTCTTTCGGCCCACTATGCTTGACTCGAGACCAAAGATGGCAAGCCAGGTTGTGTTCGGCCCACTCCCCTCATGCGCATACACTAGGGGGTGTGTATTGGTTTTTCTCATAATCTTCTCATAACACAAAACCCTAAAACTCTCTCCTCTCTCCCTACAACTCGACGGCAGCCCTCCCTTCATTTGAAGCCATTGAATCGATCAAACCAATTCATTCTACATCTCGGTTAGTGTTCCATCATTGTTAGTTTGCTTAATATATGATATTTGATGTTATGGATGATGATTGATCCTTGATGTTGTGATAAACTATGAATACATGATTAAATGATGTATGTTTGATTGTTGTCTCTGAATGATTGATCTGAACCCACATGATGATCATGAGATTAGTGTTTGGTTTAGAATTAAGATTTATGTAATGATGTTCTTATGAATAGGATTGCATGATTTAGATCTAGAACCTAATAGATGTAATCGGCTGCTATGATTAAATCAATTGTTCTTGAATTGATGATGATTAAGGTAATATGAATATGCATGATTGCTGAGTAATTGTTGATTTGATCTAAATTGAAACTGCCAAAACTGTTAGCAAATGTTACGGTGATAATAGGCTGGGAAATTGGAAGGTTGTTACACTTTTAGTCTCGACACGGGTTGCGAGTCGAGAACCCCTAGTCTCGACTCGAGACCACACCTCATCTGCACACAATCAGCAGGACTCGAGACCTTGGTTGCGGGTCCTGTTGCGACTCGAGACCTGATTCGAGACCACCTGGTCTCGAGTGATAAATGCATGACCCGAGACCTCCTTAATTTCGACTCGAGAACTCCAAGACTACAACTCGAGATCTCTAGTCTCGACTCGAGACCATAATACCCATACATACTGTTTGGACTTGCACACTGTTACGGGCCTAAGTAGTTGGGCCGCATACGTAGACTTTGTTTGTTTATGAAAATGTTACTGTTGAACTTGTTACGTACTGTTGTGAACTGCCATGATACTATGTGTATGCTATGATCATTGTTTGTATACGACTTGTTAGTATACGTGTAGAAAACATACGTGTATTACTCGAACTTAGACCTGACTTCTATGGTAACCATGTTAGGACGTGGTTGATCATAATTAGCTCAAGTGACCTTCTTTTATCTGCCGAGCTAATCTAAGGTGAGTTCACACTTTCTACAAAGCATGGGATTCCCAGGGGTTGGGAATGGGTTAAGGAATATGGATTCCTCGTCCTTCTTGGGTAGGACAGTACGGGTTCAGGAATATAATTCCTCGTCCTCATGGACAGTTAACTTTTACTAGACCAAAACTCTATCACGAAGTCCCTCCTTTTTATATCGACTTAATCGTCGGGCCAATGGCGAGCAGGTCATTAGTTAGATAGCGCTATTTAGGTTTGACAAGCCTCACACCGTGCCGCAGAGGACGGACGTGAACTAATGGATCTGGGCACGTCAATGATGATAGACATTGACAGTTCAGGGCACATAAACATGACTACAGTCAGCAGTCGATATGGCAACGAGTCTAGTGTATACATGGGGTAGCCCCCACGGCCGAAAAGCCAGATAACTAAACATGGGGTAGCCCCCACGGCTAGATTGCCAGAGTAAATGGGTTAAACAAATCATGTTTTCAACTATGGGGTAACCCCCACGGCAGGATACCAGCTAAAGGAAACTGTTTTCGAAACAACTTAAAACAAACACCCAACTGTGAACTCGCTCAACATTATTGTTGATTCGTTACTACATGCTTTGCAGGTCAATAGGTTTAGCGGGAGCTTGCATGGGGAAGAGTCGTTGTGGAGCATGGACATTGAGTGTTCATGATAAACTTAAACACTTTTACTATATGATTTGGGTTTTGAACTATTTGCTTCCGCTGATAACTTAAACTATGTTTTGTTTGGACACCAATTGTATTGTGTTGGATTTTATTATTACTTACATGCTTGTTCAATATGATTGGTGGCTTGATCCTGGTCATGTCATGCCTCCAAGCGGTGATACTCCGCGTGTGGATTCTGGGGGTGTGACAGATTGGTATCAGAGCCATTGGTTATAGTGAACTTGGTTTTAATAAGGGAAAAACGTTTTTGTTAAAACCAGACTATAACCTGTACAGTGCTCAACGGTCCACAACGACGCTTCACTCCACGTGCAAGGCTCGACATTCTAGGTGATATGGTTTATGTTTTATTGCCTACTTGCTAGATTACATAGAACTTTGCTTATGGTATGCTTAGATAAGCGTAGCAACGATAGTATGAAAACACATGTGTGCTTACTCTCTTCTGTCATCGCACTTCCGCGAACCCCTCTCACTCATGTTTCCCTTGATATGAAGATCATGGCTGGACGCGTTAACATGACTCAAGCCCAGTTGACGGCTCTGATTAACCAACAAGTTGCCGCGGCACTTGCAGCCGCACAAGCAGGAGGTATACCCTGCAGTCTAAACTCACTCTAGGATCCCTAGATCCTACTCTCGTGAACCAACCTTTGTGATAAACTTTGTCCTTTCTTACTCTCACGATAGGTCAACCTGCACAGCCTCCTGTGTGCACTTTCAAGACCTTTATGGACTGTCGACCCGGTACCTTCAGTGGTACTGAAGGAGCTGTCGGTCTCCTCCACTGGTTTGAGAAGCTCGAATCCGTCTTTGAAATATGTGAATGCCCTGAGGCTCGCAGGGTGAAGTATGCTACCGGTACTCTCGAGGGTATAGCGCTCACGTGGTGGAACGCTCAGGTCCAAATGCTGGGGTTGGTTGCTGCTAACGCCACCCCATGGAACGATTTCAAGGAATTGATCAAAGAAGAATACTGTAGCCGTGATGATATTCATAAGTTGGAGGTAGAATTTTACAACTTAAAGATGACGGGGTCGTAAATTGAAGCTTATACAAAACGGTCGAACGAGTTGGCCATCCTATGCCCCACTATGGTAGACCCTCCCATCAAACGTATCGAACTGTATCTCAAGGGTTTAGTGCCAGAGATTCAAAGTCACGTAACCTCAGCAAACCTTGGCACCATCCAACAGATTATCAAGCTGGCTCATCGTCTCACGGATCAGGCGGTGGAGCAGAACAGGTTACCAAAGCGCATTAGTGCTACCACTACAGATGCTCCTAGTGACAACAAGCGAAAATGGGATGGAGCTTCAAGCAAAGGTTCAACTTCTGTTCAATCTCAGTCTCAGCAGAGAAGGACTGACGACTACAAACGCCCTAGTCAGCAATCATCTGGTAGCCAAAGTCAGGGTGGGTACAAGGGAAATCACCCCAAATGCAATCGCTGTAACTTACACCACAGCGGGCCATGCACCAGGGGTAACTGTCATCGTTGCAAAAAGCCAGGCCATGCCGCAAAGGATTGCAGAAGTTTATACCCCGCAAACCAGAATCGTCAGCAACAACAAGCCCCACAGAATCAACGCCAGCAGCAGCAGCAGCAGCAAGGTAACAACAAAGGGTGCTTTCAGTGTGGAGCTGAAGGCCACTTCAAGAGAGATTGTCCCCAATTGAACAGGAACCAGAACAACAACAATAATAACAATAAGGGGAATGGAAACAACGGGGGTAACAACGGCAATGGTGCAAGGGGTCATGTATTCGTTATTGGCCAGGGTGAAGCAAGGAATGATCCCAATGTTGTGACGGGTAAGTTCCTTCTCGACGACTTTTACGTTACAGTTTTATTTGATCCGGGTGCCGATACTATCTACGTGTCCTTAAAAGTTAGTCAAATGCTTAAGCGTACCCCAACACTGTTGAACACCAAACACACTGTAGAGCTAGCTAATGGTAAGAGTTCAGAGGCCACACACGTAGTCAAGGGTTGTAGTCTTGTTCTTGCTGATCACACCTTCCCTATCGACCTCATCCCTATCGTTCTGGGTAGTATCGACGTTGTCATTGGGATGGATTGGTTATCCCAACACCGAGCAGAGATTCTTTGCAACGAAAAGATTGTCCGTATTCCTCGTTCAGGTGATGAACCTCTTATGATTCGTGGTGACAAGAGTGGTGCTGTTGTGAGCATCATCTCTTTCCTTAAGGCCCAGAAGTGTTTGCGAAAGGGTCACACTGCTATTTTGGCTCTCGTTACTGACACCTCGAAGAAAGAGAAGAAGATAGAAGATTTTCTGATTGTACGCGACTATCCTGAGGTATTCCCTGAGGAATTACCTGGTCTTCCGCCTCATCGTCAGGTCGAGTTTCAAATCGAGCTAGCTCCTGGAGCAGCGCCCATAGCTCGTGCACCGTATCGTTTAGCTCCATCAGAGTTGGAAGAACTCTCTACGCAACTACAAGAACTCTTGGACAAGGGTTTTATTCGTCCTAGCTCTTCGCCTTGGGGAGCTCCAGTATTATTTGTGAAGAAGAAGGACGGTACCTTCAGGATGTGCATAGATTACCGTGAACTCAACAAGGTGACGGTGAAGAATCGTTATCCTCTTCCACGCATTGACGACTTGTTCGACCAGCTACAAGGGTCGAGCTACTACTCGAAGATTGATTTGAGATCGGGTTATCACCAGCTGAGAGTCCGAGAGGAGGACGTCTCCAAAACAGCCTTTAGAACTCGTTATGGACACTACGAGTTTTTGGTCATGCCCTTTGGGCTAACAAACGCACCTGCGGTTTTCATGGACCTTATGAATCGGGTGTGCAAGCCTTACCTCGACAAGTTCGTCATAGTTTTTATCGACGACATCCTGATCTATTCTAATAGTCAGGAAGAACACGAGCAGCATCTACGACTTATTTTCGAACTCCTACGAACAGAACAGCTTTATGCTAAGTTCTCGAAATGCGACTTCTGGCTTCGTGAAGTCCATTTCCTAGGCCACGTGGTAAACAAGGATGGGATCCATGTATATCCATCCAAGGTAGACTCGATCAGGAACTGGCCTGCACCAAGAACACCAACGAAAATTCGCCAATTCTTGGGTTTGGCAGGTTACTACAGGAGATTCATTAAGGACTTCTCCAAGATTGCACAACCTCTCACCTCACTAACTCAGAAAGGTGTCACCTATCGTTGGGGTGATGCACAGGAAGCTGTGTTTCAACACTTAAAGGATAGACTTTGTAGCGCTCCTATCCTCTCATTGCCTGAAGGCACAGATGATTTTGTGGTATACTGTGACGCATCAATTCAGGGTCTGGGTTGTGTATTGATGCAACGGGATAAAGTTATTGCGTACGCCTCACGCCAACTTAAAGTTCATGAAAGGAACTACACTACACATGATTTAGAGCTGGGAGCTGTTGTTTTCGCACTCAAGATATGGAGACATTACCTGTATGGTACCAAGTGCGCCATTTACACCGATCACAGGAGTCTCGAGCATATCTTCAAACAGAAGGAGTTGAACATGCGACAACGTCGATGGGTCGAACTACTGAATGATTACGAATGCTCGATCAGGTACCATCTGGGCAAAGCCAATGTTGTGGCTGATGCCCTCAGTCGAAAGGACACTATGCCTAAGCGCGTGCGAGCATTACAACTTACCATTCAGTCTAGTCTTCCTGCTCAGATACGAGATGCTCAGGTTGAAGCATTGAAACCAGACAACGTCAGGGCTGAAGCCCTACGTGGCTCAAGGCAACGATTAGAATAAAAGGCAGACGGTGCCTACTATGTAACAGGACGCATTTGGGTCCCACTCTATGGCAACTTACGCGAACTTGTGATGGATGAAGCAGACAAGTCCCGTTACTCAGTACATCCTGGTTCGGATAAGATGTACCACGACTTGAAAACTACGTATTGGTGGCCTAGCATGAAGGCCCATATAGCAACTTACGTTAGCAAGTGCTTAACTTGTGCGAGAGTCAAGACTGAATACCAGAAACCCTCAGGCCTACTTCAACAACCAGAGATACCACAATGGAAATGGGAGCAAATTTCCATGGATTTCGTTACTGGCCTGCCTAGATCTCAGCGCGGAAATGACACTATTTGGGTGATCGTGGATTGACTCACAAAGTCTGCACACTTCTTGGCTATAAAGGAAACGGATAAGTTCTCTACCTTAGCAGACGTTTATCTTAAGGAAGTTGTCTCGAGGCACGGGGTGCCCACCTCCATTATCTCTGATCGTGATGCACGTTTTACTTCAGAGCTGTGGCAAGCAATGCACAAGTCTTTTGGCTCACGTTTAGATATGAGCACAGCTTATCACCCGCAAACGGATGGGCAGTCTGAACGCACCATCCAGACCCTTGAAGACATGCTTAGGGCATGTGTGATTGATTTTGGCAACGGTTGGGAAAAACACCTACCACTAGTGGAATTCTCGTATAACAACAGTTACCACACCAGCATTAAAGCTGCTCCGTTTGAGGCATTGTACGGGCGTAAATGCCGATCACCTCTTTATTGGGCAGAGGTGGGGGATAGTCAGATCACTGGCCTAGAACTTGTGGTAGACACAACAGAACGTATTGTTCAGATACGACAACGAATGGCGGCAGCTCGTGACCGTCAGAAAAGCTACGCCGATAAGGGCAGGAAACCACTCGAGCTCCAGGTCGGGGATCGAGTGCTACTCAAAGTCTCACCCTGGAAGGGTGTTGTTCGTTTTGGTAAACGAGGCAAACTTAACTCGCGATACATCGGACCTTTTGAAATCATCGAGAAAATAGGCAAGGTGGCCTACAAACTGAACTTGCCAGCAGAACTCAGTGCAGTTCACAACGTTTTCCACGTGTCGAACCTGAAGAAGTGTCTGTCAGATGAGACCCTCATAGTTCCTTTGAAGGAGCTCACTATCGACGAGCAGTTGCGATTCGTCGAGGAACCAGTAGAGATTACTGACCGGGATGTTAAGGTCCTCAAGCGCACTAGAATACCTCTCGTTCGAGTTCGTTGGAACTCACGTCGTGGCCGAGAGTTCACCTGGGAACGCGAAGATCAGATGAAACAAAAGTATCCCCAACTGTTCGTAAACAGTACAACCACTACTGAGGCTGAAGCTACGGAATTTCGGGACAAAATTCCAGATCAACGGGGGGAGGATGTGACACCCCAGGAAAACCAGGAAAAACATGCAACTTAACTAGCTTCCTCAGTGAGTACGTACCAAATTTCGGGACGAAATTTCTTTCAACTTGGGGATAATGTGACAACTCGTATCTCAGAACCTTTCTTGATACTTCGATGTAACCTGTATGAACATTACGTGACTAGTTGACGTGTTTGATTGTAATGGAATATTATGTTTTGTTATGCTATGTGTTACGTAATTGTATGTGAATATTATAAGTTCGGTTTCACAACACTTGTCTGGTAGCACAAGCAATTGGGCCGCACACCTTATCCCTCATCACACACCTCTCTTTCGGCCCACTATGCTTGACTCGAGACCAAAGATGGCAAGCCAGGTTGGGTTCGGCCCACTCCCCTCATGCGCATACACTAGGGGGTGTGTGTTGGTTTTTCTCATAATCTTCTCATAACACAAAACCCTAAAACTCTCTCCTCTCTCCCTACAACTCGACGGCAGCCCTCCCTTCATTCGAAGCCATTGAATCCATCAAACCAATTCATTCTACATCTCGGTTAGTGTTCCATCATTGTTAGTTTGCTTAATATATGATATTTGATGTTATGCATGATGATTGATCCTTGATGTTGTGATAAACTATGAATACATGATTAAATGATGTATGTTTGATTGTTGTCTCTAAATGATTGATCCGAACCCACATGATGATCATGAGATTAGTGTTTGGTTTAGAATTAAGATTTATGCAATGATGTTCTTATGAATAGGATTGCATGATTTAGATCTAGAACCTAATAGATGTAATCGGCTGCTATGATTAAATCAATTGTTCTTGAATTGATGATGATTAAGGTAATACGAATATGCATGATTGCTGAGTAATTGTTGATTTGATCTAAATTGAAACTGCCAAAACTGTTAGCAAATGTTACGGTGATAATAGGCTGGGAAATTGGAAGGTTGTTACACTTTTAGTCTCGACACGGGTTGCGAGTCGAGAACCCCTAGTCTCGACTCGAGACCACACCTCATCTGCACACAATCAGCAGGACTCGAGACCTTGGTTGCGGGTCCTGTTGCGACTCGAGACCTGATTCGAGACCACCTGGTCTCGAGTGATAAATGCATGACCCGAGACCTCCTTAATTTCGACTCGAGAACTCCAAGACTACAACTCGAGATCTCTAGTCTCGACTCGAGACCATAATACCCATACATACTGTTTGGACTTGCACACTGTTACGGGCCTAAGTAGTTGGGCCGCATACGTAGACTTTGTTTGTTTATGAAAATGTTACTGTTGAACTTGTTACGTACTGTTGTGAACTGCCATGATACTATGTGTATGCTATGATCATTGTTTGTAAACGACTTGTTAGTATACGTGTAGAAAACATACGTGTATTACTCGAACTTAGACCTGACTTGTATGGTAACCATGTTAGGACGTGGTTGATCATAATTAGCTCAAGTGACCTTCTTTTATCTGCCGAGCTAATCTAAGGTGAGTTCACACTTTCTACAAAGCATGGGATTCCCAGGGGTTGGGAATGGGTTAAGGAATATGGATTCCTCGTCCTTCTTGGGTAGGACAGTACGGGTTCAGGAATATAATTCCTCGTCCTCATGGACAGTTAACTTTTACTAGACCAAAACTCTATCACGAAGTCCCTCCTTTTTATATCGACTTAATCGCCGGGCCAATGGCGAGCGGGTCATTAGTTAGATAGCGTTATTTAGGTTTGACAAGCCTCACACCGTGCCGCAGAGGACGGGCGTGAACTAATGGATCTGGGCACGTCAATGATGATAGACATTGACAGTTCAGGGCACATAAACATGACTACAGTCAGCAGTCGATATGGTAACGAGTCTAGTGTATACATGGGGTAGCCCCCACGGCCGAAAAGCCAGATAACTAAACATGGGGTATCCCCCACGGCTGGATTGCCAGTGTAAATGGGTTAAACAAATCATGTTTTCAACTATGGGGTAACCCCCACGGCAGGATGCCAGCTAAAGGAAACTGTTTTCGAAACAACTTAAAACAAACACCCAACTGTGAACTCGCTCAACATTATTGTTGATTCGTTACTACATGCTTTGCAGGTCAATAGGTTTAGCAGGAGCTTGCATGGGGAAGAGTCGTTGTGGAGCATGGACATTGAGTGTTCATGATAAACTTAAACACTTTTACTATATGATTTGGGTTTTGAACTATTTGCTTCCGCTGATAACTTAAACTATGTTTTGTTTGGACACCAATTGTATTGTGTTGGATTTTATTATTACTTACATGCTTGTTCAATATGATTGGTGGCTTGATGCTGGTCATGTCACGCCTCCAAGCGGTGATACTCCGCGTGTGGATTCTGGGGGTGACAGCTTATGCTACTTTAACGCGTCGTTTGCGTAAAACGTGTTCCGAACGCCTAACTAGTCATATGATAACTAAAATATGCCTTAACATGTCTAATAGTGTTTCCAAATCAGTTTAGATACCAAAAATTACGTTACATATGCTTAAAATAAATTTTGGAGTAAAAGGGCATTTTGGTAATTTACCTAAGGCATATAAACTACCTATCATATAACTAACTAAACGTCGTGACCATAAGGTATAACCTCAGAAGGTTATTCCCTATACAACTATGGTCACCTAATGTGTTTGGTCGGATCCTAATGATCGACCAAACGGGTCGGGTTCGAAAGTATAAGCGATTGATTAGATCGCTTACCTTTACGACCCTAGACAAGCACAAAACTAAAAGTGACGAGCTAAGCAAGTTAAAACATGCTTACCTAAGTTAGAAAGCAAGTTTGGTATCAAAACAAACGGTTTTGATACCTAAAAGTAGTTTGGTTACAAAATACGCAAGAATACGCATTTTGGCCGAAACTACGACTCGTCACTGAGCCTAGTTAACGTGGTAATCAGTAGGTATAGTCACAAGGGACTATAACCATCGTGATTACGCTCACGTTGTGAAGTTCAACCGAACTTCATGTTGACCATAAACTGGTCAACGCAGAAAACGCTAAAAGAACGAAAGAGGACTTACAACGGGTCCAAGAACGGCAGTTTTGATCCGAATATTCTCAGGTATGAAGTGATAAACACATCAACTTAGAGAACAAATTCAGATTCAAAGGTGTGGGTTTTGAGTTGTGAACTTGAGGGGTATTTATAGGATTTCTAGGACCGTTAAGATCGTTCCTCGAAAACCGTGCTTCAATCTCATCCATACACCTCAAGCCCATGGTTTTATAAAACCATTTGAGCCCCTAGTATTGCCCAAAACCATGTGCAAGTGGGTTATGAGTGCATAACAGCTGTTAACAGCTGTTTAATCTGGTTTTGCTGATCTAGGAGGTCCTTACAGACCGTATGGCTAAGTGCTTACGGTCCGTAAGCGTTGTGCAGACCAGCAATGTTTCATTTTTGGCAGAACAGGCCCCTGTGCGCGTATAGTCGTGTTTTGGCACTTCTAACACACGTCAAACCCATTTTTAAGCTCCATAAGGATGTTAAAGTATAGGGAACTTAAAATATTCTCAAAATTATGTTGGATGTCAGTTTGTTTGGCCGTACGGTTGCGTTGTTCGGTTAATTACGACGGAAGTCGTAGCGGACGCAAAAACTATCCAAATCGCGCGACGAATGGATTTTTCTTATGCCAAACACTAAAATAAAATATTTTAATGCTTACATAAATTTTTGGATGTCCGGATGTATTCAGAATGTAAGTTATGCGCGAAAATGCAAACTTATGCACTTTTGACGCTTTTAGTCCCAGAATGACCCAAAAGTTTATTTTAGCACACCGAACCCCTCAAAGCCTATTTCTAAGCTATGTAAAGGATTTTTATGGTATGTTTAACTTATGTTCATGTTCCGGAATGTCTGTTCTAGTACGAATCATCATACTTTCGCAGTTTGTCAAATTTAGTCCCTGTAAGCGAATAAACTTGTTTTTTGCTATACCAAAGCCTTCAAAACTTATTTCTAAGTTATGTAAAGGTTAATTAAGGCATGTTAAGAATATGTTGATGTTCTGGAGTGTTTTGTCGCATTAAACTGATTACGTTTACGCACCAGTTTGCGTATAACTCTCCAGAAAGCGATATAGAATTTGAAATTGAACAAAAGTCAAAACGTGAAAAATGTCAAACATAAACAAACAAACATTGGGACCAAATAACTTTGTTTTATTGATAACTGAACTGTTTACAAACCCTAATTCTCTCTCTCCTTGGGCGATTTCTGGTTCCCATGAAACCCTAGTTTTTCTTCGTAATCATTTGCATAACAGTCTGTGATTAGAGTTTTGATTCATCAAAATTTTATAACGAACTTGTTAGCAAGAGTGACCGATCTGAAATTAGGGTTCTTGTTTTGTCTTTTTTTCTGATCGCCGCCTTAGGAACCCATTCGAAATCCTGATTAATTATATTGGCTGTTATTGATTGCGGTTAACTGAGTTTAATTTAGCTAGATTGATAACGCCTTTCTAATCAGTTAAGGGTTGATGATGGATTCTAGGGTTTAAGGATTTAGGGTTTTGCTGTTTGTTTCGGTTCTTGGATTGCTGGTTTGAAGTGGTGTTGTTGCATGGTTGTTGACTGTACGTGATTATGGAGAGAGTCGATCTAGATGATGGGGATGGATATCTGAATTCGAGTCATGAGAGAGGAGGCATCAACAATTCTGTGTTAGGGAATGAGGACTATGATACAACTCCTGGTACGGCTCCTGTGCGTGGCATCGGATTACGAGTTACAAATATTGAAGGGAACCCACTAATGCCGAGAAGAGGTCTTTATTCTACGAACAATCCATCAGTTCTTGATGGTTTAGCGGCTATATCTACTCCTGTTAACTTGGACTTCACGGGTGGAAATGCAGGATTTCATGCAAACCCTAATTCTGGGAAGATGTCGTCGGAAGGAGGGGCTAGTGGTTCGGCTAAACCTATGTCATTTGCCAAAGTCGTTCAGGTTCAAAAGGAGGGTCCAAAAATTAATTTTAGGCCGATGGTTGCTAAGGATACCATGGATGGAGTGGATGTTGTCATTCCCATTTCTTCGGTCAAAGAGGTGAACGACAGGTTTGAAAATACGTTATATGGGTATTTTTTAGGTAAGCGTCTAGCTTTTCCAGTAGTTGATTACTTTGTTAAGAACAACTGGGCCAAATATGGGTTTGCTAGGATGATGATGAATGCGAGAGGTTTCTTCTTCTTTAAGTTTAAAATGAAAAAGGGTATGGTACAACTGATGGAAGATGGGCCATGGATGATAAGGAATGTTCCTATTATTCTTAAAGAATGGACTCCGTCGGCCACATTAATGAAAGAGGAAATAACTGATATTCCGGTCTGGGTGAAAATGCATGATGTGCCGCTTCCGGCGTTTACTGAGGATGGATTGAGTTTGCTAGCATCGAAGATAGGAGTGCCAAAAATGGTTGATTCGTATACGGCATCGATGTGTTCTGAATCTTGGGGTCGAAGCAGTTTTGCTAGGGCTCTTATTGAAGTTAATGCTGGATTGGAATTAAAACGAACTGTGGTGGTTGCTGTGCCGTCTATGGATGGTAATGGTTTCTCTAAAGCAGAGGTTAAGGTGGAGTACGACTGGGAGCCTTTAAGATGCCCACATTGTTGTGTTTTTGGACATGATTCTAGTTCATGCCCAAAGAGTCCGAAACCAATAAGAATGATGAATTTCTAGATGTGCAAAGTAAAAATAAGAAGGGTGGTCGGTCGAATGTTCAGGTTAAAACTCAGAAGCCGAAATTGGTGTATAAACCGGTTGTGAAAAACAAAACTCATGGGGAGAGGCCTTCTTCTTCTCGTGTGGTGTTATCCAATCCGTTTGATGTTCTTAATGAGCCTGTTGCAAATAATGAGGAGGTTAATAAGGGGGATGGTGTAACGAAGAAGAAGTAGAAGCGGCCAATGGATAATTCTGATGGGTACGAGGAAATCATTAATGAAGGTGTGGCTGTTGATGATTTACTTGCTGAAATCCCAGCGTTTTTGGATAAGAAACTGGATGTTGAAAGTTCTGAGGGTGCAAGCACACCTGGTCAAACTGGTCTCCATGGGTAGCCTTACTGCTTGGAATATTCGGGGCTTGAACCGGTCCCTCAAACAAAAAGAGGTTCGGCAAGTAGTGACTGATAATCATTTACAGGTGTGTGCTATAATGGAGACCCATGTAGATGCGTCCAAGGTCTTGGATGTTTGTAAGAAAGTGTGTAGGTCATGGAGTTGGACTACTAATTCTGGCTGCTGTACTAAAGGAACGCGTATCATGATTGGATGGGATGCAAATTTGGTTGATGTTATGGTTCTGTCGCAAACAGATCAGGTTATTCATACCCAGATTGTGTTTAAGATTGATCATAAAACTTTATTCTGTTCATTTGTTTATGCTGACAACCACTGTAAGAATCGTCGGCTATTGTGGAATAATCTGTCTCTTCATCATTCTTTTATGAAAGATAATTCGTGGGTTATAATGGGTGATTTTAATTCCGCATTGTACTTGGAGGATTCTTTGACCGGTTCGTCGATGGGTAGTAGTGGAATGAGGGACTTTAAGGATTGCGTGAATAATATCGAAGTGTTTGATATTAATAGCTCGGGGTTGCATTATACTTGGACGAATAAACAACGAAACCATAATGTTGTCTTTAAGAAGATAGATCGTATTCTTGGGAATACTCCCTTCATCGATGCTTTCCCCTCGGCTGCGGCTTGTTTCCACCCTTACCGTATTTCAGATCATTCTCCGTGTATTCTGGTTTTACCGAATGTTGCGAGGAATAAACCTAAACCTTTTAAATTTGTGAATCTATTGGCGGACAAGGAGGGTTTTTTAGATGAAGTTAATCAGGTGTGGGGCTCGGATGTGGAGGGGGTCCGGATGTTCCAAGTGGTTATGAAACTTAAAGCGTTGAAAACTCCGTTACGGAAATTGCTTCATAAGCAAGGGAATATTCATGAAAAAGTAAAGGTGGCTAGGCGATGTTTGGATGACTGTCAAAGGGCGATTGATGCTAATCCCTTGTGTACTAGTTTATCGGATGAGCATGCTCATTTACTAAAAGATTACATGTCGGCAGTCAGGGATGAAGCTTTGTTCTTGCAACAGAAATGTAAGGTTGATTGGCTAGCCTTGGGTGATATGAATACTAAATACTTTCACAATGTTGTCAAAGCTAAGAATCATCGGAGCAGGATTTTCTCTATTAGGGATGCTAATGGTACACTTCTTGAAGGGGGTATGGTGCCGCAAGCTTTCGTGGATCATTACTCTCAGTTTTTTGGAGGTGTGGGTAATATCAATATGGAGCCTTCTTTGGATCTTTTTACTAATGTGCTGCCTAATGGGAAAGCTTTAAGTATGGTGTGAGAGGTCACGGATGATGAGATAAAAAGGGCGATGTTTTCAATAGCTGGAAATAAAGCCCCTGGACCGGATGGGTACACTTCTATCTTCTTTAAAAGAGCTTGGCACATTTTTGGGGTTGATGTTTGTAGGGCGATAAGGGATTTCTTTCACAAAGGAAAATTGCTTCAGCAACTTAACCATACAATCATATTGCTGATTCCTAAAGTGAGTACCCCGTTGTTGATTACTGATTATCGTCCGATTTCTTGTTGTAACACGCTATACAAATGCATTAGCAAGATTATATCGAATCGGATTAAGGAGGGGTTGGCTGATATTGTGAGCATTAACCAGTTCGCGTTTGTGCCGGGGCAAAGGATTTCTGACAACATCCTTTTGACCCAAGAGCTTATGCATAACTATCACCGTAATGTTGGTCCTCCTAGATGTGCATTTAAAGTGGATATCCAGAAGGCCTATGATACGGTTGAGTGGAGCTTTCTTGAAAAGACTTTGGTTGGTGTTGGTTTTCATGAGAAGATGGTTAGATGGATCATGGCTTGCGTCACCTCCACGTCCTTCTCGTTGGCTATTAATGGTAACCTTCATGGCTACTTTAAAGGTAGACGGGGATTACGTCAAGGAGATCCCATGTCTCCATATTTATTTACCATTGTAATGGAGGTTCTTACGCTTATTTTACAAAGCCAAGTGATGAGGTCTGAAGATTTATCGATACCATAGCAAGTGTGAGAAGCAACAACTTATTAACTTATGTTTCGCCGATGATTTCTTTCTTTTTTCGAGGGGTGATCAGCGGTCGGTGAAAGTCATTATGGAAGCGCTAAATTTATTCAAGGATATGTCTGGCCTTGTGCCGAGTATGGGTAAAAGCACGGTTTTCTTTGGCAATGTGGCGGATCCGGTGAAGCACAGTATTCGTACCATAATGCCGTTTGATGATGGGGTGTTACCGGTTCGGTACTTAGGTGTGCCGTTAATTTCCTCCAGACTTCAGTACAAGGATTGCAAAAAACTTGTTGAGAATATGGAGGCCAGGATTATGGACTGGAGGAATAAGTCCCTATCGTTTGCAGGGAGACTTCAGTTGATTCGATCTGTTCTCTCATCTTTGCATATTTACTGGGCTTCAGTTTTTATCCTCCCTAAGCATATCATTAAGGAGCTGGAAGATAGGATGAAACGGTTCTTGTGGGCTCAAGGGGATGATATTAAAGGTAAAGCTAAAGTAAAATGGAAATCTGTTTGTGTGCCTAAGCATGAGGGTGGGTTGGGGATCCGTAGAGTTGCCGATATGAACAAGGCGTTGATGACAGTTCATATTTGGAGTGTCCTCACACATAGAGAATCTTTATGGGTTAAATGGATCCATTCTTATCGTCTCCAAGGTAGATCGTTTTGGGATGTCCCGGTGAAAAGTAACATAACATGGAGTTGGAGGAAAATGCTAAATTTACGATCATATATTCGAAACCATGTATGGACTGATGTTGGTAATGGTAAGAATACCTTGTTCTGGTTTGACAAATGGGATGATGTTTGTCCTCTTTACTCTATTCTTACTCCTAGAGTAATTGCTAACGCGGGGTTCAATTTGGAGACCAAACTCTGTGATGTTCTCGGCCAAGGTGGATGGCTTTGGCCGTCGCTGTGGTCTAATCGGTTTCCAACGTTGGGGCTCTTGTGCGATATCAATATGGATGAGGCGAAGCATGATAAGCTGGTGTGGAAGAATAGGCTGGGGAATGTTATTGATTTTGGTACTGCATCGGTGTGGGATGATATTCGTGTTACTCAACCTGAGATCCACTGGTCTAATCTGGTATGGTACCCACAAGCTATTCCTCGACATTCCTTTATAATGTGGCTTATTGTTCATCAGAAGCTGAAAACCCAAGACGTTATGGGCAGATGGAATACCTCGGGTAATACGAATTTTAATCTTATGTGTTGCTCGTTGTGTACTTCTTGTCCAGACTCACATGAGCATCTGTTTTTTTAGTGTGGCTATGCGTCTGGTGTTTGGGATGGTGTCAAAGTTAAAGCAGACATGGGAGCTATTCCTAACAGATGGAGTGATATCTTTAACCACTTGATGGGTGTAGTGACTTCGAAGAAGGCAACGCATGTTATTTCTAAACTAGTGGTTAGTGCTTCGGCTTACTTTATATGGAATGAACGAAACAGGCGTTTATTTTCGAGGAAACGAAGGGATCATGACCAGCTGGTTAATGTCATTTTATATACGGTTCGGTTGAAACTCCAATCGATGAAGTTCAAGCAATCTATTCATACGGATAGAATCTTGCAAGAGTGGGCCCTGCCGCGGGGGCTCATAGTTGCTGATGATGACTGTGGCTAGTTTTAGTTTGAGTCTGTAGTCATTGTTGTTTGGTGTGTTCTTGTTTGTGTGTTTGTTGCGCTTGTTTAACTCTCGTTTGGCATGTCTTTCGAGAGAACTGAGGTGTGTTTTGCTCCTCACTTGTTTTATTGCTTTTGGTTGGTATAAAATTCACCGGGTTAACCCTTTACCCAAAAAAAAAAAAAAAAACTGAACTGTTTACAAGGATTACAGACATAGGTGTCACATCTACAAGGTCTTCAAAGTGTAGGGGACCTGAAATATGCTTGGAAATATCACGGATGTCGGTTTGTTTGGTCGTACGGTCACGATGTCCGGTTATTTACGACGAAACTCGAACGGACGCGAAAACGATCCAAATTAAGCGACGAATGGTATTTTTGCATGCCGATCACTAAAATAAAAATATTTTGGTGTTTACAAAAATTTTGGATGTCCAGATGTGGTCAGAACGTAAGATATGCGCTTAAATGCAAACTTACGTCGTTTTTGACACTTTTAGTCCCTGTAAGATCAAATAAGCATATTTTCGCACACCGAACCTATCAAAGCTTATTTCTAAGCTATGTTAAGGTTATTTATGGTATGTTTAGCTTATGATCATGTTCCAGACTCTACGTTGCCATACAAAACGACATACTTTTTCATTTTGATGCAAATAGTCCCTGTAAGCGAACAAACTTGTTTTTGCCATACCAAACCCTTTAGAACTTATTTCTAAGTTGTGTGAAGCTTATTTAAGGTATGTTAGGCTTATGTTGCTATTCCGGAGTGTTTGTCATGTTAAACTGATTACGTTTACGCATCAGTTTGCGTATAACTTCCCAGAAAGCGAGATAGAGTTCAAAATCGATCAAAAATCAAAACGCGTAAAATGACAAACATAAATAACAAACATTGGGATAAAAACACACTGTTTTATTAATATTGGATTGTTCAGAGTTTGTACAGAATATACAAGCACTGATGTCACAGTCTCCCCTACTTTAGGAAATTTCGTCCCGAAATTTATTTAGAGGAAACTTGTGAGAATAGGTGTGGATATTTCGCTTTCATCTGATCTTCACGTTCCCAAGTAAATTCTGGGCCACATTTAGATTCCCAGCGAACTTTGACAATAGGTATGCGCTTGTGTTTGAGCTTTTTGACTTCACGGTCCATGATTTCCACATATTTCTCTACGAAGTGCATTGTGTTATCAACACGAATTTCATCAAGTGGTATGTCGAGGTTCTCATCAGCTAAACACTTTTTGAGATTGGACACGTGGAAAGTTGGATGAACATTTCCAAGTTCAAGAGGTAGCTCTAGTCTGTAGGCTACTTTTCCGATTCTTTCAACGATCTTGAATGGTCCAACATATCGTGGTGCAAGTTTTCCTTTCTTTCCAAATCTAATCACACCTTTCTAAGGGGACACCTTGAGTAGGACGTGATCACCGATTCGAAATTCTAAGGGCTTGCGTCGTCGATCCGCTTTTGACGGCTTCTAGCTGTCTGAAGGTTATCACGAATCTTCTTGACCTTATCTGTAGTCTCTAGAATGAGTTCAGGTCCAGTAAGCTGAGCTTCACCTATCTCATTCCAGCAGACCTGTGAACGACATTTTCGACCGTATAAAGCTTCGAAAGGAGCCATGTTGATGCTAGAGTGATAACTATTGTTTTAGGAGAATTCGATCAACGGTAGATGCGAATCCCAACTACCACCAAAATCAATCACACAAGCTCTAAGCATATCCTCCAGTGTCTGGATTGTTCTCTCAGATTGACCATCTGTTTGCAGATGATAAGGTGTGCTCAAATTAAGTTGGGTTCCCATGGCAGATTGCATGGTTCTCCAAAAGCGAGACGAGAATCGAGCATCTCTGTCAGATATGATGTTCAAAGGAACGCCATGTCGAGATACAATCTCATCAACATAGATTTTAGCAAGCTTGTCAGTAGATAGATCCTCACGGATTGGCAAGAAATGTGCTGACTTTGTAAGACGATCAACAACAACCCAAATGGCGTCATGACCTCTTTTAGTTCGCGGCAGCTTGGTAATGAGATCCATGGCAATATTTTCCCATTTCCAAACCGGTATCTCTGGTTGCTCCAATAATCCAGAGGGATGTTGATGTTCTGCCTTAACCTTAAGACAATTAAGGCATTTGGAAACATATAAGGCAATGTCCTTCTTCATACCCGGCCACCAATACTGGGTTCGAAGATCCTTATACATTTTGTCTGCACCAGGATGAATAGAATAACGAGACTTATGAGCTTCATCCATTAACAAGGTGCGAAGATTGTCTTGACTTGGGACCCACAAACGGCCCATGAAATAAAATAGCCCAAAGTCTCTCAGTTCAAGCTCAGGTTTAATACGACATGGTAACTCTTTACCCATCAAGCCTTGTGTAACACAAGCATGTTGAGCCTGAGAAATGCGGGTTTGAATATCAGATCGAACCTGAACACAGTGAAGCTTGACACGTTCCTTATGACTCAATGCGTCAGCCACGACATTCGCCTTACCAGGATGGTAGCGAATTTCGCAATCGTAGTCCTTTAGAAGCTCAACCCAACATCGTTGCCTCATGTTTAGTTCTTTCTGATTGAAAATATGTTGGAGACTTTTGTGGTCAGTAAACACTACACACTTTGTACCATACAGGTAGTGTCTCCAGATTTTGAGAGCAAAAACTACTACACCTAACTCAAATCATGAGTCGTATAGTTTTTCTCGTGTGCCTTCAGCTGTCTTGATGCATAAGCTATGACTTTGTTTCTTTGCATAAGAACGCAGCCAAGGCCTAAATTAGATGCATCACAGTATACGACAAAATCGTCGTTGCCCTCCTGTAAGGATAGAATAGGTGCATCACAGAGTTTCTGTTTCAAGGTCTGGAAAGCTTCTTCCTATTTGGATCCCCACTCAAAAGGTTTGTTCTTCTGTGTTAAAGCAGTGAGAGGAACCGCAATCTTGGAGAAGTTTTCAATGAAGCGGCGGTAATAACCCGCTAGACCAAGAAATGAACGAACCTCGGTAGGAGTAGTAGGTGTATCCCAATCCTTAATCGCACTGATTTTGGCAGGATCTACATGAATACCTTGTTCGTTAACGATGTGCCCCAAAAATTGAACTTCCTTAAGCCAGAATTCACACTTGGAGAATTTAGCGAAAAGTTGTTCTTTCTTTAGGAGCTCCATTGTAAGATGAAGATGTTGCTCATGATCAGCTCGCGTCTTAGAATAGATCAAGATGTCATCAATAAAAACGATGATGAACTTGTCCAAATAAGGCTTACAAACCCTATTCATCAAGTCCATGAAAACAGCAGGAGTATTTGTTAGACCAAAGGGCATAACAGTAAACTCATAATGACCATATCGTGTACGAAAAGCTGTCTTGGGAATATCTTCTTCGATCACTCGAAGTTGATGATACCTAGAACGTAGATCAATATTTGAAAAACAAGTAGCACCCTGTAGCTGATCAAAGAGATCATCAATGCGAGGTAGGGGATATTGATTCTCGATGGTAAGCTTGTTAAGCTCACAGTAATCGATACACATTCGGAAAGTCCCATCTTTCTTTTTCACAAATAGGACAGGAGTGCCCCAAGGTGAAAAGCTCGGACGAATGTATCCTTTGTCAGAAAGTTCCTGGAGCTGCTTAGATAACTCTTGCATTTCAGAAGGTGCAAGACGGTAAGGTGACTTAGCAATGGGATTTGCGCCAGGCACAAGATCAATGCGAAACTCAACTTAGCGTGTTGGGGGTAAACGAGGTAATTCTTCAGGAAATACCTCAGGATAATCCCGAACAAGAGGGATATCTTGGATAGTCTTACCCTTTCCTTTCTCCTCTACGACATGTGCTAAGAAAGCGACATATTTCTTTCGTAGGTATTTTTGGGCTTGGGTACAAGACATGAGTCTAACGGGTTTCTCCCCACGAACTTCTAAGATTTCACCAGTCGAAAGCGGTATACAGACCAACTTCTCAAAACATACCACCTCAGCATGGTATTTGGCTAACCAATCCATTCCTACTATAACATCGAAGCTTCCAAGTTGCATCGGTGTGAGGTCAATAGGGAAAAGATGGTTATTAAGGTTTAACTGGCAATTTCGAAGAACAGAGTCGAGTACAATAGGTTCACCACTAGCTACTTCTATTGTCAAGGGCTTTCCTAGTTTTGTTCTAGTCATTGAAAGCAAAGGCTCAAAAGCTAAGGACACAAAACTCTTATCGGCACCCGAATTAAATAGAACAGAAGCAGGATGGTTGTTAACAAAGAACGTATCGTTCACCACTTTGTTATCTGCGCGTGCCTCATTTGCATTCAAATTAAACGCTTTACCACGAGCCTGTGCCTGATTTGCATTTGCCAATCTTGGGCAGTTGTTCCTGTAGTGGGTCAGATCCCTACAGTTGAAACATGAACCAGGCGGATAGTGAGGTCATGCAGGATTCTGGGCAGGGTTTTGTGCTGCTTGTTTTTGAGCTGGCTGATTTTGGTTAGGAACAAAGCGGCAGGTGTTCGCAAGGTGACCAGACTTGCCATAATTTGTGCAGATGCGACATGCACTTGTGGTTGATGATGACTGTTACATTTGTTGCACAGAGGTGCGTTGCCAGCATACTGCCTCTTGGCGGCAGGTTGTGCAGGCTGATTAGGAGCAGCTTGATTTGCCTGAGTAGTAACAGCGAAGTTCTTGGAAGCCTTACGCTTCCTAGATTTCTTAGAAGACTCAGCATCCTTCTTACCCTTCAGCTCCTTGGTGTTATCAGACTGTTTCTGCTTCTTATCCCCCTTTCTGTGGAGTTTACCCTTTTTGACTTAAGAGTCTGTTAGGGTTGCAGCTAGCTCAATGGCCTGTCAGACGGTAGTAGGGTTGCTGCCAGTGACAATATCCTGAACAGGATCTGGCAAACCGTCTATGTATTTCTCAATAGCCTTATCCAAAGGCGTGACCATTGTAGGACAGAGCAAGCTTAACTCCTCGTATCTGTCTGTATAAGCCCGGTGTTCACCACTATCCTGCTTGAGGTCATGGAACTCATTTTCAAGTGCCTTCTGCTAGTGATGAGGGCAGAACTCTCTCATCATAAGAGCTCTAAGTTCCTCCCATGTTTGACCTAAAGCAATATTTTTTTTGGGTAAAGGGTTACCCCGGTGATCTATTAAAACAAACCGCAAATAAGAACAAGTAGTGAGGATGAGTTCCACACTAGTTCATATACAGGACATGCCCCATATATGCAAACAAGAAAATAAACAATGTATCAATGACACCACAAAACCTAGCCTACTTTACATCAAGAAAAAATAAAGTAGACAAGCAATTGACACCAAAACAAAAAACCCTCAACCTCCATCATCAAAGACAAAATAATCACAAGCTATCCTCCCCTAAACACGAACCAAAAACCGTCTATCCATTATAGAACTTTGAGGAAGATGTGCTCGGCCCTGCTTTCGACGATGAAGAACGTGTACCTGAAATCATAAAATCGTTAGTTTCATTATAGACTTCAACAACTTCCTCATCATCTGAATCCTGCTCGCCACTCGCCCGCGTAGCCTTCTTCTCCCCTCGACCCACAGTGGTACCTCCCTGATTACCATCATCATCCTTAAGGACATCAAATGGGTTAGATGTTGAAACCTGGTTCAAACTCCTTAAGGGTTGTTTTGGTTTAGGTTTGATAATTGGTTTGTAAACCAACTTAGGTTTCTGATTTTTCATGTGGAGGCCTTGGTTGTTAGCTTTTTTCTTTTTGTCACCCACAACCTGAAAGTCATCACTCTTCTTTCCAGCTTGCCCATTCGAAACAACCTGGGGGTTCTTTGGGCACGAGCTATCTTCATGACCAAACACACAACAAGAAATACACCTTAGAGGCTCCCAATCATATTCAATTTTTACCTCCACCTTTGAATACCCATTACCATCTAATGATGGAATTGCAACAGTAACACTCCTCTTTAAATCCGCCCCCGCCTGAATCTCAATAAGCGCTCTAGCATAACTGCTTCTACCCCAAGACTCAGCACACATCGTGGCAGTATACGAATCCAACATCTTAGGCTTCCCTATCTTAGAGGCAAGCAAACTAAGACCATCCTCAGTATATGCCGTTAACGGCACATCATGCATCTTTACCCACACTAGAATAGCTTTAATATCCTCTTTCTCCAGTTTGATAGAGGCTGACCACTCCTTCAAAATAATCGGAACATTTCTTATCAACCATGGCCCATCCTCTAACATTTTATCCATCCCTTCCTTAGTTTTAAACTTGAAGAAAAAGAATCCGTTCGCATTCATCATCAATCTAACCAGACCATACTTAACCCAGTTTTTCTTAGCAAAATAATCCACCACAGGAAACGCTAGCCGTTTACCCAAGAAATACCCATAGAGAGTGTTTGCATACCTGTCCGTGACTTGTTTAACCGAAGACAACGGAATAACCACATCAGCTCCATCCACAACCTCGGAAGACTCCATCTCCCTAAAATTCACCTTCACCTTCTCCTTAGTGTTGTTTACTACATTAGCAAATGAAATTTTCGTGTTCCCTTGACCAGCCAATGCAGCAACATCAAGAGCTGAACTAGGCGCATATCTCATGCTAGCTTGATCAATCCCTTCCCTTACAGAATCCCAAGTAGCTGGCCGCAAGTTTTCAGCCTCGATTGGAACTGAAATCTTTGATAATTCATCGATTATGTTAAACTTACAGGGATCAGTTTGAGCCGATTGAACTGTGCCTCGTCGGGGGAACCAAGTATTACCTTCAACATCAATAACTCGGCTGGCCAAACTATCAAACGAGAAGGTAGGTCTGCCGCCGTCAACATGTGTCTTCTGCTCAAAAGAGGTTGGAGGTTTTCCACCATCATCCGGAGGAAACACCCCATCCGATTTCTGGTCACTCATACGTAACCCTAAACCGAAATCACACAAGAACAGGACTGTTTGAACCTGATTTAGAAACCCTAATTCGTGTTCAGGTTAATCAGCCTTCAAACACCTAAAACGTGAAACCCTAATCAGCCGTCAAAACACCTTACTTGAACCAAAAACGTGAAACCCTAATCAGCCGTCAAAACACCTTACTTGAACCAAGATTATCAGCCGTCAATAATGAAACCCTAATGCTACCAAGAATCTTAATTCAAGCAGAATATAACGAACGGAATCACTCTCTCTAGAAAACCCAAACCAATAACAAACAAGAATCCCAATTAAAGAAGGCAGCCAAAGAAAAAACGCAAAAAGAATGAAGAAAAACGTAGCCCTAATGTGTAAAAACGGATCAGATGATGATATTACTGATTTGCAAGCATGAAAGTAGAATTAAGAAACCCTAATCACACAAACAATCACCATAATCACCAAGAAATCACGAAATTAGGTCAAGAAAAGAAGGGGGCGCCGTTTTTCTCCATTCCTAGAGAGAGAATTCGTTTTCAACTAGGTCCCCTTTTTTCAATCTTGACCTAAAGCAATATGAGCACCTCTATCTCTCATTACCCCATTCCACCAGGTGAGAGCTCTCTTTTGGAACACACTCGAAAAAAACTCGACCTTACGATTGTTAGGACACTGAACATGGCGAAAGGTGCTCTCAAGACTCTCAAACCACTGTAGGAGCCCAGTTGCTCCTTCAGAACCACTAAACTTGAGTGGTTTAGCCGAGTTAAAAGTTTTGAAGTTGCACAGAGCAGGTGCATTAACATTGTTATTGTTGGCTTGGTTTATTTGAGTGATGAGATTAGGTAGCATAGCAGCCATCTGCTGTGCTATAATAGCTGCCAGTTCGGCATTGGGTTCCTGAACGTTACGTCGAGGAGGCATTCTAAAATAGGAAACATGAGAGAAAACAAGTGAGATGATGTGATGAAAAATGAGATGTTAATATAACCATTGGCTCTGATAACCTAATTCCCTATAACCATTGGCTCTGATACCAACTCTTCTGTCACACCCCGACCGCGTAAAACAACAAACCGCGGTGGAAACGTCGGGGAGTGGAGCGACAGAATTATTGTTTCAACAACCATGGTAATTAAAGTTTTGTATTATTAAAATTAATGTTTACATTGTTTTGGAATTAACAGAAACATAACATAAATAACTGTCTTTTAAGTCACTAAGGCCCAAGTCCGCCTAAGCACAAACATCATCATGCATTAGCACCTGAAACACATGTAAAAATAGGTACGTCAGCATAAAAATGCCTGTGAGATACATAGGTTTTGTTTATGCAGGATTCATGACTTGTAGTAAAAAAGAATAGTTTTACAAAAAATGTAGTCATGAATCTTATAAAATGTTTTCCTTTATAAAATCATATGAAAATCAATGTGAAAATCAAATGATAATAAAAGGATAATGCATGGTTAAATGAATAACCAAGTAAAAGTGAATTTGTATAAAATATGTAATTTGTAAAACAATGTCGTGTTCTTGTATAAAATGTTTCATGTCTGATCAAAGTGATTTAGATAACGCAACAATGTATAATATAATAAAAGCACTTATATATAGGAAGTACCAGCGGCGTATCCACCATGCTTTTATCATATAACACATAGCCCCGTTACATAAGTCACTTATCAATAACCAACCAAAATGTCTTGTTCAATGTCAAAATGTTTATGTGTAAACCATGTTCAATGTCATGTGTGAAATGTATCATGTATAACCAAATGTAATGCATAGCAAGTAGAAAGTATCTACTCAAACTATGTGATAATGTCAATGTGAAAACAAATGTCATGTATGGTGAATAACTAGTAATTACTCAACCCCATAGGAAAATGTACAAAACAAAGTTTTTGAATAAACCTAAGTTTAAATCAAATATTATGTTTTGCAAAAAACAATGCTTTATGATACAAACATTTATGCAGTAATGTTAATCGCATACATTCAAGCCTTGCGACTGTGGAGACAAACCCTTAAACAAATTAAAGGTTTATCTAAATTATGTATATCGGATTCTGTCATTCCCAACTTCCAAACAAACTTAGGAAGTCGGAAACGGGATTTGTCAAGTCCTTTGGTACCATTACATACTACCAAGCGGCGTGATCAATGTTAATGAATGTATTATTGTCTCGATTAAACACACCAAATGTCATAACCAATGTAGCATGTGAAAACCATGTACTAAGTATGCTAAGTAAACATACATAGTAGAAATGTTCATGAAACCAATGTGCTAGCATGATAAGTAAACATACATAGCAAAAATGATTATGAAATCGATGTGCTAGCATGCTAAGTAAACATACATAGCAAAACACAATGGGAAATCATGTACTATATGTGTACTAGGTGAAACTAGCATGTTTATGTCATAAAAGCAATGAAAAGCACGAAAATAACAAGTATGCACATGTGTATCACCCCAAAATATTTGAAAGAGGTAAAAGAGGGGAACTATTTACTCACTTGGGATTGCTTATTAGTCTTGAGAATAAGACCAATTTAAGCTCCAAGGATCAAGGAATCAACAAGGCACCTAATATAGGTAACTATGTTAATAGTCGGACCTAAATCGGGAGATAGGATAGAATGTGGTTCTATAAATCAAATGAGTATTTGAACTCATATGGTATGATTTAATAGAGCGAACATTCTGATTTTGAAGTCTACCTAAGTGCTCTTGACCCGTTTCGACCCGTTTTGGTAGTATAAGTTACTATAACGCGTCGGTTGCGTAAAACTAAGGTCGGATGGTTATCAATGAGCTATGTCAAGTCTTACATGCCCAATTATACCTAAACATGTTACTAAATCAGATTATATGTCAAAAAGTTGATCACATAGGCAAAATACAGATTTATGCTTCAAAAGGGCATTTTGGTCATTTCCTATGGGCATATAAGCTACTTAACAAATAACTAACCAATCCTAAGTGATCATAAGGTATAACCTCAGAGGTTATTCCCTATGTAACTATGATCACTAAACATGCTTGGTCGGATCCTAATGATCGACCAAACGGGTCGGGTTCGAAAGTCTAAGCGGTTGTTTAGACCGCTTAACTTACGACCCTAAACAAGCACTAAACTAGTAGTGACGAGTTAAACATGTCAAAACATGTTTAGCTAACCTAGAAAACTGATCTTTGTTTTGATACCTAAAAGTAGTTTCATTGCAAAATGCGCGCTAAAGCGCATTTTGACTTAAACTTTCACTCGTCACTACACCTAGTTAATGTGGTAATCAGTAAGTATAATCACTAAGGATTATAACCATTGTGATTACAATCACGTTGCAAAGTTCAATTGAACTTTGACTTGACCAATAGATGGCCAAAACCGAAAGTCAAACTGTTGGTTAAACAGTTTGACTTTCAGCTCTACAAAGCTGAAACTCACTACTTAAGCCATGAAAGAACACATACTTGGTGTTCCAAGGCTAGAAGGATGATCTTAGAACTCAGGTAGGTGGTCCCTTTGCAGGAAATCCTCCACTTAGAGCTCCAAAATGGAAATGAGCAAAGAACCAAGAAGAAATGAGGGGTATTTACAGTTGTGTTGATGCTATAGGATCATCACAAGTGGTTTGTGTAGCCACCAAGCAAGAAATCCTGGCCATACATGTGTAAATGACAGCTATCCATTGCTTGGAGAGGTGTTAATTTGGCTACCACACAAAGAAATTGCAAGAATGGCCCCTGAATTATCAATCTGCTACTAAAAATAATGTTTCTGTACAGATGTGATGGTGGAGTGGCACCACAACACAGCCTCTAGGCTATGGCGCGACGCGACGGGTAGGCCAGATGTTTCAAAGTTTGGCAAAAATCGTCCCTGCACGTATTTAAACTTGTTTTCGACGTTTTTAACCTCCATTAAGCCATTTTCAAGACTCTACAAGGTCGTCAAAGTGTTGGAGACCTAAAATATGCTCGAAAATATCACGGATGTCGGTTCGTTTGGTCGTACGGTCACATTGTTCGGTTATTTACGACGAAACTCGAACGGACGTGAAAACGATCCAAATTAAGCGACGAATGGTATTTTTGCATGCTGATCACTAAAATAAAAATATTTTGGCGTTTACAAAAATTTTGGATGTCCAGATGTGGTCAGAACGTAAGATATGCGCGTAAATGCAAACTTACATCGTTTTTGACACTTTTAGTCCCTGTAAGATCAAATAAGCATATTTTCGCACACCGAACCTATCAAAGCTTATTTCTAAGCTATGTTAAGGTTATTTATGGTATGTTTAGCTTATGATCATGTTCCGGACTGTACGTTGCCATACGAAACGGCATACTTTTGCATTTTGACGCAAATAGTCCCTGTAAGCGAACAAACTTGTTTTTGCCATACCATACCCTTTAGAACTTATTTCTAAGTTGTGTAAAGCTTATTTACGGTATGTTAGGCTTATGTTTCTGTTTTGGAGTGTTTTTCGTGTTAAACTGATTACGTTTACGCAACAGTTTGCGTATAACTTCCCAAAAAGCGATATAGAGTTTAAAATCGATCAAAAAATCAAAACGCGTAAAATGACAAACATAAATAACAAACATTGGGATCAAAACACATTGTTTTATAACCCTTTACCTAAAAAAACACATTGTTTTATTAATATTGGATTGTTCAGAGTTTGTACAGATTACACAAGCACAGATGTCATAAGGAAAATGGATTATTCATTCATTTTCACTTCTGAGAAATACCCACTGAGGAAAATGAACAAATTCATTTTCATTTCTGATAAAGTACCCACTGAGGAAGATAAACCATCCGTTCATTTTCACTTTTGAAGAAATACCCACTGAGGAAAATGAATAAATTCATTCCATTTCCGACGAAGTACCCGCTGAGTAAAATGAATTGATCATTCATTTTCACTTCTAAAGAAATACCCGATGAGGGAATGAATAATCCTATGCTAATTATATCACTTTCATTTCTAATGAAGTACACCCACTGAGGAATATGAACCACCCGTTCATTTTCACTTCTGAAGAAATATCCACTGAGGAAAATAAATAAATCCATTCCACTTCTGATGAAGTATCCATTGAGGAAAATTAATTATCCATTCATTTTCGCTTCTGAAGAAAAATCCATTGGGGAATGAATAATCCTGTTTCAAATCCTTCATTTCCACTTCTGACGAAGTACCCATTGAGGAAAATGAATCATCCATTCATTTTCGCTTCTGAAGAAATATCAATCGAGGAAATGAATATCTTATTCAATAATCCTTCATTTCCACTTCTGACGAAGTACCCATTGAGGAAAATGAATCACCCATTCATTTTCACTTCTGAAGAAATATCCATCGAGGAAATGAATATCTTATTCAATAATCCTTCATTTCCACTTCTGACGAAGTACCCATTGAGGAAAATGAATCACCCATTGCATTTTCGTGCATATCTTACGTTCTGAATATATCCGGACACCCAAAAATTTATGTAATCATTAAAATATTTTATTTTAGTGAATGGAACGCAAAAACGCCATTCTTCGTGAAATTTGGATCATACACGCGTTCGTTACGACTTCCGTCGTAATTACCCGAACAACGCGATCGTGCGACCAAACGAACCGACATCCGAGATGTTTTTGAGCATATTTTAAGTTCCCTATACTTTAACATCATTTTAGAGCTTTGAAATGAGGTTAACGGGGCTTAAAAGTGTCAAATATGCATCAAAACACAAGTTTTTCAAGTTCAGGGACCAAATGTGACAATCTGCCAAACTTGCTCAGGCGGCCCGCGTAAGATACTGTCTGGGTCTACGCGGCCCGCGACTGACTGTCAGATCAGAAACAATGAATCTGGACTTTGGGCTTGTTTTTGATGGTTTTGGCAGCTGATTTGGGATACTTTGGGCAAGTTTTGATGGTTTTTAGGATGCCCCTTGTATTACAATACCACTAGCCCACATGGATGGCCAAGATCATTCCCTCTTTAGCAAGAAACGATCTTAACGGTTAACCGAAAAGTATAAATAGCCATGCCCTCTTTCATTTTTCTGCACCCTTGATCATTTTAATACTCTAAGTTGAAGCCTTTGCTTCATACCTGAGTATTATAGATCAAGTTCTCCTTAGCTTGGACCCTTTGTAAGCTTCTTTCGTTCTTTTATCGCTTTTCGAGCACGAAAGTCAAACAGTGTTTGACTTTCTGCTTTGACCAGTCTTTGGTCAACACAAAGTTCATTTGAACTTCGCAACGTGATCGTAATCACGATGGTTATAGTCCCTAGTGACTATACCTACTGATTACCACATTGACTGGGCATAGTGACGAGTGGTAGTTTCGGTCAAAATGCGCACTTATGCGTATTTTGCAGCCAAACTACTCTAAGGTATCAAAACACTTTGTTTTGATATCAAAACCTGTTTTCTAACTTATTTAAACATGTTTCAACATGTTTAGCTTGTCACTTTTAGTTTAGTGCTTGTTTAGAGTCGTAAGTCAAGCGGTCTAAACCACCGCTTAGACTTTCGAACTCGACCCGTTTGGTCGATCATTAGGATCCGACCAATCATGATTAGTGACCATAGTTGCATAGGGAATAACCTTCCGAGGTTATACCTTATGGTCACCTAGTTTAAGTAGTTGTATGATAGGTAGTTTATATGCCTTAGGTAAATGACCAAAATGCCCTTTTCATGCATAATTGGATTTTAATCATATGTAACCTAAAATTTTGTCACTAAACTGATTATGCAACATATTTAAACATGTTTAGGCATATAATACTTGTCATAGGACTAGTTAGACGTCTCGAACGCGTTTTGCGCAAACGACGCGTTAAAGTGGCATAAGCTACCTTAATGGGTCGTAACGGGTCGAAAGCACTTAGGATAGGTTCCGATTTAGAATGTAGGTTTTGTTAAACCATATCACATGAGTTCCAATACTCATTTGGTTTACAAGACCTCATTCTGTACGATCTTTCGATTTAGGTGTCGATTTATTTACTAGTGATTCGATTACTAGGTGCTGCTTGAGTTTCCTTGATTTGCCTGAGCTTGTTGAGTTCTTTATATTGAGGATACTTTGCACTTCGATGTGAGTACATAGTTCCCCTATTTTACTATTTTCAATTGTTTTGGGGTGATTCATATGTATTAAAACGATTTCGATATTTTAACGATGGTTTCAAAAACAAATACTATGGTTTAAATTAAACTAATAACGATTTCGATAATGTGAACAAACTTGTTGGACATATTTACATAACGAATAACATTCATTAGCATTGATCAAGCCGACCAGTATTAGGTTATGGTACCATAGGATCTGACAAATCCCGTTATCAGACTACACCCATGGTTTTGTGTGGGGGTTATGTAGGTAACGACCGAATCTGTGATTGTTAACTTACCCTTTGGTGGTTTGTTAATGCGAGTTTCGAGATAGTCGAGTCACGAAGGTTTGGATGTTATTAGCGAGGCAACCAAAAGTAGTTTCACAATTAAAACGAAAACGATTTGGGGACGAGTTAAACGATTTGAAACGACTTAAACGAGATAAACGATTTGATTAAACGATTGGTTTTGGGTTGTGATTAGATAATGGGACGGGTGTAACATGATAAAAGCATGGTAGATACGCCGCTGGTACATCTTATATATAAGTGCTTTCATCATATTATATTCCGTGTCATTATTTAGTTCACTTCGGAAACGATTTTTGAAACGATGTCACATAACGATGTTTTCCAAATGATATAAACCATACGAGTTTTATTAACGAGTTTTTACGAGATGTTTTATGATTTGGTTTACTTAAACAAATGTTTTTTTTTTGGTTAAGAATCATGGCTACGAGATTTCATAAACTATAACCATCTTGATTTGAGTTGGTTAATTATGTTGTAACACTATATACTTTTCAAAACAAGGTTTTTGAGGTATTGCAATATATAAACGAGCCATGAATCCGATACTCTCATAAAACCTATGTGCTCGCCAGCACTTCTTTGTTGACTTTGTTTTTACATATGTTTCAGGTGGTGTTGCATGATGTTGATTGCTAGGATGCATGATTCACATAGGATCTGGACGAGGCCTTAGTGACATAATAACAATGATAGACAATATGTAACTTGTTTGTTTGGTTTTAAGACAATGTAAATTATTAAATGAATCAATAAAACGAAACTTTTGTATCCATGGTTGTGAAACAATAATTCTGTTACAACACTCCCAGGCGTTTCCGCCGCGGTTTCGTTGTTTTAACGCGGTCGGGGTGTGACAATTTCCACTTCTGACGAAGTACCCGTTGAGGAAAATTAATCATCCACTCATTTTCGCCTCTGAAGAAATATCCATTGGAAACGAATAACCTATTCATCTTTCATTTCCACATATGACGAAGAATCCATTGGAGAAAATGAATCATCCATTCATTTTCGCTTCAAAGTATATCCACTGGGAAATAACAAGGTTATGCCTTGCATGGGAATCTTTGATGGGTTACTCTACGCAAATAGATGACACCCTAGATTCCATGCAAGATAATTGTTTAACACAACGTTACAGACAGACTCCTACGAATAAATTTCAGGACGAAATTTCCTAAAGTAGGGGAGACTGTGACATCTGTGCCTCTTTGACTATTATACGAATACAAAACCAATGTAATATTATGTTTCATACTTGGGATTTGTATAAATATGTGTATCATTTGCACATATCAATTCATGTTCAATTTCGAGCTTTAAATCGCTTTCTTGAAAGTTATACGCGACCTGATGCGCAAACGTAATCAGTTTAATGTGACAAATACTTTGGAATAGTGACATAGGCTTAACATACCTTAAATAACCTTTACATAACTTAGAAATAAGTTTTGGATGGTTTAGTGTGTCGAAAACAAGTTTATTCAATCGCAGGGACTATTTGAGTCAAACTGCGAAACTATGCCGATTCGTATGGTAACAAACATTCAGAAACTTGATCATAACTTAAACATGCCCTAAATATCCTTTACATAGCTTAGAAATAGGCTTTGAGGTGTTTGGTGCGCAAAAATAAACTTATTTGATCAACAAAGACTAAAAGCGTAAAAAAGTGCATAAGTTTGCATTTTTGCGCATATCTTACGTTCTGAACATCCCTGGACATCCAAAAATTTTTGTAATCATTAAAATATTTTATTTTAGTGATTGGAATGCAAAATACCATTCGTCGTGAAATTTGGATTGTTTTTGCGTCCGTTCGAGTTTTCCTCGTAATTAACCGAATAACGCAACCGTACGACCAAACGAACCAACATCCGAGATGTTTTTGAGCATATTTCATGTTCCCTATACTTTAATTTCATTTTAGAGCCTTGAAATGGGGTTAATGGGGCTTAAACGTGTCAAAAATGCATCAAAATCCAAGTTTCAGGCCTGCAGGGACTAAATTTGACATTCTGCTAAACTTGCTTAGGAGGGGCGCGTAAGACTCAGTGTGAGTCTACGCGGCTCGCGACAGACTATCAGACAGAAGCATTGAATCTGGTCATTTGAGCTGGTTTTGATGGTTTTGATCACTGATTTGGAATACCATTTGATGGTTTTTAATGTCCCATTGTATTGTAAACCATGGGCAACACATGTAAGGTCCAGATTAAAGCCCGAATTACGAGAAACGATCCTAACGGTTCTTGAAATTCTATAAATACCCACTTGATTTCATTTATTCCAACTCACATTTTGATTCAGTCTGCTCTAAGTTGGGGTTTATACTCCACACCTGAGTAATTTGAATCAAAACTTCCTTGCTTGGACCTTTTGTAAGTTTCTTTCATGCTTTTTATGCTTTTCAAACGTGAAAGTCAAACAGTGTTTGACTTTCTGCTTTGACCAGTCTTTGGACAACACAAAGTTCGTTTGAACTTTGCAACGTGAGCGTACTCACGATGGTTCCCTTGTGACTATACCTACTGATTACCACGTTGATTAGTCAAAGTGACGAGTCAAAGTTTCGGTCAAAATGTCGTTTATGCGCATTTTGAGACGAAACTATCTTCGAGTATCAAAACTATGGTCACTTTGTTTTGATATCAAAACCTGTTTTCTAACTTAGTTAAACATGTTTTAATATGTTTAACTCGTCACTTTTAGTCTAATGCTTGTATAGGGTCGTAAGATAAGCGGTCTTAACAACCGCTTAGACTTTCGAACCCGACCCGTTTGGTCGATCGTTAGGATCCGACCAAGCACATTTAGTGACCATAGTTGTATAGGGAATAACCTTCCAAGGTTATACCTTATGGTCACTTAGTTTAATTGGTTGTATGATAGGTAATTTATATGCATTAGGTAAATGACTAAAATGCCCTTTTCATGCATAATTGGATTTTAAGCATATGTAACTTAACTTTTGTAACTTAAACTGATTATGCAACATATTTAAACATGTTTAGGCATATAATACTTGTCATAGGACTAGTTAGGCATCTCGAATGCGCATTTGCGCGAACGACGCGTTAAAGTAGCATATGCTACCTTGATGGGTCGTAACGGGTCGGAAGCACTTAGGATAGGTTCCGATTTAGAATGTAGGCTTTGTTAAACCATATCACATGAGTTCCAATACTCATTTGGTTTACGAGACCTCATTCTACCCGATCTTCCGATTTAGGTGTCGATTTATTAACTAGTGATCCGATACTAGGTGCCACTTGATCCCTTGATTGCCCGAGCTTGTTAGTTTACTTTAATCGAGGATCCCTTGCAATCTCAAGTGAGTACATAGTTCTCCTCTTTTACCATTTTCGACTGTTTTGGGGTGATTCATATGTGCTAAACGATTTCGAGTTTTCTAAACAAATGTTATGGTTTATATTAAACACAACGATTTGAACACAAACCACTGGAACTATTGAACCACTGGAACTAGTTGAACTATTTGAACCACTGGAACTACTGATCTATGTGAATTATTTGAACTATTTGAACCATTGGAACTATTTGATCTATGTGAACTACTTGAGCTATTTGAACCATTGGAACTATTTGATTTATGTGAACTACTTGAACTATTTGAACAATTGGAACTATTAAAACGATTGGGTTATGGTAAGTGATTAGGTAACGGGGCGGGTGTAATGTGATAAAAGCATGGTGGATACGCCACTGGTACTTCCTATATAAGTGCTTTTAACACATTACATATCGTTACGTTATCTAGATCACTTGGTCGAATGTTTTCAAAACAAAGTTACACTACAAGTTTACCCTAACGATATAAACCATACGAGTTTTAGTACGAGAACAATTTATGATTTGGTTTACTTAAACAAATGTTTTGGGTTAAGATTCATGGCAACGAGATTTTATAAACTATAACCACTTATTTTGAGCTGGTTATTCATATTGCAATACCAAACTCTTTTCAAAACAAGGTTTTTCGATAAACGACTCTTGTAGTCAAACGAGGTATTGTAACATGTAAACGAGCCATGAATCCAACACTCACACAAAACCTATGTACTCGCTGGCATTTTTATGCTGACGTATTTTCACATATGTTTCAGGTACCATAATTTGATGATGTTTGACGATGATTATGATGCTTACTCACATAGGAATGGACGAGGCCTTAGTGACTCAATAACAATGAAAGTCAATTTGTTCATGTTTTGTTTCTGATTTCAATACAATGTAATAAACTTAATTCAATAAAACGAAACTTCAATCCATGCGTTGTGAAACAATGATTCTGTTACAACACTCCCCGACGTTTCCGCCGCGGTTTGTTGTTTTAACGCGGTCAGGGTGTGACACTTTAATCATCTCTTAACAAGAAAACAATTTATTCTTTCAACTTCATGACTTATGTGAGGATAATCCAGTAATCTCTAACATTTTCATCCTCTCATCTTGCTAGATTATGTTTCTAATCATCATCTAGCAAGATCATATGATGATCAACATCAAAAACAACAATTAACAAGTATAATAACACACAAACATCAAGATTTCTTATGATTTTAAGCTTATGTTCATGTTTCATGTTCTTGTTTCTTAGTGTTCTTCAAGATTAACATCATGTATCATTCTTTAACCACTTAAATAAGTTGTAAAATGAAGAGTATGATATTCTTACTACTAGCTCAAGGCTAGGGATAATCAATGGAAGAAATGAAGTGGATAAAAGCAAATGGTGAAGGTCCTTCAACTTCCAAAAGCTCCAAGCTTCTTTATGCACCTTCTAACACCCTTGTATATGTGTAGAATGGATGAGACGTGATTGAATGATGGTGGTGTATGGGTGGTTGTGTTCGGCCGAGACCAAGGGAAGAAGAAGAGAAGAAAGTGTGTTGGTGAAATGAAAATGTTATGAGGGGTTAAGTCTTGAAGGTTTACTTATAATCCACTAACTTCACATTCTCCATTCGTTTATATGCTCAAGAAAGTAGAAACAAGATCTATTCTAATATTAAGATAAAATCACAAGGTGGGGTCCTTGTTTGGGCCGATTACTAGGTGGGGGGGGGGGGTGTAGGCTTAGGTTTAACTAGTTAGTTAGTTAAATAGTTAGAAATCAAGTGTCTAGTTAGGGATTTAGTTATTAGATATTTATATAGTGTGTTATGATGTTCGGGGACCATAACTAGCTTGGTAATGTTAAAACAATGCTTCTAGTGAAAATTTGGTGTTTCGAGTAGTGTCCGGTTGTTCGGTTGGTTACCGGTTCGTTAAGGTGCTAAACTATGGAGTTTAGTGTGCTTTATGTTACCTTTTGTGACAGTTTGGATTCCCGACACTTAGGAAAGCATTCAGGACCATTTAACCATATTTATGCATGATATTAGAGTGTTTAAATGCTGAATTTGCTGTTTTTCTACAGAATTCTGCAGTTTATGTGAGTTTTAGGCACTTTCTGGCACTTAAACTATCTCTAGGAAGGCAGTTTTGTGATCCTTACTTTCCTACACACTATACTAGTGTAATACTTGGTTTCTGGCCCATTCTATGTCTCAATACAACGTCTGTCTATGTGCTGAACTCCATCAGCATATTTCTGATTTATCTGATAACTGTGCTAACTGTGTTTCGTGCATCATTTGAGTCAATAAAATTCTCATGCAATAATGATATGACATTAAGCAATATGTGATGCACATATATGTGTCATAGCAATAATCAGAAGGTAATCCAAGTCATTAATTGTAATTCAGCACAGTCATTAAGCACTAATCATGGTTTAATAGTTGTACGGATACCTGAAATTTTGACAGTTGTCACATTCTCCCGCTGTTAAGAAAATTTCGTCCCGAAATTTTAAGCTTTACTACTAGCTGCAAGGGAGTTGGGGAATAAATGCGGGTATTTAGCTTTCATGCGGTCTTCACGCTCCCAAGTAAACTCTGGGCCGTGACGTGCATTCCATCGAACATTGACAAGATTAACACTACTCCTCCGAGTCTTGTTACCCTTCCAATCAGTAACCTCAACGGGTTCTTTCGGTAAAGTGGAGTGTGTCGTCAATGTGAACTTCGTCAGCAGGGATGACCACTGTTTCTTGTGTTGGACTTTTCTTCAAATTGGACACATGAAATGTATCATGAACACCATTGAGTTCTGTTGGTAGCTCCAACTTGTATGCTACAGAACCAACCCTTTCTAAAATTTTGAAAGGTCCGATAAATCATGGGTTTAACTTACCACGCTTCCCAAAGCGTGCCACACCTTTCCAAGGTGAAAGTTTCAACAAAACTATATCACCCACTTCAAATTCCAAAGGTTTTCGTCTTTGGTCCGCATAGCTCTTTTGTCGATCACGAGCCGCCTTGATGCGCTCTCGGATCTGTATGATCTTATCAGTTGTCTCTTGGACCAGTTAGGGACCAACCGGCTGTCTATCACCTGCATCTGCCCAGCACAAGGGTGATCGACACTTGCATCCGTAGAGAGCCTCGAACGGTGCAGCTTGAATGCTTGTATGGTAGCTGTTGTTATAGGAAAACTCAACCAAAGGTAGGTGAGTATCCCAACTGCCACCCAAGTCCATTACGCAAGCACGTAGCATATCTTCAAGTGTTTGAATCGTTCTTTCGCTCTGACCGTCCGTCTGTGGATGAAAAGCAGTACTCAAATTCAACTGAGAACCAAACGCTTCTTGAAAGGATTGCCAAATCCTTGACACAAATCTTCCGTCTCTATCAGATATAATCGAGATTTTTCAAGATTATTTTGATACATGCATAAAAGTATCTTGAAAAATTATGTCATTTGGATGATTTGTTTGTTTGGACAAAAACCCACTTTTTCAGTTTTTTCATTCTTGACCGAAAAGTAGGTTGTAAAAATGAAACCATTTTTGCTTCTTGAATTTTATATATTTGGATATATATTTTGGTGTTCATAACCTAACCATGACCTTGTGTGAATATGTTGAATGATTGTGTTATGATTTATATTTAATTATTTCAAAGGTTGTAATAAATTAATTATTTTTGTTCTTCCATTTGTAAAGTTATGTAATTTATTTATTTTCATTTGGTATGTAAAATAAATAGATTAGGTGCATTTAATTTTACTAAAAAATGTATTAGGATATTTTTTGTAAAAGAAGATGCACACAAAAATGCGGTTTTGGTTTTGGCTAATTTCGGGCCTAAAGGACTTCATAGTTCTTAACAGGATTTTAGCCCGATAACTAAAACACATTTTTGAAGCCCAAATGAGTTTGGAGCTGAATATAAAAGACATTTGGAAGACCAAAGAATGTGAAGAAATCACAACACAAGAAGAAGACTTGAAGCATTTGGATGCGGGATCAAGTAGGAGTTCAACGACACATTATTTGCTTCAATATTCACCCTTAGGAAGAACCTTTTGACACACTTGTTTCGGCTAACAAGTGTGGTAAAAAATAGTTGGCTATGGTTATGCACCTATTGATATGTGGTTTGTGCTTGTGCTTGTGTGGTTGCTAATTTTATTGTTTGGGTGATATTTGGATATGCAGGCTGTGACACCCACGACGAAACCAGGTACACCCAAAACGGTCCAAAACTATAAAGCACACTTAACATTTTAATTACGCGAAAACCCTAAAAACATGTGTGACCCATACGCTTGATTAACTGCTATCTGTTATGTCTCGGAGGAATCCGAGAACACGTTATGAATGACATGACACTAATAAGGACCCATGATGTGAAATTGGTATCCTTTGACTTTAAACACGTGTTAAACTGGAACATTCCGTTTAACAGCGCACTAAACCTTTGACATTGATTATTAGGTTATCGGTAGCATCATTTAAGATTTCGAGTTCCAGGAACATCTTAGTTTTGTGCCATAGACTGTGATATAAGGTTTGAAGCCAATCAGAGATTGGGCACGCAAAATGAAGCAGCTTCCCGGTTAGGGAAACACTTTCGTTTCAGGCATAACATAAGGCAATCAAACGTGCAAGGCACGATCGATCAAGCTTAAAAACACTTAAACCACTCTAATACGAGTCTTTTATGATTAAAACGTAACTGGATTTGGATTTCAAGACGGTTATGCATGATTTTTAAAACCGAGTCTTTTGACACTAATTACGCGCGAAACGGAGTCCGTCACGCAAATCGAGAACACGCGCGGGACCCGCAAACGAACCTAAACACTCAACGAAGGATAAACATCATCTTTTAGCGTGTTTTACAAGGCACGACGTGGCCCTAGGGGGCCCACCCCAAACCGCCACCACCCCCCTAAATATATATATTTTCTTTTCATTTTTTTCTTTCATTTTTACACAAAAATACTCTCAAAATTCTGCTTCTTCTTCCAAAAACCCAACTGATCTAACAAGAACAAGTCTTAAATTAAAGGTATCAACCTTAATTCTTATAGTTTTAACCATGATTTCTTGATTATACATGATTTACAACCTAAAAATCCTTTTTAATCCATGATTTTTGGAAGTTTAAACATGTTTATGGGCTGAATATGAACACCATATGAATTCCCTGGTGTTATATAGAAGCCATGGTGATAAAACTTTGGGGTTTGATACCCTAATCAACACTTATTCGACAAAAATCGCATAACTATTCGATTAACCGAAAAACAATGAATCAAAGCTTGATTGATCTAAGTTCTAGCATATTTGGATTGTACTTGATGTGTAGGTACTAAATATAGCCCACACATACTTCTGGACTCACAAGGAACGCTCGGAATCGAAGGAATCGCTAGGTATATGACCCTAAACTTAAATCTAGACGGGCAGAATATTGTTCGGATTATAACTTGGTCCGTTATACTTGGATTGAGCTGAAATTTGGTGTGGTGATGAAGGGTAGTGTCAGGAAGGTTCACATAAAATTTTAGAATTTTTGGAAAGTTTTACGATTTTTTGTCAATTTTTGACTCTTTTACAGAAAGAATTCTGGAAAAAATATCAAATGGATTCAATAAATCACCAAATTTTACAGAGACACTAAGGAACATATGGGGAATGTTCTGGGAAAATTAGAGGTCTATTTGTTGAGTTTTTTTTGGATTAAAAATCCGCGTTTTTGAGAATTTTCGGTAACCGGAAACGCACTGAAACCAAATCAGAAAATTCTTAAAATTTTTGGAGATGTTTATGGAAACATAAGGGAAGTCCATGAATTTTTTTAGGAATTTTTGGATGAATGATAATAATTAATGTTAATTATGTGGTTAAATATGGTTTAACAAATAATTTATTTAGACAAGTAAAATGCCAAAATAAATTCCCAGAAATTTTCCCCATATTCTACAGATTTTATTGAGTTATATAAAAAGTTTTAGAATTTTATTCAAATTATAGATAAAATGGAAATTTTTGGGATTAAAAATGGGTTATTTTAAATCAATTTCGGCAGTTTACCGTGTAACGAAACTGCCGGAACTGGGAACTGACCCAACCCAAAAAATACTATAATTGAAAAACGGGGAGTGTTCCGGGAGATTCCAGGGCGGATTGGACACTCAGGGTATGTCCAATACCAGTTCGGGAAATCCCCGACGGTGGAAACGGAAACTCAAAATTGGGCAACCTGGACTCCCCAAACACCCAAACTCCCTGAATGAAAAGTTAATCATTCTTAAATAACTACATGTTGGCACTATTGGTATTCCCGTACCATTAACATGTTAAACTACTGACATTGACTGATACGCGAACCGGTGCCCGGAAGCCAAACTGAAATCTAATACTACCCTGACCTCCATCACCATACCCGTGTCCTATAGACTCCATCCGGGGTGAAAACTCCTGACCAAATCCAAGTTATAACCATTACCGACTTAGATATTGATTTAAGTCCTTACTTGCATGTGTGCTATTAAAGCTGAGTTCGTTGATTAAAATACTCTTTAGCCGAGACTATTGTTTGCACTGTGAGTTCCCTTCCCCCACTTTTAATTGTTTTCCTGTTTTCTGGGGTGAATTGCATGTTACAAACTGTGTTAATTGCTCAAACCGTATGATGTGAATTTTCTAACACACGATATTAGCCCCGATACAAGTGATTAAAGTAACTGTGGGTAGTGGATAGTACTATTGGTCTGACAAACCTAGTTGCCGCCGGGCTGGTGCGGCTGGCAGCCAGGCAACTGCACGCGTCCTACCCAGGTTATGTTGTTAGACATAACTACCCGAGGGCATTGAACTTTATGAGATGCAGGTGGTGCGAGTATGTGTCTGTGTGACACGATACGATTAAAACAGTCTAGGTCTCACTTGTGACACTCGTGTAATTCCATCTATGAACCGTGATATGTGCAAATAAACATGTTAATATATGGTTTGTAATGTGATAGTTCATAGACGTTGTAACCGATGCTCCTGTTTTATGTAATGTAATGTTTTTAAATTATGAGGAGTGCCATGTGTCTGCCGCACCCCGCGATTGTCTTACGCTGCGAGTCGGGGTGTGACAGAAGATGGTATCAGAGCCATCGGTTATAGCGAATTAGGTATCCCTACGAGAACCTAGACTATAATCCTAAGTTAACTCCTCACCCTGAGAAACTCTAGAGTCGGAGTGGCGTGGCTACTACCGGGGTGGTCTTGTTGGGCAAATAAATTATTGTGGTCCGGAACACAATAATTTATCTGCTGGTACTTGGGCATTCCGGAAACGTCACGGAGAGAGAAGAGATAACTGAGATGCCATGCTAACTTAACAGTGGTGGAAAAATTTTCAAAACTAAAATTAAAGTTGTGTGCAATACGTGCTTATGTGTACCTCTGTGGATTGTTTATTTTCGGTTATATCAGTCGATAGAAGCGTTGTTAGAGGTTGTTTTCCTTTACAGGTACTATGTCGAGTCATTCGAGTCGCCAGACGACTTCTCATATGGAGACCGATCCTGAGGAGGATCCACAGATGCCTCTGTTGCCCCAGGGCTACTCGCCGGATGAGTCCGAGTACTGTTGTGCTGTTTATCCCCCTAGACCCCCTACTAGGCGCGTGGGGGGGGGGGCTCGAGCGCCTACCGTTCCCCATCTCACCACCTGACTAGCTCCTCAGAGCATAGTCATACCCCGGATGTCGTTATCCCAGTAGGACCTATTCCTAGGAGCCCTACTCCTGCCACGGGGCATTGGGAGTGGGGGCCGGGAGCCCCTAGGTTACCTACACCCGAAACTCCCCCCGACCCTTATACCCCTTCCACTCCTAGTACTTACACTCCCTCCTCACCTAGTTCTCAGGAGGTACCCCTTGTCCGCCTCCGACAGACTGCTCGTCGGAGGGTACCTGTCCCTGGCGCTGTTTTTACCCCACCTATTCCCCCTGTTCGCTTGACACCCACACCCATAGGGACCCAACAACACTTTACTGCTCGTTTTCTTACCCCCACCTAGGGAGGACCCTTACCTTTATCACACTTACGAGCATGGTGGCCCTTCCCAGCCATTTAGGGAGCCTTCCCCACCTGTTTGGGGCATACCAGTTCCTTCTCAGGAGGTGCCTGCTCCCATCACTGAGAGCAGCCTGATGGGGTTCCTGTTTGAGCAGATTTCGTTATTGAGGATGGCACGTGATGAGGACGAGCAGCAGCGGAGGACTATGGGGGATTGCTTGAGCATCTTGCAGCAGGCAATCATTACCTTACAGCAGGGTATGGGATACGTCCATCATGAGCAGGATCATTTTTGAGCTTTAGTGTATGGATGTGTTAGCGCTATTGCAGGTTTGGTAGCAGGTTTTGCTGGGTTGACGTGGTGGATGTGGCGTTACTAGTATGGTTTTCTTTCTAGTATAGATAGAGATGATGTACCTTTTGTACATCCTACCAAGCATTGGGCTATGCCTATGTCGAGGTAGGGATGCAGTCGTAGTATTTTCGACTTTCGTAGTTGGTGTCGTGTGATATGATGCATGTATGTCACTTTAGTGACCAGTTTTGACCGCACATTTAAGCACTGACCCTTTTGGGTTAAGTCTATGTGCAAATTTTGACGATGGTATGACGATGATATTATATATATATATATATATATATATACATGACGATGCTTTTGACTATATGTGTTGTGGATCTATGGGTGTGATGAAATTATGTGATGTGTAATGAAATTGTGTGGTATGTGGTAACTGAAAATGTGATAAGTGATGATTAACTATATGACATTGATACCTACATATTGTTTATAATAGAATGGCCCCGAAATGTGTACCTCAGATGACAGAGGCAGAAATTGCCCAACTGATAGCACAACAACTCCAAGCCGTTATTCACACTATCGTGGCTCAGGTTAACGCCGGCATCAATGCGAACCCGCAACCGAACCCGCGACCAGGGCCGGGAGATCCGAACAATAATCAAAACAATGTTAGGCCAGTTTGCACATATAAACACTTTTTGGAGTGCAAACCAATGGAGTTTAATGGAACTGAAGGACCGAACGGGTTGGTGAAATGGATCGAGAAGTCGGAATCGGTCCTTAACATAAGTAATTGTCCGGGTAACTGTGCGGTAAAGTATACAGCTTGCACTTTTACCGACCACGCTTTGAACTAGTGGAATGCTATTGTGCAATCTCGCGGGCAGGACGCGATTAATGCTATGACTTGGGATGTTCTGAAGATACTAATGAGAGAAAGGTTCTGCCCACTCCACGAAATTCAGAAACTCGAGCATGAGTTTTGGAACCTGCAGATGCAAGGTGCGGATCATGCAGGTCACACAAATCGCTTCAATGAACTGGCACGCATCTTGCCATATATGGTTCGACCGGAGTCCAAGAGGATCGAGAGGTATATCTGGGGACTGGCCCCAGAAGTGAGAAGCATCATTAATTCGGTGGAGCACCTGACCATGCACGGGGTGGTAGCCAGGTTAGGCACGGTGACGTACGACATGGTTAGACGTAAGATTCTGACAATGCCGGGAGAGCCGGCAGGAAATAAGCGAGAGGCCCCGGAAAGTAGCCGAGTGGGGGCAGCCACACCGAAGAGGGGGAGAGCCACTAGTCAAGACTACGCCATGACTACACCGACGGGAAACTCTGGTGGCTATAAAGGAACAGCCCCAAAATGCAACAAGTGCACTTTGCACCACTATGGTGCATGTCGAGCAGGGATCTGCTCGAGGTGCCATAATAGTGGACATCATACCCGAAACTGTAAGACACCATTGGAACCCAACCGTTTCCAAACCCCAAGGCCTCAACCTCTGCAACAGCGACCCCAACAACCAGCGCAACAGATTACCTACCCCGTGCGTGCTATGGATGTGGCAGCACGGACCACTTCCAAAGAAACTGCCCAAAGCTTGCTCAGCTGTCAGCTGGAAAGAATAGGCAGGGACAAGCTTCCACCTCAAATGCAGCGCGAGGTCGTGCCTTTATACTTGGGTCTGGTGACGCACGCCAGGATCCAAATGTGGTCTCAGGTACGTTCCTCGTTTCTGATCAGTTTGCTTCAGTATTATTTGATACGGGTGCGGATAGGAGTTATGTTTCTACTACATTTTTGCCATTGTTGAATATGCCGGCTATTGAATTAACAAGTCCTTACCACATAGAACTTGCTAATGGTAACCCTATAACTAGTCACCAAATCATTCGTGATTGTCCTTTAATTCTTAACGACCACCAATTCCTTATTGACCTACTACTAGTAGAGCTCGGAAGTTTCGATATAGTAGTGGGAATGGACTGGTTGTCCAAGTACAAGGCGGAGATTATATGTGAGCAAAAGATTGTTAGGATCCCTTTTCCTAATGATGAAGTTATTATGGTACAGGGAGAGAAGTCTGGTACCATATTAAACCTTCTATCCCACCTTAAAGTGTTGAAGTGTATACGTCAAGGATGTGATGTATTCTTAGCAAGTGTAATGACGACCGAACCAGAAGAAGAACGTATTGAAGAGATCCCAATAGTGTGTGATTACCCAGACGTGTTTCCCGATGAATTGCCCGGATTGCCACCCAATCGGCAAGTCGAGTTCCGTATCGACTTAATACCGGGAGCAGCTCCAATTGCAAAAGCACCTTACCGTTTAGCACCTTCAGAGATGCAAGAACTATCATCTCAGTTACGAGAACTGCTAGACCGAGGTTTTATCCGTCCTAGTTATTCATCTTGGGGAGCACTAGTGTTATCTGTGAAGAAAAAGGATGGAAGCTTTCGGATGTGTATTGACTACCGGGAGCTGAACAAGGTTACCATAAATAATCGATACCCTCTTCCGCGAATCGATGATTTATTTGATCAGTTGCAAGGAGCCTGTTACTTTTCCAAAATCGATCTTAGATCCGGTTATCATCAAGTGAAAGTTCAAGAGGAAGATATCCCTAAAACAACCTTTCGAACTCGGTACGGTCACTATGAGTTCCTGGTTATGCCCTTTGGGTTAACCAACGCACCAGCGGTATTTATGGACCTCATGAACCGAGTTTGTAAACCATATTTAGATAAATTAGTCTTTATTGACGATATTTTGATCTATTCCAAGAGTAAAAAGGAACACAAGCACCATCTACAAGCCATACTAGAGATATTGAGGAAAGAGAAGTTGTACACCAAGCTTTCAAAGTGTGACTTCTGGTTACAAGCGGTGCAATTTTTAGGACATGTGGTAGATCAACAAGGGATTCATGTGGACCCTAGTAAGATCGAAGCTATTAAGAATTGAAAAGCGCCTAAGTCTCCGAAAGAGATACGCCAATTCTTGGGATTGGCTGGATATTACCGTCGCTTTATTGAAAACTTTTCCTGCATTGCCCAATCCTTAACTGCCTTGACACAGAAAGATCGAAAGTACGAATGGGGCGAAGAACAAGAAACAGCTTTTCAGCTGTTAAAACAAAAGTTATGTGAAGCTCAAATCCTGTCGTTACCCGAAGGCAACGATGATTTCCTCATATATTGTGACGCATCTCGGCAAGGGCTCGGATGTGTTCTAATGCAAAGAAACAAGGTCATTGCTTACGCGTCTAGACAGCTAAAAGTACATAAAAAGAATCATACGACGTATGATTTAGAGCTGGGCGCAGTGATTTTTGCACTTAAGATCTGGAGGCATTACTTGTACAGTACGAAATGTACAATTTATACAGATCACAAGAGCCTCCAACATATATTCGATCAAAAGGAGCTAAATATGAGACAACGCAGATGGGTGGAGCTATTGAACGATTACGACTGTGAAATAAAATACCATCCAGGTAAGGCTAACGTAGTAGCCGATCCCTTGAGTAGAAAAGACCGAGTAAAGCCACTCAGAGTGCGAGCTCTTGGGATGATTGTTCAAACCAGTCTTAAAGAGCAGATTCTTAATGCTCAAATGGAAGCTTTGGAGGAAGGCCAACTAAATAGCGAAAACTTACACGGAAATGAAGGGAATTTCGTGAGGAAACCGGATGAAGTGTTGTATTTCAAAAATTGGGTATGGATTCCTACTCTCCATGACCTACGCCAACTGGTTATGGATGAGGCTCATAAATCTAAGTACTCTATTCACCCCGGTACAGACAAGATGTACCACGACCTTAAGGAATTTTATTGGTGGCCATGTATGAAAAAGGACGTAGCAGAGTACGTGAGCAAATGCTTGACTTGTGCCTGGGTTAAGGCAGAATACCAGAAACCCTCGGGAATGTTACAACAACCCAAAATACCTCAATGGAAATGGGAGCAAATCACAATGGATTTCGTGACCCACCTTCCAAAAACACCCCGAGGTCATGATGCGATTTGGGTAGTAGTAGATAGACTAACCAAATCGGCGTACTTTATTCCGATTCGTACTACCTACAACACCGAGAAGTTGGCCGAGATCTACACGAATGAAATTATGGCTAGACACGGGGTACCAGTTGCAATCATTTCAGACCGTGATAGTCATTTCACTTCACACTATTGGAAACAGTTACAAGAAGCTTTGGGGTCTAGAATAGACCTGAGTACGGCTACCATCCCCAGACCGACGGCCAATCAGAACGAACTATACAGACATTAGAGGATCTGCTTCGTGCTTGCACCCTAGACTTTGGAGGAAGTTGGGATAAGCACCTTCCCCTCATTGAATTCTCTTACAATAACAACTATCATAGTAGCATACAAGCTGCACCGTACGAAGCACTATATGGCCGGAAGTGCAGATCGCCACTTTGTTGGGCGGAAGTGGGCGATACTCAACTCACGGGGTCTGAACTAATTCAAAAGACAACAGACAAGGTGCATAAGATCCAAAGTAGACTGAAAGCGGCTATTATACCGTTAGAAGATGTGCACATTGATGACAAACTCCACTTTGTGGAGGAACTGATAGAAATAGTAGACGGGAAGACCAAACAACTACGTTACAACAAAATCTCGCCGGTGAAACTCCGGTGGAACTCGAATCAAGGTCCTGAGTATACCTGGGAACGGAAGGATGAGTTCCGTAGAAAATACCCACATCTCTTCCCTAACTAGACCAATTGAATTTCGGGGATGAAATTTCTAAACCAAGGGAGACTGTGACACCCACGATGAAACCAGGTACACCCTAAACGGTCCAAAACTATAAAGCACACTTAACACTTTAATTACGTGAAAACCCTAAAAACATGTGTGACTTATATGCTTGATTAACTGCTATCTGTTATGTCTCGGAGGAATCCGAGAACACGTTATGAATGACATGACACTAATAAGGACCCATGATGTGAAATTGGTATCCTTAGACTTAAAACACGTGTTAAACTGGAACTTTCCGTTTAACAGCGCACTAAACCTTTGACATTGATTATTAGGTTATCGGTAGCATCATTTAAGATTTCGAGTTCCAGGAACATCTTAGTTTTGTGCCATAGACTGTGATATAAGGTTTGAAGCCAATCAGAGATTGGGTACGCAAAACGAAGCAGCTTCCCAGTTAGGGAAACGCTTTCCTTTCAGGCATAACATAAGGCAATCAAACGTGCAAGGAACGATCGATCAAGCTTAAAAACACTTAAACCACTCTAATACGAGTCTTTTATGATTAAAACGTAACTGGATTCAGATTTCAAGACGGTTATGCATGATTTTTAAAACCGAGTCTTTTGACACTAATTACGCGCGAAACGGAGTCCGTCACGCAAATCGAGAACGCGGGCGGGACCCGCAAACGAACCTAAACACTCAACGAAGGATAAACATCATCTTTTAGCGCGTTTTACAAGGCACGAGGTGGCCCTAGGGGGGCCCACCCCAAACCGCCACCACCCCCTAAATATATATATTTTCTTTTCATTTTTTTCTTTCATTTTTACACAAAAATACTCTCAAAATTCTGCTTCTTCTTCCAAAAACCCAGATGATCTAACAAGAACAACTCTTAAATTAAAGGTATCAACCTTAATTCTTATAGTTTTAACCATGATTTCTTGACTATACATGATTTACAACCTAACAACCCTTTTTAATCCATGATTTTTGGAAGTTTAAACATGTTTATGGGCTGAATATGAACACCATATGAATTACCTGGTGTTATATAGCATCCATGGTGATAAAACTTTGGGGTTTGATACCCTAATAAACAATTATTCGACAAAAATCGCATAACTATTCGATTAACCGAAAAAACAATGAATCAAAGCTTGATTGATCTAAGTTCTAGCATATTTGGATTGTACTTGATGTGTAGGTACTAAATATAGCCCACACATACTTCTGGACTCACAAGGAACACTCGGAATCGAAGGAATCGCTAGGTATATGACCCGAAACTTAAATCTAGACTAGGCAGAATATTGTTCGGATTATAACTTGGTCCGTGATATTTGAATTGAGCTGAAATTTGGTGTGGTGATGAAGAGTAGTGTCAGGAAGGTCCACGTAAAATTTTAGGATTTTTGGTGAATTTTTGACTGTTTTAAAAAAGAATTCTGGAAAAAAACCAAATTGATTCAATAAATCACAAAATTTTACAGAGACACTAAGGAACATATGGGGAATATTCTGGAAAAATTCAGAGTCTATTGGTTGAGTTTGGTTTGGGTTAAAAATCCGCGTTTTTGCGAATTTTCAGTAACCGGAAACGCACTTAACCGAAATCAGAAAAATCTTAAAATTTTTTTAGATGTTTCTGGAAACATAAGGGATGTCCAGGAATTTTTTGGGAATTTTTGGATCAATGATAATAATTAATGTTAATTATGTGGTTCAATATGGTTTTATAAATAATTTATTTAGACAAGTAAAATGCCAAAATAAATTCCCAGAAATTTTCCCCATATTCTACAGATTTTTACTGAGTTATATAAAAAATTTCAGAATTTTATTCAAATTATAGATAAAATGGGAATTTTTGGGATTAAAAATGGGTTATTTTAAATCAAATTCGGCAGTTTACCGTGTAATGAACCTGCCGGAACTGGGAACTGACCCAAACCAACAAATACTATAATTGAAACACGGGGAGTGTTCCGGGATATTCCAGGGCGGATTGGACACTCAGGGTGTGTCCAATACCAGTTCGGAAATTCCCCGACGGTGGAAACGGAAACTTAAAATTGGGCAACCTGGACTCCCTAAATACCCAAACTCCCTGAATGAAAAGTTAATCATTCTTAAATAACAACATGTTGGCACTATTGGTATTCTCGTACCATTGTCCGAACATGTTAAACTACTGACATTGACTGACACGCGAACCGGTGCCGGAAGCCAAACTGAAAACTAATACTACCCTGACCTCCATCACCATACCCGTGTCCTATAGACTCAATCCGGGGTGAAAACTCCTGACCAAATCCAAGTTATAACCATTACCGACTTAGATACTGATTTAAGTCCTTACTTGTATGTGTGCTATTAAAGCTGATTTCGTTGATTAAAATACTCTTTAGCCGAGACTACTGTTTGCACTGTGAGTTCCCTTCCCCCACTTTTAATTGTTTTCCTGTTTTCTGGGGTGAATTGCATGTTACAAACTGTGTTAATTGCTCAAACCGTATGATGTGAATTATCTAACTCATGATATTAGCCCCGATACAAGTGATTAAAGTAACCGTGGGCAGTGCATAGTACTATTGGTCTGACAAACCCAGTTGCCGCCGGGCCGGTGCGGCCGGCAGCCAGGCAACTGCACGCGTCCTACCCAGGTTATGTTGTTAGACATAACTACCCGAGGGCATTGAACTTTATAAGATGCAGGTGGTGCGAGTATGTGTCTGTGTGACACGATACGAATAAAACAGTCTAGGTCTCACTTGTGACACTCGTGTAATTCCATCTATGAACCGTGATATGTGCAATTAAACATGTTGATACATTTTGAAATGAAACAACCAAACCAGTGGAACTCACTAGCAGCGTTTAGCTGACCTTTTCAAAACTAACATGCATTTCAGGTAAAATGAAATAGGAGTGAACATGTGCGTTTGGAAGGATCTAGTAGGCGGACGTAGCATAATAAAAGCTATAATGACTTGTAGTATCGCTTTTAATATATGGTTTGTAATGTGATAGTTCAACGACGTTGTAACCGATGCTCCTGTTTTATGTAATGTAATGTTTTTAAATTATGAGGAGTGCCATGTGTCTGCCGCACCCCGCGATTGTCTTCCGCTGCGAGTCGGGGTGTGACACATGCTTAACAAACTAATAATCAACAACAAGCTTAAAATTGGTTCTTAACAAAATCATTAAAATTGGTTAATAAAAAGGTTATTAAAAATTAATGATTATATAATAAAATGGGTTTTATTAAAAAGAACCTTGAAAATTTGTTTTCACAAAAGTACCAAGGATTTGAATGCATGCAAATGTATGGTACATAAGGTTTTCTGTCACACCCCCAAATTCCACCAGCGGAGTATCACCGCAGGAGGCGTGACATGACCAGGATCAAGCCACCAATCATATTGAACGATGTATAATAATAAAGATAAAACCAACCACAATATAATTGGTGTCCAAAAACAATTTAACCAAATTCAAGTTATCAGCGGAAGCATAAAGTGTAAAACCAAAACATAAGTTTTAAAGTTTAAATGTTTAACATGGAACTCAAACAGTCCATGTCCCACAACGACCTCTCCTCCTCGTGCAAGCTCTAAGTAAACACCTAATGACCTGCAAGGCATATAGTAACGAATCAACAACAAAGTTGAGCAAGTTCACAGTTAGTTGTCCATTTTAAAGTTGTTCCAAAAACCATAAGTTCTTTCAAAAACCATGTGTTAATCAGTTCCTTGTTTCCCAAACCATACCAGTGGGGGCTACCCCATTTTAACCACTAGACCTGTTACCATATCGACAACTGACTGGAGTCATGTTTATGTGCCCTGCGTCAATGTCTATCATCATTGACTATGTGCCCAGATCCATTAGTCCACTCCCGTCCTCTGCGGCACGGTGTGAGGCTTGTCAAACCTAATAGCGCTATTTAACTAATGACCCGCTCGCCATTGGCCCGGCGATTAAGTCGATATAAAAATGATGGACTTCATGATAGAGTTTTGTCTAGTAAGTTTAATGTTGTCATCCTTCCCATGGAGGATGGATGTACATATCCTACCCAAGGAGAATATGCAGGTTTCATTATTAATCCTTAACCTATTCCCAAACCACCGGGAATCCCATGCCTTGTAGAAAGTGTGAACTCACCTTAGGTTAGCTCGAGAGATACACGAAAAGGTCACTTGAGCTATATGTGGTCAACCACGTCCTAACATGGTTACCATACAACACGTAATGATCATGGCAAACACATTCAATCACGTTAACAGTCAAGTACATATCATATCCGAACTTGTGCGACTCAAATGATTGGGCTCGCACAAGTTAAATGGTCCAACAGCCTTGTGCGCTTCACCAGTTGAAGCCCAATAATATACGGCCCAACCTGTTGTGCGTCCAACACAATCTTGTGCGACTCACAACGGGTTGTGCGATCCAATGCAAACCCGGCCCAAAACATGCAACCCAAAACTATACAGCCCAAACAATTAAACGGATAATCAACTTGTGCGATCCAATTAATCTTGTGCGATTACAAGTGGCTTGTGCGACTGGAACCTACTTGTGCGACTGAGTTTTGGGCTTTAAGGCCCAACACCATAATAGGGTCCAAACAGTTGTGTGTGGCCCAAGACTTGTGCGATCGGCACTGCCTTGTGCGATCCACATGTCTTGTGCGATCATGCAAATTCCAATTGTACTGTGTGCTCTAATCGATTGTACCTAGCTTGTGCGATTTAATTTGTGAGACTAAAGCTTGTGCGATTGCACTTGTGCGATTGCACTTGTGCGATCAGGTTTGTTATCCGCAATTCATGGAAATTAGTTACACCATTATTTGCAAATCAATTCTAACAGTTTTCCTAATTTGCATCCATCAATCAAAACAATTCAACAGTTTCCAATCAGATTAATCATCGATCCAACCAAACATTTACTAATTAATTCTTATGAACCCTAATATCATAACACCCATCATCATCAACATCGAACCAAACAGTGAGGTTAACACCAAAAATCCCTACTTCAACAAGCAACAATTCTTGACAAGCATACTAATTCGGATTGTCTAAATCAATGATTTACATACTAGCATGAAATCTAAGCCATGAACATCAACCGATTCCTATCATTTACCATCATAATCAATCTCATGAATCCATATCATCAACGATTATATTAACAAAAACCCTAGATCATCATACAAGACCATAGCATCACAACATAAGTTATCCTACGAACAAATGATGACAAAACACTAACTGGTCAGGAGGTAGAACAAGGATGATCTAAATCAAGAAAGCTTCGAGAGAAGAGGGTGTGATGTCGTCGGCTTCGAGAGAGGGGGAGGAGAGAACTAGGGTTTGGTGTGTGTTGTGTTTTACAAGTAATGAGGAGTATACCCCCTCCTCATGAGGTTATGCGCAACAATTTGGAATGGGCCGAACCCATTGGGCTGCCCTTGTGGTTCGAGTGCAAAGAGTTTGGCCCGAATGGGCTTGTGCGAATGGACATAGATGGTATACATACATTACACATAATCACATAACACAATAAACATTCCATTAAAACCATGTATCACGTAATCACATATTGTTCAAACAAGTTACATCAATGTACAACGAAAGGTTAAAGTACGAGTTGTCACATCATCCCCAAGTTGAAAGAAATTTCGTCCCAAAATTTAGCACGTAATTATTGAGGGGGCTAGTTAGGTTGCATGGTTTCCTGGGGTTTTCCTGGGGTTGTTTTGTTTTGTCTTGTCTACTAGATATCTTTTCATGATGTATAGTGGGCTAGGTTATGGGGAGTCATAGGTTTATTTGTTTTGTTTGTCATACATATATGGGGCATGTCCCGTATATGAACTAGTGTGGAACACATCCTCAATACTTGTACTTAGTTGCGGTTGTTTTAATAGAATCACCGGGGTAACCCTTTACCCAAAAAAAAAAAGACAAGTCAAACACCATCCTTTTATACAACACTCGAATCACTTGGGAACTCTTATTGTGGGATAAAGGTCACCTAACCACATTTGAGGGAACTTGTATATTCGAGGTGGGTTTACCATGTTTGTGGGATAAAGGTCACCTAACCACTTATGTGTATAAACTCACATGTGTGTGTAAGTTGGACGACTTGATTTGGAAACCATGAACTTAGGGTCACCGAAGCATGGAGAACAAAGGTGTTGATGGGATTAAACATGCCAATTAAACATAAAGATGTTTAACCGATCCCATATGGCTAGAAGTTGCAAAGGGTTGCAATTGTCAAACGTTGACTACCTTGTTAATTTAAATAGAGGGTTAAAGGTCACCTAACCAATATTTAAATGTAACATTGGATTCTAGATTTTAATTATTTATTGTCTATGAGACATAAAAGGGTATTAATGATTAAAATATAATAATATCGAAAATACTAAAATTGAACCTTGTAAAATTTTGTAGATGGCCACTAACAATATTACCCAAACCGTCCGTAACCTATCACTAAAACAATCCTTGAAAAAGGATCGTCTCAATCATAACACTTCATGGATTAATATCAAAACTTAAGAATCGTTCTCAAGTAAGAAAAGATATCCTATGTGTTGAACGATCCTAATCCCGATGAATATCTTATGGAAGATAAGGATGCCTATAACGATTGGATTAAGTATATCGAGGATACTATGTAAGCCTCTTGCCTCATGTTAGGAATTATGATTCCCGAGATTCAAAAGGATTTTGAACATCATGAGCATACGACATGATTAGCCAATTATGGGAAATGTTCCTAAGGGTAGAATGCTTCGAAACAGTTCGAGCGCTTCATGCATGTCGACTGGAGGAAACCTAATTGGTCTCATCTTAAGTCTTTAAGATGACAAAGCCACATTGATCACCTCGAAAGGCCAATATGGGTAAAAGGGCTTTATCCTTTCTAACGATCAATGAGGGTGGCAACTAGAAAGGGCATCACCTCGACACCAAAGCAAATGTTGCAAATGGTAACGGGAAATTCAAAGGGAAAAAGAAAAGAAAGACTAAAGCGAAACCACCGAAACCAAAATAAAAGAAGGCAAATGTCGCTACGAACGATCCATACTTTGAATATGATGAGATAGGAAATCTTGAAAAGGAATTGTCCAACCTATCTCAAAGAGTTGAAAAACAAGAGGGATGCTAGGCAAACCTCAGATCTTTATGAAACATATTGACCTTAATGTTATTTCTTCAAACACATGGTATTAGATACCGGATGTGGAACTCATGTTTGCAATTTGTTGCAAAAGGGTTCAAAAGAAATAAGCATTAAAAGAAGGGAGACATTAGTCTCTTCATGGACAATGGAGCGAAAGTTCAACTTGTAGCCCGATGAGACTATGTTTTGAAACTTCCAAATGGTTTGGAAATTGTTTTAAAAAATATATAGTGTGCTCCTAGTTTGACCCTAACATTAATCAAAGTTTCCTTATAAGACAATATGGTTTTGATTTAAAGTTTGTAAACAATGACATTTATATTTTGATAAATGACATGTTTTACTTTAAAGCTATGCCTTCAAATGGTATTTATGAATTGGTTCATGATAATACATCATTTGATGGTTAATTGTACCAAGCAATCACCAAGAAACTCAAAAACGGTTTTGAGTAAGACCTATCTTTGGCATTATTGCCTTGGTCCTATAAACAGAATCACATACAAACACTTCAAAAGAATGGTCTTTTGGAAACAAATGAAATTGGTTTATTTGATATATGCGAATCTTGTTTAAAAGATAAAATGACTAAGAAACCCTTTACTGGGAAAGGGTAAAAGATTTATTAGGTATCATACATTCAGATGTATGTGATCATTTTTAGCCAATGACTAGGTATGGTGAATGATACTTCATTAATTTTACCAACAACTGTAATAGTTATAGTTATAGTTATGTGTACTTGTTGAGACACAAAGTTGAAGTTTTGAAATGTTCAAAGCCTTCAAAAGGTAAAGTACTAAATCAACTAAATCATAGTTCTTCGTTCCGATAGAGGAGGAATCGAACTCTATTTGGATATGGTTCGATCTATGATAGCTTGGAGCGCATTATCTCTATCATTTTGGGGTTACGCTTTGCTCTCCGCGGCCCGTACATTCAATGTGGCCCAAACCAAGAAAGTGGATAAGACTCCTTTTAAAATATGGCATGGAAGGGCTCCATCATTATCATATTTAAAGGTATGGGTTGTGAAGCTTATGTAAAGCAATACACCCCAAACAAATTAGAAGTACGATCCACTAAGTGTATCTTTGTAGGATATCCTAAAGAAGGTATATGATATTATTTCTACGATCCAACAGAGCAAAAGGTATTTGTTGCTCGAAAGGCTGAGTTCTTGGAAGCTAAGTTCCTTGTGGAAGGAATTAGTAGAACAGTGGAACTTGATGAGGATCAGGAACCATAAGCCGATACACGTTTGGTTGATACTAGCACTCAACAAGAGGTTGTTGAAGATGATTAAATGGTTGATTAACATACACAAAACGTTCGCAGATCTGGTAGAATTAGTAATCCACCTGAAAGATATGGATTTTTCATGGATGGATGCTACGTGGTAGATTCAGATGAACCAACCACATACCATGATGCAATGTCAAAATCCGATTGCGACAAATGGCTTGAAACCATGAACGTAGAGATGCAATCCATGTATGACAACCAAGTTTGGGAATTGGTTGTGCCACCTCTTAACTCCAAAGTAGTTGGAAATAAGTGGGCTTTCAGGAAGAAAATAGATATACATGGAAACTTGGATACTTATTAAGGGAGACTTGTAGCAAAAGGTTTCACTCAAACTCAAAGGGTTGATTATGATGAGACTTTTTCGCCTGTGGCGATGCTAAAGTCAATAAGGATATTACTTGCCATACCTGCATAATATGATTATGAGATTTGGCAAATGGATGTCAAAACGGCTTTCCTTAATGGATATATTGAGGAAGATGTCTATATGGTTCAGCCTGACGGTTTTGTCGGTCCAAAATATCCTGACAAAGTATGCAAGTTAAAGAAATCAATCTATGGATTGAAACAAGCATCTACAAGTTGAAATCACCGTTTTTATGAAGAGATTAGGGAATATTGATTCATCAAGAACGACGATAAAGCTTGTGTATAAGAAGGCTAGTGGGAGCGTCATCACTTTCTTAGTATTGTATGTCGATGACATTCTTCTATTTCGAAATGACATTCCAACCATGGAAGGTGTAAAAACCTGGCTTGGAAGTTGTTTTTCCATTAAGGATCTTGGTGAAGTCGCCTATATTTTAGGAATAAAGATCTATAGTAATAGATCAAGGCGCTTGATAGGTTTAAACTAAAGTGCATACATTGACAAAAGCTTGAAAAGGTTCAAGATATAGAACTTTATGAAAGGTTTGGTACCTATTCAAGAGAGGACAATATTGAATGCATCTCAATGTCCAAGCTCAAAGGATGAGCAAGAAAGAATAAAAGGAATCCCATATGCGTCTGCTATAGGATCCATTATGTATGTAATGATATGCACTAGACGGACACGTCATGCGCTTTAAGCATGATGAGAAGATACCAGCGAGTAATGGTCATTGGGTGACTGTTAAATATATATATATTGAAATACCTTAGAAAGACTAAGGATATGTTTCCAATCTATGGATCTGGTGAAGAGGAACTCGTTGTAAAGGGTTACAGGGATGCGAGTTTCGGAATTCGTTGTAAATGGTTACATGGATACGAGTTTCCAAACTGATCGAGATGATTCTCGATCACAATCAGGGTAGCATTGTCCACTACAGAATCAGAATACATCGCCGCTTCATTGATTGAGATAATTCATGTGGATCTACCACTTGAATTATAGCCAATCTAGGGGTAGTCCCTACCATTCAGGACCCCTAGAGATCTTTGTGATGACGATGGTGCGATTGCTTAAATCAAGGAACCTCGCGTACATCGAAAGACTAGGCACATTGAGCGGAGTTTCAACTACATAAGGGATGAAGTTGAAAAAGGGAAAGATATGTATTCGCAAAAGTTCACACTGATCAAAATTTTGCGGATCCACTCATGAAGCTCCTTGAACGGGCAAAGCATGAAGGGTCATACTTGTGCCTTAGGACTTTGATATTCTAGTGATTGGATTTGATCTATTTTGTATTTGGATATTGGAACAACTGTTATTATAACTCTTTATGGTATTTTGAGTATGTTCCATTTTAGCATGTTTAAATCCATGAATAAGTTGCTTATTCTAAATGTCCGTAGTCGATCATACTTGTGAGAACAAATATGAATGTAAGACTATTATGAAATTGGATTGGTGGATATTCATGAGGTATGAATATAGAGCAAAGTGTTGCTGCCAAGGTTCATAGATATTTGTGGGATACAAATATTGGACTGACTCGCTCTCGAATATTACTGCATGGAATCATTTGTGATTGATCATAAGTAAATTTGAGTAAAGGAGAATATCATAGTATCCTCTAACCTGAGATACATATTGGGTCTTGATATTCACCAAATATTATACCTTGACCTAGTTCTTCGTTATCTGTAATAAGACAGTACATAAGGCTAAGCTCAGGTGTGGTACAAGGTGATTGTGAGAGACGTATGTAGTCAAGAAGGGACTTGTTCCTCTTATTCGTTGAGAGTAAGATGTCTAAGGCCTGCTGAAGTTGAATCAACAGAGAGTGATCACTCTATGTCTCTAGATTTGACATGACATCTGTAACGAAAGGATAAATGATAGATTTACGTAAATCATATTCAAGTAAGGGACTTGAAGGGGATGATGTTATTGAATGGGACATATAGTCATACGTATTAGGGGTAGTAAATCGTAGTTAGGCGTCATTTACTGCTTGCATCAATCTTCTATGTATCTTGTGCAAGTGGGAGATTGTTGGACTCTGTATGCCCAAGACACATATTAAATTGATGTGGCTAGTACGTTATGATCCAAGTCGAGTCATACCCAAATACAAGCTAGACAAACACTTAGAATATTTATTTGTGATATGATTAAACAAATAAATATTAACACTTATAATATTTAGAAATTGGTTTTCTAAATAATTGCACTTGAGAAACCAATAAATTATATGGATAATTTATTTTGAGAGAATATTTTATTTTGTTACTTAATGGGTTAGATAACATAATAAAAGTAGTGTAAGTCTTATAACATATGATGTTATATTTTATAAAAATTATAAAATATATATAAGACTTAAATAATTATTAAAAGAAATTGAATTTTTTTTATAAAAATAAGAGTGTGCCCCTCCCCCCCCCCCCCCATGTGTCTTTCCAAGACATATTTGGTCCAATAGAATCACATGCAATTGTCATAAGCTAGAGGGGTTTTAATTGGGTCTTGTGGGTGGCTAATTCTTACAAATTCTTTAAGATAATTTTGTATGACAAAATTGCTATAACACACACTTAGTTTTTCAATGATAATTTTCAAGTGTAAGACTTGAAAAACTCTCTCAAAAATTCGGCCAAGCCAAGGTGGTTTCCAAGGGTTTTCAATTTTGAAATTCAAGTGCAAAGAACTCTCAAATTCCCTAGTGGAATTTTCGGCCAAGGGTTGGCTCCAAGAAGGGTTTCGGTTTTGATCATAAGTGTATAAAATCCTAGCTAAAGCTCAAGTGTTTGTTGGAAGGCTTGGGGTATACAAGCTTGAGGTCTTCTACACTTGAAGGCAACCGTTCAAGAAGCATCATCTTCTTCATATCCTTTACTCCTTGGAAGGTAGTTTTCTAAACACCCTATGGTTGTGTTTTAATTTTTGATAGCATGCATGTTCGTATATGGATCTGGGATTGGGTTTTACATATAAAATGGGTTTTATATCTTGAAAGTAAGCATGTTTTAAATTATATTCTGCTGCGTTTTTATTTTATAAGGATAAAATAACTTTGATAAACATGTGAAAAACCCAACACAGATTTCTTGGTCCATTGACATCGATCAACGAAATAGACCTCCTTCTTTCACTTTTGTATGCTTAATGCCTTCTATTGAATCAATTGGTGCCATTTCTTCTCTTGGAGACAGGGCAATAGATTCATCTTGTCCTTGGCTTGTGAAGGGAATGAGGTAGGGTAGCCAAAGCCCCCAACAAAGGGATAGGGCAATCCTTCCTAAGTAATGCATAAGCAAGATCAGGACTAGAGGGGTGTGAAGAGTAGGGGGATCTCTTGTGCAAAGCAAAGACAGGTACATGCTAGCAAAGAAGGGAAGTGGCAAGGGATTGAAAAGAAGAAGAAAGAAGAGAAAGTTAGTACACAGAGTCTTCCCCTGCCTAATTGATCTAATGATAAAGAAGTAGGCTAAGTAAAATTGAAAGTGTGTGTAAACAATAAGTAATGACTTGCTTTGTGTGAGCTCAGTTTCTAAGACAAAGGCTAAGAATTCTCTACTAGAGGGATTGAAAAGATCGAGGGTAATTTCTGAGTCTTGATGGACCTTTCTTATTATAGGCCAAAGGAATAGCTAAGGACTTCTTCCCTCATTCTCATCAAATTGGGGTTGCTCAGGAACTATAGAATCTCTCAGGAGTTGAATAAACTCTATTATGCTAGTGGAATTGGGAAGCATGATAAGTCCGTACTCCACATTCTAGCTTCATCCTTGGTTTTCAAAGAAAGGAACTGACAGAAGAGAAAGGTAAGATAATTCTTTCTGGCCTTAACTGAAAGCGGGGGAGGCCCAGGTCTACATACAGGTCTTGGATCAATAGGATCCTCCAATTGCTAGGGAAAGAATATCGGGATTACTCTCCTTGCCATTGCTACCGCCTTTGAAAGTCTAGCTATCCTCTCCTTGTCATGCTTAGTTATTCTGCATTGCTCCTTCTTCTGATCTTGCTTTCTTGCCTTATAGAACTGACCTTTGTCCCCACCTTCCGGTTTTCACACTCACTTAAAGTCCATTCCTTGCTCTTGCCTAGTTCTAGGCTTAGACGAAAGAGCTCATTCATAGATTCCATCTTTCTAGCATTTCATGTCTTTCTTCCTTCAACTCTAATTCATGCCATGAATTGTTAAGTCTTTCTATAATAGCTATTGCCTCTCTTCTCACCTCCCCTAGAGCTATTAAATAAAAATCCGAGGCTCACTCGCTGCCCTAAGCCCTACAGTTCCTTGGCTTACCGCCTAAGATGAATCTATTGCTTCCCCTCCCTCCACGAGTAGATATTTAGTATTAAATAGTGTCAAACCCAATCCCAAGAAATAGTTAAGAAGAAAAACTCAGGACTAGGAAAGAAAGGCAGAGACAGGGAAAGCTAGGGTTAATTTTCAGCATTTAACTTGAAGTTTAGGGGCCTAAGTGTAACTTTTTCAATACCGTGTGATGGGTTTGGTTACCCCTAGTATTCCAAAACAATGTGCCACACTTGTAAGGTCCAGATTGAAGCTCAATTATCAAGGAACGATCCTAACGGTTGTGGGAATTCTGTAAATACCCACCATCTTCACTTCATCTTCTTCACACTTGATCTCAATCATCTTCTCTAAGTTGAAGCTCTCCTTGTGAAGCTTCATACCTGAGAATTTTTGAGTTCAAATCTTCCTAGCTTGGACCCTTTGTAAGTTTCTTTCATGCTCGTTTATGTTTTTCAAGCGTGAAAGTCAAACAGTGTTTGACTTTCTGCTTTGACCATGAATTGGTCAACACAAAGTTCATTTGAACTTTGCAACGTGAGCGTAATCACGATGGTTATAGTCCCTTGTGACTATACCTACTGATTACCACGTTGATTAGGTGTAGTGACGAGTCATAGTTTCGGCCAAAATGCGTATTTATGTGTATTTTGTAACCAAACTATTCTTGGGTATCAAAACCGTTTGTTTTGATATCAAAACCTGTTTTCTAACTTAGTTAAACATGTTTCAACATGTTTAGCTCGTCACTTTTAGTCTAGTGCTTGTGTAGAGTCGTAAGTCAAGCGGTCTGAACACCCGCTTAGACTTTCGAACTCGACCCGTTTGGTCGATCATTAGGATCCGACCAAGCATGTTTAGTGACCATAGTTGTATAGGGAATAACCTTCCGAGGTTATACCTTATGGTCACTTAGTTTAATTAGTTGTATGATAGGTAGTTTATATGCCTTAGGTAAATGACCAAAATGCCCTTTTCATGTATAATTGGTAATTAAGCATATGTAACTTAACTTTTGTCACTTAACTGATTATGCAACATATTTAAACTTGTTAGGGCATATAATACTTGTCATAGGACTAATTAGGCGTCTCGAACGCGTATTTGCGCGAACGACGCGTTAAAGTAGCGTAAGCTACCTTAATGGGTTGTAACGGGTCGAAAGCACTTAGGATAGGTTCCGTTTTAGGATGTAGGCTTTGTTAAACCATATCACATGAGTCCCAATACTCATTTGGTTTACAATACTTCATTCTATCCGATCTTCCGATTTAGGTGTCGATTATTTATCTAGTGATCCGATTTCTAGGTGCTGCTTAATTTCCATGTTTGAGCTTTGTTGAGTTCTTTTGATTGAGGATACTTTGCACTTCGATGTGAGTACATAGTTCCCCTATTTTACTATTTTTCAAATGTTTTGGGGTGATTCATATGTGTTAAACGATTTTCGATGTTTTAACGATGGTTTCAAAAACAATTAATATGGTTTATATTAAACTAATAATGATTTCGATAATGTGAACAAACTTGTTGGGCGTAGTTACATAACAAATGACATTCATTAACATTGATCAAGCCGACCAGTATTAGGTTATGGTACCATAGGATTTGACAAATCCCGTTATTAGACTGCACCCATGGTTATGTGTGGGGGTTATGTAGGTAACCACTTAATATGTGATTGTCAACTTACCCTTTGGTGGTTTGTTAATGCGAGAAGCGAGATAGTCGAGTTGCAAAGGTTTGGTTGTTATTAGCGAGGCGACCAAAAGTAGTTTTCACAATTAAAACGAGAATTATTTCAACGATTTAAACGAGTTAAACGATTTTGGGATGATTTAAACGAGTTAAACGATTTAAACAAACGATTGGTTTTTAGTTAGTGTTTAGATAACGGGACCGGTGTAATGTGATGAAAGCCGCTGGTACATCTTATATATAAGTGTTTTCATCATATTACATACCGTGGCGTTATTTAGTTCACTTGGGTAAACGATTTTGAAACGATGTCACACAACGATGTTTTCTAAATAATATAAACCATACGAGTTTTTCTAACGAGGTGATTTACAATTTGGTTTGCTTAAACAAATGTTTTGGGTTAAGAATCATGGCTTCGAGATTTTTTTATAACCAACTTGATTTGAGTTGGTTAATTAGGTTGCAATACTATACACTTTTCAAAAGCAAGGTTTTTAAATAAGGTATTGCAACATGTAAACGAGCCATGAATCCGACACTCTCATAAAACCTATGTGCTCGCCAGCATTTCTTTGCTGACTTTGTTTTTACATATGTTTCAGGTGTTGTTGAATGATGTCGATTGCTAGGATGCATGTTCACATAGGATCTGGACGAGGCCTTAGTGACATAATAACAAAGATAGACGATGTGTAACTTGTTTATTTTGCTTTAAGACAATGTTAATGTTTAATATTATCAATAAAACGAAACTTTTGAATCCATGGTTGTGAAACAATGATTCTGTTGCTCCAGTCCCCAACGTTTCCACCGTGGTTTCGTTGTTTTAACGCGGTCGGGGTGTGACACAATTCGTGAGTAGTGTAGTTCTTTTCGTGAACTTTAAGTTGGCGTGATGCGTAGGCAATGACTTTCTCACGTTGCATCAACACACAACCAAGTCCTTGGATTGACGCGTCACAGTAAACCACAAAATCGTCCGTGCCTTCAGGCAATGAGAGAATAGGTGCACTACAAAGCTTCGACTTCAGCTGCTGAAACGCGTTTTCCTGTGCATCACCCCAACGGTAGGTGACACCCTTCTGAGTAAGAATAGTAAGAGGCTGCGCAATCTTCGAGAAATCTTTTATAAACCTTCTGTAGTAACCCACCAAACCCAAGAATTGACGGATTTTAGTTGGTGCTCGAGGTGTAGGCCAATTCCTGATTGAGTCAACCTTGGATGGATCAATGTGAATCCCATCCTCATTAACCACGTGACCTAGGAAGTGGACTTCGCGTTGCCATAAGTCACATTTCGAGAATTTAGCATAAAGCTGTGCTGTTCGAAAAAGTTCCAGGATGAGTCGCAGATGACGCTCGTGTTCCTCCTGACTCTTGGAATAGATCAGGATGCTGTCGATGAAAACAATAACAAACTTATTCAAGTAAGGTTTGCAAACTCGGTTCATAAGATCCATGAAGACCGCATGTGCGTTTGTCAACCCGAATGGCATGACCAGTAACTCGTAGTGTCCGTAACGAGTCCTGAATGCTGTCTCGGAGATGTCCTCGTCTCGGACTCTCAACTGATGATAGCCCAATCTCATATCAATCTTAGAGTAAAAGCTCGACCCTTGCAACTGGTCGAACAGGTCATCTATACGAGGAAGAGGATAACGATTCTTCACGGTCACCTTGTTAAGTTCGAGATAGTCTATGCACATACGGAAGGTACTGTCTTTCTTCTTCACAAACAAGAATAGAGCTCCACAGGGCGAAGAGCTAGGAAGAATGAAACCTTGTCCAAGAGTTCTTGTAGCTGAGCAGACAGTTCTTCTAGTTCTGATGGAGCTAAGCGATAAGGTGCACGAGCTATAGGCGCTGCTCCAGGAGCTAGCTCGATTTGAAACTCGACCTGACGATGAGGCGGAAGTCCAGGTAATTCCTCAGGGAATACCTCAGGAAAGTCGCGTACGATCGGGATGTCTTCTATCTTCTTTTCCTTTGTTGAGGTGTCAGGAACGAGAGCTAGTATCGCAGTGCGGCCCTTTCGCAGACACTTCTGGGCCTTAAGGAAAGAGATGATGCCCACGACAGCACCACTGTTGTCTCCACGAATGATGAGGGGCTGCTTGCACGAGGGATGCGGACAATTTTCTCTTTACAGAGTATTTCCACTCGATGATGGGATAACCAATCCATTCCAATGACGACGTCGAAGCTACCAAGAACGATGGGGATAAGATCGATAGAGAAGATCTGACCAGCTAAGGCGAGATTACAACCCTTAACTATATGTGTGGCCTCAAGATGTTTACCGTTTGCTAGTTCTACAACATGCTTGGTGTTCAAGGGAGTTGGGGTACGTTTAAGCATCTGACTAACTTTTAAGAACACGTACCTAGTATCGGCACCCGAATCGAATAAAACAGAAACAAAGAAATCGTCCAATAGGAACTTACCCATCACAATGTTGGGATCGTTCCTCGCATCACCTTGACCAATCACAAAAGCACGTCCCCTGGCACCATTGCCATCATTGTTATCCCTGTTGTTTCCATTCCCCTGGTTGTTGTTGTTGTTGTTGTTCTGATTTTGGTTCAGCTGGGGGCAGTCTCTTTTGAAGTGGCCCTCAGCACCGCACTGAAAACATCCTTTATTGTTACCCCTCTACTGTTGCTGTTGGGGCTGGTTCTGTGGAGTCTGCTGCTATCGCCTCTGATTTGCAAGATAAGGACTCCTACAATCTTTGGCTGCATGACCTGGTTTGTTACGTCTCTGAAAGTTGCCCTTGCTACACGCCCCACTGTGGTGCAAGTTACATCGATTGCACTTAGGGTGGCTTCCCCTGTACCCACCCTGACCTTGATTACCAGAGGATTGTTGACTAGGGCTCTTGTAGTCTCATCAGTCCTTCGCTCCTAAGACTGAGACGGAACAGAAGTTGAACCCTTGCTTGAATTTCCATCCCATTTGCGTTTGTTGTCGCTAGGAGCATCAGAGGTAGTGGTAGCACTAATACGCTTTGGCAGTCTGTTCTGCTCGACTGCCTGATCGGTGAGGCGGTGGGATAGTCGTGTAACTCGCTGAATGGTAGGGAGATTAGCTGAAGTAACCATGCTCTGGATTTCTGGAACTAAACCATTTTTTTGGGTAAAGGGTTACCCCAGTGATTTTATATATTCACAAAACAATAAAACAAGTAGTGAGGAGACATCCACACTAGTTCAAACATGAGACATTCCCCATGTAAGTAAACCAAATAAAAATAACAAGACAACTATAACACAACTAGACTAGCATCTAGAACCAACACTATTAACTGAAAACATGATAATTAGCCTCCATCGTCATTCGTTGTATCTTCAGCAATCTCCCAATCTCCCAGCAGCTTTCTTACATTAGCACATTGCCTGAATTTCACGCCCATTAGTTTGTATCGAATAGTTTTTAGTATTGTATCGCGTATAGTATACGGGGGTCTCGTTTGGTTCCTGAATAATCTCGCATTACGCTCTTGCCAAATAACATAAGCCGTCGCTCCAACCAAAAGCCTGCTGACATAATTAGCCACCGTCTTTGACTTCCCTCGATCCTTAAGCCAACTAATAATCGAGCTCCATTTCTGATCAACATTAGCCATCCTCGCCTTCTCTCGAACCATATACCAAATTTGAGTTGAGAAGCTACACTCAAAGAAAAGGTGCTCGTGGGAGTCAACATTCTCGAAACAAAGAAGACAACACATCATGTTCATATTTTTGCGTCTTGAGATATCCCACTTTAAAATAATATATTGCGTCAGAAGTTTTCGACGCATGATGAGCCACATTAAGAAAGCATGTCTGGGAATGCATTGATTAAACCAAACAATATTAACCCAGTCGATCGCTTGCTCCCTAGAACGAACCGAATTGCTCTAGACGACGAAAATGATATAGAGTTCGATACGCTTGTAGGGAGGATCTACCATGGTGGGACACAAAGCAGCTAACTCGTTCGATCTCTTGGTATACGCTTCAATCTCAGACCCCGTCATCTTCAAATTGTAAAATTCCACTTCCAGCTTGTGAATGTCATCACGAAGACAATACTCCTCTTTGATCAGATCTTTAAAGTCATTCCATGGGGTGGCATTAGCAGCTGCCAACCCTAGCATTTGAACCTGTGCGTTCCACCAAGTTAACGCACCACCTTCAAGAGTTCCCGTAGCAAACTTCACCCTGCTAGCCACAGGGCACTCACACATCTCAAAAACAGATTTGATCTTCTCAAACCAGTGGAGGAGACCCATGGCTCCTTCAGTGCCGTCAAAGGTACTTGGTCGACAGTCCATGAAGGTCTTGAGCGTACACACTCGAGGCTGAGCATTCTGACCTGTTGCGCGAGAAAGAAAGGATAAGGTTAAGCACGAGGGTAGGTTCACGAGAGTAGGATCTAAATATCCTAGGGTAGGTTGAAATGGCAGATTATACCTCCTGCTTGAGCTGCTGCGAGTGCCTCAGCAACTCATTCGTTGATCAAAGCCGTCATCTGGGCTTGGGTCAAGTTCAGGTGTCCACTCATGATCTTCACATCGAAGTACACACAAGTGAGAAAGGTGTCGCGAAAGTGCGTAAGTATGGGATGACAGAAGAGAGTAAGCACACAGGGTTTTCAATCAGTTGCTATGTCAACTAAGCATGATATGAACAATGCACTATTTAACTAACATGCAGGCAATACAAACATAAACCATATTACCTATAGTGTTGAGCCTTACACATGGAGCGAAGTGTCGTTGTGGATTTGTTGAGCACTGTAGAGGTTATAGTCTGGTTTTGTCAAAAAGTTTTTCCCTTTTTAAAAACCAAGTTCACTATAACCAATGGCTCTGATACCAATCTGTCACAGCCTCAAAATCCACAAGCGGAGTATCACCACAGGGAGCGTGACTTGACCAGGATCAAGCCACCAATCATATTGAACAATGTATTAAAGTAAATATAAAACCAGCTAACAATATAATTGGTGTCCAAAACAAATTAACTAAGTTCAAGTTATCAATGGAAGCATAAGTTTGAAACCAAAACATAAGTTTAAAGGTTCATAAGTTTAACATGGAACTAAACAGTCCATATCCCACAACGACCACGTCCTCCTGTGCAAGCTCCATCTAAGAACCTAACGACCTGTAAGGCATATAGTAATGAATCAACAACAAAGTTGAGCGAGTTCACAGTTGGGTATTTGTTTTTAAGTTGTTTAAAAAACATAGGTTTCCTTTAGCCGGCTTACTTGCCGTGGGGGTTACCCCATGAATATCCCACTAGACCCGTTACCATATCGACTATTAACTGAGAAAGTTGGGTGCCCTAAGTCAATGTCTATCATCATTGACGTGCCCAGATCCATTAGTCGGCACGATGTGAGGCTTGTCAAACCTAATAGCGCTATTTAACTAATGACCTGTTCGACATTGGCCCGGCGATTAAGTCGATATAAAAATGAGGGACTTAATGATAGAGTTTTTGGTCTAGTATCAATGTTGTTACCCTTTAATTAAGAGGGTGGAGGTACGTATCCCGTATATGGAGATCACGCAGGTTCCAATGTTGTCACCCTTCAATTAAGAGGGTGGAGGTACGTATCCTACCCAAGGAGAATATGCAGGTTTCCTTTCAATCAATTACCCATTCCCAACCACCGGGAATCCCATGCCTTGTAGAAAGTGTGAACTCACCTTAGATTAGCTCGGCAGATAAACAAAGGTCACTTGAGCTATTTGTGACCAACCACGTCTTAACATGGTTACTATACAAGTCAGGTCTAGGTTCAAGTAGTGCACGTAAGTTTACACATAAACTAGCAAGTTACGAACACATAACGGTCATGGCATACATGCATCATAATAACGGGTTGATCAACACCTAGCATAATAATCAGTAGCATACAAGTTCACGTATAAGCCCAATACTTGTGTGATCCCTATGTTTTGGGCTGATGTAGAGGTGTGAGCCCAATAATATTGTGCGATTTGGGTAAATGAAACCCAAATGAATACCCGATCCAACCTATTGTGCGATCAGCACAATTTGTGCGATCCACAATGGGTTGTGCGATCAAGTCCAAACCCGGCCCATTACATCATAACCCAACAGCTTGTGCGGCCCAAACAATTAAACAAACACTTAACTTGTGCGGTCCATATGGATTTGTGCGATTAAGGACAACTTGTGCGATTGGGGTTTTGGGTTGTTCGGCCCAACACATAGCATAGCTTAAACATTTGTGTCGCCCAAGGTATTGTGCGATTGACACGGTCTTGTGCGATCCACAATACCTTGTCCGATCATGCATAACATAATTGTACTCTGTGCTTTACTCAGTTGTACCGAGCTTGTGCGACTGACTTGTGCGACCGAGGGCTTGTGCGATTGCCCTTGTGCTGTCAAACAAGCTTGTGTGATCAGTTATCTAATTCCCTAAAATCATGCGAACCAGTTATAGCAAATTGACAGTTTCCAAATCATGTTGGCATCGACTAAATCAAGCAATTATCTACTTCCCTAAGAATCCTAATAACATTCAAGCATGAATAACAATCATAACCTTTAACCACATTAACAGATCCATGATTTTGATTGCTAACATGCACCCTATCAATATCAACACAACCAATCACCCGAATATACTCTCATAACAGCCGATTAACATGCATTCGGTTCTAGATCATCATTGACATCATACGACTATCAAACCCTATATTGATCTAACCATTCTACACATGTGAGCCGATATACAAGAACACCAAACCTCATCAATTGACATTACAATCAATCACAAAACATCTCTAAATCATTATGTAGAAACATATAGACTACAACATCATCTAACATACAATCAATAGTAAGATACTAACCGGTTAGGAAGTAGAACGAGGGTCGATCCAAACATGAAAGCTTCGAGAGGAGGGGAGATGTTGCCGTCGATTTCGAGAGGAGAGAAAGAGAGTGTATGGTTTGGTGTGTTTGAGTGTTTTGCAAATAATGAGGAAACAAAACCTCATAAGGGTTATGTGTTGGTTTAAATAGGGAAGTGGGCCAAACCCTTGCATGGCTGCCCCTCGGTCTCAAGTTCAAGTATAGTGGGCCGAGAGGATAATGTGCGGCCCAAAGGTGTCGTGCAATCCGAGTCAAGTTGTGCGGTTGGATTTGTGTTGTGCGACCACATTACATATATACATACATTACACATAACCACATAACATACTTAAACATAACATTCCATTAACATCAACGTGTCACATAATCACATAACGTTCAAGCATGTTACATCAAGGTACAACGAAAGGTTTGAAATACGAGTTGTCACAAGCTTGATAACTAATAGAGAATCTCTATGGGTAAAATGGATTCATTCATACCACATCCGAGATAGAAGTTTTTGGGATGTTCCGCTAAAATACAATGTCACTTGGAGTTGGAGGAAAATGCTTCAGCTAAGACCGAGTATTCGTAATTACATATGGGTGAAGGTGGGAGCTAGAATGGAAACAACGATATGGTTTGATAACTGGAATGAGATATGTCCGATTATAGCCTTTATCACCCCTAGAATGATAGCTAATGCGGGGTTTAATTTGAATACTAAGCTGGCGGATGTGCTTGTGAATGGGGAATGGAGGTGGCCGTTGGAATGGGTTAATCGATTTCCCTTACTTCAGAATGTTCAAGACGTTGAGCTTGATCCAATGCGCAAAGACCAGATTATTTGAAGAACTCGACAAGGGATTGATGCAGTTTTTACTACAGCTACGGTTTGGGATGATCTTCAGATAGCTCATGATGATGTACAATGGTCAAATGTAGTGTGGTTTCCTCAAGCTATTCCAAGACACGCGTTTCTTATGTGGTTGATTGTTAACAGAAAATTGAAGACACAAGATATCATGAGTAGATGGAACTCTTCGAATAATGCGAAGTTAAATCTTATGTGTTGCTCGTTGTGTACTATTGGACCAGACTCCCATGAACATTTGTTTTTTGAGGGTGACTATGCTTCTAGCGTTTGGGATGGTGTTAAAGACCTAGCAGGTATGGCGGCTATTCAGCATAATTGGAATGATATTTTGGAGTACTTAATGGGAATAGCGAAATCCAAATTGGCTAAACACATAATTGCTAAAATGGTGGTTAGTGCTTCAGCCTATTTTGTTTGGGAAGAGAGGAATAAAAGGCTTTTTTCGACTAGAAAGAGGAATCGAACTCAGCTAGTGGCGGTGATTCTAAACACGGTTCAAATGAAGCTTCAAACGATGTGGTTCAAGACATCCGTTCATACGGATAGAGTGTTGCAACAATGGATGCTTCCTCGTGGTTTGTTGGTTGCGGATAATGATTGTGGCTAATTTTTGTAATCGCTGCTAGTTAGTGGGTCTCATAGTTTGTTTGGTGTTTGTTCTTTGTTTTCTCGTGTTTGGTTCGAGTTGTAACTCTCGTATGGCATGTCGTATAGGAGAACTAGGGAGTTATTTTGCTTCTCACTTGTTTTAATTGTTGGTATAAAATTCACCGGGGTAACCCTTTACCAAAAAAAAGATATTCTAATCACTGTTAGTTCGGTTGCTATTGCATCCAGAAACCACTCATTCTGAATCCTGCAGATTAGGATTGCTAAAGGAGCCGAATTCAATCAAGTACGGATGATTTAGGATCCAGATACCACCCGTTCTGAATCCTTCAGGATAGGGATGCTACAGGAACCGAATCTAATCAAGTCATTAATTCAATTCAATTCACTCTTGGTTCGGTTTCTTTTTTATCGGGAAAAAACCACCCATTCTAAAAAAAATTTGCTGGGAAGCCACATGATCCGAATTCAACGAGTATGCAGGATTCAGAATCCGGATGCATCCCGTTCTGAATCATTCTTGTTAGGGATGCTACCGAATCGAAATCCAATCGAGTATGAATGATATTAAAATCACTACAAGTTCGGTTGCTGTTGCATCCAGAAACCACACATTCTGAATCCTGCAAACTAGGATTGCCAAAGGATTCGAATTTAATCTAGTACGGGTGATTTAGGATCTAGATACCACCCGTTCTGAATCCATCTTGTTAGGGATGTTACAGGAACCGAATCCAATCAAGTCATGATAATATTCAAATCACTCTTGGTTCGGTTTCTTTTTGATCGGGAAAAAACTACCCATTCTATATCCTTTTTGCTAGGGAAGCTACATCATCCGAATTCAACGAGTATGTAGGAATCAGAATCCGGATACCTCCCATTCTGAATCGTTCTTGTTAGGGATGCTACAGAATCGAAATCCAACCGAGTATGAATGATATTCGAATCACTACTAGTTCGGTTGTTGTTGCATCCAGAAACCACTCATTCTAGATCCTGTCGACTAGGATTGCTAAAGGATCCGAATTCAACCCCATATTCCGCATATCTTGCTCACCCGACATGGCATGAATCACCGAACCTGCACTCAGGAATAGTATTTTGCTTTGAAAAAGGCGTGATTCATTAAGTGAAAGACGCTAACCGAATAGTTAGAGATGTCGCAAGCAAAGATCATATAGCCTAATTGACTGCAAGTTGAATAAGCTATGGCCCTCTTTAGATCGTTCTGTAATATTCCAGTGGTTGCCGCAAGGAATGACGTCATAGCTCCTGCAAAAGTAATAATAATCAAAGCCGTAGGTGGGTATTCAAATAAAGGGGAGCACCTTGCTATCATGAAAACGCCAGCTGTTACCATAGTAGCTGCATGAATCAAAGCGTATACTGGAGTGGGACCCTCCATAGTATCGGGTGACCAAGTATGCGATCCTGTCTGTGCAGATTTCCCAGCAGCACCAATAAGAAGTAAAATACAAATAAGGGTTATGGCATTCAATCTCATATTGTGAGAAATCCAAGAATTTCTGGGGACATTAGCACAAGCAAAAATGGTGGAAAAGTCTACTGTTTGAAAGAGAGTAAAACAACCCAAAATCCCAGGAGCTAATCCAAAATCACCTACTCGATTGACAAGCATAGCTTTTATAGCTGCTTTATCTGGAACCTAACTCGAAAAACCTAGAATATAAAACTTTAAACATCCTAAATTCACCTTTTAAAAATGTTTTTCGGCTAAAAAAGATAGATTAAGTTTGTGTTCAGTGGTACCTTTTCCCTTCCATGTTAATAGTGGAAATAAAGCAAGAAAATCAATGAAAAAACGAGAAAAACGGCATTGGATTGACGTCGGCAGGAGGTTCCTATTAATTCTTTCCTCCATTAACGAAATTGCCAACAGCCACCAATACGGATGCCCGACTTGAGGAAGCAAGCACCCGCCGGAGTGCCCTCGAAGCTTATTTATCAATATCTTCCTTATGTGATGGCTCTCGACATCTGTCTCAGGTACCTAACTTTGGACGGATTCTATTATGTACCCATCTATGGAACCATCTTGGCTGACTTCCTCGCAGCACATCCTATCCCCGATGATTCACCTCTGGCAACAAACTTACCAGATGAATAAGTTATGCAGATCGAGATAAAAAGGGGCTGGAAAATGTACTTTGATTGAGCTTCAAGGAGTCCTGACGGCCAAAAACAGGAAAAAAAACAAAAACAAAAGATTCTTTTTTCTTATTTCGATTTTGAGTTCTTTTTAGAAGAGAGAAAGAGTAGAAACAAAGGGTACGCTCTGTAGAAGATTTGCTCGGAGCTGTTCACTTTCACTCGGTCGACTGGTATCTTGAAACCTCTTCGCTTGCGGGGGTAGGAGTGGAAACATCTAAGAGAGCGCTTCGCGAAAGAATCGCGTGGCGCGGTGAAGGGTTCCCGTTGGGGTTTCCGGCTCCTGGTCTCCACCTACTTGTGGAAGATGGGGGTGAGTTGATATTATGTCACACCCCGACCACGTATAACATACAAAACGTGGCGGAAACATCGGGGAGTGTTGTAACAGAATTAATTGTTTCAAATCCATGGCAAACAAAGTTGTATTTTATTTATCAACATAAGTGTTACATTGTTTCAAACAGAGATTTAAGAGTTTAGTACATAATTAAACATCGTCTAGCTTCATTTTTAAGTTTCTAAGGCACAGGTCCGCCCTAGTGTCATGATCGTCAACCTACGGAAAAGCACCTGAAAACACATGTGAAAGTAGGTACGTCAGCATAAAAATGCCTGTGAGATACATAGGTTTTGTGAAAATAGGATTCATGACTTAAGTTTAAGAAAATGTTTAGTCATGAACCTTGTAATTTGATTTGTTTTGTAAATTGCTTGAAAAACAATAAGTCCAGATGATATGTATAGATAAGTGAATAATATATGGTTAAATGAATAACCATGCAAAATGAGTTGTATAAAATAAACTGTATTGTAAACCAAAGTCTTGTAAAAACATGTCACTTGTGTAAAATGTATAAGTCCAAAATGAATGATTTAAATAACGCTATGATATGTAATATAATACAATCACTTATGTATAGGAAGTACCAGCGGCGTATCCACCATGATTGTATCATATTACTCACATCTCGTTACTTAAGTCACTTAAACCAACCAACAAAGTATAATGTCTATGTTTAAACCAATAGTCAATAGTACTTGTATAAACCCTGTCAAATGTTGATAGTCCAAAAGTAGTCAAGTAATGTGTAACAAATGTTATGTATGGTAAGTAAAATAAGACTACTTAAACCATAAGTAAAATGTACAAAACAAAGTATTTTGAATATATCAAAAAGTTATGTTTTGCCAAGTGATGCATGATACACTGATACGAACATTTATGTGGTAAGTTAACGCATACATTCAAGCCTTGAGACAGTCGGATAACCCTTTCAGTCAAGGTTATCAAAAGAATTGTATTCGGATTCAGTCATTCCTTACATCCAAACAAACCCGGGATGTCAGGAATGGGATTTGTCAAGTCCTATGGTACCACTACTTATTACCGAGCGGCGTAGCAAATGTTAATGAACGTAATAAAGACCCGTTTGTGCAAACCAAATGTCATAGTAGTTGTATACATGTCATATGAAAACAATGTACTAAGTATGCTAAGTTAACATACAAAGTAGAAAAGTCTTGTAAATCAATGTGCTAGCATGCTATCAGTCAACATACATAGCAGAAATGTAATGTAAAACAATGTACTAAGTATGCACACAATGGACATACATAGCATGAAATGTCATGAAATCATGTACTATAATGTACTAACAAACATAGCAGGTATATGATGTGAAAACAGGAAAGCATGAAAGTAACAAGTAGGCACATGTGTTCCACCCCAAAACGTTTGGAAAACAGTAAAAGAGGGGTCTATGTACTCACATAGACACCTTGAAAGCATGTAAAAAGAGGGGGTTCTATGTACTCACTTGATATTGCTCAGATGTCTAAAGATAACCACCAAGTAATGCTAGAGATCTCGGAATCAAACGGCACCTAATATAGGTAACTATGTTAATAACCGGACCTTAATCGGATGATTGGATAGAATGAGGTTTCGTAAACCAAACGAGTGTAGAGACTCGTGTCATTTGGTTTAACAAAGCCTACATACTAAATGAAACCTAACATAATTGTTTACGACCCATTACGACCCGTTTAGGAAGCTTATGCTACTTTAACGTGTCGTGTGCGTGAAACGCGTTCGGACCGCCTAACTAGCCCTATGACAAGTGTTATATGCCTAAACATGTTACATAATCAGTTATGTGACAAAGGTTTAGGTTACATATGCTTAATTACCAATTATACATGAAAAGGGTATTCTGGTAATTTACCTAAGGCATATAAACTACCTATCATACAACTATTTAAACGATGTGACCATAGGGTATAACCTCGGAAGGTTATTCCCTACTTACTATGGTCACCTAATGTGTTTGGTCGGATCCTAATGATCGACCAAACTGGGTCGGGTTCGAAGGTATAGGCGATTTATTAGATCGCCTACCCTACGACCCTAGACAACGTGGTAATCAGTGGGCATAGTCCCAAGGGACTATGACCAACGTGATTACACTCACGTTGCGAAGTTCAAACGAACTTCGCATTGACCATTACTGGTCAACGCTGAAAGTCAAACAAAGTTTGACTTTCTGACTCGAAAAGCAGTAAAATAAGGAAAAGAACGAAAGAATACTTACGAAGGGTCCCCGAATGCTAAACTTGATTCGAAAATCTCAGGTATGAAACAAATGTTTCAACTTAGAGTTTCTCAATTCAAGTTTCTAGTGATTATGAACAAAGGGGTGTTGGGGTATTTATAGTTTTCGGTGAACCGTTGAGATCGTTTCTTGGAAAAGGGGAAAAGATCTAGTCCGTACACTTGTCACAACCTTATGGTGGCTACATATGCTCCTTATCTTAGTGACTAAGCAATTGAGAACATGTGGTTGTGGTTAAATCTGCTGGAAACAGGCTGTTTAAACATTGCACCTGGTCTGGAGACCCCATACGCATCGTATGGTATATATACCATACGCATCGTATGGGTTAACTTTGGCAGAATTACAGTTTTGGTCCCTGAACTGTATTTAGGCCATTTTTGACACGTTTAAGGCCCGTTAACCCCATTTCAAAGCTCTAAAATGAAGTTAAAGTATAGGGAACTTAAAACATACTCAAAAATATGCCGGATGATGGTTCGTTTGGTCGTACGAACGCGATGTTCGCTTAATTACGACGGAATGCGCATAAGCGCGAAAAACGATCCAAATGACGAAACGAATGGATTTTTCTTAAGGCGAACACTAAAATATAATGTAGTCATGCTTACATAAATTTTTGGATGTCCAGATGTATTCAGAACGTAAGTTATGCGCGAAAACGCAAACTTGTGCACTTTTTGACACTTTTAGTCCCTGAATGTCCCAAAAGTTTATTTTAGCACACCGAACCTCTCAAAGCCTATTTCTAAGCTATGTAAAGGATATTTAAGGTGTGTTTAACTTATGGTCATGTTCCGGAATGTTCGTTACAGTTCTAATTGACATACTTTCGCAGTTTGTCATATTTAGTCCCTGTAAGCTAATTAACTTGTTTTTGCCATACCAAAGCCTTAAAAACTTATTTCTAAGTTATGTAAAGGTTATTTAAGGTATGTTGAGTATATGTTGATGTTCCGGAGTATTTCTCGCATTAAACTGAGTACGTTTACGCACTAGTTTGCGTATAACTCTCCAGAAAGTGATGTAGAGTTTGGAATTGAACAAAAGTCAAAACATGAAAAATGTAAAACATAACAAAACAAACATTGAGATCAAATAACATTGTTTTATTGATAACAGAACTGTTCATAGTGATTACAAGCACAGTTGTTACAGTCTCCCCTACTTGTGGAAATTTCGTCCCGAAATTTATTTAGAGGAAACTCGTGGAAAAAGATGTGGATATTTCGCCTTCATTTGATCTTCGCGTTCCCAAGTAAACTCAGGTCCACGTTTAGCCTCCCAGCGCACTTTGACCAAAGGAATGCGCTTGCGTTTAAGCCACTTGACTTCACGTTCCATGATTTCCACTGGTTTCTCAACAAATTTCAGTGTTTTGCCAACACGAATTTCGTCAAGCGGTATGGAGTAGTTCTCATCAGCTGTACACTTCTTGAGATTTGATATGTGAAAAGTTGGATGAACATTTCCCAGTTCAGGAGGTAACTCAAGTCTGTAGGCTACCTTTCCGATTCTTTCGACGATCTTGAATGGTCCAACGTATCTAGGTGCAAGTTTTCCTTTCTTTCCAAATCTGATCACACCTTTCCAAGGTGAGACCTTAAGTAATACTCGATCACCGACTTGGAATTCCAAGGCTTTGCGTTTTGGGTCCGCGTAAATCTTCTGACGGCTTCTAGCTGCCTGAAGGTTATCACGAACTTTCTTGACCTTGTCAGTTGTCTCTAAAATAAGGGCAGGTCCAGTAATTTGAGCCTCGCCAATCTCATTCCAGCAGACTGGTGAACGACATTTTCGACCATAGAGAGCTTCGAAAGGAGCCATTTTGATGCTAGTGTGATAACTGTTGTTGTAGGAGAATTCAATCAATTTAAGATGTGAATCCCAGCTACCACCAAAATCGATCACACAAGCTCTTAGCATATCCTCCAGAGTCTGGATTGTTCTCTCAGATTGACCATCCGTTTGCGGATGATAAGCTGTGCTCAGATTAAGTTGGGTCCCCATAGCAGATTGCATGGTTCTCCAAAAGTGAGAAGTGAAACGAGCATCTCTGTCAGAAATGATGTTCAAAGGAACACCATGTCGAGCCACAATTTCATCTACATAGATTTGAGCAAGTCTATCAGCAGGAAAATCCTCACGGATTGGAAAGAAGTGTGCTGACTTTGTAAGACGATCAACGACTACCCAGATGGCATCATGACCTTTCTTTGTGCGCGGAAGTTTAGTAACAAGATCCATAGTAATGTTTTCCCATTTCCAAACTGGGATCTCTGGTTGCTCCAATAAACCAGAAGGACGCTGATGTTCAGCCTTAACCTTAAGACAAGTAAGGCATTTGGATACGTATAAGGCAATGTCTTTCTTCATACCAGGCCACCAATAGTGAATACGAAGATCCTTATACATTTTATCTGAGCCCGGATGAATAGAATAACGAGACTTATGGGCTTCATCCATAAGCAAGGTACGAAGATCATCCTGGCTTGGGACCCACAAACGGTCCATGAAGTAAAATGATCCATTGTCCTTCAGTTCCAGAGCAGGTGTTATGTGATAAGGAAACTCCTTATCCATCAATCCTTGTGAAACACAAGATTGTTGAGCTTGAGAAATGCGTGCTTGAATATCGGATCGAGCTTGAATAACAGATTGAACACGTACACAATGAAGCTTAGTACGTTCCTTACGACTCAATGCATCAGCTACGACATTCGCCTTACCAGGATGGTAGCGAATTTCGCAGTCATAGTCGTTTAAAAGCTCAACCCAACGTCGCTGCCTCATGTTGAGTTCTTTCTGATTGAAGATATGCTGGAGACTTTTGTGGTCAGTGAAAACCACACATTTTGTACCGTACAAATAGTGTCTCCAGATCTTTAGAGCGAAAACAACTGCACCCAACTCAAGATCATGAGTGGTGTAGTTCTTCTCATGTATCTTCAACTGCCTTGATGCATAGGCTATGACTTTGTTCCTTTGCATCAGAACACAACCAAGACCCAATTTCGATGCATCACAATACACGACAAAATCATCATCACCCTCAGGCAATGATAGAACAGGCGCATCGCAAAGCTTCTGCTTCAAGTGTTGAAAAGCTTCCTCTTGTTTGTTTCCCCAATAAAAGGCATTTTCTTCTGAGTTAGAGCAGTTAGAGGAACTGCAATTTTCGAGAAGTTTTCTATGAAGCGGCGATAATAACCCGCTAGACCAAGAAAAGAACGAACTTCAGTAGGAGTAGAAGGTGTATCCCAATCCTTAATCGCACTGATTTTGGAGGGATCTACATGAATACCTTGTTCGTTGATAATATGTCCTAAAAATTGAACCTCTTTAAGCCAGAATTCACACTTGGAGAATTTGGCGAAAAGTTGCTCTTTCTTTAGGAGTTCCAGAGTAAGACGAAGATGCTGCTCGTGATCAGCTCGCGTCTTAGAGTAAATCAAGATATCGTCAATAAAAACAATGACGAACTGATCCAAATAAGGTTTGCAGACCCTATTCATTAAGTCCATGAAAACAGCAGGAGCATTAGTCAAACCGAATGGCATGACTGTGAATTCATAATGCCCATAACGAGTACGGAATGCTGTCTTCGGAATGTCTTCTTCTTGCACCCGAAGTTGATGATATCCGGAACGTAGATCAATCTTCGAAAAATAAGAAGCGCCCTGTAGCTGATCAAAGAGGTCGTCTATGCGAGGTAAGGGATATCGATTCTTGATGGTAAGCTTGTTAAGCTCACGATAATCGATACACATCCTAAAGGATCCATCCTTCTTCTTTACAAAAAGAACGGGAGCACCCCAAGGTGAAAAGCTGGGACGGATAAAACCTTTGTCAGAGAGCTCCTGAAGCTGTTTAGACAACTCTTGCATCTCAGATGGTGCAAGACGATATGGAGCTCTGGCAATGGGATTTGCACCAGGTACGAGATCAATGCGGAACTCGACTTGGCGTGCTGGAGGTAGACCAGGTAAATCTTCAGGGAACACTTCAGAATAATCCCGAACGACAGGAATATCTGAAATAGACTTACCCTTGCCTTTATCTTCTGTAACATGTGCTAAGAAAGCCACATAGTTCTTCTGCAGATACTTCCGAGCCTTAAAACAAGACATGAGTTTGAGACCACCGGTAGGCTTCTCACCTTGAACCTGCAGAATCTCGCCTGTCGAAAGCGGCACACGAACAATCTTCTCAGAACAAACTATCTCTGCGTGATGCTTGGATAACCAATCCATTCCCACAATAACGTCGAAGCTTCCAAGTTGCATAGGCGCGAGGTCAATAGGAAAAAGATGGTCGTTAAGATTCAACTGGCAGTTGCGAAGAACAGAATCAAGAATAATGGGTTCACCACTAGCAACCTCTACTGTCAAAGATTTACTTAGTTTCGTTCTAGACATGCGAAGCATCGGCTCAAACGACAATGACACAAAACTCTTATCGGCACCCGAATCAAAGAGAACAGATGCAGGCTGATTATTAATAAAGAACGTACCGTTCACCACGTTATCATCCGCCTGCGCCTCTTGGGCATTCATGTTAAAGACTCTGCCTCGAGCCGGAGCCTGATTCAGATTTTGGTTCTGGTTGACTAGCCTTGGGCACCGGTTCCTGTAGTGGGTCAGATCCCCACAATTGTAGCACGAACCAGGAGGAAAATGAGGTCGTGCAGCTTGGCCCTGTTGCTGAGCTAGAGGCTGGGCAACTTGTTGAGCTTGGTTATGGACTGCCTGGTTCTGATTGACAGGAATGCGGCAGTTGACAGCAAGATGACCAGATCTTCCGCAGTTGGTGCACTGACGACACTGGAGATGTGGTTGGTGATGGCCGTTACACCTGTTGCACAAAGGTGCATTGCCAAAATAAGGCTTCTTGGCAGGTGGTTGCGCAGACTGATTTGGTGCAGCTTGAGCCTGTGCAGTAACAGCAAAATTTTGGGCACCCTTTCGCTTCCTTGATTTCTTTGATGCTTCACCTTCCTTACCCTTACCCTTATTCTTGTTTTTCTCAGAATTAGTCTCCTTCTTTTTATCACCCTTGCGGGTGAGTTTACCCTTCCTGACTAGAGTCTCAGTGAGGGTAGCAGACAACTCGATAGCTTGGCGAAGGGTAGTAGGATTAACACCAGTCAAAATCTCCAGAATAGAATCGGGTAGCCCATCAATATACCTCTCGATCGCTTTATCCGGAGGGGTAACCATGGTGGGACACAATAGACTGAGTTCTTCAAAACGATCCGTGTATGCACGGTGTTCAGCCCCATCTTGCTTTAAGTCATCAAACTCTCGTTCCAAAACTCGAATTTCATAACGGGGACAAAACTCCTTCATCATGAGAGCCCGAAGCTCTTCCCATGTTTGTGCCAACGCCACTTCGGCACCCCTATCGCGCTTAATACCATTCCACCAGGTAAGCGCTCGCTTCTCAAACACGCTTGAAGCAAATTCAACCCTACGCGCATTCTGACACTGCACATGTAAGAATGTGCTCTCGATACTTTCAAACCACCGTAGGAGCGCAGTTGCTCCTTGCGACCCAGAAAACTTAAGCGGCTTCGCAGAATTGAAATTCTTGAAATTACAGTGTGCGTTATTGTTGTTGTTATTGCCGTTGTTGTTAAATATATCGTGGACTTGAGTTACAACCCCGGGAAGTACAGCAGCCACTTGTTGAGAAACCAGGGCTGCGATCTCCTCAATAGTAAAAGTTCGAGGATCGCGTCGAGGAGGCATTCTAAAAGAGGAAAACATGAAAGAAAACGAGTGAGATGATTGGATGAAAAGAATGAGATGAAACAAAATCAACAAGAGCAAAGATGGTGGTCATTCGTCCGTATCACAGAGCAAACAAACAACACACAGTGACTAATCAAAGTAAATGGGTCAAAAATAATGTATAATGAAGACATGCTCGCCTATAAGTGAACACTCATCCCAAGAATTCCCAGGTAAGCACAACTGGTCTCGCGTCTGATGAGATGTATACGAAGTGCTTGCCTAGACAGAAAACCCAGAATACAGGCATTCACCCTTCCAGTTTGCACATGTTCACATTATTTAAAACCCAAAACGTATGACGGGATTTTGAAAATTAGAAGGCACAAGGCCAAAAACCAAACTTGAAAAGGGTTCAAAACCATATAACAGAGGGTTTAAAACCTTACAATTGAGGGTTCAAAACCTTGTAAAAATTTATTCAAAAACAGATGATTGTTTTTCAAAAATCGTTTCGGAAAAATTTTGGTTCCTTGTTTTGTTAATCACCTAAGGATAGGTGATGTACATGTTTTAAGATCTAAACACAAGATAACTTGTGTTAGGTTCCTAGAAAAGTTATAGTCTAGGTCAAAGCATTACTAATAACCTAATTCCCTATAACCATTGGCTCTGATACCAACTCTTCTGTCACACCCCGACCACGTATAACATACAAAACGTGGCGGAAACATCGGGGAGTGTTGTAACAGAATTAATTGTTTCAAATCCATGGCAAACAAAGTTGTATTTTATTTATCAACATAAGTGTTACATTGTTTCAAACAGAGATTTAAGAGTTTAGTACATAATTAAACATCGTCTAGCTTCATTTTTAAGTTTCTAAGGCACAGGTCCGCCCTAGTGTCATGATCGTCAACCTACGGAAAAGCACCTGAAAACACATGTGAAAGTAGGTACGTCAGCATAAAAATGCCTGTGAGATACATAGGTTTTGTGAAAATAGGATTCATGACTTAAGTTTAAGAAAATGTTTAGTCATGAACCTTGTAATTTGATTTGTTTTGTAAATTGCTTGAAAAACAATAAGTCCAGATGATATGTATAGATAAGTGAATAATGTATGGTTAAATGAATAACCATGCAAAATGAGTTGTATAAAATAAACTGTATTGTAAACCAAAGTCTTGTAAAAACATGTCACTTGTGTAAAATGTATAAGTCCAAAATGAATGATTTAAATAACGCTATGATATGTAATATAATACAATCACTTATGTATAGGAAGTACCAGCGGCGTATCCACCATGATTGTATCATATTACTCACATCTCGTTACTTAAGTCACTTAAACCAACCAACAAAGTATAATGTCTATGTTTAAACCAATAGTCAATAGTACTTGTATAAACCCTGTCAAATGTTGATAGTCCAAAAGTAGTCAAGTAATGTGTAACAAATGTTATGTATGGTAAGTAAAATAAGACTACTTAAACCATAAGTAAAATGTACAAAACAAAGTATTTTGAATATATCAAAAAGTTATGTTTTGCCAAGTGATGCATGATACACTGATACGAACATTTATGTGGTAAGTTAACGCATACATTCAAGCCTTGAGACAGTCGGATAACCCTTTCAGTCAAGGTTATCAAAAGAATTGTATTCGGATTCAGTCATTCCTTACATCCAAACAAACCCGGGATGTCAGGAATGGGATTTGTCAAGTCCTATGGTACCACTACTTATTACCGAGCGGCGTAGCAAATGTTAATGAACGTAATAAAGACCCGTTTGTGCAAACCAAATGTCATAGTAGTTGTATACATGTCATATGAAAACAATGTACTAAGTATGCTAAGTTAACATACAAAGTAGAAAAGTCTTGTAAATCAATGTGCTAGCATGCTATCAGTCAACATACATAGCAGAAATGTAATGTAAAACAATGTACTAAGTATGCACACAATGGACATACATAGCATGAAATGTCATGAAATCATGTACTATAATGTACTAACAAACATAGCAGGTATATGATGTGAAAACAGGAAAGCATGAAAGTAACAAGTAGGCACATGTGTTCCACCCCAAAACGTTTGGAAAACAGTAAAAGAGGGGTCTATGTACTCACATAGACACCTTGAAAGCATGTAAAAAGAGGGGGTTCTATGTACTCACTTGATATTGCTCAGATGTCTAAAGATAACCACCAAGTAATGCTAGAGATCTCGGAATCAAACGGCACCTAATATAGGTAACTATGTTAATAACCGGACCTTAATCGGATGATTGGATAGAATGAGGTTTCGTAAACCAAACGAGTGTAGAGACTCGTGTCATTTGGTTTAACAAAGCCTACATACTAAATGAAACCTAACATAATTGTTTACGACCCATTACGACCCGTTTAGGAAGCTTATGCTACTTTAACGTGTCGTGTGCGTGAAACGCGTTCGGACCGCCTAACTAGCCCTATGACAAGTGTTATATGCCTAAACATGTTACATAATCAGTTATGTGACAAAGGTTTAGGTTACATATGCTTAATTACCAATTATACATGAAAAGGGTATTCTGGTAATTTACCTAAGGCATATAAACTACCTATCATACAACTATTTAAACGATGTGACCATAGGGTATAACCTCGGAAGGTTATTCCCTACTTACTATGGTCACCTAATGTGTTTGGTCGGATCCTAATGATCGACCAAACTGGGTCGGGTTCGAAGGTATAGGCGATTTATTAGATCGCCTACCCTACGACCCTAGACAACGTGGTAATCAGTGGGCATAGTCCCAAGGGACTATGACCAACGTGATTACACTCACGTTGCGAAGTTCAAACGAACTTCGCATTGACCATTACTGGTCAACGCTGAAAGTCAAACAAAGTTTGACTTTCTGACTCGAAAAGCAGTAAAATAAGGAAAAGAACGAAAGAATACTTACGAAGGGTCCCCGAATGCTAAACTTGATTCGAAAATCTCAGGTATGAAACAAATGTTTCAACTTAGAGTTTCTCAATTCAAGTTTCTAGTGATTATGAACAAAGGGGTGTTGGGGTATTTATAGTTTTCGGTGAACCGTTGAGATCGTTTCTTGGAAAAGGGGAAAAGATCTAGTCCGTACACTTGTCACAACCTTATGGTGGCTACATATGCTCCTTATCTTAGTGACTAAGCAATTGAGAACATGTGGTTGTGGTTAAATCTGCTGGAAACAGGCTGTTTAAACATTGCACCTGGTCTGGAGACCCCATACGCATCGTATGGTATATATACCATACGCATCGTATGGGTTAACTTTGGCAGAATTACAGTTTTGGTCCCTGAACTGTATTTAGGCCATTTTTGACACGTTTAAGGCCCGTTAACCCCATTTCAAAGCTCTAAAATGAAGTTAAAGTATAGGGAACTTAAAACATACTCAAAAATATGCCGGATGATGGTTCGTTTGGTCGTACGAACGCGATGTTCGCTTAATTACGACGGAATGCGCATAAGCGCGAAAAACGATCCAAATGACGAAACGAATGGATTTTTCTTAAGGCGAACACTAAAATATAATGTAGTCATGCTTACATAAATTTTTGGATGTCCAGATGTATTCAGAACGTAAGTTATGCGCGAAAACGCAAACTTGTGCACTTTTTGACACTTTTAGTCCCTGAATGTCCCAAAAGTTTATTTTAGCACACCGAACCTCTCAAAGCCTATTTCTAAGCTATGTAAAGGATATTTAAGGTGTGTTTAACTTATGGTCATGTTCCGGAATGTTCGTTACAGTTCTAATTGACATACTTTCGCAGTTTGTCATATTTAGTCCCTGTAAGCTAATTAACTTGTTTTTGCCATACCAAAGCCTTAAAAACTTATTTCTAAGTTATGTAAAGGTTATTTAAGGTATGTTGAGTATATGTTGATGTTCCGGAGTATTTCTCGCATTAAACTGAGTACGTTTACGCACTAGTTTGCGTATAACTCTCCAGAAAGTGATGTAGAGTTTGGAATTGAACAAAAGTCAAAACATGAAAAATGTAAAACATAACAAAACAAACATTGAGATCAAATAACATTGTTTTATTGATAACAGAACTGTTCATAGTGATTACAAGCACAGTTGTTACATATTAAGGTGTCAAGGTGCTGGAAGAAACCACAAGCGAAAGCAACCGATGCTTTGGTCATTCAGTTGACTCCTTGCTGCCAGTCCGTGCTTGCTATCATGCTGGCGAAAGCGGGGATTTCGGTTGGTTTTGTTGGACTCTGTATACCCAAGACACATATTAAATTGATGTGGCTAGTATATTATGATCCAAGTCGAGTCATACCCAAATACAAGCTAGACAAACACTTATAATATTTATTTGTGATATGATCAAACAAATAAATATTAACACTTAGAATATTTAGAAATTGGTTTTCTAAATAATTGCACTTGACAAACTAATAAATTATATGGATAATTTATTTTGAGAGAATATTTTATTTTGTTATTTAATGGGTTAAATAACTTAATAAAAGGAGTATAAGTCTTATAACATGTGATGTTATAATTTTATAAAAGTTATAAAATTATATAAGACTTAAATTATTATTAAAAGAAATTTTGAATTTTTTTTATAAAAATAATAAGTGGGCCGCCCCCTTGTGTTCTTCCCAATAATTTTTTTGATCCAATGGGGATGCATGCATTTGCATGTGTTAGAAGCTCTTTGATTGGGCATGTGGGTGGCTATCATCTCTCTCATGCTTTTAAGATTTTTGTATGACAAAAATCATTTTAAGAAGACTTGTAAGAACTTGTAAAAACCTCTCTAGAATTTTCTGCCAAGAGAGTGCCATTTTAGGAGATCATTTTTGTGACAACCCTCAAATTTACATGTATTCCGTACAATTGATTAATGACAATTAAAGTGCTTGACGACTGTGTGGAATTACGTAACTGCTTTATGATATCTGTGTTATACTTACACGTGCATGTTAACACACTAGTAGTGTACAAAAAAGTCATTAAATAGTCTGTTATGACTTCCTGAGTGTTAAAAATTAAAAACGTTGCAAATATATATATATATATATAAGACACTTTACGGATTAATTAAGCACTTTAACGGAACAGTGTCAAACCGAACAACCGGACTTTACCCGGGACATGAAAATATTGTCAATGACATTGTTTTTCTTTTTCTGAGCTAGTTAGGGTACCTGAACACCCTAACACCCATTATAATCCTTGACACACTAGTAACTAACTTAAACCCCTAACTACACTTAACTAGTTACTAACTAATCAATTGAAACCAAACCATATACCCACCCCCCATAAACCAAACGGTTCCCTCATGTGGGACACCCACCCTCATTTGTTTGGTTTTTTTTAATCACATTGCTAAATATCTAGGGGACACTTTGTATAATGGATAATAGGAAATTGGTTATAAATAAAACACCAAAGTCAAGAACTCTCATTCAATCACCAACTCAAACTTGCAACTCTCTCTCTCCTTCTTCCTTTGATTCGGCAGCCATCAACCACCACCATACTACCACCCTCACTTCATTTTCCAAGCAATCCACATACATCTAGAGGTGCAAGAGATCATACAACGACGCTCGGTGCTCTCGGAAGTGGAAGGACCTTCTCTATTCGCTTTTAACCACCACTTTTCTACACTCGAACTCCCCTAGCCTTGAGGTAGTGGTAAGAACTTAGATCCGTTCATTCTTCATGTTATTTAAGTGGTTAATAGGTGATTTGATGATTAAAGTTATGAAACACTAAAGAACTTGCACTAAAGTCTTGAACATATGGAATAAAAGATGGATAAAGAAAAGACATGTGTGTAAATCATGTAAATCTTGTGTTGTTATGATTCTTGCTGATTTTCTGATGATTTTGCTGGTTAGTATTGATGTTTGATGTTGTTGTGATCAATAAACTTGTTAACGGAATTAATCGAACACAAATTAGAGAGTTAAAAGCTGAAACAGAAAGCTGTTTGATTTTTACAGCCAACTTCAGTTGGCTGTAACAGGACTGCAACTTAACAGAAAATGTATTTTCTGAAGTCTAGGGTCATGTATTATGAAATACGGTTCTAATGGCACCGGAATCATAATTTTTAGACTTCGTTTACTATTTTTAAAGTGTTATTTTGTAACAGCAGCTAGAGCTGCATTTTTTCTGCTGAAATTATGCGTTTTGTTTTCTGTCATAACTTGAGTTCTATGCAGAGTTAGATCATGAAACTTGTACTGTAGATGACCACCGATGTATTTGTAATTACCCCACTGGAATTTCGTAAATCAGACTTACGATGAATTTTAAATAAATTGTTCCGTGGACTGTGGTCAGAAAAAGATAAATCTGAGTTCAGTCCGGAAAATGAATTTTTACAAAATATTGGTATTGAACTGGACCCCGATATTTTTACACAATAAAATTTGGAACGTTTCAGACACTCTGTAAAAATTTGAGAATTTCTGGAATAAGTTAACTATTTTATTAAAATGTCCGAAACAGCCCGGTTTTGAATACTAATGCTGAAATGACATAAGTTGTAATTTGCGTGTCTAAATGTCGAGTATGCTATCTGTGAATGATCTAACATGTTATATGTGTTACGTGCATTATCGTATGTTTGTTTATGAGTGGGGAATGGATGGGAAACCTATATGGGCATAAACAGCTAAAGTAATGCATGTTATGTGATAGATACGTGTAAGAACTTTGTGCTCTATTTAAAAAAAATCACTAAATGACTAACTGGTAATCATATTAGGACGTGATTGACCGACCTTGACTGTTAGCTATATTTGAGAACCTAACCGAGCAAACCGAGGTGAGTTCACACTTTCTACAAGGCATGGGATTCCCGGTGGCTTGGGAATGGGTTAAAGAATTTAAAACTGAATCTACATATCCCTTTGGGGAGATATGTACGGCCATCCTCCCTATGGGGAGGATGCCATTATTAATCCTACGAATTCTCCTGGTGCAGAATACGTACGTTCGTCCTCCTGGTGCCGGATAACAACCTTAAAACTAGCTAGACAAAACTCTATCAATAAGTCCCTCTTCATTATATCGACTTAATCGCCGAGGCCAATGGCGAGCGGGTCATTAGTTAATAGCGCTATTAGGTTTAACAAACCTCACACCGTGCCGGTCGGACGGGCGTGTACTAATGGACTATGGCAAACTGTCAGTGATGATAGACACTGATGTAGGGCACAACTATTGTTCGTAGTAGTCGATATCATACCGTCTAGTAGTTCACACGGGGAAAGCCCCCACTGATTATGGTTATGGTTTGGGTAATGAAAAAGGAACTGGTTAAACATACTTTCAACTACGGGGTAACCCCCACGGCAATTAAGCCAACGAAAGTCAAACCACGTTTTTCAGAAACAACTTAAAACTGAACAACCAAACGTGAACTCACTCAACTTTGTTGTTGACTAGTTGTTACATGCCTTACAGGTCGCTAGGTGCTTTTGGAGCTTGCATGAGGAGAAGGTTGTTGTGGAATATGGGTTGTTATATCCCATACTTAATAATTGAACTTTATAAACCTATGGAACTTATGTTTGAGACTTTAAACTTATGAACTGTGAACTTACGTTTTATGCTTCCGCTGTTATCTTAAAATTGGTCACCTTCTTTAGGTCACCAATCGTATTGTAGTTGGTTTCATTTACTTAATTGTGTTGTTCAATATGATTGGTGGCTCGATCCTGGTCACGTCACGCCTCCAAGCGGTGATACTCCGCATGGTGGATTTTGGGGGTGTGACAGATTGGTATCAGAGCCATTGGTTATAGTGAACTTGGTTTTAAAAAGGGAAAAGCTTTTTGATAAAACCAGACTATAACCTGTACAGTGCTCAACGATCCACAACGACGCTTCGCTCCACGTGCAAGACTCGTCACAATAGGTGGTATGATTTATGTTATATTATCGGTTAGATAGTTCACACTGTGCATTAATTAACATGATAATTGCAATTTAAACCTTGCGTGCTTACTCTCTATTGTCACCCCACACTTACGCACTTTTGCGACACCTTTCTCACTTACGTTGCTTCATTATGAAGATCATGAGTGGACGTCTCGACATGACCCAGGGTCAGCTGACGACCTTGATTAACGAACGGATTGCTGAAGCCTTAGCAACCCAATCAAGGAGTCAACCCATGCACTCTCCAACACGCATGGGCACATTCAGGGCGTTCCTGGAATGCAAACCTCCCACTTTCGACGGCACTGAAGGGGCAATCGGCCTTCTGCACTGGATCCGAAGAATCGAATATGCATTCGAAGAGAGTGAAAGCCCTACCAGCAAACGAGTAGAGTACGCTACCAACATGTTGCAAGGGAAAGCGTATTCTTGGTGGAACACATAAGTCCAGATGCTCGGATTGGCAGACGCGAATGCCACCCTTTGGAGCGACTTCAAGGATTTGATTAAGGAAAAATTCTGCCACCTGGACGACATCCTGGAACTTGAAACAGAGTATTATGGTTTGAAGATGGAAGGATCAGAAATTGAGGCGTACACAAAGAGGTCCAACAACTTGGCTGACTTATGTCCTAACTTGTCACGACCCATATCTAGACGAATCAAGCTATACCTCAGAGGCTTAGTTCCGGAAATCCAAGGGTCTGTAATGGAGGCCAACCTTTCCACAATCCAGCAAGTCATTCGTTTGGCGCACCGACTCACCGATCAGGCGGTGGAAGAGGGCAAGCTGGCCAAGCGTGTTAGCACTACTGCTACTGGTGCTCCCAGCAGTGACAAGCGCAAGTGGGATGGAAATTCGGGCAGGGGTTCCACTCCAGTTCAGTCCCAGCCCCAGCGACGAAAGACAGATGAACACCGGAGCCCCAGTCAGCAGTTTTCTGGAAAACAAGGCCAGTGTGGATACAGGGGAAATCGCCCTAAGTGCAAACGATGTAATTTGCACCACAGCTGGCCGTGCAACAAGGATCGTTGTCAGAGATGTAACAAGCTTGGACATAAAGCCAGAGATTGCAGGAGCTCATGTCCTGCGAATCAGAATCGACAACAGCAGCCACAAGCCCCACAGAACCAACAGCAACAGCAGGGTAACAAGGAATGCTATCAGTGTGGTGCTGAAGGTCACTTCAAGAGAAACTGTCCCCAGTTGAACCGGAAACAGAACAACAACAACAACCAGGGGAACAAAAACAATAAAAGGGGAAACAATGATGGCAATGGAGCCAGGGAACGTGCGCTCGTGATTCAGCAGGATGATGCAAGGAACGATCCCAACGTTGTGATGGGTAAGTTTCCTTCTGGATGATTTCCTTGTTACTGTTTTAGTTGATTCGAGTGCCGATACTAGTTATGTGTCCTTAAAAGTTCGTCAAATGCTTAAGCGCACTCCAACACTTTTGAACACCAAACACACGGTAGAACTAGCCAATGGTAAAAGTCTTGAAGCCACACACGTAACTAAAGGTTGTAACCTCGTCTTAGCTGGTCAAACTTTCTTTATCGATCTTATCCCTATCACACTGGGTAGTTTCGACGTCGTTATTGGGATGGATTGGCTATCTCATCATCAAGCGGAGATTGTTTGCAAGGAGAAAATCGTCCGCATTCCTCGTTCTGGTGAAGAACCTCTTGTGATTCGTGGCGACAAGAGTGGTGCTGTCGAGGGCATTATCTCTTTCCTTAAGGCCCAGAAGTGCCTGCGAAAGGGCCACACTGCCATTCTAGCACTTGTCACGGACACATCAATGGAAGAGAAGAGAATTGAGGACATTCCTATTGTGCGCGATTTTCCTGAGGTATTTCCTGAGGAATTACCTGGTCTTCCGCCTCATCGCCAAGTTGAGTTTCAAATTGAGCTAGCTCCTGGAGCAGCACCAGTAGCTCGAGCGCCATATCGTCTAGCTCCATCAGAACTTGAAGAACTGTCTACGCAACTGCAAGAACTCTTGGAAAAGGGTTTTATACGTCCTAGCTCTTCGTCCTGGGGAGCTCCAGTCTTGTTTGTGAAGAAGAAAGATGGAACTTTCAGAATGTGTATTGACTACCGCGAACTTAACAAGGTTACCCGTGAAGAATCGTTATCCTCTTCCATGTATTGACGACTTGTTCGACCAGTTGCAAGGGTCGAGCTATTACTCCAAGATTGATTTGAGATCGGGATACCATCAGCTGAGAGTCCGAGATGAGGACGTCTCCAAAACAGCATTCAGAACTCGTTACGGCCATTACGAGTTTCTGGTTATGCCATTCGGGCTGACGAATGCACCAGCGGTCTTCATGGATCTCATGAACCGAGTATGCAAACCTTACCTGGATAATTTATTGTGTTCATCGACGATATCCTAATCTATTCTAAGAGTCAGGAGGAACACGAGCAGCATCTACGACTTATGCTGGAACTTCTTCGAAAAAGAGCAGTTGTATGCCAAGTTTTCGAAATGTGACTTCTGGCTTCGCGAAGTCCACTTTCTAGGCCATGTGGTAAACAAGGATGGAATTCATGTGGATCCATCTAAGGTTGAATCGATCAAGAACTGGCCTGCACCCCGCACACCAACAGAAATCCGCCAATTCTTGGGTTTGACAGGATATCACAGAAGGTTTATCAAGGATTTCTCAAAGAATGCGCAACCTCTCACTTCACTGACTCAAAAGGGTGTCACCTATCATTGGGGTGATGTACAGGAGTCCGCATTTCAGCACTTGAAAGATAGACTTTGTAGCGCGCCTATCCTCTCATTGCCCGAGGGCACAAATGATTTTGTGGTTTACTGCGATGCTTCCATCCAAGGACTTGGTTGCGTGTTGATGCAACGTGACAAGGTCATTGCCTACGCATCGCGCCAACATAAAGTTCACGAAAGGAACTACACTACTCACGATCTGGAGCTGGGAGCAGTTGTTTTCGCGCTTAAGATATGGAGACATTACCTGTACGGTACCAAGTGCACCATTTACACCGATCACAGGAGCCTCGAGCATATCTTCAAGCAAAAGGAGTTAAACATGCGTCAACGCCGATGGGTTGAGCTCTTGAATGATTATGAATGCGCTATCAAGTACCATCCGGGCAAGGCCAATGTTGTGGCCGACTCCCTCAGTCGAAAGGATACTATACCTAAGCGTGTACGTGCTTTACAGCTCACCATCCAATCTAACCTTCCCGCTCAGATTCGAGATGCTCAGGTTGAAGCATTGAAAGCAGAAAACATCAGGGCGGAATCCTTACGAGGATCGAGGCAACAACTAGAACAAAAGGAAGACAGTGCCTACTATGTAAACGGGCGCATCTGGGTTCCACTTTATGGCAACTTACGCGAGCTTGTGATGGATGAAGCACATAAGTCTCGTTATTCGGTACATCCTGGTTCGGATAAAATGTACCACGATCTCAAGACTACGTATTGGTGGCCTGGCATGAAAGCCCACATAGCAACCTACGTCAGTAAGTGCTTGACTTGTGCGAGAGTCAAGACTGAATATCAGAAACCATCAGGCCTACTCCAACAACCGGAGATCCCGAAATGGAAATGGGAGCAAATTTCCATGGATTTCGTTACCGGCCTGCCCATATCTCAACGCGGAAACGATACCATTTGGGTGATCGTAGATCGACTGACCAAGTCTGCACATTTTCTGGCTATCAAAGAAACGGATAAGTTTTCTACTCTTGCAGACATTTACCTAAAGGAGGTGGTATCAAGGCACGGAGTGCCAACCTCCATCATTTCTGATCGTGACGCGCGTTTTACTTCTGAACTGTGGCAAGCTATGCACAAATCATTTGGCTCACGTTTAGATATGAGCACCGCTTACCACCCACAGACGGATGGGCAATCTGAACGCACCATCCAGACCCTTGAAGACATGCTTAGGGCATGCGTAATCGACTTTGGTAATGGCTGGGAAAAGCATCTCCCGTTAGTGGAGTTTTCATATAACAACAGCTACCACACCAGCATCCAAGCCGCTCCATTCGAGGCATTGTACGGACGCAAATGCCGATCACCTCTCTGTTGAGCAGAAGTTGGTGACAGCCAAATTACAGGCCCAGAACTTGTGGTAGATACCACCGAGAGAATTGCTCAGATACGACAGCGAATGGCGGCAGCTCGTGACCGTCAGAAAAGCTATGCTGATAAGGGAAGAAAACCACTCGAGTTCCAGGTTGGGGATCGAGCGTTACTCAAAGTCTCACCTTGGAAAGGTGTAGTCCGCTTTGGAAAACGAGGCAAACTTAATCCGCGTTATGTCGGACCATTCGAAGTCACCGAGAAAATTGGCAAAGTCACCTACAGGTTGAATCTACCCGAAGAACTCAGCGGAGTTCACAACGTATTCCATGTGTCGAATCTGAAGAAGTGTCTGTCAGACGAGACTCTCATAGTTCCTCTCAAGGAGCTCACTATCGATGACCAGCTGCGATTCGTCGAGGAACCTGTGGAGATTACTGATCGAGATGTTAAGATTCTCAAGAGTACAAGAATACCTCTTGTCCGAGTTCGTTGGAATGCTCGTCGTGGCCCAGAGTATACCTGGGAACGAGAAGACCAAATGAAACTCAAGTATCCCCAACTGTTTAAGAAAAACACAACCACTACTGAGGCTGAAGCTACTGCAGAATTTCGGGACGAAACTCCAAATCAACGGGGGGATGATGTGACACCCCAGGAAAATCAGGAAAACAACGCAACTTAACTAGCTTCCTCAGTAACCACGCGCTAAATTTCGGGACGAAATTCTCTTAACAGGGGGAGAATGTGGCAACCCTCAAATTTACATGTATTCCGTACAATTGATTAATGACAATTAAAGTGCTTGACGACTGTGTGGAATTACGTAACTGCTTTCTGATATCTGTGTTATACTTACATGTGCATGTTAACACACTAGTAGTGTACAGAAAAGTCATTAAATAGTCTGTTATGACTTCCTGAGTGTTAAAAATTAAAAACGTTGCAAATATATATATATATAAGACACTTTACGGATTAATTAAGCACTTTAACGGAACAGTGTCAAACCGAACAACCGGACTTTACCCGGGACATGAAAATATTGTCAATGACATTGTTTTTCTTTTTCTGAGCTAGTTAGGGTACCCGAACACCCTAACACCCGTTATAATCCATGACACACTAGTAACTAACTTAAACCCCTAACTACACTTAACTAGTTACTAACTAATCAATTGAAACCAAACCATATACCCACCCCCCATAAACCAAACGGTTCCCTCATGTGGGACACCCACCCTCATTTGTTTGGTTTTTTTAATCACATTGCTAAATATCTTGGGGACACTTTGTATAATGGATAATAGGAAATTGGTTATAAATAAAACACCAAAGTCAAGAACTCTCATTCAATCACCAACTCAAACTTGCAACTCTCTCTCTCCTTCTTCCTTTGATTCGGCAGCCATCAACCACCACCATACTACCACCCTCACTTCATTTTCCAAGCAATCCACATATATCTAGAGGTGCAAGAGATCATACAACGACGCTCGATGCTCTCGGAAGTGGAAGGACCTTCTCTATTCGCTTTTAACCACCACTTTTCTACACTCGAACTCCCCTAGCCTTGAGGTAGTGGTAAGAACTTAGATCCATCATTCTTCATGTTATTTAAGTGGTTAATAGGTGATTTGATGATTAAAGTTATGAAACACTAAAGAACTTGCACTAAAGTCTTGAACATATGGAATAAAAGATGGATAAAGAAAAGACATGTGTGTAAATCATGTAAATCTTGTGTTGTTATGATTCTTGCTGATTTTCTGATGATTTTGCTGGTTAGTATTGATGTTTGATGTTGTTGTGATCAATAAACTTGTTAACGGAATTAATCGAACACAAATTAGAGAGTTAAAAGCTGAAACAGAAAGCTGTTTGATTTTTACTGCCAACTTCAGTTGGCTATAACAGGACTGCAACTTAACAGAAAATGTATTTTCTGAAGTCTAGGGTCATGTATTATGAAATACGGTTCTAATGGCACCAGAATCATAATTTTTAGACTTCGTTTACTATTTTTAAAGTGTTATTTTGTAACAGCAGCAAGAGCTGCATTTTTTCTGTTGAAATTATGCGTTTTGTTTTCTGTTATAACTTGAGTTCTATGTAGAGTTAGATCATGAAACTTGTATTGTAGATGACCACCGATGTATTTGTAATTACCCCACTGGAATTTCGTAAATCGGACTTACGATGAATTTTTAATAAATTGTTCCGTGGACTGTGGTCAGAAAAAGATAAATCTGAGTTCAGTCTGGAAAATGAATTTTTACAAAATATTGGTAATGAACTGGACCCCGATATTTTTACACAATAAAATTTGGAACGTTTAAGACATTCTGTAAAAATTTTAAAATTTCTGGAATAAGTTAACTATTTTATTAAAATGTCCGAAAACAGCCCGGTTTTGAATACTAATGCTGAAATGACATAAGTTGTAATTTGCGTGTCTAAATGTCGAGTATGCTATCTGTGAATGATCTAACATGTTATATGTGTTACCTGCATTATCGTATGTTTGTTTATGAGTGGGGAATGGATGGGAAACCTATATGGGCATAAACAGCTAAAGTAATGCATGTTATGTGATAGATACGTGTAGGAACTTTGTGCTCTATTTAAAAAAATCACTAAATGACTAACTGGTAATCATATTAGGACGTGATTGACTGACCTTGACTGTTAGCTATATTTGAGAACCTAACCGAGCAAACCGAGGTGAGTTCACACTTTCTACAAGGCATGGGATTCCCGGTGGGTTGGGAATGGGTTAAAGAATTTAAAACTGAATCTACATATCCCTTTGGGGAGATATGTACGGCCATCCTCCCTATGGGGAGGATGCCATTATTAATCCTACGAATTCTCCTGGTGCAGAATACGTACGTTCGTCCTCCTGGTGCTGGACAACAACCTTAAAACTAGCTAGACAAAACTCTATCAATAAGTCCCTCTTCATTATATCGACTTAATCGCCGAGGCCAATGGCGAGCGGGTTATTAGTTAATAGCGCTATTAGGTTTAACAAACCTCACACCGTGCCGGTCGGACGGGCGTGTACTAATGGACTATGGCAAACTGTCAGTGATGATAGACACTGATGTAGGGCACAACTGTTGTTCGTAGTAGTCGATATCATACCGTCTAGTAGTTCACACGGGGAAAGCCCCCACTGATTATGGTTATGGTTTGGGTAATGAAAAAGGAACTGGTTAAACATACTTTCAACTACGGGGTAACCCCCACGGCAATTAAGCCAACGAAAGTCAAACCACGTTTTTCAGAAACAACTTAAAACTGAACAACCAAACGTGAACTCACTCAACTTTGTTGTTGACTAGTTGTTACATGCCTTACAGGTCGCTAGGTGCTTTTGGAGCTTGCATGAGGAGAAGGTTGTTGTGGAATATGGGTTGTTATATCCCATACTTAATAATTGAACTTTATAAACCTATGGAACTTATGTTTGAGACTTTAAACTTATGAACTGTGAACTTACGTTTTATGCTTCCGCTGTTATCTTAAAATCGGTCACCTTCTTTAGGTCACCAATCGTATTGTAGTTGGTTTCATTTACTTAATTGTGTTGTTCAATATGATTGGTGGCTCGATCCTGGTCACGTCACGCCTCCAAGCGGTGATACTCCGCATGATGGATTTTGGGGGTGTGATAATTTTCAAGTGTAAGAACTTGTAAAAAGACTCTCTAAAAATCGGCCAAGGTGTGCCATACAATAGGGTTTTCAAGTTTGATAAATCAAGTGCAAGAACTCCATAACCTCCCCTCATATTTTTGGCCATGGTGGTTGATCTAGATGGAAATTTTAGTGAGTTCATAAGTGTATTAAATCCTAGCTACAATCAAAGTGTTTGTTGGAAGGCCGTATACAAGCTTGAGGTCTTCTACACTTGAAGGCAACCGTTCAAGAAGCATCATCTTCTTCATTTCTTTTACTCCAAGAAGGTAGTATTCTAAACACCCTATGGTTGTGTTTTAATTTTTGATAGCATGCATGTTCGTATATGGATCCGGGGATTGGGTTTTGCGTATAAAATGGGTTTTATATCTTAAAAGTAAACATGTTTTTAAATAATATTCCGCTGCGTTTTTATTTCATACGGATGAAATCACTTTGATAAACATGTGAAAAAACCAACAATGGCATCAAGAGCCGCTTATATGAGTGTATGCTTCAATAGATTAAAATTTTCGGGTTTGGTTAAAACCCTTTTGGCCGAAATTTTACATATGGTTATCATTTTGTTTTTCAAGATTATTTTCCTACATGCATAAAAATATCTTGAAAAATTATCTCATTTGGATGATTGTTTTGTTTGGACAAAAAACCCACATTTTCGGTTTTTCATTCTTGACCGAAAAATTGTAGGTTGTAAAAAGGAAACCATTTTGCTTCTTGAATTTTATATATATGTGGATATATATTTTGGTGTTCATAACCTAGCCATGACCTTGTGTTTGAATATGTTGAATGTTTGTGTTTGTGATTTGTATTTAATTATTTCAAAGGTTGTAATAATTATTATTTTTGTTCTTCCATTTGTAAAGTTATGTAATTTATTTATTTATTTTCATTTGGTATGTAAATAAATAGATTAGGTGCATTTTATTTTTACTAGAAAAATGTATTTGGATACCTTTTGAAAAAGAAGATGCACACAAAAAAATGCGATTTTGGTTTTGGCTAATTTCGGGCCTAAAGGACTAGTTCTTAACGGGATTTTAGCCAGATAACCAAAACACATTTCTGAAGTCCAAAGGAGTTTGGAGCTGAATATAAAAGACATTTGGAAGCCCAAAGAATGTGAAGAAATCACAACACAAGAAGAAGACTTGAAGCATTTGGATGCGGGATCAAGTGGGAGTTCAACGACACATTATTTGTGTCAGTATTCACCCCTTAGGAAGGACCTTTTGGCACACTTGTTTTGGCTAACAAGTGTGGTCAAAATAGTTGGCTATGGTTATGCACCTATTGTTATGTATGTTGTGCTTGTGTGGTTGTTTTATTTATGATTGTTTGGATGATATTTGGATATGCATGCTTAACAAACTAATAATCAACAACAAGCTTAATTGGGAGTTGATTGGGAGTGGTTCACAGACAAATGCGTGGAGTGATAATTGGTGGAGTGGTTCACAACAAGCTTATTTGGATGATATTTATGTCCGTTGGTTAGACCGTATGTTTGGAAGTTGATTGGGAGTGGTTCACAGACAAATGCGTGGAGTGATAATTGGTGTTCGTGCAGTCCGATCCGAAACTTCATTACGCCAAGGAGAATTGCCCAAGCGGGTTTTAATTTGCAAACTACTGTTGCGGAGCTTGTAGACGCTGATGGCAACTGGCGGTGGCCTCAGGCATGGTATAATTTATTTCCAGTACTCATAAATGTCATGGCTCATCCTCTTGTTCCTGATTCAGTAGACAGACTGGGATGGAAAACTGTGGAAGGAAAAATTGTGCATTTTAGCTCGTGGGAAGCTTGGAATAATCTACGGGTAAGGGAGAATAAGGTGGCTTGGGTGAATATGGTGTGGTATGGCCAATGCATTCCAAGACATTCTTTTCATCTTTGGTTAGTTCTAAAGAATAAGCTGAAGACGCAAGATAGGTTGGCAGTTTGGGAAGCGGGGAGTGAAACAAATTTACGTCTTATGTGTTGTCCCCTTTGTAACTATGGACGAGACTCAAGAGATGATTTGTTCTTTCAATGTTCATTTGCGGCCAAGATTTGGAGCATTGTCAAGGATAAAGTCGATATGGTAAATGTTAACGGCTCATGGAGTTCAGTCATGGCGTGGATAGAGCTGAACGCGAGTTCAAAGAAACTGGAACACATTGTCTGTAAGCTTGTGGTAGCTGCATCTACATACTTTATATGGCAAGAACGGAATAACCGGCTGTTTTCCGACATACACAGGAAGGAAGAGAAGGTGGCTCAGCTTATCTTGGATATGGTGCGGCTTCGTATAATGGGTTTCAAGATCGGACGAGACGTGAATTATAGGAAGCTTTTGGAAACATGGGGAGTAAAAGAAGACGAACCGGGCTGATTGCGAGTTTAGTTTGCTAGTGTAGTGTAGTTAGTTGGCTTTGTTATTTGGGTTGTTTTAGTTTTGTTTTGGCCGTTTGTGTGTTGTTTTGTTTGGTTTTGCCTAGGCTTGGCCTGTCAAGCCTAGTAGTGTGTGTCAAACTCTTGTCGCACCCTGTTCTTTGATTCTTTATAAAATTCACCGGGGTAACCCTTTACCCAAAAAAAAAAAAAAAAAAAAAAAACAAGTTTAAAATTGGTTCTTTAAAGATCATTAAAAATGGTTAATAAAAAGTTATTAAAAATTAATGATTTTATAATAAAATGGGTTTTCTTAAAAGAACCTTGAAAATTTGTTTTCACAAAAGTACCAAGGATTTGAATGCATGCAAATGTATGGTACATAATGTTTTCTAAACTAGAATTTTGAAAACTCAAAATTCCTTTTATAAAACAAGTCAAACACCATCCTCTTATACAACACTTGAATCACTTGGGAACTCTTTTGTAGGATAAAGGTCACCTAACCACATTTGAGGGAACTTGTATATTCGAGGTGGGTTTACCATGTTTGTGTGATAAAGGTCACCTAACCACTTATGTGTGTAAACTCACATGTGTGTGTAAGTTGGACGACTTGATTTGGAAACCATGAACTTAGGGTCACCAAAGCATGGCGAACAAAAGGTGTTGATGGGATTAAACATGCCAACTAAACATAAAGATGTTTAACCGATCCCATATGTCTAGAAGTTGCAAAGGGTTGCAATTGTCAAACGTTGACTACCTTGTTAATTTAAATAAAGGGATAAAGGTCACCTAACCGATATTTAAATGTAACGTTGGATTCTAGATTTTAATTATTAATTGTCTATGAGACATAAAAGGGTATTAATGATTAAAATATAATAATATCAAAAATACCCCGACCATTGGCTCTGATACCAACTTTTCTGTCACACCCCGACCACGTAAAACAACAAATCGTGGCGGAAACGTCAGGGAGTGTCGTAACAGAATCATTGTTTCATAACCATGGATTAAATAACTTCGTTTTATTGAATTATTGAACTCATTGTTTTATTACAAATCAGATAAATACAAATATCATCCATCTAGTTTTAAAGTCGCTAAGGCATGAGTCCATCCTATGTATAGCATGCATCAACAATCATCACATAACAACACCTGAAACATGTGTAAAAATAGGTACATCAGCATAAAAATGCCTGTGAGATACATATGTTTTATTATAATTAGGATTCATGACTTATAAGTTTAGAGAAAAATATTTAATCAAAAATAGTCATGTTCCTTAAATATTTTCTTTTATAAACCATTTTAAAATTTATAAGAAATCAGATAATATAACAGAATAATGCATAAATAAATAATTAAGTAAAATGAGTTTGAATAAAATATATTGTTTGTAAAACAATATTTTGATAAAAAAGGTTTATAGTATATATATAAAATATTCTTTGGTTTTAAGAAAGTCGAATAGGTAATATATTAAAATATATTTCAGTTCCAAAATCGTTAAATAAATAGTATATTAAATTTACTTTAGTCGTCAAAATAATAATTTTCGGTAGTATATCAAAAGTATACTTTGGTTTTATAAATAACACATTAAACTATGCTTTGGTTTTATAAATAACATATTAAACTATGTTTTGGTTTTATAAATAACATATTAAACTATGTTTTGGTTTTATAAATAACATATTAAACTATGTTTTGGTTTTTAACAAAATATATGTTGTTTTGTACAATATCACATATGAGAGTATATCAAACTATACTTTTGGGAGTATAACAAAATATACAATAAAAATGTGATTTAAGAATTCAACCAAACCTAGTGCATCAAAATACACCTAGGAGACTATAGAAATACCATGAAGGCAATCCCTATTTGGATAAAATATCGGTTTCTGACATTCCATGACAACAGGAATGGGGTGTCAAATCCTATAGCACTATATCATACTACCAACCAGTCTGGTGAACATAAAATAAGTACTATCCAACAATTTAATTTTATAATCTTTGGAAAAATTAGTGTTTAACCCATAAATAATCATTCAGTTTGTAAAAAGATAAGTACTAATATGTATAATCAATTATAGTTTTGAAAACAAGAACATAACAAATAGGTACACATGCTTCACCCCAAAACATTGAAAACAGTAAAATAGGGGACTATGTACTCACCTGAGGATGCTTAGAAGTCTTGAATAACAACCAAGCAAAGCTAGAGGGATCATGGAAATTAAACGGCACCTAATATAGGTAACTAAGTAAATAAACCGGACCTAACTCGGAAGATTGGATAGGATGAGGTCTCGTAAACCAAATGAGTGTTGGAAATCATATGATATGGTTTAACAAAGCCTACATACTAAATTGAAACCTAACCTAAGTGCTTACGACCCATTACGACCCGTTTAGGTAGCTTACGCAACTTTAACGCGTCGTTTGCGTAAAACGTGTTCGGACCGCCTAACTAGTCCTATGACAAGTATTATATGCCTTAACATGTTTAATTATGTTGCATAATTAGTTAAGTGACAAAAGTTTGGGTTACATATGCTTAAATATCAATTACGTATAAAAAGGGCATTTTGGTCATTTACCTAAGGCATATATATACTACCTATCATACAGCTACTTAAACGAAGTGACCATAAGGTATAACCTTGGAAGGTTATTCCCTATACAACTATGGTCACAAAACATGTTTGGTCGGATCCTAATGATCGACCAAACAGGTCTAGTTCGAAAGTCTAAGCGGTTGTTTATTTTTTTGGGTAAAGGGTTACCCCGGCGATTCTATTATAAACAATCCCAAATAAGTACAAGTAGTGAGGATGAGTTCCCCACTAGTTCATATACAGGACAGGCCCCATATATGTAAGCAAAAATGTCAAATAACCAAAAAACCACATCAACCTAGCCTACTACAATCATGAAAATGACTAACTAGTAGACAAGACAAAACTAATAAACAAAATCTTCATCCGCCATCATCAAAAATGAAGTTGCCCCCAGAATCAACCCTCTAGCCCAATCCAAAAGAACTCTATCCATTGGAGAACCTTATATGAGAGGTGCTTGCCCCTACTCTAGCAGACGTGGAATGCGTGCTAGACATGTTTAACAAAGTTTGAAAATAAGTTAGATATCAAAACAAACGGTTTTGATACCCAAGAATAGTTTGGTTACAAAATACGCATAAATACGCATTTTGGCCGAAACTACGACTCGTCACTACACCTAATCAACGTGGTAATCAGTAGGTATAGTCACTTGGGACTATAACCATCGTGATTACACTCACGTTGCAAAGTTCAAACGAACTTCGTGTTGACCATAAACTGGTCAATGCAGAAAGTCAAACACCGTTTGACTTTCGTGCTTGAAAACGCATAAAAGAACGAAAGAATACTTACAAAGGGTCCAAGAAATGGAGGATATGATCCATAAGTTCTCAGGTATGAAGCATTTGAGCTTCAACTTAAAGAAAATTAGATCATGTGTGAGGAAAGAATGAAAATGAGGTGGGTATATATAGGATTTGGTCCACCGTTAAGATCGTTTATCGAGAACCGTGCTTTAATCATGGCCTTACACTTGGGCCCAAGGTTTTAGAATACCATGGGAACATGTAAAACCATCAAATACCAGCCCATAGGGTGCAAAACCATGGGTTAAAACCATCAAAATCTAAAAAATGGACCAAGTTCAATGTATCTGCCAGAAATTTCAAAAATGGCCCCTACACTTGTAAAACTTTATTTTTTTGCACTTTTAAGACCCGTTAACCCCATTTCAAGGCTCTAAAATAAAGTTTAAGTATAGAGAACTTAAAATATGCTCAAAAACATCTCGTATGTCGGTTCGTTTGGTCGTACGGTTGCGTTGTTCGCTTAATTACGATGAAAATCCTAACAAACGTAAAAACGATCCAAATTACGCGACGAATGGAATTTTATCATGCCAATCACTAAAATAAAATATTTTAATAATTACATAAATTTTTAGATGTCCGGGTATATTCAGAACGTAAGATATGCGCGAAATTGCAAACTTATGCACTTTTGACGCCCTTAGTCTCTATTGATCAAATAAGTTTATTTTAGCATACCGAACCCCTCAAAGCCTATTTCTAAGCTATGTAAAGGATATTTAGGGTATATTTAACTTATGATCAAGTTCCAGAATGTTCGTTACAGTACGAATCGGCATATTTTCGCAGTTTGTCGAAATTAGTCCATGTAAGCGAATAAACTTGATTTCGACACACCAAACCATCCAAAACTTATTTCTAAGTTATGTAAAGGTTATTTAAGGTATGTTAAGCCTATGTCACTGTTCCGGAGTGTTTGTTGCCTTAAACTGATTATATTTACGCATCAGATCACGTATAATCTTCCAGAAGCGATTTAAAGCTCGAAATCGAACAAGAATTGATATGTGCAAACGATACACATATTTATACAAATTCCAAGTATGAAATACAATATTTCATTGGTTTGGTATTCGTATGATGGTTGAAGTGACACAAGTGTCACACATTTGATACATGCGAATCTTGTTTACAAGGGAAAACGACCAAGTAATCCCTTAGTGGGAAAGGGCAAAAGATTTATTAGGTATCATACATTCGAATGTATGTGATCGTTTTAAGCCAATGACTAGGAATGGTGAAAGATACTTCATTACCTTTTTACCGACAACTATAATAGTTATGGTTATGTGTAATTGACACAGAGATGAAGTTTTGAAACGTTCAAAATCTTCAAAAGATGAAGTACTAAATTAACTCAATTAAAGTTCTTCGTTCCGATAGAGGAGGAATCGAACTCTATTTGGATATGGTTCAATCTATGATGGCTAGGAGCACATTATCTCTATCATTTTGAGGTTACGCTTTGCTCTCCGCGGTCCGTATATTAAATATGGCCCAAACCAAGAAAGTGGATAAGATACCTTTTGAAATATGGTATGGAAGGGCTCCATCATTATTATATTTGAAGGTATGGGATTGTGAAGCTTACATGAAGCAACACACCCCAAATAAATTGGTAAAACGATTCACTAAGTGTATCTTTGTAGGATATCCTAAAGATAGTATAGGATATTATTTCTACGATCCAATAGAGCAAAAGTATTTGTTGCTCAAAAGGCTGAGTTCTTGGAAGCTAAGTTCCTTGTGGAAGGAATTAGTAGAACAGTGGAACTTGATAAGGATCGAGAACCACAAGCCGATACACGTTTTGTTGAAAACGATCAAACAGGTCTGAATGGAATGAGTTTGTCGGGTGCACAAGGAAAACCACGAAGTTCGGGGGCTGTAGATCCTATTTCTTTCGCTAACATTGTTAAGAACACTAAGGAGAATGTTAAGGTGAATTTCAGGGCAATGGAGTCTACCGAAACAGTTGACGGTGCTGATGTGGTAATTCCATTGTCATCGGTTCAACAAGTTAATGATAGGTATGCTAACACTTTGTATGGATATTTTCTGGGTAAACGTTTGGCATTTCCTGTGGTCGATTATTTTGCAAAAAACAACTGGGTTAAATATGGTCTGTCACGGCTAATGATGAATGCAAACGGGTTCTTTTTCTTTAAGTTTAAAACTAAGGAAGGGATGAATCAAATGCTAGAGGATGGACCTTGGTTGATCAGAAGTGTACCGATTATTTTAAAGGAATGGTCGCCCTCTATCAAGATGGAAAAAGAGGATATTAAAGTTGTTCCAGTTTGGGTCAAGATGCATGATGTGCCGTTAACGGCATTTACCGAGGATGGACTTAGCTTGGTTGCTTCTAAGATTGGGATTCCTAAGATGTTGGATTCGTATACTGCCACGATGTGTGCTGAGTCTTGGGGAAGAAGCAGCTATGCTAGAGCGCTTATTGAAGTTCAGGCAGGGGCTGAGTTAAAGAAGAGTGTTACTGTTGCAATCCCATCTTTGGATGGTAATGGTCATTCAAAGGTAGAGGTCAGAATTGAGTATGATTGGGAGCCTTTAAGGTGCTCCTCTTGCTGTTTGTTTGGTCATGATGATAGCTCGTGCCCAAAGAACTCTCAGGTTACTTCAAGTGGAGATTCTGAAAAGAATAATGATGATTTTCAGGGTGTGGGTGCTAAGAAAAAGAAAGTTAATAACCAAGGCCTCTATATGAAAAATCAGAAGCCTAAGTTAGTTTACAGACCAGTTGTCAATCCTAAACCAAAATCATCCTTGAGGAGTCCGGTGAATAACCAGGTTCCAACATCAAACCCGTTTAACATTCTTAAGGACGATGATGGTAATCAGGGAGGTAGCACTGTGGGTCGAGTGGAGAGGAAAGTCGCGCAGACTAGTAGTGACAAGCAGGATTCGGATGAGGAGGAGGTCGTGGAAGTCTATAATGAAACTAGTGAATTCATGACCTCGGGTACACATTCGTCGTCTTCGAGAGCAAAGGTTAGTACCTCTTACACAAAATTCTCCAATGGATAGATCTTTTTTGGTTCGTGTGAAGGGGTTGCCGGTTTCTGGCAATTTCATCTTTGATGATGGCGGATGAGGATTTTATTTTTGTTTTGTTTTGTCTTGTCTACTGATGTATAGTAGGCTAGGTTATGGGGTATCATTGTTTTTTGCTTGGTTCTTTTTGCGTTTTACATATATGGGGCATGTCCTGTATATGAACTAGTGTGGAACACATCCTCACTACTTGTGCTTATGTGCAGTTGTTTTAATAGAATCACCGGGGTAACCCTTTACCCAAAAAAAAAAAAAACACACACACACAAAACGTTCGCAGGTCTAGTAGAATTAGTAGTCCACCTGAAAGATATGGATTTTTCATAGATGGATGCTACGTGGTAGATTCGGGTGAACCTACCACAAACCATGATCCAATGTCAAAATCTGATTGTGACAAATGGCTTGAAGCCATGAACGTAGAGATGCAATCCATGTATAACGACTAAGTATGGGAATTGGTTATGCAACTTCTTAACTCCAAAGTGGTTGGAAATAAGTGGGTTTTCAGGAAGAAAACTGATATGCATGGAAACTTGGATACTTATAAAGGAAAACTTGTAGCAAAAGTTTTCACTCAAACTCATAGGGTTGATTATGATGAGACCTTTTCGCCTGTGGCGATGTTAAAGTCTATAAGGATATTATTTACCATACCTGCATAATATGATTATGATATTTAACAAATGGATGTAAAAGCGGATTTCCTTAATAGATATCTTAAGGAATATGTTTATATAGTTCAGCCTGAAGGTTTTGTCGGTCCAAAACATCCTAACAAAGTATGCAAGTTAAAGAAATCAATCTGTGGATTGAAACAAGCGTCTAGAAGTTGGAATCACCGTTTTGATGAAGAGATTAGGGAATATGGATTCATCAAGAACGTCGATGAAGCTTGTGTATATATGAAGGCTAGTGGGAGCATCATCATTTTCTTAGTACTGTATGTCGATGACATTCTACTATTTGGAAATGCAATTCCAAACAAGGAAGGTGTAAAAACCTGGCTTGGAAGTTGTTTTTCCATTAATGATCTTGGTTAAGTCGCCTATATTTTGGGAATAAAGATCTATAGGGATAGATCAAGGCGCTTGATAGGTTTAAACAAAAGTGCATACATTGACAAAGTCTTGAAAAGGTTCAGGATGGAGAACTCTAAGAAAGGTTTGGCACCTATTCAATAGAGGACAATATTGAATGCATTTCAATGTCCAAGCTCAAAGGATGAGCAAGAAAGAATGAAAGGAATCCCATATGCGTCTGCTATAGGATTCATTATGTATGTAATGATATGCACTAAATCGGACATGTCATGCGCATTAAGCATGACGAGAAGATACCACCGAGTAACGGTCATTGGGTGACTGTTAAAAATATATTGAAATATCTTGGAAGGACTAAGGATATATTTCTAATATATGGATCTGGTGAAAAAGAACTCGTTGTAAAAGGTTACAGGGATGCGAGTTTCGGAATTCGTTGTAAAGGGTTACATGGATACGAGTTTCCAAACCGATCGAGATGATTCTCGATCACAATCAGGGTAGCACTATCCACTACAGAATCAGAATACATCGCCGCTTCATTGATCAAGATAATTCATATGGATCTACCACTTGAATTATTGCCAATCTAGGGGTAGTCCCTACCATTCAGGACCCCTAGAGATCTTTGTGATAATGATGGTGCGATTGCTTAAATCAAGGAACCTCGTGTACATCGAAAGACTACGCACATTGAGCGGAGTTTCAACTACATAAGGGATGAAGTTGAAAGAGGGAAAGATATGTGTTCACAAAGTTCACACTAATCAAAATACTGCGGATCCACTCACGAAGCTCCTTGAACGGCCAAAGCATGAGGGTCATATTTGTGCCCTAGGACTCCGATATTAGAGTGATTGGATTTGATCTATTTTGTATTTGGATATTGGAACAATTGTTATTATAACTCTTTATGGTATTTTGAGTTATGTTCCATTTTAGCATGTTTAAATCCGTGAATAAGTTGCTTATTCTAAATGTCCGTAGTCGATCATACTTGTGGGAACAAATATGAATGTAAGACTATTGTGAACTTGGATTGGTGGATGTATTAGGTATGAATATAGAGCAAAGCGTTGCTGCCAAAGTTCATAGATATTTGTGGGATACAAATATTGGACTTACTCGCTCTCAAATATTACTACATGGAATCATTTGTGATTGATCATAAGTAAATTTGAGTAAATGAGAATATCATAGTATCCTCTGACCTGAGATACATATTGGGTCTTGATATTCACCAAATATTATACCTTGACTTAATTCTTCGCTGTTAGTAAAATGACAGTACATAAGGCTAAGCTCAGGTGTGGTACAAGGTGATTGTGAGAGACGTTTGTAGTCAAGAAGGGATTTGTTCCTCTTATTCGTTGAGAGTAAGATGTCTAAGGCCTGCTAAAGTTAAATCAACAGAGAGTGACCACTCTACGTCTCTGGATTTGACATGACATCTGTAACGAAAGGATAAATGATAAATTCACCTAAATCACGTTCAAGTAAGGGACTTGAAGGGGATGATGTTATTGAATGGGACATATAGTCATACATATTAGGAGTAGTAAACTATAGTTAGGTGGCCTTTACTACTTGCATCAATCTTCTATGTATCTTGTGCAAGTGGGAGATTGTTGGACTCTGTATGCTCAAGACACATATTAAATTGATGTGGCTAGTACGTTATGATCCAAGTCGTGTCATACCCAAATACATGCTAGACAAACACTTATAATATTTATTTGTGATATGATCAAACAAATAAATATTAACACTTAGAATATTTAGAAATTGGTTTTCTAAATAATTGCACTTGACAAACTAATAAATTATATGGATAATTTATTTTGAGAGAATATTTTATTTTGTTATTTAATGGGTTAAATAACTTAATAGAAGGAGTATAAGTCTTATAACATGTGATGTTATAATTTTATAAAAGTTATAAAATTATATAAGACTTAAATTATTATTAAAAGAAATTTTGAATTTTTTTATAAAATAATAAGTGGGCCGCCCCCTTGTGTTCTTCCCAAGAATTTTTTTGGTCCAATGGGGATGCATGCATTTGCATGTGTTAGAAGCTCTTTGATTGGGCATGTGGGTGGCTATCATCTCTCTCATACTTTTAAGATTTTTGTATGACAAAAATCATTTTAAGAAGACTTGTAAGAACTTGTAAAAACCTCTCTAGAATTTTCGGCCAAGAGAGTGCCATTTTAGGAGATCATTTTCAAGTGTAAGAACTTGTAAAAAGACTCTCTAAAAATTGGCCAAGGTGTGCCATACAAGAGGGTTTTCAAGTTTGATAAATCAAGTACAAGAACTCCATTACCTCCCCTCATATTTTCGGCCATGGTGGTTGATCTAGATGGAAATTTTAGTGAGTTCATAAGTGTACTAAATCCTAGCTACAATCAAAGTGTTTGTTGGAAGGCTTGGGGTATACAAGCTTGAGGTCTTCTACACTTGAAGGCAACCGTTCAAGAAGCATCATCTTCTTCATTTCTTTTACTCCAAGAAGGTAGTATTCTAAACACCCTATGGTTGTGTTTTAATTTTTGATAGCATGTATTTTCGTATATGGATCCGGGGATTGGGTTTTGCATATAAACTGGGTTTTATATCTTAAAAGTAAACATGTTTTTAAATAATATTCCGCTGCGTTTTTTTTCATACGGATGAAATCACTTTGATAAACATGTGAAAAAACCAACAGGTTTTACCTACTATTGGATTTGAACCAATAACTCTCGCCATATGAAAGCGATACTCTAACCGCTGAGTCAAGTAGGTCAAGCTGAGTCAAGTCAGAGACCCCTATAACTATAAGAGAAAGCCGCGCAACCAAAGTTCCCCTTACTATTATACAAGGGGGCGTAGCGCTAAGAAAGAGAAAACGTTATCACTATACGAAATGAAGCAGCGGCTAGCACGCTAAGCTAAGATCAACCACTTGGAGAACGCAGAGCCTTTCGTTCTCGGTCGTCTGTCTTAATAAGTTAAGCGGATTCCGATTCATGAGGTCATTCTCTTTTGCATTGGTGTTTTCACTCCCACTCTCCACCATAACAAAATGTTTCCACTATATCTCAAGAGTAGTCAAAGGAAGTACGGCAGGTCTGAGTAGGAAAAAATGAACTAAGAATTAGGGCATAGAACAATGGATCAATTCATTCAAAAAGATCCGTTCGGATCAGACCAGGATGAATGGGATTGGTTTGACCTCTCACTCGGAATTAACCCGCTGCCGACAGATGTCCCACGCCATGTTTCGTGAACAGCTATGCCCAAAACCTTATGCACGTCCACAACTATCCAGATGTCCCACCCCAGTGAGCGATTGGGGTGACCTCTCCCTATAATTCAGTCGGTTATAGTGACCTTTGTTTAGGTGACCACGTAGAAGGTGACCACAAAGATAAATCGCTCACTATATCTCTGAGATATATGGTTTATGCCGGAAAGGTACGAAGTTGGACTAATTTGTAAACATTGGGCAATTTACTCTATACCTGCTATTCCGTCTGGTTTTTTGTTCCTAGTCTGATTTTATTAGTAGCCATGATTGGGGCTATAGTACTGACTATGCATAGGACTACTAAGGTGAAAAGACAGGATGTATTCCGACAATATGCTATTGATTCTAGGAGGACTATAATGAGGGGGGGGTGATAAATCTACTAAAGGAAAGTAGCTTGATATTGGTTCGAATCCAATTCGTGAGATGGCCATCTTGGTCATATAGATGTCTTGACACCCTTCTTTTCTTTTCTCATTTTCGAATGACTGTCCCATTCCATTTTTTGTATAACTTCAAGCCTGGACCCGCTATACGATGTATTAGTAGAACCCCTGGGATACAACGCCCGCTCCTTTAGTATCATGGGATTGAATACCCCAACCTCCCAGAGGCTCCCGAGAAAGCGATTTCAGCCTCCGGACAGTTAAGGGCAATTCCTACGTCCCTCATCGGTCTGAATCCCCACCCCCGCATAACACTTACTAGATTTTGAAAGAAAACTGAAAAAACGCTTCACTTCCTGACCTTATTCTCGAGTAGGGAGGGTTCTCGCTACTAAAGAAATTTCTTCAGTTGAAGTAGCTCTTTCCTGATATGTCTTTAGGGCTGAGCAGTATACGGTTCAGAACCGTCAGAAACGGGGAACCGAACCGGAATCGCTAGATCCAAACCATATTTTTGTATATAGGGTCCGGTTCCGGTTCTTAAATTTGGGTAAAAACGGTTCCTGGTTCGGTTCCGGTTAAAGAACCGCTGGAACCAATTGGGATTATAAATATTTAAAACCCTATTTTATTAATGAGCTTTTCTACATCATACGACCATTCTAATTCTTATTCCCTCCTCTTATATTCATTCCACGATCTCATCTTTCATCTTCTAATGCTTCTCCATCTCTCAACCCTAACCCTAATTGCTATCATACAAGTTCATCTCCATCAACACCCTGCAAATACAGGTACGCTATTCTACGTGACCTTTTTTATGATTGCATATATTTTCTTTCTAGATGTTTGCTTTATGATTCATATAGTTTTATGTATGTGAAAATAAAAATTGAACAAAAATAATCAAATCAATGTTGATCAAATTGTAATGTGTATATAAATAGTGTATTGCTTGGTAAATACAGTAGATGCATTACTGATTAATCTATTAATGTGAACCAAATACAGTAGATGTATTATTCGTTTATTTTTTTTAATTGTTAACACTTGATTTCATTTAGATGTTTATGAGAAGATTGAGAGGATGAAGATTAAATGAAGTTTGACGATGTTTGTTTTAATTGTTAACTCGATGGTTGTAATAGTTTTATTTAGAGTTTGTTTTATGGCTTGAAATTTTTTATTGTTGCTTTGCTACTTTTATTTTGGTAGGTTTGAACTTTGAATGTTGCACTCTTAGTTAATGTTTTAAATGGTTTGATTCGTTTTTATTGAATTGCTAATTTTAAGATTTAATTGTCAACCGGTTCCCGCAAGAACCGTTTACACGAGAACCGTTTAACCGGTTCGGAACCGAACCGGAACCGTTATAATACGGTTCGGTTCCGGTTCTTAAATTTAGCAATTAACGGTTCTGGTTCGATTCTGGTTCGATTCTGGTTCGGTTCTGTTCGGTCCGGTTCTGAACCGTTGCACAGCCCTAGATGTCTTTCAAGCTGAAGAAGGAAGGGTGCTTTCCTTCGTTGAACATAAGACAGACGGGGACAAATACAATCCCTTAATTATTTGATCCCAATTCAATTGTTGTTTGATGTAATAATAGAGGTGTCAGGCTCAGACTTTGAGAAAGATGACATGCAGCTAGTCCCAACTCTTAGTCTCGTAGTCTTGAAACTCAGCCGTACTTCCTTTGGCTGGCCTTTCGATCCCCTCATTCACAAAGGGGCGCAACTAAAGCTCATCCAACGATGTGATAGTGGCTGTTCGCTCCTCTTTCTCTTCCTCCTTTTCTGCTTCTGCTAGGATTTTGTCCTGATAGCGCCATGCTTGTTCAAGAAAGAGAGAGTCCCTTTAACGGAGAGAAAGACTCCCGGGATAGATAGTCAATGGCCTATGAGGAAGACATCTCCTCTGTTTTTGCTCTTATTTTTGGCCTTTGGGATTTTTGACTGTCCAACTCAATATCTTAAAATAGAAGTCATCATCTTAAAATATAAGTCATCTTTCTTCAAAGGCTGTTGACTCTGCTTCCTTGATTGAATAATCGAAGGTGAATCAATCAGACAGGACGGGCATGTGATAACAACACTTGCTTTCGTGCTGGAATTCCCCTTGGCGTCACTCACCTCTCTTTCCCTTGCTTTGCCCCCGTTTACCACAATGGCTGTCTCGCTGTCTACTAGAGCTCGGATCTGACTCAATGTTCGTGTGTATACGCCCTGCCCAGAGCTAGCCTGAAAGAAAGTTCAATAAAAATGATTGACACTTGAAAGTAAGGTGAAGACTCTTTCCCCTAATCCATCCATGAATATACTTTTTTCGCTAAGAAAGCCTCTACTGGGCGGGCTACTCCAATCATTACTTTTTTTCTGGGTTGTTTCATAACATAAAGTCATCTAAACAACAACTTTTAGCTTGCTTCTTGATTGTAGCGATCCCCTTCTTCTGTTCTTGACTCGTACCTGAAGCTAAGCCGGACTCAAGGAGGCTTCAAAGCCAGATCTTCGTCTTTCATATAGAAAGGAGACCTTTCCTTCTCAGGTTATCCCATTTTTGCTTGAATCCGGCCGTCAACTTCTTCAACTGCTGATGCCGCTGACCTATATGGTTTGCTTTTCTTTCCTTTTGCTTCGAGCGCCTTTCCCCTTTTCCGCACTCAAGTTGCTGTCTTTCCTATGGCTTGGACCCTTTCCGTGCCTTTGAGGAAAGATTCTCGCTACTCAATTTCTTGAGTAAGTGAAGTTCTCCTATCAGCTTAAAAAGGGCTTTCTCAGGTCGACCTTTCTTTAGGTTAAGTGGCGTGTAGCTAATCTCACTAATATCTCAGATCGGAGGACAACTCTGTCTCCGCTTCTGCTCGTGCACTCGTTAAAGCAAACTCATGGCCTAGTTCTTGAATGAGCCTACAAGTGGTAACTGCTCTGTATCCGTCCTATCTTTTGAAGAAGCTTCTGAGCTAGATGCGGCGCTTTCAAAATCCCGTGACTCTCAGTCATCTATCTTCTTTTCACCTGAAAATGTTGGATTGCGGGAAGGCTTTCCTTCTTTGTTGACTTCAACTGATACCGGCCGATAGCCCAATCTCTTAGTCTCGGAACTAATTGTCTATTTAGTAGCCACTCCTGGCTTTGATGATTTAAGTGAAATGAAAGTCGATTTTGATCCTATATCGCAGCATTATGACTCGTCAATGAAGCCGACATGGGGCTAGAGTCATCACATCAAGTATTGGGCACGGGGGTGAGTGAACTCTAGTTGTGCTTGAGTTGCGATCTGCTCCGGTCAAGTCGAACCTTGCCAATTAGCTTCTGGAGATCGGGTTCTCACTACCTGTCCAAGTGGGAATTCTTCTAAGAAAACCCCTTCATCTAGTCTTTATCTTGAATCTTTCTTATTGTCTTTCCCTTTCATCTTGATATCAACTCTAACATTAACAAAGCATCGGGCGGGGAAGCTTTCAATATTATGATGAAAGAGACTATCGGGTAAGGTCCCACTCTACTTGCGTCCGCTAGCTGACTATGTTTGTAACGCATGCTCCTGTTCCGCGGTTGGTGTTATATATAGAAGTTCTTGGTTGAGAGTATCAGGTCTTCAATTAGGGCTGATCTCCTCAACGCATCCGCTGTTCAATCATCTGCTGCTGATGGTCTTGTTGTCGCAGACGGTCTTCTGTTGGCAATTGAATCAACTCTTACTGCTCGAGTAGACGGTCTTCTTGGTGAGTGAATCATCTTCATCCTATAATAAATAAGGACATTTACACCACCTATTACAGGTCAGGGCCTAAAGCTATAGTGTAATTCCCTGTGACTATTGACAGGAGATCCTTCTATGCTTTCACCGATAATCACATCCAACTACATCCAGGAATCGCATCTGCCAGATGTGGTTTTGGGACCAGGCGTGTTACCTCGATAGCATGTGCCCTAGCCACCCAAGCCTATTAGTCGTTTAGATAAATAAGGAAGCCCTTTGGGAGTTATTTTTCCCTGATATTGGCAGGACTTACTTGCCCCTAGCTGTTTCAATGGTAGGAGTAGGGGATTGAAGAGGGACATCCTAGCTAAGAAGAAGGGACTGCAGCCCCAAGGTGTAGCATCAGTTCCAGACAACCGCTCAAGTTCAAGTAAAGGCTTCTGTCCTAGGAAGAAAGGCTCGAAAGCCTAAAGCTATGATTTATACTTGCTCTCTCCCTGAAGTGGATATGGAAAAGTGGGTGCTAATGCAAGGAAAGGAGGTGTTGTTCGTCCACTTCTGCTCCAGCTAGAACCGGAGAAGAGAAGATACTTTAGGTTTAGTCCTATTGACTGGAAGTAGAGGGGAGTTCACTCAAAGCCGGGGCTGCTTCATTCTGCTAAGCCTAAGAATAGACACCTAGCTGAAGCCCTAGGAGGGGAAGGAGTTAGTCTTCTAGTTTATCCCCAACTTATTGGAAATGGAAAGCCAGGGGAATGCTACCAACTCCCTTTACTCCCACGTTGGAAAGCATATGAACTTGACTGAACTGAATGACCAATGGGGTAAAAGAAGAAGGGATAAGATAAGACAGTAGCACCCACCACTCTGTAAGTAGAAGGTTATCCAGTCGATCTTCGTAAGTAAGTAAGTAACACTTTCATCGATGATCCCTCTAATCCTCTAAAGGCTTAGAAGGGAGCTGAAACGTTTATCTCTATGAAATTCTGGACGCCTCACTTCGCTCGCCTCCCTTCCGGGTGCCTCAGCTTCTGAATCCAATCTTGAACGTTCAGTTAGGCATTCACAAATTCACTTCTCTTTCAAGTTCCAATAAGATTGTTATGTTCGTGGTGACTTCTCAGTTAGGAATTATCATTGCCCGGTTACAGGACTAGGGCCCTACTAGCCTCATCGACCGATGTCTGCCGTCTCGCGACTCTTGCGTTTATGGACCGAAGGAAAATAACTCCAATCCTTCTTCAAGGCAACATGCTATATTATATGATATATCTTGGGAGTTGAAGGTCGCAGTACCTTTCCCTCAGGCAAGTTCCTCACCTAACTTAAAAGAGGAAGGAGTCTTTGCGAATTCAGTAGCTATGCTATTTAATACACACCTGACTTCTACCTTCGTGTGTCAATGGATCTTTCACAGACTCCCTATTTATTATGTTTCCCTATTGGTCTCACTACCATACCAAACCCTCCCTCCGGTCGCCTCGTTCCCTTGCTTTGATCCTCTGTCTCTGAAACCTTCCTTAATGAAGTGGAGAATTCCTTCGTATTTGAGTGTCGCAATGAGCCCGTAGGCAAGGTCCTTACTATTTTCACGCATGACATGAGGTTGTCTACCTCACTAGTATTTGAACTGGAATGCCAGACGGAGGAGTGTAACTGCCTTATCGCGCTATCCGACTTGTATGTGAAAAGCATTTCGTACTCGTAACTGATCCCTTCCTAGCAAAGGTGTGCTCCAATGAAAAGTACACAACACTAGTAGTGCCCCTTTTGATGACCAAGTCACAATGGAAATAATGTATCTCCCTGGGGATGCGAAGAATCTTTGAAAGCACTTTCAAACCATCACACGGATTCCAGCCCAACTGACCATGATATGGTAAGAACGGAATGGAAAGGAAAAAATGATATGCACAGACGTGAAAGCTCTATCAAGGGAACTAGCTTCTTTTTATTTAGAGAGGAACGATTCCCTCGTCTGAGAATCGTCATTCACGCACTCTTCCTCCCCACTAAAAAAAGCGAATGAGAATCTCGAGAACCTAAACAAAAATGCAGAAGTGGGCGTATCCCAAGGCTCTGCTCTCTCCTCTTTTTAGCCAACATCATCAACCCCATTTTTCACCTTGAATGGGTCAAAGCCAAAAATTGATGAATAGAAGGAAAGGAGATCAGAAAAATAGGCGGACGACTTATAGTATAGGTCGGATGTTTCCGTGAGCAGTAAGCAACAGATCCCCCCTTATTTTGGGAAAGCTGGTGGCCGCATGTGAATTCTTTCAAGGCAAGGGGCGGCCTGATTCGACATTGTTGTTTACTCTGATCCGGTCGAGGTGGTTTTCACCAGGGCATAGGTGGTCTAAGTTCCTATGACCGAGTCTTTCTGGCCCCTGTGAACATCTTTTCTTAATGTATTAAAGAGGGCCTCTCTAACCAGTGAAGGTGGACACTAACGGCCATTCCTGGCTCGGCTTGGATAACGCAATTCCGGGAGAAGTCGGTAGTTGGGCACTGGATCCCTTCGGACCTGGAGAATGTGTGATGCTGAGTCAGGTTTGATGAACCAACAGGTCGCTCCTCTAGTTGAAGTATCGGGCCCCTTTTTGTTGCCTAGGTTACACCTTCGGAATACCCCAGAAGGGAATTTTTCTCTACTTCCCCCAATCTTCACTTTACGCCATGCCAACTCCCCTTTCGTTATAAGGCGTGGAATTAGACCAAGGGTGAAGAAACAGTGGTTCGAATGACCAGAATCAATCGGACCAGGGGTTTAGTTCTGCATAAAAGGGTTTGTCCTCTCGTTCGATTCGGGATTTAACTGAGCTTCTTCTCCGATGATATCTACAAAACAGACAGCCGTTAGACTCGCCACGGGCAGAATGTGGGTTCTCTCTGTGACCACCCTCCGACGTGAGAATAAGTACAGATCTCAATGAAGAAGAAGAAGAAGTAGTGAAAGTAAAGTAAAGTGAATGTAACTTGTGAAATCATACCTGATTTGTCTTATTTATAGCTGGATTTGGGCGGGAAAATCTGTTGATGAAGATAGTAACAGAAGGCGTTTTCCGTAAGCGGTTATGCCATTTCCCGTTGATTACTAACGTCCGTTCGAGCACACGGATCGTGAATGTGATCAAGGGATGGGGAGATGCCCCGTGGAAAGTGGATTTGTGTGGATCCTTCTCCAAGTTAGTGCCATTATCATGATAGAGATGGGTGTCTAGGATGATGCCACGTCGCCATTCGGTTGTAACTGAATGGTCGTGCACGACGAAGTCTTCTGGAAGGTTTACAGCTGTAACCCTTTATGCCCTTGCGACGTGTTAATTCTGTTACAACAGAAAGGGACACTTTTGCTTAAGTCTTGGTTCCAGCCATGCGAGGATGTTTAGGTTTTTAACTTCAAGTCTAACTGTACCCTTGCGCGCACCCGCTTAGGGTTGTTAGTTTTATCCTTCTCTCCGGCACGCGGATATCGAAGATTGTTTTCTTCTATGTTTTGCTTAGAACCTGTGTGCAGCCGCGCAGGGTTCCTTTAAAGATGTTTATTGTGATGAGGTTATGGTATGGTCTCATGCGCCTGCGCGAGGTTTTTGGGACCATACCCCTTCAAGTCCCCCAGTCCAATGTTGCTCTTATGCAAGTAAGTGGAGCACTGGACTATATGAGATGAAGTGTTCATTTTTTGCTTTGTGAAGTTTCGACGTGAAATATGGAGAATCTTCTTGTGTTAGGTTTTGATCTTTGAAATGTTTATTATGCTACAGTGAACATCTGCTAGTGTATACTGATTTTTGCCGTCAGTGTGACGTATGCTAGGAGGTGAATAGGTGTTTGACTGATCGCCTTCCTACTGAATCTATAGCTTGTGGGAATGTGTGTAGGCATTTGATGCTGTCAAAGGTAATTTATTGAAATCCATGATTACTTTAACATCGCCTATTCAGATGGTGGCAATTTGACGTTAATCATTATGATTTCTTACACCTCGATTAATTATGCTTACGTCAGCTCGGTTTAGCCTTTATACATTATTTCTTTTTACCATTTTTGGTAAAGACATCATGAGTCGCAAATACCGTCTTCGGAGGGTTTCCGAAATCTTGAGGACCCTTGATGCTGCTGATGCTATGGTCCGTCTTGGAGATCAAGTGCCGGACAAAGCTGCCGGAAGTGAAGGGTTTCTCTACACCGTTCCTCGCCTGGGTAAGGTAGATGATGCCCCATTTATTGCTGGGATTGATGGCAATGCAGGTGTTATGCTATTGTCGGCAGATGCCTTGATGCAAGCTTTTCCATCTGATCGGATGAGTCGATGTGTGATGGTATACAAACGGCGTCAAGGTGATCGTCGATGTATGAATCCGGCCAGTGCCCGGAGGATGACGTCTGTTGTGAGTGTTGGGGGAAATGACAATGACTTGATCGTTGATCCTCACCCTTTGGAGTGGTATGGTGAGGCATTGCACACTCCTGCAGAAGTGTTGGCCATGTTCCCCGATGTGTAGTTTATTATAACTTATTAGTTGTAAGTTTGGGATGTATGTTCCGTTTTGTAAATATTGCTGATGAACTGCTGTGCATGTATATTTTGTTAATGAGCTTATTGCACAAGTAACTTATTTGCGTATATGGTATGTTTAAATTACAATGTCTTGCATGAGTATAATTGCTTTGTTTAGGTAAGGCTAATAAAGATGGTACCAAGCTCATGTGTGAACGTAGGGCTGGACCTTGCGTGGAATATGTATCCGCGGACCATTCATGTGACTTATAATGTGCTACCATAGTGTTTCGCGCTTACCAAAAGAAATTACATGCATTTTGTAATAAACACAACAGAAGTAAGCCTTAGTGCAAATTTTGGCGCTTTGTCCTGCTTCTTCATCCTAAGCTGATTTTCGTCTAATCATTATGGTTTTTGTGATCTGATTTTAATCTTCTGATTACTATCCATACACAAACATCTATAATCACCAAGATCTGATCAGTTATAGGGTGCGTTTTGCCTTTAATCGTCGACTCTGGAACCATTAGGAAATCCTGATTTATTATAAGGTCCGAATCGATCGCGGTTAACTGTTTTAATTTAGCTAGATTGATTCGAATCCTTCTAATTCATTAAGGATTGATTTTTCATTCTAGCGTTTTATTTTATTTTTTGGGTAAAGGGTTACCCCGGTGATTCTATTAAAAAATAACCGCAATTAAGTACAAGTAGTGAAGAAGTGTTCTACACTAATTCAATATACAGGACATGCCCCGTATATGTAAGCCTATCAAACCAAAGCAAAAAACCTATGACAACCCATAACCTAGCCTACTTTACATCATGAAACAAAGTAGACAAGACCATGTCACACCAAAGGACCAAAACAAATCATCCTCCATCATCAAAAATAAAGTTGCCACAAACCAGCAGCCCCTTAACACGACTCAGAGCATGTCTAACCATTGGAGAACTTTGTGGAAGATGTGCTTGCCCTTGCTCTAGAAGCTGAAAAAAGTGTACCCGAAGTCATAAATTCACTAGTTTCATTGTAGACTTCAACGACCTCCTCATCATCTAATTCCTGTTTTTCATTAGTCTGCGTTTCCTTCTTCTCTAGATGCCCCACATTAACACCTCCCTGAACTCCCTCATCATCCTTAAGAATATCAAATGAGTTGGATGTAGTGACCTGATTCTTCATCGGATTCCTCAAGGACGATTTTGGTTTAGGATTCGTAACTGGTCTATAAACTAACTTAGGCTTCTGATTTTTCATATGAAGACCTTGGACATTAGCTTTCTTCTTCTTGGCACCCACAACCTGAAAGTCATCATTTTTCTTTTCAGAAACCCCACTTGAAGCAACTTGAGGATTTTTTGGGCACGAGTTATCTTCGTTCTAGCGTTTTAGGAGTTAGGGTGTTTATTCTGTCTGTTCTTTGCTTGCTGGTTGGACGTAGTTTCTGGTGCATGGTAGTGTGGTTTACGTGATGAAGGAGAGAGTTGGTAATTATGATGCGGATGGTTACCCTAAGTTGAGTAATGCTAGAGAAAACATTAACAAATCTGATGGAGCACAAAACCCTAAAACGAATGAGGAGACGAACACAATTCCTGGAACAACACCAGTGCAAACGAATGCTGTGTTGGACGATACTGAAACAACTCCAGGAACTGCTCCTGTGTATGGCATTGGGTTACGGGTGACGAATATTGAAGGCAATCCATTAATGCCGAGGAGAGGTATGTATTCGACAAACAATGTCTCGGTTATTGATGGTTTGGAAGCAATTTCCAAACCTGTTATTCTGGATTATCAAGGGGGAATACGGGTCTATTTCATGCAAACATGATGGATGATGATGTACCGAAGGAGGAACGGAAGAGTGATAATGCTAAACTTATGATGTTTGCTAAAGTTGTTCAGGCTCAAAAGGATGGACCGAAGATTAATTTCAGAATGATGGAACCAAAAGATAACATGGAAGGGGTGGACGTTGTCATCCCTGTGTCATCGGTCAAAGAGGTGCATGATAGATTTGCGAATACGCTCTATGCATATTTTTTGGGTAAGCGTCTGGCATTCCCTGTAGTGGATTATTTTGTTAAAAATAATTGGGCCAAGTATGGATTAGCGAAATTAATGATGAATGCCAAAGGGTTCTTCTTTTTTAAGTTTAAAACGAAAAAAAGGAATGGAACAATTGTTGGAGGATGGACCTTGGATGATACGTAATATACCTATAATCTTGAAAGAATGGACTCCATCTGTCACCTTGATGAAAGAAGAAATTACTGAGATACTGGTTTGGGTTAAAATGCATGATGTACCATTGGCGGCGTTTACTGAGGATGGTTTGAGTTTGTTAGTGACTAAAATAGGTGTTCCAAAGATGGTAGATTCCTATACGGCTGCGATGTGTGCTGAGTCATGGGGTAGGAGTAGTTTTGCTAGGACATTGATTGAAGTTAGTGCGGCAACAGATTTGAAATGGAGAGTTATGGTGGCGATTCCTTCTTAGGAAGGAAATGGGCATTCTAGAGTGGAGGTTAAAGTGGAATATGATTGGGAACCGTTGAGATGTTCAACTTGTTGTCTTTTTGGACATGATGTCAATACATGTCCAAAGCAACCGAAACCGGCTATGGATGAGTCAATTAAGAATAATGAAGAGTTCCAGGATTATAAAGGGAAAAATAAGAAACCGATTCAGCAAGGTTATCACATGAAGAACCAAAAGCAAAAGTTAATATATCGTCCAGTTACCAAAAACAAGTCGGGTGAGGCATCATCCTCCGCCCCACAAGTTCAGGTCTCAAACCCATTTGATGTGTTAAGTGATGATGTTGGGGAGGGGCTGGCCGAAACTGCTAGGGATAATAATCCAAAGAAGAAAGTTATACCAGTGGGTGATAAGAATAATAGAGAGGAGGTAATTGTGGATGATGTTGAAGTGGATGATTTGCTAGCCGAAATACCAAAATTCCTGGAAAGGAAGTGTGACAACAAAGGTTCTGAGGGTGCAAGCACACCCGATGAAGAGGGTGTCCATGGGTAGTATTGCCGCTTGGAATATAAGGGGTTTGAACGCTCCCCTAAACAAAAAGAGGTTCGGCATGTGATGAGAGAGAAAAGTCTGCAGGTATGTGCGATTTTGGAAACTCATGTGGATAATTCGAATGACATGGATGTTTGTAAAAAGGTTTGCCGTAGTTGGTCTTGGGCTACAAATGCAGCTTATTGTTCTAAGGGGCGTGTATTATGGTGGGGTAGGATGCAAATATGGTGGACGTCATGATTCATGCTCAATCTGACCAAGTTATACATACCCAGATAATGTTTAAAATGGATCAAAAAGCCATTTTCTGTTCTTTTGTTTATGCTAAAAATCATTATAATAATAGACGGAGTTTATTAGAAAACTTATGTATGCATCAGTCGTTTATGAAATACAAGCCTTGGGTTTTGATGGGAGACTTTAATTGTTCCTTGTTTATTGATGACACATCTACGGGTTCCTCAGCTTTGAATGTAGGGATGCGGGAATTTAAGGATTGTGTGAACAGATTAGAGGTTGTTGATGTTAATAGTTCGGGGCTACACTATACTTGGACTAATAAACAGCAAAATCATAGAGCGGTGTTTAAGAAGTTAGATCGGATCCTCGGTAATATGCAGTTTATAGACCAGTTCCCAGCGGCGGCTACTTGTTTTCTTCCGTACATGATTTCGGACCACGCTCCTTGTATTCTTGTATTACCGAATATCACTAGAGATAAACCAAAGCCATTCAAGTTTGTGAATTTAATAGCAGATAAAGCAGGGTTTATTGAGGAGGTTAAAAAGGTGTGCGATATGGAAATCCATGGTGTCCGTATGTTCCAGATTGTTAAGAAGCTTAAGCTGTTAAAAACTCATTGTCGTAAACTTCTGTACCAGCTAGGTAATTTACATGATAAAGTGAAGAATGCCAGGAAGGATATGGATCAATGCCAGTGCGAGATTGATGAAAACCCACATGACAACGAGTTAATGATCAAGTTAGATCGTTTACTTCAAGCTTATAACGTTGCGGTTAGTGATGAGGCTCTATTTTTGCAACAAAAATCTAAAGTAGACTGGCTTGCCTTGGGGGATTCAAATACGAGGTACTTTCATAATGTCGTTAAAGCTAAAAACCACCGGAGTAGAATTTTCTCCGTTAGGGATGCGAGTGGTATTTTACACGAGGGTGGGATGGTTCCACAAGTAATGGTGGAACATTTTACTAACTTCCTTGGTACAAATGCGGAGACTAGTGTGCTTCCTACCCCAGACCTTTTTAGTAAATTCTTGTCGGAAGAGAAGGCTAATCTAATGGTTTGAGATGTATCGGATGAGGAGATAAAAGTTACCATCTTTTCTATAGCGGGTAATAAAGCTCCAGGGCTGGATGGTTACACTTCGATCTTCTTTAAAAAGGCATGGAATGTTGTGGGGAATGATGTTTGTAGTGCGGTTAAAGATTTTTTTCAGAATGATCAGTTACTACAACAACTCAACCATACAATGATATCACGTATTCCTAAGGTGAGTACTCCGGCGTCAGTTACTGATTATAGGCCTATTTCTTGCTGTAACACTCTTTATAAGTGTATTAGCAAAATTATTTCTAATCGTATTATAGACGGTCTGGGTGATATTGTGAGTATCAATCAATCGGCTTTCGTGCCGGGGAGGAAAATTTCGGATAATATTATGTTAACACATGAACTTATGCACAATTACCATCGTAATATTGGCCCTCCTAGATGCACTTTCAAGACAGATATCCAGAAAGCTTATGATATGGTTGAATGGGGTTTTCTGGAGTGTACTCTTAGAGGATTCGGGTTTCATTCGAAGATGGTTAAATGGATTATGGTATGTGTTGCGACTACATCGTTTTCCTTGGCTATTAATGGGAGTCTTTATGGGTATTTCAAAGGGAAGCGGGGTTTGTGACAGGGATATCCTATATCCCCATACATGTTTACATTGGTTATGGAGGTGCTTACTCTGATATTGCAACAGCAAGTGTCTATTTCTATGGATTTCAGGTTTCATAATAAATGTGATAAGCTACGAATTATCAATTTATGTTTCGCGGATGACTTGTTCTTGTTTGCTATAGGTGATCATAGATCAGCTAAAACCATTATGGAGGCGCTTGGTGCTTTTAAGGATATGTCAGGCCTTGTCCCGAGCATGACTAAGAGTACAATCTTCTTTGGAAATGTATCAGATCAAGTTAGAGTGAGAATTCTGGGTATTATGGCGTTTGAGGAAGGAGTGCTCCCTGTACGTTATCTGGGAGTTCCTCTCAAATCCTCGAGATTGCACTATAAAGGTTGTAAACGACTGGTGGAAAATATGGACGCTATAATTATGGATTGGAGAAATAAGTGTCTTTCTTTTGCTGGTCGATTGCAGCTGATTCGCTCGGTCTTATCTTCAATGCATATTTATTGGGCATCGGTTTCATTCTGCCCAAACGTATTATTACAGAGCTAGAAGATAGAATGCGGTGCTTTTTGTGGACTCAAGGTAGTAATATTAAAGGGAAAGCTAAAGTGAGATGGAAAGTGGTTTCTTTGCCTAAATGTGAAGGTGGTTTGGGTATTCGGAAAGTGGGTGAAATGAATAATGCTTTGATGGTAGCTCATATCTGGAGTTTGATCACTCATAGAGAATCTTTATGGGTTAAGTGGATCCATACGTATCGTATCCGTAATAGAAGTTTTTGGGATATCCCGTTGAATTTCTTCTCTGGTAAGGAATCCTTTACTCGTTCATAGGCGCTAATCAACCAAAATCAGATTAGGGTTTCGTCAGGATTGGTATTATCAAGAGGGATACGATTAGTTATCAAGAGGCAATAATCGATTGTCGGTTGATAATCAGATTTGTTATCTGATTGGAGGCCGATAATCTGAATTAGGGTTTCTGTCGACAACAAGTCATAAGGGTTTCAAACGGGGTATTCAGCGACAAATAAGAATAGGGTTTTGCGGCTGCTAACTCATCCGATTAGGGTTTTGCGGCTGATTACTCATTGATTCTGATTGTCGGCACGTTAATTGGTGGTTGACGGCTACTAGGGTTTATTCAGGCGGCTTGTTTTCTTAATGGATGAACGCATGAAACCTGGTGGAAGGCCATCACTGTCATTTAAAGAAATAGCGGATCGAATTCTTGATGTTGATGGGAACAATATTCAGCCAAGACGTGGTATCAACATCATCGATGAACTCACTAAGGTCACGGCTCCGATTCAGGTGGATAAACTGTTCTCGCCAAAAACAGGTGTTCATGGAGTGAATTTGTCAACTCCATTGGCTGGTAACTCGAATTCCAAATTATCTGGGGCTGCAGAACCTTTATCATTTGCTAGTGTAGTGAACACCGCAAAGGAGAATGTAAAGGTTAATTTTCGGATGATGGAATCTAGCGAGTCGGTTGATGGAGCTGATGTTGTCATTCCATTGTCTTCGGTTAAACAAGTCACTGACAGGTATGCTAACACGTTGTATGGATATTTTCTGGGTAAACGGCTGGCTTTTCCTGTGGTGGATTATTTTGCAAAGACAAACTGGGTTAAATATGGTCTCTCTAGACTAATGATGAATGCGAACGGGTTCTTTTTCTTTAAATTCAAAACAAAGGAAGGGATGGATAAATTGGTGGAGGATGGACCTTGGATGATTAGAAATGTTCCGATAATTTTGAAGGAGTGGTCGGCCTCTGTCAAGTTGGAAAAAGAAGATATAAAGGCTATCCCAGTTTGGGTTAAGATGCATGAAGTGCCGTTAGCAGCATATACTGAGGACGGTCTTAGTTTGCTCGCTTCTAAGATAGGGGTGCCTAAGATGCTAGATTCGTACACTGCTACAATGTGTGCTGAGTCATGGGGAAGAAGCAGTTATGCTAGAGCTCTCATTTAAATTCAAGCCGGGGCTGAGGTAAAGAGGAGTGTTACTGTTGCAATCCCATCTTTAGAGGGTAATGGTCATTCAATGGTGGAGGTAAAAATCGAATATGATTGGGAGCCTTTAAGGTGTTCAGCTTGTTGCGTGTTTGGTCATGAAGATAACTCGTGCCCAAAGAGCTATCAGGTTGTTTCGAGTGGGGATTCTGGAAAGAAAATTGATGATTTTCAGGTTGTGGGTGCAAAGAAGAAGAAAGCTACTAACCAAGGTCTTCATATGAAAAACCAGAAGCCTAAGGTAGTGTACAGACCAGTTGTAAACCCTAAACCAATTTCGTCCTTGAGGAAGCCGATGAATAATCAGGTATCAACGTCAAACCCCTTTGATGTCCTTAAGGAAAATGATGGTGGTCAAGGAGGTAGTACTGTGGGTCGTATAGAGAAGAAGGCCAAGCAGGTTAATGACAAGCAAGATTCAGATGAGGAGGAGGTTGAGGAAGTCTACAATGAAACTAATGAATTTATGACTTCGGGAACACATCCTTCATCTTCTAGAGCTCGGGCAAGCAACTCATCCACAAAGGGTTCCAATGGCTAGACATATTGTGATTCGAGTCAAGGGTTTGCCGGTTTGTGGCAATTTCATCTTTGATGATGGAGGTTGAGTCGTTTATTTTTGGTTTCGTGTTTTGGTTTTGCCTACTTTGTTTTCATGCTGTATTGTAGGCTAGGTTATGGGTTGTCTTAGATATTTTGGTTTTGTTTTGTTTACATATACGAGGCATGTCCTGTATATGAATTAGTGTGGAACTCACCATCACTACTTGTACTTTATTGGGATTGTTTTAATAGAATCACCGGGGTAACCCTTTACCCAAAAAAGTGCAATGTTACTTGCAGTTGGCGTAAGCTGCTAAATCTAAGGCCTATGGTCTAGAACTTTGTATGGACAATAGTTGGAAATGGAGCTAACACATTGGCGTGGTTTGATAAATGGGATGATATTTGTCCCCTTGAGTCCATCATAAAGCCTAGGATGATCGCAAATGCGGGCTTTAGGATGGATACCAAGCTGGCTGACCTAGTTTCGGGTGGGGTTTGGAGGTGGCCGCAAAGTTTGGTAAATCGGGTTCCTGTGCTTCAACATGTTCAGGATCTAGAGTTACATGCAAACCGAGAAGATCGAGTTGTTTGGAAAACAAGAGAGGGTGTCTTATCGGACTTCAGTACATCCGTGGTATGGAATGATATGCGGCAAGGGCAAAATGAAGTTCAATGGGCTAGTATGGTGTGGTTCCCTCAAGCGATTCCAAGACATTCGTTTCTCTTGTGGCTCATCATCAACAAGAAATTGAAAACCCAAGACATAATGAGCAGATGGAATTCCTCGGCCAATGCTAATTTTAATTTGCTTTGTTGTTCACTTTGTACCTCAGGCCCTGATTCACATGACCATTTGTTTTTTGAATGCCATTATGCGGCCCAGGTGTGGGACGGGGTTAAAACCAATGCTGGTATGAGTGCAGTTCAGAATCATTGGGATGAGATTTTTGACTATCTATTGGGGATAGCAAATTCCAAACAAGCTAGTCATGTCATTGCCAAATTAGTAGTTAGTACGGCAGCCTATTTCGTTTGGGAAGAGAGGAATAGAAGACTTTTTTCAAGCAAGAAAAGAAATAAGGATCAGCTTGTGGAGGTGATTTTAAGCACAGTTAAAATGAAGTTACACACAATGCGGTTCAAGAATACTATACAGACGAGTAGAGTCTTGCAAGAGTGGATGCTGCCTCGAGGGCTGCTACTAGCGGATGACGATTGCGGTTGATACTTTTGTTCCTTTTGTTATTGTTTCCTCTTATTGAGTTGTCTTGTTGGTTACAGGTTATAGTCTGTTTTGTTGACTCTTGTTTGGCATGTCTCTTGAGAGAACTGAGGGGTGTTGTGATTCCCTTCACTTGGTTTGTTTTGTTTGGTTGGTAATAAAATTCACTAGGGTAACCCTTTACCAAAAAAGAAAAAAAAAACACAACAGAAGTGAAACTTTGTATTGATTGGGATAAGGCGTCGGGGCCAGTAGATACAAAGTAAATAAATATGATAATTAAGGTGCATACACAAGCGCTGTCTGTTGTGCTGTGTTAGCGTTCTATGCTGTGCAAGCACGGATGGGTCAGCTACATATAGCATCAGCGCAACTGTTGTGTGTTCCAAGTGCGTGGGACGTATGTTCCATCAACCCGTTTTAGGGTATATGCGCCTTTTTCCTAGGACTTCGTGAATGACGTGTCACACCCCCAAAATACCACCTGCGGAATCACCACGGGGCGTGTGACATACCAGGATCCAAGCCACCAATCACATTGAACTCATAAATATAATTAAGTAAAACTTTCATTCATTGACATAGAATGTTACAAACGTTACATATCATTCATTGTATACAGTGGAAGCATAACTAATTTATTAAGTGTTTCGTAAACCATGAGTACATAAACCGTTAAGCTTGTATTGAGATTCCATGTATCTCGACCCATGACCACTCCAGCCTCTCAGACAACAAGTTCCAAATGATATAAGCTTATAAACCTGCAAGGTATGTAACAACAAGTCAACAACAAAGTTGAGCGAGTTCACAGTTGGTGTTCCTTTTAAAGTTGTTCCAAAAACCATAAGTTCATTCGTAAACATTTTTTTTGGGTAAAGGGTTACCCCGGTGATTCTATTAAAACAACCGCAATTAAGTACAAGTAGTGAGGATGTGTTCCACACTAGTTCATATACGGGACATGCCCCATATATGTATGATAAACAAAACAAATAAACCTATGACACCCCATAACCTAGCCCACTATACATCATGAAAAGATATCTAGTAGGCAAGACAAAACAAAACAACATAAAACCCTCAACCGCCATCATCAAAGATGAAGTTGCCACACACTGGCAACCCCTTCACACGAACCAAACAAAGCCTATCCATTTGAGAACTTTGTGGAAGAGGTGCTTGCCCCTGCTGTGGAAGATGAAGAATGAGTACCCGATGCCATAAAATGACTAGTTTCATTATAAACTTCAACGACCTCCTCCTCCTCATCCGAATCCTGCCTATCACTTGACTGCGTAGCCGTCTTCTCCACACGACCCACAGTGACACCTCCCTGACTTCCGTCATCGTCCTTAAGGATGTCAAAAGGGTTCGACGTTGAAACCTGGTTAATCAGCGGACTCCTCAAGGACGATTTTGGTTTAGGTTTGACAACTGGTCTATAGACCAACTTAGGCTTCTGATTTTTCATATGAAGACCTTGGTTATTAGCTTTCTTCTTTTTGGCACCCACAACCTGAAAGTCATCATTATTCTTCTCAACATCCCCAAACGAACTTATCTGAGGGTTCTTAGGACACGAGCTATCTTCATGACCGAAAACACAGCCAGATGAACACCTTAAAGGCTCCCAATCATAGTCAATTTTTACCTCCACCATTGAATGACCATTACCATCCAAAGATGGGATTGCAACAGTTACACTCCTCTTTAAATCGGCCCCGGCCTAAACCTCAATGAGAGCTCTAGCATAACTGCTTCTACCCCAAGACTCAGCACACATCGTGGCAGAATACGAATCCAACATTTTAGGAACCCCTATCTTAGAGGCGACCAAGCTAAGCCCATCCTCAGTATATGCCGCTAACGGCACATCATGCATCTTGACCCAAACTGGAATAGCTTTTATATCCTCTTTTTCCAACTTGACAGATGCCGACCACTCCTTCAAAATAATAGGAACACTTCTTATCATCCAAGGCCCTTCCTCTAACATTTTATCCATCCCTTCCTTTGTTTTGAATTTAAAGAAAAAGAACTCGTTCGCATTCAACATAAGTCTAGACAGCCCGTATTTAACCCAATTGTTCTTTGCAAAATAATCCACCACTGGAACTGCCAGACGTTTACCCAGAAAATATCCATACAGAGTGTTAGCATACCTGTCCGTTACCTGTTTAACCAAAGACAACGGAATAACAACATCTGCACCATCAACAACCTCAGTAGATTCCATCACCCTAAAATTCACCTTCACATTCTCCTTAGGGTTGTTAACAACTTTAGCGAATGATAAAGGTTCCGTCGCCCCAGAAAACCTTGTGTTCCCATGACCAGCCGAAGGAGTTGCACCATTGAAGCCTGAAATTGGCGAGTATCCCATGCTAGAGTGAGCAGCCCCTTGACAATCAGAAACCCTAGTTGCTGGCCGTACTTTTTCAGCATCAATTGGAACAGAGAACTTCGACAATTCGTCAATAAAATTGACTTTAGTGGGATCCTTTTGAGACATCGGACCTATTCCCCTTCGAGGTAAGAATGTGTTACCCTCAACATCTATGACCCGGTTCGCTAAAGTCTCAAATGAGAAATCAGGTTTTGAGCGAAGATCTTGAGGAAGACCCCCTGGTTTTTTGAAATCATCCATACGGCTGAACTACAACTCTCTCAAATAACCAATAACAAACACTTAGACACCGCAAGCACCAAGAAATCAATGAACAGAAAAACAAAACCCTAATCTAGCCGAAACCCTACCCCATAATCATCCAATACGGCGGCAGGTTGGAGGCGAATGAAAGAACAAACAAGAAACCCTAAAATTAGATCAAACCACTAATATAAACAGAATTCGTTCTAGAGATTTGAAAGAACAAATGCTAAAATCGAACCTGTTCACACAGAGATTACGAAAAAATGTTAGGGTTTGCAGGAGGAACCATAATCGCCCAGCTAGAGAGAGAGAAAAGGGTTTTACCGAACTCAAAATTAGGGTTTTGCTATTATGTCTTTTGCGTCATCTAGTTCATTCGTAAACATGAGATAACCAATTCCGTGTTTCCCAAACCATAACCAGTGGGGGCTACCCCATGTTAACCACTAGACCCGTTACCATATCGACCATTGACTGAAGTAAGTTGGTGCCATAGCGTCAATGTCTATCATCATTGACGTGCCCAGATCCATTAGTTCACGATCGTCCACTGCGGCACGGTGTGAGGTTTGTCAAACCTAAATAGCGCTATCTAACTAATGACCCGCTCGCCATTGGCCCGACAATTAAGTCGATATAAAAATGAGGGACTTCATGATAGAGTTTTTGGTCTAGTATCAATGTTATCACCCTTCAATAAAGAGGATGTGGTACGTGTTTCAAACCAGGAGATCACGCAGGTTCCGATTAAATCCTTAGTACATGTTATCACCCTTAAATAAAGAGGATGTAGTACGTGTTCCAAACCAGAAGGTCACGCAGTTTCCAATTAAATCCTTTACCCATTCCCAACCACCGGGAATCCCATGCCTTGTAGAAAGTGTGAACTCACCTTGGTTTGCTCGGTATGATTAATTACTTGTTCAAGGTGCACAAACCAACCCTACCATGGTTACCATTAAAAATCAGTTTCGCGATACTTAATCACAACCCCCTTTTTCATATTGCTCACATAACATACACATAATATCATGTAACAAGTAATAGTTGATTAACACACTTAACCATAGCATACATCGTAATCATTACATGTACTAGACACTTGGGCCACATGGAAATTATATCACAACCCCTTACTGTTTGCATACGGCTTTATGGTTTGCAATTTTCTCACCCAAATGCTCACTGGGCCGCCACACCTGGCCTGGTGCAACTCCCTTGATTACCCGGCCCAATATCATTCCCAAACCCAAGAAAGCATGTAATCTAGTGGTGGGTTTTAATCAACAAATGTAATCCAAACTATTAGACCGTTAACAGTGTATGGTCCATTGATCGAAGGCCCAAACAATACCGTGTCCAGTCACGCGGCCCAGCCCGAGTTGGATTGGGTGCGGCCCATCATGATTTGCTTGTGGTTTAGTGGGCAGCCCACCCGAGCATGACCCAACCCTTACACTCGATAATCGTAAATTATAACAATCCATAAGTTCCCTAACTAGCAACATGTAACATTCATTGAGATGTGAGTATGTGTACACAAGATCCCATCTATTCAGATTGACGCGTCCATCATGTCTTCACATATTCAAGTCATAACAAGTTACTATTCAGCCAATATGTTAACATTCAGATCGCGTACTAACCACATCATTCAGTAACAATCATGATTTCTACATTCGTGGTCCGCTAATACCTCTAATCTTTAACAACTTAAAAATTCTCAAATATGTCTAATAAATTTTTAGCCATTTACATGTCAAAATACTAACATTATTCCAAAGTATAACTCATGATTAAATCACTTCTTTATATTTCTTACATACTTGTACATAATCTTGTTCATGCAAGCAACCATCCTAAACAAGTATTTATCAAGAAATCAAACTTCAAAGCTCATACACACATATACACCACCATTTTATTTTATATCAAGACCCATTTCTTTTTAGATTTCAAGTTTGTGAAAAAATCCAAGATTCAAGAGAAACTTCAAATCATCAAGAACAACCAAGAATCAAGAGTATGATTTAAACATAAATTTTATACCTTCAAGATTCAAGTGGGTTTTTGGATGAGATTTTGATGATAGGGAGCTTGAAATCACTTGAAAGCACCTTGGAAACTCCTTTGGATCTTCACACCAACTTGAAATATGCTTGAAATGGAGTTTGATTTTGAAGAACAAAGTTGAAGAAGATGAAGATGGGTGTGGGGGTGGGGTTACGGTTATGGGGAGAGAGAGAGTGAGGAGATTGAGTGAAGATTGTGATCTTTGGAAGATTATATGTAGAGATTTATAAGACATATGGAGATGTAGCATGCAACAACACTTGGACAAAAGAAATCAAGCAAGATCTAGGAAATATTTAGGTGGGGACCACCCCATTGTAACCGTGAATATGGAGGGGGGGTAAAATGTAAATTTTGATTGGTAATTTAGATAAAAACAGGTATTTAACTGGATACCGGGTATTTTATCTAGCGTTTAAATCCCGGTTTATGGCGTTCTAAATTATTTTTATTATTCTATAAAAATAAACTCGCCAAAATATTACTGAAATAAATTTCAATTGCCGAGACTGGCTGTGTTGTCTGTGTTTTGCAGTATAAGCATTGTGTTGCGCAGTAACACGCGGTACGCGCTTAAACTTGAAAAATAACGTTTTTAAGCGTTTTAATTTATTTTTCAACACGAACATGATTAAAAATAAAATTTTAATCATAACATAATATTTTCAGGATTTAAATATTATCCGGGCGGTCACCAATGTTCGTTTCGCAGTTTTGTCGCAATTAGTTCTTTAGTTCAAATAAACATGTTTTTGCCATACCGAATCCTTCAAAACTTATTTCTAAGTTATGTAAAGGGTATTTAGGGTATGTTTGGCTTATGCCACAGTTTCAGAGTGTACGTCGCGTTAAACTGATTATGTTTACGTAACGGTTTATGATTTCACTTCCAAAACAGGTTTGAGAGTTCGGAATTGAACAATGATTGAAAACGTACTAATGTCACAAATAATTAAACACATATTGAAATTGAAACATCATTTTTATTAAATACAAAGTTGTTCGGAACAGTACAAGGGTTAAAATACACAGATGTCACATGTCGCGTTAAACCGATTACGTTTACGCATCAGTTTGCGTATAACTTTCCAGAATGCGATATAGAGTTTAAAATCGATCAAAAATCAAAACGTGCATAATGTCAAACATAAATAACAATCATTGGGATCAAAACACATTGTTTTATTAATATTGGATTGTTCAGAGTTTGTACAATGATTACACAAGATGACCAGCATACTAATTCTGAGGGGGCAAGCACTCTCGGTTCGAATGGTTTAAATGGGTAGCATAATGACTTGGAATGTTAGGGGCTTGAACCGGTCCCTGAAACAAAGTGAGGTTCGTTCTATTGTTGCTGATAACAAACTAGATATGTGTGCAATTCTTGAATCTCATGTTGATGTCTCTAAGTTGGCTAAAGTGTGTAAGTATGTGTTCCGTAATTGGTGCTGGACGTCTAATGGTGGGTTATGCTCTCGGGGTACAAGGATTATTCTCGGTTGGAATCCTAATGTGTTTGATGTTATGGTCCTGTTTCAATCAGACCAACTTATTCATGTTCAGGTTATTTTTAAAGATAGCAAAAAGGTTCTTTTTTGCTCTTTTGTTTATGCTGAGAACAAGTATCAAGATCGAAGACGTCTTTGGGATGATTTATGTAAGCATATGGCTTTCTGTCATGATAAGCCGTGGGTGGTGATGGGAGATTTCAACTCGGCTCTCAATATTGAAGATTCATTGTTTGGGTCTTCCAATTCGTCTATTGGAATGCGTGAATTTAATGATTGTGTTCAACAAGCTGAATTATTTGATATTCAAGCGCATGGTTTGCAATATACTTGGAGTCAAAAGCCTAAGAGTGGAGTGGGTCTTCTTAAAAAGATAGATAGAATTATGGGTAATGTTTCTTTTATTGATCGATTTCCGGATGCTTTCGCTTTGTTTCATCCGTTTCGAGTGTCGGACCATACCCCGTGCATTTTAAGAACGTTGACGTCATATGGGAATCAGCCGAGACCTTTTAAATTTCCGAATTTCATTGTGACGAAGCCTGAATTTAAGGAGGCAGTTAAAAGTGAGTGGATAAAAACAGTTGAAGGTGTCACTATGCTTTCTGTTGTGAAGAAAATGAGGAATTTGAAACCTATGTTGAGGAAGATCCTGTTCAACCAAGGTAATTTACATGTTAGGGTGAATGAGTTGAGGAAATCTTTGGATGATATTCAGAGCCGGATTGATCAGAACCCGTTGGATGTTCGGCTTCGGCAAATGGAGACTCAATGTCTTCAAGATTTTCAATCAGCGGCTTACGATGAAGAATGCTTCTTAAAACAGAAATCTAAGGTAACATGGCTTTGTGCGGGAGACTCTAATCTCGGTTTTTTCTCAATTCTGTGAAAGCCAGAAATGCTCGTACTAAAATATGTAGTATTACGGATCGGTTGGGAGTTCGGCATGAAGGTGACAATGTTGCTGATGTCCTAGTCTCGCATTATAAGGAGTTTTTGGGGTTCGATGGTACGGTTGATAATGTTAACTTGGATAATATTTTTGTTAACGTGTTGAGTAGGGAGGTTGCAGATCAAATGGTTGCTCAAGTTACTCGTCAGGAAGTAAAAAACGCCATGTTCAGTATTGGAGAGGATAAGGCTCCGGGGCCTGACGGGTATACATCAGCTTTTTTTAAACATGCGTGGGATATTGTGGGTAATGAGGTCACTGATGCGGTGTTACATTTTTTTGAAAACGGAAAGATTCTAAATCAGGTTAATCACACTATTCTTGCCTTGATTCCGAAGAAAGATGTTCCTGATTCAGTTCTAGATTACAGGCTGATTTCTTGTTGCAATGTGATCTATAAATGCATAAGCAAAATTATCACGGATCGATTAAAAGGAAGTTTGGGAACTCTTGTTAGTATTAATCAATCTGCATTTGTGCCAGGCCGAAAGATCTCTGATAATATCCTTCTTACACAAGAGCTAATGCATAATTATCACCTTAATAGGGGTCCGGCTAGATGTGCGTTCAAAATTGATATCCAGAAAGCGTATGACACGGTTAATTGGTCTTTTCTCGAAGAGGTCTTGAATCGATTTGGGTTTCATCACAAAATGATTGGGTGGATTATGACTTGTGTTTCGACAGTCTCGTACTCGTTGAGTATCAATGGCAATCTTCATGGTTATTTTAGAGGCAAACGAGGGCTACGGCAGGGTGATCCAATGTCTCCCTACTTATTCACATTAATCATGGAGGTTCTCTCTCTTTTGCTCCAACAGGCTGCTAGTTTTCCATACAAATATCATGCTAATTGTTCCAAGCAAAAAATAATTAATGTGTCGTTTGCTGATGACCTATTTATTTTTGTGCATGGTGATGTTATTTCGGTTAAAAAGATTAAGCAGGCTCTTGAGATGTTTACTAACATCTCTGGTTTGGCTCCTAGTCCAGCGAAAAGTACTGTTTTTTTCTGCAATGTTCCTCAGTCGATTAGACAGGAAATTCTGGATATCATGCCATTTCAGGAGGGTGAGTTCCCGGTTTGCTACCTGGGGGTCCCGCTCATTTCTTCCAGACTTCTTTTTAAAGATTGCAAAGTCCTTATTGATCGTATGGATAAGAAGATTGTCAACTGGATGACGAAGACATTATCATTTGCTGGCCGGCTTCAACTTATAAACTCGGTACTTTCATCTATGCATATATATTGGGCCTCTGTTTTCATTATCCCCACTCGTGTTATCAATGAGCATGAGAAAAGAATTCGTAGATTTTTGTGGAATGCGGGTTCGGAGGGTAGAATCCGTGCTAAAGTTGCATGGAAAGATGTGTGCTTGCCTAAAGAAGAGGGGGGGTTGGGCATTAGATGCATTTCGGATGTGAATAAATCGCTCATGGCCAAACATGTTTGGAGTATTATAAGTAAACGTGATTCTATTTGGGTGAAATGGATTCACGAGTACAAACTTAAAGGGAGGAATTTTTGGGAGGTTCCTTGTAGGGGTAGTATGAGTTGGGGATGGAGGAAAATTTTATCCATTCGGAGTATTATGAGACCTTTTATCTGGTATTTGCTCAAAAGTGGTATGCAAACAAATGTTTGGAGCGATAATTGGTGCCATGTAAGTCCGCTGAGCTCATTTATTACTCCTCGTGCTATAGCAAATGCAGGGTTTAACTTGAAGCTGTCGGTTGCGGATGTCATTGATGCGAATGGGAATTGGAGATGGCCCCAAGCTTGGTTAGATTTGTTTCTGGTTCTTATAACTATTCAAACGCCTCAACTGGATGAAAATACCTTCGATCGTTTGGTTTGGAAAGATTTGGATGGTAATGTTGGTGACTTTGAAGCGGCCCAAGTATGGAACACGATTCGGAACAGGGATAATATTGCGAATTGGGCTCATATGGTTTGGTTCTCTTAATGTGTTCCACGGCACTCTTTTCATATGTGGCTGGTGATTAAGAACAAACTGAAGACTCAGGATCGGTTAGCGGTTTGGGAAGCTGGGAGTGCAACAAATCTTAATCTTATGTGTTGCCCGTTGTGTAAAAATGGTAGAGATAGTCGAGATCACTTGTTTTTTCAATGTGCTTTTGCAAATAAAGTTTGGACAAATGTGAAGAGCATGGTGAACTTAGATAGTGTTGATCATACATGGCAATCCTTAATGGGTTGGATTGATCAATATTCCAAGTCTAAGAAAGTGGATGATATAGTATGTAAATTGGTCATTGCTGCGGCTTCCTATTATATTTGGCAAGAGCGGAGTAGTCGGCTTTTTAGCTCATCTCATTTGACGGAGACACAAGTTGCGGAGAAGATTAAAAATTCGGTTCGTTTAAGACTTATGGGATTCAAGTTTCGGCTGGAATCGGCTAGGAGGAAGATATTCAGCATATGGAAGATTAATGATAGCAAGGATGATCAACCTGATCCAGGCTAGAAGTTTTGAATTATAGTAGAGTTTCGGCTGAGTTGTTTTTTGGCCGTGGTTGTGTCTAGTTCTTGATACGTTGTTTGGTTGTTTTGTTTTGTTGGTTGTTTGTTTTGTCTTCCTAGGCTTGGTATGCCAAGCCTAGTTGGTGTGTCGCTTTGATACACCCTTGTTCTTATTGGTTCATTTATAAAATTCATCGGGGTAACCCTTACCAAAAAAAAAAAAATGTCACAGTCTCCCCTACTTTAGGAAATTTCATCTCAAAATTTATTTAGAGGAAACTTGTGAGAATAGATGCGGATACTTCGCATTCATTTGATCTTCACGTTCCCAAGTAAATTCTGGGCCACATTTAGATTCCCAACGAACTTTGACAATAGGTATGCATTTGTGTTTGAGCTTTTTGACTTCACGGTCCATGATTTCCACAGGTTTCTCAACGAAGTGCATCGTGTTATCAACACGAATTTCCTCAAGTGGTATGTGGAGGTTCTCATCAGCTAAACACTTTTTGAGATTGGACACGTGGAAAGTTGGATGAACATTTCCAAGTTCAGGAGGTAGCTCAAGTCTGTAGGCTACTTTTCCGATTCTTTCAACGATCTTGAATGGTCCAACATAGCGTGGTGCAAGTTTTTTTTGGGTAAAGGGTTACCCCGGTGATTCTATTAAAAAAACCGCAATTAAGTACAAGTAGTGAGGATGTGTTCCACACTAGTTCATATACTGGACATGCCCCATATATGTATGACAAACAAAACAAATAAACCTATGACACCCCATAACCTAGCCCACTATACATCAAGAAAAGATATCTAGTAGACAAGACAAAACAAAGCAACATACAACCCTTAACCGCCATCATCAAATATGAAGTTGCCACATACTGGCAACCCCTTCACACGAGCCAAAACAAGCCTATCCATTTGAGAACTTTGTGGAAGAGGTGCTTGCCCCTGCTTTCGAAGATGAAGACTGAGTACCCGATGTCATAAATTGACTAGTTTCATTATAAACTTCAACGACCTCCTCCTCCTCCTCATCCGAATCCTGCCTATCACTTGACTGCGTAGCCTTCTTCTCCACTCAACCCACATTGACACCTCCCTGACTTTCGTCATCGTCCTTAAGGATGTCAAAAGGGTTCGACGTTGAAACCTGGTTAATCAGCGGACTCCTCAAGGACGATTTTGGTTTAGGTTTGACAATTGGTCTATAGACCAACGTAGGCTTCTGATTTTTCATATGAAGACCTTGGTTATTAGCTTTCTTCTTTTTCGCCCCCACAACCTGAAAATCATCATTATTGTTCTCAACATCCCCAACCGAATTTATCTGAGGGTTCTTGGGACACGAGCTATCTTCATGACCGAAAACACTGCAAGATGAACACCTTAAAGGCTCCCAATCATAATCAATTTTTACCTCCACCATAGAATGACCATTACCATCCAAAGATGGAATTGCAACAGCTAATCACACCTTTCCAAGGGGATACCTTGAGTAGGACGTGATCACCGATTTGAAATTCTAAGGGCTTGCGTCGTCGATCCGCATAACTCTTTTGACGGCTTCTAGCTGTCTGTAGGTTATCACGAATCTTCTTGACCTTATCTGTAGTCTCTAGAATGAGTTCAGGTCCTGTAAGCTGAGCTTCACCTATCTCATTCCAGCAGACCGGTGAACGACATTTTCGACCGTATAAAGCTTCGAAAGGAGCCATGTTGATGCTAGAGTGATAACTATTGTTGTAGGAGAATTCGATCAAAGGTAGATGCGAATCCCAACTACCACCAAAATCAATCACACAAGCTCTAAGCATATCCTCCAGTGTCTGGATTGTTCTCTCAGATTGACCATCTGTTTGAGGATGATATGTTATGCTCAAATTAAGTTGGGTACCCATGGCAGACTGCATGGTTCTCCAAAAGCGAGACGAGAATCGAGCATCTCTATTAGATATAAGGTTCAAAGGAACACCATGTCGAGATACAATCTCATCAACGTATATCTTGGCAAGCTTGTCAGCAGATAAATCCTCACGGATCGGTAAGAAATGCGCTGACTTTGTTAGACGATCAACGATTACCCAAATGGCATCATGACCTCTTTTAGTGCGTGGCAGGTTGGTAATGAGATCCATAGCAATGTTTTCCCATTTCCAAACTGGAATCTCTGGTTACTCCAAAAGTCCAGAGGGATGTTGGTGTTCTGCCTTAACCTTGAGACAAGTAAGGCATTTGGAAACATATAAGGCAATGTCTTTATTCATACCCGGCCACCAATACTGGGTTCAAAGATCCTTATACATTTTTTCTGCACCAGGATGAATAGAATAACGAGACTTATGAGCTTCATCCATTAGCAAGGTGCAAAGATTATCTATACTTGGGACCCACAAACGGCCCATGAAATAGAATATCCCAAAGTCTTTCAATTCAAGCTCAGGCTTGATGTGACATGGTAATTCTTCACCCATCAAACCTTGTGTAACAAAAGTATGTTGAGCCTGAGAAATGCGGGTTTGAATGTCAGATCGAACCTGAACATAGTGAAGCTTGACACGTTCCTTGCGACTCAATGCGTCAGCCACGACATTCGCCTTACCAGGATGGTAGCGAATTTCGCAATCGTAGTCGTTTAGGAGTTCAACCCAACGTCGTTGCCTCATGTTTAGTTCTTTCTGATTGAAGATATGCTGGAGACTCTTGTTGTCAGTGAAAACAACACACTTTGTACCGTACAGGTAGTGTCTCCAGATTTTGAGAGCAAAAACTACTGCACCCAATTCAAGATCATGAGTGGTGTAGTTTTTCTCGTGTACCTTTAGCTGTCTTGATGCATAAGCTATGACTTTGTTCCTTTGCATAAGAACGCAGCCAAGGCCTAAATTGGATACATCACAGTATACGACAAAGTTATCATTGCCCTCAGGTAAGGTTAGGATCGGTGCATCGCAGAGTTTCTATTTCAAGGTCTAGAAAGCTTCTTCCTGTTTGGATCCCCACTCAAAAGGTTTATTCTTCTGAGTTAGAGCAGTGAGAGGAACCGCAATTTTTGAGAAGTTTTCAATGAAACGGCGGTAATAACCCGCTAGACCAAGAAATGAACGAACCTCGGTAGGAGTAGTAGGCGTATTCGAATCCTTAATCGCACTGATTTTGGCGGGATCTACATGTATACCTTGTTCGTTGACGATGTGCCCCAAAAATTGAACTTCCTTAAGCCAGAATTCGCACTTGGAGAATTTGGCGAAAAGCTGTTCTTTCTTTAGAAGCTCCATTGTAAGACGTAGATGCTGCTCATGATCAGCTCGAGTCTTAGAATAGATCAGAATGTCATCAATTAATACAATGATGAAGTTGTCCAAATAAGGCTTGCAGACCCTATTCATCAAGTCCATGAAAACAGCAGGAGCATTTGTTAGACAAAACGGCATAACAGTAAACTCATAATGCCCATATCTCGTACGGAAGGCTGTGTTGGGAATATCTTCTTCAAGCACTCGAAGTTGATGATACCAAGAACGCAGATCAATCTTTGAAAAGCAAGTAGCGCCTTGTAGCTGATCAAAGAGATCATCAATGCGAGGTAGGGGATATCGATTCTTGATGGTAAGCTTGTTGAGCTCACGATAATAGATACACATCCTGAAAGATCCATCTTTCTTTTTCACGAATAGGACAGGAGCACCCCAGGGCGAAAAGCTCGGACGGATGAATCCTTTGTCAGAAAGCTCTTGAAGCTGCTTAGATAACTCTTGCATCTCAGACGGTGCAAGACGGTAAGGTGACTTAGCAATAGGATTTGCACCAGGCACAAGATCAATGCGAAACTCAACTTGGCGCACAGGGGGTAAACCAGGTAATTCTTCAGGAAATACCTCAGGATAATCCCGAACAACAGGGATATCTTGAATAGTCTTACCCTTGCCTTTCTCCTCTATGACATGTGCCAAGAAGGCGACATATTTCTTTCGTAGGTATTTTTGGGCTTGGGTACAAGACATGAGTTTAAGGCTACAAGCAGGTTTCTCCCCACGAACTTCTAAGATCTCACCAGTCGAAAGCGGTATACGGACTAACTTCTCAAAGCATACCACCTCAGCATGGTACTTGGATAACCAATCCATTCCTACTATTACATCGAAGCTCCCGAGTTGCATCGATGTGAGGTCAATAGGGAAAATATGGTTATTAAGGTTCAACTGGCAATTTCGAAGAACAGAGTCGAGTACAACAGGTTCACCACTAGCTACTTCTACTGTCAAGGGCTTTCCTAGTTTTGTTCTAGTCATCGGAAGCAAAGGCTCAAATGTCAAGGACACTAAACTCTTATCGACACCCGAATCAAATAGAACAGAAGCAGGATGGTTGTTAACAAGGAACGTACCATTCACCACTTCGTTATCCGCACGCGCCTCATTTGTAATCAGGTTGAAAGCTCTACCACGAGCCGGTGCCTGATTTGCGTTTGCCAACCTCAGGCAATTGTTCCTGTAGTGGGTCAGATCCCCACAGTTGAAACATGAACCAGGCGGGTAGTGAGGTCGAGCAGGATTCTGGGCAGGGTTTTGTGCTAGGTTTTGAGTAGCTTGATTTTGGTTAGGAGCGAAACGGCAGGTGTTCGCAAGATGACCAGACTTGCCACAATTTGTGCAGATGCGGCATTGCAACTTTGGCTGGTGATGGCTATTACATCTGTTACACAGAGGTGCATTCCCAGCATACTGCCTCTTGGCAGCAGGTTATGCAGGCTGATTCTGAGCAGCCTGATTTGCCTGAGCAGTAACAACGTAGTTCTTGGAATCCTTACGCTTCCTAGATTTCTTTGAAGACTCGGCAACCTTCTTGCCCTTTTTCTCTTGGGTGCTATCAGACTGTTTCTGCTTCTTATCCCCCTTTCTGTGGAGTTTACCCTTCTTGACTTGCGATTCAGTATGGGTTGCAGCTAGCTCAATGGCATGTCGGACGGTAGTAGGGTTGCTGCCAGTGACAATATCCTGAACAGGATCTGGCAAACCGTCTATGTACTTCTCAATAGCCTTATCCAAAGGTGTGTCCATTGTCGGACAAAGCAAGCTTAACTCCTCATATCTGTCTGTGTACGCACGGTGTTCACCACTGTCTTGCTTCAAGTCATGGAACTCATTTTCAAGTGCCCTCTTCTCTTGACGAGGGCAGAACTCTCTCATCATAAGAGCTCTAAGTTCCTCCCATGTTTGACCCAAAGCAACCTCAGCACCTCAATCTCTCATTAACCCATTCCACCAGGTGAGAGCCCTTTTTTAGAATACACTCGAAGCAAACTCCCTTACGGTTGTTTGGACACTGAACATGGCGAAAAGTGCTCTCAAGACTCTCAAACCACTGGAGAAGCCCAGTTGCACCTTCAGAACCACTAAACTTGAGTGGTTTAGCCGAGTTAAAACTTTTGAAATTGCACGGAGCAGGTGCATTATTGTTATTGTTGGCTTGGTTTATTTGAGTGATGAGATTAGGTAGCATAGCAGCCATCTGCTGTGCTATAATAGCTGCCAGTTCGGCATCAGGTTGTTGAACGTTACGTCGAGGAGGCATTCTAAAAGAGGAATCATGAGAGAAAACGAGTGAGATGATGTGATGAAAGAAATGGGATATCAATAAAAATCGTCAAAATGAAAGGATGGTGGTCATTTGTTCGTTACCTCATAACAAACAGTCGACACACAGTGACAATTCAAAGTAAATGGGTCATAATAATGTATCACCGAAGACATGCTCGCCTATAAGTGAACATTCACCCCAAGAGTTCCCAGGTAAGAGTGACTGGTTTGATATTGCGGATTTGTACGAACACTCTAGCCTTAGACAGAAAACTCAGGGTACAGGCATCCACTCTTCCAGTTTGCACGTGTTCACATTATTTAGACCCAAACTTTGACGAGATTTTGAAAACTCAGAAGGCACAAAGCCAAAGATGAATCAAACTGGAAGGGTTCAAAACCTTATAATCAATCATCCAAGGATAGATGATTGATTTCAAAAATCATTTTGGAAAATTGTGTTCATGTATTGGTAATCACCTAAGGATAGGTGACGTGTATTGTTTTAAGATCTAAACACAAGATAACTTGTGTTAGGGTCCTAGAAAGTTATAGTCTAGGTCAAAGCATTACTAATAACCTAATTCCCTATAACCATTGGCTCTGATACCAACTCTTCTGTCACACCCCGACCGCGTTAAAACAACAAACCGCGGCAGAAACGTCGGGGAGTGATGCGACAGAATTATTGTTTCAACAACCATGGTAATTAAAGTTTTGTATTATTGAATAAAGAGTTTACATTGTCTTTGAGTCCAAACTATTATAACATAATTAACTGTCTTTTAAGTCACAAAGGCCCAAGTCCGCCTAAGTGTAGCACAAACATCATCATGCATTAGCACCTGAAACACATGCGAAAATAGGTACGTCATCATAAAAATTCCTGTGAGATACATAGGTTTTGTCTATGCAGGATTCATGACTTGTAGTTAAAAAAGGGTTTAACAAAAATTGTAGTCATGAACCTTGTAAAATGTTTTCCTTTATAAATCATGTGAAAATCGGTATGAACATCAAATGATAATAAAAGGATGATGGTTAAATGAATAACCAAGTAAAAGTGAATTTGTATAAAATATGTAATTTGTAAAACAATGTCGTGTTCTTGTATAAAATGTTTCATGTCTTGTCAAAGTGGTTTAGATAACACAACAATGTATAATACAATAAAAGCAGTTATATATAGGAAGTACCAGCGGCGTATCCACCATGCTTTTATCATATAACACAGCCCCGTTACGTAAGTCACTTATCAATAACCAACCAAAATGTCTTGTTCCATGTCAAAATGTTTATGTGTAAACCATGTTAAATGTCATGTGTGAAATGTATCATGTATAACTAATTGTAATGCATAGCAAGTAGAAAGTATCTACTCAAACTATGTGATAATGTAAATGTGATAACAATGTCATGTACGGTGAATAAAAGCATTTACTCAACCCCGTAGGTAAATGTACAAAACAAAGTTTTTGAATAAACCTAAGTTTAAATCAAATGTTATGTTTTGCAGAAAACAATGCTTTATGATTACAAACATTTATGCAATAATGTTAATCGCATACATTCAAGCCTTGCGACTATGGCGACAAACCTTTAAACAAATTAAAGGTTCATCTAAGTTATGTATATCGGATTCTGTCATTCCCAACTTCCAAACAAACCTAGGAAGTCGGAAACGGGATTTGTTAAGTCCTATGGTACCATTACATACTACCGAGCGGTGTGATCAATGTTAATGAATGTACTATTGTCCCGATTAAACATACCAAATGTCATAACCAATGTAGCATGTGAAAACCATGTACTAAGTATGCTAAGTAAACATACATAGTAGAAACGTTCATGAAAACAATGTGCTAGCATGCTAAGTAAACATACATAGCAAAAATGTTTGTGAAATCATTGTGCTAGCATGCTAAGTAAACATATAAGTAAACATACATAGCAAAGATGTTTATGAAATCAATGTGCTAGCATGCTAAGTAAACATACATAGCAAAGCATAATTGAAAGCATGTATTATATGTGTACTAGGTGAAGCTAGCATGTTTATGTTATAAAAGCAATGAAAGCACGAAAGTAACAAGTATGCACATGTGTATCACCCCAAAGTATTTGAAAGCGGTAAAAGAGGGGAACTATGTACTCACTTGGGATTGCTTATTAGTCTTGAGAATAAGACCAAATTAAGCTCCAAGTATCACGGAATCAACAAGGCACCTAGCATAGGTAACTATGTTAATTAACGGATCCCAAATCGGGAGATAGGATAGAATGTGTTTCTATAAATCAAATGAGTATTTGAACTCATATGGTATGATTTAATAGATCTAACATTCTGATTTGGAAGTCTAGCTAAGTGCTCTTGACCCGTTTCGACCCGTTATGGTAGTTTAAGCTACTATAACGCGTCAGTTGCGCAAAACTATGGTCGGATGGTTAACTATGTGCTATGTCAAGTCTTACATGCCCAATTACACCTAAACATGTTACTAAATCAGATTATATATCAAAAACATGTTCACATAGGCAAAATACGGATTTATGCTTCAAAAGGGCATTTTGATCATTTCCTATGGGTATATAAGCTAACTAACAATAACTAACCAATCCTATGTGATCATAAGGTATAACCTCAGAGGTTATTCCCTATGCAACTATTATCACTAAACATGCTTGGTCGGATCCTAATGATCGACCAAACGAGTCGGGTTCGAAAGTCTAAGCGGTTGTCTAGACTGCTTAACTTACGACCCTAAATAAGCACTAAACTAATAGTGACGAGTTAAACATGTCAAAACATGTTTAACCTACTTAGAAAACTGATTTGGTATCAAAACAAAATGTTTTGATACCTAAAAGTAGTTCCGTTGCAAAATGCGTGCTAAAACGCATTTTGACCGAAACTAGACTCGTCACTATGCCTAGTTAACGTGGAAATTAGTAGGTATAATCACTAAGGATTATAACCATCGTGATTACAATCACGTTACAAAGTTCAAACGAACTTTGCGTTGACCATTGACTGGTCAAAGCTGAAAGTCAAACACTGTTTGACCTTCACGCTAGGAAAGCGATAAAAGAACGAAGGAAGCTTACAAAGTGTCACACCCTGACTTTTGCGGAAGCGTGGGTTATTGGTGTGACTTCTTAATACCATAGCAATCAATCATAACAATGCTATATGATAAAAACATGAGATATTCATCCATTAGTAAAGTTTAGAAAAATTACCACATTATACTTGTCTTAAAACAACATTCGCAGAATAAGTTACAACCTTGACTTGATTTAACTGAGTTCATAAAAACTTAACAAAAGACTTTAAACAATACTAGGTTTAGAAATATGTAACCCGTCCAGGAAGAGGTTACACCTTCTAAACCCTACAACTCTGGATGACTTCTTTATTAAAACGCAGCTTGAAAAGTATGCATACCGTGCCAGATCCATTAGTTTCCTGAAATACATGTAGTTTGGAAAATCAACATAAAGTTGAGCGAGTTCATGTGTAAGTGAGTATGTATAAACCTTTGTAATATGTCTGTATGTATGAAAAATCCCTGGTATGTAGCAATTAAGGAAAAAGAGACCACCATTGGGTTGCAAAGCCAATGATATGTGTGAAGTGATGCAGGAAGACTCAAACCTAGCGGATTTGTGCGTCGGGCACTTAGTCACTGCCTGGTCCACTAAGCGGGCTCAGGAGTGGGGCTCGCTACACCCCAATAGATCTATCACTAATGTCCCTCGTTCCTAACAACGAGGATTAATGGCCTTAAGTCTCATGCCCACCACTCACACGAGCGCGTAGTAAAAACCCTCCTTAAGCTAACCATACCATGTAAATAAATGTCTGTAAATGTCTGTAATGTCTGTAAATGTCTGTAAATAATTGTAACATGTATTTCACCCCCGAAGTATAAAACTGAAAACAGTTAAGAGAAAAGGGGGACATGAACTCACAGTATTGCGTCTTCGGTACTCGTAACCCAAATCTCCTCAGCAAACACGACTACCTACAATGGTCTAACGTCTATTAGACGAACGGGTCGTGCCTTGTATTAGTATTGGTTAGTGCCTTTGAGTTACGTTTTAAAGTGTCTTCAATATTTTAGTAATAATACTTCTCATACTTGTGTATTCATATTTCCTTCCCAAGGATGGGATATTTTACATATGTCTGTTCGTATTGGAATTATATTTTTAAGTCCCATTTTAGAGAATACATATTTAACCATATTCCTGTATAAAACCAACCTCCGATACTCCGTATTTCGTTATAAAAATTATGGCGAGTTTTATGCTTGAAAAACATAGTCTAGAATATACTAGTAAACACTTGTCCAGAAAATATTTACTAAGTGTTAGGATTTTCGGGAAATTTCGCCATAGTCTCCTCTGTAAGTAGAGGTGTCCATGCTTAATAGCATATCATTTTCTTTTACATATATCCCATAGATTGTCCTCACATAACCAACCCGACAATCGGACACCACATAACCTAGTCTACTTTACATCATGACAAATAAAGTAGACAAGCAAAAGACACCAAAACAAAAAAATCTCAACCTCCATCGTCAAAGACGAAATAGTCACAAGCCATTCGCCCCTTAACACGAAACATAAAGCGTTTATCCATTGTAGAACTTTGTGGAGGGTGTGCTCGGCCCAGCTCTTGAAGATGAAGAACGATACCCGAAGTCATAAAATCATTCGTTTCATTATAGACTTCAACAACCTCCTCCTCGTCCGAATCCTGGTTTTCACTAGCCTTCGTAGCCTTCTTCTCCACTCGACCCACAGTGGTACCTCCCTGATCACCATCATCCTCCTTAAGGACATCAAATGGGTTTGACGTTGACACCTGGTTTGAACTCCTCAAGGACTGTTTTGGTTTAGGTTTGATAATTGGTCTATAAACTAGCTTAGGTTTCTGATTTTTCATGTGGAGGCCTTGGTTATTAGCTTTCTTCTTTTTGGCACCCACAACCTGAAAATCATCACTCTTTTTACCAGATTCCCCATTCGAAACAACCTGAGGATTCTTTGGGCACAAGCTATCTTCATGACCAAACACACAGCAGGAAGAACACCTTAAAGGCTCCCAATCATATTCAATTTTTACCTCCACCTTTGAATAACCATTACCATCTAAGGATGGAATTGCAACAGTAACACTTCTCTTTAAATCAGCCCCCGCTTGAACTTCAATGAGTGCTCTAGCATAACTGATTCTACCCCAAGACTCTGCACACATCGTGGCGGTATACGAATCCAACATCTTCGGCACCCCTATTTTAGTGGCAACCAAACTAAGACCATCCTCAGTATATGCCGCTAACGGCACATCATGCATCTTTACCCAGACTGGAATAGCTTTAAGCTCCTCTTTCTCCAGTTTGATAGAGGCCGACCACTCTTTCAAAATAATCGGAACATTTCTTATCATCCATGGCCCATCCTCTAACATTTTGTCCATCCCTTCCTTAGTTTTGAATTTAAAGAAAAAGAAACCATTCGCATTCATCATTAATCTAGACAGACCGTACTTAACCCAGTTGTTCTTTGCAAAATAATCCACCACAGGAAACGCTAGACGTTTGCCCAAGAAATACCCGAAGAGAGTGTTTGCATACCTGTCCGTGACTTGTTTAACCGAAGACAACGGAATAACAACTTCAGCTCCATCCACAGCCTCGGAAGACTCCAACTCCCTAAAATTCACCTTCACCTTCTCCTTGGTGTTGTTTACAACTTTAGCAAACGATAACGGTACCTTCGTTCCCGAAGATTTTATGTTCCCTTGACCAGCCGATTCAGCATAATCAAAATCAGAATTTGGCGCATATCTCATGTTTGACTGATCAATCCCATTCTTATCCGAAACCCTAGTAACCGGCCTTGGGTTTTCAGCCATGGTTGGAACAGAAATCTTTGACAGTTCATCAATAATATTAAACTTACGGGTTTCAGTTGTAGGTGACTGAACTGTGCCCCGTCTAGGTAACCATGTATTACCATCTACATCAATGATTCGGCTGGCCAAACCCTCAAACGAATATGAAGGTCTGCCGCCGCCATCAATCTGTGTGTTATGCTCTTCCATTCAGAGAAATCAACTCTCTTAAAACAATGCAGAATCAAACTTCGAAAAACAAAACACCCAACAAAACCCGTCGACAACCAAACCGTAGAGACAAACAGAAACCCTAAACTAGCAAGAAACCCTAACCCATGATTCGAACAATTCAGATAGCTTACTCGGAAGAATCAGGCCGAAGACCAATGAAATCAACTTCGAAGAATGGATTTGGGCGGCGATTGAAAGGAAACCCTAGATGAAACTCGAACAGATCTGCGAACCAACTTCGTTTTAGATGTTAGAAACTTCTATAAACTAAATCAGCAACAGAAAGATCGAAGAAAAATTAGGGTTACGGATGAAAGTTCAGGATCGCCATTTGCTAGAGAGAGAATTAGGGTTACCTAATTGCCCTTGATCATCTCTTCTAGACAAATTAGCTTTTAATTACCTGTAATTCAGCATGCTTTTTAGAGTGTAAATGTTACTAAAACGCGTCAACAATTGTTCTAACAACGGGTTTATTCGAGAAATCAGTGATCAAACAACATGCATGCCTATACCAACATAATCCAACCAGATTTTATCATTATACAAGTTCATGTTTAGGTTCCTTGTTCATTTTCTCTTTGTGTCCTTATTTTAAACTTCAAACAACAATGTTTCGAACAATCAACGTAGAAGTGATTCAAGAGTCAAATCGAAGACTTACAACTAGCACGAGGGCTAGGGATGAACTTGTGAACAAGAAATGATGATGAAAATGGCGTGAGAAAGACTTGAACCAAGCTCCTTTGAAAGCACTTCAAGATGCAACCTCCATGGATGAACTTCAAAGCTTTGAATGAACTTGATGTTGGAGAAGATGAATATGTTGAAGTGATTGTGGTGGATTCGGTTATGGGGTGGAGCCGAAGAGAGAGAGAGAGGAGTGAGGTAAGAGTGTGATCTTTGTGAAATGATGGTGAATCTTAGTGGCCATGCTTTTTATAATCATATTCACATATTTTAGATACTTACACAAGCAAGTAATCCATTAAAATATTAGATAAAATCTTGGCAATTATGGAAGTGATTTGGTGGGGTCCCTTGAGATTGGAATCGGCTAGGGGGGGGGGTTTAATGAAAAATTTGTAACTAAAAGGTAATAGGTAGTTAAAATCCAAGTATGAACTTTTATATGTTAGTTATGTGATTTTAGTGGGTGTTATGGTATATGGGGATCATGACTAGCCAAAAATAATAAAATAATGTGTTTGACAAATATTTGGTGTCCCGGGTAATGTCCGGTTGTTCGGTCGGATACTGTTCCGTTAAAGTGTTTAATTAGTCCGAATAATGTCTTTTAAATATATATCTGTAACGCAAATTATTCCCGGCATTTAGGAAAGTATACAGGACCATTCTGCCATATCCTTGCACTTTACTAGCACATTACAATGCTGAATTTTATTTACAAATGCAGAATTTTGCATTTAAAGTGTGTTTTAGGCACGTCCCGGCACTATAACTATCACCTAGTGACGCAGTTTTATAGTACTCACTTCCCTACACTCCAACTAGTGTAGTAACTTATCCCTGGCTCATACAGGCCAAAATAACATTGTCTGTCTATGTGCTGGCATTGTCAGCATTATTTCTGAATCAACCGTTCAGTGTGTTAACTGTGCTGTGTGCATCAAGTATGTCGCTAATGTTTGTGTGTAATAAATGGAGTGACTGTATGAAATATGATGCACATGTATGTATGATATAAAAATCATAGAGCAGTTTAAATTGTCAGTAGTAATCAAGCACAGTCATTAAGCACATAATTAAAATTAATTAATTGTACAGTACCTGAAATTGTGAGGGTTGTCACATTCTCCCCCGTTAAGAAAATTTCGTCCTCGAAATTTGTACTACCTTAACTCCTTATGGTTACGTCACACATGTATGTATATATGAATGATACCGAGGCAGATAATCGCCAACTGAATCAAACCTTACCTACTTGAGGTGAGTCCAAGAATACGTGACAACCCGAACCCTATGGTCAAAAAGGTATGTGCCTTTAGCATTTGATGTCAAAGGTACGAGACGTACTTGACGTATAGTCTAGTGTAATCCAGCTAGCAGGGGGGGTTCCACAAAAGAGGAGTTTTGACTAATAAGGTTCACAAATGATTGGTCATAGTATGCAGTTTTTCACAAACCATAGCATCCGCTATAAGAACTCAAAATCAACAACTTGGAGGTAAAAAAATGGCCTGTCAGCTTTTGAATAAGTAAATGGTAAGGATTAGTGTGTTGACATTCTCGAATTGCGAAAATACACCGAATGAAGTACAAGCGAATCTGGTGTATCATTGTCTTAATTTGTAGTTGCATCAGAAATGTTTAAATGACGAGTCAAACAAAAGTATCTGTAGTTTTGTGTGAAACAGTTGACCATAATTAGCACAAGCTAGTGACACCACCAGGTGTCGTAATGACGAGATTCAATAATAATGGTGACTGAACAAGTTCACCGTGTCTGAAATCAAATGAAAGTGTACTGAGACAATCTGAAGATTTGATTTACACAATGTCACAAAGTTTTTAGTTAAATACGGAACATCAAAGAGCCACTGTTTTTGATCGAAGGTGAAAAGTATTAAGTACCGCAAGGTATTTGATTGATAATGAAAGTATCGTTAGGAGGTACACCGTGGTATGAAATGAATCTATGTACCTTTGCCTTAACACACAACCGTGTTGAGGCTGCTTTAATTGTGATGAACGAGACGGATTTAGAGCAAATAAAGAATTTAAATCCGGGTATGAAGTGAGTAACCCAATTAGCACAAGCTTCAATTATGTGAAAATATCACCACAAGGTATCGAAATCAATCAAACTATTTAGTGGAGTCGTAGATCAACCAAATCAACTACGACTCAAAATGAAAGAATCTTTGCAAAAATGTTCGAATATGATGCTCCCAATACATCATATGACGTCTGAAACTGAATATGCGAAGTGGATAAGTTCAAGCAATTGAACTTGGTTTCAACGTAACCCGATAATAAACGTGTGAATCAACAAAGGAATTCTCGGCATGGTAGCAAAATAAACCATGACTGTAACTTGAAAGAAAGCGGTTTCAAGAAAGTGCGTTGGCTTGGTAACAAAAGAGCCAACAATAACAATAATGTAGGTCACTCGAATCGGGAATTAGTAATTAGGTTTAGCAAAATGATATGTAAATTTCCAATGAAGTGTTTATTCAAAATGAAATGACATGCGTAGCATGATGCATGTATGTCAGGTAAGTTTCCTAGAAAAGGAACAACGAGTATCTGCTAAAGTGATGAAATGACCAGCTATCGAAGCAAACGTGTGTTCGCTCTCAGCGAGAAAATTAATGTGATGCAACTACCATTAAGGGGAGTAGAGATGCAAACATCTACTCACCAGAAGTGAAAGAAATCCAAGTACTCTCTGTTTGGTCAACGGAACTGGCATATGCGCCAGGTTAATGATGGTTGATTTAGTTTACAGATATGGTTCCTAAATAAAAATCCTTACGAGTTTGGACCTGGGTTCACAAAGGTCCTAAATATATGTTTTCTAAATCCTCCAGATTTCGTATCCCGTGTAGACTGGTTTGGGCATTGTGTAGGAAGCACTATTTTTGTGTTCGTCTAAGAACATGTCGTTGTCCCACAATTTTTCCTCGGTATACCTCCTTACTGAATTTACCGCCAATGACACTCGATCGTCGATCCGTCGTGTAATGGTAGCCGGACCCTCACAGTTAGTCAAATAAGTAATTCGTCAATCCTTAGCAAGAGCCACCAACCCTGGTTGGCTAGCTCGTCCGACTTCCAATCATTTGAAAGTCATCGTCCTTTTTCTTGATGAGCGGAACTGAGGTTACCCAAAAAGGAATTTTGGTCTGTTATCTTCCTCCTCTATCTACTACTGAAACTACACTGTCAATCCTTGCATCTCCGAAAATGTAAGTCGCTACGGTGCATCGACTACAGGTGCGGTGCCTGGAATTAAATCGATGCGAGATTCGACTAATCGTTGAGGAGACAATTCCGGCAAGTCTTCGAGGAAGACTTCAGGATATCCTCTGATCACGGGGGTATCTTCGGGCTTTAGTTCTTCGGCTCTCTTGTCCCCGACATGAGCCAAGAAAACAACACATTCTTTACGCAACATCCTTTGTGCCTTCAAGCGATTTGTAATTTGCAGAGGCGTATCCCGCTTCATGAGTCAAGATCACTTCTTCGTTCGCCATCATGGTGCGGATATCAATCTCCTATTGATCATTTGTCGACCAAACCCTCCAACTACCTTGTTGAAGTCTCCCAATTCACTGGCAATCGATCAAGTGTAATCTTACGCTTCCCGGGTTCTATCTTGCCGATTCCAGTTACTGTGTTGGCTTCCACTAGCTTCCCCTAAGCTAGTTCTAATGGTACTGGAATATCTACTTACTTACTACTTAAGCCAATTATACTCTCGAACTCTAGAGGTGCAAATCGTAAAATTTGCAACAGTATTTGGCAATACAGATGCATAACATTAAGTAATTCGGGACGTACCGATATCCATGCTTGGATCCCTGGCGTATCCCCCTAGCTCCGGTGTTAGACATTCTTCCCATGATTTTGTTTAATCTCCCTTGGGCAATCTTTCCTAAAGTGCCCCATATCACCGCAGTTATAACATCCCTTACCTTTCTTTCCACGTTTCGTCTCACGCCAACACGTTTCCCTGTTGTGTCCCACTTTACCACAGTTGTCACACTTCCCATTTTTACATCGCCCTGTATGATGACGTCGGCACCTGTCGCATTTAGGTAGTTTTCCCATGTACTCTTTTCTCTTTTTGGCCTCATTGTTGCTACTCGTCTGAGTACCCTGTTTGAAATTTGCTAACTTTCTCTTGTTGTCTCCAGATGACTCTACATGAGTCTCCTTCTTCTCCTCAGAGGTTGAAAATTTGTTCGTCCTGGTTGCTTCTTCAGTTAAGGCTACACTTAGATTGATGGCCTCAGCGATTGTTGCAGGCTTTGATGTTGCCACCATGCTCATGATTTGGGGTGCCAATCCCCAAATGAAACACTCAATCTTCTTAAACTCTGAAACTACCATGTAGGGAACAATATGCGACAGAACTTGAAACTTCTCCACGTACTCAGCTATTTTTGAACCTTCCATCTTCAAGTTCCACAGTTCTGTTTCCAGCTTCTGGACTTCTGCCCTCGAGCAATATCTCTTACGCATCAGATCTTTCAGTTCGTCCCAGGTCATAGCATACGCAACGGTCTCGCCCATTGTCCGAACTTGATGGTTCCACCATGACAGAGCCTCATCCACCAATAGTCCAGTTATATACTTGACTTGATGTTCGGGGTCACATTTGCTCAATCGTAAAACATAATCCGTCTTCTCAACCCAGCGCATGAAGGCTAAGGCACCCCCAGTGCCGTCGAATTCTCGAGGTTTGTGGTCCAAGAACTGCTTGTAGGTGCAGCCTGCGATGTAAGCAACATTATTCGCGTAAGGTCTTATCAAGACACTCGTGGAAATGTCCAAACGTTTTGTAATGTGCCTTAAAAGACTAGACATTACCGTTGGGGGGGTTATTTCCCGAGGTACCTCCGCTGCAATCGGAGCGACGGGCCTCGTACTGTGCCATGGCCTGTAAGAGGCACTCTTGCATTTCTGCCTCTGTTGTCGGTAGAGGGTTGTTGATATTGGTGTTCCCTTGAGTCGACATCTTCCTAGAAGAAGGTCGGTTAGGTCAGGTCTTATTGTTCAAGGAGCGAATATAGTAGTTTAGTGGTCATAAGTACATACACATAATAGGTCATCATACCAACCAATCAAGTAATTGTATAATCGTAGCATAACCAAGTAATTTGGTAATCATGTTTAATGAGAGCATAGCAAGTAAGCACGTAGCATTATAATTATAGCACACACAAATAGGTTAATAACGTGCTTAACGAAGATATATCGTCTGAGCTTTCGTTGGTCATTGGCCACAAGGTATTGTCGCATGTTTTATGATGATTGGCTCTCATTATTCTCCGACCACCATTGTATTGTCTTTCAAAATGTATCACATCAAGAGGGACACAGGGTCACCCTACCCTTGCCCAAAATATATTAGTGTATCAAAATCACATAGTCTGAAGTGGCCTTTAAAGTCTCCACAATCCCGGCTTATCATTAGTGTCTTTACCCAATTGTAGTGCAATCCGCATAATCCCGAAACCATTATACCGGTGGGGATGGAAAGAAAAGTAAACTGTTAATATGCGTGAACTCCTCCGCGAGCTTGTATATACGTCGAAGTAATTAACTGATCTGTTGCTCGACCGTAAAGAAATGAGCATCAAAAACCTGGGAAAAGTGTAATAACAGCAGGTGAGAGCGCAAAAGGAATCTTTGATAAACGTGGAGGACCAAAGTATATTGGCAATAGGGTGAAGGACGTGGTGTCAGCTCAAACTCCAACATTTTACGACTCATATTCTCCAACTGTAGCTGATGTTATAGGAGCAATCCATCTAGTGTGTAGCCTCCATAATGTAAGGGTCTAATTTCAGCATGGTGTATGATAGGAACCATCGAAATGGCTCATCCAGCGATGTAGCGATGAAGGTAGCAAACAGTGCGGCCTGTGAGGTTGTAGAAAATGTTGCAGTAGTAATAGGATTCGTTACGCGGGTGCCGACTTGGAGTACCTTTCCGGGGTGCGGGTAGGTCCTAAAAGAAAGCAATAGGCATGCCAGTGTAATGGACGTCGGTCTCCATAGGAGCAATATTAGCGGTGAAGGTGCAGGAACAACGTCTCAACCAATAAGGAAACCATCTGTGCAGGTACTGGGTCAGATATAAGGGGTGCAATGTCTGGTAGACCAAAATGAAATAGGATCGTGATTCATGTAAAGGTGTAGGTTCAGCAGGTGCAACATCGAGCTGACCCAAAAGGTGCAGAAGCTAGCTCAAAAGCAGGCTCTGGGTCGTGTAACGGTGTGGTGCCTCGAGCAGATGATAGAGCAGCAGCCATGTCATTGTCGTCTGTGTCAGTAGTAGAAAGCTGTATTCCAGCGGTTTGTAAGGTTGCAGATATCACAGACTCAAAGGAGTCTGAATGCATGCTAGAATCAGAGGATAGCTTGTTAACAGGGGTCTTAAGAAGTGAATTTAATAGCAGTGTTCTCGTCTAATTTTTCTATCATCATGGGGGTCGGCAGGAGGACCATCAGTAAACATGTCAACGTCGTCATAATTTGTTTGTCGAGTAGCCAACCTTCAGTAGAAATGTCCACATGAGGCGCATCATCGAGGATCGGAGCCATGGTGTGCCCACCATCGGGATGACCAGTGATAGAGTGGTCATGGATTGAAACAAGAGTGACAGAAGAATTCTTGTTCGAGAAACCATTAGCAAAAATAAAGTATCAATAAAATCTGGTAGCGCGGACTGTTGGAAGTCGTCCTCGTCCTTAGTCAGCTTATCAGGATCACTCTCAGTGTCTGACGTAAATGTCTCTGGCGCAGTTGTAGTCTCATTATCTGTGGCGGTGGTCATAGGGTTATCAATGTCTGATAACTCGTTCTCTAAATAGAGTGACATGTGTGCCGGTGTGTAGCTTGTATATCCGTAGTAATTACTCACAATTAGTGTATGCAAACCACTACCACATATGCGCGTTTATCAATAATTAGCCATTTAGCGTGTATGTAGTAAAAATGAAGGCATGTAGTCACAATCAATGTAAGCAAGTAGTCATCCTAGTCTTCCCCCGACTATCCTACCCTGTCTCTCAGACTAGATTCCCTAGTTTTTCAGACTAACTCCCTGGTCCCTAAGACCATCCTCCCAGTCTCTAAGACTAAATCCCTGGTCTCTAAGACCATCCTCCCAGTCTCTAAGACTAAATTCCTCCCTCAACCTCTAAGACTAATCCTCCCTCAGCCTCTAAGGTTGATCCTCCCTCAGCCTCTAAGGTTGATCCTCCCTCAGCCTCTAAGACTGAATTATAAATTTAAATTTAAATTTAAATTTGGGAACGTGTATTTGTGCCTTTTGTTTGTAAAAATGTTTGTGCCCTGGATCTGGACGTTTAGTGTATGCAATGTAAAAATGTTTGAAAACGTTTTTTGTGAGAGCCCTGATGATCAGTCTAGACTCGAGAAAGAATCCTAGTTCTCTATGATCGAGGCTCTGATACCAAGTTGTCACACCCTGACTTTTGCGGAAGCGTGGGTTATTGGTGTGACTTCTTAATACCATAGCAATCAATCATAACAATGTTATATGATAAAAACATGAGATATTCATCCATTAGTAAAGTTTAGAAAAATTACCACATTATACTTGTCTTAAAACAACATTCGCAGAATAAGTTACAACCTTGACTTGATTTAACTGAGTTCATAAAAACTTAGCAAAAGACTTTAAACAATACTAGGTTTAGAAATATGTAACCCGTCCAGGAAGAGGTTACACCTTCTAAACCTACAACTCTGGATGACTTCTTTATTCAAATGCAGCTTGAAAAGTATGCATACCGTGCCAGATCCATTAGTTTCCTGAAATACATGTAGTTTGGAAAATCAACATAAAGTTGAGCGAGTTCATGTGTAAGTGAGTATGTATAAACCTTTGTAATATGTCTGTATGTATGAAAAATCCATGGTATGTAGCAATTAAGGAAAAAGAGACCACCATTGGGTTGCAAAGCCAATGATATGTGTGAAGTGATGCAGGAAGACTCAAACCAAGCGGATTTGTGCGTCGGGCACTTAGTCACTTCCTGGTCCACTAAGTGGGCTCAGGAGTGGGGCTCGCTACACCCAAATAGATCTATCACTAATGTCCCTCGGTCCTAACAACGAGGATTAATGGCCTTAAGTGTCATGCCCACCACTCACACGAGCGCGTAGTAAAAACCCTCCTTAAGCTAACCATACCATGTAAATAAATGTCTGTAAATGTCTGTAATGTCTGTAAATGTCTGTAAATAATTGTAACATGTATTTCACCCCCGAAGTATAAAACTGAAAACAGTTAAGAGAAAAGGGGGACATGAACTCACAGTATTGCGTCTTCGGTACTCGTAACCCAAATCTCCTCAGCAAACACGACTACCTACAATGGTCTAACGTCTATTAGACGAACGGGTCGTGCCTTGTCTTAGTATTGATTAGTGCCTTTGAGTTACGTTTTAAAGTGTCTTCAATATTTTAGTAATAATACTTCTCATACTTGTGTATTCGTATTTCCTTCCCAAGGATGGGATATTTTACATATGTCTGTTCGTATTGGAATTATATTTTTAAGTCCCATTTTAGAGAATACATATTTAACCATATTCCTGTATAAAACCAACCTCCGATACTCCGTATTTCGTTATAAAAATTATGGCGAGTTTTATGCTTGAAAAACATAGTCTAGAATATACTAGTAAACACTTGTCCAGAAAATATTTACTAAGTGTTAGGATTTTCGGGAAATTTCGCCATAGTATCCTCTGTAAGTAGAGGTGTCCATGCTTAATAGCATATCATTTTCTTTTACATATATCCCATAGATTGTCCTCACATAACCAACCCGACAATCGGACACCACATAACCTAGTCTACTTTACATCATGACAAATAAAGTAGACAAGCAAAAGACACCAAAACAAAAAAATCTCAACCTCCATCATCAAAGACGAAATAGTCACAAGCCATTCGCCCCTTAACACGAAACATAAAGCGTTTATCCATTGTAGAACTTTGTGGAGGGTGTGCTCAGCCCAGCTCTTGAAGATGAAGAACGTATACCCGAAGTCATAAAATCATTCGTTTCGGCTAGGGGGGGGGTTTAATGAAAAATTTGTAACTAAAAGGTAATAGGTAGTTAAAATCCAAGTATGAACTTTTATATGTTAGTTATGTGATTTTAATGGGTGTTATGGTATATGGGGATCATGACTAGCCAAAAATAATAAAATAATGTGTTTGACAAATATTTGGTGTCCCGGGTAATGTCCGGTTGTTCGGTCGGATACTGTTCCGTTAAAGTGTTTAATTAGTCCGAATAATGTCTTTTAAATATATATCTGTAACGCAAATTATTCCCGGCATTTAGGAAAGTATACAGGACCATTCTGCCATATCCTTGCACTTTACTAGCACATTACAATGCTGAATTTTATTTACAAATGCAGAATTTTGCATTTAAAGTGTGTTTTAGGCACGTCCCGGCACTATAACTATCACCTAGTGACGCAGTTTTATAGTACTCACTTCCCTACACTCCAACTAGTGTAGTAACTTATCCCTGGCTCATACAGGCCAAAATAACATTGTCTGTCTATGTGCTGGCATTGTCAGCATTATTTCTGAATCAACCGTTCAGTGTGTTAACTGTGATGTGTGCATCAAGTATGTCGCTAATGTTTGTGTGTAATAAATGGAGTGACTGTATGAAATATGATGCACATGTATGTATGATATAAAAATCATAGAGCAGTTTAAATTGTCAGTAGTAATCAAGCACAGTCATTAAGCACATAATTAAAATTAATTAATTGTACAGTACCTGAAATTGTGAGGGTTGTCACATTCTCCCCCGTTAAGAAAATTTCGTCCTCGAAATTTGTACTACCTTAACTCCTTATGGTTACGTCACACATGTATGTATATATGAATGATACCGAGGCAGATAATCGCCAACTGAATCAAACCTTACCTACTTGAGGTGAGTCCAAGAATACATGACAACCCGAACCCTATGGTCAAAAAGGTATGTGCCTTTAGCATTTGATGTCAAAGGTACGAGACGTACTTGACGTATAGTCTAGTGTAATCCAGCTAGCAGGGGGGGTTCCACAAAAGAGGAGTTTTGACTAATAAGGTTCTCAAATGATTGGTCATAGTATGCAGTTTTTCACAAACCATAGCATCTGCTATAAGAACTCAAAATCAACAACTTGGAGGTAAAAAAAAATGACCTGTCAGAAATGTTTAAATGACGAGTCAAACAAAAGTATCTGTAGTTTTGTGTGAAACAGTTGACCATAATTAGCACAAGCTAGTGACACCACCAGGTGTCGTAATGACGAGATTCAATAATAATGGTGACTAAACAAGTTCACCGTGTCTGAAATCAAATGAAAGTGTACTGAGACAATCTGAAGATTTGATTTACACAATGTCACAAAGTTTTTGGCATTCCTTTCAATTATGGTTAGTGATCAAGAATAAGCTGAAGACACAGGATCGGTTGAAAGTTTGGGAAGCTGGTAGTGAAACAAATTTAAGATTGATGTGTTGTCCCCTATGTCAGCATGACCGTGATTCGAGAGACCATCTTTTTTTCTCGTGTAAGTTTGCATCACAGGTCTGGATGAACATTAAGTCAATGGTAGACATGGCTTATGTTACCGACTCATGGAATTCAGTTGTGGAATGGATGGAGCGGTACTCAAACTCAAAGAGATTGGAGCAGATTGTGTGCAAATTGGTTTTAGCGGCTTCGGTTTATTTTATTTGGCAAGAACGAAATAACCGGTTATTCTCTCAAGTAGCATGTTCGGCCATTCAGGTGACTGAAAAGATTAAACATACTGTTCGGCTACGATTGATGGGCTTCAAGTTCCAAGGCCATGTGGATCATAACAAAGTGCTGAAGAAGTGGCAGATCCCGTCAAGGGTGCTGGAAGAGGACCCGGGCTGAGGCAGTTTGATTGGAGGGTCCTTAGTTAGTGTTTATTTGTAGTGGCCGTTGTGGGTTGTGTTTGTTGCTTAACTAGTTGTCATGTGTCTGGTTTTGTTAGTTTCTGGTTTTCCTAGTCTTGGTATGCCAAGGCTAGCTGTGTGTGCTATGTCAGGCACACCTGTGTACTTATTGGTTATTTTATAAAATTTTACCGGGGTAACACTTTACCCAAAAAAAAAATGTCACAAAGTTTTTAGTTAAATACGGAACATCAAAGAGCCACTGTTTTTGATCGAAGGTGAAAAGTATTAAGTACCGCAAGGTATTTGATTGATAATGAAAGTATCGTTAGGAGGTACACCGTGGTATGAAATGAATCTATGTACCTTTGCCTTAACACACAACCGTGTTGAGGCTGCTTTAATTGTGATAAACGAGACGGATTTAGAGCAAATAAATAATTTAAATCCGGGTATGAAGTGAGTAACCCAATTAGCACAAGCTTCAATTATGTGAAAATATCACCACAAGGTATCGAAATCAATCAAACTGTTTAGTGGAGTCGTAGATCAACCGAATCTACTACGACTCGAAATGAAAGAATCTTTGCAAAAATGTTCGAATATGATGCTCCCAATACATCATATGACATCTGAAACTAAATATGCGAAGTGGATAAGTTCAAGCAATTGAACTTGGTTTCAACGTAACCCGATAATAAACGTATGAATCAACAAAGGAATTCTCGGCATGGTAGCAAAATAAACCATGACTGTAACTTGAAAGAAAGCGGTTTCAAGAAAGTGTGTTGGCTTGGTAACAAAAGAGCCAACAATAACAATAATGTAGGTCACTCGAATCAGGAATTAGTAATTAGGTTTAGCAAAATGATATGTAAATTTCCAATGACGTGTTTATTCAAAACGAAATCACATGCGTAGCATGATGCATGTATGTCAGGTAAGTTTCCTAGAAAAGGAACAACGAGTATCTGCTAAAGTGATGAAATGACCAGCTATCGAAGCAAATGTGTGTTCGCTCTCAACGAGAAAATTAATGTGATGCAACTACCATTAAGGGGAGTAGAGATGCAAACATCTACTCGCTAGAAGTGAAAGAAATCCAAGTACTCTCTGTTTGGTCAACGGAACTGGCATATGCGCCAGGTTAATGATGGTTGATTTAGTTTTTTTTTTTTTTTGGGTAAAGGGTTTTACCCCGGTGATTTTATAAATAAACCAATAAAAACAAGTGAAGTAGAAAATCTACCCCAGTTCTCTTATGAGACAAGCCAACATAAGAGTAAATACAAGCACAAAGCAAACCACCTAGCAACTAGGACAAAACAATACATCTTAGTTATCTATGTATGCTTCCAGCGGGTATAACTTCCAAGCTTCCAGGATACTTCTAACATTCGGCTTATCCTTGTATTTGAAAGTTTGAAGCTTCATCCTTACCGTGCTTATAATGACATTTGTAATTTGTTCCGGTGGTCGAAGCTGATTATTAAAGAATCTGGAGTTTCTTTCTTGCCAAATAAAGTATGCTGCCGCCTTTATAGTAAGTTTAGCAACTACCGAATTCAGCGATTTTGATGTAGCTCTCGGAATTAACCAGCTCATTATATCTTCCCATTTGCCTTGAACATTTTTAATACATGTTGTCTCCTTTATGGTATCCCAAACTTGCGTAGAGTATGCACATTCAAAAAACAAGTGTTCATGATGGTTGATTTAGTTGACAGATATGGTTCCTAAATAAAAATCTTACGAGTTTGGACCTGGGTTCACAAAGGTCCTAAATATATGTTTTCTAAATCCTCCAGATTTCGTATCCCGTGTAGACTGGTTTGGGCATTGTGTAGGAAGCACTATTTTTGTGTTCGTCTAAGAACATGTCGTTGTCCCACAATTTTTCCTCGGTATACCTCCTTACTGAATTTACCGCCAATGACACTCGATCGTCGATCCGTCGTGTAATGGTAGTCGGACCCTCACAGTTAGTCAAATAAGTAATTCGTCAATCCTTAGCAAGAGCCACCGACCCTGGTTGGCTAGCTCGTCCGACTTCCGATCATTTGAAAGTCAACTTAGAGAAATCAGATCAAGGGTGCTTGAAACAATGAAATGGCCATGCTATTTATAGTTGTTGTGAACTCACAAGATCATGCCATTTGTTTGTGTAACTTCCAAGCAAAAATCTCAACCATACAAGTGTTAAGAGCAGATTAGAAGCCTTGGAGATGTGTTAACTTGGTTAACACACAAGAAAATTAGCATAAACAGCCCATGAACATCAAACAGATTGCTGAAAATGGAAATCAGTCACCGGGCCTTTTTACGCTGCCCGCGTAAGCTAGAGACTGGGCTTACACGGCCCGTGTAGACAAGTTTGGCAGATTCAGCAAAAATGGTCCCTGCACTTGATTAAGTTCATTTCTAGCACTTTTGACGGGATTAAGCCATTTTCAAGGCTCTACAAGGTCATTAAAGTTTAGAGGACTCAAAATATGCTCGGAAAACTCTAGGATGTCGGTTCGTTTGGTCGTACGGTCGCGTTATTCGTTAAATTACGACGAAACTCGAATGGACGCGAAAACGATCCAAATTAAGCGACGAAAGGTATTTTTGCATGCCGATCACTAAAATAAAAATATTTTAGTGTGTACAAAAAGTTTGGGTGTCCAGATGTGGTCAGAACGTAAGATATGCGCGTAAATGCAAACTTACGCCGTTTTTGACGCTTTTAGTCCCTGTAAGATCAAATAAGCATATTTTCTGCCATACCAAGTCCTTTAAAACTTATTTATAAGTTATGTAAAGGTTATTTAAGGTATGTTAAGCTTATGTTGCTATTCCGGAGTGTTTGTCGCGTTAAACTGATTACGTTTATGCATCAGTTTGCGTATAACTTTCCAGAATGCGATATAGAGTTTAAAATCGATCAAAAATCAAAACGTGCATAATGTCAAACATAAATAACAAACATTGGGATCAAAACACATTGTTTTATTATTGTTGGATTGTTCAGAGTTTGTACAATGATTACACAAGCACAGATGTCACAAACCTTTCTCGGTGAAGGAAAGGAATAGCGATGGATTCCTATGGAGCATCCAGGAACAAGCAGATTCAATCGGAAGATGAATTATTACATGGAAAAAGGAAATAAAAGGTCCGCTTCCACGATTTCATCTATATTGAATCTTTTAAGAATAGTTTATATAGTCATGATTCAGTTCAGATCCACTTACTTTTGATTTCTTTCTCATTTTTCGGATCTGATTGGAACAATTGAGAAGTAGGAAGACTTTGGCGATTCATATCATAATAGGTAGAATATTTATATCCCAACACAGAAAATATGAATAATGAAACATGAGGAAGAGTATACCCTGTAGTGACATAGCAGTTCTCCTTATCGACTACTTTTTTTTTTGGGTAAAGGGTTTACCCTGATGATTTTATAAATTTCACAAAACCAATAAGAACATGTAGTATGGAAACGTACCATACTAGATCATAGATGGGACATCCCCCCCCCTAACTATGTACACCAAAACAAACCAACTACTAAAACTAGCCAACAAGGCAAACAAAAACCACTAGTCTAGACACTAGAAACAAGACCAAACTCTATACTCTAACCGAATCCATACATATCATCATTATCCAGCATTCCCTCTCCACATATGTTCCACTTTTCCAACATCCTCATCACTTGAATAGATGGTTTGAACTTTAGACCCATAAGCTTGAATCGAACTGTAGTAATAATTTCCTGCGCTAGAGCATCCGGTGGATGTGCATTTTCTTGGAATATCCTCCTGTTTCGTTCCCTCCAGATATTGTATGTTGCAGCCGCAACCGTGAGACAGGCCACAATGTTACCAATCAATTTCATATTACGTCTCTGGTTTAAATCACTTAAAACATCACTCCAATCAGGTTGAATACTTGACATGTCTTCATGACTTCGAACCTGGCACCACACTTGAGATGAGAATTTGCATGAGAAAAAGAGATGTTCATGGGAATCCAAGTTGTTGTAGCAAAGAACACAGCACATCATATTCATACTTTTCCTTCTAGTTTGCTCCCATCATAAAAGTTTATCCTGTGTAAGAAGCTTTTTTCTAATGACAAGCCATAATAAGAAGGCATGTTTGGGAATACAAGAAGCAAACCACACAATTTCGGACCAGGAAACCTCCATTTCCCGTGTTTGTATAGTCTGCCATGCCAATGAGCAAGAAAACGTCATTAGCTTATTCTCTATTCTCCAGCCAACTTTATCCTGAATATCCTCTATCAGGTTAGGGGGATCAATTTCGTTTAGAATAGGATGTCTAGTGGTCCATTGAGCCGGCCATAACCATCTTCCATAACCAACTTTATCCTAATCGACTACTTATCATAATGAACATTAAAAAAAAAGCCCTTTCTCATATTTGAAGCGATGACTTAAGCCTCTTTCTTAGCTCAGGGCCTTCAAAGTGAAAGAGCTTGACTCTTTAAAATAAAACCATTTGATTCAGTTCATGAATTAGCCCACTATGAGTCTACTCTACTGCATTTAAAAAATAGATAATTATATAGATATATATATAATTAATTATTATTATTATTATTATTAGAATATAATATAGTATATCATTCGTGTTTCTGTTACAACACGGCGAAAGTCAATAGTTCGAATGAAGAGAAAAAGTGGAGGCTGTACACCTGGGATTGTAGTTCAATCGGTCAGAGCACCGCCCTGCCAAGGCAGAAGTTGCGGGTTCGAGCCCCATCAGTCCCGACGCAGGATTTAAAAAATACATCAATTCATCTCTCCATTTTCTGTGAAAAGGGGGGGGGGGGCAAGGAGCGGAATATCATTCCTAACCTAACGGGGGATCTTTTCTTTTTTCGTTTCGCATTTCTCATCAAATAAATAGGGGAATTCTCATTACTACAACTAGTACCGGGAGAGAGACATATGTTGATTAGTACACTTATTGGCATATTCAAGATTCCAAGAGAGACTGGGTCTGCCAATTGCTCTCGTTAACGACCACAAAGGCATACATAGAAGGCAAATGAGAGAAAGCGCTCGATGAACGATGATTGAAGATTGCAACATCTTTTGGATAAAGACAACATTAGACCTGTACATTTTTGAAGCAGAATTCGACCAACGCGTCGACCTGGTACAAAAGGGCCATCTTACTAAATTCGAAAGGTCGACTACAACAAAAACGTAGTGATTCCACCCTTGAATTTAAGAGATATGGCAATCGTCCTACAAAATCTATGGTTATGCTTTTCCCATGGCCAGGAAGGTGTTGGGCTGACAAAGCCCCAACTTACTGTTGGACGGCTTCCACGTGCTGCATAGAGTACACACAACCCATCACCGTTGGACATCTGCTTCTATCCTGGGCAAAATGAAAAATTGAAATGAAAAAGGACTTTCCAGGTGAGCCAGAGTTTGATCAACTCCAAAGTATAATCCAACTCTGGTGTCATGAAGGACCGCGAGAAGCCATTCTTTGCCCGACATACTCTGCCGTTGATGAAGATGGGGGCCTTGCTGGCTTGCTGGCTAGCGAGTTAGTATGCCTGTTGGCTTAAAGCTCTTAGCTTATTTCGAATGCTAGATCGGGTTGGTGTTCGGTTAGCAAAGGAAGAGCGGCTAAGCACCTTGCTCTTAGGACCCTTCAGTCAAGCTTCTCCAATGAGACCTTTCTTTTAGGCAGGCGATAGCCTGATTCAAAGATTGGTTCAGAATCTTTCTTTATGTACCTAATTAGGAGTTACCGAAGGTTGTTAAACTAACTCATTAGCTAAGGAATATAATCAGGCCTCTACCAAGGAGGTTTTGGATATTTTTTATATCTCCCCAAAAAGCTAGTCCTCTGAGACAGTGGGGAGATTTCGGAGATTTTAGATCTCTCACAAAAGCTAGTCGACTGAGAAAGAGGATCAAAACGGAGATCTTTCAGACAGTTGAAAAACGGTCTCTGAGGCCAAGTTGACTAAGCAAAAACGAAAGTTGATGCCCCAGAAATAAGTCGGCCCTGGCATTTCTTAATAGTTGTTGTTGCCTATATGACTTTCTATAGTAAGCAGCTACAACCGTCGCTAGGACTAAAACCCCAATATAGGACAAGAAGTGCTTCAGAGCGGGTGTTTACTTGACTTTACTTTAGAAGGCTTCTACCCGTTCCACTTTCACTCTTAGGAGAATCACTTCGCTACACTCCTTATGGCCCTTCTCTTTAATCAATGGTTGTAGCAGCTTACTATCGAAATGAACATAGGCTTTAAAGGACTAACAGCAACTACCTAACTCAAAAGAGCAAGTGCCGACTCATCCTACTGGTTAAAGCTCTTAAGGTTAGTGTTCAAGGTTTGATAGCCTTAACTTTCCAGTTGAAAATTGAAAGCAGAAAGAGGCTAATCCTAATTAGGATAGGCTGAGCTTGACTAAAAGTACGATGAAGGGTCACAACTGCGGGAAAGAACTCGACTAAAAGAACTCACTTTCAAGGACTAAAAGGCTGTCCCTAAAGTGTAGAGCAGTCCTACTCTAAATCTTTGCCCTTTATTGGACTCCCTCCTATAGCTAAACAGTTGTAGCAGTCCGACTCAAAAGTGGAAAAGCAACCACCTACGTCGATAGAGTGAGAGGTAGGTCTCATACTAGCATTTAAGGTTAAGTTCTATGCCTCACAACAACTACCTCATAGGTGATTATCAATCCGTCTTTAGATCAGACGTAGACGCCTCTTTCAGGGCTCTTTTTAGGCTTTTTTTTGGGTAAAGGGTTACCCCAGGAAGTTGAGATGCTTGTTGACTACGCTGCAATTCTTCTTTAAATCGTCTTGGTTAATCTATGATTTCATTCATGAATCTTCCCTTTGTGGAGATAAAGAAAGATCATTCATAAAAGAAAGTTCATACTAATAGCAGTCAGTCAAGAACTACCAGGAATTTACATTATGTATGTCTTTTTAACCTCTCTATTGACTTCCTTGCCTGCATCTCCTGTCGACAACTAGTTAGTCCTCTTCGCCCTAATGAATAAGCTGGAGAGGCTAGGTCTTGCTTGAAACCAGTAGAGCAGTAAGCAAGAAAGCTTTTCGTGTAACTACTAGGACCTGGATGAATTTAGTCCTTCATGTGTCCAGCATAACACCTTCTTAAAGTCACTTGCGGCATACTGAAAGCATTCGTTTTAGCCTCCCTCTTTAGTCTCCCTAACGGTCGACCTTAGTCTCGCTCCTCAACTCGATGGTTGTAGCACTTGTCCGAGTAAAAGATCAAACAACAATGGACTAATTCTAATCTTGTATATAACGACTAATATCATTCTAGGGCAATGTCGTATGTGACGATCAATCTCTTTCTCAACATGTTGACTTAACGGTTTGACCGTTCCACTCGTGCTTCTTGAAAGGAAAGAAATAGCTCGACTGTTAAGGAGAAAGAGCACTGAGCTACACTCATTATGCCAGACCATTCCGACTCGTAAGTAACTTTATAATCAATGTATAGAATAATTTAGATTCAGTCCGTTCCACGGACAAAGAAATGAAAGCATAACTCTTTGCTTGTTGTCCTCTTACTTACTCAATTGTGGAGGTCTCTCGGGTGTCTGATCCGATCAGTCTCGTGATGAAGAGAATTCCGATCTTCCACTAAGAAAGGTCTCGTCACGATAACTCAATTTGTCTGGTAAACTATTAGGGGCTCCCCATGGTTTATTAAAAGGGAGGGGAGATTTGCTCCTCATCTGGGGGTTCATTTCATTCATTATGCACTCAAAAGTGAAGGTCTTAAAAACTTCATAGAATTCATGATCGGCCATTCCATTTGTGCTTTCAGCAAGTAGGTGACGCGAATCTATTTCTATGCTTCAATCTGATACCAATTGCTTGGATGCGTTTGAAGCCTCGAGATGACTTGCAGAAAAAAAAGCTTTCAAGGTTTGTCTTCTGTCTCTGTAACAAATGGTCCATTTATTGATGGGCGAACGACGGGGATTGAACCCGCGCGTGGTGGATTCACAATCCACTGCCTTAATCCACTTGGCTACATCCGCCCCTACCCCCGCACAGGTTTCAGTCTCTATCTACGATCAGATCCTTTCTGAACTCCCCTATGACCGCTATCAAAGAGAAGCTTTTTTTGGGTAAAGGGTTACCCAGGTGAATTTTATATAATAAAAAAAAACAAGTGAGGATTAGAGTATTCCCCAGTTCTCTAGCATGACATGCCATACCAGAGTTACAAATACATAAATCCAAGCTAAACAATAGCAAATAGACTAGACAAATACGTCAGCAATGGCACAGCAATAAAAACGACTCTTAACCACAATCGTCATCTTCAACAACGAGCCCTCGAGGTAGACTCCACTCTTGTAATATCCGCTCCACTTGGGTTGTTCTTCTAAACCGCATCGTATGAAGTTTCATCCTGATGGTTGCTAAAATGATTTCTATAAGCCGAGCAGCACTTTTTTTTGGGTAAAGGGTTACCCCGGTGATTCTATTAAAACAACCGCAAATAAGTACAAGTAGTGAGGATGTGTTCCCCACTAGTTCATATACAGGACATGCCCCATATATGTAAATCAAACAAACAAACAACCTATGACACCCCATAACCTAGCCTACTATACATCATGAAAAGATATCCAGTAGACAAGACAAAACAAAACAAAATAAAACCCTCATCCGCCATCATCAAAGATGAAGTTGCCACAAACTGGCAGCCCCTTCACACGAACCAAAAAGAGACTATCCATTGGAGAACTTTGTGGAAGAGGTGCTAGCCCTTGCTCTCGAAGATGGTGAATGTGTAGCCGAGGTCATAAATTCACTAGTTTCGTTATAGACTTCAACGACCTCCTCCTCATCTGATTCCTGCTCTTCTCTTGACTGTGTAGCCTTCTTTTCCACTCGACCCACAGTTGTACCTCCCTGACTTCCATCATCATCCTTAAGGATGTCAAACGGGTTTGATGTTGAAACCTGGTTATTCATCGGAGTCTTCAAGGACGATTTTGGTTTAGGTTTGACAACTGGTCTATAAACTAACTTCGGCTTCTGATTTTTCATATGAAAACAATCACGAATTCCTTTCCTGCCAAACGAAATAACCCGCCGTACTTACCACCAGTTTGCCAATAACATGCCTCGTGTTCTTAGAATTCCCGAACTGCACTAGATGATCATAAATGTTATCCCAAGAATTAGAGACGGAATTCAAGCCCGCTATATCCTTAACTCCATTCCAAATCTGCGTTCCATATGAACACACAAAGAAAAGGTGTTCATGAGAATCTGGCCCTGAAGTACACAAGGAACAACACAACAAGTTGAAGTTCATATTACCCGAAGAATACCACCTGCCCATAATATCCTGCGTCTTCAATTTCTTGTTGACCAGCAGCCGCATGAAAAAAGAATGGCGAGGAATAGCTTGAGGAAACCAAACCATGGACGACCACGGGACTTCATTCTGACGGTCCGAATGACATCCCAACAATCGAAGCACTATAATCCAAATCCTTTCCTAATGTTGATCTCCAAATCACCTTATCACTAAGAGGCCGAAGATCAATATGCTGCAAATTATGGAGGATTGGGTATCGGATAAGCCACTGATTCGGCCATCCCCACTCCCCATGATTATGTGTTTAACGTGAAACCCGCATTAGCAGTGGCTCGCGGCGTAATGAATGAGTTCAAAGGACAAATGTCATCCCACTTATCGAACCACACCGATGTTAGCGTACCATCCCCAATCTTAGTCCAAACATGTTGCTGGACAATAGGTCGAAGGTTTAATAGCTTCCTCCAAGTCCATGTGACATTACTTCGCAACGGAATATCCCAAAAGTTATGGCCTCTAATACGATAGGAGTGCATCCATTTAACCCATAATGACTCCCGCATCATGAGAAGACTCCAAATGTGAGCAACCATAAGCGTGTTGTTCATATCCACAATTCTACGAATGCCCAAGCCACCTTCCGTTTTCGGCAAAGAAACCCTCTCCCACCTCATCTTCGCTTTACCTTTGATATCATTACCTTGAGCCCAAAGGAAACGCCTCATCTTACCTTCCAACTCATAGATAATACGTTTTGGAAGAGTGAATACCGCCGCCCAATAAATATGTATCGAGGAAAGAACTGATCGAATTAGTTGAAGCCTTCCACCAAACGAAAGGCACTTACTCTTCCAATCAGTAATTCGTCTCTCCATATTTTCCACTAGCCGATTACAATCTTTATACGAGAGCCGAGATGAAACAAAAGGGACCCCTAGATAACGAACTGGCAACTGGCCCTCCTCAAACTGCATGATGTTTCGAATTCGGTCCTTAACAGTGTTCGGAACATTTGCAAAGAACACTGTGCTCTTGCTCAAACTAGGAACAAGGCCCGACATGTTTTTAAAACCGTTAATTGCCTCTAGGATTACCTTCACTGACCCATGATCACCACGAGCAAATAAAAATAGATCATCCGCAAAATAGATGTTTATAATACGTTGTTTTTTACACTTGCTATGGAATCTGAACTCTGCTGATAACGAGACCTGGTTTTGCAGAATCAAAGTAAGGACCTCCATGACCAACGTAAACAAGTAAGGAGACATGGGATCTCCCTGCTGCAACCCTCTCTTACTTTTAAAGTAACCGAACAAATTACCATTAATGGCTAAAGAGAACCATTTAGACGTAACACAAGCCATAATCCATTTCACCATTTTACTTTCAAAGCCCCAACAAAGTGTGCCGAAGAAAATTCCAATCAACTGTATCATAAGCTTTTTGAATGTCGACTTTAAACGCACATCTAGGTGGACCCGCATTACAATGATAATTATGCATAAGCTCCCGAGTTAGCAGAATATTATCTTGGATCCTCCTGCCCAGAACAAAAGCTGACTGGTTGATACTAACGATATCACACAACCCTTCTTCAATACGATTGGTAATAATCTTGCTTATACACTTATATAAAGTGTTACAACGCGGAATTGGAATAGTCCGTAATTAAGGAGGGTGTAGGAACCTTAGGGATTAACGAGATTACCGTATGGTTAAATTGGTGCAACAACTAGCCATTAGCAAAGAAATCCCGAATCGCCTGATAAACATCCTTACCCACAATATCCCAAGACTTTTTAAAAAACACCGAAGTGTATACATCTGCGTATATGGGCGAATGGAAAAAACCCTAGGTAACCCTTTACCCAAGAAAAAAGTGTATCCATCAGGCCCCGGGGCTTTATTACCAGCAATCGACAACATAGCCAAAAAGAGAAGCTTTTTCCTATACTATAGTTGCAAGTCTATTGTTCTCTTTCCGAATGAAGTGAAACAAAGCTTCAAACAAAGAGGTTGGGATGTTCACTTCATTGATTTGACTTCACTTTACTTAAGATTAAAGAGAGGGACCAGGTTGGCAGTAAAGGCTCATTTAGTAGACAGCGAGCAAACAGCAAGCACCTACTCCGATCAAAATGAAAAGAAGCTGAACTTGAATAGAAGAAGCGAGCCTCTATCAGAGAAAGGAAAGCCGTTGCGCGTTAGCGCATCCATTTTCTTGCTCGTTAGCGCCCTTCCTTCAGCTGGCTTCACCTTATCTATTCATCTCTTTTTTTAAATGGAGATTTAGGGATCTCTCTTGTTCATAGATCTTGAAACCAGATCTATCCCCGGAAGAACCAACACTTAAAGGGTGTAAGCAACGGAAGGTTCTCACCCTGTCCCCGACAATGTTCTCCGAAGATCTCCCCTGGGTGAAAGGGGACACCATTCTATTTCTTTCTTCAATCGTTCTGATAAGGACAAGTGGGTTGGTTCGTTTCGTCCTCCTATCTACGCAATTCTCTGTCTTCGTTCGTGATCATGTTGGGCGAAAGGTAGTCGTAGAGGAGCGGCTATGAAAGAGCTCTTCCCCCCTTTCCATTGAAATAGGGAGGGCTTCCTTCCCCACCATTCCAGCCTATTTAGGGATTTACCGATGCTGAAGGTAGCTTGCTTACCAAGCCACCCACTTGAGAAGCTGGTCGCTAGAAAGAAGCGACGAGGAAGCGAAGCTATCTACGAAGCTCTTTGCTTCTCCCCCTGTAGTCGTAATACTCGGTTCGTCGCTACTTTGATTCAAAAGTTAACCTATGGTTCCCGACTTTCTCTGGTTTCCGCAACCGTAACCCTTTTTCCGATTACATAAACTGTTTTTCTTTTTCATAGCGATACGCTCTAAAAAAAGTGAAGGATAAGCAACCCTTCTAGAAGCGGTACCTTCCCACCTCCTTCATTCCTACTGCCTCCTTCGGTGAGAAGTTCCCTTCCTTTTATAAAAAAAATGCTTGATTGGTCTGCTCAGCAAACGTACAAAGTAGACCGCTGTTTGGCTGACCCCCCCTTCTTCCCATTCGGGTTGGGTTGACCCAGAAGTATAGTAAGAAGGAATGGAACCGCTTGAGAGTCGTCTAAAGTTCACACTTGGGTAAAGACGACTGACTTTGGAAATGGAACACGAACCAATTTCAGCTATTGCGGCTTCTTATTAAGCGTAGCAAAATCAAGGTTTATGAGAAAGTCAGCGAAGTTTCTATGATGTTCTACATTTGCGCAGTCTCGCTCCACAGTGACATCGGAAGGCTTCGCACCTGATCCTCGTTAGACTCAGCAGTAGTGTAAGGTGTAAATGAAGAGAATAGAAGAGATGAAGTCCACCCCTTAGCCTAGTCTATATCCACAGCTGACGCAACTCCGTCTCACTACTACTTAATTAATTAATAGCTAAACTTTTTCATAACCTGAGCTTTCCTTAACCAGTTGACCTTAGTTCGTAACCTTAGCCTCTCTTTCTTTATAGTTCGACTAAGTGACTTCGTAACCGAAACCTACTTTTTTCTTGCTGTAGCATAGGCCTTCGCTACTTCAAACGGGCGCTTCTCCCCACTTTTTTTTCTTAGAAAGAGCAGGGCCTTACTTATTCAGGGGGTGGGGGAACCGTAGGAAGGGGGGACGAACTGCCAAATTTACATCTGAATTCGCCAACATGAACACAAACGAAATCTTTAATTTCGTATAGAAAGAAAACGAACCACTTCTATTCTCGGAGCCCACGGAGCGGTATATGAAGAATGGCTTTTTGGTCCCTTTCATCCAGTGGTTAGGACATCGTCTTTTCATGTCGAAGACACGGGTTCGATTCCCGTAAGGGATAGGTACTCATTCCCGGGCGCTTTCAGTTAGTGTTCATTGTTGAGTGATCGCTCGCTATCTGGCTAGAAAAGGTGGTCCAGAAGCATCCTCTCTCCCAACAAGCAAGATGAGATCACCACTTCTCTCGGACTTCCTTTACTTAGTAACCTTAGCTTTAGATGTCCTTTCATAGATTCTCGAACCTCCGACAGACATAATATCCATGCATGCGTTCTTTCTCTCCTCCCCTCAACCATAGAGTCATATTTCCCCCTTTTCTTTTTATTTATTTCTTTTTCTTTTTAGGCATTGAACCCCGCCACTCCGTGGGGTGTTGTGTGGTGTCCTCCCCTCCGTAATACCTAATACATAGTTCCATCTATGGAGCCTAAAGCTTCAACCATGGCATAGCAGTAAGAAGTAAGTTGGCCTATTCTCTCGCCCAACCTTCGCCTTCTTTAGTGGCCAAGTTGAAGCGTTCACGGGTTCTTCGGCCTACCACCTTGATCAAGGTTGAGCTTGTTTCATTGAAGCTAATGCTATGCTGCCCTTCCCTTGTTTAAGAGAAAGCGAGGACTTTCTTTTAGCTACCGGCCCAAACAAAAGAGATTAGCCTCTTGATCGATCGATTTCTTGGGTCGAAGTACGAAGGGCATGATTGAAGTGTGAGATCGGCCCAAGACTAAGGTCGAGCAACTAGCTGGTTCAGTATTGGACGTCTATCTATCTCACCGCGCTCCCCTACTCCTATAAAGGTTGGCAGAAGGAAAGCTCGTTACCGCAGCGCTCGTTCACCCCTTCGGCTTCTTCCATTCAAAAAGGTAGTTTTTTTCTTATTGGAAAATAGCATCTTGAAGTGAAGTGAAGGCATTATTGAAGGAAAGAGATGGCGGGTCTGTCAAGTGCATTCGCTATTCGATTCCATCCTCGATCCTACCAAATTGATATTCAAAAGTTTGGATCTCTTCTTTACTTTTAAGTGACAAGGGGGTGACAAAGTTTTCTCTATCGCCGTCTCCTCAATGAGCATAGATTGATAGAGATGGCTTTTGTGCCGGTCAATCTGTATCCCATTCTTCAGGTATAGTTTTCTTTGATCACAGATCGACAGTCCTTTCTCCCCCTTTCGTCATAAGGCATGGTCTGACTCTGAACCATTCCTGTATTTAGGCCCCTACTAAGCATAATTCATAAACTATGAATGGCTATTTGAAAACTTTTTCAAAAGTTTCTCCTTCTCGTTGTACCGAAATAGAGGTTTGATTTAAACGACCAGGTACAACATCACATTATACACCTGAGGAAGGTATAGCCCAACTATGAAGTACAACAGCAAATGTTACAATAATACGTAGATGACTTTTGGCTGGTACAACCACTTGATTGTCCACTTCTAATAAACGTAAATGACCCAATTCTAGATCATCTTCTAGAATCGTATAAATGTCAAAAGTGAGTGACTGTTCATCGGAACTGTTATAGTCCGAATACTCATAAGGTTGGGTCAATGCCCGTCTCCCCCCAAACTGTACTTGCAAGTTTCCCCGCAAAAAGCTCTCCACACCTAATCTTAGAAAGAAGACACTTTTTCTTTAGTTAGTACCGACCGTAAAACCCTTTATGAGTACGGGGAATCGAAGTCCGGGGAAAGTTTATTGGCAACAAGGAACCTTTTCTAACCCAGTCCTACCGACCCTATGTATTCGAGGGGGGGGGGTGGAACCGAAAAAGACTTGGTTCCACACATATGAGACAGGCAGAAGGTATGGGACGACCAGTTCACCATGGAAAGCGAATTCGATCCTATAGTCGTCTTCTTTGTTCGATAAATGCGCAGTGGAAAAAGATGCTAGTCGGCTCGGAGAAGTTGTATACCCCAATAAAAAAATCAAGAGCGATTCCTCACCTATCCTGTCAGGGGCCTAGTTGAACGCTCGAGTATAGATTCCCTATGCTCATCGGTCGGGGCCAGCAGGCCCGTAGATCTGGATCCATCCATAGACCTGACCTGATATCGTTTGTCCAAAAAGAAAAAAAGTAGGTTTTTAGTACTGTTCATGAGACCTCGAATTCCCACGTTCCAGCTTGCATTATGCCAACAAGTCTCACCCCCAACTCTAGCTGAGAAGTTGAGTCACCCTTCTTTTTTTCTGAAAAAAATCGAATAAAGAAAGAGATAGTATATATCCTGTATCGATCATAGGATCACTCTATGAGTAGGTAAATTCTCTGTGACCTCCCACCGTTCATGACATCCCTTGCTTCTCGCTGCGAACGGCTCCTCGGTGGAAGAGTAGAAACGCTGGTCCCCTTCGGTCAAGTTGCTTGTACCTGCTGTTACCTACCGTAGGACCTCCATCCCTGAAGCAAAAAAAGAGGAGCAGGAACAAGAGGTTGTCCTCTCCCGGCCCAGTAGTTTCGCAACTACTACTGTGGTTGTTGCCTACGGGGATCGCCCATTCCAAAAGGTTACTGGGCCAGTCGTTAGGTCCAAAGTTATATGCCACAGCTATGGTGCCGATAGATTCACTACTTCAGCACCGTTATTGGATATTTATCGGACATCAATGAAGGAATGCAAGTCAGATCAGAAAGTCCATCATTAAGGCACAGAATGCAATATCTTTGATTAAAAATTTATGATAGAATGTCAAAGGTATTAACCTTATAACTAATAGACAGTGCTGCTACAGGTTCAGTTCTGTTATTGGAATGCCTCTTTGTCACAGAAAGGGAGGCCTACGAGAGGGGACTTTTTAAAAGGGAAGCCTATATCTCCCGACCCTACTTCACTTCCAACAGGTTCACTTCTGTTATTGGAATGCCTCTTTATTAATGAAATGGAATTCGTAATCGCACATATAAGACTTTTGTTCCTTCTTGCTTAACGTAAGGCTTGCTGCTACCTTCCCTTCGTTCTCTGTCAGGGCGAGAAAAAGACCGGCTCTCTAGTTCTGTCAAGGAAGGGGGCAAGGTGCTAACCGATGTCGATTAGGAAGCTGCTCCTCTTTACAAGAAGTGAGGCAGCAAAGAAGAAGGGAACTAAGATTAGATTGAAGAGGAATCCCAATGGCTGCATGAAAAGCAACTGTAAAAGTCACCGCAATTGGCTTGCACAAGTTCGGAAGGTTTGGTGAGAGGGGAACTAATGCTACTAGTCTTGGATATGGCTCAGAGTACTGCCTCGCTTAGTCCATCTGAGCTCTACTATTAACTAATGAGACTTACATAGAGTACAAGTACCAAATACAGAAAAAGGAGTTTTTGCGAGTAAGTGCGAAAGCTTTTGCATCTTCTTTTCCGTCTACTAATTTGAGCTCTTCCTGTCGATCAGTGCGACTCCAAAATCCACATACAGAGAAAGCTGATGTGCCCTTTTTAGCGTAGTTGCAATATCAATAGTTAGAGCGTAGTTGCAAAGCTTTCTTTCATGAGCTAGCGCGGACTAAGAGCTCTACGCCATCTATGGAATAGCAGCCTGCTTGATTGACTGATTGAAAGTTTAATCTAGGAAGGCAGGATATTGGGAAAATCCCACATATGGTTAACTGCTTTAGGAGTGCCAGCTCCGGGCTAGAGAAAAGAGAGCCTATTACTGAACTGTGAAAAAGAATTTCTAGCGAAAGTGTTCATTTTTTAGTCACCGATAAAGAAAGTAGCTAGGCTTCCTGGTGGTATGAAAGAAAGAGATCTTAGTATCTTAACCAGAGACCTAACCTAGAATGACTCTTATTCTGTCGGAGGAAGAAAGACGAATGAATGCCGAAGAACTCGGAGTTGGACTGACCCGAGCTTCTCTTCAAGGTGTGGTAAGGTTTCTTATTGGAAGAATGTTGAGGCTACTTTCTACTGGTTATCTCATAGGACTGCGCGAACACTGCCTTGTTACAGTCACTGAATGCCATACTATCAGGCGAGATGAAGCAAGCAAGAGAAGAGTTTTGAAAAGCTATTGATCCAGTTTTTTACCTAGAAAGATAGTAATAGAAAGAAAATAGACTGTGATGCCATATAGTGAACAAAAGGCATAATAATGTTTAGTTAATAGGCTGATCACCACTGCCTGAGTCTGATAGAATGCGTTCTTTGATACTTGTTACCAACCAACGATTGATCTATAGGGTCAGAAAACGATGTTCGAAATCGTTCTCTGTCCTCGGGAAAAACATATTAATAAGAAGGCATTGTATCCAGCTATACGAAAGCGGTTAGTTACAGCAGGAGAGACAAGTGTGACAACTGTGCTTTGTAATCGATGTACAATATAAAACAATAGCAATTATCAATAAAACAATGTGTTTCGGTGTTATTATATGTGTTTTGGTGTTATTATGTGTGTATTTATGTTTGGTGATTTTACGTTTTGATTCGAATTCGGTTTCAAGCTTTAAACCGCTTTCTGGAAGGTTATACGCAAACTGGTGCGTAAACACAGTCAGTTTAACGCGACAAACCCTCCGGAATAGTGACATAGGCTTAACATACCTTAAATAACCTTTAGATAACTTAAAAATAAGTTTTGGATGGTTTGGTGTGTTGAAAACAAGTCTGTTCGATCGTATGGACTATTTGTGTCAAACTGCGAAAGTATGCCGATTTGTATAGTAACGAACATTCCGGAACTTGGTCATAAGTTAAACATGCCCTAAATATCCTTTACATAGCTTAGAAATAGCTTAGAAATAATGTAAATGTGATAACAATGTCATGTACGGTGAATAAAAGCATTTACTCAACCCCGTAGGTAAATGTACAACACAAAGTTTTTGAATAAACCTAAGTTTAAATCAAATGTTATGTTTTGCAGAAAACAATGCTTTATGATTACAAACATTTATGCAATAATGTTAATCGCATACATTCAAGCCTTGCAACTGTGGCGACAAACCTTTAAACATATTAAAGGTTCATCTAAGTTATGTATATCGGATTATGTCATTCCCAACTTCCAAACAAACCTAGGAAGTCGGAAACGGGATTTGTCAAGTCCTATGGTACCAATACATACTACCGAGTGGCGTGATCAATGTTAATGAATGTACTATTGTCCCGATTAAACATACCAAATGTCATAACCAATGTAGCATGTGAAAACCATGTACTAAGTATGCTAAGTAAACATACATAGTAGAAATGTTCATGAAAACAATGTGCTAGCATGCTAAGTAAACATACATAGCAAAAATGTTTGTGAAATCAATATGCTAGCATGCTAAGTAAACATACATAGCAAAGATGTTTATGAAATCAATGTGCTAGCATGCTAAGTAAACATACATAGCAAAACATAATTGAAAGCATGTACTATATGTGTACTAGGTGAAGCTAGCATGTTTATGTTATAAAAGCAATGAAAGCACGAAAGTAACAAGTATGCACATGTGTATCACCCCAAAGTATTTGAAAGCGGTAAAAGAGGGGAACTATGTACTCACTTGGGATTGCTTATTAGTCTTGAGAATAAGACCAAATTAAGCTCCAAGTATCACGGAATCAACAAGGCACCTAGTATAGGTAAATATGTTAATTAACGGATCCTAAATCAAATATGGTTCTATAAATCAAATGAGTATTTGAACTCATATGGTATGATTTAATAGAGCTAACATTCTGATTTGGAACTCTACCTAAATGCTCTTGACCCGTTTTGACCTGTTATGGTAGTTTAAGCTACTATAATGCGTCGGTTGCGCAAAACTATGGTCGGATGGTTAACTATGTGCTATGTCAAGTCTTACAGGCCTAATTATTCCTAAACATGTTACTAAATCAGATTATATGTCAAAAACATGTTCACATAGGCAAAATACGGATTTATGCTTCAAAAGGGCATTTTGGTGACTCCAGTTGGACTCTTGGGCACTTACCCATAGAACTCTCTCTCTAGCCTAGGCGATTCTGCCCTCATGAAACCCTAATCTTCTTCGTAATCTGCCGATTAACAGGTTGGTCATTACTGATTCTGTTCTTTGTAGTTATCGTGAAAATTAGGGTTTTGATTAAAGTAAAATCGCCGCCTTGTTCTTGTATCATGGGATATGGTATCGCTAGATTAGGGTTTTTGTTCCGGTCGTGTTTCTTGTTTTCTTTGCTGCTCGGAGTTCTTCGTGTATGAACGATTGTGTTTGTGTTTATTGGAGAGAGGTGTATTATTCTGAATGGATGCGCATAAGACTCAAGGGGTCGATCACCATGATGACGGTTGCAGAACTTCATTCTCGTTTGAGGGTCTCGCCAGCCGAGTAATGGATGTTGAAGGTAATACTTGGCTTCCTCGACGGGGAGTAGTTCAGTCTCCAACGAAACCTCATCAGATTAATATAATTGACGAATTGACAAAGGTTTCTGTTCCAATTGATGTGGAGAAGCTGCTGCACTCTGACTCGGATCGGGCAGGGACTATTCATACTTCCATGGGGTATGCGCCAAAGTCAGACTACTTTGGCACATTTTTTTCGGCTGACAAGGGGAAACCAACAGTCTCTGGACCTGCGAAACGATTATCTTTTGCGAATGTTGTGAAGGATGCTAAAGAGAATGTTAAGGTAAACTTTAGGGTGATGGAATCGAGTGAGGCTGTTGACGGAGCGAACGTTGTTATTCCACTGTCTTCAGTTAAATAAGTCACTGACAGGTATGCAAACACTTTGTATGGTTACTTTTTGGGTAAACGACTTGCATTTCCTGTGGTGGATTTTTTTGCAAAGAACAATTGGGCAAAATATGGTTTGTCAAGACTTATGATGAATGCACATGGTTTCTTTTTCTTTAAGTTCAAAACTAAAGAAGGGATGGACCAAATGTTAGAGGATGGTCCGTGGATGATAAGAAATGTTCCAATAATTCTGAAAGAGTGGTCGGTCTCTAGTAAGTTGGAAAAAGAGGATTTAAAATCTATCCCAGTTTGGGTCAAGATGCATGATGTGCCTTTAGCGGCATTCACTGAGGATGGGCTTAGTTTACTTGCATCTAAGATTGGGGTGCCTATGAGGTTAGATTCGTATACTGCCACAATGTGTGCGGAGTCTTGGGGAAGAAGCAGCTATGCTAGAGCACTTATTGAAGTTCAGGCAGGGGTTGAGTTAAGGAAGATTGTTACTGTTGCAATCCCATCTTTGGATGGTATTAGTCATTCAATGGTGGAGGTTAAAATTGAGTATGATTGGGAGCCTTTAAGATGTTCTTCTTGTTGTGTTTTCGGTCATGAATAGAGCTCGTGTCCTAAGAACCCTCAGGTAAGTTCGATTGGGGATACTGAGAGGAAGAATAATGATGACTTTCAGGACGTGGGGGCCAAAAAGAAGAAAGCTAATAATCAAGGGCTTCATATGAAAAATCAGAAGCCTAAGTTAATCTATAGACCAGTTGTCAAACCTAAACCGAAATCGTCTCTGAGGAATCCGATGATTAATCAGGTCTCAACGTCGAACTCATTTGGTATCCTAAATGAAGATGACGGTAATCAAGGAGATACCTCTGTAGGTCGAGTAGAGAAGAACGAGAAACAGTCGAGTGACGGGCAGGAATCGGATGAGGAAGAGGTCGTTGAAGTCTACAATGAAACTAATGAATTTATGACATCGGGTACTCTTTCTTTTTCTTTGAAAGCAGGGGTAAGCACCTCTTCCACAAAATTCTCAAATGGATAGGTTGTTTTTGGTTCGTCGGAAGGGGTTGCTGGTTTGTGGCAGCTTTATCTTTGATGATGGCGGTTGAGGTTTATGTCTTTGTTTTTTTGCTTTGTTTTGTCTACTAGAAATCTTTTCATGATGTTTAGTAGGCTAGGTTATGGGGTATCATAGGTATCTTGTTTTTGTTTGTAATACATATATGGGGCATGTCCTGTATATGAACTAGTGTGGAACACATCCTCACTACTTGTACTTATTTGCGGTTGCATTTTAATAGAATCACCGGGGTAACCCTTTACCCAAAAAAAAAGGGCATTTTGGTCATTTCCTATGGGCATATAAGCTAACTAACAATAACTAACGAATCCTATGTGATCATAAGGTATAACCTCAGAGGTTATTCCCTATGCAACTATGATCACTAAACATGCTTGGTCGGATCCTAATGATCGACCAATCGGGTCGGGTTGAAAGTCTAAGCGGTTGTCTCGACCGCTTAACTTACGACCCTAAACAAGCACTAAACTAATATGAGTTAAACATGTCAAAACATGTTTAACCTACTTAGAAAACTGATTTGGTATCAAAACAAAATGTTTTGATACCTAAAAGTAGTTCCGTTGCAAAATGCACGCTAAAACGCATTTTGACCGAAACTAGACTCGTCACTACGCCTAGTTAACGTGGAAATCAGTAGGTATAATCACTACGGATTTATGCTTCAAAAGGGCATTTTGGTCATTTCCTATGGGCATATAAGCTAACTAACAATAACTAACGAATCCTATGTGATCATAAGGTATAACCTCAGAGGTTATTCCCTATGCAACTATGATCACTAAACATGCTTGGTCGGATCCTAATGATCAACCAATCGGGTCGGGTTGAAAGTCTAAGCGGTTGTCTAGACCGCTTAACTTACGACCCTAAACAAGCACTAAACTAATATGAGTTAAACATGTCAAAACATGTTTAACCTACTTAGAAAACTGATTTGGTATCAAAACAAAATGTTTTGATACCTAAAAGTAGTTCCGTTGCAAAATGCGTGCTAAAACGCATTTTGACCGAAACTAGACTCGTCACTACGCCTAGTTAACGTGAAAATCAGTAGGTATAATCACTGAGGATTATAACCATCGTGATTACAATCACGTTACAAAGTTCAAACGAACTTTGCGTTGACCATTGACTGGTCAAAGCTGAAAGTCAAACACAGTTTGACTTTCACGCTAGGAAAGCGATAAAAGAACGAAGAAAGCTTACAAAGGGTCCTTGCTAGGGAGAACTTGATCTTAAAATCTCAGGTATGAAGTATAACAACTTCAACTTAGAGAAATCAGATCAAGGGTGCTTGAAACAATGAAATGGCCATGCTATTTATAGTTGTTGTGAACTCACAAGATCATGCCATTTGTTTGTGTAACTTCCAAGCAAAAATCTCAACCATACAACTGTTAAGAGCAGATTAGAAGCCTTGGAGATGTGTTAACTTGGTTAACACACAAGAAAATTTGCATAAACAGCCCCTGAACATCAAACAGATTGCTGAAAATGGAAATCAGTAGCTGGGCCTTTTTACGCTGCCCGCGTAAGCTAGAGACTGGGCTTACGCGGCCCGTGTAGACAAGTTTGGCAGATTCAGCAAAAATGGTCCCTGCACTTGATTAAGTTCATTTCTAGCACTTTTGACCCCCGTTAAGCCATTTTCAAGGCTCTACAAGGTCATTAAAGTTTAGAGGACTCAAAATATGCTCGGAAAACTCTCGGATGTCGGTTCGTTTGGTCGTATGGTCGCGTTATTCGTTAAATTGTTAAATTATGACGAAACTAGAACGGACGCGAAAACGATCCAAATTAAGCGACGAATGGTATTTTTGCAAGCCGATCACCAAAATAAAAATATTTTAGTCTGTACAAAAAGTTTGGGTGTCCAGATGTGGTAAGAACATAAGATATGCGCGTAAATGCAAACTTACGCCGTTTTTTACGCTTTTAGTCCCTGTAAGATCAAATAAGCATATTTTCTGCCATACCAAACCCTTTAAAACTTATTTATAAGTTATGTAAAGGTTATTTAAGGTATGTTAAACTTATGTTGCTATTCCGAAGTGTTTGTCGCGTTAAACTCATTACGTTTATGCATCAGTTTGCGTATAACTTTCCAGAATGCGATATAGAGTTTAAAATCGATCAAAAATCAAAACGTGCATAATGTCAAACATAAATAAAAAACATTGGGATCAAAACACATTGTTTTATTAATGTTGGATTGTTCAGAGTTTGTACAATGATTACACAAGCACAGATGTCACAAACCTTTCTCGGTGAAGGAAAGGAATAGCGATGGATTCCTATGGAGCATCCAGCAACAAGCAGATTCAATCGAACGACGAATTCTTACATGGAAAAAGGAAATAAAAGGTCCGCTTCCACGATTTCATCTAGATTGAATCTCTTAAGAATAGTTTATATAGTCATGATTCAGTTCAGATCCACTTACTTTTGATTTCTTTCTCATTTTTCGGATCTGATTGGAACAATTGAGAAGTAGGAAGACTTTGGCGATTCATATCATAATAGGTAGAATATTTATGTCCCAGCACAGAAAATATGAATAATGAAACATGAGGAAGAGTATACCCTGTAGTGACATAGCAGTTCTCCTAATCGACTACTTTTTTTTTGGGTAAAGGGTTTACCCCGGTGATTTTATAAATTTCACAAAACCAATAAGAACATGTAGTATGGAAACGTACCATACTAGATCATAGATGGGACATCCCCTCCAGCTATATACACCAAAACAAACCTGTTGATGCATATTTTGTGGACACGACTCGGCTCGGTTCAACTCGGCTCAGTTCGATTTGGTCTCGACTTGAAGACACGAAGATCAAGACAAAGCTGCTTGTGTCTGTACTTTGTCTGTAATGTGTCATGATACAAAACGATGTCTTGTGTTAGATTTGTTTATATGTGCGTTCGATGTAAGTTTGACCAAGTCAACCATCCTCCGGTTTGACTTGGCCAAACAGTTAGCACATTGGTTGAAACATGCTTGTGTCGAAGGATGTCATCGAAGGATGGTGTATCCTTCGATGACCTCGAAAGATAATGTCATTCGATTGATACAGATGGACCTCGAAGGATATCATCCTTCGAGGTATGTATGGATCTTTCGGTAGCATTCTGGTCGATAGATGATCCTTCGACCAGACTTCCTTATCCTTCGACCATACCTGCTGTGTCGGGTATAAATACCCAAGTGTTGTGTTCATTTCAGTAGAGACACTTAGAGACAAGAGAGACACCATAGGAGAACACTTAGCAGCATTCTGCTGAAATCACACACACACACACGAGAGAGAGAGTTTACGGAACACATCTGTAAACATTGAGCTTGTAACTGGAACCTTCATTCGTATTAATACAAGTGGTGTTAATCGGTGAACCTTGTGTGTTTTGTGTTTATACTTGTCTCAACTCGGTTGCACTCTAGCTTGGATTCCGCACTTGCTAGTGTGTTAATATAACAAGGATAAGGTTTGACCTCATCCGAAGAGGGACCTACAAGTGGTATCAGAGCCTTGGCTCTTTTCCTTGTTAAAACCGAGTGTTTTAGAGTGTTTCGGGTTTTTGAAGTTTATATTTTCTGAAATTTTCTGTTTTAAAACTTCGAAAATCATTGCATGTTGCTGAAAGTTGTTATAAAAACCGGTTTATTCTTCATTTTCACATTGTTAAAAGTTGGTTTTTATTGAAGTTTCGGCCAAAACTCGTGTTTGGCAGTGTCGGTTTTCTGGAAAATTCAAATTTTCTGGGTTTGTTCTTGGTATCTTCATCAAATTTTCAAGTGTTCTTCAAAACTTTTATGTATTTTGATCTTGTTTGACTATTTTCGAAAGTTGTTTGCTTTGGGAAGGTACCCAAATCTGTTTTGGCAGAAAAGAAGGGTCTGAACATACCTTCTGCCGAAAGTTGTGCACCAACCCGTCACCTTTCTCACCAACCTGTCAACTTTGTGTCAGTTGTGTCAGTTGCAATCGAAGGATATCTTTCGACATCGAAAGATCATCTTACGATCAAGGAAGGCTCGATAGATAATCATCTTTCGACCCATCATTCGAAGTCAGAGACATATCCTTCGATCAAGGGAATCTTTTCGAAAGATAGTTATTCGAAAGATAAGGATATATATTCGAAAGATAAGGATCTGTCAAACTGTGAATCTTTCGAGTTAGTGAATCTTTCGAAACCATTGTTCGAGACTCAACAGTGATCTTTCGAACACTGTTGATCCTTCGAACAACTGTCTGTTTTTCGAACCTGTGTGCATCTTTCGATCCTAATCTGTTTAAGCTTAACAGTTTGTGTTTTTCAGGACTTTCGATCAAGGATCCTTCGGCTGTTTGATTATCATTCGAAATTTTAATATAGTTTGTGAAAATTAATTTTAAATCAATTTTCACTTAATATATTAATTTTTATAAAATGGGAACAAACGATCAGTGGGATCCAACCGCGTGGACTCTAACATCTTCACGATCATCAGTTACACAACCTGAGCCAGAATTCGACAAATCTGCATGGATGCGAGCTATTGCCCCAACTCAAGCTGCAATGATAACTGCAAATCAATGGGCATTGGTCACAAATCAACACAGCAGCATTCAATCTATGATGCAGAACGACATTGAAACTGGTACTAGCACAAAACCGCCAAAGCTGAATCACATCAATGATTGGGGATGGTGGAAAGAAAGGTTGAGAACTTATGTTCAGGGGCAAGGTCAAGATCTATGGATGTGTTTCTTCACTCCATTTGAAAACGAGTTGGAAGTTGCAGGATCAAATCCAGAAACTTACAGCACTTTGTCCGATGTAGATAAGAAGATTGAGTTAGAAAAGAAAGCATTCATGATTCTCACACAAGCTCTTAACAGAGACATTTACCACCAGTTTGTTTATTGCACTACTACTAAAAGCTTGTGGGATATGCTCACGTTAAGATGTGAAGGAAATGCTCAATCCAGAAAGATCAAGCAGATTTGCTGAAGAAAGAATTTGAAGGATTTACGTGTATGGAGAATGAGACTTTGGCAGATTTATCTACAAGGTTTCATCACTTGTTGAGCGAGATGTTTGCTTTTAAAGTCAATGCCACTCCACAAGAAATGACGAAGAGATTTGCTGATAGCTTACCAGCAAAGTGGAGCAGTTATCTTGAAATCCTTAAAGAAAATGGTGTTTTAGACACAATCACCGTTTATGATTTAATTCAAAAATTGGAGAACAAGGATGTAGAAGAAAAACTGAAGGCAAAAAGAACACTAACTCCTCAAAGTCCAGAGATGTATTTTGGGATTGCAGGAGGCATCAGTGGAGAAAAACCAGCATCTCAACACGCGAAGCTTCAAACAGCTTTCGTCTCAAACACTGGACCATCAACAACAGATCAGTTTGATCCTTCAGCATACTTGATGTATCCAAGACAAGATGTAAAACCGACAGCTCCTCAGCAACAACCGCAACAGCAAGGGTTTTATGGAAGCTCTTCAAACTTTCAAGCCACTTCCAATCCAAACACAGTCAGATTAGACACTTCCAACTTTTCCAAAGTCAGTGTCGAAATAGCCAAGGAGCATATGGAGATGTTGAATACCTTGGTTAGTGCTTATTGTGGATTGATCGCAGGTCAGATTGGGAATATCAATCTAACTAATGAAGATTATCAGCAAGTGGATAGAGATGAGTTTGAAATGATGGATATTAAATGGGCTCTTGCTAGTGCAATTCGAAGAGCAAAGGAGTTTATGGAAAGGACCGGGAGAACCAACTTGGAAAGCAAGAAAGACACCAAGTATGGGTTCGATAAGCAAGCTGTGACCTGCTTTAACTGTGGTGAACGCGGTCATTTCAAAAGGGAATGCACAAGACCAGCTCAGCATGGAAACCAAAATCCCTTCAGAAATCAAGGCAACCAGCAGAACCAGAACAGGAACAATGTTCGTACGTTGGTACCTGTCAACAACCAAAGCCAACCAGGGTCATCAAATGCCAACCGGGGACTCGTGGTTCAAATAGATGAAGGTTGTGATTGGTCGCTTCAGCTTGGAGAAGGAGGAAATGGTGGAACAGCATGTTATGCTAAGGTGACTGAGAAGGTTGTAGAACCCGCGTCTGCTGGTGAATCTTCGGAAGATGAAGATAGTTCGGGTTATAGTGGGAGCATGGATGGGGAATCACTTGATGCTGGTGATTTATCAAGTGATGCTTTAGATTTGAAGGTTGATGAACTTTTGGCTGAAGCTGAAGTATTATGCAAGAGGAGATCTATTCTCTGCCAGAAATCTGCTGGAACTTCCGAGAAGCTTGCTAAGTTCTTCTCTGAAGATGGATCTTTTTCTTTCCATTCAGCCTTTACGGCTAATGTCGACAGTTCATCAGGTCAGGTAAGTGTCGATGAACCCACTGTAGTTAGCTGTGAAAATTGTGATAGTTTAAAGGTTAAATATGCTGAACAGGAAAGTAAATTTGAAGTCACACACAAACACAATCAAGAATTGATTGTTGATCTTTCTAAAGCAACTGAAGCTAACTTGTTTTTAACCAGAAATGAAAAGGAGTTTAAAGCAACAATTGCGTCATTAAAACATGATGTTTCTGAATTTCAAAGGGCTGTTTTAAGAAAACAACATGTTAACAATGATTTAATCGACACAATTGAAAAGCAAATGGTAGAGTTAGCAACAGCTAGATGTGAATGTGAGACAATTAAGCAGAAATTGGAAAGCTATTCCAATTCCCGCTATGTTTTGGATCACATTATTGACGTTCAGAAGAAAAAGGGGGATAGGAAGTGTAATGGATTCAAATCATGTCCTCCCCCAATGAATCACAATTACTCCAAATTGCCTGATGACGAGGATATGCCCCGTTTTGAACCTACAGTGCCACTCAATCTAGATGATTTTGCAGCAGGCCTCGGGTTCACAACTGGTACATCATCCTCTGGTCAATCCGAATCTGAATCTGAGAATGTGACAGATTCATCGTGTGTTAAGGAACAGAGTCCTCCCACTGTTGAGGATACTGACTCTTCGGATGATGAATCTGACTCATCGGATGATGAATCTATAAAAATTGTGAATCAACAGTCTAACTTGGTTACAACAGAAATTCCAATTGAGAATCACATCTTGTGTGATCCACCAGTGGAACCGAGTAAGACTGAAATGTCAAAAGGAATGGAGTCCCTTGTCTCTAGTTGTGAAGGGAATAACTTGTTGTACACGCTCAAAGGAGATGACAAAATCTACTCTAACAAAGATTTTCCAATTAAAAATGTAAATCAAGATTTAATTGAGCAAATTTTTGAAGGATGTATTGAAAAGTTTTTGGGGAACAAAAGTGGCAAAGTTACCGTCACTCAATGTGATCCAATTCCGTGTGAACAAATTAGAAAACAATACGGAAACCAAAAACAACCAGTTGAGCGAAAACAACAAGTGAACTCCGGGAAAGGTAAGACACAGGGAAAGAAGGCTCAGAACAAGAATGTTCAAGCACCTAAGGTTCAACAGCAAAAGGTGCAAAACAAAAGAGCTCCTGTTAAGAAAAGAGAACCGAAAGTGAACTTTGTTGGATCAACGGGTACAGATAAACTTGAAACATTTCAGGATAAATCTAACATTGATTTTATAAAACAAGTTAGAATTTTGAAACGAAATGATCAGAATAATTACACCCAACACACAAAGGGATGTGATTTAGGTCCAAGTACATCTAGATCACAAAGTTCATTGTCGGGTTCTTCGACTGGTCATCAACATGTTTCTCCGAGGTTTGTAGAGCGGAGAATGTGTTTTGAGTGTGGCACAATTGGGCATATTGTAAGATACTGCCCATACCTGCAAAAGTTGAAGGCTCCCCAAGAAAACAATTACCAAAAACGATCAGTTTCCCCGAAACAAGACCCGCGTGTCTTGAAAGAAAGGGAAAAGAAGTTGAAACAAAAGAATCAAAAGGTAATTGAAAAGGCCTTAAACGCAGAGGTGAAAGAAGAAAAACCTGTTCAAGCAAAACCTAAAATGGAAAAACCAGTAAATGCAAAAACAATTAATACAAATACTGGTAAAGGACAAACAGCTTGGAAACCAAAACAGGTAATTCAGTCAGGGGGAGCACCGCAGGTTCTTTTTCCTAATCATCAGGAGATTGAGATCACTTTCCTTGATGATCAAGGACGACCCAAGTCCACAAAGGCTTGGGTCCCCCTCTCCAACTAATCTTTGAGTGAGTGTGCAGAATGTTCCAGGAGGAACTATCGATAGTCGTAAGATTGTTGATAGTGGAGTGTCCATGCACAAAACAGGCGACAGAAGAAATTGTTGCCTGTGTTGGAGAGAAGAAAAGAAAATGAAAAAGAAAACAGAAATGTCTGTTGAATGAGTTTGAGAAGCTTCGACAAATTGAAAATCATTCCAACGTTTAAATTGTTAAAGGCTGTGATCGGGTTCCCCAGGGTAGATTCAAATCAAAATGTACGCACCTGCAGCACGTCTGAAGATTCAAAATTTAACAAGATGAACGTGCAGTGTACATTTCTCCACGGTGTGATTGAAGAGAATGTGTTTGTTGAACAAACCAATCGGGTGTGCGGATGCCTTGGCATGGATTGAACAACCGCACACTACTTCTGAAAGAGAAAGACAAAAACCTTCGCTGGTGAAATGTGGAAGACCAGCCGGACCCAAAGGTTTATGATCTTGTTGCTGTCAAGAGACTTCTCAGTAGCTACAAAGAATCGACTTTGAAATCCACACCGGGTGGATATCCAGTTTGGGAGAGCACTCAGATTCCTTGCAATGCACAAAGCAGTTGCACGATACGGTTTTTAAAATTCTAATCTCTCCTTTACTTGTCGATATTTAAGCTGCTTTATGAATTTGTATTATCTCGTACAGCACTCTTTGGCCAGACAATGCTGTCATGGTCCACACCGCAAACCGACATGCCAACTGATTTTTCCAAAATTCGATAAATCTTTTCAGATTAAAAATTAATTTTGGTAAACGGCATTGAGGTAAAACATGAGTTAACCAACATCGGAAAGTCAATTTTGTAAATACCTTTGTGTTTTTAAATTTTATCTTAGTTTGTTGATTTTAGGGGGAGTAAATCCAAAATTTGAAAAATCCAAAAACATCGAAAAATTTCAAAAGCACAAAAACAATAGAAAAACAAAAATGAGTTTCCTGGCGAGCAAAAGAGAAAATGATAGTACATCAGTGGTCTGTCTAAACCTCTTTAATCCTTAAATTGAAAATATGTTAAGCAGCTCTATATAAAATGTATCGGTAGGCTCACAATCATTTTAAAGTGTGCAGGGTGATATAAACTTAAATTCGACTGAAGACTGGGTGGGAACCATTCATTGGCATATGGTCTTAGTACCGAAATTTCGTTTGAGAGATTGCCGAGGTTCTGAGATATTCGGTCTTTATGCTGCTTATCATCTGGGTATCATGGTTGTATCTTTTACCGAAAAATAACGGGGACGCAAGTCTAGATCTTCCATGATACTATACATACGTGTACATACTGCATACGACCTCAATAAGTGATAAACAATCACATGTCCCTCAAAATAAGTGATAAAATATCACATTTATCCGGGAGTCAAGTTCGTCTCTCTGCTGTACGAAAGTACTGACCTGTTCACGGACTTGCTCCTATGCCCTCATGCATCGAAAATCAAGTTCCTCATCAATAAGTGATTCTATCACATAGGGCTTGTTTTCAAATCAAAATAAGTGAGAATCTCACATCATATACGGTCAAACAGATGATAATCGGTATACTCACCGGTAAGATGAACCCTCGTGCATACCTTGATACGGGAATGTGTCGTGATGTGGATGAACACCGGTCGGTAAGTATAAATCATACCTTAACGTATCCCCTCGCCATGATTACAAATGATAAGTTGAGCTTAAGTGGACAGCAATACCGATAATTGTTATAGGATGCTTATCTTAATGTTAACTAAAAGAACAACAAGAGCGTTTTGACATGACCGTACACTGATATGATTCTCTTACCCTCGAAACTCGCAAAAAGAATGTCTGTAGATATTTATTTACTGTTTTCAGTTTATGCATCTTGTATATATTTATTTATTGTTTTCCGTCTTTACATTTGAAAAATGAAAAATTCCAAAAAGATTTTAGGTGTGTTTTAATATAAACTTTATAAAATCCAAAAAGATTTTGCTTCTAGTTTATTTTTGATTGACTGATGTTGGAACTCGAGTCTATCCTACCCAAAATCCTGATCGTAAGCCGGAAAACATTTGCATCTTCATAAACTGTCGAAGTTAACAAATTTTGAAAGTTAAAGGATTAAAATTGAATATTTTTCTAAACTTTCAAAATGTTGTCGGTTGGTGTTTGTTCGAGATTTGATCTCATATGTGTCTTTTGTTTAAATGTTAACTATATTCCAAGCGATGTTCTCATTATGCGTTTAGCTTTCTTGCATATGCAGATGCTAAAGGCGAGGAGAACATGTTCGATGAAAAGCTTTGGAATGAAGACACGAAGTGGAGGCACTCAAAGGATAAAATGATCGAGTTGCCGCTGACCCTTCATCAACACCACAAGGATCTGAAGAATTGACAAGTCAAAAGATTCACGAGCATGACTCAATGGAGAGTTCAATCTAAGGGGGAGTTTATTGACACACTACCTAAACAAAAAGGGGAGTTTGTTGATACACTCTCTACTTACGACACGTGAAGACTTTGAAGATCCTCCGACGTGGAAGACATCGAAGTTGAACCTCACGAGTAGCGTCCAAGGGGGAGTTTGTTGATGCATATTTTGTGGACACGACTCGGCTCGGTTCAATTCGGCTCAGTTCGATTTGGTCTCGACTTGAAGACACGAAGATCAAGACAAAGCTGCTTGTGTCTGTACTTTGTCTGTAATGTGTCATGATACAAAACGATGTCTTGTGTTAGATTTGTTTATATGTGCGTTCGATGTAAGTTTGACCAAGTCAACCATCCTCCGGTTTGACTTGGCCAAACAGTTAGCACATTGGTTGAAACATGCTTGTGTCGAAGGATGTCATCGAAGGATGGTGTATCCTTCGATGACCTCGAAAGATAATGTCATTCGATTGATACAGATGGACCTCGAAGGATATCATCCTTCGAGGTATGTATGGATCTTTCGGTAGCATTCTGGTCGATAGATGATCCTTCGACCAGACTTCCTTATCCTTCGACCATACCTGCTGTGTCGGGTATAAATACCCAAGTGTTGTGTTCATTTCAGTAGAGACACTTAGAGACAAGAGAGACACCATAGGAGAACACTTAGCAGCATTCTGCTGAAATCACACACACACACGAGAGAGAGAGTTTACGGAACACATCTGTAAACATTGAGCTTGTAACTGGAACCTTCATTCGTATTAATACAAGTGGTGTTAATCGGTGAACCTTGTGTGTTTTGTGTTTATACTTGTCTCAACTCGGTTGCACTCTAGCTTGGATTCCGCACTTGCTAGTGTGTTAATATAACAAGGATAAGGTTTGACCTCATCCGAAGAGGGACCTACAAAACCAACTACTAAAACTAGCCAACAAGGCAAACAAAAACCACTAGTCTAGACACTAGAAACAAGACCAAACTCTATACTCTAACCGAATCCATACATATCATCATTATCCAGCATTCCCTCTCCACATATGTTCAACTTTTCCAACATCCTCATCACTTGAATAGATGGTTTGAACTTTAGACCCATAAGCTTGAATCGAACTGTAGTAATAATTTCCTACACTAGAGCATCCGGTGGACGTGCATTATCCTGGAATATCCTCCTGTTTCGTTCCCTCCAGATATTGTATGTTGCAGCAGCAACCGTGAGACAGGCGACAATGTTACCAATCAACTTCATATTACGTCTCTGGTTTAAATCACTTAAAACATCACTCTAATCAGGTTGAATACTAGACATGTCTGCATGACTTCGAACCTGGCACCACACTTGAGATGAGAATTTGCATGAGAAAAAGAGATGTTCATGGGAATCCAAGTTGTTGTAGCAAAGAACACAGCACATCATATTCATACTTTTCCTTTTAGTTTGCTCCCATCGTAAAAGTTTATCCCGTGTAAGAAGCTTTTTTCTAATGACAAGCCATAATAAGAAGGCATGTTTGGGAATACAAGAAGCAAACCACACAATTTCGGACCAGGAAACCTCCATTTCCCGTGTTCGTATAGTCTGCCATGCCAATGAGCAAGAAAACGTCATTAGCTTATTCTCTATTCTCCAGCCAACTTTATCCTGAAATCCTCTATCAGGTTAGGGGGATCAATTTCGTTTAGAATAGGATGTCGAGTGGTCCATTGAGCCGGCCATAACCATTTTCCATAACCAACTTTATCCTAATCGACTACTTATCATAATGAACATTAAAAAAAAGCCCTTTCTCATATTTGAAGCGATGACTTAAGCCTCTTTCTTAGCTCAGGGCCTTTAAAGTGAAAGAGCATGACTCTTTAAAATAAAACCATTTGATTCAGTTCATGAATTAGCCCACTATGAATCTACTCTACTGCATTTAAAAAATATATAATTATATAGATATATTTAATTAATTATTATTATTATTATTATTATTAGAATATAATATAGTATATCATTCGTGTTTCTGTTACAACACGGCGAAAGTCAATAGTTCGAATGAAGAGAAAAAGTGGAGGCTGTACACCTGGGATTGTAGTTCAATCGGTCAGAGCACCGCCCTGTCAAGGCAGAAGCTGCGGGTTCGAGCCCCATCAATCCCGACACAGGATTTAAAAAATACATCAATTCATCTCTCCATTTTCTGTGAAAAGGGGGGCAAGGAGCGGAATATCATTCCTAACCTAACGGGGGATCTTTTCTTTTTTCGTTTCGCATTTCTCATCAAATAAATAGGGGAATTCTCATTACTGCAACTAGTACCGGGAGAGAGACATATGTGGATTAGTACAATTATTGGCATATTCAGGATTCTAAGAGAGACTGGGTCTGCCAATTGCTCTCGTTAACGACCACAAAGGCATACATAGAAGGCAGATGAGAGAAAGCGCTCGATGAACGATGATTGAAGATTGCAACATCTTTTGTATAAAGACACCATTAGACCTGTCCATTTTTTAAGCAGAATTCGATCAGCACGTCGACCTGGTACAAAAGGGCCATCTTACTGAATCCGAAAGGTCGACTACAACAAAAACGTAGTGATTCCTCCCTGAATTTAAGACATATGGCAATCGTCCTACAAAATCTATGGTTATGCTTTTCCCATGGCCAGGAAGGTGTTGGGCTGACTAAGCCCCAACTTACTGTTGGACGGCTTCCACGTGCTGCATAGAGTACACACAACCCATCACCGTTGGATATCTGCTTCTATCCTGGGCAAAATGAAAAATTGAAATGAAAAAGGACTTTCCAGGTGAGCCAAAGTTTGATCAACTCCAAAGTATAATCCAACTCTGGTGTCATGAAGGACCGCGAGAAGCCATTCTTTGCCCGACATACTCTGCCGTTGATGAAGATGGGGGCTTTGCTGGATTGCTGGCTAGCGAGTTAGTATGCCTGTTGGCTTAAAGCTCTTAGCTTATTTCGAATGCTAGATCGGGTTGGTGTTGGGTTAGCAAAGGGAGAGCGGCTAAGCACCTTGCTCTTAGGACCCTTTAGTCAAGCTTCTCCAATGAGACCTTTCTTTTAGGCAGGCGATAGCCTGATTCAAAGATTGGTTCAGAATCTTTCTTTATGTAGCTAATTAGGAGTTACCGAAGGTTGTTAAACTAACTCATTAGCTAAGGAATAGAATCAGGCCTCTACCAAGGAGGTTTTGGATATTTTTTTAGATCTCCCCAAAAAGCTAGTCCTCTGAGACAGAGGGGAGATTTTAGAGATTTTAGATCTCTCACAAAAGCTAGTCGACTGAGACAGAGGATCAAAACGGAGATCTTTCAGACAGTTGAAAAACGGTCTCTGAGGCCAAGTTGACTAATCAAAAACGAAAGTTGATGCCCCAGAAATAAGTCGGCCCTGGCATTTCTTAATAGTTGCTGTTGCCTATATGAATTTCTATAGTAAGCAGCTACAACCGTCGCTAGGACTAAAACCCCAATATTGGACAAGAAGTGCTTCAGAGCGGTTGTTTACTTGACTTTACTTTAGAAGGCTTCTACCCGTTCCACTTTCACTCTTAGGAGAATCACTTCGCTACACTCCTTATGGCCCTTCTCTTTAATCAATGGTTGTAGCAGCTTACTATCGAAATGAACATAGGCTTTAAAGGACTAACAGCAACTACCTAACTCAAAAGAGCAAGTGCCGACTCATCCTACTGGTTAAAGCTCTTAAGGTTAGTGTTCGAGGTTTGATAGCCTTGACTTTCCAGTTGAAAATTGAAAGTGGAAAGAGGCTAATCCTAATTAGGATAGGCTGAGCTTGACTAAAAGTACGATGAAGGGTCAGAGCTGCGGGAAAGAACTCGACTGAAAGAACTCACTTTCAAGGACTAAAAGGCTGTCCCTAAAGTGGAGAGCAGTCCTACTCTAAATCTTTGCCCTTTATTGGACTCCCTCCTATAGCTAAACGGTTGTCACAGTCCAACTCAAAAGTGGAAAAGCAACCACCTACGTCGATAGAGTGAGAGATAGGTCTCATACTAGCATTTAAGGTTAGTTCTATGCCTCACAACAACTACCTCATAGGTGATTATCAATCCGTCTTTAGATCAAAAGTAGACGCCTCTTTCAGGGCTCTTTTTAGGCTTTTTTTTGGTAAAGGGTTACCCCAGGAAGTTGAGAAGCTTGTTGACTAGGCCGCAATTCTTCTTTAAATCGTCTTGGTTAATCTATGATTTCATTCATGAATCTTCCCTTTGTGGAGATAAAGAAAGATAATTCATAAAAGAAAGTTCATACTAATAGCAGTCGGTCAAGAACTACCAGGAATTTACATTATGTATGTCTTTTTAACCTCTCTAGTAACTTCCTTGCCTGCATCTCCTGTCAACAACTAGTTCGTCCTCTTCACCCTAATGAATAAGCTGGAGAGGCTAGGTCTTGCTTGAAACCAGTAGAGCAGTAAGCCAGAAAGCTTTCCGTGTAACTACTAGGACCTGGATGAATTTAGTCCTTAATGTGTCCAGCATAACACCTTCTTAAAGTCACTCACAGCATACTGAAAGCATTCGTTTTAGCCTCCCTCTTTAGTCTCCCTAATGGTCGACCTTAGTCTCGCTCCTCAGCTCGATGGTTGTAGCACAATCCACTGCCTTAATCCACTTGGCTACATCCGCCCCTACCCACGCACAGGTTTCAGTCTCTATCTACGATGAGATCCCTTCTGAACTCCCCTATGACCGCTATCAAAGAGAAGCTTTTTTTTTGGGGTAAAGGGTTACCCCGGTGAATTTTATATCATAAAAAAAAAACCAAAACAAGTGAGGATTAGAGTATTCCCCAGTTCTCTAGCATGACATGCCATACCAGAGTTACAAATACATAAATCCAAGCTAAACAATAGCAAACAGATTAGACAAACACGTCAGCAATGACACAGCAATAAAAACGACTCTTAACCATAATCGTCATCTTCAACAACGAGCCCTCGAGGTAGACTCCACTCTTGTAATATCCGCTCCACTTGGGTTGTTCTTCTAAACCGCATCGTATGAAGTTTCATCCTGATGGTTGCTAAAATGATTTCTATAAGCCAAGCAGCACTTCTTTTCTTGGGAGAAAACAATCGCGAATTCTTTTCCTGCCAAACGAAATAACCCACCGCACTTACCACCAGTTTGCCAATAACATGCCTCGCGTTCTTAGAATTCCCAAACTGCACTAGATGATCATAAATGTTATCCCAAGAATTAGAGACGGAATTCAAGCCCGCTATATCCTTAACTCCATTCCAAACCTGCGTTCCATATGAACACTCAAAGAAAAGGTGTTCATGAGAATCTGGCCCCGAAGTACACAAGGAACAACACAACAAGTTGAAGTTCATATTACCTGAAGAATACCACCTGCCCATAATATCCTGCGTCTTCAATTTCTTGTTGACCAGCAGCCGCATGAAAAAAGAATGGCGAGGAATAGCTTGAGGAAACCAAACCATGGACGACCACGGGACTTCATTCTGACGGTCCCAAATGTCATCCCAAACAATCGAAGCACTATAATCCAAATCCTTTCCTGACGTTGATCTCCACATCACCTTATCACTAAGAGGCCGAAGATCAATATGCTGCAAATTATGGAGGATTGGGTATCGGATAAGCCACTGATTCGGCCATCCCCACTCCCCATGATTATGTGTTTAACGTGAAACCTGCATTAGCAGTGGCTCGTGGCGTAATGAATGAGTTCAAAGGACAAATGTCATCCCACTTATCGAACCACACCAATGTTAGCGTACCATCCCCAATCTTAGTCCAAACATGTTGCTGGACAACAGGCCGAAGGTTTAATAGCTTCCTTCAAGTCCATGTGACATTACTTCGCGACGGAATATCCCAAAAGTTACGGCCTCTAACACGATAGGAGTGCATCCATTTAACCCATAATGACTCCCGCATCATCAGAAGACTCCAAATGTGAGCGACCATAAGCGCGTTGTTCATATCCACAATTCTACGAATGCCCAAGCCACCTTCCGTTTTCGGCAAAGAAACTCTCTCCCACCTCATCTTCGCTTTACCTTTGATATAATTACCTTGAGCCCAAAGGAAACGCCTCATCTTACCTTCCAACTCATAGATAATACGTTTTGGAAGAGTGAATACCGCCGCCCAATAAATATGTATCGAGGAAAGAACTGATCGAATTAGTTGAAGCCTTCCACCAAACGAAAGGCACTTACTCTTCCAATCAGTAATTCGTCTCTCCATATTTTCCACTAGCCGATTACAATCTTTATACGAGAGCCGAGATGAAATAAGAGGGACCCCTAGATAACGAACTGGTAACTGGCCCTCCTCAAACTGCATGATGTTTCGAATTCGGTCCTTAACAGTGCTCGGAACATTTGCAAAGAACACTGTGCTCTTGCTCAAACTAGGAACAAGGCCCGATATGTTTTTAAAACCGTTAATTGCCTCTAGGATTACCTTCGCTGACCCATGATCACCACGAGCAAATAAAAATAGATCATCCGCAAAACAGATGTTTATAATACGTTGTTTTTTACACTTGCTATGGAATCTGAACTCTGCTGATAACGAGACCTGGTTTTGCAGAATCAAAGTAAGGACCTCCATGACCAACGTAAACAAGTAAGGAGACATGGGATCTCCCTGCTCAGCCCTCTCTTACCTTTAAAGTAACCAAACAAATTACCATTAATGGCTAAAGAGAACGATGTAGACGTAACACAAGCCATAATCCATTTCACCATTTTACTTTCAAAGCCCCAACAAAGTGTGCCGAAGAAAATTCCAATCAACTGTATCATAAGCTTTTTGAATGTCGACTTTAAACGCACATCTAGGCGGACCCGCATTTCGATGATAATTATGCATAAGCTCCTGAGTTAGCAGAATATTATCTTGTATCCTCCTGCCCAGAACAAAAGCTGACTGGTTGATACTAACGATATCACACAACCCTTCTTTAATACGATTCGTAATAATCTTGCTTATACACTTATATAAAGTGTTACAACACGAAATTGGAATAGTCCGTAATTAAGGAGGGTGTAGGAACCTTAGGGATTAACGAGATTACCGTATGGTTAAGTTGGTGCAACAACTAGCCATTAGCAAAGAAATCCCGAATCGCCTGATAAACATCCTTACCCACAATATCCCAAGACTTTTTAAAAAACACCGAAGTGTATCCATCAGGCCATGGGGCTTTATTACCAGCAATCGAAAACATAGCCAAAAAGAGAAGCTTTTTCCTATACTATAGTTGCAAGTCTATTGTTCTCTTTCCGAATGAAGTGAAACAAAGCTTCAAACAAAGAGGTTGGGTTGTTCACTTCATTGATTTGACTTCACTTTACTTAAGATTAAAGAGAGGGACCAGGTTGGCAGTAAAGGCTCATTTAGTAGATAGCGAGCAAACAGCAAGCACCTACTCCTATCAAAATGAAAAGAAGCTGAACTTGAATAGAAGAAGCGAGCCTCTATCAGAGAAAGGAAAGCCGTTGCGTGTTAGCGCATCCATTTTCTTGCTTGTTAGCGCCCTTCCTTCAGCTGGCTTCACCTTATCTGTTAATCTTTTTTTTAAAATGGAGATTTAGGGATCTCTCTTGTTCATAGATCTTGAAACCAGATCTATCCCCGGAAGAACCAACACTTAAAGGGTGTAAGCAACGGAAGGTTCTCACCCTGTCCCCGACATTGTTCTCCGACGATGTCCCCTGGGTGAAAGGGGACACCATTCTATTTCTTTCTTCAATCGTTCTCATAAGGACAAGTGGGTTGGTTCGTTTCGTCCTCCTATCTACGCAATTCTCTGTCTTTGTTCGTGATCATGTTGGGCGAAAGGTAGTCGTAGAGGAGCGTCTATGAAAGGGCTCTTCCCCCCTTTCCATTGAAGTAGGGAGGGCTTCTTTCGCTACCATTCCAGCCTATTATAGGGATTTTACCGATGCTGAAGGTAGCTTGCTTACCAAGCCACCCACTTGAGAAGCTGGTCGCTAGAAAGAAGCGACGAGGAAGCGAAGCTGTCTACGAAGCTCTTTGCTTCTCCCCCTGTAGTCGTAATAATCGGCTCGTCACTGCTTTGATTCAAAAGTTAACCTATGGTTCCCGACTTTCTCTGGTTTCCGCAACCGTAACCCTTTTTCCGATTACATAAACTGTTTTTCTTTTTCATAGCGATACGCTCTAAAAAAAGTGAAGGATAAGCAACCCTTCTAGAAGCGGTAGCTTCCCGCCTCCTTCATTCCTACTGCCTTCTTCGGTGAGAAGTTCCCTTCCTTTTATAAAAAAATGCTTGATTGGTCTGCTCAGCAAATGTACAAAGTGGACCGCTGTTTGGCTAACCCCCCTTCTTCCCATTCGGGTTGGGTTGACCCAGAAGTACAGTAAGAAGGAATGGAACCGCTTGAGAGTTGTCTAAAGTTCACACTTGGGTAAAGACGACTGACTTTGGAAATCTAACACGAACCAATTTCAGCTATTGCGGCTTCTTATTAAGCGTAGCGAAATCAAGGTTTATGAGAAAGTCAGAAAGTTTCTATGATGTTCTACGTTTGCGCAGTCTCGCTCCACAGTGACATCGGAAGGCTCCGCACCTGATCTTCGTTAGACTCAGTAGAAGTGTAAGGTGTAAATGAAGAGAATAGAAGAGATGAAGTCCACCCCTTAGCCTAGTCTATATCCACAGCTGACGCAACTCCGTCTCACTACTACTTAATTAATTAATGGCTAAACTTTTTCATAACCTGAGCTTTCCTTAACCAGTTGACCTTAGTTCGTAACCTTAGCCTCTCTTTCTTTATAGTTCGACTAAGTGACTTCGTAACCGAAACCTACTTTTTTCTTGCTGTAGCATAGGCCTTCGCCACTTCAAACGGGCGCTTCGCCCCTCTTTTTTTTCTTAGAAAGAGTAGGGCCTTACTTATTCAGGGGGTGGGGGAACCGTAGGAAGGGGGACGAACCGCCGAATTTACATCTGAAATCGCCAACATGAACACAAACGAAATCTTTAATTTCGTATAGAAAGAAAACGAACCACTTCTATTCTCGGAGCCCACAGAGCGGTATATGAAGAATGGCTTTTTGGTCCCTTTCGTCCAGTGGTTAGGACATCGTCTTTTCATGTCGAAGACACGGTTTCGATTCCCGTAAGGGATAGGTACTCATTCCTGGGCGCTTTCAGTTAGTGTTCATTGCTGAGTGATCGCTCGCTATCTGGCTGGAAAAGGTGGTCCAGAAGCTTCCTCTCTCCCAGCAAGCAAGATGAGATCACCACTTCTCTCGGACTTCCTTTACTTTGTAACCTTAGCTTTAGATGTCCTTTCATAGATTCTCGAACCTCCGACAGACATAATATCCATGCGTGCGTTCTTTCTCTCCTCCCCTCAGCCATAGAGTCATCTTTCCCCCTTTTCTTTTTATTTATTTCTTTTTCTTTTTAGGCATTGAACCTCGCCACTCCGTGGGGTGTTGTGTGGTGTCCTCCCCTCTATAATACCTAATACATAGTTCCATCTATGGAGCCTAAAGCTTCAACCATGGCATAGCAGTAAGAAGTAAGTTGGCCTATTCTCTCGCCCAACCTTCGCCTTCTTCAGTGGCCAAGTTGAAGCGTTCACGGGTTCTTCGGCCTACCACCTTGATCAAGGTTGAGCTTGTTTCATTGAAGCTAATGCTATGCTGCCCTTCCCTTGTTTAAGAGAAAGCGAGGACTTTCTTTTAACTACCGGCCCAAACAAAAGAGATTAGCCTCTTGATCGATCGATTGCTTGGGTCGAAGTACGAAGGGCTTGATTGAAGTGTGAGATCAGCCCAAGACTAAGGTCGAGCAACTAGCTGCTTCAGTATTGGACGTCTATCTATCTCACCACGCTCCCCTACTCCTATAAAGGCTGGCAGAAGGAAAGCTCGTTACCGCAACACTCGTTCACCCCTTCGGCTTCTTCCATTCAAAAAGGTAGTTTTTTTTCTTATTGGAAAATAGCATCTTTTTTTGGGTAAAGGGTTACCCCGGTGATTCTATTAAAACAACCGCAATTAAGTACTAGTGAGGATGATCCACACTAGTTCATATACAGGACATGCCCCATATATGTAAACCACTAAAACAAAATACCTATGACACCATATAACCTAGTCTACTTTACATCATGAAAAAATGTCCAGTAGACAAACAAAACGAATCCAACAAGAGTCATTATCCTCCATCATCAAAAATGAAATTGCAACGAAATAGCATCCCCATAACACGAACCAAAATTTGACTAGCTATTTGAGAGCTTTGTGGAAGAGGTGCTTGCCCCTGCTTTTGAAAACAAAGGATGTGTACCCGATGTCATAAATTCATTAGTTTCATTATAGACTTCCACAACCTCCTCATCATCAGAATCACTTATATCATCCCTCATCCCCTTACCCATTTGACTGACCGTTCCCTGCTCCTCCCTTAGAGCATCAAACGGGTTCTGGGACACTACACTAGCCGGCGGATCTGCCTTTTTTACCCCTCCATTTGATTTGGACCCAACCGGTCTGTACTCAAATTTCGGCTTAGCTTTGTTAACATGAAAACCAGATCTCCTGGCCGCTTTTTTACCATCCACATCCATAAAACCATCTTCATCCACTTCTGGAATCTTCACCGGACCTCGAGATTGCTTTCCAACGTTCTGTTTCGGGGTTTTAGGTACAACCTTAGGAGATTTCCTAGGCTGTCTCGGGCAAGACTCATCAGAATGTCCAAAGACCTTACAATGATCACATCTATATGGACTCCATCCATATTCCACAACCATCTTCACTTTAACAAAACCTTCACCTTCAAGCTCAGGCACCGCAATAACTACTTCCTCTTTAAATGCATTCTCGGCTGAAATTTCTATCAAGGCTCTTGCATAACTGCTTCTTCCCCAAGCATCCGTGCACATTGAGGTAGTATACGAATCCAACAATTTCGGCTCACCAATAGCCGTAGCAATCATACTCAAACCATCTTCAATACAGGCAACTATAGGAACATCATGAATTTTCACCCAAACAAGAATCTTTTTAACTTCCTTCTTCTCTAGTCTCGTAGTAGGCGACCACACACTAAGGAAGAGAGGTTGAGAACGAATAATCCAGGGTCCCTCTTTAGCATCTTGAAGTGAAGTGAAGGCATTATTGAAGGAAAGAGATGGCGAGTCTGTCAAGTGCATTCGCTATTCGATTCCATCCTCGATCCCACCAAATTGATATTCAAAAGTTTGGATCTCTTCTTTACTTTTAAGTGACAAGGGGGTGACAAAGTTTTCTCTGTCGCCGTCTCCTCAATGAACGTAGATTGATAGAGATGGCTTTTGTGCCGGTCAATCTGTATCCCATTCTTCAGGTATAGTTTTCTTTGATCACAGATCGACAGTCCTTTCTCCCCCTTTCGTCATAAGGCGTGGTCTGACTCTGAACCATTCTTGTATTTAGGTCCCTACTAAGCATAATTCATAAACTATGAATGGCTATTTGAAAACTTTTTCAAAAGTTTCTTCTCCTCGTTGTACCGAAATAGAGGTTTGATTTAAACGACCAGGTACAGCATCACATTTTACACCTGAGGAAGGTATAGCCCAACTATGAAGTACAACAGCAGATGTTACAATAATACGTAGATGACTTTTGGCTGGTACAACCACTCGATTGTCCACTTCTAATAAACGTAAATGACCCAATTCTAGATCATCTTCTGGAATCGTATAACTGTCAAAAGTGAGTGATTGTTCATCGGAACTGTTATAGTCCGAATACTCATAAGGCTGGGTCAATGCCCGTCTCCCCCCAAACTGTACTTGCAAGTTTCCCCGCAAAAAGCTCTCCACACCTACTCTTAGAAAGAAGACTCTTTTTCTTTAGTTAGTACCGACCGTAAAACCCTTTATGAGTAAGGGGAATCGAAGTCCGGGGAAAGTTTATTGGCAATAGGGAACCCTTTCTAACCCAGTCCTATCGACCCTATGTATTCGCGTGGGGGGGGGGGGGGGGGGCTGGAACCGAAAAAGACTTGGTTCCACACATATGAGACAGGCAGAAGGTATGGGACGACCAGTTCACCATGGAAAGCGAATTCGATCCTATAGTCGTCTTCTTTGTTCGATAAATGTGCAGTGGAAAGGGATGCTAGTCGGCTCGAAGAAGTTGTAGGCCCCAATAAAAAATCAAGAGTGATTCCTCACCTATCCTGTCAGGGGCCTAGTTGAACGCCCGAGTATAGATTCCCTATGCTCATCGGCCGGGGCCAGTAGGCCCGTAGATCTGGATCCATCCATAGACCTGACCTGATATCGTTTGTCCAAAAAGAAAAAAGTAGGTTTTTAGTAGTAGTTCATGAGAGCTCGAATTCCCATGTTCCAGCTTGCATTATGCCAACAAGTCCCACCCCCAACTCTAGCTGAGAAGTTGAGTCACCCTTCTTCTTTTTTTTTCAGAAAAAGAATCGAATAAAGAAAGAGATAGTATATATCCTGTATTGATCATAGGATCACTCTATGAATAGGTAAATTCTCTGTGACCTCCCACCGTTCATGACATCCCTTGCTTCTCGCTACGAACGGCTCCTCGGTGGAAGAGTAGAAGCGCTGGTCCCCTTCGGTCAAGTTGCTTGTACCTGCTGTTACCTACCGTAGGACCTCCATCCCTGAAGCAAAGAAGGAGGAGCAGGAACAAGAGGTTGTCCTCTCCCGACCCAGTAGTTTCGCAACTACTACTGTGGTTGTTGCCTACGGGGATCCCCCATTCCGAAAGGTTACTGGGCCAGTCATTAGGTCCAAAGTTGTATGCCACAGCTATGGTGCCGATAGATTCACTACTTCAGCACCGTTATCGGACATTTCAAGCTGAGCATCTATTTCTCGTATATCGCTCCACACCGAGAAGAGGGATGTGTACCTCCAGCAACAAGATAGAACCATAGGCTTCTATGTTGGGAGCATTTCGGGGTATAGGTCTAACCATCTCAACTCCTCGTTTCTGGCATGCTATAGTTATTTAAGTCTCTCGACGGCGGGAATGGGAGATTACCGGTAAGCCAGATGCTTCGCGAACCATATTCTTAAGGCATTTCGTTGCACTTAAATCACCCTCGTGAAGAGGCGCACACCGATACCATTGATGTCCAATAGCTTTGATAGTAATGGCTGGATTTACTACTACCTTGTCCATTGAGTATAAGAGAGCAAATGATGGCAGCAATGAACATCGGGATGATACTAGGAAATATGGTCCGAAGAATCTCGATAGTAGTTCCATGAACAATCCTTTGCGGGATTGGATTTTTTTCTTTTTGGAAATGCCATAAAGCGATAACCAAGATCCGTGAGACGAAAACCAAAATAAGAATGAGGAAGAAAAATAAGTCTATTATTCCTTGCATCATAAGTGTTGCTGCGTCTTGAGATCCTAATTGCCATGGTTCCGCTGCATTACAAGGAGCAATTGTGAGAAATAACCATTCTAGAACAATCATTTGATCTGTTTCATTCTTTAACTGCTCTGCTCCCCCAAAAAAATGGAGAGACTTGTTCTTGCTCTTCCAATTCAAGAAGACTTATTTCGCCGGTTGGTCCAACCAAGAAAGACATGGGAATTTTGGGCGTCAGATTCTTCTTCTTCTCTTACTTAAGATATTTCGAGTTGGATGAACAGATCGCTCCTAAAGGTTTAATAAGACATTAGATTCTCATTCATCAATAACTTGACTTCCAGCTTCTCACATGGAAGGGCCCGGTCCGGAAGAAGAGGAAAAGGAGTTCACCTCAAATCAAGGCAACGTGCACTCAATCAATCTATCCTGTCTGATTGAGAAAGTTTTTAGGTTCTAGAGTTTCGACCTATAAAGGAGTGAAACCGCTTCCAAAGACTCAGCGATAGGGTAGGGCGTAGTGACTACTCAGATGAAAGCTTCGGAGGAAGCATGATGTTAAACGAGTCGGTGAAGCATACCTTCCATCCAGTGCTATGTTTGCAAGAGAAAGTGTCATAGGAGCTCAACCTGTTGCCAGTGGTTTGAGACATAACCACTGCTAGGGAAATAAAAGGTTTGGTCCTATCCGCTTTTAGAGTGATCACAGACTTAAGTAGGTCCCTGAGAGTCCTCGCATCACAGCCTGCTCTTATACAATTCCAAAGCATTCTTTTCATAGGCAGACTAACTACTAGATACAAGATAGGGTATACTGGTTCTAAGCCTACCTTTTCTTTTCCTTACTCACTGACAACCTTGCTTACTTTGAACTTTTTCTTAAGCTTGGCAGACTAGCTCCTAACTTCCTTGATAGAGCGATGAACTTACTTAAATAGAGTTCTATCCTCAGGAATTACTTAAAAGAGAACCTTGCACTAGAATGAGGGTCGATGTAATTGAGCTCTTACTTCGGGATAGCTGCTTTAGAACCTAACCTTATTTTGACTTCTAGGGTTTGCTGGTTCTAAAACCTGTCTCCCCCTTTTTTGAGGAAGTAATGAAGTGGATAAACCTTATAACCCTGTAGGAGTAGGAGCCAGCTAATCCCTCTATCAGTCTAACCTTGCGAGCAAGGAAACTAGCTAAGCAAGTCATTCCAGGTCAGGAAGGGCAGAAGAAGAATTTAATAAAGTAAGGAAGTCCCGGAGCTGGTGCTATAGTAAACTGCCACAGGTACTAGGAGTAAGCCTGCAAGTAGTATTTTTTAAGTTAAGTAGTAAGCCCTAGAGCTCGAGATTGTAAGTTTCAGGTACTTGTTTACAAATCGTATAAGGCGACTGTCTTTTGGTAAACTTATGTGCCCTCATCTCTCTTTTCTACTTGACGGCTGGCCCCCCTCCTAGTCTCCTACAAGCGCCTAATTGAGACGAATTCTCGATAGGGCTGTCTCTGATCTAGTTTTTCGCTGCTGGCTTAAGGTATACTACTACGGTGTAGGGTGCCTCGATTAGCGTGGTTCTTTGCTGCGTCTGTTAGGTAACCCGAGATGGGTGATTCTGAAGATAGCAAGTTTCCGAACTAGGTTTCCTAACACATAACTCCAGTGACGAAGCATGTCTCCTTCTATCTGACCGGTGTCACTTTTATGTTCTCCATGGCTTTTTTCAGTAGTTTTTCGAGAGCTTTTCCAGCCACATGGAATTTTTGACCCTTTTATCTGGACGGGCGTATTTTGCCGTCTCTCATTGCCATTCTGATCAATGGCTGTAACCTTTCTATTTCCTAGTTTCCAGGGTCAACAACCCACAATATCACCACGCACCCTACAAGGGAGAGAAGCAAGCCTGATTCACTAGCCTAGCCCGGGTACATCACTTCCTATAGTGGAATTGAAGGAAAGCGGCAGCTAATTGAATGAGTTATGCCGCACATGATTCATCTTCAACCGAGATTACATCACAACAATGAAGGAATGCAAGTAAGATCAGAAAGTCCATCATTAAGGCAAAGAATGCAATATCTTTGATTAAAAATTTATGATAGAATGTCAAAGGTATTAACCTTATAACTAATAGACAGTGTTGCTACAGGTTCACTTCTGTTATTGGAATGCCTCTTTGTCACAGAAAGAGAGGCCTATGAGAGGGGACTTTTTAAAAGGGAAGCCTATATCTCCCGACCCTACTTCACTTCCAACTAGTGCATTGCCTCTTTATTAATGAAATGGAATTCGTAATCGCACATATGAGACTTTTGTTCCTTCTTGCTTAACGTAAGGCTTGCTGCTACCTTCCCTTCATTCTCTGTCAGGTCGGGAAAAAGACCGGCTCTCTAGTTCTGTCAGGGAAGAGGGCAAGGTGCTAACCGATGTCGATTAGGAAGCTGCTCCTCTTTACAAGAAGTGAGGCAGCAAAGAAGAAGGGAACTAAGATTAGATTGAAGAGGAATCCCAATGGCTGCATGAAAAGCAACTGTAAAAGTCACCGCAATTGGCTTGCACAAGTTCGGAAGGTTTGGTGAGAGGGGAACTAATGCTACTAGTCTCGGATATGGCTCAGAGTACTGCCTCGCTCAGTCCATCTGAGCTCTACTATTAACTAATGAGACTTACATAGAGTACAAGTACCAAATACAGAAAAAGGAGTTTTTGCGAGTAAGTGCGAAAGCTTTTGCATCTTCTTTTCCGTCTACTAATTTGAGCTCTTCCTGTCGATCAGTGCGACTCCAAAATCCACATACAGAGAAAGCTGATGTGCCCTTTTTAGCGCAGTTGCAATATCAATAGTTAGAGTGTAGTTGCAAAGCTTTCTTTCATGAGCTAGCGCGGACTAAGAGCTCTACGCCATCTATGGAATAGCAGCATGCTTGATTGACTGCTTGAAAGTTTAATCTAGGAAGGCAGGATATTGGGAAAAATCCCACATATGGTTAATAGCTTTAGGAGTGCCAGCTCCGGGCTAGAGAAAAGAGAGCCTATTACTGAAGCTGTGAAAAAGAATTGCTAGCGAAAGTGTTCTTTTTTTAGTCACCGATAAAGAAAGTAGCTAGGTTTCCTGGTGGTATGAAAGAAAGGGATCTTAGTATCTTAACCAGAGACCTAACCTAGAATGACACTTACTCTGTCGGAGGAAGAAAGACGAATGAATGCCGAAGAACTCGGAGTTGGACTGACCCGAGCTTCTCTTCCAGGTGTGGTAAGGTTTCTTATTGGAAGAATGTTGAGGCTACTTTCTACTGGTTATCTCATAGGACTGTGCGAACACTGCCTTGTTACTGTCACTGAATGCCACACTATCAGGCGAGATGAAGCAAGCAAGAGAAGAGTTTTGAAAAGCTATTGATCCAGTTTTTTACCTAGAAAGAGTTTTGAAAAGCTATTGATCCAGTTTTCAAAGGTAGAGGTCAAAATTGAGTATGATTGGGAGCCTCTAAGGTGCGCCTAACAAAAACCTTCTGGAAACCCTTTATCTCTCTCTAGCCTAGGCGATTCTTGTTCATCATGCAACCCTAGATTTTTCTTCGTGATTTTTATGTATAACAGTCTGTTTACTAGGGTTTGATTTATCAAGCATCTGGTACGAACTCGTTAGCATTCATTGACCGATCAGAAATTAGGGTTTTCGTTTCTTTTTCTTAATCGCCGGCCTTATACCCTGGATTCGGATCTGATTGAATAGAGGATTGGGGTTTTTGGTCCTACTGGTGAGGCAGTAACCTTGATTATTCGGGTTCTCTATTTGATTTCGTGATGAATTCTGGTTTAGGGTTTTGCTAGATAGGGTTTTGTGTTTTTGCGGCTTTTGGTTTTCTGGTTTCTTTGGTTTTTCTTTGCATGGTCGTTTGTTTTTCTTGTTGATGGAGGGAGTTGTCAATAACAATCAGAATGCTCGTAAAAAACCTAGGGAGAATATGTTTTTTGATTGTGGAAAGTCGACGGGATCGTTTCAGGGTCTTGCATCTAGAGTCATTGATATTGAGGGTACCACTTTAATGCCGCGTAGGGGTGTAGTAGTTGCTGCTCGTTCTGAAGGTAAGTTTAATGTAATTGATGAGTTGACTAAAGTTACTATTCCTGTGCCGCTGGATACTACTCGATCGGATCCGAAGGTTGATGTCCCTGTGCATACTTCGGATGCTTCTCAGAATGATATTCATGCTGAACCGAAGATGGTAGATTCTATGCATGTTTCGGGTGCTAGTCAGAATGATGGAGACAAGGTTTTCAACACGATATCTTATGCTGATTTAGTGGCTAGACCTAGGGGTAAGAATCTAAACTTTCGTTCTCTTGCAAGTCATGATAAACATGAGGGATGTGATGTGGTTCTTCCGAAGGAATCGATAAGGGTGGTTCAGGATAAGCTAGCTAACACGCTTTATGGCTATTTTCTGGGAGACCGAATAGCCTATCCAGTTGTGGAGTATTTTGTGAAAAATCAATGGAGGAAATTTGGTTTAGAAAAAACGATGATGAATGCCAATGGATTCTTTTTCTTCAAATTTGCGGACCAGGAGGGTATGAGGGCTGTTCTTAAAGAGGGACCATGGATCATTCGATCACAACCGTTGTTTTTATGTCAATGGTCTCCTACCTCTAAGTTGGAAAAAAAAAGGAAGTTAAGAAAGTGCAGGTATGGGTCAAGATTCATGAGGTTCCTATTGCTGCATATACAGAGGATGGACTTAGCTTGATAGCTACTGCTATTGGTGAACCTAAACTCCTTGACTCGTACACCACTACGATGTGTATGGATTCATGGGGCCGCAGTAGTTATGCTAGAGCTTTGGTTGAAGTATCGGCTGAAAAGGATCTGAAAGAGGAAATCACAATGGCCATTCCGGAGTTAGATGGTGAGGGATATGTAAAAGAGACTATGTATGTGGAGTACGAGTGGAGTCCGCTTAGGTGTTCTCATTGTTGTGTGTTTGGGCACTCGGATGATCAATGTCCGAAACAACCAAGGAACATGGGTAAACATGTGAATGATGATAGAAATCGAAAATATATGGATAAACTAAAACATGTGGATCAAGGACGTAGGTTGGATAAAAAAACGGTTGTTGATGAGGAGGGGTACATGGGTGTGAATGCTAAGAAAGTGGCTAGGAAAACAGGATTTCCAATGAATAAACCAAAGCAGAAATTCGAGTATCGTCCTATTGCTCCTAAGCCGAAGGATGTGGTGAAAAATGTGAAGTCGTCTACCAATGTTCTCTCTAGCAATCCATTTTATGTTTTGAGTAATGAAGGTGGGGATCAAGGGCAAAGTAGTAAGGATGCTGGTGGTGGACAAGAGGATTCGGATGATGAAGAGGTTCTTGAAGTTTATAATGAAACTGACGAGTTTATTATGGAAGGCACTCGTAACTCTAATAAAAAAGGGGCAAGCACTCCTCTTCCGATAGTTTCTGATGGTTAGTCTAGCTACGTGGAATATAAGAGGGTTGAGCCGCCCTCTTAAGCAAAAAGTGGTTCGTCAGGTAGTAAAAGACAATAATCTGAGTTTGTGTGCTATTTTGGAGTCTCATGTGGATGTGACGAATCTAAGTAAAGTTTGTTCATTTGTTTTTCGTCGTTGGGATTGGACTTCTAATGGGGGTTGTTGTAGTAAAGGTACTCGCATTATCATAGGGTGGAACCCGGAGATTTTTGATGTCATGGTTTTATTTCAATCGGATCAGTTCATGCATATTCAGCTTGTGTTTAGAGATGACAGGAGAATTTTGTTTTGTTCTATTGTTTATGCGGCCAACTACTATATTACTCGACGTGAGTTATGGGCTCAGTTATCTTTGCATAAGCATGTGGTTGCCGACAAGCCATGGGTGATTATGGGTGATTTTAACTCGGCATTGCACCTGGAGGACAAGTCTATGGGAGCGTCCTCGATTACAGCAGGTATGCGAGATTTTCAGAATTGTGTGATTAGATATTGAAGTCATGGATATTAACCGGTCGGGTCTTCATTTCACATGGAATCAAAAGTCAAAGTAGGGAGTTGGTCTGCTTAAGAAGATTGATCGGGTTATGGGTAATTCTCCATTTATTGCTGATTTTCCAAATTCGGTAGCTATTTTTCATCCTTCTCGGTTATCGGATCATGCTCCTTGTATTCTTAAAATCCAACATCATCTCAAAAGAAAACATAAACCTTTTAAGTTTGCTAACTTTCTGGTACATAAGTTGGAATTTATAAGTATTGTAAAGGAGACTTGGGAAGTGAATGTTAATGGGGTGCTTCAGTTCCAGGTTGTTAAGAAGCTTCGGCAACTAAAATCTCCGCTGCGAGCTTTATTATTCAGCCAATGTAATCTTCATAAGAAAGTGATAGAGCTTCGTGGTAAATTGGATGATATTCAGCATGAGATCGATAATGACCCTATGAATGTCGACTTAAGAGCTCGTGAAACTAAATTTACTTCTGAGTATCAGGAAGCTTGTTTAGATGAGGAAAGATTCCTGAAACAAAAGTCGAAAATGGAGTGGCTTAGGGCGGGTGATGCGAATACAGAGTATTTCCATGCAGCCGTTAAGAGTAGGAATCACTGGAATCGAATTCAGGTTGTTTCAGATGTTAATGGGGTGATGTATGAAGGTGAGGATGTTAGCTCTATTCTAGTACAACATTACGAGAGCTTCTTGGGTTGTCAAGATGATCTTTCTCTACAACCTTCTCCTGATTTGTTTTTTTTTTTTTGGGTAAAGGGTTACCCCGGAAAATTTTATAAAATTCAAATAAGTACAGAAGGTGTGCCTGAAGTAGCACACACAAATAGCCTTGACATACCAAGACTAGACAACCAAAGAAAAAAACAGCAAGTAACACGACACTACCAAAGAAAACTACAACCCAGAATCACGACCAAAGCAACAAAACTCTAGCTAAACACACTCCAAAGAATCTGCGTTAGCCCGGGTCTTCATCTAGCGCCCTTGCTGGGATCTTCCACTTCTTCAGAGTTTTGTTATAGTCAACATGGACTTGGAACTTGAACCCCATCATCCTAAGACGAACTGAATTTTTAACCTTCTCTATAACCTGAGCAGCCGAACACTCAACTTGAGAGAATAATCTATTGTTACGTTCTTGCCATATGAAGTAGACTGACGCCGCTAGAACCAATTTGCACACAACATGCTCCAGTCTCTTTGAATTCGAATGTTGATCCATCCAATCCGAAATAGAGTCCCAAGAATCGCTCACATTATCCATATCCACCATCGACTTAATACTCCGCCATACCTGTGATGCGAATATACACGAGAAAAACAGATGATTTCTTGAATCACGGTCATGTTGACATAGAGGGCAACACATCAGCCTTAAGTTTGTTTCACTGCCCGCTTCCCAAACTTTCAATCGATCTTGAGTCTTCAGTTTATTCTTTATAACCAACCATAGTAGAAAAGAATGCCTAGGAATACATTGACTAAACCAAACCATGCTCGCCCAATTAATAGGATGGTTACGGTACCGAATGGTATCCCACACTATCAAGGAGCTAAAATGCGAGACATTACCTTCCAAATCCTTCCAAACCGTGCGATCCTGTAACTGAATACTAGGCCGGTCAATTGTCAAACCAATTAAAACTGGGTAGGTATCATACCAAGCTTGAGGCCATTTCCATTGAGCATTCGCATCTAGTAAATCCGCGACTGAACTTTGGAGGTTGAAACCCGCGTTTGCAATGTGTCTTGGAGTTATAAACGCCCTGAGGGGGCTTAGGTGACACCAATTATCACTCCAAGTATTTGTTTGCAACCCACTCCGAATTACTTTCAAGATGAACGGCCGAACCACATGTGAACCGGATTGATGCGGCTAATATGGTTCGGCCGGTTACAGTGGATGAGGTTAAAAAAGCTATGTTTGCGATAGGTAATGACAAGGCGCCAGGTCCAGATGGACACACGGCTGCGTTTTTTAAAGCATCATGGCCGATTATTGGAGATGATGTTTCGAAGGCGGTTATTGATTTTTTTGCTACAGGCAAATTACTTCAGGAACTGAATCATACTTTAATTGCTCTTGTGCCAAAGAAATCGACGCCGATGCTAGTGACGGATTACCGTCCCATTGCTTGCTGTAATGTGTTGTTCAAGTGTATTACCAAGATCATTGCTGATCGTTTAAAAGGGGTGCTCCATCAAGTGGTTAGCATAAACCAGTCTGCTTTTGTCCCGGGGAGGAAGATCTCTGATAACATCTTGTTGACTCAGGAGCTATTGCATAATTATCATAGAAGTGCAGGTCCTCCTAGGTGTGCGTTTAAGGTGGACATTCAGAAAGCTTATAACACGGTTGACTGGAAGTTCTTGAGGAATGTGTTGCTTGGGTTTCGTTTTGATTCTAAAATGGTGGAGTGGACTATGCTATGCGTCTCGACGGCTTCTTATTCTATTTGTGTTAATGGAAACATTCATGGGTATTTCAAGGGGAAGCGTGGGCTTCGGCAAGGAGATCCTTTATCCCCTTATTTATTCACTCTTGTTATGGAGGTGTTGACATGTATTCTTCAGCATACAACCAGAATTGATGCGTCCTTCAGGTTTCATAATAAATGTGAAAAACAACGAATTATTAATCTATGTTTTGCTGATGATCTATTTTTGTTTGCGAGAGGAGATATTAATTCGGTAAAATGTATTATGTCCTCTCTTACAAACTTCACCAAAATGTCTAGATTGGTGCCTAGTATTCAGAAAAGTACAGGTTTCTTTTGTAATGTGCCTACTAATGTTAAAGCTCACATTCTTGATATCATGCCATTTGTGGAGGGGTCGTTACCAGCTAGATATTTGGGTGTTCCACTTATTTCTTCTAGACTTTTATATAAAGATTGCAGTATCTTGGTGGAAAGAATGGACCAACGAATTATGAGCTGGAGAAATAAGTTCCTGTCGTTTGCTGGAAGGTTGCAACTGATCAGTTTGGTGCTATCTGCTATGCATGTGTATTGGGCTTCTGCTTTTATTCTTCCTACACGTGTTGTTTTAGAGCTGGAAGCTAAAATGAGGAATTTTTTTATGGCCTTCAGATGGTTCTTTTTCAAAAAGGGAAGGCAAAGGTTTCTTGGAAGTCAGTTTGTGTTCCTAAGTTTGAAGGCGGTTTGGGTATTCATCGCATTGCCGAAGTGAATATAGCTCTTATGTCCTCTCACATTTGGAGTATATTAATTAAACGTCAGTCCTTATGGGTTGATTGGATTCATTCGTATAGATTAAGAGGTAAGAGCTTTTGGATTTGCAAATCTGTTTCTAATTGTTGCTGGAGTTGGCAGAAAATCCTTCAGCTGAGGCCTTTCATTAGAGATTTTGTTTGGTCCAAGCTAGGGGATGGAAGCAATACTTCGGCTTGGTATGACTCTTGGTGCCAACTGGGTCCGTTGGGTAATATTCTTTCACCGAGAACTATCACTTCAGCAGGATTCAGTCTTAGTGCCACGGTTCAAGATGTTCAACATAATGGTGTTTGGAGATGGCTGGTGGCTTGGAGAGATCTATTTCCAGTGCTTAATCAGATCGATCAGGTACAAATAGACCTTAACCGGCGAGATAAATTGCTATGGAAAGATGGAAATGACTTTTTTGAGCATTCGTCTTCTCAAGTGTGGCATTCAGTTCGGCAGAGGGAACAAGAGGTGGATTGAGTGAATTTTATTTGGTTTCCTCAATGTATTCCGAAGCATTCTTTTTTTATGTGGTTGGTTATTCGTCGTAAGCTCTTGACGCAGGACAAAATCCTCCAGTGGGATTTTTCGAGAAGAAAGAATATGAACATGATGTGTTGTCTCCTTTGTTATGCCAATACTGACTCCCATGCCCATCTTTTCTTTGATTGTAATTATTCGCAACTGGTTTGGAATTCGGTTTGCAGCAAAGGTGGTATGCTTAATGTTGGTTCTGATTGGAGTTCTATCGTGGACTGGATGGTTGCTATGTCTCGTTCAAAATCTGCGTTCAATTATGTCAACAGGTTACTTCTTGCAGCTACTACTTATTTTATCTGGCAAGAGAGAAATGCAAGACTCTTCAAGAATCAGACAAGACCTCCAGATGTTTTATGTGATACAATTTTTCAAACGGTTCGCTACAAAATTATGGGAGTAAAGTTTAAGGACACTGTCAAGGTGAGGGAGCTGCTTCGTGCCTGGGAGATCTATGATAATCGATTTATGGATGATGGCGGCTGACTATTTATAGTTTTTTGTTGGGGTCTTTTCTAGATTAATAGTCTAGTTGTTTTTGTCTGTGGCTGTTTTTGTGTTTCTGGTTTACTTTCATGGGGAATGTCCCATGTTTGAACTAGTATGGACTCTCCATACTACTTGTTTTGTATTGGTTTTTTGTTGATATATAGAATCACCGGGGTAACCCTTTACCCAAAAAAAAGATAGTAATAGAAAGAAAATAGACTGTGATGCCATATAGTGAACAAAAGGCATAATAATGTTTAGTTAATAGGCTGATCACCACTGCCTGAGTCTGATAGAATGCGTTCTTTGATACTTGTTGCCAATCAACGATTGATCTATGTGGTCAGAAAACGATGTTCGAAATCGTTTCTCTGTCCTCGGGAAAAACATATTAATAAGAAGGCAATGTATCCAGCTATACGAAAGCGGTTAGTTACAGCAGGAGAGACAAGTGTGACAACTGTGCTCTGTAATCGATGTACAATGTAAAACAATAGCAATTATCAATAAAACAATGTGTTTCAGTGTTATTATATGTGTTTCGGTGTTATTATATGTGTTTTGGTGTTATTATGTGTGTATTTATGTTTGGTGATTTTACGTTTTGATTCGAGTTCGGTTTCAAACTTTAAACCGCTTTCTGGAAGGTTATACGCAAACTGGTGCGTAAACGCAGTCAGTTTAACGCGACAAACCCTACGGAATAGTGACATAGGCTTAACATACCTTAAATAACCTTTACATAACTTAAAAATAAGTTTTGGATGGTTTGGTGTGTTGAAAACAAGTCTGTTCGATCGCAGGGACTATTTGTGTCAAACTGCGAAAGTATGCCAATTCGTATAGTAACGAACATTCCGGAACTTGATCATAAGTTAAACATGCCCTAAATATCCTTTACATAGCTTAGAAATAGGTTTTGAGGTGTTTGATGCGCAAAAACAAACTTATTTGATCAATAGGGACTAAAAGCGTCAAAAAGTGCATAAATTTGCATTTTCGTGCATATCTTACGTTCTGAATATATCCGGACATCCAAAAATTTATGTAATCATTAAAATAATTTATTTTAGTGATTGACATGATAAAATCTCATTCGTCGTGTAATTTGGATCGTTTTTTGCGTCCGTTCGTGTTTCATCGTAATTAACCGAACAACGCAATCGTACGGCCAAACGAACCGACATCTGAGATGTTTTTGAGCATGTTTCATGTTCCCTATACTTTCACTTCATTTTAGAGCCTTGAAATGGGGTTAACGGGGCTTAAAATTGTCAATTCTGGAACCATTTCTGTGCAGGGACCATTTCTGACAATTCTGGAAACTTAGCTCTCGCGGGCCGCATAAGATAGAGCCTCATCTTACGCGGGACGTGACCTATGCCCCGGTTCAGCAAAACAGTTTTTCAGTTTCAGCAGCTGGTTTCTTGTTTTGAACATGGTTTTCCTCATCCAATGTGCTTGTTTTGGGCACCCATTGTATTACAAATCAGTGGACAAACTTGTACGGTCCAGATTGAAGCTCGTTTATCGAGGAACGATCCTAACGGTTGTGGATTTCCTATAAATACCCAACCCCAATTCACTTGTTCCTCACATTGATCTGATTTTATGCTCTAAGTTGAAGCTTTATGCTTCATACCTGAGTATTCTTAGATCAAATCTTCATAGCTTGGACCCTTTGTAAGTTTCTTTCATGCTTTTATGCATTTTTAAGCATAAAAGTCAAACTGTGTTTGACTTTCTGCTTTGACCAGTCTTTGGTCAACACGAAGTTCGTTTGAACTTCGCAACATGAGTGTAATCACGATGGTTATAGTCCCTAGTGACTATACCTACTGATTACCACGTTGATTAGGCCTAGTGACGAGTAATAGTTTCGGTCAAAATGCGCGTTTATGTGTATTTTGCAACCAAACTATTCTTGGGTATCAAAACCTGTTTTCTAACTTCGTTAAACATGTTCCAACATGTTTAGCTCGTCACTTTTAGTTTAGTGTTTGTATAGAGTCGTAAGTCAAGCAGTCTAAACAACCGCTTGGACTTTCGAACTCGACCCGTTTGGTCGATCATTAGGATCCGATCAAGCATGTTTAGTGACCATAGTTTTATAGGGAATAACCTTCCGAGGTTATACCTTATGGTCACTTAGTTTAATTAGTTATATGATAGGTAGTTTATATACCTTAGGTAAATGACCAAAATGCCATTTTCATGCATAATTGGTAATTAAGCATATGTAACTTAACTTTTGTCACCTAAACTAGTTATGCAACATATTTAAACATGTTTAGGCATATAATACTTGTCATAGGACTAGTTAGGCGTCTCGAACGCGCTTTTGCGCGCACGACGCGTTAAAGTAGGGTAAGCTACTTTAATGGGTCGTAACGGGTCGAAAGCAATTAGGTTAGGTTCCGTTTTAGAATGTAGGCTTTGTTAAACCATATCACATGAGTCCCAATACTCATTTGGTTTACGAGACCTCATTCTATCCGATCTTCCAATTTCGGTGTCGATTTATTTAACTAGTAATCCGATTACTAGGTACTACTTGATTTCCTTGTTTTGCTTGAGCTTGTTGAGTTCTTTGGATTGAGGATACTTCGCACTTCGAAGTGAGTACATAGTTCCCCTATTTTACTGTTTTCAATTGTTTTGGGGTGATTCATATGTGTTAAACGATTTCGAGGTTTTAACGATGGTTTCAAAAACGATTGATATGGTTTATATAAAACTAATAACGATTTCGATAATGTGAACAAACTTGTTGGACGTATTTACAAAACGAATGACATTCATTAACATTGATCAAGACGACCAGTATTAGGTTATGGTACCATAGGATCTGACAAATCCCGTTATCAAACTGCACCTATGGTTATGTGTGGGGGTTATATGGGTAACGACTGAATCTGTGATTGTTAACTTACCCTTTGGTGGTTTGTTAATGCGATAGGTGATAGGCGAGTTGCGAAGGTTTGGATGTTATTTCGAGGCGACCAAAAGTAGTTTCACAATTAAAACTAGAATGATTTAAACGAGTTAAACGATTTTGAAACGATTTAAACAAGTTTAACGAATTGGATAAATGATTGGTTTTTGGTTAGTGTTTAGATAACGGGACGAGTGTAATATGATGAAAACATGGTAGATACGCCGCTGGTACTTCTTATATATAAGTGTTTTCATCATATTACATACCGTGGCTTTATTTTGTTCACTTGGGTAAACGAGGTTAAAACGATGTCACATAACGATGTTTTCTAGAAAATATAAACCTTACGAGTTTTATTAACGAGATGATTTACAATTCGATTTATTTAAACAAATATTTTGGGTTAAGAATCATGGCTACGAGATTTTATAAACCATAACCCACTTGATTTGAGTTGGTTAATTAAGTTGCGATACTATATACTTTTCAAAACAAGGTTTTTAATGAGGTATTGCAACGTGTAAACTAGCCATGAATCCGACACTCTCATAAAACCTATGTGCTCGCCAGCATTTCTTTGCTGACTTTGTTTTTACATATGTTTCAGGTGTTATTGAATGATGTTGATTGCTAGGATGCATGCTCACATAGGATCTGGACGAGGCCTTAGTAACATAATAACAATGATAGACTATGTTTAACTTGTTTGTTTTAAGACAATGTAAATGGTTAATAATTTAATAAAATGAAACTTTTGTATCCATGGTTATGCAACAATAATTATGTTGCTCCACTCCCTGACGTTTCCGCCGTGGTTTCGTTGTTTTGACGCGGTCGGGATGTGACAGAAGAGTTGGTATCAGAGCCAATGGTTATAGGGAAATTAGGTTATTAGTAATGCTTTGACCTAGACTATAACTTTTAGGACCCTAACGCAAGTGAAATTGCGTTTAGAATTTAAAACAATACCGTCACCTATTCTTAGGTGATAACCACAATAAGAACATAAATTACAAATCCGCTTTGAAAACAATCATCTGTTCTAGGATGATTTCTTATAAGGTTTTGAACCCTCTAAGTTTTCAAAATCTCGTCAAAGTTTGGGTCTTATAGTGTGAACACATGCAATCTGGAAGGGTGGATGCCTGTATCCTGAGTTTTCTGTCTAAGGCTAGAGTGTTCGTACAAATCCACATAATCGGACCAGTCACTCTTACCTGGGAACTCTTGGGATGAGTATCCACTTATAGGCTAAAGCAGGTCTTCGCGATACATTATATTGACCCATTTACTTTGATTAGTCACTGCGTGTCGTTTGTTTGTTCGAGGAGACGAACAAATGATCGCACTCCTTGTGTTTTGCCGATGTTTTTTTTTTCAATGCCTCTTTTGTTTTTCCAATTATCGATCTCACTCGTTTCTCATGTTTCTTTTTAGACAATGCCTCCTCGACGAGATGCACAACCCCTAACTAACGAAGAAGTCGTAGCTCTTGTCTCTCAACAAATGGCTGCTGTACTTCTGAACATAGTAACCCAGATCCATCAATTATACAACAATAACAACAATAATGCTCAGTGTAATTTCAAGAATTTCAATTCTGCTAAACCGTTAAAGTTTTCTGGGTCTCAAGGAGCAACCGCGCTCTTGCAATGGTTCGAAAGTTTGGAAAGCACATTCAGACATGTTCAATGTCCGAATGAGCGTAAGGTTGAATTTGCATCAAGTGTGTTCGAGAAGCGTGCTCTTACATGGTGGAACAGTGTGATGCGTGATAGGGGTGCTGATGTGGCCCTGGCACAAACGTGGGAAGAGCTTCGAGCTCTCATGATGAGAGAGTTTTGTCCCCGTCACGAAATTCAAGCTTTGGAACGAGAGTTTGATGATTTGAAACAAGACGGGCGAGAACACCGTGCGTATACGGATTGTTATGAGGAGCTCAGTTTGTTGTGTCCTACTATGGTTACCCCGTTGTAGAAAGCAATAGAGAGGTATATCGATGGTTTACCCGATTCTGTGCAAGACATTTTGACTGGCAGCAATCCTACTATTGTTCGTCAAGCGATCGAATTGGCTGCTACTCTGACCGAGTCTCAGGTCAGGAAAGGAAAACTGACCCGCAAGGGCGACAAGAAGAAATCAGCTGATGCCACAAAAGACAAGGAAAAGGATAAGGGTAAGAAGAAGGGTGAGTCTTCGAAGAAGTCGAGGAAGCAAAAGGCTTCCCAAAATTTTGCTGTTACTGCTCAAAACCCACCAGCTCAACCTCCCGCCAAGAAACAGTATGTTGGTACCGCACCCCACTGTGCTCGATGTAATGTTCATCATGTTGCACAACAGGACTGTAAACAGTGTACTATGTGTGGTAAACTTGGGCATCTGGCCAATATTTGTCGTTTAGGTCAGAATCAAGCTGCTCAGAATCCAGCACAAGTTCAGGGAAACGCTGCTAGATTCCCACTTGGATCGTGTTACAATTGCGGAGAGTTTGGTCACTTCCGCAACAACTGCCCGAGGTTAGTGAATCCGAATGTTGTTACAAACGCTAATCCCACTCGTGGACGAGCATATAAGCAAACGAGGCGAGAGCTGACAACGAGGTTGTCAATGGTACGTTTCTTGTTAACCATCGACCTGCATCTGTTCTTTTCGATTTTGGTGCCGATAGAAGTTTTGTTTCGTTATCTTTTGTGCCTTTGCTTGCAATACCTAGAACTAAACTGAGGAAACCCTTATCTATCGAAGTTGCTACTGGTAAACCTCTTGTACTCGATTATGTTATTCGCGATTGTCAATTGAACCTCGATAACCATCTTTTTCCTATTGACATCACGCCGATGCAACTTGGGAGTTTCGACATTATCATTGGAATGGATTAGTTGACTAAACATCATGCTGAGGTGGTTTGTTTCGATAAGATTGTTCGTATTCCTCTGTCATCTGGTGAAGTTTTAGAAGTTCGTGGTGAGGAACCATCTGGTGGATTGAAACTCATGTCGTTTACGAAAGCCCAAAGTTATTTGCGAAAAGGATATGTTGCTTTTCTGGCGCATGTCACTGAGGAGAAAGGCAAGAGCAAGTGTATTCAAGATATTTCGATTGTTCAAGATTATCCAGAGGTGTTTCCTGATGAACTGCCTGGTTTGCCTCCAGTTCGTCAAGTCGAGTTTCATATTGACCTTGTACCCAATGCTAACCCGATTGCGAAAGCACCCTATCATCTTGCACCGTCAGAGATGCAAGAGTTATCAAAACAGCTTCAAGATTTATCTGATAAAGGATTCATCCGACCAAGTTATTCAGCATGGGGCGCTCCTGTCCTGTTTGTGAAAAAGAAAGATGGATCTTTTCGAATGTGTATCGATTATCGTGAGCTTAACAAGCTTACCATCAAGAATCGATATCCCCTACATCGAATTGATGATCTCTTTGATCAGCTGCAAGGTGCTTCATGTTTCTCCAAGATCGATCTGCGTTCTGGGTATCATCAACTTCGTGTTCTCGATGAAGATATTCCCAAAACTGCATTCTGTACGAGATATGGTCATTACGCGTTCACTGTCATGCCTTTTGGTTTGACAAATGCTCCAGCCATTTTCATGGACTTAATGAATAGGGTCTGTAAACAATATTTAGACAAGTTCATTATTGTGTTCATCGACGATATTCTCATTTATTCAAAGTCTCAGGCCGATCACGAGCAACACCTTCGTTTGACTCTGGAACTCCTGAAGAAGGAACAACTTTTTGCTAAATTCTCCAAGTGTGAATTCTGGCTTAAAGAAGTTCAGTTTTTGGGTCATATAGTCTCAACGAGCAGGGTATTCATGTGGATCCATCCAAAATTGCTGCAATTAAGGATTGGAATACACCAACGACACCTACAGAAATTCATTCTTTTCTTGGTCTCGCTGGTTATTATCGTCGTTTGATTTTGAATTTCTCGAAGATTGCGGTTCCACTCACTGCTTTGACTCAGAAAAATAAGCCTTTTGAGTGGGGACCCAAGCAAGAAGAAGCGTTCTAAACGCTGAAGCAAAAGCTATGTGATGCTCCTGTTCTATCTTTGCTCGATGGAAATGATGATTTCGTTGTCTATTGTGACGCGTCGAATCTTGGCCTTGGTTGTGTTCTTATGCAACGAGGTAAAGTGATAGCTTATGTGTCAAGACAACTGAAAGTTCACGAGAAGAACTACACAACTCATGATTTAACCGGGGTAACCCTTTACCCAAAAAAAAAAACTCATGATCTTGAGTTAGGTGCTGTGGTTTTTGCACTTAAAATCTGGAGACACTATCTTTATGGCACAAAGTGTGTGGTTTTCACAAACCACAATAGTCTCCAGCATATTCTTAATCAGAAGGAGCTGAACATGAGGCAACGACGTTGGGTTGAACTATTGAACGACTATGATTGCGAAATTCGCTACCATCCTGGTAAGGCGAATGTCGTAGCCGATGTGCTTAGTCGAAAGGATCGAGTCAAGCTTCATTCTGTTCAAACTATATCCGATATTCAATCTCGTGTCCTTCAAGCTCAGCGATCTTGTGTAATCAAAGGCTTATTGAAATATGAGCTACCGCTTCAACTTGAGCTTAAACTCGAAACGAAAGGCGATGGTTTACTCTATTTCAAGGATCGTTTGTGGATTCCGAAGCAAGATGATCTCCGCACTTTAGTGATGGACGAATCTCATAAGTCTCGATATTCTATCCATCCTGGTGGTGATAAAATGTACAAGGATCTTCATACTCAGTTTTGGTGGCCTGGTATGAAAAAGGATGTTGCCTTGTATGTATCGAAATGCCTAACTTGTCTTAAAGTCAAGGTTGAACATCAACGACCATTTGGTTTGCTTGTACAACCAGAGATACCGGTTTGGAAGTGGGAGAACATTGCTATGGATCTCATCACTAAGTTACCGCGTACATCTAGAGGTCATGATGCTATTTGGGTTGTTATCGATCGATTAACGAAGTCAGCTCATTTTATTCCGATTCGTGAGGATCTATCTGCTGATAAACTTGCAAAGATTTATGTTGATGAGATTGTATCTCGACATGGTGTTCATTTGGATATCATATCTGATCGTGATGCTCGATTTCATCTCATTTTTGGAAGACCATGGAATCTGCTATGGGAACCCAACTAAATCTAAGCACTGCTTATCATCCCCAAACAGATGGACAATCTGAGAGGACGATTCAAACTTTGGAGGATATGCTTAGAGCATGCGTGATAGACTTTGGTGGTAATTGGGATTCTCATCTGCCATTGATCGAGTTCTCTTACAACAATAGTTATCATGCTAGCATTAATATGGCACCGTTCAAAGCTTTATACGGTCGAAAATGTTGTTCACCTGTCTGTTGGAATGAGATCGGTGAAGCTCAGCTTACTGGACCTGAGCTTATTCTGGAAACAACAGACAAAATCAAGAAAATTCGTGATAATCTTGTGACAGCTAGAAGCCGTCAAAAGAGTTATGCGGATATGCGACGCAAGCCCCTAGAATTTCAAGTAGGAGACCGTGTCCTACTCAAGGTATCACCTTGGAAGGGAGTGGTGAGATTGGGAAGGAAAGGAAAACTTGCACCTCGATATGTTGGACCATTTAAGATTGTTGAAAGAATGGGAAAGGTTGCCTATCGATTAGAGCTACCTCCAGAGCTTGGGAATATTCACCCAACATTCAAGTTGATGAGACTATGCAGTTTGTAGAGAAACCTATGGAGATAATTGACCGTGCAGTCAAATAGCTGAAGAACAAACGAATTCGATTGGTCAAGGTTCGTTGGGAGTCCAAACATGGCCTAGAGTTTACTTGGGAACGTGAGGACCAAATGAAGGTGAAATATCCGCATTTATTTTCACAAGCTTCCTCTAGTTAAAATTTCGGGACGAAATTTTCTAAAGTAGGGGAGACTGTGACAACTGTGCTCTGAAATCAATGTACAATGTAAAATAATAGCAATTATCAATAAAACAATGTGTTTCGGTGTTATTATATGTGTTTCGGTGAAATTATATGTGTTTTGGTGTTATTATGTGTGTATTTACATTTGGTGATTTTACGTTTTGATTCGAGTTCGGTTTCAAGCTTTAAATCGCTTTCTGGAAGGTTATACGCAAACTGATGCGTAAACGCAGTCAGTTTAATGCAACAAACACTCCGGAATAGTGACATAGGCTTAACATACCTTAAATAACCTTTACATAACTTAAAAATAAGTTTTGGATGGTTTGGTGTGTTGAAAACAAGTCTATTCGATCGTAGGGACTATTTGTGTCAAACTGCGAAAGTATGCTGATTTGTATAGTAACGAACATTCCGAAACTTGATCATAAGTTAAACATGCACTAAATATCCTTTACATAGCTTAGAAATAGGCTTTGAGCTGTTTGGTGCACAAAAATAAACTTATTTGATCAATAGGGACTAAAAGCGTCAAAAAGTGCATAAGTTTGCATTTTCGCGCATATCTTACGTTCTGAATATATCCGGACATCCAAAAATTTATGTAGTCATTAAAATATTTTATTTTAGTGATTGACATGATAAAATCCCATTCGTCGCGTAATTTGGATCGTTTTTCGCGTCCGTTCGTGTTTCGTCGTAATTAACCGAACAACGCAATCGTACGGCCAAACAAAGCGACATCCGAGATGTTTTTGAGCATGTTTCATGTTCCTTATACTTTAACTTCATTTTAGAGCCTTGAAATGGGGTTAACGGGGCTTAAAAGTGTCAAAAATGCATCGAAATCCAAGTTTTACATGTGCAGGGACCATTTCTGACAATTCTGGAAACTTAGCTCTCACTGGCCGCGTAAGATAGAGCTTCATCTTACGCGGGGCGCAACCTATGCCCAGTTCAGCAAAACAGTTTTTCAGTTTCAGCAGCTGGTTTCTTGTTTTGAACATGGTTTTCCTCATCCAATGTGCTTGTTTTGGGCACCCATTGTTTACAAATCAGTGGGCACACTTGTACGGTCAAGATTGAAGCTCGTTTATCGAGGAACGATCCTAACGGTTGTGGGTTTCCTATAAATACCCAACCCCAATTCACTTGTTCCTCACATTGATCTGATTTTATGCTCTAAGTTGAAGCTTTATGCTTCATATCTGGGTATTCTTACATCAAATCTTCATAGCTTGGACCCTTTATAAGTTTCTTTCATGCTTTTATGCGTTTTTAAGCGTAAAAGTCAAACTGTGTTTGACTTTCTGGTTTGACCAGTCTTTGGTCAACACGAAGTTCGTTTGAACTTCGCAACGTGAGCGTAATCACGATGGTTATAGTCCCTAGTGACTATACCTACTGATTACCACGTTGATTAGGCATAGTGACGAGTAATAGTTTCGGTCAAAATGCGCGTTTATGCGTATTTTGCAACCAAACTATTCTGGGGTATCAAAACCTATTTTCTAACTTCGTTAAACATGTTCCAACATGTTTAGCTCGTGACTTTTAGTTTAGTGCTTGTATAGAGTCGTAAGTCAAGCGGTCTAAACAACCGCTTAGACTTTCGAACTCGACCCGTTTGGTCGATCATTAGGATCCGATCAAGCATGTTTAGTGACCATAGTTGTATAGGGAATAAACTTCCGAGGTTATACCTTATGGTCACTTAGTTTAATTATGATAGGTAGTTTATATGCCTTAGGTAAATGACCAAAATGCCCTTTTCATGCATAATTGGTAATTAAGCTTATGTAACTTAACTTTTGTCACCTAAACTAGTTATGCAACATATTTAAACATGTTTAGGCATATAATACTTGTCAAAGGACTAGTTAGGCGTCTCGAACGCGCTTTTGCGCGCACGACGCGTTAAAGTAGGGTAAGCTACCTTAATGGGTCATAACGAGGTAGAAAGCACTTCGGTTAGGTTCTGTTTTAGAATGTATGCTTTGTTACTATATCACATGAGTCCCAATACTCATTTGGTTTACGAGACTTCATTCTATCCGATCATCCGATTTCGGTGCGATTTATTTAACTAGTAATCCGATTACTAGGTACTACTTGATTTCCTTGTTTTGCTTGAGCTTGTTGAGTTCTTTGGATTGAGGATACTTCGCACTTCGAAGTGAGTACAGAGTTCCCCAATTTTACTGTTTTCAATTGTTTTGGGGTGATTCATATGTGTTAAACGATTTTGAGGTTTTAACGATGGTATCAAAAACGATTGATATGGTTTATATAAAACTAATAACGATTTCGATAATGTGAACAAACTTGTTGGATGTATTTACATAACGAATGACATTCATTAACATTGATCAAGCCGACCAGTATTAGGTTATGGTACCATAGGATCTGACAAATCCCGTTATCAAACTGCACCCATGGTTATGTGTGGGGGTTATGTGGGTAACGACTGAATCTGTGATTGTTAACTTACCCTTTGGTGGTTTGTTGATGCGATAGGCGAGAATGATTTAAACGCGTTAAACGATTTTGAAACGATTTAAACAAGTTTAACGAATTGGATAAACGATTGGTTTTTGGTTGGTGTTTAGATAACGGGACGGGTGTAATGTGATGAAAACATGGTAGATATGCTTTGATTAGAGTAGAACCCTAGCTTTTCTTTGTAATCTTTTGCATAACAGTCTGTGATTAGAGCTTTGATTTATCAAAATTCTATAACGAACTTGTTAGCAATAGTGACCGATTTGAAATTAGGGTTCCTGTTTCTGTTCTTTTGCTAATCGCCGCCTTAGGAATCTGTTCGAAATCCTGATTAATTATATTGGTTGTTATTGATCGCGGTTAACTGAGTTTAATTTAGCTAGATTGACGCCTTTCTAATCAGTTAAGGATTGAAGATTGATTCTAGGGTTTAAGGAATTAGGGTTTTGTTTTTTTGTTCTGATCTTGGATTGTTGGTTTGAAGTTGTTTCTTTGGTTTGTAAATATATAAAATCACCTTACTACTTGTTTTTTTTGGTTTGTGAATATATAAAATCACCGGGGTAACCCTTTACCCAAAAAAAAGTTGTTTCTTTGCATGGTTGTTAAGTGTACGTGATAATAGAGAGAGTCGCACAAGATGATGGGGATGGATATCTGAATACGAGTAATGAGATTGGAGGTAACAACAAATCTGATGTGGGGAATGAGGACTCTGAAACAACACCCGGTACGGCTCCTGTGCATGGCATCGGATTACATGTTACAAACATCGAAGGGAACCCACTAATGCCAAGAAGAGGTATGTACTCCACGAACAATCCATCAGTTCTTGATGGGTTAGCGGCTATCTCTACTATTGTAAGTTTGGACTTTACGGGTGGATTTTCAAAACCTGTTGGGAATCCCCCGGTGTAACTCCCCACGTTTGCTGATTTTCGTAAGCCACATGCAAACCCTATCATGGGTACGGAAGTGAATATGCAGAATGTGACGGATAAGGAGAGAAAATCGCCGATTAGCTTTGCTAAGGTGTTGCAGGCACAAAAACAGGGCGTTAAGATAAACTTTAGGCAAATGGAAGCTATGGAGTAGATGTTGTTATACCCGTATCCTCTGTCAAAGAAGTGCATGATAGATTTGCGAATACACTGTATGGATACTTCTTGGGGAAGAGGTTAGCTTATCCTGTGGTTGATTATTATGTAAAGCATAATTGGGCTAAATATGGGTTATCTAGAATGATGATGAATGCTAAGGGGTTTTTCTTTTTCAAGTTTAAAACGAAGCAGGGGATGGAACAGTTAATGGAGGATGGACCATGGATGATCAGGAATGTTCCTATCATTCTGAAGCAATGGTCCTCATCGGCTAACGTAATGAAGGAGGAAATTACTGAGATTCCTGTGTGGGTTAAAATGCATGAAGTGCCGTTACCTGCATTTACTGAAGATGGGTTGAGTTTACTAGCTTCGAAGATAGGAGTGCCTAAGAAGGTAGATTCTTACACGGCATCGATGTGCTCAGAATTTTGGGGTAGGAGTAGCTTTGCACGGGCACTTATAGAAGTTCATGCAGGAAAAGACTTGAAACGTAGCGTTATGGTTGCTATACTGTCTATGGAAGGAAATGGATACTCTATGGCTGAGGTGAAAATTGAATATGTCTGGGAACCGCTAAGATGCTCTACTTGTTGTGTCTTTGGACATGATGACAATACGTGCCCAAAGAAACCGAAACCGGTGGAAAATAATGATGTTAGCAAGAAGAATGACAACTTCCAGGAAGTAAAAGCAAAAAATAAGAAAGGAGGTCAGCAAGGTGTTCACTTAAAACAGCAGAAACAAAAAAATGATATATCGATCGGTGGTTAAGAAGAAGGTTGATGGGGAGATTGCTTCTTCGTCTCGGGTACATGTCTCAAACCCATTTGATGTTCTGCAGGAGGATGATGGGTTGCCGCAAACCAAAGGTTTGAATGACAAATCTAGGGGCCAACCAAAACCAAAAGTTCAAGGAGGTTTGGATGGGTATGAGGAGGTCATTGATGATGGGGTAGAGGTGGACGAGTTATTAGCTGAAATCCCGAATTTCTTAGATAAAAAAATTGGATCAGAAAGGAGCTGAGGGTGCAAGCACACCCGGGGAAAGAGGGTGTTAATGGGTAGTATAGCCACGTGGAATATAAGGGGTTTGAACCGACCCCTGAAACAAAAAGAGGTTCGACAGGTTATGAAGGATAATCATTTGAAGGTTTGTGCTATTATGGAGACTCATGTGGATGCTTCTAATGTTTCGAGTGTTTGCAAAAATATGTGTCAGTCTTGGAGTTGGGCGAATAACTCGGGATGTTGTCAAAAAGGAACGCGTATTATGGTGGGGTGGGATGCCAACGTTGTTGATGTTATGGTGTTAACCCAAACTGATCAGGTAATGCACACTCAAATTATTTTCAAACTTGATCAAAAAACAGTTTTTTGTTCGTTTATTTATGCTGATAACCATTATAAGAATCATAGAAAACTATGGGATGACCTATGTACTCGTCACTCATTTATGAAGGACAATCCGTGGGTTATAATGGGAGACTTTAACTCATCATTGTATTTGGAAGATTCGTTAACGAGTACATCAACGAGTAGTGTAGGGATGAGGGAGTTTAAGGAGTGCGTGAATAATATTGAGGTGTTTGATATTAATAGTTCTGGATTGCACTACACGTGGTCGAACAAACAGAAACAAGGTGCTGTGTTGAAAAAAGATTGATAGAATTATGGGAAACACTCCGTTTATTGACGTTTTCCCAATGGCAGTGGCGTGTTTCCACCCATACCAAATTTCGGATCACTCCCCATGTATTCTCACTTTGCCGAGCGTTACGACGGAGAAGCCGAAACCTTTTAAATTCGTTAATTTGTTGTCGGAGAAAAAAGGTTTTATGGAGGATGTTAAACGTGTTTGGGATGTGGACATGCAAGGGTTCCCTATGTTCCAAGTAGTTCAGAAACTCAAAGCTCTCAAGAGTCCGTTATGTAAACCTTTTCAAAAGCAAGGCAATTTACATGAAAAGGTAAAATTGGCTCGGAACAATCTGGATGAGTGTCAAAGGGCGATGGATGAAGATCCGATGAACTTAGAGTTGAAATCTCAGCATGATGATCTTATTAAAGGGTATATAGATGCGGTTCGAGACGAAGCTATGTTTTTTTACAACAAAAATCAAAAGCTGATTGGCTCGAATTGGGGGATTCGAATACGAAGTTTTTTTCATAATGTGGTCAAAGCAAAAAATCACCAGAGTAGAATTTTTTCGATACGGGATGCAAATGGTAATTTGTTTGAAGGGGGTGCGGTTTCGCAGGTAATGGTGGATCATTATACTCGGTTCTTTGGGAGTGCTGGTACTATCAGTATTGATCCGACTCCGGATTTGTTTTCTAATGTATTGTCGGCTGATAAAGCTTATGGTATGGTTAGAGATGTAACGGATGAAGAGATTAAAGGAGCGATGTTCTCCATAGCGGGTAACAAGGCCCCCAGACCAGATGGGTACACCTCGGTTTTCTTTAAGAAGAGCTGGAATATTGTTGGGAATGATGTATGCCGAGCCGTGAAAGATTTTTTCCGAAATGGTAAACTGTTACAACAGGTAAATCATACAATAATATCTCTGATTCCTAAAGTGACTACACCGATGTCTATTACGGACTATCGGCCTATCTCATGTTGCAATACTCTGTATAAATGAATTAGTAAGATAATTTCTAATCGCATTAAGGAAGGTTTAGGTGATATTGTGAGCATTAATCAGTCTGCTTTTGTCCCGAGGAGAAAATTTTCTGATAATATTCTTTTAACTCAAGAATTGATGCATAATTATCATCACAATGTTGGTCCTCTGTGATGTGCGTTTAAAGTCGATATTCAGAAAGCATATGACACGGTGGATTGGAGTTTTTTACACAAGATCTTGGTGGGATTCGGTTTCCATGAAAAAATGGTGAAATGGGTGATGGCGTGCGTTGCTTCTACATCATTTTCTTTGGTTATTAACGGTATGGTTTCTTTAAAGGGAGAAGGGGTTTGTGTCAGGGGGATCCTATGTCCCCTTACCTGTTTACGATAGTTATGGAAGTCCTTACGTTGATTCTACATAAACATGTTGCGGTATCAAATGACTTCAGGTTTCAGAGTAAGTGTGAGAAGCAGAAAATAATCAACTTGCGTTTTGCGGATGATCTTTTTTGTTTGCCAGGGGAGATAATAGGTCTGCTAAAATCATAATGGATGCGTTAAATTTGTTTAAGAATATGTCTGGTCATGTTCCGAGCATGGCTAAAAGTACTGTCTTTTTTGGTAATGTTACGGACCTGGTCAAACAACGAATACTTGCCATCATGCCGTTTGAGGAGGGAAGCTTGCCGGTTCGATATCTTGGAGCGCCACTTATTTCCACTCGGCTCCAATATAAAGATTGTAAGCAGCTAGTTGAACGAATGGATGCTAGAATTTCAGATTGGAAAACCAAATGCTTATCGTTTGCCGGTAGACTTCAATTGATTCGTTCGGTTCTTTCTTCGTTGCATATTTATTGGGCTTCGGTATTTATTTTACCGAAAAGGATTATAAAAGATTTAGAAGACAGAATGAAGCGGTTTTTGTGGGCTCAAGGAGGTAACATAAAAGGGAAGGCCAAGGTGAAATGGAAGTCAGTTTTTGTGCCTAGAAGAGAAAGAGGGTTGGGGATTCGTCGAGTGGGAGATATGAATAGTGCGTTGATGTCTGTTCATGTTTGGAGTGTGCTAACCCACCGTGAGTCGCTTTGGGTAAAATGGATTCACTCATATCGCCTTCAGAATAGATCGTTTTGGGAAATTCCAGTAAAGGGTAATATAACATGGAGTTGGAGGAAGATGCTGAGTTTGCGACCAATGTTACGAAACCATATTTGGACCGAGATAGGTGATGGATCTAACATGTTGGTTTGGTTCGATAAATGGGATGTTGTTTGCCCAATTGGCAATATTGTGACACCTAGAATGATTGCTAATGCGGGTTTTAGTATGGAGACAATGTTAGCGGAGATTCATTTACATGGTGAATGGCGATTGCCTACTCAATGGGTTGAGGTGTTTCCTGCCTTAGCGACCTTGCGGCAAATCGTGTTGAATGCTAATCATCAAGATAAGCTGGTTTGGAAGACTAGAGAGGGTAGACAAGTGGAGTTTAGTTCAGCGTCCGTTTGGGATGACGTCCAAACAGCTCAGAACGAGGTGCAATGGGCGAAGGTGGTCTGGTTTTCGCAAGCGATCCCAAGACATTCTTTCATTATGTGGCTCATAGTGAACAGAAAACTGAAGACTCAAGACATTATGCGAGCATGGAACTCATCAGGAAATGCTAATTTTAACCTTATGTGTTGTTCTTTGTGTACATCAGGTCCAGACTCTCATGAACATTTGTTTTTTGAGTGCGGCTATGCTTCGGAGGTTTAGAATGAAGTGAAGGAAAAAGCTGATATGGGTGCAATTACAAAGCAGTGGCATGCTATATTTGATTACTTGGTTGGTATAGCAAACTCGAAGAAGGCCTCTCATGTGATTGCTAAACTTGTGGTGAGCGCGGCAGCATACTTTGTATGGGATGAAAGGAACCAAAGATTATTCACGACCAAACGAAGAAATAAGACGCAGCTGGTGGATGTGATTCTATCAACTGTTCGGCTAAAGCTACAAACGATGAAATTCAAGAGTTTGCTGCAAACGGAATGAGTTTTACGAGATTGGTCGCTTCCTCGGGGGCTACTGTTAGCGGATGATGATAACGGCTAGTTCTTATTTGTTTGTTTGTCGAATATGTTGGTTTGACTGGTGTATTTGTAGGCGTCTTGTTTTGTTGTCGCGTGTTGGCTCTCGGTTGGCATGTCGCCCGAGAGAACTATGAAGTGCTTTTGCTTCTCACTTGTTTTGATTGGTGGTTGATATAAAAATTTACCGGGGTAACCCTTTACCCGAAAAAAAACATGGTAGATACGCTGCCGGTACTTCTTATATATAAGTGTTTTCATCATATTACATACCGTGGCGTTATTTAGTTCACTTGGGTAAACGAGGTTAAAACAATGTCACATAACGATGTTTTCTAGAAAATATAAACCTTACGAGTTTTATTAACGAGATGATTTACAATTCGATTTAATTAAACAAATATTTTGGGTTAAGAATCATGGCTACGAGATTTTATAAACTATAACCCACTTGATTTGAGTTGGTTAATTAAGTTGCAATACTATATAATTTTCAAAAAAAAAAGGTTTTTAATGAGGTATTGCAACGTGTAAACTAGCCATGAATCCGACACTCTCATAAAACCTATGTGCTCGCCAGCATTTCTTTGCTGACATTGTTTTTACATATGTTTCAGGTGTTATTGAATGATGTTGATTGTTAGGATGCATGCTCAGATAGGATCTGGACGAGGCCTTAGTAACATAATAACAATGATAGACTATGTTTAACTTGTTTGTTTTAAGACAATGTAAATGGTTAATAATTTAATAAAATGAAACTTTTGTATCCATGGTTATGAAACAATAATCCTATTGCTCCACTCCCCGACGTTTCCGCCGCGGTTTCGTTGTTTTGACGCGGTCGGGGTGTGACAACAGGGTTACGCGCTGTCCCACCATTATGTGGTGCGGTTAGCTGCGGAACTATCAGGCATCAAAGGGTGTTTTTGTGAGTATGCAGTTCTTGGGGATGATGTGGTGATTGCACACCTTCAGGTGGCTCAATCGTATGAGAAACTTTTGGGGATGATGGGACTTTCTATATCCAAGGAGAATAGTTGAATTTCTAACTCTGGAACTTTTGAATTCGCAAAAAAGTTTTGGGTTAAGTCTGTTCAAGAAGACTTATCTCCAGTGTCTATGCGATCCCTCCTTACAGTTCGGTCGACTCTAGGCCTTTCTTTTACAGGACTTCTTCCAACAGACTTGCCAGTGACCGGTCCCTTCCATTCCATTGTTCTATTACCTTCGATATCACGTCCAAGATTCCTCTGTCTATTTTGTGTTGAATTGGTTGAGTCCAGCTATCGACGCAGGGGAAAGGGAAGCAAGTAAGCCATAGAGTCAGGCATAAAGCTAGGCCAGCTAGGGTAAGTGGCCCAGGAAGCTACTGTTACCTGTGGAGTTGAGACTGCTTATCGGGACCCCCAAGACTGTCATTCCCTGTGTTTCCTATAATCTCATCTGCTAGCACTTCTTCGTTGCTTGGTCGGGACACATTCATCAATTTCTTTTCATTCTTCCTGGGCTTGCAAGTGACTTACTTCTTTTGGTCGTTCTTGCTGTCTTAAGTCATCCTCTTTTATTTAGAAGCTGTTAATTGATTCCGTGCCTGCCCTAAGGCTAAGGGGAGAACTGCATGTCCTGCTAGTCGGATAGAAGCCTACCCACCTACCAGCCTACCTTCTTCATATCTGTCACACCCCGAAAATACCATGTGCGGAAACCACCGCGAGGCACGTGACGTACCAGGATCTAGCCACTAATCAGATTGACTAATAGTAATATAATAAACTTGAAATCTCATTCTACGTGAAAAGTGTAATTCAAAACATCTGTTTAAAACAAAATACGTTCAGCGGAAGCATTTGAAATAGTTATAAGTATTCAAGAACAACTTGTTCGTAAAACATAGCATAACACTAGATAGGTTAACAACGTCACGACCCATGACATCCACAGCTCCTTCGATTGCAAGCTCCGTTTCCTGAAATCATCTAACGACCTGCAAGCATGCAGAAAAAGTGTATCAGCATAAAACTGGCGAGTTCACAGTTTTGTTTAACAAAAATCATGATAAGTGTGTTAGTTTAAAGACATGTCAATAATAACTCGATACCGCAAGATGGCATCAGTTTGTTTGCCCTTCCCCAATGCCTATCAACATTGGTCATGTGGTTAAGGTCATTAGTTCACGCCCATCCTCCCCGGTACGGTTTGAGGTTGCCAAGCCTAATAGCGCTATCAACTAATACCCCGTTGCCTCCCCGGCAACTAGTTCGGTAGTAAGATGGGACTTAAGGTGATAGGTTTGAGTGTATTATCCAACATCTAATTTAAACACCGTAAAACCAGTATTCCTCCCTGGAATATTTACCCGTTTGTCCCTCCCCGGGACGCATGCTTGTGAAAAGAGTAGTGAACTCACCATAGTTTTCTCGGTTTGATAATGTGCCTTTACGCGTTAAATACTAGTGAGGTCCGTTACACGTGACCTAGTGATTGTGTGACCTAGTATACAATCAGTTCAGGTAAGTATACGAGTAGGGTTTCGCAATACCCTAGTGTCCAAACAATCCCATTGTTTAGTTTATATATATGTATGATATTTTAACCAACGATAAATCTCTTTACATGATTCTTTAATTTATTTTTAGATGTACAAGGGGATCACGTGAATACTTGCTTTGTAAAAGAAAATTCAACACATTTTAGTAGGTTGTAGCCCAAGTTTTGTCAAGTAATTCGAACAAATACACATATACATTTATATGCCACACAAATTCTGACAATTTACTATCCTTAAATTCGGACCTTTTGAGGGAACATGTGCAGCCACTAAATGATCATATATCATTAATTATGCCCACAAATTCATTTAATATAGAAAATATTTTCGTTGTACATATTACATCAGCCATATAAATGATCCATATTCATTGGCAGCCACATATATATATATATATATCAGAACTTTCAATTTGAATTCAAAATAACAAAAGCATATGTAAGACTTATTTAAATCATTCCTCGGACCCTCTGTTTGATTTACATTCCTCTAATCATGTCCACCTATTTCCTGATGCCTAAAATAAAACAATCTTTACTTTAAGTTCAGATCACATGCTCCATTTTCTATCAACTCTGACAGTGCAAATCATCACATGTTTGGATATCCATTTAACAAAGTCGGATCATACAAAAAAAATGCATGTGCGATCCATTAAAATTTCCATACTCCAACCATATTAATTAGCACAGGTTCGGACACCATGTAAGACCACATGTGCGGACAGTGTGTTTTGGGAACATATGCGGACCTTTATTAATCAACAACAACATGTGCTGACGTATTTAATCTACAAGTACGGACTACAATAGGTTTTACATGTGCGGACATTCTCAAATCACAAGTACGGACCTTTTTCTTGTGATTTAACAAATACGGACAAAAGGCTTTGTGACTTCACAAAGTCTGACAAAAATTAGGGATTTCATTTCTCAAGGTTTCTACGAACCGAAAACCCCAAATGCACAGAATTCAATCATGTTAGGCATCAAATCAACCAATCTATCAATGATATCATACCACAAACAACAAACAATCATTATACAATCATTTATCTAGGCAATCACGTATTCATTGGCATAAGCAATCACACAAAATCAATTGTTTGGATCATCTAGGGTTTTGTATGAATTAATTGAATACGATTAACAACATAACATGTAATCATAAACACTTACCTCTGGTTGAATCTAGATGAATTAAAGATCAAGGATTGATGTGTGTTAACTTGCGAAGCCAAATGATTAAAGGAAGATTAGGGATGATTAGAGATGATCAGGAACGTACAGAGAAGTGATGGAGAAATTAGGGTTTGAGTAGTTTATTATAATTTCACCATTAACTCTAAACACCCCCTAATATTATAACTTGTACACAAAACCCCACATATTCTATGTAATTCACATTTAAACACATAATTCATGTAATGTCAAGTAATGTATAAATTTCATATAAGCTTATAGTTGTTCGTGTGTATTCCGGTAATTCCCAAAATTACCAACGTAGACTCATTTAACTACTCTAGTTAAATGCAGTGCTATGAATGTATGATTAAATTAACTGTGGTTAGATTAAAGTAATAATTTGAAGTCGCGGGTTGTCACATGATCCCCAACTTGAAAGAAATTTCGTCCCGAAATTTGATAAGCAGTCTCGGAGAATTGAAACAGTAAGTCAAGATGACTGGGGATTTTTCTCGGGTACCACATCATCCCAACTTGAAAGGGAATTTCGTCCCAAAATTCACAAGTTGCATCAGCGTTAGGTTCAGCTGTTTTAAGTAACTGAGGATACTTTTGCATCATCTGATCCTCACGTTCCACGTCTTGAGTTCCAACGAACTCTCATGATAGGGACTCGACTGTGTTCACGAACCTTAACTTCCCGATCCATGATTTCGATGGGTTCCTCAATAAACTGCAGCTTGTCATCGATCTTCAGTTCTTGTAAAGGAACCACAAGTATTTCATCGGATAAACACTTCTTTAAATTAGAGATGTGGAAAACGTCGTGGACATTACCAAGTTCGTCAGGCAACTCAAGCTTGTAAGCAACCTTACCAATTCTTTCCAGAATCTTGAACTGGTCAACGTAACGTGGATTGAGCTTGCCGTACTTGCCAAAACGTACCACACCCTTCCAGGGTGAGACTTTCAATAGAACACGATCGTCCACGGTGAATTCCAAGGGTTTCTTACGCTTGTCGGCGTAGCTTTTCTGGCAATCACGTGTTGCCGCCATACGATTTCTAATTTGAACAATCTTCTCAGAGGTTTCGAGTACGAGTTCCGGACCCGTGATTTGGCTGTCACCCACCACAGCCCAACAAAGAGGAGAACGGCATTTCCGTAAATACAACGCCTCGAACGGAGCTGCCTGAATGCTAGAATGGTAACTATTGTTGTAGGAAAACTCTACCAAAGGTAAATGTCTTTCCCAACCCTTGCCAAAATCGATCACACATGCTCGCAGCATGTCTTCGAGTGTTTGGATGGTTCGTTCACTCTGACCATCCGTCTGAGGGTGATAAGCGGTGCTCATGTCAAGACGTGAGCCAAATGATTTGTGCATCGCTTGCCACAAAGAGGATATGAAACGCGGATTACGATCAGAGATGATTGAGGTTGGCACCCCATGCCTAGAAACCACCTCTTTCAAGTAAATGCCAGCAAGCTGCGAAAACTTGTCAGTTTCCTTGATCGCAAGGAGGTGTGCAGATTTTGTCAAACGATCACCCAAATGGTACAGTTTCCGCTTTGAGTTCTTGGTAGGCCGGTGATAAAATCCATGGCAATCTGTTCCCATTTCCACATGGGTATTTCCGGTTGCTGAAGCAAACCAGATGGTTTTTGGTATTCTACCTTGACTTTTGCACAAGTCAAGCATTTGCTCATATACGTCGCTATGTTTGCTTTCTTGCTCGGCCACCACTACAAGATTTTTAGATCCTGATTCATCTTATCAGAACCCGGATGAACAGAGTACCGAGACTTGTGCGCTTCATCCATCACAAGCTCTCTGAGATTTCCATGCAACGGGACCCATATTCGCTCCATGAAGTAGTGAATACCATCAGATTTGGTTACGAGTTGTTTCTCCATGCCCCGCATGGATTCGGCGTGAAGGTTCTCGTCCTTCAATGCTTCAGTTTGAGCAGAACAAATCTGGTCACGAAGGTTAGAATAGATAGTGAGTTGTAAGGATCGAACACGTTTAGGTTTAGTTTCCTTCCGACTAAGGGCATCAACTACAACATTAGCTTTGCCTGGATGGTACTTAATGGCACAGTCGTAATCGTTTAAGAGTTCGACCCAGCGACGCTGTCGCGTGTTCAACTCTTTCTGATCGAAAATGTGCTAAAGGCTCTTGTGATTGGTATAAATAGTGCATTTAGTACCGTACAAGTAATGCCTCCAAATTTTAAGTGCAAAAACCACGGCTCCCAACTCCAAGTCGTGAGTCTTGTAGTTTTTCTCGTGAACCTTCAACTGTCGAGAAGCATAGGCAATTACCTTCTTGCGTTGCATCAGCACGCAACCGAGACCCTGGATAGAAGCATCACAGTACACCACGAAATCATCCGTACTGTCAGGTAAGGATAATATCGGTGCACTGCAGAGTTTTTGTTTCAAAAGCTGAAAGGCGCTCTCCTGTTTCGCTCCCCATGAGTACCACCTTTCTGAGTTAAAGCGGTAAGAGGTTGAGCGATTTTTGAGAATCCCTCAATGAATCTGAGGTAGTACCTTGCAAGACCAAGAAATTGTCGCACCTTCGTAGGAGTCTTAGGTGCCGCCCAATTCTTGATAGAATCAATCTTTGCTGGATCTACGTGTATTCCCGACTCGTTGACTACGTGACCAAGAAAGTGGACTTCTCGAATCCAGAAATCACACTTGGAAAAATTTGCGTAAAGCTGCTCCTTCCTCAGGAGTTCCAAGATAAGAGGCAAGTGCCTCTCGTGGTCTTCCTTGCTCTTAGAATAAATCAGAATGTCATCGATAAACACAGTGACGAAATCGTCGAGGTACTATTTGCACACACGATTCATGAGATCCATGAAGACCGCAGGTGCGTTAGTCAACCCGAATGGCATGACCAAAAACTCATAGTGGCCGTACCGCGTTCGGAAGGCTGTTTTAGGAACATCTTCCTATCGGACTCTCATCTGACGGTAGCCCGATCGTTGATCGATTTTTTAGTAGAAGCTTGACCCTTGCAACTGGTCAAACAGGTCATCAATACGAGGTAAAGGATAACGGTTCTTGACTGTCACCTTGTTGAGTTCACGATAGTCGATACACACGTGGAAAGACCCGTCTTTCTTCTTCACGAATAGGACTGGGGTTCCCCACGGTGAAGAGCTAGGTTGGATAAAACCTCTATCCAACAGTTCCTGGAGTTAATTCGACAGTTCTTGCAATTCTCCCGGTGCAAGACGATAAGGAGCATGAGCAATCGGAGCTGTTCCTGGCGTGAGTTCGATTTGAAAGTCCACCTGTCGATGTGGAGGTAATCCTGGAAGTTCCTCGGGAAACACATCGGAAAAGTCACGAACGACCGGAATGTCTTCGATATTCCTTTCCACAGACTGAGTATCGGTAACGAGAGTTAGAATAGTAGGATAGTCCTACTTCGGTGACCTTGAACAGACAGTGAATATCCACTAGGGAGAGGAATATGGACAATCTTCTCCTTGCAGAGAATCTTGGCTTGGTCTTTGGACAACCAATCCATACCGACGACTACGTCAAAGCTACCAAGAGTGACAGGGAGAAGGTCAATGTCAAACAATTGACCTAGAAGGTCGAGTTTACACCCAACGTGAACATGAGACGCTTCAATTGGCTTGCCATCAGCCAATTCTACAACGTGTTTGGTTTCAAGAGGTGTCGGGGTTGATCCTAACAGTCTACTGAATTTCAAAGTCACATAACTCGAATCGGCACTGGAATCGAATAAAACTGAGGCGAAAAGATTGTTCACAGAAAACGTACCAGTCACGATGTTACCTTCATTCCTGGCGTCACCCGCGCCAATAGTGAATGCCCTCCCATGAGCGTTGTTTCCGCCATTGTTACCATTGATGTTGTTGTGGTTCCCAGCGTTGTTGTTATTGTTGTTCCCGTTGTTGTTGTTATTACGGTTCCCATTGTTGTTGTTGTTGTTGTTCAACTGTGGACAATTCTTGTTGATGTGACCCTCACTTCCACACTGGAAGCATCCCTTCTGATAACCTTGATTCAGCTGTGGCTGCTGTCTTTGTTGTTGTTGCGGCTATTGTTGTTGTTGCTGTTGGGGTTATTGATGTTGATGCTTCGGGAACAGAGCCCTACAATCCTTCGCCATGTGGCCCATAGACTCGAGTGCACTGCCCATGATGATGGTAATTACACTTGTTACACTTCGGCTGCTTGCCTGTGTAAGAACCTTGGTTCTGATTGTTGCCCTGGTTCTGATTTGTAGAGAAAGACTGGTTGAAGTTGCGGTTATTGTTGGTATCAGTCTTCTTCTGTTGCTGGTTTGAGCTGAAAGACTTGTCTGAGTCATTCCACTTACGCTTATTGTCAGTAACGGAAGTCCTACCAGCAGTAGCAGCAACACGTGGTGGTAGCGAGCCACGCTCAACTTCCAGTCGGTGATCTTGTGAGCTAAACGGATGATTCGAGGCAGATTATCAAGATTTGCTGCAGTAACAAAGCCCTTGACTTGCGGCGCTAATCCGTTGATGTACAGCTCGATTCTCCTGTGTGGTGGTCGTGATAAGTTAGGGCACATGTTTGCAAGCTCGTGAGATCGTTTCGTGTAGGCCTCGATCTCATAACCCACCATCTTCAAGTTGTAGTACTCATTTTCCAACTTCTGAATTTCGTCACGAGGACAGTACTCATCCCGTATCAACTCCTTGAAGTAGTCCCATGTAGTTGCATTTGCCATTTCGATGCCTAACATCTGCACCTGGGCATTCCACCAGGTTAAGGCACCATCTCCAGTGTGCCCGTAGCATACTTCACCCTGTCCCCAGCGGGACAGTTACACATAGCAAAAACTGACTCGGCTTTCTCGAACCATCGGAGTAGTCACACTACTCCCTCGGTTCCACTGAACGTCTGTGGTTTACAATCCATGAATGTCTTGAAAGTGCAAGCAGGGGGATTGTTCAGGTTCTGATTTGCAGGTTGACATAAAGACGAAGGAAGATACAACGCGTGAGTGAGAGTCGAGTACACATCACAAGAGTAAAGCGCGTCTTGTATAAGACATACCAGCCTGCTGAGCTGCTAAGGCTTCAGCCACGCGAGTATTGATTAAATCGGACAGTTCTGCCTTAGAAATAACAATGTTGCCACGTCCACCGCCGCGGCCACCACCGCGTCCTCCACGTCCACTCATGATTCTGCATCCACAAGAAGAGTGTAAAGAGTAAGGATCACAATTGAATAGAAGTCAATCATCGCTGTGACTCCTATAGATTATTAAATCTTCCATTATGTCAGATTATGGGTCAGAATCCCTTTTACACTCGTTAAGCCTCACTAGGACTCACATGCACCCCAAATTATTATTACGTGTGCACACGATAATAAGGTGATTTGCATGTTCATTTCAGTTCCTCTTAGCTTGCGTCAAAAGATCCTCAGATTCGAGTATTAAAGGCTAAGATGTTGTTAAACGATAAAAATCACGAAGTTCTAGTGATGCCATAATACCGTGTATGCAACTATATGCAATGCAATGCATACGTGTATGCTAATTGTATAATGTATACAGTAAGTAAAGACGAACCTTGCAATCTGGAGCGGAGTGTCATGGTCGATTTCGGAACTGATTTGGTTATAGTCTGGTTTTATAAAAACATTTTAAAACCTAGTTCACAATAACCAGTGGCTCTGATACCAAACTGTCACACCCCCAAAATACCACGTGCGGAAACCACCGCGAGGCGCGGGATGTAACAGGATCTAGCCACTAATCACATTGAACTAATAGTAATATAATAAACTCGAAATCTCATTCAACGTGAAAAGTGTAATTCAAAACATCTGTTTAAAAATAAATACGTTCAGCGGAAGCATTTGAAATAGTTATAAGTATTCAAGAACAAGTTCGAAACATAGCATAACACTAGACAGGTTAACAACGTCATGACCCATGGCATCCACAACTCCTCCGATTGCAAGCTCTGTTTCCTGAGATCATCAAACGACCTGCAAGCATGCAGAAAAAGTGTATCAGCATAAAACTGGCGAGTTCACAGTTTTGTTTAACAAAAATCATGATAAGTGTGTTAGTTTAAAGACATGTCAATAATAACTCGATACCGCAAGATGGCATCAGTTTGTTTGCCCTTCCCCAATGCCTATCAACATTGGTCATGTGGATAAGGTCATTAGTTCACGCCCGTCCTCCCCGGTACGATGTGAGATTGTCAAGCCTAATAGCGCTATCAACTAATACCGTGTTGCCTCCCCGGCAACTAGTTCAGTAGTAAGATGGGACTTAAGGTGATAGGTTTGAGTGTATTATCCAACATCAAATTTAAACACCGTAAAACCAGTATTCCTCCCCGGAATATTTACCCGTTTGTCCCTCCCCGGGACGCATGCTTGTGAAAAGAGTAGTGAACTCACCTTAGTTTGCTCGGTTTGATAATGTGCCTTTACGCGTTAAATACTAGTGAGGTCCGTTACACGTGACCTAGTGATTGCGTGACCTAGTATACAATCAGTTCAGGAAAGTATACGAGTAGGGTTTCACAATACCCCTAGTGTCCAAACAATCCCATTGTTTAGTTTATATATATGTATGATATTTTAACCAATGATAAATCTCTTTACATAATTCTTTAATTTATTTTTAGATGTACAAAGTGGATCACGTGAATACTTGCTTTGTAAAAGAAAATTCAACATATTTTAGTAGGTTGTAGCCCAAGTTTTGTCAAGTAATTCGAACAAATACACATACATTTATATGCCACACAAATTCTGACAATTTACTATCCTTAAATTCGGACCTTTTGAGGGAACATGTGCAGCCACTAAATGATCATATATAATGCATTAATTCAGCCCACTAATTCATTTAATATAGAAAATATTTTCGTTGTACAATTACATCAGCCATATAAATGATCCATATTCATTGGCAGCCACATATATATCAGAACTTTCAATTTGAATTCAAAATACAAAAGCATATGTAAGAATTATTTAAATCATTCCTCGTACCCTCTGTTTGATTTACATTCCGTCCAATCATGTCCACCTATGTCCTGATGCCTAAAATAAAACAATCTTTACTTTAAGTTAAGATCACATGCTCCATTTTCTATCAACTCTGGCAGTGCAAATCATCACATGTTTGGATATCCATTTCACAAAGTCGGATCATACAAAAAAAATGCATGTGCGGTCCACTAAAATTTCTATACTCCAACCATATTAATTAGCACAGGTTCGGACGCCATGTAAGACCACATGTGCGGACAGTGTGTTTTGGGAACATATGCGGACCTTTATTAATCAACAACAACATATGCGGACGTATTTAATCTACACGTACGAAATACAATAGGTTTTACATGTGCGGACATTCTCAAATCACAAGTACGGACCTTTTTTGTGATTTAACAAATATGGACAAAAGGCTTTCTGACTTCACAAAGTCTGACAAAAATTAGGGATTTTATTCCTCAAGGTTTCTATAAACAGAAAACCCCAAATGCACAGAATTCAATCATGTTAGGCATCAAATCAACCAATCCATCAATGATATCATACCATAAACAACAAACAATCATTATACAATCATTTATCTAGGCAATCACGTATTCATTGGCATAAGCAATCACACAAAATCAATTGTTTGGATCATGTAGGGTTTTGTATGAATTAACAGAATATGATTAACAACATAACATGTTATCATAAACACTTACCCGTGGTTGAATCTAGATGAATTAAAGATCAAGGATTGATGTGTGTGAACTTGTGAAGCCAAATGATTGAAGGAAGATTAGGGATGATTAGAGATGATCAGGAACGTACAGAGAAGTTATGGAGAAATTAGGGTTTGAATAGTTTATTATAATTTCACAATTAACTCTAAACACCCCCTAAATATTATAACTTGTACACAAAACCCCACATATTCTATGTAATTCACATTTAAGCACATAATTCATGTATTGTCAAGTAATGTTTAAATTTCATATAAACTATCCGTTTATAGTTGTTCGTGTGTGTTCCGGTAATTCCCCGAATTACCAACGCAGACTCATTCAACTACTCTAGTTAAATGCAGTGCTATGAATGTATGATTAAATTAAATATGTTTAGGTTAAAGTAATAACCTCAAGTCGCGGGTTGTCACAATATCGAGCCGGACAGGAGAGACCCTCTTTAAAGTGAATAGAAGCAATTCCTTTTATAAGCTTGAAAATAGCCGCTGTAAATCAATTCAAATAGATAGGGGAGTTCCGAACCAGCAGCAAGCCCTTTGTCACCCTTTCTAATGTCCTAGGCGAAGGCAGTGCAGGTGAAAGCCCAATAAATCCCATTTTTTTATCGCTCCACGTAGCTCACGACCCGGCACAAAGAAATCTCTTAGATGGGCGAATGCGAATCCGGATCTATCAACGGAGCAATTCCATTCCAGTCGTAGTCTCAATCCCATATTCAATGAAAGTCTCCGCCCTGTCTGACTCCTCTTTCTATCCGGAGTGAGTCAGGCGGCTAAGCCTTTAATCCTGATAAAAGAAAGAGTTTTCCCGCCCTCCAAATATCCATAAATGGAATCGGTTTGAGTGAATTACTTACTGCAGTCAAAGCCAATAGGGAAAGTCAGGTCAAGAGAGTGTCTATTTTCGATTAGTGCATCTCGCACTTCCAATTCATTCTGAGTTAGAAAAAGTCAGTTCCTTCCCTCCCTTTTACTTTTTCTAGGGTAAAGTCCTCTTAAATGGATTAGTAGTTCCTTCCTTCCCAATCAATGCTAACTCTATCTTCCTCTCTTGTAATTTAGGAGATTTCCCCAGCCCATAAAGAACTGTAGTTGCATACTGCTCTCAAAAGATAAAAAGAGAAAGAGCTATGAGTTCAAGTAAGAAAGTGAAAGTTCAGTCCTCATAGTTTCCCTATCCCACTGCCAAAAAGAAGACAACAACAATCTAGCTCCTCGTACTACTTCTCTCGGTAAATACCATTCTCTTAGTTAGGTAGTAAGTAGATAGACTGATTAGTACTTTTACCCAGGGGTAGCCTTCCTTGTCGCCAAAGAAGAATGAGAATTGATAAAGTTTTCTTAGAGTTTTTCGCTTCAATAACAGAAGCAAAGAAGTCAAATCAATGCAGCTTTCGTGCCCAGCCTAAAAAGATCCTATCCTCTTGCAGCTGGAGCTCTTGATGGCACGTTCAAGCGAGTTTATGAATGAATGAAATCAGTTGAAGGAGCGGCCAAGGATGAAAGTTTTAATTGCGTTCTGCTATGGTTGGGTTTTTCCTTGCCTTAAACAACTATCTTCTCTTCGCGAACGGTTAAGAATCTTCTTTGTATGCACGTTATCTCTTGTTAATTCTTCTAGTTTTTGCTTCTTATGCTTATGATGGGTGAAACTCCGTTTTTTCTTAGGTTGTCTGTAAGTGTAGTTCATGGTTCACGGGTGAGGCTACCTGGATAGGTGGGCAGTTCCTATCGGTGGAGCTAAGACACCTTCAAGAGATATAGCTGTAGCTCTTGATGTCACGGGCAAGACAGTTCATGAATGAATGGCGAGTTTTCTATTTACTAGAATATATTTCCAAAAGCTTCTTTTTAGAATTGATTGCTACCGGTGGTGAAGAAATTGAATCAACGACATCGAATGCAAGCTCTGATAAAGTTTTATTTTGATTTATGGACTACAACGACCTAAAGTAGCTAAATAAGTAGTGAAAGTAAGCTCCTGGCTAAAATGAGTCTTGGTTCTACCCACCGGCAATCATTTTTCTACTTGATTAAAAGTTAGATTGTAGATTGGCTATTTTGGGGTTCCGTGCCCATGGATTGCCTTATTATAGCTTTTTTGATTCGTCGGGTATGCCGGCTAAGAGAATCGCTTCTTGCCTTGCTTGCAAGAGTATAAGCAGTAGATTTTGACCCTATATGAGATAGAACTCTTTCAATTCATGAGAGAAAGTGCTTTAGTAGCGATTTCCCTATTCTAGTGCAAGACGCCCCGTAGGGAGATCTAGCTTATTGGTCTTGTGCTTCTGGCTTACTAGCTTAGACCTTTGCGTTTCAATATCAACGATTAGCAGAGGTACGGAGTGAGCCACAAAACATATTTTTGATTATGCTCATTCCATTTGACTGCTAATCACAAATGACATTCAATCTTTCTACGATAAGAAGATAAATGATTTCATTACCATAGATCCAGATAGCATAAGGGAGGGGGAATTTTTTCTTTTTTTTATTTTCTATAATCTATAATAAGGTAAAGTGCTCCACCGATACACCTTTCTGGTCTTCCTTCTGAGCCAGGATCAATACCAAAAAAAGGAAAATGAAAAGCGCTAAACCAGATCGATCTTTCGGCATAGGAAATTGGACTGTCTTTCTTACTTATACTAAGTTAAGGGAAAAAAAGAGCTTTCTCCGCGATTCATTGCTTACTTAGCCTTCTCAGTTTAGCATTCTACCAAAAAATCTTCTTTCTCAGGGTCAATCTAGTCCTCTTTGAATTGATCTCGTACTCTAGTAGAGAAATGGAAGCCTTTTTCTAGAAAAGATGAAGACATGGAATCGGAACTAAAATCATTCTTTCTTTGTCGATTATGGAGTTTAACGACTCTAGCTTCATCTTAGGGAAAGTCAAAAGAAAAGCATCATTCACATCTTACAGTAATTTCTTAGGGACTCAAATCATAGACTGGGATCACTCGAGATCGATGGCTATGCACTTGCCCGAATGCAAACGTTGGCTTGTTAGATTTTCCTTTGAGCGAGTCGTTGACTACTATTTACAATAGAAATGAAAGTAATAAAACAGGCATTGAGAAGGGTAGTTCGGGCAACGATCAGGTTTTTTGCTATTGGCACAAGCAGGTCCCTACTATCTAAGAACACTAGCAATGAGATCTCATCTCTCTAGCTTAGGTTCCGAAGCTTGTCGCAAAGAAGAGAGGGAAAGAGCGGAAAAGCGGGTTTTACGTCAATAGTTCTTCCTCGTTTCGACAAAGAGTGTGTTTCCTTATTATATTTTTAGCTTTGAGCTTGGTTCAGATTGTACACGTCCTCACTCGTTCTTTTTTCAAGATCTTTGAGCCTCTTAAGGATGTCATAGGGATTCTTCTAATAGGTCTGTCCCTGTGCTAATAGACCCACTCCAATCCCGGGAACCTTACCTGAGCTACTAAAATCTTGGAAATCGACTAGCCTTACTTCTTTCGGGGCTCCATCCCTCTTGACTATATAGGTAGGGGCTTAGCTGCTCCTAGTCAGATAAAAGTTCTATACTGGGGCTCTCGGTGTGACACCTGTGTCACTTCAACCATCAAACAAATGCCAAACCAATGAAATATTGTATTTCATACTTGGGATTTGTAAAAATATGTGTATCGTTTGCACATATCAAATCTTGTTCGATTTTAAGCTTTAAATCGCTTTCTGGAGGGTTATACGCGCTCTGATGCGTAAATATAACCAGTTTAATCCAACGAACACTCCGGAATAGTGAAATAGGCTTAACATACCTTAAATAACCTTTACATCACTTAGAAATAAGTTTTGAAGGCTTTGGTATGGCAAAAACAAGTAAATTCGCTTACAGGGACGAAACTTGACAAACTACGAAAGTATGCCAATTTGAACTGTAACAGACATTCTGGAACTTGACCGTAAGTTAAAAACACCTTAGATATCCTTTATATAGCTTAGAAATAGGCTTTGAGGGGTTCGGTGTGCTAAAATAAACTTTTGGGTCATTCAGGGACTAAAAGCGTCAAAAAGTGCACAAGTTTGCACTTTCGCGCATAACTTACGTTCTGAATACATCCGGACATCCAAAAATTTATGTAAGCACTAAAATATTTTATTTTAGTGTTTGGCATAAGAAAAATCCATTTGTCACGCAATTTGGATCGTTTTTCGCGCTTATGCGCATTCCGTCGTAATTAACCGAACATCGCGATCGTACGGCCAAACGAACTGACATCCGACATATTTTTGAGCACATTTCATGATCCCTATGTTTTAACATCATTTTGGAGCTTGAAATTGGGTTTGACGGGTGTTAGAAGTGCCGTTACGCGACGAAACAAGGTGCAGGGGCCTGTTCTGCCTTTTTTGAAAGTTTCAGACCTGCAAGGTCCTTGCGCACCTCAACATTATTAGTGTTACGGTGTGCAAGCAGTGGCCAGATGCAGCAACTCGTTTTAAACAGCCTGTTTTCAGCCTTTCAACCCTCCAAAGGCCAACGCCAAGTGTCAATACCTTATGGTGGGTGGCAAATTGAGTTACCACAACTTTCCAACACTTGTACGGATGGGATTCGATCACGTTTTTCAAGAAACGATCCTAACGGTGGTCCTAATCCTATAAATACCCATCCATCCCCATTGCAAAACCCACAAGAATCTGATCTTAGAAGCTCTAAGTTGAAACCATTGTTTCATACCTGAGCTACTTGGATCAAGATTAGCTTTCGGGGACCCTTTGTAAGTGTTTCTTCGTTCTTTTATCGCTTTTCTAGTCCGAAAGTCGAACTATGTTCGACTTTCTGCATTAACCAGTTTATGATTGATGCGAAGTTCGTTTGAACTTCATAACGTGAGCGTGATCACGATGGTTATAGTCCCTAGTAACTATACCTACTGATTACCACATTATCTAGGCTCAGTGACGAGTCGTAGTTTCGGCCAAAATGCGTATTCTTGCGTATTTTGTAACCAAACTACTCTTGGGTATCAAAACCGTTTGTTTTGATACCAAACCTGTTTTCTAAACTTAGTTAAGCATGTTTTAACATGCTTAGCTTGTCACTTTTAGTTTTGTGCTTGTCTAGGGTCGTAAGGGTAAGCGATCTGATAAATCGCTTATACCTTCGAACCCGACCCATTTGGTCGATCATTAGGATCCGACCAAACACTTTAGGTGACCATAGCATATAGGGAATAACCTTCCGAGGTTATACCCTATGGTCACATCGTTTAAGTAGTTGTATGATAGGTAGTTTATATGCCTTAGGTAAATTACCAAAATACCCCTTTGACGCCAAAATTCATTTTAAGCTATGTAACATAACTTTTGACATATAAACTGATTTGATAACAATATTAAACATGTTTAGGCATATAATACTTGTCATACGGCTAGTTAGGCGTTTCGAACGCGTTTCACGCGAACAACGCGTTAAAGTAGCATAAGCTACCTAAACGGGTCGTGATGGGTCGTAAGCACTTAGGATAGGTTCCTTTTAATATGTAGGACTTGTTAAACCATATCATATGAGTTCCCACACTCATTTGGTTTACGAGACCTCATCCTATCCAATCTTCCGAGTTAGGTCCGGTTTATTTATATAGTTACCTATATTAGGTACCGTTTGATTTCCGGCACTCCTCTAGCATTGCTTGGTGGTTATCCTAGGACTTCTAAGCAATCTCAGGTGAGTACATAGTCCCCTCTTTTACTGTTTCTCAAACGTTTTGGGGTGAAGCATGTGTACCTATCTGTTATTTTCATGTTTTCCAAAAGTATAATTGATTATACATGTTAATGCTTATCTGTTGACAAACTGAATGACTATCTATGGTTTAAACATTGATTTTTCAAAGATTATAAAACAAATTGTTGAATTGTACTTATTTTGTTCACCAGACCGGTTGGTAGTATGATACAGCGCTATAGGATTTGACACCCCATTCCTGTTGTCATGGAATGTTTGAAACCAATTTGTTTCTCCATCCAAATAGGGATTTTCCTTTGTGGTATCCCTATAGTCTCAAAGGTGTATTTTGATGCACTAGGTCTGATTGAATTCTTAAATCACATTATCTTTGTATATTTAGTTATACTCCCAAAAGTATAGTTTGATATGCTCCCATATGCGATATTGTACAAAACCAACATATATTTTGTTAATCACATCCAAAGCATATTTTGATATGTTATTTACAAACCAAAAACATAGTGTAATATGTTATTTATCACATCCAAAGCATATTTTGATATGTTACTTACAAAACCAAAACATAGTTTAATGTGTTATTTATAAATCCAAAGTATACTTGTAATATACTACTGAAGACTATTATTTTAAACAACTAAAGTATATTTAATATACTATCTATCAAACGATTGGGTTTTGGTTAGTGTTTAGATAACGGGACGGGTGTAATGTGATGAAAACATGGTAGATACGCCGCTGGTACTTCTTATATATAAGTGTTTTCATTGCATTACATACCGTGGCGATATTTAGTACACTTGGGTTAACAATATTGGAACTGAAATATATTTTAATATATTACTCATTCGGCTTTCTTAAAAACCAAAGTTTATTTTCATATATACTATAAATCTTTTTATCAAAATATTGTTTGTCAAACAATACATTTTATACAAACTCATTTTATATGGTTATTCATTAACCATACATTATTCTCTTAATTATACATATCATCTTAACTTATTGTTTTTCAAACGATTTACAAAACAAAACAATCTACATGGATCATGACTACTTTTCGTAAAACATTCTTTTTCTTTAAACTTAAGTCATGAATCCTATTTTCACAAAACCTATGTATCTCACAGGCATTTTTATGCTGACGTACCTATTTTTACACGTGTTTCAGGTACTGCTTGTGATGATTGATGATATATGCTACACTTAGGATGGACTCGTGCCTTAGCAACTTTAAAACTTGGAAGATCATAGTTGTACTTATTTGAGTGTATTAAAACAATGAGTTCATTTATTCAATAAAACAAAATTTAGTTATTCCATGGTTACGAAACAATGATTCTGTTACAACACTCCCCGATGTTTCCGCCACGTTTTGTTGCTTTACGTGGTCGGGGTGTGACAGAAAAGTTGGTATCAAAGCCAATGGTTATAGGGAATTAGGTTATTAGTAATGCTTTGACCTAGACTATAACCTTCCTAGGACCCTAACACAAGTTATCTTGTGTTTAGTTTTAAAACAATACCGTCACCTATCTTTAGGTGACAACCACAATAAGAACACAAATTTCTATCCCGCTTTGAAAACTAATCATCTGTTCTAGGATGATTTATTATATGGTTTTGAACCCTATAAGTTTTCAAAATCCCGTCAAAGTTAGTCTAAATAATGTGAACACGTGCAAACTGGAAGGGTGGGTGCCTGTACCCTGAGTTTTCTGTCTAAGGCTAGAGTGTTCGTACAAATCCACATAATCGGACCAATAACTCTTACCTGGGAACTCTTGGGGTGAGTGTCCACTTATAGGCGAGCATGTCTTCGTGATACATTATTTTTGACCTATTTACTTTGATTAATCACCGGGTTCGTTTGTTGCTTTGTAGTAACAAACAAATGACCACTATCCTTGCTTTCATCAGATTTGTTTCATCTCATTCTTTTCGTCTAAATTCTCTCACTCTATCCTTTCATGTTTCCTCTTTTAGAATGCCTTCTCGACGCGACAATCAGATGGCGAATGCCGAACTGGCGGAAATCATCGCACAACAAATGGCTGCTGCGTTCCCAAACCTCATTGCTCAATGGAACCAAGCCAATAACAACAACCATAATGTTCCATGCAATTTCAAGAGTTTCAATTCGGCTAAGCCACTCAAGTTTAGTGGTTCTGAAGGAGCAACTGGGCTCCTACAATGGTTCGAGAGCACTGAGAGTACGTTCCATCATGTTCAGTGTCCTGATAATCGCAAGGTCGAGTTTGCTTCCAGTGTGTTTCAGAAAAGGGCTCTTACATGGTGGAACGGGGTGATGAGAGACCGCGGTGCTGAGGTTGCATTAGCACAGACTTGGGCCGAGCTTAGGGCTCTTATGATGAAGGAATTCTGTCCTCGTCATGAGCTAAGGGCTCTAGAAAGAGAATTTGATGATTTGAAGCAAGATAGTGGGGAACATCGAGCCTATACTGACCGCTATGAGGAATTGAGCTTGTTATGCCCTACTATGGTTACTCATGTGGATAAGGCGATTGAGAAATACATTGATGGTCTTCCTGACCTAGTTCAGGATATTGTTACTGGCAGTAACCCTACTACTGTCAGACAAGCCATTGAACAGTCTGTCACCCTAACTGAATCCCACATCAGGAAGAATAAGCTTTTTCGAAAAGGCTACCCAAGACCATCTGACAAGACTGCTCAAGCTGAGCCAAAGGAAAAACAGGATGAGGTATCCAAGAAGAAGAAGCGCAAAGCCTCTCAAAACTGCGCCATAACTGCTCAAGACAAACAGGTTGCACCAAACCAGCCAGCACAACCTCGCAAAAGGCAAAACTATGTTGGTACCGCACCTTTGTGCAATAAATGCAACCGTCATCATCTGGAGCAAGAGCAGTGTCACAAATGTACCCACTGTGGACGGTTGGGACATTTGATCAATGTTTGTCGTTATGCAAATCAAGCTGCTGCAAATCCTGCTGCTGTTCAAGCACGGTTTCCACCGGGGTCATGTTATAACTGCGGTGACCTTACTCACTACAGAAACAATTGCCCAAGACTTGTTAATGCACCCCCAGTGCGTGGACGAGTGTTCAACATCAATGAGGCAAACGTGAACAATGATGCAGCATTGAACAATTAGTGTTTTGTAATTCCTTGGTTGTTATCTTTTGACACTTCAAGACAATTTGGTTGTAATAATATAAAAATTCGTCGTTTTTATTTTTAACTGATACGATTGTGTGAATGTTTGATACAACCTTATGATACCAAGACTCGTGTGGTTCTGTCATTTTTATGATCACTTGTGATCTCCCCAAGAACCTTGAACGCTCGATTCTTTTAAGAAACGAAGCCAAACACTTACTAGAAATCCTTCTATCTTCATAGATGGATCCTTGTAAATGCTTAAAGTGCCAAATGAAATCCATGGATTGGATTCCTGGTGTGCTTTAATTATCCATGCTCAAAGACAACAAATTAAAGAATCAAGTTAACTAATTATGTGCTTATGTGTTTTCTTATATGTTTTGTGGTTGTATGTGATCCATCCAAATCCTCGTAGAATCTTCCATATCTCATATGTGGGATTCATAGTAGGATATGCAAAGTTACTATCTTAAATCCTTAATGGACTTCTACGTTGTAGTCAAGTCCCTTGGATTTTAAAGTACTATTCTAAAATTGGACCCCTTGAGTGGTCTAGTTAAACATATTGTTTCAAATCTGGTTAGAAATATCATGTGATGATATAATTAAAAAGATCCCTTAAGTGGTCTATTTAAGGAGATCGTACGACGGTCTAGTTAAGAAGATCATGTGTTGATCTAGTTAAAAAGATCGTTCGTTGATCTAGTTGAAAAAATCCTTTGGTGGTCTAGTCAGGTGGCTTCATGTTTATTCAATTGATTTTTTTTTCTTCCTCTACACATTATGAAATGAACTGTGCGGACTGTGCAAGGAATTACGTAATTATGGAGGCCTACATAATTATGGAATTCAGTGCACAGAAACCACAAGAAGTTTTGTCATGTGTTAAGACCTACAGTGACAAGAATAATGATACGGGAGAAGTCTTGGACCTTGACCGATGTCATTTTATCTTACACTCCCTAATTCTGATTTCAAGCACACACAAGTTTCCTATGATAAGTCTTCATAAGAAACGTTCTTCTGTCCGTAGTTCAAAATTCCATGTTTTACTACTACAAGGAATTCACTTTGAGGGTTAACAAATTCGCTAAGAATCCTAACATGGCTCAGAGTTTTACTTAAGGGTTCAATGGATTTATTTGAAAGCGAAATCATCACAGCTGTCTTCACAAGTTTCCTCTAGGATTAAATTTCGGGACGAAATTTCCTAAAGTAGGGGAGACTGTGACACCTGTGTCACTTCAACCATCAAACAAATGCCAAACCAATGAAATATTGTATTTCATACTTGGGATTTGTAAAAATATGTGTATCGTTTCTCTTGTTCGATTTTAAACTTTAAATCGCTTTCTGGAGGGTTATACGCGCTCTGATGCGTAAATATAACCAGTTTAATCCAACGAACACTTTGGAATAGTGAAATAGTCTTAACATACCTTAAATAACCTTTACATAACTTAGAAATAAGTTTTGAAGGCTTTGGTATGGCAAAAACAAGTTAATTCGCTTACAGGGACTAAACTTGACAAACTGCGAAAGTATGCCAATTTGAACTGTAACAGACATTCCGGAACATGGCCATAAGTTAAACACACCTTAAATATCCTTTATATAGCTTAGAAATAGGCTTTGAGGGGTTCGGTGTGCTAAAATAAACTTTTGGGTCATTCAGGGACTAAAAGCGTCAAAAAGTGCACAGGTTTGCACTTTCGCGCATAACTTACGTTCTGAATACATCCGGACATCCAAAAATTTATGTAAGCACTAAAATATTTTATTTTAGTGTTTGGCATAAGAAAAATCCATTTGTCACGCAATTTGGATCGTTTTTCGCGCTTATGCGCATTCCGTCGTAATTAACCGAACATAGCGATCGTACGGCCAAACGAACTGACATCCGACATATTTTTTATCACATTTCATGTTCCCTATGTTTTAACATCATTGTGGAGCTTGAAATTGGGTTTGACGGGTGTTAGAAGTGCCGTTACGCGACGAAACAAGGTGCAGGGGCCTGTTCTGCCATTTTTGAAAGTTTCAGACCTGCAAGGTCCTTGCGTACCTCAACATTATTAGTGTTACGGTGCGCAAGCAGTGGCCAGATGCAGCCACTTATTTTAAACAGCCTGTTTTCAGCCTTTCAACCCTCCAAAGGCCAACGCCAAGTGTCAATACCTTATGGTGGGTGGCAAATTGAGTTACCACAACTTTCCAACACTTGTACGGATGGGATTCGATCACGTTTTTCAAGAAACGATCCTAACGGTGGTCCTAATCCTATAAATACCCATCCATCCCCATTGCAAAACCCACAAGAATCTGATCTTAGAAGCTCTAAGTTGAAACCATTGTTTCATACCTGAGCTACTTGGATCAAGATTAGCTTTCGGGGACCCTTTGTAAGTATTCCTTCGTTCTTTTATCGCTTTTCTAGTCTGAAAGTCGAACTATGTTTGACTTTCTGCATTAACCAGTTTATGGTTGATGCTAAGTTCGTTTGAACTTCATAACGTGAGCGTGATCACGATGGTTATAGTCCCTAGTAACTATACCTACTGATTACCACGTTATCTAGGCTCAGTGACGAGTCGTAGTTTCGGCCAAAATGCGTATTCTTGCGTATTTTGTAACCAAACTACTCTTGGGTATCAAAACTGTTTGTTTTGATACCAAACCTGTTTTCTAAACTTAGTTAAGCATGTTTTAACATGCTTAGCTCGTCACTTTTAGTTTTGTGCTTGTCTAGGGTCGTAAGGGTAAGCGATCTGATAAATCGCTTATACCTTCGAACCCGACCCATTTGGTCGATCATTAGGATCCGACCAAACACTTTAGGTGACCATAGCATATAGGGAATAACCTTCCGAGGTTATACCCTATGGTCACATCGTTTAAGTAGTTGTATGATAGGTAGTTTATATGCCTTAGGTAAACTACCAAAATACCCCTTTGACGCCAAAATTCATTTTAAGCATATGTAACATAACTTTTGACATATAAACTGATTTGATAACAATATTAAACATGTTTAGGCATATAATACTTGTCATAGGGCTAGTTAGGCGTTCCGAACGCGTTTCACACGAACGACGCGTTAAAGTAGCATAAGCTACCTAAACGGGTCGTGATGGGTCGTAAGCACTTAGGATAGGTTCCTTTTAATATGTAGGCCTTGTTAACGAGACCTCACTCATTTGGTTCCTTTTAATATAGGTAACCCTTTACCCAAAAAAAATAGACCATATCATATGAGTTCCCACACTCATTTGGTTTACAAGACCTCATCCTATCCAATCTTCCGAGTTAGGTCCGGTTTATTTATGTAGTTACCTATATTAGGTACCGTTTGATTTTCGGGACTCCTCTAGCATTGCTTGGTGGTTATCCTAGGACTTCTAAGCAATCTCAGGTGAGTACATAGTCCCCTCTTTTACTGTTTCTCAAACGTTTTGGGGTGAAGCATGTGTACCTATCTGTTATTTTCATGTTTTCCAAAAGTATAATTGATTATACATGTTAGTGCTTATCTGTTGACAAACTGAATGACTATCTATGGTTTAAACATTGATTTTTCAAAGATTATAAAACAAATTGTTGAATTGTACTTATTTTGTTCACCAGACCGGTTGGTAGTATGATATAGCGCTATAGGATTTGACACCCCATTCCTGTTGTCATGGAATGTCTGAAACCAATTTGTTTTTCCATCCAAATAGGGATTTTCCTTTGTGGTATCCCTACAGTCTCAAAGGTGTATTTTGATGCACTAGGTCTGATTGAATTCTTAAATCACATTATCTTTGTATATTTAGTTATACTCCCAAAAGTATAGTTTGATATGCTCCCATGTGCGATATTGTACAAAACCAACATATATTTTGTTAATCACATCCAAAGCATATTTTGATATGTTATTTACAAACCAAAAACATAGTTTAATATGTTATTTATCACATCCAAAGCATATTTTGATATGTTACTTACAAAACCAAAACATAGTTTAATGTGTTATTTATAAATCCAATGTATACTTGTAATATACTACTGAAGACTATTATTTTAAACAACTAAAGTATATTTAATATACTATCTATCAAACGATTGGGTTTTGGTTAGTGTTTAGATAACGGGACGGGTGTAATGTGATGAAAACATGGTAGATACGCCGTTGGTACTTCTTATATATAAGTGTTTTCATTGCATTACATACTGTGGCGATATTTAGTACACTTGGGTTAACGATATTGGAACTGAAATATATTTTAATATATTACTCATTCGGCTTTCTTAAAAACCAAAGTATATTTTCATATATACTATAAATCTTTTTATCAAAATATTGTTTGTCAAACAATACATTTTATACAAACTCATTTTATATGGTTATTCATTAACCATACATTATTCTCTTAATTATACATATCATCTTAACTTATTGTTTTTCAAACGATTTACAAAACAAAACAATCTACAAGGATCATGACTACTTTTCGTAAAACATTCTTTTTCTTTAAACTTAAGTCATGAATCCTATTTTCACAAAACCTATGTATCTCACAGGCATTTTTATGCTGACGTACCTATTTTTACACATGTTTCAGGTACTGCTTGTGATGATTGATGATATATGCTACACTTAGGATGGACTCGTGCCTTAGCAACTTTAAAACTTGGAAGATCATAGTTGTACTTATTTGATTGTATTAAAACAATGAGTTCATTTATTCAATAAAACAAAATTTAGTTATTCCATGGTTACGAAACAATGATTCTGTTACAACACTCCCCGATGTTTCCTCCACGTTTTGTTGCTTTACGTTGTCGGGGTGTGACACTCGGCAACCCTGAACTACTAAAAACCTGGCCCTTTGATGTGCTTGCCCAGCCTCTTCCACTAGAAAAAGCTTCTTCTCTTAAGGCTTCTTGCCAGTAGTGAGAAAAACCTTGCTTATCTATCTTTAGAAAGAGGATAGATAAAAAGATAACTAGATCAATGTCTTCCGTCTTCGTCTGCAATAACCTTCAAGGAAGATGCAAAAGGCAGAACAGATGATTAGACGATGCATCTTTTCATCTTCTCGTTAGGATCTATATAGGGGATCGAATGCATTATAACTCCTTCTATCTTGCGCTCTCAAGCTGAGGTAACTCAAAGCTTTGAATGGCTCATGCCTAGCTTCCTTCCAGTGATTAGAGTCTTCTATTTGTAGTTTTGAATCTTGCTATGAATGCCTTTTCCCTTCTCTAAGAAGCCATAGGACTGTGCTATGAGGGAGGAACCCTTTCTTCTAATGCTTCCTCCTTACTCTTCTAGTATTGGTTTCATGCCGTATTTTACTCAACCAGCCTCAAGGTTTTATTTATATTCCTTCTTATGGTTATATCCTCTTTGATATGTCCTTCAGGTATAGGGGAGTAAGTAAGGTTTTCATTCCTTCCTTTTAATGCTTCCTCCATGCCACTAGTACTGTAATATAAGGGAAAGCTCTAAGAGGAAGAATTCTAAATCCTATTACATCTATAAGATAGAGAGGTACCTAGGAGAGTGAAGCAACGAAGGCTGGAAGTAAGAACTCTAAACTTTCTCTTTAGGTATCCCCCCTCTATACCCTGTGTGAAGGAGCTGTAGAATCAGTCCTAGCTATCTGATAATAGCAGCTAGGATCACAGAGAGTAGCCAACCTAGTCCAGTAGCACAGTCGTACAAGCCAACGCTTGCTAACTTTCTTTCAAATAAGATCTGTCCCAGCTGGCATTATTCTTTAAACCACCTTCCCTTGATGTAGAAAAATCCCCTTTATTTGAGGGTAATACAGAATTAGCTCTAACTTATCCAATGGGAAACTTTAGAGTTCATCCTTTAGCTGTCCAGGCAGTGCAATACTTCCTCTCGAGATATTGGTGTATAGATCCTTCCCAGCCGGACAAGGAGCCTATGTTACTAATTGGCTTGATAATTCAAGTAGTAAAGGTAAAGTCAGTATGTCTGTGGCTAGAGGAGAAAAGCAATGAATCTTAGTACCCTGTAAGCGTGAAGTCAGGCTTTTCTAACTCCTAGTCGGCTAGTAGAAGGATAGAGACTAAAGAAAGTTAGTTTACCCGAAGCAAAGTCAAGAGAGAAAGGTGGTAGCTTTCCATGCAAGCTATTCTAGCAAGTCTTCTGTGGAGGAGGAGTAGCACTAGGCAAGTAACTTATTTCACTAGTTGAGATACACAGATTACTCAAGGTTGTACGAGTTGTAATAGTAGTTGAAAGGACCTTTGAATACACATTGGACCTTGGAAATCACAATCTTAATGGGCCTATACCAGATAATCTTGCTGACTTGGCTCAACTACAATGCCTAGTTCTTTCTCATAATAATCTATCCGGGTCGATTCCTTCCCAAGTCATCTTTGTCTTTTTCTCAGGTTAATATACCTGATCTGAGCTACGCTCAACATCGTGGAGTTTTTTATTTGTCTTACAATAGGTTGTCTGGGACCATACCTGGGGAACTGTGTGGTCGTGGTAGATCTTTTGATAAGCAATAACATGCTTTCTGGATCAATTCCACGATCACTCTCTCGCCTGACAAATCTTACAACGTTGGATTTATCTCGGAATTTGCTTACTGGTCTCATTCCTCCGGAGTTTGGCGATTCGCTTAAGCTTCAAGGCTTGTATCTGGGAAAGAATCAGCTTTCTGGCACCATCCCTGAAAGGTTGGGGCGTTTGAGCAGTTTGGTAAAGCTGAACTTTACTAGTAATAAGAATTTATCTGGTCCAGTACCAACAAGTTTTGGGAACTTGAAAGGGCTGACTCATTTAGATTTGAGTTCTAATGAGCTCTGTGGTGAGCTTCCTTCATAGCCTTCATAGATAGAGTAGAGAGAAACGGGAGTAAGCCTTTGGTATTCTGTTCATATTGCTTAGTTCCTGTCTATCTCTATCTATCAAAATAGACCCTCTTTTAAACGGAAAAAGATCAGTCCATATAACTAGATCAGAAAATTCACATACATGAAGGGGTGAGGCTTGAGTCTACTTTCTATTACAAAAGTAGAGTAGAAAGAAGACTCACTACTCAATTCGAAGGCGACACGCCTTGCTGCCTTTACGAGGATTTCCCTTCTTTGCTTCTTTTGTTTGAAATATGACCGGGCCGGGTAGAATCCGGTTGGAAAGAAAGAAACCGCCGGAGTGGGGGATTGTCCTGTCCTCCTCACTGACCCCAAAGAAGGTGGCTCTGCCACTAAGCAGGCCGGCAGAGAGGGCACCAAATACCTAAACAAGACAAGAACCAACTATATGCTTAACATAAACTTTCTGGTCCTACATAATTGATGGAGATCAGGGCGACTTTGGCGATATCGTGAAACCCTAGTCGTTTCTTTCTTCACCTGGTCTCGATCGATCTTGGTTATCATCTTAGGGATTGATTTCTTCTCTGGTAAGGAATCCTTTCGGTCCATAGGCACTAATCAGTTGATTTCATATTAGGTTTTCGTGTTTAGGGTTACGTTTTTTCTTTGTTTTCTGATTATCGACGGGGTGTGCGGCTGGGTCTTTAATGCATTAGGGTTTCGGCAGTAATTCTTCCTCGTCGCTGATTGTGTTGTATCCAGCTTTGGGGTTAATTATACTTGATTGTGTCGGCTGGTTTGTAGTTCAGAATCTGTGTGTATAGAGATTAGGGTTACGAATGGATGAAGGCAAAACTGATGGTGTGTCTCCTCAAGATGATAGCACCAAACCGTCACTTTCTTTTGAGACTTTAGCCAGCCGTGTTATTGATGTTGAGGGAAATACATGGCTGCCACGTCAGGGTATTGTTTAGTCGACTCAAACGGAACTTAGGAAAATCAACATCATTGATGAATTGTCAAGTCTACGGTTCAGGTTCCTGTGGAGAATGAGCAGCCAATCACGAGGGTTTCAGAAAATAGGGAAGATCAGGCAAGTGTTCAGGTCCGAACCGATCTGGGTAGTGCATCGAAGCCTAGGTCTTATGCTGATTCAGTTGTGGCAGCCAAGACCAAGCAGGTAAACTTCAGAACTCTTGCGAGTCCGGTGTTGCAAGATGGTTGTGATGTGGTGCTTCCCCGGGAATCTGTTAGACTAGTTCAAGACAGGTTAGCAAATACACTGTATGGGTATTTCTTGGGGGATCGTGTGGCTTATCCGGTTGTTGAGTACTTTGTGAGAAACAATTGGAAGAAGTTTGGTTTACAAAAGTCTATGATGAATGCAAATGGGTTTTTCTTTTTCAAATTTGCGGATAAAGACGGTATGATGAATGTTTTTAAAGAAGGACCTTGGATTATTCGTTCACAACCTCTCTTCCTTAGTGTATGGTCGCCTACTTCGAGACTAGAGAAGAAGGAAGTCAAAAAGATACAAGTATGGGTTAAAATCCATGATGTTCCTATAGCTGCCTATACGGAAGATGGGCTAAGTATGATTGCTACGGCCATTGGTGAGCCGAAATTATTGGATTCGTATACCACCTCAATCTGTACGGATGCTTGGGGAAGGAGCAGTTATGTAAGAGCTTTGATAGAAGTTTCAGCTGAGAATGACTTTAAAGAGGAAATAGTTATAGCGGTGCCTGAGCTAGAAGGTGAAGGTTTTATTAAAGTGAAGATGGTTGTGGAATATGAATGGAGTCCGTATAGATGTGCCCGCTGTATGGTCTTCGGACATGCTGATGAGTCTTACCCGAGACAGCCTAGGAAGTATATCCTAAGGCAATGCCTAAACCTCAGAAACAAAATGTTGGGAAGCAACCTCGTGGTCCGGTGAAGGCTCCAGAAGTGGATGTGGATGGCTTTATGGATGTGGATGGTAAAAAAAAGGCTAGAAGACCTGGTTTTCATGTTAATAAAGCTAAGCCGAAATTTGAGTACAGGCCGGTTGGGGTCAAAACGAATGGAGGGGTAAAAAAGTCGGATTCTTCAGCTGGTGTAGTGTCCCGGAACCCGTTTGATGCGTTAAGGGATGAGCAGGGTACGGTCCGTCAAAAGAATAAGGGGACGAGGGATGATACAGCTGATTCTGATGATGAGGAGGTTGTTGAAGTCTATAATGAAACAAATGAATTTATGATTTCGGGCTCATATCCTTTGTCTACAAAAGCAGGGGTAAGCACCTCTTCCACAAAGTTCTCTAATGGATAGTCTGTATTTAGTTCGTGGTAAGGAGATGCTGTTTCGAGGCAATTTTATTTTTGATGATGGAGGATAATATCACTTGTTGGTTATGTTTTGTTTGTCTACTGGTCATTTTCTCATGATGTAAAGTAGACTAGGTTACGTGATGTCATAGGTAACTTGTTTTTTTGGCTTACATATATGGGGTATGTCCTGTATATGAACTAGTGTGGAATTCATCTTCACTACTTGTACTTATTTGCGGTTGTTTTATAGAATCACCGGGGTAACCCTTTACCCAAAAAAAAAACTTTCTGGTCCTCCATCTGGCACACGGGGATCGGCCCTACGCACCGGGGGTAAAGCGCAGAGGTCACTTTAGCTTGTTCCGGAGTGGTTCATCGTCAAAAGAACAACAATGGCTTGTAGCATTTCCTATTGATTTGTCTAGGGGATGGGATGTAAAAGAAGGCTTTATCGTCTAAAGGCAGGGGTGAGCTTTCTCACTATACCTCGCTCTTCTTTTATCCCGCCTGCTTTCTTATCCCTGTTCCGTAAATTTCATACGTAGACAGTTAGTTGCCCAGGCTAGTTTTTTAGTGCAAAAAAGGTCCAACGGTGACCCTATCCTAAAGGAGAAGAAGGAGTTGGAGCAAAGCGGAGAATCTTTTTTTATTCCAACCGAGAAGACTAGTAAAAGGAAGGATCAAGAATGTTATTGTCACACCCCGACCACGTAAAACAACAAACCGCGGCGGAAACGTCGGGAAGTCGTGTGGCAGAATTATTGTTTCAAAACACATGATAATTAAAGTTAAGTTTTACAAGCTTAAGTTATTACATTGTCTTAGTTCAAACAAAACACATAACATAAAAGATGATAACTATCTTGATTTTAGATTGCTAAGGCCCAAGTCGCCCTAAGTGTAGCTTGCTCACATCAAATATTCGCTCCTGAAACATATGTGAAAGTAAATACGTCAGCATAAAAATGCATGTGAGTAACATAGGTTTAGTGTTGAAGATTCATGACTTTGAATGTTAAAAGAAATGTTTAATGAAAAATAGTCATGAACCTTATAAAATATTTTCTTTTATAAAATCATATGAAAATCAAATGATATAAAAGAATGATGTATGGTTAAGTAAATAACCAAATGAAAATAATATGTATAAAATATGTCATGTCTTGTCTTTGTTGAAGTGGTTTAGATAATGTCACGAGATGCAATACAATAAAAGCAATTATATATAGGAAGTACCAGCGGCGTATCCACCATGCTTTTATCACATTACACACGTCTCGTTACTTAAATCACTTATTAATAACCCTGAAATAATGTCTTGTTTAAATGTAATGTCCAATGTCAAATGTCAAATTTCCAGTATAAACCATGTCATGTATGGCGAATAAATCGTATTTACTCAAGCCAAATGCATAACGTCATGTATAAACAAATGTCTTATGTAATCAAAATGTCATGTACAAAACAAGGTTTTTGAATAAACAAAAGTTTAAAACAAAAGTTATGTTTTGAAAACCATTGCTTTTATCGATATGAACATTTATGTGGTTTGTCTATCGCATACACTCAAGCCTTGAGACTGTCGGATAAACCCTTATCAGGATCAAGGTTTATCAAAAATGTATTCGGATTCTGTCATTCCCCTTCTGAAATTCCTAGAAAGCGGGAACGGGATTTGTCAAGTCCTATTGCGCTATTATATACTACCGAGCGGCGTGATCAATGTTAATGAATGTACTACTAACCCGTTAAACATACCAAATGTCCTTTTCAATGTAAGCATGTCATGAGAAATGTCTTTGTAAAACCATGCATTAGGCATACTAAGTCAATATGCCAATAAAATGTCTTTGAAACCAAATGTTAGGTATACTAAGTCAATATACCATAAAAGTGTCTCTGAAATAATGTACTATATGTAATATGTAATAAAACATGTATAATGTCATGAAAACGAAAAGTAAAGTTATGCACATATGCTTCACCCCAAAACATTTGAAAAAGTAAAATAGGGGAAACTATGTACTCACCTTTGGGTGCGTTTTTATATGTTAACACAATCCCTCAAATTGTTTATTCGTCCTAAATTAAATAAGAACGATTTAATAATAAAAAACTCACAAAAATACCTAAGTTTCTCCGATACTTAGAATTTTCACTTAACTTTGAGATTTTCTCGAAAAGTTATTATTTTTTATTATATTGGTGTATTTGTATATATATGAGTTCATATATATTTGAAAAACTTTATGACTTGAATGATTTTATTGGTGACCCTCATCATGCTATAAGCAATATATCTACGATTTGCGCGTCGTAATATATATACTTATTGTGACATAAAGTAAATATCGTAACACACATAATCTTGTCAACTATAAACATGTATCATCATACACATATTATAAATCACATAACACCTTGTAACACATAAAACATACCCATGAACAACCCATTCTAGTGTACATTGAAAAACGCGTATTTTAGCGATTCGGTAACGTTTTTTGGGCGTCGGAAGTCACGTATGACTAACCAAACACCAAGTAAACTTAATATAAGTTAAAATACTTATTTTTATATCAAAAATATCAGTTTACTTACTGATCTAAAACAGTTTTATAGAAATCCTCCGAAAAGCCTATTTTTAACCGTTTTACCGCATAGTTTTGCATCAAACGTTACCCTGACCATCCTAAATCGTAACGACTTGATATTTTAACATAACCCATGTTATTTACTGAATAAAATAGTGGTTATACTCATGATAGTGAAAGTCTCACATAAAACACATAAATCATGCAAATTTCACATATTTTACCACTTTCTAAGCTATATGTACAACTTGCAAAGCTATCAAACCTATGACAAAGTTTCATGCCATTATAATATACCAAATAATGTTATTTTTAGTGTTTATAATCTGTTCTAAAACATTTTTGTCATACAATCATTTTTTTTTATCATTTCTTGAGCTTTAAATCAACATGTATTCTTATGTACAAGTGTCTAAAGCACACTATCATATCATCATCATTTCATATGAATTTAAATGCATCAAACATGTAATTTATTCATGTTTATTTACTGATTTAATTAAACATTCATCATATCATGCACAAATTATCAAACACTTGCATTTTGACTCTCATTCAAGAACACGCAACAACTTAAAAATTCTCAAATATGTCTAATAAATTTTCGGCCATTTACATGTCAAAATACTAACATTATTTCAAATTATAACTCATGATTCAATCACTCCTTTATATCTCTAACATATTTGCACATAATCTTGTTCATGCAAGCAAACATCCTAAACAAGTATTTATCAAAAATCAACTCAAACTCAAATCTCATACACATACATACATATATATATATACATACATATATATATATATATATACACATATATAGTACCATTTTTATTTTGTATCAAGACCCATTTCTTTTTAGATTTCAAGTTTGTGAAAAATTCCAAGATTAAAGAGAAACTTCCAATCATCAAGAACAACCAAGAATCAAGTGTATGATTTAAACATAAAAATAAACCTTCAAGATTCAAGTGATTTTTTGATGAGATTTTGATGATATGGAGCTTGAAATCACTTGAAAACACCTTGGAAACTCCTTTGGATCTTCACACCAACTTGAAACTAGCTTGGAATGGAGTTTAATCTTGAAGAACGGTGCTTGAATTTCGAAATTTGGGTGTGTGTGGGTGGTTACGGTTTGGGAGAGAGGGAGAGGAAGATGGAGTGTAGTGTTGAGTGTTGTGAAGTATGATGATCTTTAGAATCCAAGTGCCATACTTATAATCTTCCACCAATATCTTGTCCACCAAATCAAGCAAGATCAAAAATAAAATAAGAATGAAATCTAAGAGATATGGTGTGAGAGGTGGGGTCCTTGCGACCGTGAATATAAAGGGGGGGGGGTAAATGTAATTTTTGAATGGTAAAAATAGATAATAGTTGGAGGTTAAGTGTAATGTCTAGTGTTTTAATCCCGGTTTATGGCGTTTTATATTATTTTTATTATTCTATAAAAATAAACTCACCAAAATATTACTGAAATAAATATCAATTGCCGAGACTGGCTGCGTTGTCTGCGTTTTGCAGTAGAAACACTGTGTTACTCAGTAACACGCGGTACGCGCTTAAACTTTGAAAAATAACGTTTTTAAGTGTTTTAATTTATTTTTCAACACGAACATGATTAAAAATAAAATTTTAATCATTACAGAATATTTTTAGGATTTAAATATTATCCGGGCGGTCACCAATGTTCGTTACGCAGTTTTGTCGCAAATAGTTCTTAAGTTCGAACAAACATGTTTTTGCCATACCGAATCCTTCGAAACTTATTTCTAAGTTATGTAAAGGGTATTTAGGGTATGTTTGGCTTATGTCACAGTTCCGGAGTGTACGTCGCGTTAAACTGATTATGTTTACGTAACGGTTTATGATTTCACTTCCAGAACAGGTTTGAGAGTTCGGAATTGAACAATGATTGAAAACATACTAATGTCACAAATAATTAAACAAATATTGAAATTAAAACACCATATTTCATTAAATACAAAGTTGTTCGGAACAGTACAAGGATTAAAATACACAGATGTCACAGTCTCCCCTACTTTTGGAAATTTCGTCCTGAAATTTAATTAGAGGAAACTTGTGGGAAAAGGTGTGGATATTTCGCCTTCATTTGATCCTCTCGTTCCCAAGTAAACTCTGGGCCACATTTGGATTCCCAGCGAACTTTGACTATCCGTATGCGCTTGCGCTTGAGCTTCTTGACTTGATGGTCCAATATTTCCACAGGTTTCTCGACGAAGTGCATCGTGTTGTCAACACGAATTTCATCAAGGGGGATGTGGAGGTTTTCATCAGCCAACCACTTTTTCAGATTGGACACGTGGAAAGTTGGATGAACATTTCCAAGTTCAGGATGCAGCTCAAGTCTATAGGCTACTTTTCAGATTCTTTCAACGATCTTGAATGGTCCAACATATCGTGGTGCAAGTTTTCCTTTCTTCCCAAATCTGATTACACCTTTCCAAGGAGATACCTTGAGTAGGACGAGATCACCAACTTGGAATTCCAAAGGCTTGCGTCGTCTATCCGCGTAACTCTTTTCACGGCTTCTAGTTGTTAAGAGGTTGTCGCGAATTTTCTTGACTTTGTCTATAGTCTCTAGAATGAGTTTAGGTCCAGCGAGCTGAGCTTCACCAATCTCTTTCTAGCAGACCGGCGAACGACATTTTCGCCCGTATAAAGCTTCGAAAGGAGCCATGTTGATGCTAGAGTGATAACTATTGTTGTAGGAGAATTCGATCAACGAAAGATGCGAATCCCAACTACCACCAAAATCAATCACACAAGCTCTAAGCATATCCTCCAATGTCTGGATTGTTCTTTCAGATTGTCCATCCGTTTGAGGATGATAAGCTGTGCTCAAATTGAGTTGGGTTCCCATAGCAGATTGCATGGTTCTCCAAAAGTGAGATGAGAATCGAGCATCTCGGTCTGATATGATGTTCAGAGGAACACCATGTCCCGATCTTGGCAAGCTTTTCAGCAGAGAGATCCTCACGGATTGGCAAGAAGTGAGAAGATTTTGTCAAACGATCAACTACTACCCATATGGCATCATGACCTCTATTAGTGCACGGTAGTTTGGTAATGAGATCCATGGCAATGTTTTTCCATTTCCAAACCGGTATCTCTGGTTGTTCCAATAATCCAGAGCGATGTTGATGTTCTGCCTTAACCTTCTGACAAGTAAGGCATTTTAATACGTATAAGGCAATGTCTTTCTTCATTCCCGGCCACCAAAACTGGGTTCGAATATCCTTATACATTTTGTCTGCACCAGGATGGATTGAATAACGAGACTTGTGAGATTCATTCATCAACAAGGTGCAGAGATTGTCTTGAATTGGAACCCACAAACAGTCCATGAAATAATATAATCCATCGTTCTTTAGTTCAAGATGAGGCGTAAGATGATATGGTAATTCCTTACCCATCAAGTTCTGTGAAACACAAGTACGTTGAGCTTGACAAATGCGGGTTTGAATATCAAATCGAACTCGAACATTATGAAGCTTGACTCTTTCTTTTTGACTTAACGCATCGGCTACGAAATTCGCCTTACCAGGATGGTAGCGAATCTCGCAGTCGTAGTCGTTTAGAAGTTCTACCCAACGTCGTTGTCTCATGTTTAGTTCTTTTTGACTGAAGATGTGTTGGAGACTTTTGTGGTCTGTGAAAACCACACATTTTGTTCCGTAAAGGTAGTGTCTCCAAATCCTGAGAGCAAAAACCACAGCGCCCAACTCAAGATCATGAGTTGTGTAGTTTTTCTCATGGATTTTCAATTGTCTTGACGCGTAGGCTATGACTTTGTTCCTTTGCATGAGAACACAACCAAGACCTACATTCGATGCGTCACAATATACGACAAAGTCGTCGTTTCCCTCAGGTAAAGACAACACAGGAGCATCGCAGAGTTTATGTTTCAAGGTCTGAAAAGCTTCTTCTTGTTTGGTCCCCACTCAAAAGGTTTATTCTTTTGAGTTAAGGCTGTGAGAGGAACCGCAATCTTGGAGAAGTTTGCAATAAAGCGGCGGTAATAACCCGCGAGACCCAGAAATGAACGAACCTCGGTAGGAGTAGTTGGTGTATTCCAATCCTTAATCGCACTGATTTTGGCGGGATCTACATGTATACCTTGTTCGTTAACAATATGTCCCAAAAATTGAACTTCCCTAAGCCAAAATTCACACTTGGAGAATTTAGCGAAAAGTTGTTCCTTCTTTAGGAGTTCCATTATTAGACGGAGATGTTGTTCGTGGTCAGCTCGTGTCTTGGAATAAATCAAGATGTCATCAATGAAGACGATGATGAACTTATCTAAATAAGGCTTACAAACCCTATTCATTAAGTCCATGAAGACGACAGGAGCATTCGTTAAACTGAAAGGCATAACAGTAAACTCATAGTGGCCGTATCGTGTGCGGAAAGCAGTCTTGGGAATATCTTCTTTGGATACGCGAAGCTGATGATACCCAGAACGTAGATCAATCTTCGAAAAGCAGGTAGCACCTTGAAGCTGATCAAAGAGATCATCAATGCGAGGTAGGGGATATCGATTTTTTATGGTGAGTTTGTTAAGCTCACGGTAATAGATACACATTCGGAATGATCCATCCTTCTTCTTTACAAATAGGACAGGTGCGCCCCAAGGGGAAAAGCTTGGACGAATAAATCCTTTGTCTGATAACTCCTGCAGCTGATTCGACAACTCTTGCATCTCAGACGATGCAAGACGGTATGGAGATTTAGCAATCGGGTTAGCACCAGGTACAAGGTCAATAAGGAACTCGATTTGACGTGCTGGGGGTAAACCAGATAAGTCTTCAGGAAAAACCTCAGGATAATTCCGAACGACAGGGATGTCTTGAACAGTTTTACCCTTGTCTTTCTCCTCTACGACACGTGCCAAGAAAGCCAGATAATTCTTTCTTAGGTATCTCTGGGCTTGGGTGCTTGTCATCAGTTTGAGGCTACTAGCGGGTTTCGCTTCACGAACCTCTAAGGTTTCACCAGACAAAAGAGGCACACGAATAATCTTGTCAAAACAAACCACTTCTGCACGGTACTTGGTCAACCAATCCATCCCTACTATAACGTCGAAACTCCCAAGTTGCATTGGCGTGAGATCAATGGGAAAAAGATGATCGTTGAGGTTCAACTGGCAATTTCGAATGACGGAATCGAGTACAAAGGATTCACCACTGGCTAACTCTAATGTCAAGGGTTTTCCTAGTTTTGTTCTAGGCTTTGCAAGCAAAGGTTCAAAAGTTAGGGATACAAAACTCTTGTCGGCACCCGAATAAAAAAGAATAGAAGCAAGTTGGTTGTTAACATAGAACGTACCGTTCACCACCTCATTGTCGGCACGCGCTTCATTGGCATTGATGTTGTATGCTCGTCCACGAGCCGGGTTCGCATTAGCCAACTTCGGGCACTTGTTCTTGTAGTGAGTCAAATCTCCACAATTGTAGCAAGACCCAGGCAGAAAAGGAGGTCGTGCAGGATTAGCTGGCTGTTGGGCAGGGTTTTGAACCACTTGATTCGGAGCAGGAAGAGAGCGACATGTGTTAGCCAAATGGCCATATCTTCCACAGTTGTTGCAAAGACGACACTGAAGATGTGGTTGATGATGACAATTGCACTTGTTACAAAGAGGTGCAGTACCAACATACTGTTTCTTGGCAGGTGGTTGTACTGGCTGGGTAGGAGCAGCTTGATTGGTCTGTGCAACAACGGCAAAGTTCTTGGAAGCCTTACGCTTCCTAGATTTCTTTGAGGTTTCAGCTTCTTTTCCCTTCTTCTTCTCTGTCTTGTCAGATGGTTTCTTGTCACCCTTGCGGTGAAGTTTGCCTTTCTTGACTTGAGACTCAGTCAAGGTCGTAGCTAGCTCAATGGCTTGTCTCACCGTGGTAGGGTTGCTGCCGGTGACAATATCCTGAACGGGATCAGGAAGACCATCTATGTACTTTTCAATCGCCTTGTCCAAAGGCGTGACCATGGTGGGACACAACAGGCTTAGTTCTTTGTATCGGTCTGTGTAGGCACGGTGCTCTCCACTATCTTGCTTGAGATCGTGGAATTCGTTTTCCAGTGCCCTCAGTTCATGACGAGGACAAAACTCCTTCATCATAAGTGCGTGAAGCTCTTCCCATGTTTGAGCCATTGCCACGTTGGCACCTCTGTCCCTCATCACACCATTCCACCAAGTAAGCGCCCTTTTCTGAAACACACTTGACGCAAACTCAACCTTTCGCTCATTCGGGCATTGAACGTGATGAAACGTACTCTCGAGACTCTCGAACCACTATAGGAGCCCAGTTGCTCCTTCTGACCCAGAAAACTGAAGCGGCTTAGCCGAATTGAAGGTCTTAAAGTTGCACGGGACAGGTGCGTTGTTATTGTTGTTTGCTTGGTTTAACTGAGTTACTAGGTTCGGGAGTACTGCAGCAATTTGCTAAGCGATCAAGGCTGCCATTGCGGCGTCTTGAGTTTGATCACGTCGAGGAGGCATCTAAAAGAAAAGGAACACAAGGAAATATGTGAGATTGACATAAGACAATCAAAAGGAGTATTGAAAATATCGACAAAACAAAGGAAGGTGGTAATTTGTTCGTTACCTAAAACAAACAAACAACACAGTGACTAATCAAAGTAAATAGGTCTACATAATGCATAATGAAGACAAGCTTTAGCCTATAAGTGGACACTCACCCCAAGATTATGTGGATTTGTACGAACACTCTAGCCTTAGACAGAAAACTCAGGGTACAGGCACCCACCCTTCCAGATTGTACTTGTTTTGGTAATCACCTAAGGATATGTGATGGTATTGTTTTATGATCTAAACACAAGGTAACTTGTGTGAGGGTCCTAGAACGGTTATAGTCTAGGTTAAAATTTTACTAATAACCTAATTCCCTATAACCATGAGCTCTGATACCAACTCTTCTGTCACACCCCGACCGCGTAAAACAACAAACCGCGACGAAAACGTCGGGGAGTCGTGTGGCAGAATTATTGTTTCAAAACACATGATAATTAAAGTTAAGTTTTACAAGCTTAAGTTATTACATTGTCTTAGTTCAAACAAAACACATAACATAAAAGATGATAACTTTCTTGATTTTAGATTGCTAAGGCCCAAGTCGCCCTAAGTGTAGCTTGCTCACATCAAATATTCGCTCCTGAAACATATGTGAAAGTAAATACGTCAGCATAAAAATGCCTGTGAGTAACATATGTTTAGTGTTGAAGATTCATGACTTTGAATGTTAAAAGAAATGTTTAATGAAAAATAGTCATGAACCTTATAAAATATTTTCTTTTATAAAATCATATGACTGGGAACCTTTAAGGTGTGCTGGTTGTGGTGTGTTTGGCCATGAGGATTGTTCGTGTGCTAAAAAACCAAAAACCAATGTGCCGGACAATAATAGGAAGATGTCGGATGATTTTCAGGATGTTAATTCTAAAGGAAAAAATAAAAAACCTGGTCAGCAAGGCTTTCATGTGAAAAATCAGAAACCTAAGCTAGTGTATCGGCCAGTACCGAATGCTAAGTCAACTGGAGAAACATCGTCATCATCTTGAGGTCCTACGTTAAAATCTGATCCTAATGTTGTTGTCTCAAACCCGTTTGATGCTTTACAAGGTATGGATGTGGAAGACCCGAATAAGCCGCCTGTGCATAGTGGGAAGGATCCGTCTTCGATGAAAACTAAAGGTAATAAAAAGGGCACGGATGAGATTTTGGTGGATGGAGTGGAGGTTGACGACCTCCTAGCTGAAATACCTAAATTTATGGCTGCGAAGTTGGATAAAAGTAAACCTGAGGGTGCAAGCACACCCCGTCAAGAAGGTTTAAATGGGTAGTGTTGCTACATGGAACATAAGGGGGTTGAACCGCTCCCTGAAACAGAAGGAGGTTCGACAGATGTTGCTTGATAATCACGTTCAGGTTTGTGCAATTATGGAAACTCATGTAGATTCGTCTAATGTGGCTATGGTTTGCAAGAAAGTTTGTGGGTTCTGGGACTGGGTTTCAAATGATGACTGTTGTGATAAGGGAACCCGAATAATGGTGGGGTGGGATCCTAATATGGTGGATGTTATGATTTTATCTCACTCGGATCAAGTCATTCACACCCAGATTGTCTTTAAGATGGACCGAAAGTCTCTGTTTTGTTCCTTTGTGTATGCGCACAATCAGTATAAGAGGAGGAGAGAGTTATGGAGTAATCTTCGTAGGCATGGTACGTTCATGCATGATAAGCCGTGGTCCGTGATGGGAGATTTCAATGAGGCATTGTTTCATGATGATGTTTTTTGCTGGTTCTTCGAATCTTAGTATTGGAAGCAGGGAATTTAAGGATTGTGTTCATGAAATTGAGGTGTTTGATCTTAATCGGTCGGGCCTTCAGTTTACGTGGACCAATAATCAGAAAAATCGTGCTACCATTTTAAAGAAACTTGATAGGGTTATGGGGAATGTGTGCTTGATTGATGCCTTTCCAGCTACCTGTGCTTACTTCCTGCCGTATCGAATCTCTGACCATAGCCCGTGTATTCTGAAGCAGCCTAATGTGACTAGAGACAAGCCGAAACCTTTCAAGTTTGTTAATTTGATCGCTGATAAACCCGGGTTCCTGAACGAAGTTAGTTCGATTTGGAGTAGGGATATTCAAGGTTTTCGTATGTTCCAAGTGGTGAATAAGCTTAAGTTGCTCAAAACTCCGTTAAGGAAGTTGTTCTTTAAGCAAGGGAATTTACACGAAAAGGTTAAAGTGGCTAGGAAAGTTTTGGAGGATTGTCAAAAGGCCATTGATAATGATCCTCTAAATGATGACTTGAAAGACTAGCTTGATCAGTTGGTGCATGATTACAAGGAGGCGGTTAAAGATGAAGGTTTATTTTTGAAACAGAACTCTAAAGTTGAGTGGCTTGCGGTGGGGGATTCCAATTCTAAATTTTTTCATAACACTATTAAAGCGAAGAACCATCGGAGTCGGATTTTTACCATTAGAGATGGTGGTGGCAATCTGCATGAAGGCGGTATGGTTCAGCAAGTTCTGGTTGATCATTATACGGATTTTTTCGGGAGTGTGGGGAACATTACTATGCAGCCTTTGCCTGATTTGTTTCGAAATGTTTTATCGACAGATAAAGCTGCTAATATGGTTAGGGACATTACTGACGAGGAAATTAAATTGGCTATGTTTTCTATAGCCGGTAACAAATCCCCTGGGCCGGATGGATACACTTCAGTGTTTTTCAAGAAGGCTTGGGATATTGTGGGCCACGATGTATGTCATGCTGTGAAGGATTTCTTTGATAATGGCCAACTTTTGCAACAGTTAAACCATACGGTAATCACTCTAATTCCGAAAGTTTGTACTCCTTCGTTGATCACGGACTATAGACCCATCTCATGTTGCAATACTCTTTACAAGTGCATTAGTAAAATTATTACGAATCGTATTAAAGAGGGCTTGTGTGACATTGTGAATATAAATCAGTCAGCGTTTGTTCCTGGTAGAAGAATTACAGATAACATTCTGCTAACTCGGGAGATTATGCATAACTATCATCGAAATCAGGGGCCACCGAAATGTGCTTTTAAGGTTGATATTCAAAAGGCTTATGACACGGTTGATTGGAAATTTCTTGAACGGACTCTAATGGGGTTTCGATTCCATTGGAAAATGGTGAAATGGATTATGGCATGTGTTACCTCTACATCTTTTTCTATTGCAATTAATGGGAATCTGTATGGGTACTTTAGAGGGAGACGTGGGTTAAGACAAGGCGATCCAATGTCTCCGTACTTGTTCACGTTAGTTATGGAAGTGTTAACTCTGATTTTGCAAAAGCAGGTGTCGTTGTCAAATGACTTCAGATTTCATCATAAGTGTGAGAAACAAAGAATTATAAATTTGTGCTTTGCATATGACTTATTTCTGTTTTCTCGTGGGGATCACAAATCAGCTAGAGTCATCATTGATTCTATTAATGATTTCAAGAGCATGTCCGGTTTGGTCCTGAGTATTAATAAGAGTACATTGTTCTTTGGAAATGTGGCCAATGCAGTTAAGGTCCGTATTAGAGATATTATTTCATTTGATGAAGGGGTGTTGCCTGTTCGTTATTTGGGCGTGCCTCTAATCACGTCACGTTTGAGCAGTAATGACTGTAAAAAGTTGGTGGATAGCTTGGAGTCTAGGATCACGAATTGGAAGACGAAATCGTTATCATTTGCGGGAAGGCTACAACTTGTCCAATCAGTTATTTTCTGGGCTTCGGTTTTCATCTTACCAAAACAGGTTATTTATGATCTTGAGGGAAAGATGAGGAGGTTTCTTTGGGCTCAAGGGAACAATATTCAGGGGAAAGCTAAGGTTAAATGGAGTCATGTCTGTCTGCCGAAGCAGGAGGGTGGTTTGGGTGTTCGTAGGGTGCAGGATATGAATAATTCGCTGATGATAGCTCACGTTTGGAGTCTCTTATCATTGAGAGAGTCTTTGTGGGTAAAATGGATGCACTCGTATCGTTTAAGGAATAGGAGTTTTTGGGATGTCCCTTTACGTAATAATACAACATGGACCTAGAGGAAATTACTAGGTATGCGGCCGCTTATACAACAACACATATGGACCAAGCTAGGTGATGGAACTAGAACCTCAGCTTGGTTTGATAGATGGGATGATGTATGCCCGTTAAACTCGTTTATAACTCCGCGGTTAATTGCTAATGCTGGATTTTCTCTAACTTCGACAGTAGCGGAGGTGTGGGATCAAGGGGTGTGGAGATGGCCGACTAATTGGCTCCAGCGGTTTCCGGTTCTCCACAACATGAAAAATATTGTTTTAAACTTGTCTACCCAGGATCGTTTGATTTGGAAAACTAGGTCAGGTAAACTGGCTGATTATTGTGCTTCAATGGTGTGGGAAGATATTCGTATACATCAAAACGAGGTGCCATGGGTTAACATGGTGTGGTTCAAGCAGTCGATTCCAAGGCACTCGTTCTTCATGTGGCTTCTTGTGAATAAGAAACTTAAAACACAGGATGTTATGAGTAAATGGTGTTCCACGGGTAATGCTAATTTTAACCTATTGTGTTGCTCGCTTTGTGTTTTAGGTCCGGACTCTCATAAGCATTTGTTCTTTGAGTGCGGATATGCTTCTCAAGTCTGGAATGGTGTTAAAGCAAAAGCGGGTATGGGTCATATTCAAGCTACTTGGGATGCAATCTTTGCCTATTTGGATCAGGTGGCGACATCTACGAAGGCGCAACATATCATTGCAAAACTTATTGTTGGGGCTTCGGCTTACTTTGTGTGGCAGGAACGAAATCTAAGACTATTTTCTAATAAAAAGAGAACCTCGGATCAGCTTATAGAGGTGGTGTTGTCTACCGTTCGGTTAAAACTTCATACCATGCGGTTTAAAAGAACGACTCAGATTGAAGGGATTTTGCGGGATTAGAGCTTGCCGCGTGGTCTTTTGGTTGCAGATGATGATCTCGGTTAATATTATTAAGTTTGTTTTATTGTAGTCCTTGTTTAGTGACTTTGTTTTTTCTTGTTTGCTTGGTTATTTCCTTGCTTGTAAACTCCCATATGGCTTGTCATACGTGAGAACTGTGGGTCATCCTGGCTCACACTTGATGGTTTTGGTTGTTTTGAAATAAATTTATCGGGGTAACCCTTTACCCAAAAAAAAAAAAGAAAATCAAATGATATAAAAGAATGATGTATGGTTAAGTAAATAACCAAATGAAAATAATATGTATAAAATATGTCATGTCTTGTCTTTGTTGAAGTGGTTTAGATAACGCCACGACATGCAATACAATAAAAGCACTAAGTACCAGCGGCGTATCCACCATGCTTTTATCATATTACACACGTCTCGTTACTTAAATCACTTATTAATAACCCTGAAATAATGTCATGTTTAAATGTCAATGTCCAATGTCAAATGTCAAATGTCCAGTATAAACCATGTCATGTATGGCGAATAAATAGTATTTACTCAAGCCAAATGCATAATGTCATGTATAAACAAATGTCTTATGTAATCAAAATGTCATGTACAAAACAAGGTTTTTGAATAAACAAAAGTTTAAAACAAAAGTTATGTTTTGAAAACCATTGCTTTTATCGATAGGAACATTTATGTGGTTTGTCTATCGCATACACTTAAGCCTTGAGACTGTCGGATAAACCCTTATCAGGATCAAGGTTTATAAAAAATGTATTCGGATTCTGTCATTCCCCTTCCGAAATTCCTAGAAAGCGGGAACGGGATTTGTCAAGTCCTATAGCGCTATTACATACTACCGTGCGGCGTGATCAATTTTAATGAATGTACTACTAACCCGTTAAACATACCAAATGTCCTTTTCAATGTAAGCTTGTCATGAGAAATGTCTTTGTAAAACCATGCATTAGGCATACTAAGTCAAAATGCCCATAAAATGTCTTTGAAACCAAATGTTAGGTATACTAAGTCAATATACCATAAAAATGTCTCTGAAATAATATACTATATATGTAATATGTAATAAAACATGTATAATGTCATGAAAACGAAAAGTAAAGTTATGCACATATGCTTCACCCCAAAACATTTGAAAAAGTAAAATAGGGGAAACTATGTACTCACCTTTGGGTGCGTTTTTATATGTTAACACAATCCCTCAAATTGTCTATTAGTCCTAAATTAAATAAGAACGATTTAATAATCAAAAACTCACAAAAATACCTAAGTTTCTCCGATACTTAGAATTTTCACATAACTTTGAGATTTTCTCGAAAAGTTATTATTTTTTATTATATTGGTGTATTTGTATATATATGAGTTCATATACATTTTAAAAACTTTACGACTTGAACGATTTTATTGGTGACCCTCATCATGTTATAAGCAATATATCTACGATTTGCGCGTCGTAATATATATACTTATTGTGACATAAAGTAAATATCGTAACACACATAATCTTGTCAACTATAAACATGTCATCATACACATATTATAAATCACATAACACCTTGTAACACATAAAACTTACCCATGAACAACCCATTCTAGTGTACATTGAAAAACGCGTATTTTAGCGATTCGGTAACGTTTTTGGGCGTCGGAAGTCACGTATGACTAACCAAACACCAAGTAAACTTAATATAAGTTAAAATACTTATTTTTATATCAAAAATATCAGTTTACTTACTGATCTAAAACAGTTTTATAGAAATCCTCCGAAAAGCCGATTTTTAACCGTTTTACCGCATAGTTTTGCATCAAACGTTACCCTAACCATCCCAAATCGTAACGACTTGATATTTTAACATAACCCATGTTATTTACTGAATAAAATAGTGGTTATACTCATGATAGTGCAGGTCTCACATAAAGCACATAAATCATGCAAATTTCACATATTTTACCACTTTTTTTTTGTAAAGGGTTACCCCGGTGATTCTATTATAAAACCCGCAAATAAGAACAACTTGCAAGCTATATGTACAACTTGCAAAGCTACCAAACCTATGACAAAGTTCCATGCCATTATAATATACCAAATAATGTTATTTTAGTGTTTATAATCTGTTCTAAAACATTTTTGTCATACAATCATTTTTTTTATCATTTCTTGAGCTTTAAATCAACATGTATTCTTATGTACAAGTGTCTAAAGCACACTATCATATCATCATCATTTCATATGAATTTAAATGCATCAAACATGTAATTTATTCATGTTTACTTACTGATTTAATTGAACATTCATCATATCATGCACAAATTATCAAACACTTGCATTTTGACTATCATTCAAGAACATGCAACAACTTAAAAATTCTCAAATATGTCTAATAAATTTTCGGCCATTTACATGTCAAAATACTAACATTATTTCAAATTATAACTCATGATTCAATCACTCCTTTATATCTCTAACATATTTGCACATAATCTTGTTCATGCAAGCAAACATCCTAAACAAGTATTTATCAAAAATCAACTCAAACTCAAATCTCATACACATACATATATATATACGGTTATATTTACACACATATATAGTACCATTTTTATTTTGTATCAAGACCCATTTCTTTTTAGATTTCAAGTTTGTGAAAAATTCCAAGATTCAAGAGAAACTTCCAATCATCAAGAACAACCAAGAATCAAGTGTATGATTTAAACATAAACTTTATACCTTCAAGATTCAAGTGAGTTTTTGATGAGATTTTGATGATATGGAGCTTGAAATCACTTGAAAACACCTTGGAAACTCCTTTGGATCTTCACACCAACTTGAAACTAGCTTGGAATGGAGTTTAATCTTAAAGAAGGGTGCTTGAATTTCGAAATTTGGGCGTGTGTGGGTGTTTACGGTTTGGGAGAGAGGGTGAGGAAGATGGAGTGTAGTGTTGAGTGTTGTGAAGTATGATGATCTTTAGAATCCAAGTGCCATACTTATAATCTTCCACCAATATCTTGTCCACCAAATCAAGCAAGATCAAAAATAAAATAAGAATGCTAGGAGATATGGTGTGATCTTGGTGGGGTCCTTGTGACCGTGAATATCAGGGGGGGGGGGGTAAATGTAATTTTTGAATGGTAAAAATAGATAATTGTTGGAGGTAATGACTTTATGACTTCGGGAACACATCCTTCATCTTCTAGAGCAAGGGCAAGCAACTCCTCCACAAAGGGTTCCAATGGCTAGACATGATGTGATTCGAGTCAAGGGGTTGCCGGTTTGTGGCAGCTTCATATTTGATGATGGAGGTTGAGTCATTTTTTTCTTTTGGTTTTCGTGTTTTGGTCGTGCCTACTTTGTTTTTTCATGATGTAATGTAGGCTAGGTTATGGGTTGTCCTAGAATCTTTGGTTTTTGTTTTGGTTTACATATACGGGGCATGTCCTATATATGAATTAGTGTGGAACACATCCTCACTACTTGTACTTTATTGCGGTTGTTTTAATAGAATCACCGGGGTAACCCTTTACCCAAAAAATAAGTGTAATGTCTAGTGTTTTAATCCCGGTTTATGGCGTTTTATATTATTTTTATTATTCTATAAAAATAAACTCGCCAAAATATTACTGAAATAATATCAGTTGCCGAGACTGGCTGCGTTGTCTGCGTTTTGCAATAGAAACACTGTGTTACGCAGTAACACGCGGTACGCGCTTAAACTTTGAAAAATAATGTTTTAAGCGTTTTAATTTATTTTTCAACACGAACATGATTAAAAATCAAATTTTAATCATAAAGGAATATTTTTAGGATTTAAATATTATCCGGGCGGTGTTCGTTACGCAGTTTTGTCGCAAATAGTTCTTAAGTTCGAACAAACATGTTTTTGCCATACCGAATCCTTTGAACTTATTTCTAAGTTATGTAAAGGGTATTTAGGGTATGTTTGGCTTATGTCACAGTTCCGGAGTGTACGTCGCGTTAAACTGATTTTTTTTACGTAACAGTTTATGATTTCATTTACAGAACAGGTTTGAGAGTTCGGAATTGAACAATGATTGAAAACGTACTAATGTCACAAATGATTAAACAAATATTGATATTAAAACACCATATTTCATTAAATACAAAGTTGTTCGGAACAGTATAAGGATTAAAATACACAGATTTCACAGTTATATATTTCAAGAGCTAGATCAGTTGCCGATGAACAACTAAGAATTGCCTCAACAAAAATAGATGGAATTGGGCCTAAAAAAGCCATTCTGGTTCGTTATCGATTAGGTATCAGTGGGAACATAAAGATAAAGAATTAACTAAGTATCAGATTGACCAAATTGAACAAATGATAGGTCAAGTTCATGTTGTTCATTGGGAATTGAAGAGGGGAGAACGAGTAGACATCAAACGATTAATTTCTATGTCTTGTTATCGTGGAATTCATCATCAAGATGGATCACCCTTATGCGGTCAACGAACTCATACTAATGCTAGGACTTGTCGCAAGCAAATTCGGAAATGAAAGAAGTATACCGAAAGCCTTGGTACTTGTCTGATCAATCACACTGATAGCTTCAATAGTTCACTGAAGTTTTATTTGGGGATTCACCGGTTACTAATCCAGTATCGGTATAGTAGGGCTCCTTGGCCACTCCACTAGTGGCCCAGCTTCGTCCTAGAAGCTACTGCTTCTGCCTCTCTAGGCTTCACTCTTGCTCATGACTGGTATATGGATCTCTCTATGTAGTGATCGACCTTCTAGAAGCTTCGCTAGAAGCGACTAGTCGCTTCCCGAATACCCCTTTCCTTCGCTACTAGGAGAGTCGCTAGCTTGCTTGCATTCTAGAAACAGTAGCTTACGCGCCCTTCCTGCCTACTGAAAGGGATGTGAATGATCGTGACAGCTCTTAAAATCCTATTCAGTCTGATTAGATATGTCATTGAAAGAAAGTGATTATGTTCCCTCTCTTTTTATAGGATTCCAAGGATGGGCCGGCTCATCCTAACATCATATATGAGGAGCCGGATGACGAAGCCTCCTCTTCAGATAAAGTTGTCTTCGACGCAACTCTCCCGGCAAGAAAAACTTGATTTATTTATCTTTTTTTACGGGTTCGGTCAGGAGGGACAATAGAGAGGTGCTATCTATCAGTCAAAAGCAGATACCCCATGCTCCTACGGTCCGCTTACCGAGGATTAGAAAGGAAGGACCCGGGGCCAGAGCATGTTGGGTTGGGGTATAGAGCCGTAAGCGCGGTGGGGGGGTTGACAAAGGACGTGCTCGTACGGTTCATATAAGGAAATTAAAAAGTCATTGATTGTTGGGAACTTTCACTCCTCTATATTCGAAATATGCCTTTCTAGGAGCATTACAATCTGCAGCTCAAATGGTCCCTTATGAAGTCTCTATTGGTCTTATTCTTATTGTGGGCCTTGTGAGCGCGTTTGGATCCGCGAAGGAAATTGCTCGGATGTTCCCCTAACCCAACACGGGAACGGACCATAGGGAACGTCCGCGTCTTGTCGCAAGGCTCATTTTGAGTTGTGGGTCATTTTGAGCGCATGGGGAATGTCCGCGTCTTGTCGCAAGGCTCATTTTGAGTTGTGGGTCATAGGGCAGGCAGCTTTATCTGATCAAGAGCTGGGGCACAAGGGTCCTAGTACTATCCAGGTGCGAAGAAGCCCGGAGGTGACTGTAATGAGCAGAAATCTCACTCACCGGCCTAAACGACGAGCAAACACTCGAACATGAGAGTAAGGGATCACCTAACGAATGGACGAGCTCAAAGGGGGGAGGAGAGAAGGGGGCAAGAACCATGTTTTTAGAGAAGTGGCGGTCCGAATCTTATCTGAATTGCGAGAATAACTGACTAAGCCGTCCCATAAGGGTTCATTCTCCAAACGGGACACCTTTAGGTTGTTAAAGTAGGTTGGGTGACAGATCGGCCATAGGAGTACTTCGGTATATAAACCAGGGCAACAAAAGTGGAGCATACGGCGATGCTGCCTGTTTTCATTTCGTGGAAGTCCTCGGCAGAGGAAAGGGTTGTAGGTGATGGCGCGTTCTACTTCTTATTTAGAGAGGGGCGCATAAATCCTTTCTATGGGCTCGTGCGTGGCAGCTGGTATAGATGAAGAAAGGCGGACCGCTTGAACGGGACCTATTCTCTTAATAGGTGGCAAAGCGGAATAGAAAAGCACGGATGAGCCACATGTAGGGAAACTTGTACGTGTGGTTCTTGCCGGGACCCCGGTATACTGTACTAATATGTGTAGGTCCCCGTAATTCAAGTGAGATTGTCATGGCACAAAAGCAGATATGGTCCGGTATTCCCTTGTTCCCTGTATTGGTTATGTTCTTTATTTCTTGTCTAGCAGAAACTAATCGAGCTCCATTTGATCTCCCAAAAGTGGAAGCTAAATCAGTTGCAGGCTATAATGTAGAATATGCGTGGGATAAAACTAAAGGCGATTAAGTACTTTTTCTTAATCCACTCCTGAAGTCACGTCTTTCGGTACTGGGACTGAAGTCAAGTACTTTCGAGTTGCTCATTGCCCAAAGCCCTCTTTCCGACTTAGAAAGACCAATTCACAATAGCTTTAGCATCTGTTGAGTTGGAAAGGTCTTTATAGAACTAAGGGGAAGGTTTGGAACCCTAGTAGCAGAATGGAGCGGGCTGACTTCCATTCTAACACGAGTAGTTTAACTCAGAATTACCTCGTAAGAGTGTTTCTATTTTTTTTGCTTTGCTAGAAACTTTTGAAAAAGTCTTCAAATAGCCATTCATAGTTTACAAATTATGCTTAGTAGGGACCTAAACACAGGAATGGTTCAGAGTCAGACCACGCCTTATGACGAAAGGGGGAGCAAGAACTGTCGATCTGTGATAAAAGAAAACTATACCAGAAGAATGGGATACAGATTGACCGGCATAAAAGCCATCTCTATGAATCTACACTCATTGAGGAGACGACGACATAGAGAACTTTGTCACCCCCTTGTCACTTAAAAGTAAAGAAGAGATACAAACTTTTGAATATCAATTTGGTGGGATCGAGGATGGAATTGAATAGCGAATGCACTTGACCGACCCGCCATCTCCTTCCTTCAATAATGCCTTCGCTTCAATTCAAGATGCTATTTGCCAATAAGAAAAAAACTACCTTTTTGAATGGAAGAAGCCGATGGGGTGAATGAGCGCTGCGGTATCGAGCTTTCCTTCTGCTGGCCTTTATAGGAGTAGGGGAGCCTGGTGAGATAGATAGACATCCAATCCTGTAGCAGCTAGTTGCTCGGCCTTAGTCTTGGGCTGATCTCACGCTTCAATCAAGCCCTTCGTACTTCGATCCAATCAATCGATCGATTAAGAGGCTAATCTTTTTTGTTTGGGCCGGTAGCTAAAAGAAAGTCCTCGCTTTCTCTTGAATAAGGGAAGGGCAGCATAGCATTAGCTTCAATGAAACATGCTCAACCTTGATCAAGGTGGTTGGCCAAAGAACCGGTGAACGCTTCAACTTGGTCACTGAAGAAGGTGAAGGCTGGGCTAGAGACTAGGCCAACTTACTGCTTACAACTATGCCATAGTTGAAGCTTTAGGCTCCATAGACGGAACTATGTATTAGGTATTAGGTATTAGGGAGGGGAGGACACCACTCAGCACCGCAAGGAGCGGCGGGGTTCAATGCCTAAAAAGAAAAATAAATAAATAAAAAGAAAAGGGGGAAAGATGACACTATGGCTGAGGGAAGGAAAGAAAGAACGCATGCATGGATATTATGTCTGTCGGAGGTTTGAGAATCTATTAAAGGACATCTAAAGCTAAGGTTACGAAGTAAAGGAAGTCCGAGAGAAGTGGTGATCTCATCTTGCTTGCTGGGAGAGAGGAAGCTTCCAGACCACCTTTTCTAGCCAGATAGCGAGCGATCACTCAGCAATAAACACTAACTGAATGCGGCCGGGAATGAGTACCTATCCCTTACGGGAATCGAACCCGTATCTTCGACATGAAAAGAGGATGTCCTAACCACTGGACGAAAGGGACCAAAAAGCCACTCTTAATATACCGCTCCATGGGCTCCGAGAATAGAAGTGGGTCGTTTTCTTTCTATACGAAATTAAAGATTTCGTTTGTGTTCATGTTGGCGATTTCAAATGTAAATTCGGTGGTTCGTCCCCCTTCCTACGGTTCCCCCACCCCCTGAATAAGTAAGGCCCTGCTCTTTCTAAGAAAAAAAGAGGGGCGAAGCGCCCGTTTGAAGTGGCGAAGGCCTATGCTGTAAGAAAAAAGTAGGTTTTGGTTACGAAGTCACTTAGTCGAACTATAAAGAAAGAGAGGCTAAGGTTACGAAGTAAGGTCAACTGGTTAAGGAAAGCTCAGGTTATGAAAAAGTTTAGCCATTAATTAATTAAGTAGTAGTGAGACGTAGTTGCGTCAGCTGTGGATATAGACTAGGCTAAGGGGCGGACTTCATCTCTTCTATTCTCTTCACTTACACCTTACACTTCTGCTGAGTCTAACGAGGCTCAGGTGCGCAAAGGTAGAACATCATAGAAACTTCGCTGACTTTCTCATAAACCTTGATTTCGCTACGCTCAATAAGAAGTCGGAATAGGTGAAATTGGTTGGTGTTCCGTTTCCAATGCCAGCCGTCTTTACCCAAGTGTTAACTTTAGACGACTCTCAAGCGGTTCCATTCCTTCTTACTGTACTACTGGTTCAACCCAACCCGAATGGGAAGAAGGGGGTCAGCCAAACAGCGGTCCACTTTGTACGTTTGCTGAGCAGACCAATCAGGCATTTTCTTTTTTTTAGAAAAGGAAGGGAACTTCTCACCGAAGGAGGCAGTAGGAATGAAGGAGGCGGGAAGCTACCGCTTCTAGAAAGGTTGCTTATCCTTCAATTTTTTTAGAGCGTATCGCTATGAAAAAGAAAAAAAGTTTATGTAATCGGGAAAAGGGTTACGGTTGCGGAAACTAGAGAAAGTCGGGAACCATCGGTTACCTTTTGAATCAAAGTAGCGATGAGCCAAGTGTTACGACTACAGGGGGTGAAGCAAAGCTTCGCTTCCTCGTCGCTTCTTTCTAGCGGCCAGCTTCTCAAGTGGGTGGTAAGCAAGCTACCATCAGCATCGGAAAAATCCCTATAATAGGCCGTAATGGTGGGGAAGGAAGCCCCCCCTACTTCAATGGAAAGGGGGAAGAGCCCTTTCACAGCCTCTCCTCTACAACTACCTTTCGCCCACATGATCACGAACAAAGACCGAGAATTGCTTAGATAGGAGGATGAAACGAACCAACCCACTTGTCCTGATCGGAACGATTGAAGAAAGAAAGAGAATGGTGTCCCCTTTCGCCTAGGGGACATCGTCGGAGAACAATGACGGGGACAGGGTGAGAACCTTCCGTTGCTTACACCCTTTAAGTGTTGGTTCTTCCGGGGATAGATCTGGTTTCAAGATCTAGGAACAAGAGAGATCCCTAAATCTCCATTTTAAAAAAAGAGATGAATAGATAAGGCGAAGCCAGCTGAAGGAAGGGCGCTAACGAGCAAGAAAACGGATGCGCTAACGCACAACGGCTTTCCTTTCTCTGATAGAGGCTCGCTTCTTCAATTCAAGTTCAGCTTATTTTCATTTTGATAGGAGTAGGTGCTTGCTGCTCGCTCGCTGTCTACTAAATGAGCCTTTACTGCCCGCCCAACCCCTCTCTTTAATCTTAAGTAAAGTGAAGTCAAATCAATGAAGTGAACAGCCCAACCTCTTTGTTTGAAGCTTTGTTTCACTTCATTCGGAAAGAGAACAATAGACTTGCAACTATAGTATAGGAAAAAGCTTCTCTTTGATCGGAAAATGGTTAAGTGGATCATGACTTGTGTCTCCACAATGTCGTATTCCTTAAGCATTAATGGCGAGCTCCATGGGTATTTTTATGGGAAGCGCGGTTTCAGATAGGGGGACCCTATGTCCCCGTATTTATTCACTCTAGTCATGGAGGTTCTTTCCCTTGACTTGATTCCTAGTCTTGGTATGCCAAGGCTAGTAGTGTGGATCGGTTTCATGGCACACCCTGTTTCTTTTTATTGGTTGATTTATAAAATTCACCGGGGTAACCCTTTACCCAAAAAAAAAGCTTCTCTTTGATAGCAGTCATAGGGGAGTTCAGAAAGGATCTGATCGTTGATAGATACTGAAACCTGTGTCGAGGGCGGATGTAGCCAAGTGGATCAAGGAAGTGGATTGTGAATCCACCACGCGCGGGTTCAATCCCCGTCGTTCGCCCATCAATAAATGGACCATTTGTTACGGAGACAGAAGACAAACCTAGAAAGCTTTTTTTCTGCAAGTCATCTCAAGGCTTCAAACGCATCCAAGCAATTGGTATCCGAATGAAGCATAGAAATAGATTCGCGTCGCCTATTTGCTGAAAGCACAAATGGAATGGCCGATCATGAATTATATGAAGGTTTTAAGACCTTCACTTTTGAGTGAATAATGAATGAAATGAACCCCCGGATGAGGAGAAAATCTTCCCTCCCTTTTAATAAACCATGGGGAGCCCCTAGTAGTTTACCGGACAAATTGAGTTGTCGTGATGAGACCTTTCTTAGTGGAAGATCTGAATTCTCTTCATCACGAGACTGATCGGATCAAACTGTGACATATGTGCCTTTACGACAATCATACAAATAGGAATCCAATGAAATCTTGTGCTTCATTCTTGGGATTTGTACAAATACATATGACATTACACATATCCAATCTAGTATGATTTCGAACTTTCTTTTTTTTGGGTAAAGGGTTACCCCGGTGAATTTTATACCAACCAAACCAAACAAACAAGTGAGGATCAAAAGCACACCTCAGTTCTCTCAAAAGACATACCTAACGAGAGTAAACAAGCGACAAAACAACGCAAAACAAACACACCAATCAGCTATGACTACAAACACAAACCACTAAAAAATAAAAGCTAGCCACAATCATCATTAGCAACTATGAAACCCATCAGCAACGCCCATTCTTGCAAGATTCTATCCATATAAACGGACTGCTTGAACTTCATCGATTGAAGCTTCAGCCGAACAGTAGAAAGGATAACATCGACCAGCTGCTCCTGACTCCTTCGTTGCATCGAGAATAATCTCCTATTTTGTTCATTCCATATGAAGTAAGCTGACGCGCAAACCACAAGCTTAGCAATAACATGCCGTGCCTTCTTCGAATTTGCTATTCCCACTAAGGAGTCAAAAATAGCATTCCATCTTTTAGGGATCGCTCCCATATCCGCTCTACCTTTGACACCGTCCCAAACTTTAGAAGCATAGCAACACTCAAAAAACAGATGCTCATGAGAGTCCGGACCTGATGTACACAACGAGCAGCACATAAGATTAAAGTTAGCGTTACCCGAGGTGTTCCATCTCCTCATCAAATCTTGCGTCTTCAGCTTTTTATTGACAATCAGCCACATTATAAACGAGTGTCTCGGAATAGCTTGCGAGAACCAAACCATATTCGACCAATGGACCTCATCCTGAGTAGCACGAATATCCTCCCACACCGAGGAGGTACCAAAGTCAGTCACGGTCCCCATCCTATCCTTCCACACCAGCTTATCTTGCTTCGTCACATCCAATTCTATATCACCCAATAGCCTTAAAACCGGAAAACGATTCGTCCACGTAGTAGGCCAATGCCATCCCTCCTGGCCAAATACATCAAACAGTGTAGCCTCCATGCTAAATCCCGCATTCAAAATTAATCTAGGCGTAAGAAAAGAATGAAGAGGACATACATCATCCCATTTATCAAACCAGGCCAACGTATTCTTACCATCACCCACTTCGGTCCATACATGGCATCGAATATGTGGTCTTAAGCTCAGCATTTTCCTCCAACTCCATGTGATGTTACTTTTCACCGGTACATCCCAAAACGATCTACCTTGGAGACGATAAGAATGGATCCATTTAACCCATAACGATTCCCTGTGTGTTAGGACACTCCAAATGTGAATTGTCATCAACGCATTATTCATATCTCTAATTCGTCGGATCCCCAACCCACCCTCATGCTTAGGCACACACACCGATTTCCATTTAACTTTAGCTTTCCCTTTAATATCATCCCCTTGAGCCCACAAGAACCGTTTCATCCTATCTTCAAGCTCTTTAATAATACGCTTTGGAAGGATAAACACCGACGCCCAGTAAATATGCAGTGACGAAAGAACCGAGCGAATCAACTGAAGTCTACCTGCAAACGATAAGGACTTATTCCTCCAGTCCGTAATCCTGGCCTCCATATTCTCAACAAGTTTCTTGCAATCCTTGTATTGAAGTATAGAAGAAATGAGCGGCACCCCTAAGTACCGAACATGTAATACCCCTTCATCAAACGACATAATGGTACGAATACTAATTTTAATCGGATCCGCCACATTACCAAAGAAAACCGTACTTTTACCCATACTCGGCACCAGACCTGACATATCCTTGAACAAATTAAGAGCATCCATAATAACTTTCACTTACCGTTGATCACCCCGATAAAAAAGAAATAATTCATCAGCAAAACATAAGTTAATAAGCTTTTGCTTCTCACACTTGCTATGGTACCTGAAAGCTTCAGAATTCATAACTTGGCTATGTAAAATGAGTGTAAGAACCTCCATTACAATAGTAAACAAATATGGAGACATGGGATCCCCTTGACGCAATCCTCGTCTACCCTTAAAGTAACCATGCAGATTCCCATTAATTACCAACGAGAAAGAAGTGGATGTCACACATGCCATGATCCATTTAACCATCTTCTCATGAAAGCCGAAACCAACCAAACTCTTTTCAAGAAAACTCCACTCAACCGTATCATAGGCCTTTTGGATGTCCACTTTGAACGCACATCTAGGAGGACCTACGTTACGGTGATAGTTATGCATAAGCTCCTGGGTCAAGAGAATATTGTCAGATATCCTTCTCCCTGGCACAAACGCAAACTGATTTATACTTACAATATCATCCAACCCCTCTTTAATCCGATTAGAAATGATCTTGCTAATGCATTTATACACCGTGTTACAGCATGAAATCGGTCGATAATCAGTAACAAGCAACGGAGTACTCACTTTCGGAATCAGCGATATAATGGTATGGTTAAGTTGTTGAAGTAATCTTCCATTGAGAAAGAAATCCTTTATAGCTCGACAAACATCAACCCCGACAATATGTCATGCCCTTTTAAAAAAGATAGAAGTATACCCATCTGGACCAGGAGCTTTATTCCCAGCTATAGAGAACATCACCTTTTTTTATCTCATCATCCGTAACCTCTCGCACCATGTGTTCAGCTTTCGTATTAGTCAAGACATTAGTAAAGAGATCCGGAGACGGATCCTTATTAATATTACCCACGCCTCCAAAGAACCGCGAATAATGATCCACTAAACCTTGTGGCACCATCCCCCCTTCAAAAAGAGTGCCATTGGCGTCCCTAATAGAGTAGATTCTGCTTCTGTGATTGCTAACTTTAACAACATTATGAAAAAACCTGGTATTCATATCGCCCAAAGCAAGCCAATCAACCTTGGATTTTTGTTGCAAAAATAAAGCTTCATCATGGACCGCCGACATGTAATCTTTAAGTAACTGCATATGTTTCTCCACTAAATTCGTACTCATGGGATTAGCATCAATAGCCCGTATGATTTCGAACTCTCGAGAAGCTTTTCTGGAACTTTTACGTAAACTATTACGCAAATGTAATCAGTTTAATGAAACGTACACTCTAGAATAGTGAAATAAGCTTAACATACCTTAAATAACCTTTACATAACTTAGAAATAAGTTTTGAAGGGTTTGGTATGGCAAAAACAAGATTATTCGATCACAGGGAATATTTGCGTCCACTTACAAAAGTCTGCCAATTCGTATAGCAACGTACACTTCGGAACAAGATCATAAGCTAAAACATACCCTAATAACCCTTAACATAGCTTAGAAATAAGTTTTGAGGGGTTCGGTATGTGAAAATACGCTTATTTGATCACAGGGACTAAAAGCATCAAAAACAGTGTAAGTTTGCATTTACGCGCATATCTTACGTTCTGACCATATCCGGACATCCAAAAATTTTTGTAATCACTAAAATATTATATTTTAGTGATAGGAAAGCAAAAACACCATTCATCGCGCAATTTGGATCGTTATCGCGTCCGTTCGAGTTTTGCCGTAATTAACCGAATAACGCGATCGTACGACCAAACGAACCGACATCCGTGATATTTTCAAGTATATTTCAAGTCCACTATGCTTTAACATCCTTGTAGAGCCTTGAAAATGGGTTAACGGGGGTTAAACGCGTCAAAAATGCACTAAGAAGTGCGCAGGGACCTATTCGGCCAATTCTGAAACTTTAGCCTATGCCCTCGCGTCCGGCGATAGCAGAAGGCCTCTGCTGTGGCGGCCGGCGACAGCCTAATTATCACACCCTGGACCGCGTTAAAACAACGAAACCGCGGCGGAAACGTCAGGGAGTGGAGCAACATAATTATTGTTTCACAACCATGGATTCAAAAAGTTTCGTTTTATTCAAATATTAACATTAAACATTGTCTTAAAGTTAAAACAAACAAGTTAAACATAGTCTATCATCGTTATTAAGTCACTAAGGCCTCGTCCAGTCCTAAGTGAGCATGCATCCTATTCGCACTATACGTGGACGAATAATCAGCAACAAAGTGGAACTATTTTAAAAAAATGGATCGAATCATGTGCAATATTAACTGTGTGCCTGAATTTCCGAATGCTGGAGCGTATTTCCATCCCTTTCGGGTCTCGGACCATTCCCCATGCATATTGAAGTTGCCGAGTGTTTCTAGAGATAAACCAAGACCCTTCAAATTCGTGAATCTTATTGCCGAGAAGCATGGTTTTTTGGAAGAAGTTAATCAGGTTTGGAGTAAAGATATTGCAGGGTTTCGAATGTATCAAGTTGTCATGAAACTCAAGTTACTAAAAACCCCGTTACGAAAGCTATTTTTTCAGCAAGGTAACCTGCATGAGAATGTGAAGATGGCAAGGAAGGAGCTGGACGAGTGTCAGCTTCTTAGGGATCAAGATCCGGCTAATGATGATGTGCTAGCTAATCATAGTTTACTTCTTCAGAAATACAAGGATGCAATTCATGATGAAGTACTTTTCTTACAACAAAAATCGAAGGTCGATTGGCTGACCCTTGGGGATTCGAACACGAAATACTTCCATAATGTTGTGAAAGCCAAAAATCACCGTTGCCTAATATTCACAATTCGTGATACTGGTGGTAATTTACACGAAGGGGGAGCAGTGGCCTAGGTATTAGTTGATCATTTTTCTAATTTTTTTGGGAGTGTAGGCCAGGTGGTTCATAGTCCCAGTCCGGATCTATTTCGTAACACTTTGTCGTCGGTTAAAGCAAGTAATATGGTGCGCGCAGTGACTGAGGATGAAATTAAAAAAAGCTATGTTCTCCATTGTCGGGAACAAGGCGCCAGGTCCGGATGGTTATACATCTATTTTCTTTAAATAGGCTTGGGATGTAGTTGGAAAGGATGTCTGCATGGCGATTCAAGATTTTTTCGAGAATGGCAAGCTTCTAAATCAGTTAAACCACACGGTTATTTCTTTAATTCCGAAGGTCAAGACTCCCGCTTCTGTTACTGATTATAAGCCTATATCTTGCTGTAATACTATGTATAAGTGTATCAGTAAGATTATCACGTCTCGCATTAAGGAGGGCCTAGGAGATATTGTCAACATTAATCAGTCAGCGTTCATCCCGGGTAGAAAGATATCAAATAATATCCTGCTTACCCAGGAATTAATGCACAATTACCATCGTAACCATGGACCGCCGAGATGTGCTTTTAAAGTCGACATTCAGAAGGCATATGATACGGTTGATTGGAGATTCTTGGAGAATATTTTACGTGGTTTTGGTTTTCACCAGAAGATGATCAAATGGGTTATGGTGTGTGTTACCTCCACTACTTTGTTTTCTTTGGCTATAAATGGGAATCTACATGGCTATTTTAAGGGGAAGCGGGGTCTACGCCAGGGGGACCCTATGTCTCCATATCTTTTTACTTTGGTAATGGAGATCCTTACTCTGATCCTTTAAAACCAAGTTGATGAAAACGCTGAGTTTAGATTCCATCATAAATGTGAAAAGCAAAGGATTATTAACTTATGTTTTGCAGATGACTTATTCTTGTTTGCTCGTGGTGATCCTAATTCAGCTGTGGTTATTCTAGAGTCCTTGAATTTATTCAAGGATATGTCGGGGTTGGTTCCTAGCATGACGAAGAGCACAACTTTTTTTGGTGGGGTTCCGAATTATGTAAAAGATCAAATCCGTAATATAATGCAATTCGAGGAAGGTGTTCTCCCGGTGCGGTATCTGGGTGTCCCTCTAATCTCTTCTAGATTGATATATAGTGATTGTAAAAAGCTGGTTGAAAATATGGAATCTCGAATCACTGATTGGAAAGCTAAAAGCTTGTCTTTCGCTGGCCGGCTTCAACTAATCAGATCAGTGTTATCTTCTATGCATGTTTATTGGGCTTCCGTGTTTATATTACCAAAGCGAATTGTCCATGATCTTGAACACAGGATGCGAAATTTTCTTTTGGCTCAAGGTAATAATATTAAGGGTAAGGCGAAGGTGAAATGGAGTCGCGTGTGTTTGCCTAAGAATGAAGGTGGTTTGGGTATTCGGAGAATCTTTGACATGAACAACGCGCTTATGGTAGCTCATATTTGGAGTCTCCTGACACATAGGGAATCCTTATGGGTTAAATGGGTCCATTCGTATCGTATTCGGGATAGAAGTTTTTGGGATGTGCCTGTTCGGAATAATGTCACTTGGGGTTGGAGAAAGATGTTACAACTGCGTCCAATCATACGACAGCATGTATGGATTAAGCTGGGTAATGGCGCTAATACTCTTGTTTGGTTCGATACATTGGATACCTTATGTCCATTGAACATTTTTATAACACCTCGAATGATATCTAATGCGGGTTTCAGTATGAGGTGCACGGTTGCGGATATGGTTCTGAATGGTGAATGGGCTTGGCCCACTTCTTGGCTAACTAGATTTCCTGCTTTGCAAAATCTCCCTATGGTAGTGTTAAACTCCTATGCTCAAGATAGGATTATTTGGCGGTCAAGAGAGGGTAAGGATATGGATTATAGCACGTATGGTGTGTGGGATGATATTCGGAAAGTACAAGATCAGGTTCCATGGGATCGTTTGGTGTGGCTTCCTCAGGCTATCCCTCGTCATTAATTTCTTATGTGGCTTATTGTTTGCGAGAAACTAAAAACTCAGGATATGATGTGCAAATGGCGATCGTCGGGTAATGCAAACTACAACCTTTTGTGTTGTTCATTATGTACATCCGGACCGGATTCTCATGATCACCTTTTCTTTGAATGCGACTTTGCAACTCAAATTTGGTATGGGGTTCGGGAGAAAGTGGGTATGCGAGCTATCGGAAATACGTGGGAGGAAATTATGGATCATTTAATGCAGCATGCGGATTCTAAGCGAGCTTCTCACATCATTGCCAAGTTAGAGGTGGCGGCATCGGCTTATTTTGTTTGGCAGGAACGAAACAACAGGTTGTTCTCTTCGAAAAAAGGAATGCAGCTCAACTTATCGAGGTGATTCTAATGACCATTTGGATGAAATTACATACAATGAAGTTTAAAAGAACAAGCCATGTGAATCAAGTTTTACTAGAGTGGAGTTTACCAAGAGAATTGCTGATGGATCAAGATGAATGCGGCTAATTTATGAGAGCGTCTTGTTGTAACTTTTTTGGTTACGTGTTTGTCGGTTTTGACTTGTGTGCATTCTTTGCGTGTTAGTTCTTTACTTGGTTGTGAGTGTACTCTAGTAATGGCATGTCATTCTAGAGAACTGAGGTTTACTTTATTCCTCACTTGTTTTAATTTGGTTGATGAATGAAATTTAACCGGGGTAACCCTTTACCCAAAAAAAACTTCATTCAACACCACCTGAAACATATGTAAAAATAAAGTCAGCAAAGAAATGCCGGCGAGCACATAGGTTTTGTGAGAGTGTCGGATTCATGGCTCGTTTACATGTTGCAATACCTCGTTAGACTACAAGAGTCAATAGTTGAAAACTTGTTTTGAAAAGTGTTTAGTATTGCAACATGATTAACCAACTCAAAACAAGTTGGTTATAGTTTATAAAATCTCGTAGCCATGAATCTTAACCCAAAACATTTGTTTAAGTAAGCCAAATTGTAAATCGTCTTGTTAGTAAAACTCGTATGGTTTATATCGTTTAGTAAACTTTGTTATGTGATATCGTTTTAAAATCGTTTGCCCAAGTGAACTAAATAATGCCACGGAATGTAATATGATAAAAACACTTATATATAAGAAGTACCAGCGGCGTATCTACCATGATTTTATCATGTTACACCCGTCCCATTATCTAATCACAACCCAAAACCAATTGTTTGTTCCATTCGTTTAACTTGTTCAAATCGTTCCAATCGTTTAAATCGTTCTTGTTTTAATTGTGAAAACTACTTTTGGTCATCTCACTAATAACATTCAAACCTTCGTAACTCGTCTATCGTTAAACTCGTATTAACAAACCACCAAAGGGTAAGTTAACAATCAACAGGTTCAGTCGTTACCCACATAACCACCATTCATAACCATGGGTGCAGTCCGATAACGGGATTTGTCAGATCCTATGGTACCATAACCTAATACTGGTCGGTTCGGCCAAAATTAATGAATGTTATTTGTTATATAAATACGTCCAACAAGTTCGTTCACATTATCGTAATCGTTCTTGTTTAATATAAACCATAGTATTCGTTTTTGAAATCTTCGTTAAAAGCATCGAAATCGTTTAACACATATGAATCACCCCAAAACAATCGAAAACAGTAAAATAGGGGAACTATGTACTCACATTGATTTGGAAAGTATCCTCGATCTAATGAACTTAACGAAGCTTAGGCAAACCAAGGAAATCAAGTAGTACCTAGTAATCGGATCGCTAGTTAATAAATCGACACCTAAATCGGAAGATCGGGTAGAATGAGGTCTTGTAAACCAAATGAGCATTGGAACTCATGTGATATGGTTTAACCAAGCCTACATTCTTAATCGGAACCTATCCTAAGTGCTTATGACCCGTTACGACCCAATAAGGTAGCTTACGCTACTTTAACGCGTCATTCGCGCAAATGCGCGTTCAAGACGCCTAACTAGTCTTATGACAAGTATTATATGCCCTAACAAGTTTAAATATGTTGCATAATCAGTTTTAATGACAAAAGTTAAGTTACATATGCTTAAAATCCAATTATGCATGAAAAGGGCATTTTGGTCATTTTCCTAAGGCATATAAACTACCTATCATACAACTAATTAAACTAAGTGACCATAAGGTATAACCTCGAAAGGTTATTCCCTATACAACTATGGTCACTAAACATGCTTGGTCGGATCCTAACGATCGACTAAACGGATCGAGTTCGAAAGTCTAAGCGGTTGTTAAGACCGCTTATCTTACGACCCTATACAAGCACTAGACTAAAAGTGACGAGTTAAACATGTTAAAATATGTTTAACTAAGTTAGAAAACAGGTTTTGATATCAAAACAAAGTGTTTTGATACCCAAGGATAGTTTCATCTCAAAATGCGCATATACGGCATTTTGACCGAAACTTTGACTCGTCACTTCGACTAATCAATGTGGTAATCAGTAGGTATAATCACAAGGGACTATAACCATCGTGATTACGCTCACGTTGCAAAGTTCAAACGAACTTTGTGTTGACCATTTCGTGGTCAAAGCAGAAAGTCAAACACTGTTTGACTTTCACGCTTGAAAAGCATAATCGAGCATGAAAGAAACTTACAAAAGGTCCAAGCAAGGAAGTTTTTTATTCAAATTACTCAGGTATGGAGTATAAACCCCAACTTAGAGCAGATTGAATCAAAATTTGTGAGTTGCAAGAATGAAATCAAGTGGGTATATATATGTGACACCCATGACGAAACCAAGTACACCCTAAACGGTCCAAAACTGTTAACACTTTAATTGCGCGAAAACCCTAAAAACATGTGTGACTTATATGCTTGATTAAATGATATATGTTATGTCTCGGGGGAATCCGAGAACACGTTATGACTGACATGACACTAATAAGGGCCAACAGTGCGAAGTGGTATCCTTAGCCTTGAAACACATGTTAAATGGGAGTGTTCCGTTTAACGGCGCTTTAAACCTTTGACATTGATTAATTATGGTTATCGGTAGCATCATTTAAGATTTCGAGTTCCAGGAACAACTTAGTTTTGTGCCATAGACTGTGACATAAGGTTTGAAACCAATCATAGATCGGGCACGCAAAATGAAGCAGCTTCCCGGTTAGGAAAACGCTTTCGTTTTAGGAATAACATAAGGCAATCAAAAGTGCAAGGAACGATCGATCAACCTTAAAAACACTTAAACCACTCTAATACGAGTCTTTTATGATTAAAACGTAACTGGGTTTGGATTTCAAGACGGTTATGCATGATTTTTAAAACCGAGTCTTTTGACACTAAGTACGCGTAAAACGGAGTCCTTCACGCAAATCACGAACGCGTCCGGGACCGTAAACGAACCTAACCACTCAACGGAAGATAAACATCATATTTAAGTGCTCAAAACGAAGCATGAGGTGTCCCTTGTGGGACCCACACCCAAACCGCCCCCCCCCCCCTTTATTTAATAAAAAAAATTCAATTTTTCTGTTTCTTATTTCATTTTAACACAAAATCTTTTCCAAAAACCTGGTTTCTCTCAAGAACAACAAGCTGAATTCACAAGAACCTTCAACAAATCAAATGTATTAACTCAAATCCATAAGGTTTTAAGCATGGTTTCTTGATTAAACATGATTTAGGTCATAAAAACCCATTTTAATCCATGAATTTTGGAGTTTTAAACAAGTTTAGGGGCTGAATATGAACACCATATGAATACCCTGGTGTTATATGGAAGCCATGGTTATAAATCTTTGGGTTTTGATACCCTAATCAACACCTATTCGACAGAAATCGCTTAACTAGTTGATTAACCGAAAAACAATGAAATAAAGCTTGATTGATCTAAGTTCTAGCATATTTGGATTGTACTTGATGTGTAGGTACTAAATATAGCTTACACATACTTCTGAACTCACAAGGAACGCTCGGAATCGAAGGAATCGCTAGGTATATTTTTTTTTGAAAGGTGGAATCGCTAGGTATATGACCCGAAACTTGAATCTAGACTAGGCAGAATATTGTTCGGACTATAACTTGGTCCGTGATACTTGGATTGAGCTGAACTTTTATGTGGTGATGAAGGGTAGTGTCAGGAAGTTCCACGTAAAATTTTAGAATTTTTGGAATTTTCTACGATTTTTTGTGAAATTTTGACGGTTTTACAAAAAAAATTCTAGAAAAAAATACCAAACGGATTCAATAAATCACCAACTTTTACGGAGACACTAAGGAACATATGGGAAATGTTCTGGGAAAATTCGGAGTCCATTGGTTGAGTTTTGTTTTGGGTTAAAAATCCGCGTTTTTACGAATTTTCGGTAGCCGGAAACGCACCGAAACGAAATCGGAAAAATCTTAAAATTTCTGGAGATGTTTCTGGAAACATAAGGGATGTCCAGGAAGTTTTTGGAAATTTTTGGATCAGTGATGGTAATTAATGTTAATTATGTGGTTAAATATGGTTTTTATATATAATTTACTTAGACAAGTAAAATGCCAAAATAAATTCCCAGAAATTTTTCCCATATTCGACAGATTTTTTACTGAGTTATATAAAAATTTTCAGAATTTTATTCAAATTATAGATAAAATGGGAATTTTGGAATTAAAAATGGGTTATTTTAAATCAATTTCGGCAATTTACCGTGTAACGAACCTGCCGGAGCTGGAAACTGACCCAACCCGACAAATACTATAATTGAAACAAGGGGAGTATTTTGGGAGATTCCAGGGCAGATTGGACACTCGGGGTGTGTCCAATACCATTTCTGGAAATCCCCGACGGTGGAAACGGAAACTCAAAATTGGGCAACCTGGACTCCCCAAACACCCAAACTCCCTTAATGAAAAATTAATCATTCTTAAATAACAACGTGTTGGCACTATTGGTATTCCCGTACCATTATCCTAACACGTTAAACTACTGACATTGACTGGCACGCGAACCGGTGCCCGGAAGCCAAACTGAAAACTAATACTACCCTGACCTCCATCACCATACCCGTGTCTTATAGACTCAATCCGGGGTGAAAACTCCTGACCAAATCCAAGTTATAACCGTTACCGACTTAGATACTGATTTGAGTCCTTACTTGCACGTGTGCTATTAAAGCTGATTTCGTTGATTAAACACTCTTTAGCTGAGACTACTATTTGCACTGTGAGTTTCACTTCCCCCACTTTTAATCTGTTTTACTGTTTTCTAGTGTGAATTGCATGTTACAAACTGTGTTAATTGCTCAAACTGTATGATGTGAATTATCTAACACACGATATTAGCCCCGATACAAGTGATTAACGTAAGCCGTGGGCAGTGGATAGTACTATTGGTCTGACAAACCCAGTTGCCGCCGGACATGTGCGGCCGGCAGCCTGGCAACTACACGCGTCCGTAACCAGGTTATGTTGTTAGACATAACTACCCGAGGGCATTGAACTTCATGAGATGCAGGTGGTGCGAGTACGTGTCTGTGTGACACGGTACGATTAAAACAGTCTAGGTTTCACTTGTGACACTCGTGTAATTCCATCTAGGAACCATAATATATGCAATTAAACATGTTGATACATTTTGAAACGAAACAACCAAACCAGTGGAACTCACCAGCAGCGTTTAGCTGACCCTTTTTAAAATTAACATGCATTTCAGGTAACTTGAGACTGATGTGATCCGTGTATGTTGTTCAAGACGTGTTTATTGGCAAATATTGAGATAGACGCATGCAACTTAGAAGACTTATGTGGTTCATGGGAACACGCAGTTGTAACATACATGTAGTATGTAATCAACATTTTGTAATTAATAAAATGTAGTGTCTTTATAAACAATGTGCTTGTACCAGAGGTGTCTGTTGCATCCCACGTTTTTTTCTTCCACTGCAAATCGGGGTGTGACAGAAGATGGTATCAGAGCCATTGGTTATAGAGAATTAGGTGCCTTTAAGGAAACCTAGAATATAACTCTAGGCTCGGACCTTAGTGGACATCACTGGAAAATTAACCACTACTAAAAGTCATTAATGAACACTGTAAAGTATCCTATTGGCGAGTACCAGGATGGCCTTGTGGGGCAAGTGGGTTATTATGGTCCGGAACGTAATAACAGACTTGCTCATACGAGGCGGTGTTGGGAAAGTTGTGGTAATAAACACACTTAAATATGTGGAGTGATACATGCGTGTACCAAGGAGATAGTGTGTGGATGTTTGTGTGTGGATTGATACATGAATTGGGATTGGTGGATTATACGTTACTGCATGTGCCTTAGTGATAGGCAGAAAACTGGTATTACAGTCCATTCCACATTCCTACTGATCACATATTTAATATACACTAGAGTTTGATTCCTATCACTCACACAGTTGTTACTTATACTTTATGATGTGAGAACTCAAGACTTTATTATGAGGATTAGGATCAAATACAAAGGATCCTAATTGTAAGAAGTGTAAGAAGGATTTATAGAGTGACAAGTGTCCGATAACCTAAAAAAACCCACTACACAAAAAAACCCCACTACAAAAAAAAAAAAAAAAAAAAAAATCTTAAACATCCACCACCACCAAAAACCTAAACCCCCCCCCCCCCATCACCCACACCCCCCCCCCAAATTTTTTTTTTGCCGAGGGGGGGGGTGGGGGTTTAGGTTTTTGGGTGGTGGTGGGTGTTTAGTTTTTTTTAGGTTTTTGGGGGGTGGGGGAGGGGTTAGGTTTTTTTTAGGTTTTTGGGGGGTGGGGGGGGGTTAGGTTTTTTGGGGAGGTATAGTTTTTTTTTTGCCCCGGGGGGGGGGGTGGGTGTTTAGGTTTTTGGGTGGGGGGGTTAGGTTTTTGGTGGTGATGTAGTGGGTTTATTTTAGGTTATTGGACACTTGTCACTCTATAAATCCTTCTTACACTTCTTACAATTAGAAGACTTTGTAGAATAACTTGACCCTTATTATGATACAATCTCACCAACTCTACTCTTATAGCTACTATAACGATGGTTATATACTAGAGTGATACTTCAAAAAGAACATAGATACCCAAAGAACGCTCAGGTCGTTCTGATAGACTGGGAGGACGTGTACGGATCCTTACTCCACTTCTCATTGCTTCACATTCGATTGTTATACATTCGTAGAGTTTAAACATCTTACGAAACTTTTTCGTCCGTGAATCCACGATTCATTTGATTGTCTGCTGGATTCCGCTTCTGTTTACAATATTGGCTTTAGCCTTCACGTCGTGTGATACTAGAATGCTTCGTGGTATTCCTTAGCACATGTTTCGATATATGTTATATCTGAATATGACGATCTTCGGGTTTTGGAGATGGCATAGAGCGCGTGAATCGTTTCCTTGAAAACCCTAATTCTCTCTCTAGCATGGCGATTTTGGCTCTCTTTGAAACCTTCGATTTTTCTTCATGATCTTCGTATAACAGTCTGATTATTAGATTATTGATTCATCAATACATCTAATTCGAACTAGTTAGCGGAGTAATTGGGTTGAATCTTGGGTTTTTTCATTTTTTCTTGTTTCTGATCGCCGGCTTTATCTCTTGTTTTGATCTAATCGTATAGTGGTGTGGGTTTATCGGTCCTTCTGGTTAGGCAGAAACCTTGATCTACCTATTTTACTATATGATTTAGAAAGATTCATGGGGTAGGGTTTAAGCTAGTTTAGGGTTTTTGTTTTTCTGTTTGGTGGTTTTTGGTTCATCGGTTTTTCTTGTGCATGGTAGTTTACTGTTTCGTTTTTATAGAGAGTTGCTTTTAACATCATGGATGATCGAAAGAAATCTGCAGATTTACGGTTTTCTGAGTTGTCGTTCAAAGGTATTGCTGATAGGATTGTTGATGTCGATGGAAACACGTTTGTACCACGAAGAGGTACGGTTGTTGAGAAGAAGGATGAGGGTCCTCGGATTAATGTGATTGATGAATTAATCAAGATTACGGTCCCAGCTAACTTGGAGAAAGAAAGTTTGGGGAAAAATCAAGAAGAGGTTGTTGCTAGTCAACCGGTTGCTGAAAAGGGTTCAAAACCATTGTCATACGCGGAGTCAGTCATGGCTGGTAACTTGAAGAAGGTAAACTTTCGGAAACATGCTACTGATGAGAAACATGATGGTTGTGATGTAGTTCTTCCTAGGGAATCAGTCAGGGTGGTGCATGATAAAATGGCTAACACTTTGTATGGTTATTTCTTGGGGGATCGGGTAGCATACCCAGTCGTAGAATATTTCGTCAGGAATAATTGGAAGCGTTTTGGGCTGGAAAAATCAATGATGAATGCTAATGGGTTTTTCTTCTTTAAGTTTGGTGATCAAGCGGGTATGATGAATGTTCTTAATGAGGGTCCGTGGATGATCCGTTCACAGCCGATGTTTTTGGAAGTTTGGTCGCCATCGGTAAAACTTGAGAAGAAGGAAGTAAAAAAGGTAAAAGTTTGGGTTAAGATTCATGAGGTTCCTATTGCTGCTTACACGGAAGATGGTTTAAGTTTGATTGCATCGATAATTGGGGAACCGAAAGCCTTGGATTCATTTACAACATCAATGTGTGTTGATGTGTGGGGTCGAAGTAGCTATGCTCGTGCTCTTGTGGAGATTTCAGCTGATAATGATTTTAAGGAGGAATTGGTTATCGCGGTTCCATGTCTTGATGGGGATGGGTTTGTGAAGGAGAAAGTCTATGTTGAGTATGAGTGGTCTCCCCATAGGTGTGGTCGTTGCTGTGTTTTTGGTCACAATGAGGACGCTTGTCCAAAGCAGGTTATTCGTGTGTCGAGTAATGGAAACAAAGGGAAATAGTAAAAGGAGGCAGTGCAAGCTATGGGTTCGAAAAAAGGGAGACCTACGGATGCTGATGGTTTTACGGGCGTGGATAGTAGAAAAGTGGCTAGACGAACTGGTTTTCCAGTAAATAAACAAAAACCGAAGTTTGAGTATAGACCGGAGGTGCCCAAACCGCATGGTAGTTTGAATTCTCAACCTAAACCGAATAATAGTGTGGCTGTGAACAATCCGTTTGATGTTCTAAGGAATGATAAAGGGGAATCTAGTAAAACTGGTGATGGAATGGATAGTAATCAGGAGGAGTCAGATGATGAAGAGGTAATGGAAGTATACAATGAAACAAATGAGTTTCTTAGAGAAGATAAGCATGGAACCACAAGTAAAAAAGGGGCAAGCACTCCTGATTCAGTGGTTTTAAATGGTTAGTTTTGCCACATGGAATATAAGGGGGTTGAACCGCCCCCTGAAACAAAAGGAGGTTCGTCAGGTTGTTAAGGAGAATAATGTCAGTTTATGTGCGATTCTTGAATCTCATGTGGATGTCAATAATTTTAGTAAAGTTTGTAGCTTTGTTTTTCGTAACTGGGATTGGACGTCAAATGGAGGTTGTTGTCAAAAAGGGACTCGTATAATTCTTGGGTGGGATCCGGCTATGATAGATGTTATGATTCTCTCACAAACGTCTCAAGTGATGCACATTCAGGTTATTTTTAAAATGGATAGGAAAATGATGTTTTGTTCTATTGTTTATGCAGCGAACTATTATGTTACACGTAGGGTGTTATGGCAACAACTTAAAATGCATAAAGTTTTGGTGAGGAATGATCCTTGGGTTATAATGGGGGACTTTAATTCAGCGCTTAATCTAGAAGATAAGTCTATGGGGATATCTACTATTTCTCAAGGTATGCGAGATTTTAAGGAGTGTGTGGAGGACATTGGGGTGTTTGATGTTAACCGAGTGGGTATGCACTTTACATGGAATCAAAAGCCGAAAAATGGTGTGGGTTTGCTGAAGAAAATTGATCGTGTTTTGGGTAATACTGCTTTTGTGACTGAATACCCGGAATCGGTTGCTTTGTTTCAACCATATGGTGTTTCAGACCACTGCCCATGTATTTTAAAATTTCCAAAGGTAGCGAAACTAAAGCCGAAACCATTTAAATTCGCAAACTTTTTGGTTCATAAGCCAAAGTTTTTGGAAATAGTTAAAGCTGAATGGGATACTTCTATCAATGGTGTGTATCACTTCCAAGTTATGAAGAAGTTGCGCATGTTGAAATCTCCTCTAAGGGCCCTTTTGTTTGCTCAAGGTAATTTGCACAAAAAAGTGGTGGATCTTCGTGAAAAGCTTGGGAGTATTCAACAAGGTATTGATCAGGATCCCACAAATGAGGCGCTAAGGATTGAAGAAGCAAAAGTTTTGAGTGATTTTCAGGAAGCTTGTCTTGATGAAGAAAGATTCTTGAAGCAAAAATCGAAAGTGGAATGGTTGCGAGCGGGCGACTCGAATTCAGCTTTTTTCCACATGTCGCTGAAAAGTAGGAATCATCGATCTCGCTTAGATGTTATTACTGATGCAAATGGCACGTCTTATGAGGGGGATAAAGTCCCGGATGTCTTTGTCAACTATTATGAGAATTTTTTGGGATGTCATGGTCAGGTATCTCTAGATCCTTCTCCTGAGTTGTTTACGAAAAAGTTAGATGCTAATCTGGCTGGTCATATGGTGCGGCCTATTACTCTTGAGGAAATAAAGTCGGCCATGTTTGCTATTGGTAATGATAAAGCGCCAGGGCCTGATGGCTTTACAGCTGCGTTTTTTAAGAAGGCGTGGGATATTGTGGGTAGTGACATATCCAATGCGGTCCTAGATTTTTTCACCACAGGGAAGCTCCTAAAACAATTAAATCATACGCTTTTAGCTCTGGTTCCAAAGATCTCCACTCCTACGAGAGTTACTGATTATCGACTGATCTCTTGCTGTAATGTCGTCTACAAGTGTATTAGTATGGTTTTAGTGGAACGGATTAAGGATACGCTGTGTGGGATTGTTAGCATTAATCAATCTGCTTTTGTTCCGGGCCGGAAGATATCGGATAATATTCTTCTTACTCAGGAATTAATGCATAACTATCATAGGAGTTCTGGCCCGCCTCGATGTGCTTTCAAGGTTGACATTCAGAAAGCATACGATACAGTTGACTGGGGATTTATCAAAAAAGTTCTGGTGGGTCTTGGTTTTCATCGAGTTATGGTGGATTGGATCATGGTTTGTGTGCTACTACTTCATACTCGATATGCATCAATGGAAATGTTTATGGTTATTTCAAGGGTAATAGGGGATTAAGACAGGGTGATCCTTTGTCTCCGTATCTATTCACTCTCGTTATGGAAGTGCTAACCTGCATTCTTCAGCATATATGATTAGGATTGATTCTTCATTCAGGTTTCATAATAAGTGTGAAAAACAACAGATTGTTAACTTATGTTTTGCGGATGATCTTTTTCTCTTTGCTAGAGGAGATGTTAATTCGGCTAGGTGTATTATGAAGTCTCTAAAGGATTTCTCTAAAATGTTGGGTTTGCTTCCTAGCTCTCAGAAAAGCACAGGTTTCTTTTGTAATGTTCCGGATCACGTTAAAACGGCTATTCTGAGTGATGTTCCTTTTGTTGAAGGGAAACTTCCTGTGCGTTACTTGGGTGTCCCTCTCATCTCTACACGCCTCCTTTATAAGGATTGCAGCATTCTGGTGGAGCGGTTGGATCAGCGTATTCACAACTGGAAGAACAAGCTGCTATCTTTTACAGGTAGATTACAGCTCATTATTTCGGTGTTGTCAGCTATGCACGTCTATTGGTCTTCAGTCTTTATTTTACCGGCGCGGATTATTCATGACCTTGAAGCAAAAATGAGAAATTTTCTATGGTCTCAGGGTACCTTTCAGTGCGGGAAGGCCAAGGTTTCTTGGAAATCTGTTTGTCTTCCTAAACTTGAAGGAGGGTTGGGTGTTAGACGGATTGGTGATGTCAATAAGGCTCTTATGGTTTCGCATGTTTGGAGCATTCTTAAAACCCGTTAGTCTCTTTGGGTTGCTTGGATTCACTCACACAGGTTAAAGGGGCGTAGTTTTTGGGAGTGCAAGACTGTTCAGAATTGCTGTTGGAGCTGGAGAAAACTTTTACAGCTTCGGCCGCTGATTAGGGGATATTTTTGGTCCAAAATTGGCAATGGTAGATGCACTTCAGCATGGCACGATAACTGGAGTGATTTGGGTCCTTTGAGTTCTTTTCTATCGGCTAGAACTATCACTCGAGAGGGGTTTTTTTACAAGCAACTGTTGAGGATATGTCGTCTAATGGTTCATGGTTATGGCCGGATGCTTGGAGAGACACTTATCCGGTTCTATTACAACTTGATCACATTCAGCGGGATGATAATGCGCAAGACCGTTTGTTTTGGAAAGATGGGGACTAATTGAGTGATTACTCGTCTTCAGTAGTCTGGAATTCAATCAGAGCTAGTGAACCGGAAGTGGACTGGACTAATGTCGTCTGGTTTGGCCAGTGTATTCCTCGCCATGCTTTCTTTATGTGGCTTGTTATGAGGCGTAAATTGATGACTCAGGATAAAATTCTTCAGTATAACTTTAGAAGTAATAACATGAATATGATGTGTTGCCTCTTATGTTATGAAGATATTGACTCGCATGATCATTTGTTCTTTGAGTGCAAGTTCTCGGCTCAAATTTGGGAAGGGGTTCGAATAAAAGCAGGTATGATTAATGTGGAAGCAAAGTGGAGTGCTATTGTGGATTGGCTTCGGCATCGAGCTAGATCAAAATCCGCTGCTAATCTTGTATGTCGTTTGATTGTTGCTGCATTCGCGTATGCTATTTGGCGAGAGAGAAACCATCGGTTTTTTAAAAACCATGCCAGGCCTCCAGAAAACATTTGTGGTTCGATTATTGAAATGGTCCGTTATAAACTGATGGGTTTGAAGTTCAAGAACACACTTAAAGTGAGGAGGCTGCTCGACAAGTGGGAAATCCATGGCAATTCGGTTGTGGATGATGGAGGCTGAATGATTTTGTGTTTTGATTCTAGATTCTAGTCTAGTGGTTTTCTGTTTAGTTGGGGTCTACTTGTTTGTTTTTTAGTTTCCACTTTCATGAGGCATGTCTCATGTTTGAACTAGTAAGGGTGTCTCCTTACTACTTGTTTTAATTTTTGTGAATATATAAAATCACCGGGGTAAACCCTTTACCCAAAAAGGCATGGAGTGCGTGAATAAGTTACCCTTCCCGTTGTCATTCGGTCCCATTGGGTATAAATTTTGTGATGATACAGATTCCTTGGAACGCTTTGCGTTGTGAAATCTCGTTTCGTGTGACTGTCGGTTACATTGTGTTTTTTTTCTTTCTTTTTCGATTAATGAGTGTTTCGGATTTCAGTTGGTTATTCACGGAAAGTAATATTAGGCCTGAATATTTTGGTGAACGGAACATTGATCATGTATATGGTTGTGGTGGATATGTTGCGGTACTTCCTATATATAAACACCCGGCTACATTATCTAGGTACCGTTACTCAGGGCAGACGGTATTGTTTATGTGACATTGATACATACATATCTATTGTTTATAATAAAATGGCCCCGAAACGTGTACCTCAAATGACAGAGGCAGAGATTGCCCAACTGATAGCACAACAACTTCAAGCCGTTATCCCCACTATCGTGGCGCAGGTTAACGCCGGCATCAATGCGAACCCACAACCGAACCCGCGACCAGGGCTGGGAGATCCGAACAATAATCAAAACAATGTTAGGCCAGTTTGCACGACGTATAAACACTTTATGGAGTGCAAACCAATGGAGTTTAATGGAACTGAAGGACCGAACGGGTTTGTGAAATGGATCGAGAAGTCGGAATCGGTCCTTAACATAAGTAATTGTCCGGGTAACTGTGCGATGAAGTATACAGCTTGCACTTTTACCGACCACGCTTTGAATTGGTGGAATGCTATTGTGCAATCACGCGGGCAGAATGCGATTGATGCTATGACTTGGGATGATCTTAAGATACTAACGAGAGAAAGGTTCTGCCCAATCCACAAAATTCAGAAACTCGAGCATGAGTTTTGGAACCTGCAGATGCAAGGTGCGGATCATGCAGGTTACATAAATCGCTTCAATGAACTGGCATGCATCTTGCCAGATATGGTTCGACCGGAGTCCAAGAGGATCGAGAGGTATATCTGGGGACTGTTCCCGGAAGTAAGGAGTATCATTAATTCGGTGGAGCACCTGACCATGCACGGAGTGGTAGCTAGGTCCAGCACGGTTACGTACGACATGGTTAGACGCAATATTTTGACAATGCCGGGAGAGCCGGCAGGAAATAAGCGAGAGGCCCCGAAAAGTAGTCGAGCGGGGGCAGCCATACCGAAGAGGGGGAGAGCCACTAGTCAAAGCTACGCCATGACTACACCAACGGGAAACTCTGGTGGCTATAAAGGAACAGCCCCAAATTGCAACAAGTGCACTTTGCACCACTATGGTGTATGTCGAGCAGGGATCTACTCGAGGTGCCATACAAGTGGACATTATACCCGAAACTGTAAGACACTATTGGAACCCAACCGTTTCCAAACCCCAAGGCCTCAGCCTCTTCAGCAACGACCCCAACCACCAACGCAGCAGATTACCTACCCCCGTACTTGCTACGGATGTGGCAGTACGGAGCACTTCCGAAGAAGCTGCCCAAAGTTTGCTCAACAGCCAGCAGGAAGGGATATGCAGGGCCAAGCTTCTACCTCAATTGCAGCTGGAGGTCATGCCTTTATACTTGGGTCTGGTGACGCACGCCAAGATCCGAATGTGGTTATAGGTACCTTTCTCATTTCCGATCAGTATGCTTCAGTATTGTTTAATACGGGCGCAGATAGGAGCTACGTTTCCATTAATTTCTTACCCTATTAAATATGCCGGCTATTGAATTAACAAGTCCCTATTCCATAAAACTGGCTAACGGTAAACCTATAACTAGTCACCAAATCATTCGTGATTGTCCTTTAATTCTTAACGACCACCAATTCCTTATTGACCTATTTTTTTTTTGGTAACGGGTTACCCCGGTGATTCTATTATAGACAACCGCCAAATAAGTACAAGTAGTGAGGATGAGTTCCCCACTAGTTCACATACAGGACAGGCCCCATATATGTAAGCAACAATGTCAAATAACCAAAATACCACATAAACCTAGCCTACTACAATCATGAAAATGACTAACTAGTAGACAAGACAAAACTAATAAACAAAATTTTCATCCGCCATCATCAAAAATGAAGTTGGCCCCCAGAAGCAACCCCCTAGCCCGATCCAAAAAAACTCTATCCATTGGAGAACCTTGTATGAGAGGTGCTTGCCCCTACCCTAGCAGACGTGGAATGCGTACCCGATGTCATAAACTCGTTGCTTTCATCATAAACCACCTCTACCTCATCCTCATCAGACTCCTCATTTGGACCACGTCCCCCTTTTCTGTTTCCCTGTATGGAACCTCCATTCCCCCTACAACTTCAAGAGCACTAAACGGGTTGTCCAAGTACAAGGCGGAGATTATATGTGAGCAAAAGATGGTTAGGATCCCTTTTCCTAATGATGAAGTTATTATGGTACAGGGAGAGAAGTTTGGTACCATATTAAACCTTATATCCCACCTTAAAGTGTTGAAATGTGTACGTCAAGGATGTGATGTGTTCTTAGCAAGTGTAATGACAACCGAACTAGAAGAACAACGTATTAAGGATATCCCAGTAGTGTGTGATTACCTCGACGTGTTTCCCAATGAATTGCCCGGATTGCCACCCAATCGGCAAGTAGAGTTCCGTATCGACTTAATACCGGGAGCAGCTCCAATTGCAAAAGCACCTTACTGTTTAGCACCTTCAGAGATTCAAGAACTATCATCTCAATTACAAGAACTGCTAGACCGAGGTTTATCCGTCCCAGTTATTCACCTTGTGGAGCACCAGTGTTATTTGTTAAGAAAAAGGATGGAAGCTTTCGGATGTGTATTGACTACCGGGAGCTGAACAAGGTTACCATAAAGAATCGACATCCTCTTCCACGAATCGATGATTTATTTAATCAGTTGCAAGGAGCCTGTTACTTTTCCAAAATCGATCTTAGATCCGGTTATCATCAAGTGAAAGTTCAAGAGGAAGATATCCCTAAAATAGCCTTTCAAACTCGGTACGATCACTATGAGTTCCTGGTTATGCCCTTTGGGTTAACTAACGCACCCGCGGTATTTATGGACCTCATGAACCGAGTTTGTAAACCATATCTAGATAAATTCGTCATAGTCTTTATTGACGATATTTTGATCTATTCCAAGAGTAAAAAGGAACACGAGCACCATCTACGAGCCATGCTAGAGATATTGAGGAAAGAGAAGTTGTACGCCAAACTTTCAAAGTGTAACTTCTGGTTACAAGCGGTGCAATTTTTAGGACATGTGGTAGATCAACAAGGGATTCATGTTGACCCTAGTAAGATCGAAGTTATTAAGAATTGGCGAACGCCTAAGTCTCCGAAAGAGATATGCCAATTCTTGGGATTGGCTGGATATTACCGTCGCTTTATTGAAAACTTTTCCTACGTTGCTCAATCCTTAACTGCCTTGAAACAGAAAGATCGAAAGTACAAATGGGGCGAAGAACAAGAAACAGCTTTTTAGCTGTTAAAACAAAAGTTATGTGAGGCGCCAATTTTGACTTTGCTAGAGGGCAATGATGACTTTGTAGGGTATTGCGACGCATTTCGACGTGGTCTGGGATGCGTATTGATGCGGAGAAACAAGGTTATTGCATATGCTTCCAGACAATTGAAAGTGCATGAAAGGAACCATACCACGCATGATTTAGAGCTAGGCGCAGTGATTTTTGCACTTAAGATCTGGAGGCATTACTTGTACGGTACGAAATGTACAATTTATACAGATCACAAGAGCCTCCAACATATATTCGATCAAAAGGAGCTAAATATAAGACAACGTAGATGGGTGGAGCTATTGAACGATTACGACTGTGAAATAAAATACCATCCAGGTAAGGCTAACGTAGTAGCCGATGCCTTGAGTAGAAAAGACCAAGTAAAGCCACTCAGAGTGCGAGCTCTTGGGATGATTGTTCAAACCAGTCTTAAAGAGCAGATTCGTAATGCTCAAATGGAAGCTTTGGAGGAAGGCCAACTAAATAGCGAAAACTTACACGGAAATGAAGGGAATTTTGTGAGGAAACCGGATGAAGTGTTGTATTTCAAAAATAGGGTATGGATTCCTACTCTCCATGACCTACGTCAACTGGTTATGGATGAGGCTCATAAATCTAAGTACTCTAGTCACCCCGGTACAGACAAGATGTACCACGACCTTAAGGAATTTTATTAGTGGCCATGTATGAAAAAGGACGTAGCAGAGTACGTGAGCAAATGCTTGACTTGTTCCCGGGTAAAGGCAGAATACTAGAAACCCTCGGGAATGTTACAGCAACCTGAAATACCTCAATGGAAATGGGAACAAATCACGATGGATTTCGTGACCCACCTTCCAAAAACAACCCGAGGTCATGATGCGATTTGGGTAGTAATAGATAGACTAACCAAATCAGCGCACTTTATTCCAATTCGTACTACGTACAACACTGAGAAATTGGCCGAGATCTACATGATGGAAATTATGGCTAGACACGGGGTACCAGTTGCAATCATTTCAGACCGTGATAGTCATTTCACTTCACACTATTGGCAACAGTTACAAGAAACCAGTTACGTTTTAAACACGGTTTACCATCCCCAAACCGACGGCCAGTCAGAACGAACTATCAAGACATTAGAGGATCTGCTTCGTGCTTGCACCCTAGACTTGGAGGAAGTTGGGATAAGCACCTTCCCCTCATTGAATTCTCTTACAATAACAGCTATCATAGTAGCATACAAGCTGCACCGTACGAAGCCTATATGGCTGGAAGTGCAGATCGCCACTTTGTTGGGCTGAAGTAGGCGATACTCAACTCACGGGGTCTGAACTAATTCAAGAGACGACAGACAAGGTGCATAAGATCCAAAGTAGACTGAAAGCAGCCCGAGATCGGCAGAAAAGTTACGCCGATGTTCGCAGGAAACCATTGTCGTTTGAAGTAAGTGACAAAGTACTGTTAAAAGTGTCACCGTGGAAAGGAGTGATCAGGTTTGGCAAGACAGGAAAGTTGGCTCCGAGATACATTGGGCCGTATGAAATTATTGCTAAGGTTGGATCTGTAGCGTACCGACTGAAACTACCAGATGAACTGAGCACAATTCACGATGTCTTCCTCGTATCCAACTTAAAGGTCTCACGGATGAAGCAGCTATTATACCGTTAGAAGATGTGCACATTGATGACAAACTCCACTTTGTGGAGGAACCGTAGAAATAATAGACGGGAAGACCAAACAACTACGTTATAACAAAATCTCGCTAGTGAAAGTCCGGTGGAACTCGAAGCAAGGGCTTGAGTATACCTAGGAACGGAAGGATGAGTTCCGTAGAAAATACCCACATCTCTTCCCTAACTAGACGAATTGAATTTTGGGGACGAAATTTCTAAACCAGGGGAGACTGTGACACCCGTGATGAAACCAGGTACACCCTAAACGGTCCAAAACTGTAAAGCACACTTAACACGTTAATTGCGCGAAAACCCTAAAAACATGTGTGACTTATATGCTTGATTAAATGATATCTGTTATGTCTCGGGGGAATCCGAGAACACGTTCTGACTGACAAGACACTAATAAGGGCCAACAGTGCGAAGTGGTATCCTTAGCCTTGAAACACGTGTTAAACGGGAGTGTTCCGTTTAACAGCGCTTTAAACCTTTGACATTGATTATTATGGTTATCGGTAGCATCATTTAAGATTTCGAGTTCCAGGAACAACTTAGTTTTGTGCCATAGACTGTGACATAAGGTTTGAAGTCAATCAGAGATCGGGCATGCAAAACGAAGCAGCTTCCCGGTTAGGGAAACGCTCTCGTTTCAGGAATAACATAAGGCAATCAAAAGTGCAAGGAACGATCGATCAAGCTTAAAAACACTTAAACCACTCTAATACGAGTCTTTTATGATTAAAATATAAGTGGTTCGGATTTCAAGACGGTTATGCATGATTTTTAAAACCCAGTCTTTTGACACTAAGTACGCGCAAAACGGAGTCCTTCACGCAAATCGGGAACGCGTCCGGGACCGTAAACAAACCTAACCACTCAACGGAAGATAAACATCATCTTTAAGCGCTCAAAACGAAGCACGAGGTGTCCCTTGTGGGACCCACACCCAAACTACCCCCCACCTTTATTTAATAAAAAAATTCAATTTTTCCTTTTCTTATTTCATTTTAACACAAAATCTTTTCCAAAAACCTGGTTTCTCTCAAGAACAACCAGCTGAATTCACAAGAACCTTCAACAAATCAATGGTATTAACTCAAATCCATAAGGTTTTAAGCATGGTTTCTTGATTGAACATGATTTAGGTCATAAAAACCCATTTTAATCCATGAATTTTGGAGTTTTAAACAATTTTAGGGGCTGAATATGAACACCATATGAATACCCTGGTGTTATATGGCAGCCGTGGTTATAAATCTTTGGGTTTTGATACCCTAATCAACACCTATTCGACAGAAATCGCTTATCTAGTTGATTAACCGAAAAACAATGAAATAAAGCTTGATTAATCTAACTTCTAGCATATTTAGATTGTACTTGATGTGTAGGTACTAAATATAGCCCACACATACTTCTGGACTCACAAGGAACGCTCGGAATCGAAGGAATCGCTAGGTATATGACCTGAAACTTGAATCTAGACTAGGCAGAATATTGTTCGGACTATAACTTGGTCCGTGATACTTGGATTGAGCTGAAATTTGGTGTGGTGATGAAGGGTAGTGTCAGGAAGGGCCACGTAAAATTTTAGAATTTTGGGAATTTTCTACGAGTCTTGGTGCAATTTTTACTTTTTTACCAAAAGAATTCTGGAAAAAATACCAAACGATTCAATAAATCACCAAATTTTTCGGAGACACTAAGGAACATATGTGAAATGTTCTGGGAAAATTCGGAGTCCATTGGTTGAGTTTTGATTTGGGTTAAAAATCCGCGTTTTTGCGAATTTTTGGTAGCCGGAAACACACCGAAACGAAATCGGAAAAATCTTAAAATATTTGGAGATGTTTTTGGAAACATAAGGGATGTCCAGGAATGTTTTGGGAATTTTTGGATCAATGATGGTAATTAATGTTAATTATGTGGTTAAATATGGTTTTATAAATAATTTATTTAGACAAGTAAAATGCTAAAATAAATTCCTAGAAATTTTTCCAATATTCTACACATTTTTTACTGAGTTATATAAAAATTTTCAGAATTTTATTCAAATTATAGATAAAATGGGAATTTTGGAATTAAAATGGGTTATTTTAAATCAATTTCGGCAATTTACCGTGTAACGAACCTGCCGGAACTGGGAACTGACCCAACCCGACAAATACTATAATTGAAACACATGGAGTATTCCGGGAGATTCCAGGGCAGATTGGACACTCGAGGTGTGTCCAATACCATTTCGGGAAATCCCCGACGGTGGAAAGGGAAGCTCAAAATTGGGCAACCTGGACTCCCCAAACACCCAAACTCCCTTAATGAAAAATTAATCATTCTTAAATAACAACGTGTTGGCACTATTGGTATTGCCGTACCATTACCCGAACACGTTAAACTACTGACATTGACTGGCACGCGAACTGGTGCCCGGAAGCAAAACTGAAAACTAATACTACCCTGACCTCCATCACCATACCCGTGTCCTGTAGACTCAATCCGGGGTGAAAACTCCTGACCAAATCCAAGTTATAACCATTACCGACTTAGATACTGATTTGAGTCCTTACTTGCATGTATGCTATTAAAGCTGATTTCGTTGATTAAACACTCTTTAGCTGAGACTACTATTTGCACTGTGAGTTTCACTTCCCCCACTTTTAATCTGTTTTACTGTTTTCTGGGGTGAATTGCATGTTACAAACTGTGTTAATTGCTCAAATTGTATGATGTGAATTATCTAAAACACTATATTAGCCCCGATACAAGTGATTAACGTAAGCCGTGGGCAGTGGATTGGTCTGACAAACCCAGTTGCCGCCGGACATGTGCGGCCGGCAGCCAGGCAACTGCACGCGTCCGTAACCAGGTTATGTTGTTAGACATAACTACCCGAGGGCATTGAACTTCATGAGATGCAGGTGGTGCGAGTACGTGTCTGTGTGACACGGTACGATTAAAACAGTCTAGGTTTCACTTGTGACAGTCGTGTAATTCCATCTAGGAACCGTAATATGTGTAATTAAACATGTTGAAACATTTTGAAACGAAACAACCAAACCAGTGGAACTCACCAGCAGCGTTTAGCTGACCCTTTTTAAAACTAACATGCATTTCAGGTAACTTGAGACTGATGTGATCCGTGTATGTTGTTCAAGACGTGTTTATTGGCAAATATTGAGATAGACGCATGCGACTTAGAAGACTTATGTGGTTCATGGGAACACGCAGTTGTAACATACATGTAGTATTTAATCAACATTTTGTAATTAATAAAATGTAGTGTCTTTATAAACAATGTGCTTGTACCAGAGGTGTCTGTTGCATCCCACGTTTTTTTCTTCTGCTGTAAATCGGGGTGTGACAATATAGATTTCGAAGAACCGTTAGGATTGTTTCTCATAATCGTGCTTTAATCCTAGCCATCCAAGTGTTACCCATTGTTTAGAAAACATGGGGAACTCAAAAATCATCAAATGGTATTGCAAAACAAGGATCAAAACCAGCTCAAAAGACCAGATTCAATGTTTCTGTCTGATAGTCTGTCACGGGCCGTGTAGACACATACATAACCTTACGCGCCCCTCCTAGAGAAGTTTGGCAGATTGTCAGTTTTAGTCCCTGCAAGCCCAAAACTTGGTTTTTGATGCATTTTTTACACGTTTAAGCCCTGTTAACCCCATTTCAAGGATCTACAATGAAGTTAAAGTATAGGGAACATGAAATATACTCAAAAACATCTCGGATGTCGGTTCGTTTGGTCGTGCGGTTGCGTTATTCTGTTAATTACGATGAAAACTCGAACGGACGCGAAAACGATCCAAATTACATGACGAATGGTATTTTTGCATTCTAATCACTAAAATAAAATATTTTAATGATTACAAAAGTTTTTGGATGTCCGGGGCTGTTCAGAATGTAAGATATGCGCGAAAATGCAAACTTATGCACTTTTTGACGCTTTTAGTCCCTGTTTGATCAAAAAGTTTATTTTCGCATACCAAACCCCTCAAAGCCTATTTCTAAGCTATATAAAGGATATTTAAGGTATGTTTTGCATATGATCAAGTTCCGGAATGTTCGTTACCATACGAATCGGCATAGTTTCGCAGTTTGACACAAATAATCCCTGTTGTGATCAAATAAACTTGTTTTTGACACACCAAACCATCCAAAACTTATTTCTAAGTTATGTAAGGTTATTTAAGGTATGTTAAGCCTGTGTCACTATTCTGGAGTGTTTGTCGCGTTAAACTGATTACGTTTACGCATCAGTTTGCGTATAACTTTCTAGGAAGCAATTTAAAGCTTGAAATCGAACTCGAATCAAATTGTAAAATCATCAAGCATAAATACACACATAATAACACCAAAACACATCGTTTTATTGATAATTGATATTGTTTTACATCGTACATCGTTTACAGAGCCCAGTTGTCACACTAATCTGGACATAATGTGTTTAAACAGCTGCTGCACATGTTTTTGGCCATTGTTTAGAAAAATTATGGGTATTTTGAGTGGTTTTAATCCTATCCAAACACTTGTATTAAACCTATGCTTGCTTGGGCTACACATAATACACTTGGCATGATCCTAGAGCTTCAATTCAAGTACAAATACCCCTCAAATTCTGCTCATTCTTTGCTCATCGTCATTTCTTCTTCTCTAACACTCTAGGTGGAGTTGCTACCTTCTTAGGAGGCCTCCCAACTGAGTTTTCTAGTCAATCTTTCAGCCATTAGAGCATTGTAAGTGTTCTTTCATCGCTAGTTCTTTATTTTCAGCAATTACAAGCTGAAAGTCAAACAGTTTGACTACCGTTTGACTTTCGGTTTTGACCATGAATTGGACTAATCAAAGTTCAATTGAACTTTGCAACGTGAGCGTAATCACGATGGTTATAATCCCTTGTGATTATCCCTACTGATTACCACATTTACTAGTCGAAGTGACGAGTCAAAGTTTCAATCAAAATGCACGATTTTGTGTATTTTGCGACGAAACTATTTTCGGGTATAAAAACACTTTGTTTCGATATCAAATCAGTTTTCTAACTTAGTTAAACATGTTTAACTCGTCACTTTTAGTTTAGTGCTTGTTTAGGGTCATAAGTCAAGCGGTCTAAACAACCGCTTAGACTTACGAACCCGACCCGTTTGGTCGATCATTAGGATCCGACCAGACATATTTTGTGACCATAGTTGTATAGGGAATAACCTTCCGAGGTTATACCTTATGGTCACTTAGTTTAATTAGTTGTATGATAGGTAGTTTATATGTCTTAGGAAAATGACCAAAATGCCCTTTTTATGCATAATTTGAATTTAAGCATATGTAACCAAAATGTTGAAATTTAAACTGATTATGCAACATAATTAAACATGTTTAGGCATATAATACTTGTCATAGGACTAGTTAGGCTATCCGCACGCGCATTGCGCAAATGACACGTTAAAGTAGTGTAGACTACCTTAACGGGTCATAACGGGTCATAAGCACTTAGGATTGGTTTCAATTCAAAATGTAGGCATTGGTAAACCATATCATATGAGTTTCAACACTCATTTGGTTTACAAGACCTCATTCTACCCGATCTCCCGATTTAGGTCCTGATTATTAACATAGTGATTCCATACTAGGGGCCACTTGATTCATTGATTTCCCAGCTTTGTTAGGACACTTAATCAAGGATACTTGCAATCTCAAGTGAGTACATAGTCCCCTCTTTTACGTTTTCAAATGTTTTGGGGTGATTCATATGTGCATATTCTCTATTTTCGTGATTTCAATCTATATGTTTACACTTGCTTAAATACTAATTTTCAAAGTTTATAAGACTATTTGTTAGTTCATATTGTTACTTATACATTCATTAACTATGATCAAGCCGATTGGTAGTACGATATAGCGCTATAGGACTAGACACCCCATTCCTGTTGTATGGAATGTCAGAAACCAAAATTTAAACCATATAGATTTTGCCTTTGTGGTATTTCTATATGCTCCAAAGTGTTGTTTGATACACTAGGTTTGAATGTATTGCCAAATCACGATCTATGGTATATTTCGGTATACCACTAAGGCATATTTCGATATGCTGCCAACGTGATATTATGTTAACCAATGTATAGATTGCAAATGTTTTCCAATTAAGCCATAAAAAACTTATCTTATGTTATTTCCAAAACCAAAGCATATTTGATATGCTATTGTTTACTAAAGTATAGTTTGATATACTGCCAAATCACGATTTAGGTATATTTCGATATACTATCAAAGCATATTTTGATATGCTATCAACGTGATACTGTTTTTCTAAAGTATAGTTTGAATTCATCCACACTACTTGTACTTAAATTGCGGTTGTTTTAATAGAATCACCGGGGTAACCCTTTACCCAAAAAAAATATTGTTTACCAAAGCATAGTTTGATATACGAAGCCAAAGTATAGTTTGATATACTACAGACTTTGTTATTTCACAAACTAAAGTATAAGTTGATATACTACCAAAGCGTAGTTTGATATGCTATTTTCAAACCAAAGCATAGTTTGATATGCTACTTTCAAACCAAAGTATAATTTGATATACTACCGATGATTTCATTCTTAATCTAAATTATACTTGTGATATACTACCAAATCTATTATTTCAGTAACCAAAGCATATTTTAATATACTATTTGTTTAACTACTTCAAAACTAAAGTATATTTTGATATACTACTTATCCGATTTTCTCAAAACCAAAGTATATCTTTGTATATACTACAAACCTTTCTCAAAGGTTTGTAGTATATACAAAGATATATTTTGGTTTTGAGAAAATCGGATAAGTAGTATATCAAAATATACTTTAGTTTAATGAATGCGAATGGTTTTTTTCTTTTTTAAGTTTAATGATGAACTTGGTATGTTGAATGTTCTCAAAGATGGTCCATAGATAATCAGGTCCCAACCGTTATTTCTGAACAACTGGACTCCAACAACTAAACTAGAAAAGAAAGAGGTGAAGAAGGTTCAAGTATGGGTTAGAATACACGAGGTTCCGATTACGGCTTATACGGAAGATGGGCTTAGCCTGATTGCAACGACAATAGGAGAACCAAAAATGCTGGATTCTTTCACTTCATCAATGTGCATGGATTCATGGGGTCGTAGTAGCTATGCTAGAGCGCTGATAGAAATTTCTGCTGATAAAGATCTGCGTGAAGAGGTCACAATGGCTATACCCGAACCGGAGGGGGAGGGTTTTGTTAAGGAGACTATGTACGTGGAGTATGAGTGGAATCCGTATAGATGTGCCACTTGTTGTGTGTTTGGCCATTCAAATGAGATGTGTCCGAAGCAACCTTTGAAACCAGCTAAAGTTAATAATCATAAGCGCAATATTCTACAGAATAAGCCAACAAAGAAGATACCCACGGTTGACCAGGATGGATACACAGAAGTGTATGGGAAGAAAGTGGCTCGTAAGGCTCTAGGAATGGAGAAAAACGGCGCCCCCTTCCTTTCTTGACCTAATTTCGTGATTTCTTGGTGATTATGGTGATTGTTTGTGTGATTAGGGTTTCTTAATTCTATTTTCATGCTTGCAATTCAGTATTCTCATCAATTGATCCGTTTTTTACACATTAGGGCTACGAATTTCTTCATTCTTTTTGCGTTTTTCTTTGGCTGCCTTCTTTAATTGGGATTCTTGTTTGTTATTGGTTTGGGTTTTCTAGAGAGAGGGATTCTGTTCGTTATATTCTGCTTGAATTAAGATTCTTGGTAGCATTAGGGTTTCATTATTGACGGCTGAAAATCTTGGTTCAAGTAAGGTGTTTTGACGGCTGATTAGGGTTTCATATTTAAGGTGTTTGAAGGCTAATTAACTTGAACATGAATTAGGGTTTCAAAATCAGGTTCAAACAGTCCTGTTCTTGTGCGATTTCAGTTTAGGGTTACGAATGAGTGACCAGAAATCGGATGGGGTGTTTCCTCCGGATGATGGTGGAAAACCTCCAACCCCTTTTGAGCAGAAGACACATGTTGATGTCGGCAGACCTACCTTTTCGTTTGATAGTTTGGCCAGCCGAGTTATTGATGTTGAAGGTAATACTTGGTTCCCCCGACGAGGCACAGTTCAATCGGCTCAAACTGATCCCTGTAAGTTTAACATAATCGATGAATTGTCAAAGATTTCAGTTCCAATCGAAGCTGAAAACTTGCGGCCAGCTACTAGGGATTCTGTAAGGGAAGGGATTGATCAAGCTAGCATGAGATATGCGCCTAGTTCAGCTCTTGATGTTGCTGCATTGGCCGGTCAAGGGAACACGAAAACTTCATTTGCTAATGTAGTAAACAACACTAAGGAGAAGGTGAAGGTGAATTTTAGGGAGATAGAGTCTTCCGAGGTTGTGGATGGAGCTGATGTGGTTATTCCGTTGTCTTCGGTTAAACAAGTCACGGACAGGTATGCAAACACTCTCTATGGGTATTTCTTGGGTAAACGGCTAGCATTTCCTATGGTGGATTATTTTGCTAAGAACAACTGGGTTAAGTATGGTCTGGTTAGATTGATGATGAATGCGAACGGATTCTTTTTCTTCAAGTTCAAAACTAAGGAAGGGATGGATAAAATGTTAGAGGATGGGCCATGGTTGATAAGAAATGTTCCGATTATTTTGAAGGAGTGGTCAGCCTCTATCAAACTGGAGAAAGAGGATATTAAAGCTATTCCAGTGTGGGTAAAGATGCACGATGTGCCGTTAACGGCATATACTGAGGATGGTCTTAGTTTGCTTGCCTCGAAGATAGGGGTGCCTAAGATGTTGGATTCGTATACTGCCACGATGTGTGCTGAATCTTGGGGTAGAAGCAGTTATGCTAGAGCGCTTATTGAGGTTCAGGCGGGGGCGGATTTAAAGAGGAGTGTTACTGTTGCAATTCCATCATTAGATGGTAATGGTTATTCAAAGGTGGAGGTAAAAATTGAATATGATTGGGAGCCTCTAAGGTGTACTTCTTGTTGTGTGTTTGGTCATGAAGATAGCTCGTGCCCAAAGAACCCTCAGGTTGTTTCGAATGGGGAAGCTGGAAAGAAGAGTGATGATTTTCAGGTTGTGGGTGACAAAAAGAAAAAAGCTAACAACCAAGGCCTCCACATGAAAAATCAAAAACCTAAGTTGGTTTACAGACCAATTATCAAACCTAAACCAAAACAACCCTTAAGGAGTTCGAACCAGGTTTCAACGTCTAACCCATTTGATGTCCTTAAGGAAGATGATGGTAATCAGGGAGGTACCACTGTGGATCGAGGGGAGAAGAAGGCTACGCAGGCTAGTGGCGAGCAGGATTCGGATGATGAGGAGGTTGGTAAAGTCTATAATGAAACTAACGATTTTATGACTTCGGGTACACGTTCTTCATCTTCGAGAACAGGGGCGAGCACATCTTCCACAAAGTTCTTTAATGGATAGACGGGTTTTGGTTCGTGTTAAGGGGAGGATAGCTTGTGATTATTTTGTCTTTGATGATGGAGGTTGATGGTTTTTTGTTTCGGTGACAATTGCTTGTCTACTTTATTTTTCTTGATGTAAAGTAGGCTAGGTTTTGTGGTGTCTTTGTTACATTGTTTATTTTCTTGGTTTGCATATATGGGGCATGTCCTGTATATGAACTAGTGTGGAACTCATCCTCACTACTTGTTCTCATTTGCGGTTTGTTTTAATAGAATCACCGGGGTAACCCTTTACCCAAAAAAGAAAGTGGCTCGTAAGGTTGGAATCCCTGTAAACAAACAAAAGTCTAAGTTCGAATACAGACCTGTGGGACCCAAACCAAAGGGTGCCGGTAACAATGTTTCAAGTTCTAACACGTTCAGGTCGAGTAATCCGTTTGATATTCTTAATGAGGTGGATACGGGCTCGGGTCCAAGTAAGAGTGCTTCGGGTAGGGGCCCTGATGATTCAGACGATGATGATAAGGTTATGGAGGTCTATAATGAGATGGATGAGTTTATGATTAGTGGTTCGCTGAATATTAATAGTAAAAAAGGGGCAAGCACTCCTTCTACAGCGGTTAAAGATGGTTAGTATTGCATCGTGGAATATTAGAGGGTTGAACCGCTCTCTTAAACAATCAGAGGTTTGGCAGGCGGTGAAGGATTATAATCTTAGTTTGTGTGCTATTTTGGAATCTCATGTTGACATTGGTAAGCTTGATAAAGTTTGTAAATCTGTTTTTCGTTCTTGGGAGTGGACGTCCAATGGAGCCAAATGTGTTAAAGGTACTAGAATCATTATTGGTTGGGACCCTGCAATTTTCGATGTTATGGTGCTAGCTCAATCCGATCAGGTTATGCATCTCCAGCTTATTTTTAAATTGGATAAGCGGATGGTTTTTTGTTCTTTTGTGTATGCTGCCAACTATTATGTCTCTCGTAGAAGTTTATGGCAAAGTCTTTCTATGCACAAAGTTCTAGTGGGTGATAATCCTTGGTTCGTTATGGGTGATTTCAACTCGGTGCTGAATCTGGAAGATAAATCCTTGGGGGCTTCTTCGATTTCTATTGGCATGAAGGATTTTCAATCGTGTGTGGGTGATATTGAGATGTTTGACATTAACCGATCGGGATTCCATTTTACGTGGAACCAAAAACCAAAGAAGGGCGTCGGATTACTAAAGAAAATTGATCGTGTATTAGGGAATACTCAATTTGTTGCTCTTTTTCCGCGTGCGGTTGTTTTATTTCATCCATATCGTCTATCGGACCATTGTCCTTGTATCCTAAAAATCACTGAAGCCGGTAAGTTGAAACCGAGATCCTTTAAATTCGCTAACTTTTTGGTTCATAAACCGGAATTTTTAGATATTGTCAATCGGTTTTGGGATACGAGAATTAATGGAGTGCATCAGTTTTCTGTTGTTAAAAGACTTCGGCTGCTTAAAAGGCCTCTTCGTGCTTTACTTTTTAAACAAGGTAATCTTCATAACAAAACCAAAGATCTCCGTGCTAAGCTTGATAGTATCCAACAGTCTATCGATCGGGATCCTTTGAATGGTGTCCTTAGAGCCGAAGAAGCTACCATAACGAGTTGTTATCAGGAAGCTTTACTTGATGAGGAACGTTTTCTGAAGCAGAAATCCAAAGTAGATTGGTTGTGTGCTGGAGACATGAACACTGCTTTTTTCCATTCTGCATTGAAAAATAGGAATCACCGCAGCAGGATTGATATTATTCGGGATTCGAGTGGAAATGTGTTCGAAGGTGATATACTATCATGAAGCTTTTGTTAGCCATTATGAGAATTTTTTGGGATGTAAAGGGGACGTTTCTCTTCAACCAGCGCCGGATTTATTTTCTAATATGTTGAACTCGGCTACGGCTGACCACATGATCCATCAGGTTTCTTCAGAGGAAGTGAAAGCGGCTATGTTTTCTATTGGTATTGATAAAGCCCCGGGTTCGGATGGGTACACCGCTGCTTTTTTCAAGAGTGCATGGAATATTGTTGGGGTGGATATCTCTAAAGCTATTATTGATTTTTTTGATACTGGGAACTTGTTACACGAGTTAAACCATACTCTCATTGTGCTTGTGCCGAAGGTCCCTACCCCTTCGGTTATTACTGATTATCGTCCTATTGCCTGTTGCAATGTTTTATACAAGTGCATTAGCAAAATTGTTGCGGATAGATTGAAGGGGGCTCTAAATGAGATAGTTAGTGTTAACCAATCTGCCTTTGTTCCAGGTAGGAAAATATCGGATAATATTCTGTTGACACAAGAGCTTATGCACAATTATCATAGGAATGCTGGGCCGCCACGTTGCGCTTTTAAAGTTGATATACAAAAAGCCTATGATACTGTTGACTGGAATTTTCTAAGGAGTATTCTGCTTGGTTTTGGTTTCAATATCAAGATGGTGAATTGGATCATGGTATGTGTTTCGACTACCTCATATTCTGTTTGTGTTAATGGTAATGTTCATGGCTATTTCAAGGGTAATCGTGGGCTAAGGCAAGGGGATCCATTATCCCCATATCTTTTCAATCTTGTTATGGAAGTTTTGACAGCCATTTTGCATCACTCGATAAGAATTGATTCCTCGTTTAAGTTCCATAATAGGTGTGAAAGGCAGCAAATTATAAATCTGTGCTTTGCAGATGATTTGTTTCTTTTTGCTTGAGGTGAAATTGCTTCGGCCAAGTTTATTATGTCTTCTTTAGATACTTTCACCAAGATGTCAGGGTTGGTTCCTAGTGTTCAAAAAAGCACGGTTTTCTTTTGCAACGTTCCTAGCTATATTAAGAGTGCTATTTTGAGAATTATGCCGTTTGTGGAAGGTACGCTTCCTGTCAGGTACTTGGGGGTGCCTCTCATCTCTTCTAGGCTTTTGTATAAAGATTGCAATGTTCTTGTGGAAAAGCTCGAAAAGCGTATCATGCATTGGAGGAACAGGATGCTTTCTTTTGCTGGCAGGTTACAACTAATAATCTCAGTTTTGTCCTCTATGCATATTTATTGGTCTTCTGTTTTTATTTTGCCGACTCGAGTGGTTAATGATTTGGAAGTGAGAATGCGGAACTTTCTTTGGTCTCAAGATTGCAGTTTTCATAAAGGGAAGGCGAAGGTTTCTTGGAAATCTATTTGTATTCCAAAATATGAGGGTGGTTTAGGCATTAGACGAATTGGTGATTTAAACAAAGCACTCATGACCTCTCACATCTGGAGTATTATCACCAAACGCAAGTCTCTTTGGGTCGACTGGGTTCATTCGTACAGGCTTAAAGGCAAAAGTTTCTGGAGATGCACTGTTCCTAGCAATTGCTGCTGGTCTTGGCGGAAGTTGTTACAGCTTAGACCGTTAATGCGAAGTCATTTTTGGACCGAGGTTGGTAATGGCATTAGAACTTCAGCGTGGTATGATTTCTGGTGCTCGTTGGGGCCGCTGGGTGATTTTCTGTCACCTAGAATGATCACGAATGCGGGTTTCAGCTAGGAGGCTACAGTTGCTGATATTAGATCCAATGGGGTCTGGAGGTGGCCTATAGCTTTGAGGGATCTATATCCCGTTCTTATTCAGCTTGACAATGTGAATATTGACCCGAATAAAAGAGATAGGATTTTGTGGCGTGATGGGGATCATATTAGTGATATTTCTGCTACGGGTGTTTGGAACTCGATTCGCTATGCAGAACCAGAAATTCATTGGTGCTCTATTGTGTGGTTTCCTCAATGTATCCCGAAGCATGCTTTCTTTATGTGGTTAATCATGAGGGGTAAGCTACTTACTCAGGATAAAATCTTGGGCTGGGACCTTTCACGCAGGAAAAATATGAACATGATGTGCTGCCTGCTTTGTTATGAGAACTATGATTCCCATAATCACTTATTTTTTGAGTGCAAATTCTCGTCTCAAGTCTGGTACATGGTTAGACGAAAGGTGGGTATGGATTCGGTTCAGCCGATTTGGGGTGATATTGTGGAGTGGCTTCTAGTTCGTGCCCGGTCGAAGTTAGCGTCTAATCTGGTTGCTAGAATCTTAGTTGCGGCTTCGACTTACGTGATCTGGCAGGAGCGGAATGCTAGGTTGTTTAAGAATCAGTTAAGACCTCCAGAAACTATTAGTGCTTCTATTATTCAAATGGTTCGGTATAAGCTGATGGGTGTGAAGCTGAAGAACACTGCTAGCGTACAGAGGCTTCTTGAAGCTTGGGAGATCCAAAGTCTTTCTAATGAGATTGATGGTGGTTGAGTAGCCGTTAGATGTTTTGTGGTTTGGATAGATTAGAGTCTAGTAGTTGTCTTTGTTTTGAATGTTTTGGTTTTTGATTACTTTCATGGGGCATGTCTCATGATTGAACTAGTGTAGGCTTTCTACACTACTTGTTTTATTTGGTTGTGAATATATAGAATCACCGGGGTAACCCTTTACCCAAAAAAAAACCTTTTATCAAAACAATGCATTTTAGAAACAAAACTTTTACAAGGATTCATGGCTATTTTTGTAAACATAAAATCTTTTCTTATGTTAACCAAAGCCATGAATCTAATTCACAAAACCTATGTTACTCACAGGCATTTTTATGCTGACGTTTTATTTTCACATATGTTTCAGGTGCTACTACGTGATGATTGTTGATACATGCCACACATAGGATGGACTCGTGCCTTAGCAACTTTAAAACTTGAAAGACAATTATTTGTATTTATTTGGTTTGTAATAAAAAGAGAGTTCATTAATGTAATAAAACAAAACTTCAATCACCATGTGTTGTGAAACAATGATTCTGTTACGACACTCCCCGACGTTTCCGCCGTGGTTTGTTGTTTTACGCGGTCGGGTTTGACAGAAAAGTTGGTTTCAGAGCTCATGGTTATAGGGAATTAGGTTATTAGTAATGCTTTGACCTAGACTATAACCTTCCTAGGACCCTAACACAAGTTATCTTGTGTTTAGTCTTAAAACAATATCGTCACCTATCTTTAGGTGACTACCACAACAAGAACACAAATTACAAATATGTTTTGAAAATCAATCATCTATTCTTAGTTGATTTTCTTTGCTTTAGGCTTACGCCTTCAAAGTGTTCAAAAATCTCATCAAAGTTTGGGTCTTTATAATGTGAATACGTGCAATCTGGAAGGGTGGGTGCCTGTACCTCGAGTTTTCTGTCTAAGGCTAGAGTGTTCGTACAATCCGCAGTATCGGACCAGTCACTCTTACCTGGGAACTCTTGGGGTGAGTGTCCACTATAGGCTAAAGCATGTCTTCGCGATACATTAATATGACCCATTTACTTTGATTAGTCATATTGTCGTTTGTTTGTTTTAGGTAACAAACAAATGATCACAATCTTCATGCTCTGTCGATATTCTTTCAAGCATTCAATTTTGACTATCCAATACCATCTCACTCGTTTCCCCTCATGTTTCTTTACTCTTTTAGAATGCCTCCTCGATGTGATCAAACTCAGGATGCCGCTATGGCAGCCTTAATCGCTCAGCACATCGCTGCTGTTCTCCCAAACCTGATAACATAGATAAATCAAGCAAACAACAACAATAATAACAATACACTAGCTCCGTGCAACTATAAACAGTTCAACTCAGCTAAGCCACTTACATTTACTGGGTCTGAAGGAGCTACTGGGCTCCTACAATGGTTTGAGAGTCTCGAAAGCACGTTTCGTCATGTACAATCCCCAAATGAGCGAAAGGTTGAGTTTGCATTGAGTGTATTCCAGAACAGAGCACTCACATGGTGGAACGTTGTAATGAAGGATAGGGGTGCCGATGTGGCAATGGTACAAACCTTTTTTTTTTTGGGTAAAGGGTTACCCCGGTGATTCTATATATTCACAACAAAAAAAAATTAAAAACAAGTAGCGTGGAAAGCCCACACTAGTTCAGACATGGGGCATACCCCATGCCTGTAAACCAAAACACAACCAGAAAACAAACATCCAAACAAAGACGACCACAAGACAAAACATCTAGACCAACAAAACAAACAAACTACTCAACCGCCATCATCAATGACCGCCTCTCCATGAATATCCCAAGCATCCAGCAATCTCCTCACTTTCTCAGTGTCTCTAAACTTCATCCCCATCAGCTTGTAACGAACCGTGTTAAAGATATTGTTAACAATAACTTCAGGAGGCCTCAATTGGTTCTTAAATAATCTATTATTTCTTTCACGCCAAATATCATAGGAAGCTGCCGCCACCAACAGTCTACTAACAACATTAGAAGCTGATTTCGAACGAACCCGGGCACACAACCAATCCAAAATATTACTCCATGAAGCATCGACCGTATCCATTCCAGCTTTATTTCGGATAGAACACCAAATCTTGGACGAAAACTTGCATTCAAAAAACAAATGGTTATGAGAATCCACATCCTCATAGCATAATAAACAGCACATCATGTTCATGTTCTTCCTCCGAGCCAAATCCCAACGTAAAATTTTATCCTGAGTCAACAATTTTCTCCGAACAATAAGCCACATAAGGAACGCATGTCTCGGAATACATTGAGAAAACCACACAACTCCAAACCAATCAACCTCTGACTCCCTGGAAGAGCTTCGAGCTCTAATAATGAAGGAATTTTGTCCTCGTCATGAACTCAGGGCATTGGAAAGGGAATTCGATGATCTTAAACAAGACAGCGGTGAATATTGAGCCTACACAGATCGTAATGAGGAATTGAGTCTGTTATGTCCTACTATGTTTACGTCTTTGGATAAGGCGATTGAAAAATACATTGATGGCCTCCCTGACCTAGTTCAGGACATTGTTACTGGTAGTAACCCTACCACAGTTAGGCAGGCTATTGAATTATCCGCTACCCTGACTGAATCTCAAATCAGGAAGGGTAAACTTTTCTGAAAAGGAGACTAGAAACCATCTGACAAGTGTGCACAAGAAAAACCAAAGGATAAACAGACTGAGTCCTCCAAGAAGTTGAAGAAGCGTAAGGCTTCACAAAACTTCGTAGTTGTTGCTCAGAGTAATCAGGTTGCACCAAACCAGCCAGCACAGCCTCGTGCTTGGAAAAACTATGTTGGTACTGCACCTTTGTGCAACAAATGCAACCGTCATCATCTGGATCAAACACCGTGTCACAAATGTACCCACTGTGGGCGATTGGGACATTTGGTTAATACATGCCGTCTTGCTATCCAAAACCAAATTGCTGCAAATCCTGCTGCTGCTCAAGCACCATATCCGCCTGGATCGTGCTACAACTGTGGTGATCTCACTCACTATCGGAACAATTGCCCAAGACTTGTTAATGCAAATCCAGCATGTGGACGAGTATTTAACATAAACGAGGCAAATGCAAATGACAATGCAACAGTGAACAATTAAACTTTCGTATTTTCCTTGTTATTATCTATGACACTTGAAACAAATCAGTTGGTATATAAATAAATTTGTTGTTTCAATTTTATTTACAAAACTAATGCGATTGCGTGTCTTTGTGACATACCCCTACAATACCAACACCAAGGAACCATATTCCTTGTAAATTAAACTACCCTTGTAGTTTCATCCATGATCACGATCACCATATAAATCCTAAGTACTTGTTTCATTTAAGAAACAAAGTACAAGGTACAAATTACAAACTCTTAAACTGATACTCAAAGTACCATTTCAAATCCTTGATTGGATATCTAAAGGTACTTTCATAAGACCTTAATTGGTCTTGTGCTATATGACTGACTATGTGCATAACAATACATTCTGGTTTTTCATAACGATATACAAAAACATCTTTGCTTCGTATGTTGACTTAACATGCGTAGCACATTGATTTCAAGGATCCTTTTTGCTTCATATGTTGACTTAGCATATCTAGCACCTTGACTTCATGAACGCTTCACTTCGTATGTTGACCTAGCATACCTAGTACATGGATTTCAAAACATTTTCACTACGCAAATTCCAAATCCTTATAGGATCTTCCTATCTCTGTAGTTAGATCCTTGTGGATGTCTAAAGCACAAAATCAAGGTCCTTAATTGGATTCCTTGTGTGCTTTAACGATTCAATAAAACAAAATCAAATCCTTATAAGATCTTTCTATCTTCATAGTTAGATCCTTGAGGATATTTAAGGTACAAATTAAAGTCATTGATTGGATTCCTGGTGTACTTTAAATGCATATATACAAGTTAATGAACGAGCTAATAACCAAGTTGACGATTATGTGTTTATGTGTGATTCTAATGCTCCCTAACCAAATCCTTATAGAATCTTCCGTATTTTCATATGTTAGATTCTCAGAAGGATACCTAAAGTACTATCTTAAATCCTTAAGGGGCTTTCCTATGCAAATAATCAGACCCTTGGATTCCAAAGTGCTATTTCAAAACGATTATTTGATTCAAAGTTAAAAAGACCCTTTGGTGGTCTATTTAAAGAGATCGTACGTCGGTCTAGTTAAAGGGATCATGTGTTGATCCAGTTAAAAAGATCGTTCGTTGATCTAGTTAAAGAGATCCTTGGGTGGTCTAGTCAAGTCATTAGATGTTTGTTCGATTGATTTTCCCCTACACATCATAAAATGAACTGTGCGGACTGTGCAAGGAATTACGTAATTATGGATGCATACATAATTATGGAATTTCGTGCACAGAAACCACAACAAGTTTTGTAAAGTGTTAAGACCTATAGTGATAAGAATAACGAAACGGGAACAATGTAAAAAGGGCATGGTGGATACGCCGCTCGTACTTCCTATATATAAGTGTTCCTTATTACATTGCGAGCGTAGCGTTATTTAAGTTACTAGAAGTCCTGGACCTTGACCAATGTGGTTTTATCTTACACTCTCCGACTCCCATTTCGAACACACACACAAGTTTCCTATAATAGTTTTCATAGGAAACATTCTCCCATCCGTTGTTTGAAACCCCGAAGTTCACACACTCTTCATATTTTGTTGTAACAAGGACATCACTTTGACGTTAACATGGCGCTCTTGAGTTTCGGTATAATCATACATCTATTATTTGGAGTAAAGTTTAATTCTTCGGATCTGAACTTACCCTAATAAACAACAGACGAGTACAATTAACAAATTCACTGGAAATCCAAACGTGGCCCAGAGTTTTATTTAGGGAACGGAGGATTCATCCGGAAGCGAAACAATCACATCTGCTTTCACAGGTTTCCTGCAAAATTAAATTTCGGGACGAAATTTCCTAAAGTAAGGGAGACTGTGACATTTGTGCCTTTACGACCATCATACAAATACGAATCCAATGAAATCTTGTGTTTCATTCTCGGGATTTGTACAAATACATATGACATTACACATATCAAATCTAGTATGATTTCGAACTCTCGAGAAGCTTTTCTGGAAGTTTTACGTAAACTATTACGCAAATGTAATCAGTTTAATGAAACGTAAACTCCGGAATAATGAAATAAGATTAACATACCTTAAATAACCTTTACATAACTTAGAAATAAATTTTGAAGGGTTTGGTATGGCAAACACAAGTTTATTCGATCACAAGGACTATTTGTGTCAAACTGTAAAAGGCTGCCAATTCGTATAGCAACGTACACTTCGGAACAAGATCATAAGCTAAACATACCCTAAATACCCTTAACATAGCTTAGAAATAATTTTTGAGGGGTTCGGTATGCGAAAATACGCTTATTTAATCACAGGGACTAAAAGCATTAAAAACGGCGTAAGTTTGCATTTTTTTTGGGTAAAGGGTTACCCCGGTGAATTTTATACCAACCAAAAGCAATAAAACAAGTGAGGATCAAAACACACCTCAGTTCTCTCGAAAGACATGCCAAACGAGAGTTAAACAAGCGCAACAAACACGCAAACAAGAACACACCAAACAACAATGACTACAGACTCAAACTAAAACTAAAACTAGCCACAGTCATCATCAGCAACTATGAGCCCCCACGGCAATGCCCACTCTTGCAAGATTCTATCCGTATGAATAGATTGCTTGAACTTCATCGATTGGAGTTTCAACCGAACCGTAGATAAAATGACATTAACCAGCTGGTCATGATCCCTTCATTTCCTCGAAAATAAACGCCTGTTTCGTTCATTCCATATAAAGTAAGCCGAAGCACTAACCACTAGTTTAGAAATAACATGCGTTGCCTTCTTCGAAGTCACTACACCCATCAAGTGGTCAAAGATATCACTCCATCTGTTAGGAATAGCTCCCATGTCTGCTTTAACTTTGACACCATCCCAAACACGAGACGCATAGCCACACTCAAAAAACAGATGCTCATGTGAGTCTGGACAAGAAGTACACAACGAGCAACACATAAGATTAAAATTCGTATTACCCGAGGTATTCCATCTGCCCATAACGTCTTGGGTTTTCAGCTTCTTATGAACAATAAGCCACATTATAAAGGAATGTCTAGGAATAGCTTGTGGGTACCATACCAGATTAGACCAGTGGATCTCAGGTTGAGTAACACGAATATCATCCCACACCGATGCAGTACCAAAATCAATAACATTCCCCAGCCTATTCTTCCACACCAGCTTATCATGCTTCGCCTCATCCAGATTGTTATCGCTCAAGAGCCCCAATGTTGGAAACCGATTAGACCACAGCGACGGCCAAAGCCATCCACCTTGGCCGAGAACATCACAGAGTTTGGTCTCCAAATTGGACCCCGCGTTAGCAATTACTCTAGGAGTAAGAATAGAGTAAAGAGGACAAACATCATCCCATTTGTCAAACCAGACCAAGGTATTCTTACCATTACCAACATCAGTCCATACATGGTTTCGAATATGTGATCGTAAATTTAGCATTTTCCTCCAACTCCATGTTATGTTACTTTTCACCGGGACATCCCAAAACGATCTACCTTGGAGACGATAAGAATGGATCCATTTAACCCATAAAGATTCTCTATGTGTGAGGACACTCCAAATATGAAATGTCATCAACGCCTTGTTCATATCGGCAACTCTGCGGATCCCCAACCCACCCTCATGCTTAGGCACATAAACAGATTTCCATTTTACTTTAGCTTTACCTTTAATATCATCCCCTTGAGCCCACAAGAACCGTTTCATCCTATCTTCCAGCTCCTTAATGATACGCTTAGGGAGGATAAAAACTGAAGCCCGGTAAATATGCAAAGATGAGAGAACATATCGAATCAACTGAAGTCTCCCTGCAAACGATAGGGACTTATTCCTCCAGTCCATAATCCTGGCCTCCATATTCTCAACAAGTTTTTTGTAATCCTTGTACTGAAGTCTGGAGGAAATTAACGGCACACCTAAGTACCGAACCGGTAACACCCCATCATCAAACGGCATTATGGTACGAATACTGTGCTTCATCGGATCCGCCACATTGCCAAAGAAAACCGTGCTTTTACCCATACTCGGCACAAGGCCAGACATATCCTTGAATAAATTTAGCGCTTCCATAATGACTTTCACCGACCGCTGATCACCCCTCGAAAAAAGAAACAAATCATCGGCGAAACATAAGTTAATAAGTTGTTGCTTCTCACACTTGCTATGGTATCGAAAATCTTCAGACCTCATCACTTGGCTTTGTAAAATAAGTGTAAGAACCTCCATTACAATGGTAAATAAATATGGAGACATGGGATCTCCTTGACGTAATCCCCGTCTACCTTTAAAGTAGCCATGAAGGTTACCATTAATAGCCAACGAGAAGGACGTGGAGGTGACGCAAGCCATGATCCATCTAACCATCTTCTCATGAAAACCAAAACCAACCAAAGTCTTTTCAAGAGAGCTCCACTCAACCGTATCATAGGCCTTCTGGATATCCACTTTAAAATATTATATTTGTAATCACTAAAATATTATGACCATAGCCGGACATCCAAACATTTTTGTATCTTACGTTATGACCATAGCCGGACATCCAAACATTTTTGTAATCACTAAAATATTATATTTTAGTGATAGGATTGCAAAAGTACCATTCGTCGCGCAATTTGGATCGTTTTCGCGTCCGTTCGAGTTTCGTCGTAATTAACCGAATAGCGCTATCGTACGACCAAACAAACCGACATCCGTGATATTTTCAAGCATATTTCAAGCCCCCTATGCTTTAACATCCTTGTAGAGCCTTGAAAATGGGTTAACGGGGGTTAAACACGTCGAAAATGCACTAAGAAGTGTGCAGGGACCTGTTCTGCCAATTCTGAAACATCAGCCTATGCCCTCGCATCCGGCGACAGTAGAAGGCCTCTGCTGTGGTGGCCGGAGACAGCCTAAATGGACATAAATGTGTTTAAACAGCTGCTGCACATGTTTTTGGCCATTGTTTAGCAAAATTGTGGGTATTTTGAGTGGTTTTAATCCCGTCCAAACACTTGTATTGATCCTATGCTTGCTTGGGCAACACATAATACACTTATCATGATCCTAGAGCTTCAATTCAAGTATAAATACCCCTCAAATTCTGCTCATTCTTTGCTCATCGTCATTTCTTCTTCTCTAACACTTAAGGTGGAGTTGCTACATTCTTAGGAGGCCTCCCAACTGAGTTTTCTAGTCAATCTTTCAGCCATTAGAGCATTGTAAGTGTTCTTTCATGGCTAGTTCTTTATTTTCAGCAATTACAAGCTGAAAGTCAAACAGTTTGACTACCGTTTGACTTTCAGTTTTGACCATGAATAGGTCAAATCAAAGTTCAATTGAACTTTGCAACGTGAGCGTAATCACAATGGTTATAATCCCTTGCGATTATACCTACGGATTACCACGTTGACTAGTCGAAGTGACGAGTCAAAGTTTCGGTCAAAATGCACGATTATGTGCATTTTGCGACGAAACTATTTTCGGGTATCAAAACACTTTGTTTTTATATCAAATCAGTTTTCTAACTTAGTTAAACATGTTTTAACATGTTTAACTCGTCACTTTTAGTTTAGTGCTTGTTTAGGGTCATAAGTCAAGCGGTCTAAACAACCACTTAGACTTACGAACCCGACCCGTTTGGTCGATCATTAGGATCCGACCAAACAAATTTTGTGACCACAGTTGTATAGGGAATAACCTTCTGAGGTTATAACTTATGGTCACTTAGTTTAATTAGTCGTATGATAGGTAGTTTATATGCCTTAGGAAAATGACCAAAATGCCCTTTTTATGCATAATTTGAATTTAAGCATATGTAACCAAAATGTTGACAATTAAACTAATTATGCAACATAATTAAACATGTTTAGGCATATAATACTTGTCATAGGACTAGTTAGGCCATCCGAACGCGCATTGCCCAAATGACACGTTAAAGTAGCATAGACTACCTTAACGGGTCATAACGGGTCATAAGCACTTAGGATAGGTTCAATTCAGAATGTAGGCATTGGTAAACCATATCATATTAGTTCAAACACTCATTTGGTTTACAAGACCTCATTCTACCCATTCTCCCGATTTAGGTCCCGATTATTAACATAGTGATTCCATACTAGGTGCCACTTGATTCCTTGATTTCCCGAGCTTTGTTAGGACACTTAATCAAGGATACTTGCATTCTCAAGTGAGTACATCATCCCCTCTTTTACGTTTTCAAATGTTTTGGGGTGATTCATATGTGCCTATTCTCTATTTTCGTGATTTCAAACTATATGTTTACACTTGCTTAGTACTTATCCTGTGACAAACTTAAACTGATATCTATGGCTTAAATACTGATTTTCAAAGTCTGTAAGACTATTTGTTGGTTCGTATTGTTACTTATACATTCATTAACTATGATCAAGCCGATTGGTAGTACGATATAGCGCTATAGGACTAGACACCCCATTCCTATTGTATGGAATGTCAGAAACCAAAATTTAAACCAAATAGATTTGCCTTTGTGGTATTTCTATAGTCTCCAAAGTGTAGTTTGATACACTAGGTTTGAATGTATTGCCAAATCACGATTTATGGTATATTTCGGTATACCACTAAGGCATATTTCGATATGCTGCCAACGTGATATTATGTTAACCAATGTATAGATTGTAAATGTTTTCCAATTAAGCCATAAAAAACTTATCTTATGTTATTTCCAAAACCAAAGCATAGTTTGATATGCTATTGTTTACTAAAGTATAATTTGATATACTGCCAAATCACGATTTAGGTATATTTCGATATACTACCAAAGCATATTTTGATATGCTACCAACGTGATACTGTTTTTCTAAAGTATAGTTTGATATACAGTAACTAATTTACAATTAAAGTATATTTTGATATACTTCTAAAGCATAGTTGATGTGCTCCCAATGTGATATTGTTTACCAAAGCATAGTTTGATATGCTATTTACGAAAATAAAGTATAGTTTTTTTTGGGTAAAGGGTTACCCCGGTGATTCTATTAAAACAACCGCAATTAAGTACAAGTAGTGAAGAAGTGTTCTACACTAATTCATATACAGGACGTGCCCCGTATATGTAAGCCTATCAAACCAAAACAAAAAACCTATGACAACCCATAACCTAGCCTAGTTTACATCATGAAACAAAGTAGACAAGACCATGTCACACCAAAGGACCAAAACAAATCATCCTCCATCATCAAAAATAAAGTTGCCACAAACCAGTAGCCCCTTAACACGACTCAGAGCATGTCTAACCATTGGAGAACTTTGTGGAAGATGTGTTTGCCCTTGCTCTAGAAGCTGAAGAATGTGTACCCGAAGTCATAAATTCACTAGTTTCATTGTAGACTTCAACGACCTCCTCATCATCTGATTCCTGTTTTTCATTAGTCTGCGTTTCCTTCTTCTCCAGATGCCCCACATTAACACCTCCCTGAACTCCCTCATCGTCCTTAAGAATATCAAATGAGTTGGATGTAGTGACCTGATTCTTCATCGGATTCCTCAAGGACGATTTTGGTTTAGGATTCGTAACTGGTCTATAAACTAACTTAGGCTTCTGATTTTTCATATGAAGACCTTGGACATTAGCTTTCTTCTTCTTGGCACCCACAACCTGAAAGTCATCATTTTTCTTTTCAGAAATCCCACTTGAAGCAACTTGAGGATTTTTTGGGCACGAGCTATCTTCATGACCAAAAACACAGCAAGATGTGCACCTCAACGGCTCCCAATCATATTCAATTTTTACCTCCACCTTTGAATGACCATTCCCATCTAAAGATGGTATTGCAACATGAACACTCCTCTTTAAATCTGTCTCCGCCTGAACTTCAATGAGAGCTCTAGCATAACTGCTTCTTCCCCAAGACTCAGCACACATCGTAGCAGTGTACGAATCCAACATCTTAGGCACCCCTATCTTAGAGGCAACCAAGCTAAGACCATCCTCGGTATATGCTGCTAACGGCACATCATGCATCTTGACCCAGACTGGAATAGCTTTAATATCTTCCTTTTCCAACTTGACAGAGACCGACCACTCCTTCAAAATTATCGGAACATTTCTAATCAACCAAGGTCCATCCTCAACCATTTTATCCATCCCTTCTTTTGTTTTAAACTTAAAGAAAAAGAACCCTTTCGCATTCATCATTAGTCTAGAGAGACCATATTTAACCCAGTTGTTCTTTGCAAAGTAATCCACCACAGGAAAAGCCAGACGTTTACCCAGAAAATATCCATACAAAGTGTTGGCATACCTGTCAGTAACTTGTTTAACCAAAGACAACGGAATAACGACATCAGCTCCGTCAACAACCTCGCTAGATTCCATCATCCGAAAATTAACCTTCACATTCTCCTTAGCATTATTCACTACTTTAGCAAATGATAAAGGTTCCGCAGCCCTAGAAAAAGTAGTATTTAACTTACCAGCCAAAGGAATCGCAGCCCCTGAATACTTTAAACTCCCCTGATCGGCCGACAAAATCACATCATCAACACCTGTTGTTGGCGAGAATCCCCTACTAGGGTAATCCCAAAAGTTGTCTGATTTTTCGACATCCTGTTTATCCAAACTAACCGGTACTGTGACCTTTGTGAGTTCATCAATAATGTTTGTAGACTTAGGATCATTCTGCGTTCTGATCGTTACACCACGCTTTGGCTGCAAAGTGTTCCCATCAACATCAAGAAATCGTTCAGCAATTTCTTTAAACGATAATGGAGGCTTCCCACGAATATCCTATTGGTTTCCACCAGAATTGTTACGTTCTTCCATTCAGACTTGCAAAACTCTCTTTAACCCTATGATAATTCAGCCGCAAACAACAAAGCACCAACCAAACCAAACAAACCGACAAACCAAAAAGCAAAATAGAAACCCTAAACTAGCAAGAAACCCTAACCCATGAATCTCATAAATCTGATAACGAATTGGTTAATCAGTACGATAGACCAACGAAATCAAACTGTTCGACCAAGGGAATTGAGGGCGGCGATTAAGAGAACAAAAAACCCTAGACAAAATCGATCAGATCCTTACCAGAATTCGTAATAGATGCAGGACTCTAATTACTAATCTGATTTAGAAATCATGATGAAGAGGTAGAGTTGCGTGAAAATCAGAATTCGCCATTGCTAGAGAGAGAATTAGGGTTTCGCCCCGTTTTTAATAAAGTATAGTTTGATATACTACCGATTTTGTTATTTCACAAATTAAAGTATAAGTTGATATACTACCAAAGCATAGTTTGATATGCTATTTTCAAACCAAAGCATAGTTTGATATGCTACTTTCAAACCAAAGTATAATTTGATATACTACCGATGATTTCATTCTTAATCTAAATTATACTTGTGAAATACTACCAAAACTATTATTTCAGTAACCAAAGCATATTTTGATATACTATCTGCTTAACTACTTCAAAACTAAAGTATATTTTGATATACTACTTATCCGATTTTCTCAAAACCAAAGTATATCTTTGTATATACTACAAACCTTTTATCAAAACAATGCATTTTAGATACTAAACTTTTACAAGGATTCATGGCTATTTTTGTTAACATAAAATCTTTTCTTATGTTAACCAAAGCCATGAATCTAATTCACAAAACCTATGTTACTCACAAGCATTTTTATGCTGACGTTTTATTTTCACATATGTTTCAGGTGTTACTACGTGATGATTGTTGATACGTGCCACACATAGGATGGACTTGTGCCTTAGCGACTTTAAAACTTGAAAGACAATTATTTGTATTTATTTGGTTTGTAATAAAACAATGAGTTCATTAATGGAGTAAAACAAAACTTCAATCACCATGTGTTATGAGACAATGATTCTGTTACGACACTCCCCGACGTTTCCACCACGGTTTGTTATTTTACGCGGTCGGGATGTGACACAAACACCCGAGAGACCTCCATAATTGAGTAAGTAAGAGGACAACAAGCAAAGAGTTATGCTTTCATTTCTTTGTTGAGGTTGAAATCATGTTTTTTTAAAAAGGGGCTAGGTATAATGAACGCAGGCCAAGTCAAGAAAAGGACTTCCTTACTTTTAGTCTTAATTACTAGTAGTTTGATGCGAAACCCGTTTTTTTGCACTCGGTTCCTTCGTCTTTTTTTTTTTGGGTAAAGGGTTACCCCGGTGATTCTATTTGTCTTAAGTAAAGTAAAGTTTCCTTTTTTTATTAGGAACTCTTAGTCGAGCTGATGCCGAGATCTTTTTTTGTTCGAGGTTCAGAGGAAGAAGAGAAGAGAAACCACCGCCCAATGGTGCTTTTATGAAAGTACAGTCACCGGTGGCTAATACCTTCTCGACACTATCGAACCTGAAATCCACTCTCAATCGCTCTTTTTAGTTGGCGGGCAAGGTTTCCTACCCACTGGCTACTGGCTACCGGCTAAGGAGGTGTAGCTACTGCTTCTACTGTCTTACTGTGTACAGGAACTGTGTGTGTCTGTAACTACCCGACCCCAAGGGAGGTACTTGTTACTGCTCCTCAGGTGGTTAGTGAAATGCTTCTCAGATGAGGAGCATGAACGAGATAATACTGATTGAATTAGAAGATTATTTTAATCGACTTAATTAGAAGCTCTAATAACTATTCAAAATTGATGGTATTTCAACCACGATAATCTTGGTTGGTACCAAAGCCGATAGTGATTCTTTCGATTCATATTAGAGTGATGGCCCCTGTTTCACTAATAGCTGGGAAGGGAGTACGTTCTCCAATCAGTATGTGTTAACCATTTTCTATTCTTTGGAAGAAATGTCGAGATTCAAGAGAAATAGGATAGGAGCGAGGCCAGTCGACTATACTAGAGAGGGAGAGGAGAAGGGGGCCTAACGAGCGGGAAAAGGGATAGCCCTTCATATCATAGTCTCGCTCAAAAGCCTAAGATATCGGATGATAGAGGATATCGGCCAATTCATTCCTATAATAGAACTCCACCCAGAGAGCCGAAAGAGCGAAGAAAGCATAGAAAGAGGTCCTTGGTCCGAGGAGAATCCAAATATCATTATGATCGGTGCATCATTAGGTCCTGAAGAAAGGGCAAGGTTTGCCCAATTTCTTAACCGATACCGGGACGTCTTTGCTTGGTTATATAACGATATGCCAGGCTTAGATCCAGTCCTAGTAGAGCATAACTTTAATATAGGTCTAAAAAGAAAGTCTACAAGCTCCATCCCGACTTGGAGTTTTCAAAGAAAAAAATGAAAAGTGGCCCGCTGAAATAGGACTTGGATTATTCTGATTGGATCTCTTACTGTCCCCGTACCGAAAAAGGATGGGAAGGACTTTTCTTTTAGAAAGCTAAACCAAATAAATCCTGTGTAAGATCAAAGATTTAAAAACTCGATGGGAGAGCTCTGGGCGAATTGGGTGAAATCGTGAGATCCTAGGTCTTTCATTCCAATCCTGTTTGTGGTTGATTCTGGTTAGCAACTACTCGGTCGTTTCTAATCAGTTGAAATCAGATTAGGGTTATCATCTTTTCAGGGTTTCTTTTTTGTTTGTTTTTTGATCAGCTGAAGATCTGAATAAGGGGATTAATCGGCTAATTCTAAACACATATTCGGTTGTCCGATCTGCACTAGGGATTCGGCAGGTTTAGTTCCTTTCATTCGCTGATTGATTTATTTAATCGGCGGCTGTTTGTTAGCGAATATGTGAAACTAGTGGTACTCCGATTGCTTTTTCAGTCGCCACTAGGGTTTTGGTCGCATTCCTGCTATTGGGTAGCGGCTGTTTTTACTGCGGCTGGTGAAATGGATGTTCAAAATGCAGACAACGCTAACGTCTTTGCGAGGAAGATAAAGAATATTGACGGAAAACCTTTTAGAGCCAAAACTAACGTCAAATATAGCTGCGAGGGTTTCCGAACTGAGCAAGAAGGTAACCTTTCTGCTGCCATTAGATGATGATGAACAGGTTAATGGTCGATCTGATTCTCCTATTCAGCAGTATGCTAAGGTTCTTGATAAAAGAAAGGTAGCTTTTGTGCTCCCGCTGAATGATTTTAGTCCTATCCCTCGAGCTACTTCTAAATCGTACGCTAATGTTGTGTTAAACAAACAAGCTGACCAGGGTGGTGTTAACATGGATTCTGGTTCGAATGCTCAAAATTCAGCTAGGAATGCTATTAAGTCGGCTGATCAAACTCCTAATGTTAATTTTAGGTCACTAAAGTCGGATGTCTCCTTGGAAGGAGTGGATGTCGTTTTACTAATTGATTATGTTCGTCAGGTTAACAGCAGGTTAGCAAATACTCTTTATGGTTACTTCCTGGGGGATAGAATTGCTTATTCGGTTGTTGAATATTTTGTGAAAACAAATTGGAAAAAACATGGTTTTCAGAAAATTATGACGAATTCGAATGGGCAAGTTTGAAGATAGACAGGGTATGAATAATGTTCTTGAAGGGGTTTCTTGGCTGATTCGAAACAAACCTCTTTTTCTCAACATTTGGTCCCCTACAAACACTCTTAAAAAAGAAGATATTAAAAAGGTTGCAGTTTGGGTGAAATTGCATGAGGTTCCTCTAGTGGCGTATACTGATGATGGGTTAAGCATGTTGGCGTCTAAAATTGGTTCTCCTTTGTGGTTGGATTCGTATACTATTCTAGGGCCCTCATTGATATCTCTGCTGAACATGACTTTAAAGAGGTCCTAACCATGGCTATTCCAGAGTTGGATGAGAACAAGTATATCAATGAGACTATTCGTGTGGAGTATTAATGGAAACCCCCGAGATGTGCCCATTGTTGTGTATTTGGGCATGACTCTGAGGAGTGTCCAAAATGCATTCGATCGACAGTGAGACCTCCTACTAACAGTCTGAAAGTAGATGAGGATGGTTATACGGAAGTTAAGACAAAGAAGAATGCAAAGAAGAGCGGTTTTCAAGTTAACAATTAAAAGCCCAAGTTTGAATATAGACCTGTGGATAAAAAGAAAAAGGCAGTGAGTTCTTCCTACGTGAATGCGCGGGGTACTAGTTCGTCCAAGGTTCAAACACACAATTCGTTTAGTGCTCTTGGGTTTGTTGGGGGGAATGGGGGTTCCTTCCAGGGGAAATATAAAGGGGGACGTGAGCTAAATGAGGAGTCTGACGATGAAGAGATAGAGGTTGTATATGATGAAATGAATGAGTTTATGACATCGGGTACACATCTTATGTCTTCCAGTACAGGGGCAAGCACCTCTCCCATAAAGTTATCCAATGTATAGGTGGTTTCTGATTCATGCTAGGGGGCTGCCGTTTGGTAGCAATTTCATTTTTGATGATGGCGGACCCTTTACCCAAAAAAAAAATAAAAAAAAAATAAAGCCTGCCCCAAGGACGATTTCCCACTCCCAAATTTAGATGTCGGGGTACAAAACGTTGTCATTTATGGAAGGTTTCTCAGGATACAACTAAAGACGGTTGGCCGAGAAAGACCAAAAGATGACTTCCTTCATCACGGGGCGGGAAACCTTTTGTGCAAAGGTCATGCCATTCGGCTCAGCCTAAAGAATGCTGGAGTAACCTACCAGAGGGCTATGACGGCCATCTTCCATGAGATGATGCTATGTGGATAACATAGTAGTCAAATCCAAGACAAGGGTCAATCACATAGAAGTCCCCCCGATTAGTCTCCGAGAGGCTTAAAAAATCAAAGAACACGGAGCGGTAAAATCAAACTCATGGGTTGGTTAAGCTGAGTGCACTACCTAGGCGGTTGACTAGGCCTTTGCCTTGGCATATAGCCATGTTGGCCTTGATTTGGTGGAGACGGGCGAACCCGCTGAGACTGTGGTAAGGTTGCCTGAGGTGGTGGAGCAAAAGATACCCGCATACCTTGAGTTGATTGGGGAAGAGCCGGTTGTTGCAACATTGGTACGTAGGATTCCGAGAAGAAAGAGGTGAGCTCATTTTTTTAGTTAGAGAAAGGGCTCTCACAGACCCCTAATCTCATCCAATAAAAAGATATGGGATATGCTAGTCTATTGTCCTTCCAAGCTAAAATAACGAGTTATTATTGCAGCAGGATTGTAGCGGTTGGCTTTCATGCAGGTAGCCGTAGCTTGAAAACGAGGGGCGGTGTGGTGTAAGGGTTATGCTGAGTCAAGCAATGATCAGAGAGGGAAGCTTATAGGCTAACTAGGTTTTCTTTTTCACTAGCTTATGGTCTAAGGGTACCCTTTCCGCCTAACCATTGTTTTTGGGTAAAGGGTTACCCCGGTGATTCTATTATAAACAAACGTCAAAAGCACAAGTAGAGAGGCCGAAATGCCCCCTAATTCTTATATGTGACAGGCCACATATAAGTAAACAAGAAAACAACCAAAGAACACATCAACTATAAGCAAATAACACTAGACACTAGTCATTTCCAAATCTATCAGCTTCTTCCAGCTTCCAGTCTTCTAAGAACGCCTGAACTCGAGCACTCCTCTTAAACTTGAACGACATCAGCTTCATTCTCACGGTTTGAACTATGAGATTTATAGGCTGTTCCGGTGGTCGCAGCTGATTTTTAAAGAATCTGGTATTGCGCTCCTGCCATACGTAATACGCCGCAACCGAGATAAGCAATTTATTCGTCACCACATCAACCGATTTTGATCTCGCTTTCGGGACCATCCACTGACTGATGTCCTCCCACTCCTTTCTCTTTGATAGCAGACCAGACTTGACTAGAGTACTTACATTCGAAGAACAAATGTTCATGAGAATCTACCCCATTATAACAAAGTAAGCAACATATCATGTTCAATGAGCGAGTAACTTTGTGATTCCAGTTTAACATTCGATCTTGAGTCCATAATTTCTTTTTGAAAATCAACCAACAAAGGAATGAATGTTTCGGGATATTGAAAGCTAACCAAACAAGATCCACCCAAGCTACATCGGGACCTCTGGATCTGATTGCCTCCCATATTTCTTTGGTAGAATACTCATCCAGTCTCCCATCCGATTTCCTAATCATAACCACATCTTCCCGATTCAGGTCAGGGCTACTACCCTAATCAAGTTCTTCCTAGCGTATAGTATTGGGCCGATTGAGTCTTTCTCTAATATAGTACGTAATAGTTAGATTAAGCATTAGGCGCAACTTCGACTATAAAGCATCCCGTTAATTTCTTTTCTTTCTGTCTTCAAGCTTCAAGCTTTTTCCTAGGAGCTCGGATTCCAGTCCTATCGTTAGAAGGCAGCATAGTTGGAATTTCTACCTGCGGGTAATAAAGGAAGAGAAAGGGATCTCTAATGCCTTATTTGTACGATATGATGCAAGCAAGGAATCCTATTAGAGTGATGCAAGTCAGCCTATAAGATGAAACCGAATATACTAAGCCTAGAATCAGTCGCTCTCTATGTCAATTTATCTTTAGCAAGAAGCCTGTGAAAGCTATCAGATAATGACTTTATAGAGGTCCCTCGTTGATGCCTTCATTTTTTTTTTCATCTCTTTTTGATGCTATCTTCCTTTAGCCAGACTTCCCACATTACTGTGATCAAGAGGAAGCTCTAAGGACGGATACTAGCTCTTTAGAACTGATAGTAGCTGCTCTTCTGGTAGTATAGCTGGTAGCTCTACTTATGCTAGCTCTCTTCTTTCTTATGAGAGATATTCGCAATAGGGGCATTTCTCTGTAAGAAGAAAGCCTGTTACAGCTATCAGATATAGGGGATTTACTTCACCTTGAATCACTATCGAAAAATGGCTTTCTTTTCAGCCGCTTTCCTATTTCATTAAGGTAGTTTGCTTACTTAGTGCTTTCGCTAAGGTGACGACTTGAATGAAACTGTCATTGTTGATCAGAGGAAAGGGAAGACCTCGATAAGGAAGAAGAACAAGAGCTACATCGGTAGGACTCTCTGCAAGTGGAAGGTCGCGTAGGGGTTCTCGGGAAGCTCTTTCCTTTTATACCAGAAGGAAGATGGTCGAGGAGATCAGTAGCTAGAAAGCTCCTTTGGGAGAGCAAGGTAGCAAAAAGTATATTACAAATACATCACTATTAAGTCAACTACATTAGTCTCATGAGCATGTAACTACATCCCCAAGCTTCAAGAGGAACTAAGGAGAAGAATACTCTGTAGTAGCAGCAGTGGCCGAGCATCAGTCATCAAGTGAATCAGTAGATGCCCGTGCACGTGAGCAGCAATCACTCCATTACAGCAAGACAAAAGTAGCATATGTCACATGGTAGATCATATCCAAGCAGAGGTGCACAAGAACGAGCACAAACTTCACTCAGAACTTGTGACAAAGATTTGGTGTGCGTCAGAACACGACTGAAAGCCCTTGCTACTTCTTCATTCCAGGTGAAGCTATCTTTATTCAGTAAATTGGTCAGTGGCTTGCTGATAACCCCATACCCCTTTCAAAATTTTTGGTAATAGCCTGTTAAACCCAGAAAGTCTCTCAACCCCTTGACAGTAGTGGGTTGTGGCCAGCTCAACATGCTGTCAATCTTGCTTTTATCTGCTGATACCCCTTCACTGCTCACGACATGCCCGAAATACTCTAACCTTGCCTGACCGAAAGAGCATTTCGATTTATTCACAAACAATTTGTGTTGTTTTAAAGTTTCAAACACTATCCTCAAGTGTTGCAAGTGGCTATCTAGGTTGTCACTGTCAATCAAGATGTCATCGAAAAAAACCAGTACAAATTTCCTCATATAATCCATGAAAACCTCATTCATGAAAGCCTGAAATGAGGCTGGAGCATTAGTTAAACCAAAGGGCATAACTATGAACTCGTAATGGCCCTGGTGAGTTCGAAATGCAGTCTTATGTATATCATCTTCAAACACCCGAATCTGATTGGTAACCAATTCTCAAATGAAGCTTCAAAAATATCCTGCTACCATGTAATTCATCAAGCAATTCCTTAATGGAAAATTTCTCTTTCATGGTGATGGCATCTAGTGCTCGATAATCCACACAAAATCTCCAGGTATTGTCCCTTTTTTCACCAGCAATACTGGAGAGGCATAAGAACTCACACTTACTTAACAGCATCTCCTTGACCTGTTTTTCTATCTCAGCCTTTTGGATGTCGGGGTATCTGTAGAGCCTTACACTCATAGGCTCACTACCAGGTTTTAAGGGAATGTGGTGGTCGTGATTCCTCTTAGGAGGAAAAGGTCAGGCTAGTCGCTAAAGGCTTCGGCTTTACTCAAAGAAAAGACTTGATCCAAGGAACTATACAAGTATGGTGGGAGGGCTAAAGTCTTTCACTTCACAGATCAGATAGAGATCTACTTTTTATTCCATGGCCAGCTCAAGAAAGAGGCAGGTTAGAAAGCATACGATCTGAGACTCTTACCTAAAGCCAGTAGGGTGGAAAGAGGGTCTTAGAGTGCTGGCTAGATGAGATAAAGCATATCAGTAAGTGATTGAGGGATGGAGAATGCCTACCCTCAGAATAGTATACCTTCTAGTGATTCGACCTGAAGTTACAAACTTATCTTATCTATAGAAAGAGGTTGGATTCCTTGTCCGACCATCCTATCCTCAAAGACAGCCTTCTAGCTCTTACCCTTCTGCCTTTCGAATACCCCTTCCTACTTCTTCATCCAAGCTCTCCAACTGATTGTCTTACTCCAGCTTTCATTTCAGTTACTGATTCGCCTATCCTCTCCCTTCTGGTCGAGCTAGTTTTTATTCCCCAATCTAGGCCAACATTCATTCTAAGACTTTCACCAGCATGGGCTGAAAGAGAAGAGCAGAGGGTGGTAGGCTTAGTAGGGCTCGGACCTACAATATCACCGTTATGAGCGGTACGTTTCAACTAATTAAACTATAAGCCCCTACGGATCTCTACATGCAATTCGCTCACTTCGGGAAGAGTGAACGGAAAGAGGAGGCCTTTGCTCTATCTGCTTCTTCCTCTACCCAGGAATGAACAATTGGAAAAAGAAAAAGATTCTATATATCTTTCATCACATGCCTCGCGGGGGTTTCTGCTTGGGATATTATTTGAGGGTGTGAGGATCTAGCCACCAATCACATTGAACTCATACAAGATTTTAAATAAAACTTTCATTCATTAACTTAAAGTGTTACAAAATAGTAAATACAAATCATCGTACTCAGCGGAAGCATAAATCATTAATTAAGTATTTCATAAACCATATGCATGATAACCTTTAGACTCGTCTAGCGATTCTAAGTATCTCGATCCATGACCACTCCAACATCCCAGACAGCAAGTTCCACATCCGCACATACCTATAACCTGCGAGCATGCACACACGTGTATCAGACAACGCTGGTGAGTTCATAGTTTTACTAAAACGTTAGTTACCTAGTGTTTAATTCCGTTCATTGATTACAATGTTGATAATACCTCGGATACAAGACGGCTCCTGATGTATGTTTTGCCCGTTCCCCAATGCTCCTATCAAAGCACTGGGCATGATTGGGTCATTAGTTCACACCCGTCCTCTACGGTACAGGGTGAGGGTGCCAAACCTAAGTAGCGCTACCAACTAATACCCCGTTACCTCTCCGGTAACAAAAAGATGGGACTTAAAGGTGATAGGACGAGTGTATTATCCAACATTCCGGATTTACCCACAAGACGTATTGTGACACCCATGACGAAACCAGTTACACCCTAAACGGTCCAAAACAGTAAAGCACATTTAACACTTTAATTTCGTGAAAACCCTAAAAACTTGTGTGACTTATATGCTTGATTAAACGATATCTGTTATGTCTCGGAGGAATCCGAGAACACGTTATGACTAATATGACACTAATAAGGGCCAATAGTGTGAAGTTGGTGTCCTTAGCCTTGAAACACGTGTTAAACGGGAGTGTTCCGTTTAACAGCGCTTTAAACCTTTGACATTGATTATTAGGTTATCAGTAGCATTATTTAAGATTTCGAGTTCCAGGAACAACTTAGTTTTGTGCCATAGACCGTGACATAAGGTTTGAAGCCAATCAGAGATCGGGCACGCAAAACGAAGCAGCTTCTCGGTTTGGGAAACGCCTTCGTTTCAGGCATAACATAAGGCAATCAAACGTGCAAGGAACGGTCGATCAAGCTTAAAAACACTTAAACCACTCTAATACGGTTACGCATGATTTTTAAAACCGAGTCTTTTGACACTAAGTACGCGCGAAACGGAGTCCGTCACGCAAATGGAGAACGCGCGCGGGACCCGTAAACGAACGTGAACACTCAACGGAAGATAAACATCATCTTTTAGCGCACTATACGAAGCACGACTAAGCTACTAGTGGGGAAGGGGTACCCCCTTATTTTATTATATTTTTTTCTTTTTAATCCTTTCATTTATTCCATTTTTATCCAAAAATTTCCATGAGACCAGCACCCTCACACTTGAATCTCAGCTGATCTTGTCCTAAACACCATCAAATCCAAGGTATTAGCCTTGTTTCTTATAGTTTTTACCATGATTTCTTGATTATACATGATTTACAACCTAAAAACCCTTTTTAATCCATGTATTTTGAAGGTTTAAACAAGTTTAGGGGCTGAATAAGAATACCATGGGAGTTCCCTGGTGTTATATGGCAGCCATGGTTACAAATCTTTGGGTTTTGATACCCTAATCAACACATATTCGACAAAAATCGCATAACTATTCGATTAACCGAAAAACAACGAAACAAAGCTTGATTGATCTAAGTTCTAGCATATTTGGATTTTTCTTGGTATATAGGTACTGATTATGGCTCACACACACTTCTGGGCTCAAGAAAAACACTCGGAATCGAAGGAATCGCTAGGTATATGACCCGAAACTTGAATCTAGACTAGGCAGAATATTTTTCGGACTATAACTTGGTCTGTGATACTTGGATTGAGCTGAAACTTGGTGTGGTGATGAAGGGTAGTGTCAGGAAGGTTCAAGTAAACTTTTAGAATTTTTGGAAATTTTTACTGTTTTACAAAAAGAATTCTAGAAAAAATACCACACGGGTTCAATAAATCACCAAATTTTACAGAGACACTAAGGAACATATGTGGAATGTTCTGGGAAAATTCAGAGTCCATTGGTTGAGCTTTGATGTGGGTTAAAAATCAACATTTTTTAGAATTTTCGGTAGCCGGAAACGCACCGAAACGAAATCGGAAAAATATTAAAATTTTTGGAGATGTTTCTGGAAACATAAGGGACATCCAGGATTTTTTTTGGGAATTTTTGGATCACTGATGGTAATTAATATTAATTATGTTGTTAAATATGGTTTAATAAATAATTTATTTAGACAAGTAAAATGCCAAAAAAGATTCCCAGAAATTTTTCCCATATTCTACAGATTTTTACTAAGTTATTTAAAAATTTTCAGAATTTTATTCAAATTATAGATAAAATGGGAATTTTGGAATTAAAAATGGGTTATTTTAAATCAATTTCGGCAGTTTACCGTGTAACAAACCTGCCGGAACTGGGAACTGACCCAACCCGACAAATACAATAATTGGAACACGGGGAATATTCTGGGAGATTCAAGGGCGGAGTGGACACTTGGGGTGTGTCCAATACCAGTTCGGAAAAATTCCCGACGGTGGAAACAGAAACTCAAAATTGGGCAACCTGGACTCCCCAAACTCCCTTAATGAAAAATTAATCATTTTTAAATAACAACGTGTTGGCACTATTGGTATTTCCGTACCATTATCCGAACACGTTAAACTACTGACATTGACTGGCACGCGAACTGGTGCATGGAAGCCAAACTGAAAACTAATACTACCCTGACCTCCATTACCATACCCGTGTCCTATAGACTCAATCCGGGGTGAAAAATGCTGACCAAATCCAAGCTATAACCATTACCGACTTAGATACTGATTTGAGTCCTTACTTGCATGTGTGCTATTAAAGCTGATTTCGTTGATTAAACACTCTTTAACCGAGACTACAATTTGCATTGCGAGTTTCACTTCCCCCACTTTTAACTGTTTTCCTGTTTTCTGGGGTGAATTGCATGTTACAAATTGTGTTAATTGCTCAAACCGTATGATATGAATTATCTAACACACGATATTAGCCCCGATACAAGTGATTAAAGTAAACCGTGGGCAGTGGATAGTACTATTGGTCTGACAAACCCAGTTGCCGCCGAACAGGTGCGGCCGGCAGCCAGGCAACTACACGCGTCCTACCCAGGTTATGTTGTTAGACATAACTACCCGAGGGCATTGAACTTTAAGAGATGCAGGTAGTGCGAGTATGTGTCTGTGTGACACGATACGATTAAAACAGTCTAGGTCTCACTTGTGACACTCGTGTAATTCCATCTATGAACCGTAATATGTGCAATTAAACATGTTGATACATTTTGAAACGAAACAACCAAACCAGTTGAACTCACCAGCAGCGTTTAGCTGATCCTTTTTAAAACTAACATTCATTTCAGGTCACTTGAGACTGATGTGATCCGTGTATGTTGTTCAAGACGTGTTTATTGGCAAATATTGAGATAGACGCATGCGACTTAGAAGACTTATGTGGTTCATGGGAACACGCAGTTGTAACATACATGTAGTATGTAATCAACATTTTGTAATTAATAAAATGTAGTGTCTTTATAAACAATGTGCATGTACCAGAGGTGTCTGTTGCATCCCACGTTTTTTTCTTCTGCTGCAAACCGGGGTGAGACAGAAGATGGTATCAGAGTCATTGGTTATAGATAATTAGGTGCCTTTAAGGAAACCTAGACTATAACTCCAGGCTCGGACCTTAGTGGACATCACTGGAAAATTAACCACTACTAAAAGTAGTTAATGAACACTGTAAAGTATCCTATTGGCGAGTACCAGGATGGCCTTGTGGGGCAAGTAGGTTATTATGGTCCGGAATGTAACAAAAGACTTGCTCATACGAGGCGGTGTTGGGAAAGTCGTGGTAATAAACACGCTTAAATATGTGGAGTGATACATGCGTGTACCAAGGTGATAGTGTGTGGATGTTTGTGTGTGGATTGATACATGAATTGGGATTGGTGGATTATACGTTACTGCATGTGCCTTGGGGATAGACAGAAAACTGGTATTACAGTTCATTCCACAGTCCTACTGATCACATATTTAATATACACTGGAGTTTGATTCCTATCACTCACACAGTTGTTACTTATAGATGAGGTGAGAACTCAAGACTTTATTATGATACGATCTCTCACCAACTCTACTCTTATAGCTACTATAATGATGGTTATACACTAGAGTGATACTGCAAAAAGAACATAGATACCCAAAGAACGCTCAGGTCGTTCTGATAGACTGGGAGGACGTGTACGGATCCTTACTCCACTTCTCATTGCTTCACATTCGATTGTTATACAGTCGTAGAGTTTAAACATCTTACGAAACTTTTTCGTCCATGAATCCACGATCTATTTGATTGTCCGCTGGATTCCTCTTCTGTTTACAATATTGGCTTTAGCCTTCACGTCGTGTGATACTAGAATGCTTCGTGGTATTCCTTAGTACATGTTTCGATATATGTTATATCTGAATTTGACGATCTCCGGGTTATGGAGATGGCATGGAGCGCGTGAATAAGTTACCCTTCCCGTTGTCATTCGGTTCCATTGGGTATAAATTTTGTGATGATACAGATTCCTTGGAATGCTTTGCATTGTGAAATCTTGTTTCGTGTGACCGTCGATTACAATGTGTTTTTTTTTCTCGATTAATGAGTGTTTCGGATTTCAGTTGGTTATTCACGGAAAGTAATATTTGGCCTGAATATTTTGGTGAACGGAACATTGATCATGTATATGGGTGTGGTGGATATGTTGCGGTACTTCCTATAAACACTCGGCTACATTATCAAGGTACCGTTACTCAGGGCAGACGGGCTTCATGTTGCGATCCGTTCGGTTATGTTTTGGGGCAATGCCGTGTTGAGACTTCGACCCTGGTTGATGCGAAAGATGAGGCCACAGTTGTTGTAACCACGATATCTATACACGTTTGCGGTACGATGCACGTACGTCACTTTGGTGACCAGTTTTGATAACGCATTTAGGCACTAGCCCTTATGGGTTAAGTCTGTGTGCAAAATTTGATAGATGTTATTATATAGTTGATGTGTAATGGAATGGTGTGGTATGTGGTAACTGAAAATGTGATAAGTGATGATTAACTATGTGACATTGATACATACATATCTATTATTTATAATGGAATGGCCCCAAAACGTGTACCTCGAATGACAGAGGCAGAAATTGCCCAACTGATAGCACAACAACTCCAAACGGTTATTCCAACAATCATGGCGTAGGTTAGCGCCGGTATTAACGCTAACCCCTAACCGAACCCACAGCCGGGACCACTAGGTCAGAACAATAATCAAAACAATGTTAGGCCAGTTTGCACATATAAACACTTTATGGAGTGCAAACCAATGGAGTTTAATGGAACTGAAGGACCGAACGGGTTTCTAAAATGGATTGAGAAGTCAGAATCGGTCCTTAACATAAGTAATTGTCTGGGTGACTGTGCAGTAAAGTATACAGCTTGCACTTTTACCGACCACGCTTTGAACTGGTGGAATGCAATTGTGTAATCTAGCGGGCAGGATGCGATTAATGCTATGACGTGGGATGATATTAAGATACTAATAAGAGTAAGGTTCTGCCCAATCCATGAAATTCAGAAACTCGAGCATGAGTTTTGGAACCTGCAGATGCAGGGTGCGGATCATGCAGGTTACGCAAATCGCTTCAATGAACTGGCACGCATCTTGCCAGATATGGTTCGACCGGAGTCTAAGAGGATCGAGAGGTATATTTGGGGACTGGCCCCGGAAGTAAGGAGTATCATTAATTCGGTGGAGCACCTGACCATGCACGGAGTGGTAGCTAGGTCAGGCACGGTTACATACTACATGGTTAGACGCAAGATTTTGACAATGCCAGGAGAGCCGAGAGGAAATAAGCGAGAGGCCCCGGAAAGTAGTCGAGCGGGGGCAGCTATACCGAAGAGGGGGAGAGCCACTAGTCAAAGCTACGCCATATTTTGTTAGGATCCCTTTTCCTAATGATGAAGTTATTATGGTACAGGGAGAGAAGTCTGGTACCATATTAAACCTTATATCCCGCCTTAAAGTGTTGAAATGTATACGTCAAGGATGTGATGTGTTCTTAGCAAGTGTAATGACGACCGAACCAGAAGAACAACGTATTAAGGATATCCCAATAGTGTGTGATTACCCAGACATGTTTCCCGATGAACTGCCCGGATTGCCACCTAATCGGCAAGTCGAGTTCCGTATCGACTTAATACCGGGAGCAGATCCAATTGCCAAAACACCCTACCGTTTAGTACCTTCAGAGATGCAAGGACTATCATCTCAATTACAAGAACTGCTAGACCGAGGTTTTATCCGTCCCAGTTATTCACCTTGGGTAGCACCAGTGTTAGTTGTGAAGAAAAAGGATGGAAGCTTTCGGATGTGTATCGACTACCGGGAGCTGAACAAGGTTACCATAAAGAATCGATATCCTCTTCCGCCAATCGATGATTTAGTTGACCAGTTGCAAGGAGCCTGTTACTTTTCCAAAATCGATCTTAGATCTGGTTATTATCAAGTGAAAGTTCAAGAGAAAGATATCCCTAAAACAGCCTTTCGAACTCGGTACGGTCACTATGAGTTCCTGGTTATGCCCTTTGGGTTAACCAACGCACCCGCGGTATTTATGGACCTCATGAACCGAGTTTGTAAACCATATCTAGATAAGTTCGTCATAGTCTTTATTGACGATATTTTGTTCTATTCCAAGAGTAAAAAGGAACACGAGCACCATCTACGAGCCATACTAGATATATTAAGGAAAGAGAAGTTGTACGCCAAGCTTTCAAAGTGTAACTTCTGGTTGCAAGCGGTGCAATTTTTAGGACATGCGGTAGATCAACAAGGGATTCATGTTGACCCTAGTAAGATCGAGGTTATTAAGAATTGGCAAGCGCCTAAGTCTCCGAAAGAGATACGCCAATTCTTGGGATTGGCTGGATATTACCGTCGCTTTATTGAAAAATTTTCCTGCATTGCTAAATCCTCAACTGCCTTGACACAAAAAGATCGAAGTACGAATGGAGCGAAGAACAAGAAACAGCTTTTCAGTTGTTAAAACAAAAGTTATGTGAAGCTCCAATCCTGTCGTTACCCGAAGGCAACGATAATTTCGTTGTATATTGTGACGCATCTCGGCAAGGGCTCGGATGTGTCCTAATGCAAAGAAACAAGGTCATTGCTAGATAAACGTACATGAAAAGAATCACACGACGCATGATTTAGAGTTGGGCACAGTGATTTTTGTACTTAAGATCTGGAGGCATTATTTGTACGGTACGAAATATACAATTTATACAGATCACAAGAACCTCCAACATATATTCGATCAAAAGGAGCTAAATATGAGGCAACGTAGATGGGTGGAGCTATTGAACGACTACGACGGTGAAATAAAATACCATCGAGGTAAGGCTGACGTAGTAGCCGATGCCTTGAGTAGAAAAGACCGAGTAAAGCCACTCAGAGTGCGAGCTCTTGGGATGATTGTTCAAACCAGTCTTAAAGAGCAGATTCGTAATGCTCAAATGGAAGCTTTGGAGGAAGGCCAACTAAATAGCGAAAACATACACGGAAATGAAGGGAATTTTGTGAGGAAACCGGATGAAGTGTTGTATTTCAAAAATAGGGTATGGATTTCTACTCTCCATGACCTACGTCAACTGGTTATGGGTGAGGCTCATAAATCTAAGTACTGTATTCACCCCGGTACAGAGAAGATGTACAACGACCTTAAGGAATTTTTTTGGTGGCCATGCATGAAAAAGGACGTAGCTGAGTACGTGAGCAAATGCTTGATTTGTGCCCGGGTAAAGGCAGAATACCAGAAACCCTCGGGAATGTTACAGCAACCCGAAATACCTCAATGGAAATGGGAACAAATCACGATGGATTTCGTGACCCACCTTCCAAAAACACCCCGAGTTCATGATGCGATTTGGGTAGTAGTAGATAGACTAACCAAATCGGCGCACTTTATTCTGATTCGTACTACCTACAACACCGTGAAATTGGCCGAGATCTACACGAATGAAATTGTGGCTAGACACGGGGTACCAGTTGCAATTATTTCAGGCCGTGATAGTCATTTCACTTCACACTATTGGCAACAGTTACAAGAAGCTTTGGGGTCTAGAATAGACCTGAGTACGGCTTACCATCCCCAAACCGACGGCCAATCAGAACGAACTATCCAGACATTAGAGGATCTGCTTCGTGCTTGCACCCTAGACTTTGGAGGAAGTCGGGATAAGCACCTTTCCCTCATTGAATTCTCTTACAATAACAGCTATCAGAGTAGCTCACAAGCTACACCGTACGTAGCACTATATGGTCGGAAGTGCATATCGCCACTTTGTTGGGCTGAAGTGGGCGATACTCAACTCACGGGGTCTGAACTAATACAAGAGACGACAGACAAGGTGCATAAGATCCAAAGTAGACTGAAAGCGGCCCGAGATCGGCAGAAAAGTTACGCCGATGTTCGCAGGAAACCGTTTTCGTTTGAAGTAGATGACAAAGTACTGTTAAAAGTGTCACCGTGGGAAGGAGTGATCAGGTTTTGGCAAGACAGGAAAGTTGGTTCCGAGATACATTGGGCCGTATGAAATTATTGCTAAGGTTGGATCTGTAGCGTACTAACTGAAATTACCAGATGAACTGAGCACAATTCACGATGTCTTCCACGTATCCAACTTAAAGAAATGTCTCACGGATGAAGCAGCTATTATACCGTTAGAAGATGTGCACATTGATGACAAACTCCACTTTGTGGAGGAACCGGTAGAAATAGTAGACGGGAAGACCAAACAACTACGTTGTAACAAAATCGCGCTGGTGAAAGTCCGGTGGAACTCGAAGCAAGGACCTGAGTGTACCTGGGAACGGAAGGATGAGTTCCGTAGAAAGTACCCACATCTCTTCCCTAACTAGACGAATTGAATTTCGGGGATGAAATTTCTAAACCAGGGGAGACTGTGACACCCATGACGAAACCAGGTACACCCTAAACGGTCCAAAACAGTAAAGCACATTTAACACTTTAATTTCACGAAAACCCTAAAAACATGTGTGACTTATATGCTTGATTAAACGATATCTGTTATGTCTCGGAGGAATCCGAGAACACGTTATGACTAATATGACACTAATAAGGGCCAACAGTGCGAAGTTGGTGTCCTTAGCCTTGAAACACGTGTTAAACGGGAGTGTTCCGTTTAACAGCGCTTTAAACCTTTGACATTGATTATTAGGTTATCGGTAGCATTATTTAAGATTTCGAGTTCCAGGAACAACATAGTTTTGTGCCATAGACCGTGACATAAGGTTTGAAGCCAATCAGAGATCGGGCACGCAAAACGAAGTAGCTTCTCGGTTAGGGAAACGCCTTCGTTTCAGGCATAACATAAGGCAATCAAACGTGCAAGGAACGGTCGATCAAGCTTAAAAACACTTAAACCACTCTAATACGACTCTTTTATGATTAAAACGTAACTGGGTTCGGATTTCAAGACGGTTATGCATGATTTTTAAAACCGAGTCTTTTGACACTAAGTACGCGCGAAACGGAGTCCGTCACGCAAATGGAGAACGCGCGCGGGACCCGTAAACGAACCTGAACAGTCAACGGAAGATAAACACCATCTTTTAGTGCACTATACGAAGCACGACTAAGCTACTAGTGGGGTAGGGGTACCCCCCTTATTTTATTATATTTTTTTTTCTTTTTAATCCTTTCATTTATTCCATTTTTATCCAAAAATTTCCTTGAGACCTGCACCCTCACACTTGAATCTCAGCTGATCTTGTCCTAAACACCATCAAATCCAAGGTATTAGCCTTGTTTCTTATAGTTTTAACCCTGATTTCATGATTATACATGATTTACAACCTAAAAACCCTTTTTAATCCATGTATTTTGAAGGTTTAAACAAGTTTAGGGGCTGAATAAGAACACCATGGGGGTTCCCTGGTGTTATATGGCAGCCATGGTTACAAATCTTTGGGTTTTGATACCCTAATCAACACCTATTCTACAAAAATCGCATAACTATTCGATTAACCGAAAAACAATGAAACAAAGCTTGATTGATCTAAGTTCTAGCATATTTGGATTGTTCTTGGTATATAGGTACTGATTATGGCTCACACACACTTCTGGGCTCAAGAAAAACGCTCAGAATCGAAGGAATCGCTAGGTATATGACCCGAAACTTGAATCTAGACTAGGCAGAATATTGTTCGGACTATAACTTGGTCCCTGATACTTGGATTGAGCTGAAATTTGGTGTGGTGATGAAGGGTAGTGTCAGGAAGGCTCACGTAAAATGTTAGAATTTTTAGAAATATTTACGATTTTTGGGGAATTTTTGACTGTTTTACAAAAAGAATTCTGGAAAAAATACCACACGGGTTCAATAAATCACCAAATTTTACAGAGACACTAAGGAACTCACCTAAACAAAATCAGAAGAATCGGCGTCCATTGGTTGAGTTTTGATTTGTGTTAAAAATCCGCGTTTTTGGCGAGTTTTTGGTAGCCAGAAACGCCCCGAAACCAAATCGGAAAAATCTTAAAATTTTTGGAGATCTTTATGGAAACATAAGGGATATCCAGGAATTTTTTGGGAATTTTTGGATCACTGATGGTAATTAATATTAATTATGTGGTTAAATATGGTTTTATAAAAAAATTATTTAGACAAGTAAAACGCCAAAATTGATTCCCAGAAATTTTTCCCATATTCTACAGATTTTTACTAAGTTATATAAAAATTTTCAGAATTTTATTCAAATTATAGATAAAATGGGAATTTTGGAATTAAAAGTGGGTTATTTTAAATCAATTTCGGCAGTTTACCGTGTAACGAACCTGCCGGAACTAGGAACTGACCCAACCCGACAAATACTATTATTGGAACACGGGGAATATTCTGGGAGATTCAGGGGCGGAGTGGACACTTGGGGTGTGTCCAATACCAGTTCGGGAAAATTCCCGACAGTGGAAACGGAAACTTAAAATTGGGCAACCTGGACTCCCCAAACACCCAAACTCCCTTAATGAAAAATTAATTATTTTTAAATAACAATGTGTTGGCATTATTGGTATTTCCGTACCATTATCCGAACACGTTAAACTACTGACATTGGCTGGCACGCGAACCGGTGCCCGGAAGCCAAACTAAGAACTAATACTACCCTGACCTCCATCACCATACCCGTGTCATATAGACTCAATTCGGGGTGAAAACTCCTGACCAAATCCAAGCTATAACCATTACCGACTTAGATACTGATTTGAGTCCTTACTTGCATGTGTGCTATTAAAGCTGCTTTCGTTGATTAAACACTCTTTAACCGAGACTACTATTTGCACTGTGAGTTTCACATCCCCCACTTTTAACTGTTTTCCTGTTTTCTGGGGTGAATTGCATGTTACAAACTGTGTTAATTGCTCAAACCGTATGATGTGAGTTATCTAACACACGATATTAGCCCCGATACAAGTAATTAAAGTAAACCGGGGGCAGTGGATAGTACTATTGGTCTGACAAACCCAGTTGCTGTCGGACAGGTGCGGCCGCCAGCCAGGCAACTGCACGCTTCCTACCCAGGTTATGTTGTTAGACATAACTACCATAGGGCATTGAACTTTATGAGATGCAGGTAGTGCGAGTAAGTGTATGTGTGACACGATACAATTAAAACAGTCTAGGTCTCACTTGTGACACTCGTGTAATTCCATCTATGAACCGTAATATGTGCAATTAAACATGTTGATACATTTTGAAACAAAACAACCAAGCCAGTGGAACTCACCAGCAGCGTTTAGCTGACCCTTTTTAAAACTAACATGCATTTCAAGTAACTTGAGACTGATGTGATCCGTGTATGTTGTTCAAGACGTGTTTATTGGCAAATATTGAGATAGACGCATGCGACTTAGAAGACTTATATTGTTCATGGGAACACGCTGTTGTAACATACATGTAGTATGTAATCAACATTTTGTAATTAATAAAATGTAGTGTCTTTATAAACTATGTGCATGTACCAGAGGTGTCTGTTGCATCCCACGTTTTTTTTCTTCCACTGCAAATCGGGGTGTGACAGAAGATGGTATCAGAGCCATTGGTTATAGAGAATTAGGTGCCTTTAAGGAAACCTAGACTATAACTCCAGGCTCGGACCTTAGTGGACATCACTGGAAAATTAACCACTACTAAAAGTAGTTAATGAACACTGTAAAGTATCCTATTGGCGAGTACCAGGATGGCCTTGTGGGGCAAGTGGGTTATTATGGTCCAGAACATAATAAAAGACTTGCTCATACGAGGCGGTGTTGGGAAAGTCGTGGTAATAAACACGCTTAAATATGTGGAGTGATACATGCGTGTACCAAGGTGATAGTGTGTGGATGTTTGTGTGTGGATTGATACATGAATTAGGATTGGTGGATTATACGTTACTGCATGTGCCTTGGTGATATGCAGAAAACTGGTATTACAGTCCATTCCACATTCCTACTGATCACATATTTAATATACACTAGAGTTTGATTCCTATCACTCACACAGTTGTTACTTATACTTTATGAGGTGAGAACTCAAGACTTTATTATGATACGATCTCACCAACTCTACTCTTATAGCTACTATAACGATGGTTATATACTAGAGTGATACTGCAAAAAGAACATAGATACCCCAAGAACGCTCAGGTCGTTCTGATAGACTGGGAGGACGTGTACGGATCCTTACTCCACTTCTCATTGCTTCACATTCGATTGTTATACAGTCGTAGAGTTTAAACATCTTACGAAACTTTTTCGTCCGTGAATACACGATCTATTTGATTGTCCGCTGGATTCCTCTTCTGTTTACAATATTGGCTTTAGCCTTCACGTCGTGTGATAATAGAATGCTTCGTGGTATTCCTTAGTACATGTTTCGATATATGTTATATCTGAATATAACGATCTCCGGGTTATGGAGATGGCATGAAGCGCGTGAATAAATTACCCTTCCCGTTGTCATTCGGTTCCATTGGGTATAAATTTTGTGATGATACAGATTCCTTGGAACGCTTTGCGTTGTGAAATCTTGTTTCGTGTGACCGTCGATTACATTGTTTTTTTTCTCCATTAATGAGTGTTTCGGTTTTCAGTTGGTTATTCACGGAAAGTAATATTAGGCCTGAATATTTTGGTGAACGGAACATTGATCATGTATATGGGTGTAGTGGATATGCTGTGGTACTTCCTATATATAAACACCCGGCTACATTATCAAGGTACCGTTACTCTGGGCAGACGGGCTTCATGTTGCGATCCGTTCGGTTATGTTTTGGGGCAATGTCGTGTTGAGACTTCGACCCTGGTTGATGCGAAAGATGAGGCCACAGTTGTTGTAACCACGATATCTATACACGTTTGCGGTACGATGCACGTACGTCACTTTGGTGACCAGTTTTGATAACACATTTAGGCACTAGCCCTTATGGGTTAAGTCTGTGTGCAAAATTTGATAGATGTTATTATATAGGTGATGTGTAATGGAATGGAATGGTGTGGTATATGGTAACTGAAAATATGATAAGTGATGATTAACTATGTGACATTGATATATACATATCTATTATTTATAATGGAATGGCCCTGAAACGTGTACCTCGAATGACAGAGGCAGAAATTGCCCAACTGATAGCACAACAACTCCAAACGGTTATTCCAACAATCGTGGCACAGGTTAGCGCCGGTATTAACGCTAACCCCCAACCGAACCCACAGCCGGGACCGATAGGTCAGAACAATAATCAAAACAATGTTAGGCCAGTTTGCACGTATAAACACTTTATGGAGTGCAAACCAATGTTGTTTAATGGAACTGAAGGACCGAACGGGTTTGTAAAATGGATCGAGAAGTCAGAATCGGTCCTTAACATAAGTAATTGTCCGGGTGACTGTGCGGTAAAGTATACAGCTTGCACTTTTACCGACCACGCTTTGAACTGGTGGAATGCTATTGTGTAATCTAGCGGGCAGGATGCGATTAATGCTATGACGTGGGATGATCTTAAGATACTAATAAGAGTGAGGTTCTGCCCAATCCATGAAATTCAGAAACTCGAGCATGAATTTTGGAACCTGCAGATGCAGGGTGCGGATCATGCAGGTTATGCAAATCGCTTCAATGAACTGGCACGCATCTTGCCAGATATGGTTCGACCGGAGTCCAAGAGGATCGAGAGGTATATCCGGGGACTGGCCCCGGAAGTAAGGAGTATCATTAATTCGGTGGAGCACCTGACCATGCACGGAGTGGTAGCTAGGTCAGGCACGGTTACGTACTACATGGTTAGACGCAAGATTTTGACAATGCCGGGAGAGCCGACAGGAAATAAGCGAGAGGCCCCGGAAAGTAGTCGAGCGGGGGCAGCTATACCGAAGAGGGGGAGAGCCACTAGTCAAAGCTACGCTATAAAGGAACAGCCCCAGAATGCAACAAGTACACTTTGCACCACTATGGTGCATGTCGAGCAGGGATCTGCTCGAGGTGCCATAAAAGTGGACATTATACCCGAAACTGTAAGACACCAGTGGAACCCAACCGGTTCCAAACCCCTAGGCCTTAGTCTCTTCATCAACGACCCCAACCACCAACTCAACAAAAACAATTACAACAACCCCAGAAACCGCAGTTGACCTACCACCGTACTTGTTTCGAATGTGGTTGTACGAAACACTTTAAAATCAATTGTCCTAAGCTCCACTAAGGTCAGACGGGAAAAATGAACCAGGGACAAGCTACTACTTCAAACCAAGCCCGAGGGCGCGTCTTTGTTATCGAATCAGGTGACGCACGACAGGATCCAAATGTGGTGACAAGTACTTTTCTCATTTCGGATCAGTATGCTTCAGTATTGTTTGATACGGGCGCAGATAGGAGCTACGTTTCCATTTATTTCTTACCCCTAGTAAATATGCCGGCTATTGAATTAACAAGTCCCTGTTCCATAGAACTTGCTAACGGTAAACCTATAACTAGTCACCAAATCCTTCGTGATTGTCCTTTAATAGGTAGAGCTCGGAAGTTTCGATATAGTAGTGGGAATGGACTGGTTGTCCAAGTACAAGGCGGAGATTATATGTGAGCAAAAGATGGTTAGGATCCCTTTTCCTAATGATGAAGTTATTATGGTACAGGGAGAGAAGTCTGGTACCATATTAAACCTTATATCCCAACTTAAAGTGTTGAAATGTATACGTCAAGGATGTGATGTGTTCTTAGCAAGTGTAATGACGACCGAACCAGAAGAACAACGTATTAAGGATATCCCAATAGTGTGTGATTACCCAGACGTGTTTCCCGATGAATTGCCCGGATTGCCACCCAATCGGCAAGTCGAGTTCCGTATCGACTTAATACCGAGAGCAGCTCCAATTTCCAAAGCACCTTACCGTTTAGCAGCTTCAGAGATGCAAGGACTATCATCTCAGTTACAAGAACTGCTAGACCGAGGTTTTATCCGTCCCAGTTATTCACCTTGGGGAGCACCAATGTTAGTTGTGAAGAAAAAGAATGGAAGCTTTCGGATGTGTATCGACTACCGGGAGCTGAACAAGGTTACCATAAAGAATCGATATCCTCTTCCGTGAATCGATGATTTAGTTGATCAGTTGCAAGGAGCCTGTTACTTTTCCAAAATCGATCTTAGATCTGGTTATTATCAAGTGAAAGTTCAAGAGGAAGATATCCCTAAAACAGCCTTTCGAACTCGGTACGGTCACTATGAGTTCCTGGTTATGCCCTTTGAGTTAACCAACGCACCCGCGGTATTTATGGACCTCATGAATCGAGTTTGTAAACCATATCTAGATAAATTCGTCATAGTCTTTATTGACGATATTTTGATCTATTCCAAGAGTAAAAAGGAACACGAGCACCATCTACGAGCCATACTAGAGATATAGAGGAAAGAGAAGTTGTACGCCAAGCTTTCAAAGTGTAACTTCTGGTTGCAAGCGGTGCAATTTTTAGGACATGCGGTAGATCAACAAGGGATTCATGTTGACCCTAGTAAGATCGAGGCTATTAAGAATTGGCAAGCGCCTAAGTCTCCGAAAGAGATACGCCAATTCTTGGGATTGGCTGGATATTACCGTCGCTTTATTGAAAACTTTTCCTGCATTGCTAAATCCTCAACTGCCTTGAAACAGAAAGATCGAAGTACGAATGGGGCGAAGAACAAGAAACAGCTTTTTAGTTGTTAAAACAAAAGTTATGTGAAGCTCCAATCCTGTCGTTACCCGAAGGCAACGATGATTTCGTCGTATATTGTGACGCATCTCGGCAAGGGCTCGGATGTGTCCTAATGCAAAGAAACAAGGTCATTGCTTACACGTCTAGACAGCTAAAGGTACATGAAAAGAATCATACGACGCATGATTTAGAGCTGGGCGCAGTGATTTTTGCACTTAAGATCTGGAGGCATTATTTGTACGGTACGAAATGTACAATTTATACAGATCACAAGAACCTCCAACATATATTCGATCAAAAGGAGCTAAATATGTGGCAACGTAGATGGGTGGAGCTATTGAACGATTACGACGGTGAAATAAAATACCATCCAGGTAAGGCTAACGTAGTAGCCGATGCCTTGAGTAGAAAAGACCGAGTAAAGCCACTCAGAGTGCGAGCTCTTGGGATGATTGTTCAAACCAGTCTTAAAGAGCAGATTCGTAATTACCGGGGTAACCCCTTCACCCCAAAAAAAAAAGAGCAGATTCGTAATGCTTAAATGGAAGCTTTGGAGGAAGACCAACTAAATAGCGAAAACTTACACGGAAATGAAGGGAATTTTGTGAGGAAACCGGATGAAGTGCTGTATTTCAAAAATAGGGTATGGATTTCTACTCTCCATGACCTACGTCAACTGGTTATGGATGAGGCTCATAAATCTAAGTACTCTATTCACCCCGGTACAGACAAGATGTACCACGACCTTAAGGAATTTTATTGGTGGCCATGCATGAAAAAGGACGTAGCAGAGTACGTGAGCAAATGCTTGACTTGTGCCCGGGTAAAGGCAGAATACCAGAAACCCTCGGGAATGTTACAGCAACCCGAAATACCTCATTGGAAATGGGAACAAATCACGATGGATTTCGTGACCCACCTTCCAAAAACACCCCGAGGTCATGATGCGATTTGGGTAGTAGTAGATAGACTAACCAAATCGGCACACTTTATTCTGATTCATACTACCTACAACACCGTGAAATTGGCCGAGATCTACACGAATGAAATTGTGGCTAGACACGGGGTACCAGTTGCAATTATTTCAGGCCGTGATAGTCATTTCACTTCACACTATTTGCAACAGTTACAAGAAGTTTTGGGGTCTAGAATAGACCTGAGTACGGCTTACCATCCCCAAACCGACGGCCAATCAGAACGAACTATCCAGACATTAGAGGATCTGCTTCGTGCTTGCACCCTAGACTTTGGAGGTAGTTGGGATAAGCACCTTTCCCTCATTGAATTCTCTTACAATAACAGCTATCAGAGTAGCATACAAGCTACACCGTACGAAGCACTATATGGCCGAAAGTGCAGATCGCCACTTTGTTGGGCTGAAGTGGGAGATACTCAACTCACGGGGTCTGAACTAATTCAAGAGATGACAGACAAGGTGCATAAGATCCAAAGTAGACTGAAAGTGGCCCGAGATCGGCAGAAAAGTTACTCCGATGTTTGCAGGAAACCGTTGTCGTTTGAAGTAGGTGACAAAGTACTGTTAAAAGTGTCACCGTGGAAAGGAGTGATCAGGTTTGGCAAGACAGGAAAGTTGGCTCCGAGATACATTGGGCCGTATGAAATTATTGCTAAGGTTGGATCTGTAGCGTACCAACTGAAATTACCAGATGAACTGAGCACAATTCACGATGTCTTCCACGTATCCAACTTAAAGAAATGTCTCACGGATGAAGCAGCTATTATACCGTTAGAAGATGTGCACATTGATGACAAACTCCACTTTGTGGAGGAACCGGTAGAAATAGTAGACGGCTTCACCAAACAACTACGTTGTAACAAAATCACGCTGGTGAAAGTCCGGTGGAACTCGAAGCAAGGACCTGAGTATACCTGGGAACGGAAGGATGAGTTCCGTAGAAATTACCCACATCTCTTCCCTAACTAGACGAATTGAATTTCAGGGACGAAATTTCTAAACCAGGGGAGACTGTGACACCCATGACGAAACCAGGTACACCCTAAACGGTCCAAAACAGTAAAGCACATTTAACACTTTAATTTCGCGAAAACCCAAAAAACATGGGTGACTTATATGCTTGATTAAACGATATCTGTTATGTCTCGGAGGAATCCGAGAACACGTTATGACTAATATGACACTAATAAGGGCCACCAGTGCGAAGTTGGTGTCCTTAGCCTTGAAACACGTGTTAAACGGGAGTGTTCCGTTTAAGAACGCTTTAAACCTTTGACATTGATTATTAGGTTGTCGGTAGCATTATTTAAGATTTCGAGTTCCAGGAACAACTTAGTTTTGTGCCATAGACCATGACATAAGGTTTGAAGCCAATCAGAGATCGGGCACGCAAAACGAAGCAGCTTCCCGGTTAGGGAAACGCCTTCGTTTCAGGCATAACATAAGGCAATCAAACGTGCAAGGAACGGTCGATCAAGCTTAAAAACACTTAAACCACTCTAATATGACTCTTTTATGATTAAAACATAACTGGGTTCGGATTTCAAGACGGTTATGCATGATTTTTAAAACCGAGTCTTTTGACACTAAGTACGTGCGAAACGGAGTCCGTCACGCAAATAGACAACGCGCGCGGGACCCGTAAACGAACCTGAACACTCAACGGAAGATAAACATCATCTTTTAGCGCACTATACGAAGCACAACTAAGCTACTAGTGGGGTAGGGGTACCCCCCTTATTTTATTATATTTTTTTCTTTTTAATCCTTTCATTTATTCCATTTTTATCCTAAAATTTCCATGAGACTTGCACCCTCACACTTGAATCTCAGCTGATCTTGTCCTAAACACCATCAAATCCAAGGTATTAGCCTTGTTTCTTATAGTTTTAACCATGATTTCCAAGGTATTAGCCTTGTTTCTTATACATGATTTACAACCTAAAAACCCTTTTTAATTCATGTATTTTGAAGGTTTAAATAAGTTTAGGGGCTAAATAACAACACCATGGGAGTTCCCTGGTGTTATATGGCAGCCATGGTTACAAATCTTTGGGTTTTGATACCGAAAAACAATGAAACAAAGCTTGATTGATCTAAGTTCTAGTGTATTTGGATTGTTCTTGGTATATAGGTACTGATTATGTGGCTCACACACACCTCTGGGCTCAAGAAAAACGCTCGGAAACGAAGGAATCGCTAGGTATATGACCCGAAACTTGAATCTAGACTAGGCAGAATATTGTTCAAACTTTAACTTGGTCCGTGAAACTTGGATTGAGCTGAAATTTGGTGTGGTGATGAAGGATAGTGTCAGGAAGGTTCACGTAAAATTTTAGAATTTTTGGAAATTTTTACGATTTTTGGGGAATTTTTGACTGTTTTACAAAACGAATTCGGTAAAAAATACCACACGGATTCAATAAATCACCAAATTTTACTTTGACACTAAGGAACATATGTGGAATGTTCTGGGAAAATTCAGAGTCCATTGGTTGAGTTTGGTTTGGGTTAAAAATCTGCATTTTTTGCAAATTTTCGGTAGCCAGAAACGCACCTAAACCAAATCGGAAAAATCTTAAAATTTTAGGAAATATTTCTGGAAATATAAGGGATGTCCAGGAATTTTTTTGGGAATTTTTGGATCAATGATGGTAATTAATATTAATTATGTGGTTAAATATGGTTTTATAAATAATTTATTTAGACAAGTAAAATACCAAAATAGATTCCCAGAAATTTTTCCCTTATTCTACAGATTTTTATTAAGTTATATAAAAATTTTCAGAATTTTATTCAAGTTATAGATAAAATGGGAATTTTGGAATTAAAAATGGGTTATTTTAAATCAATTTCGGCAGTTTACCGTGTAACGAACCTGCCGGAACTAGGAACTGACCCAACCCGACAAATACTATAATTGGAACACGGGGACTATTCTGGGAGATTCAAGGGCGGAGTGGACACTTGGGGTGTGTCCAATACCAGTTCGGGAAAATTCCCGACGGTGGAAACGGAAGCTCAAAATTGGGCAACCTGGACTCCCCAAACAACCAAACTCCCTTAAAGAAAAAATAATCATTTTTAAATAACAACGTGTTGGCACTATTGGTATTTCCGTACCATTATCCGAACACGTTAAACTACTGACATTGACTAGCACGCGAACCGGTGCACGAAAGCCAAACTGAAAACTAATACTACCCTGACCTCCATCACCATACCCGTGTCCTATAGACTCAATCCGGGGTGAAAACTCCTGACCAAATCCAAGCTATAACCATTACCGACTTAGATACTGATTTGAGTCCTTACTTGCATGTGTGCTATTAAAGCTGATTTCGTTGATTAAACACTCTTTAACCGAGACTACTATTTGCACTGTTTCACTTCCCCCACTTTTAACTGTTTTCCTATTTTCTGGGGTGAATTGCATGTTACAAACTGTGTTAATTGCTCAAACCGTATGATGTGAATTATCTAACACACGATATTAGCCCCGATAGTACTATTGGTCTGACAAACCCAGTTGCCGCCGGACAGGTGCGGCCGGCAGCCAGGCAACTGCACGCCTCCTACCCAGGTTATGTTGTTAGACATAACTACCCGAGGGCATTGAACTTTATGAGACGCAGGTGGTGCGAGTATGTGTCTGTGTGACACGATACGATTAAAACAGTTTAGGTCTCACTTGTGACACTCGTGTAATTCCATCTATAAACCGTAATATGTGCAATTAAACATGTTGATACATTTTGAAACGAAACAACCAAACCAGTGGAACTCACCAGCAGCGTTTAGCTGGTCCTTTTTAAACTAACATGCATTTCAGGTAACATGTGATCCGTGTATGTTGTTCAAGACTTGTTTATTGGCAAATATTGAGATAGACGCATGCGACTTAGAAGACTTATGTGGTTTATGGGAACACGCAGTTGTAACATACATGTAGTATGTAATCAACATTTTGTAATTAATCAAATGTAGTGTCTTTATAAACAATGTGCATGTACCAGAGGTGTCTGTTGCATCCCACGTTTTTTTCTTCCGTTGCAAATCGGGGTGTGACACGTATTCTTTACACATACTATACTTGCAGTGTACACAGATTTCACATAGCGTTATGCAAGTCACTTCAGTAATTCATGCAACATACCAGTTTATCATCATCATATATTCCCTATCATATGTTCGGGTCACATGCTAGGTCACATTATAAGTTTGTGTACAATAAATACCCCACAGCCCATTGTCACACATCATCCAATTATGCAGCCCATAAAATTAACATGTTAAGCCCAAACAGTATGCTATAAACTTAGATAATATACATAAACCTCAACATTCCTATTCATGATTATCACAGTGGAATTGTCGACGAAGGACCCCCTATGTCGACGAAACTCCCTTTGACGAAACACCCCATCCTTCGTCAGGAACATGACGACGAAACACCCTATTATTCGTCGCGCACATGTCGACGAAGTCTTTTTTTAGAGATAGATATAGAATTCTATTATGTATATATATATAATTTTTTTAGAATATAGAAAAATGAAGTTAAGCAAGCGGCCCTTTCGCGACTATAACTGCCGATACGCTTTCCAGCTCGTAACCAATCAAACGGCTCTCTATTTTCTTGCAATGCCGGCTCTTCGCCTTTAGTTAGAAGTAGAAGTAGAGGGCGCCGTTTGCCCCACACTTCATAAAAAGTAAAAAAGTATGGATGAAGTTAGAAAAAGTACATAAGGAATGAGGATATCCCAAAAGAACGATGATAGTCGATCTTACCAGGCTTTAATGTAGAATATCCTTATCAACCTATAAGACAGCACAAGGATAAAACTCAATACATTCTACCTTCATCTTCTATCTTTGTTAGAATATTAGTCATATAACGATGATAGTCTTCCTATCTATTGAAAGCCGCTACTCTATTCGATCCAGCCTAAGGGAAGGCTACCTTGTTACGATCAAAGCCATGTTTCCCGAAGTGTGCCCTCTTTGGTATATATGGTAGGAGTTCCACGAGTCATTCTTTACAGGACTGGCCCCTTCCTCTCATAGTGCGTCTAGAACACCTACCCCTTTTCATAGTAAAACAGTAAAAAAGATTAAATTACATAAATAAGGCCCCTGTAGATCGGCTTCAAAGCAATGCTCCACCAGCTTAGGCTTAGCACTTTTCCTTATCCTCTTAGTAGCTAGGCAAAAACTTTCTCTAGATCGAATGCGACCAGTAAATTCCATCCTATTTATTTGATAATGATGAATGAGGATTTACGTACTATCTAAAGCTAACGAAATGAGTTGAACGATGTTCAACGAATCCCTAGTGGTCTTCGAACCTGCTCGGCTAAGCAAGGACGTAAATCTATAAAGGAATCATGAAATGATTTGAAAGAAGATCAGATAGAAGAAAAGAAAGATTATAAAAGGAAGGTGTAGACCATCCCTTTCTAGAATAAAAGGAAGGTGCTTCGATAGAAACTCCAGAAGGATTATGTGAGTAAAGAAAGTAAGGAACTAATAAATAGAATCTCCTTAGGAATTCTTGATGGAGACAGACTGGGGATGAAAAGCAAATTGATTGGAAGAGCTGGGATCATATGTGCTTATTTATAAAAAGGGAAGGGGTTGGTTTATAAATAGATCTTATTGAAATCTGGCCTTATTAGAAAAACAAGGATGGAGACTGATACAGAACCCTAGCTCACTGGTTGCGCCTTCTTTGAAAGAGAAAGGCTTGAAAAGAAGGCGTAATTCAGTGTCACAAAACTCATTCTATTGGTCTTTCTCTAAGACCCTCAAGCTTTGACTCATTGATAGCAGGAAGCTGTCGTCCTATGTAGGCAAGCGAGAAGGCAGTGTAAAAAGCAGTATCGACGGATCTATAGTGTTCTAAAAGCTCTCTATACAATAGCCGCTTATGGCCTCTCTTCCTTCATCGATGTGCTTAAATTAGAAGAGAAGCCATAAAGCAAGAAAATACCCCAGCCTAGTATGGAAGAGGCAAAATCCAGTTTCTTTCGTAGTAATGAATCACCAAAGACTACAGCAGTGTCTACAAGCGGGAAAGCAGCGCTCAATCCGTATCGATATCGACTAAATCCGTCTCGCGTAAACCTGTATCGACTACATCTGCCCTACCCTTTACTTGACTTGACCGGTCTTAAAATAGAAGCTTCTTTCAGTCTATATTTTCAAAGAGAGAGGTAGAAGTCAGAAAGAAAGACTTTCAGTCACACTGATTCCAAAAACAAACATTATGGATATTACCGGAAGACTTGCAACAATTCAGCACGAGATAGCTCGTGCAGAAAACGAGAAGGTCCAGCAGGAGCAAATGCTCGGTCTGTTCTGGGAGCATCCGCCTGCTCTCGATCCGGAGGTCGTAGGAAATATGATGCAATTGACCCAGGGCCGCATTCGCGGTCTGGAAGACCGAATTTGGGCCCTCTTCGCAGAACAAAAAGAGCTCATTGTGCGGGCTGCCACCCTCGGTGACCGGGGAGACTAGAAGAGTCCGTCGACTCTTTCTAGAAGATTTAAATAAGTGTCTGTAGACGCAAAGTAGTTTGTTTTAATGTATGGTGTTCTTTGTCTTTTGTTAGTGGGGATCTACTCCGATGCTTACTGGAGATAGACTCCTATGCTAAGTTAAGTGTCTTTGTTTGGTTTTATTTGTTATGTTGTGTTTAGTTGTTTGGCTGGTCTATGTGTGTGTAAGCTTCCTATTGGATGTACTCCCATGTAACAAAATGCTTGTAGTGCTGGAATGAAAAAAATCTGCTTTGTTCTAGTTCATTCTCTTTCCCTGTTTTGTGCAGAAAAATATCTTATTTTAATTCTTTTTTAAATATCCTTTATTTTCTTATTAATTTTTCACATATACAAGCTAAAACTACAGCCAACAGTGTGGAAGTTGTGTGTTTACGGTATAAATCCTCTAATAGCATAGCAGATAGCTTCCATGCCCACCTGTCAAGAGTATTCTCACCGAACTCCTCTCTTCAAGCTCAACCTCGGCAACAGCAACTCGTGAAAGCTATTGAGAAAGCCAACAATTCTATCCGGATCTTGATTCCGAATATCTTAGATCGAACATCACAAGCCTTATCACCAGAATTCACAACTCACTCCCGACCGAGAAGAGGCGCCTCCGTCCAACCTCGATAGTCTTGAATGCTCCTTCCATCCAAGCATGATAGTTGATTTTATGGTCAGAACTCAATCCCGGGATGGTGAATTAGACTCAGCCTATGCTGGCCTTATACATCCGTAAATATTCTTAAATAATAGGGCCACGGCCGTGGAGTTGGGCAGAAAGCCGATGATTTCGACGAGGCCCTTCCCTTTAACCCGAACAGGCAGATTCATTACAGGTCATCCCCTACCTCCGAATCCTTTGACGGACACCAGAGAAGTTAGTTCTTCGCCTATCACATTGGTCGACTTGAACTTCCCTCTAGTCCTAGAATCACTACCTCTTTAAACCTCTGATGAGAAAGTCGTAGGTGAAAGCAGGCCTTTCACCCATACTCATTCAAAAATGGGGGAGTTTACTTATCCATTTCGAGATAGTTGCTACCTACATGTTCTGATTCATTTACTACTACTACTACAAGAAAGCCACTATTCCATCCAAGCGTAGGTCGAGATTGAAAGGCAAGAAGGAGTGTTCAAGCTGTAGATGGTTCCCAGTTGCTTGTTTCCTTTCTTCCATTGCTTCACTTCATAATCATAAGGAGACTAGGTTATTCTCATTCCTGCTTCAGTCATCAATGCAGGCGGTTAGACTCTTGCTATAGATTAGGGGCTCTATCGTGCTATTCTAGACATAGGTAGGCGGCAAAGACAAGGGATCTCTCTCACCTGGTCTGCCTCCATAGCAAAAAAGTCTCGTGAAAAAGATAAGTGTAGAAAACCAATAAAAGAACCATGATTATAAAATTCCAGCGTACGAGTAGAGGTTGTAGAAAATTGAAAAAGAAAAAGAAAACAAAAAAGATCAGTATCATAGTACGTCGTCCTTCCCTGAAATGGAACTTTCATGCTGGAGCAAGAACTAGCATGAAAGTCGATCTATTACAACCAGCGCGGTTGTTCGTATTTCATTTTATTCTTCCAAGCCCTTCTTTCTTAGAAAGGCACTCACTGAGTTACTTACGGAATCTCAAATCTTGAGGCTGATTACGGTCCCTTTGATGAAAGGTAAGCGCTTTGGCTAGCTACCTAGAATATAAATATCCTTCACTGCACACTTTAGATATCTGTTTCCATCCAATCAAAGACGGCGAAGCACCTCTAATCTAAAGGCCAAAGAGTGCTCTTTGCGCTACTACGCATCCTTACTCATAGTATAGTGCAAGTTAGGTTTGGGTATAGCAGGACTTGAACCTGCGACCATAGGTTAAAAGCCCAATGCTCTACTAACTGAGCTATACACCCCAAAAAAGATGTAGTAGTAAATAAGGATTGGTGCGGAAAATCAAAGAGGGCGGCCCCTCTTCATCATATTAAAGGGGCGCGGCTTTGTATGAGGCTCGTACTGCAGAGCAAGCAAAGAAAACGTAAGGGCGTGCGCTAGCACTCCTGCAAGAAAACGGCCTAGCTAACGTGCCCCTTATTGAAAAGTCAAGGATATTGAATGATCGATATGAGAAAGAAGCGCTCAAGCATTCGAAGAAAGCCGGCCTTACTCAACAAGCACCTTTCTTAGCTTAGTAAGGTTGCTTGTTTCCACTCATTGAAGATTCTATCTAAAAAAAGGTCAACGGGGGGGGGGGGGTACTAAAACGGCTCTCACTGACACCATCTACGAGAAGGTGAGATCGTCTTTATTTCCAGCCGCCATATGGTTCGCCTTAAAGCCTTAAAGATGGAGAAGGGGAGGAGCAGTTATCTATGTAATTACGGTCTTTGTTGGCCGGGGCCAGCACTCACTTTTCTTTGACAAATTCCGTCTTACCAAACAAGACTGACTTCTTACCAACCCGCGAAGAGTTGTGAGGCTGGACCAGGTACGAAGAATGAATCTATATCTGTACACGGAAGGGCCGGCGGCCGCTCAACTGTTCGAGCGCAATGCACTGGTATTGGTTCCGATTCGACAAAGGTAGAATGCCTGGTGGAAGGTCCAGTACAGTAGGTAGCAGGCGTGTTCGTTTTGGCTCCCGAGCGAGAACGAGAAAGAGGCGATGCACCATCCTTGCTGCTACGTACGTTGACCTTGACTTGATAGATTCATCCAATTGATCCCAAACTCAAAGGAGGACCACAAGCTCGGGGCTCAATGAAAGAGAAAGTCTCGGCATTAATAAAATGGGGTTAGCTGTGAAAGAAAGAGCCCGGCATTCATTTTTGAATATTCATAGCTGAGTTTACTAAAAGAGGGACCAGCTCATCGTAGTGATTAGAGGACACCTCTGATCGTTCACCTCTAATGTGACACGTTCCCTCCCAGTTTGATCAACGGGATCAGTCGGCTAGAGAGCGGGGCAATTCTTCTTCCGAGGAGACAGTAGTCTCTTGTACTGACCGAACCCTCAGTTCGGAAGTCTTCGTCAACATGTTACGAAGCTCCAGTCTGGTGGTCAACTTGATGCGGGAGAGGCATGAGTGCAGTTCGATCTTGTGGTGTATTCCTTTGTAGTGAGTAGGGCCTCTTTCTTGTTGATCAGTCTGCCTCCGCTCTATTGAAAGGTCTCCATTCCTACGGCGGTTTTGTCAATGAACCCGCGGATAAGTAGGCCTTTCTTGCAGACCGATCTTCTGGCGAGTTCCTTCCTTCGTAGTAAAATCTGATGATACGCTTTGGCGATGTTACCTACCAAATAAAAGGCCTGCTAGGTGATCGAAATCGCTCAGGTCAGCGAGGACACACTCACCTACTCCTTATCTAAAACTTTCTTCTATCTCCTGAATTAAAAAGGCGACCCGCCGCGCCGGGCTATAAGATAAGATACAGTGTACTACTTGACTAGTAAGAAAGAGCTTCCGTAAGAACTGGAAGACTCTTGTAAGTACGGTAACCCTATCTTCCGCTACTGGTGGACTGTTGCACATAAAGGCCGACAGAAGCAACCTTTCTTAGCGCGCTTTTCAGGCGCTTAGCTTATGCTATAAAAAGCAAGGCCATAAAGTAAGTGAAGTTGCAAGCCTAAGCCAAGAAGGTACGAACGAAGTGACGGGCCCTTTTAGAGATAGGGGGCGGCTTTCTTGTGGTAGTCATTGCGAACATCTCTCCTCTTCTCTTAGCGTGCACAGTTTGCTTACGCCTTAGGCACATCTATCTTTCTTAGTTTCACGCTGGCCTAATGAATTGAATATGAATAAAAGTCAGTCTTTTAGTAAGCGTATATAAGCAGCTGTTTAGTGTATAAGCAATTCTTTAGTGGTCGCACCGACACGATGGAGGTTGGTTGAAGATGATGTTACGCGGCGTTCAGAACCAGTCTTGAAGTGAATGAATTAGAAAGAACGAAGAAGTAAGGAAATGAGACGACTCTTTCTTGAACTATATTATAAACAGACCTTCCCCTCCACACCAATCACGAGTTTTTCTCCATTCCTCTCATATATCGTCGTAACGCCCTTAATTCTAGGTTTTGAAAAAGACTTTTCATGTCATTCCCATTTAGGTCTGATTCGGATCCCTCCGTTGTTTCCTTTTCCTTTCCCTCCTTTTCCTCGAAATGAGAAAGAAGATGCTACACTTGAATTGTATTATTTAAGTGCTTATTACTTGCCAAAAATCCTACTTCTACAATTGGTAGGTCACCGGGTTATTCAAATAAGTCGTGTTTTCCGTGGTCTTCCCATGTTACAACTTCCATACCAATTCGGTCGATCCGGAATGGATCGGTTAAACATTCCGTTAGGGAGCCTGGTCTTGACTTTTCTGTGTAGTATTCATTCTCGTTCGGCTCTTGGAATCACATCCAGCAGTGGTGGGAACAGCTCGCAAAATCCAACCACTTCACCTACTTCATTGCCCCCAACTCTTTCTCGTACCTCTATTGAAACAAAATGGTTTCATGTTCTTTCATCGATTGGTTATTCCTTTCCGTTCGTATCTCTTTCTCCAATTTCGGTCTCGATTAGTTCACAAGATTGAATGGCCAATTCTCCTCCGGACCCTCAATTCGATTGTTTTCTAAGAAGGTTGAGCCGGGTATGTAAGCCATGTATCTGGGAGGAACTTAAAAGAAGGGCTTTCGGTTTTTTCACCCCATTTTGTGGTCTTGCAGCTATTTCAATAAATAAGAATATAAAAATATAATAAATAGAAGACTTTTTTAGAAGAAAGATTCTATATATGTCCAATCCCCAGTGGTGGTGGGACCAACCAAGATGTATGTCGTCCAACCCAACCTCAGACTCTTTCTTCCCGACCTATTTGACTCTGTGGCCGCAGTTATAGTTATTTAGGTGGTATCCCGAGATTGAAGAGATCGAATTCCTCCGGGGAACACACGAAAAAAAGATATGAACTGGGTAAATAGAAATGGAAAAGAGATGTTTCCAATTCATCAAAATGAGAAGCTTTTTCTACATCCATATGATCTACTAAAGTAGATCGGTATTGCCCATATAATAAAAGCAGATCTTGGTCCATGGAATCCCAAGAAGGTAAGAACTCCAACCTATCCGATGCTTCTTCGGCCAAATACGATATACAAGTGGGACCTGCACTATGCGCAAGCTGTGCGAAAAACCGCTTCTTTTTTCCGGTTCTGAAACAACTTGGGCGAAATAGGGTTCTACCGGGAAACCATGGATTTTTTAGATTTCGCCATTGTTTACTGGTTGAGCCACTGGAATGGAATGAGATAAGAATCTCTGGAGATCTTTCCTCTCCACTTACTCGTAACAGGCTTTCCCTCTGTAGAAGACTTCTTCCGAATGGCATAATTGGGAGATTGATTCCTCGATCTTCAAAGAAAACTGACTCCTCCTACTCCTTCTTCTCCTTTAGGATAGGATCGTCGTTGGTCCGTCTTTCACTAATGATCTAATGATCTCACCATTTTCTAGTAGTTCTCGCGAACGCGCGAGGGACTATCCTTTCTTTTAACTCTCAAGACAAGGCTCTCTCTCTTTTATAAAGCGAAGCAAAGCGCATGGCGCTGAAAGCTCAATAAACACAGACGAACACGATGCAGGGCATAGCATAAATGAAACCGCTGATCATTTCATAAAACATATATGCTTTCCCTTTCTCGATGCTTTTTTTGGGTGACTCACCAACCGACCCAGCAGTGATCGATGACAGAATGGTACGAACAAATCAAAGTAATTGGATTTGGTAGTTCTCCATGGACTTCTCTCTTTAGCCCTTTGTATATGTTCATAAATGGGTGTGCACCTCCAGATGGGCGGGGGCCGGCCTCCCACTCTCTTATCTTATGCAGCATTTATTAGCTTAGCTGGCTTGGGTGGATCGTGCAATAAGCCTCTCTCGACCCTCCTTTTATCATACGTCTTTATGAAAGCATCTCGCCTTTCGAGATCCGGTCCATCATCAGCCCAGTCAGATCTTCTTGTTTGCCCACTTTGATTAGGCTTCCTTTAACGGATTTGATCGGCATTTCGTGCCTGTAGTCCTGCTGAATTCGACCTTTTATCAGGGTAGCGTAGTAAGGTTAGAGGCGCAACTAGAAGAGTTGGCCCTCTTTTGATTTTTTGATCAATTCGATTGCAGTCTCCGAAGTCCTTCTTGATCGATGGTCCCCATTAGCATTAGTGCTAATTAGCAGCCTTTTTGGAAGGCGAGATACTTATGTGTGACCGCGGATTCCACGGTAGCAGTAGTTCTAGCTCTACATTAGGAGCAGGGGGCTCTATCTAAACGTGGTACGGACCCCTCCCATAGTATGGTACGATGCAGCTGAAAAACTGAATAGGCTACCGCGGCTCGCTTCGCTTTTGTTGCGGAGCTCACTGCTTTTAGAGTAGTGCTTGCAGCTTGCTGCTTTCTGTTCAAGCGGAGCTCGCTGTCTACTCCACGAGTCGCCATAGCTTCGCCTACGCCACTTGTATGACAACAATAGTGCCCAAGATTTGCCCTTCGCGTAGTTCATTGAACCTTCCAACTTCACTCTGTGGCCTGTGCTAAAGAAGCGTGTCTTAACTAATTCCTTTGAACTCATTTCAGCTATTCTACCTCTCGATATCTCCTCACCTTGCACCTTTTCTTTCTTTTCCTCATCCCATGATCCTTTCCCATGTCGTGGAAGTGCAGCAGTGCTCCTTCATTCTTCATAACGACTATAACCAAGCTGCCAACCAATAAAGCAAGCACCTTCATGGACTGAGACCGTGGAAGCTCTGTTAGTACCTTAAGGCTGTCTTTATCCTAAGAACCCTCGGGAATATTCAAAGACTCGGCTAATGCTTCTAGGCCCACATTCGGAGACAGACCAAGCACCTCTCTTACCCACTCACTATCTAATAATAATAAACCAGACTGGCTTATTATCTGAATGAGATCGAAAAGAGAGGAGGTAGCCCAAATCTTCCAATAGGCGCATACGAAAGGTTCTGAAAGAATTGAAAAAGCTCTGAAAAAGAAACAACCCGACCTGAGGAACTACCAACAACGGAAGAACTAGCAACAGCGGGAGAAACCTTATCTAACCTCAGCTTCACCCCCTTCCTCGGGATTCTTTCTTTGATGATATACCCTAAGCCCCTTTCAGAAGACCGAAGTCATTGGTGCTTTGCATAAGGGGTAAGCACGCCATAAAGACTATTGGTACCTATCATAGACTTGACTCATTTTATGGGTTTGAATTCCTTTCCCCGAGTTAGAGGGGTTTTCTGAAGGTCTTCCTCAAGGGCCACTTGGTTCTCAAAAAGACTGTTACCCCCGGCCAGAGTAGAAGTAGGCAAACGGATGTTTCTGGGGGGAACTACGGGAGACGGAGACAGGTGGTTAGGCGATATTCTAACTTCTGGCTCATCGCAATTCCATTTCTTAAAGTGCAAGTCCAGTTTTCTCTTTTTATGAAAGTGAAAGTCAGGTTAGCCCCTTCTTTCAATTCCAAAGATGCTCTCAAATTGTTGTTAAAGATTATTTTACCCTAAGGCTTCTCGCGGTCGGGCATGCGTGGCAGAGCGTAGCATGTATCCAGCCATCCGAACACTTACTGAAGGGCAAGCACCAACGAATTACTCACTTCATTCACAGCGCGGGGGAGAGACAGAGAGGGGCCAGTAATAACTCACAGCCGGGGTAAAAAGGTCCTACTTCCTTACTCACTCAAGTCATTGCTTTGACCGAACCATAGGCCGAAAAGAAAACATTTTTTAGATACTTGTTACAGGCCCGACCAAGAGCGCAAAAGAGCCTTTATTTATAATTAGAGTAAGGGCACGCCATTTGCAATGCCTTTTCTTGCTTTCGACAGGACCCCCTTCCGACAGGAGAAAAAAGATTACCTCAATGCCAATTGCCAATGATATAGAGTTTCTAGCGATTACGACTATAAAGGGTAGGAGATGAATGAAAGAATCGTACTGCAACTGCTGAAGAGAGATCAGAGCTAGTACTAGAGGAAGCGATAGCGGACAAAAGAGCTCAGAGAGCAGTGCAGCTAAGCGGGAAGATCTGTGATCTTCTCGCTTACCCCTCTCTCAACCATTGGTGTGGCTTTCCTGAGCGTTCTATTCCCAGAGGTCGTTCAAAGCATCCAAACCTTCTTCTTCTTTACATACAAAGCATCCATGAACACAGTCTATAAAACGAATTCTATGGTAACTGTAGGCCCTTAAAAAACTGTTTAGCAACTTTCATTTTTATACCTAAATCAAACTCAACAGCAGTTCACAAGTACAAGATTTGGATCAGCAACAGGAAAGAAGTGATTTGACAGAGACAACGTTGAACCTTGCAGGAAGTGTTGTATACTTAGAGAAAAGATGAATCTCGCCCTCTCTAGCAAACCTGGAAAAGTCTACCTTTGCTGAACTGGAGCTGAAGCACCTTTCTTCCTCCCTTGTTCTATTATCCCAAGTCCTCCTCGGTCTTCTTGGACTTGGTTTCATTCTGATTTCACCCGCACTGCTAATGTAGGCTTTTGAGGGTAACAGCACACTATTCGTCTAAATCGGTTCTCTTTCGTCTTCCAATAGTTCAAATCCAGAAACTGTCAACCTATGACCAACCCAAATTAGAGTAGCTGATAGAGTAGAAGGTGGGATAGCCAGCATCTGATGAGATAGAAGTAGGTTCCCGGTGCGTCTTCCTTCGGTAGGCTTGTCATCGAAGGATGTTAGCCAAATCAGAAGAACTATAGGCTCGATGGGTCAAGCAAACAGATTCATTCTTTACCAAGTCTTAGCACCACCACGACCATGATTCCCCGATAAAACCCCCGATTTCCCGAGAGTTAGATAGCCGATAGTAGTAGAAGCTCTAAGGCCGCTATTCTTGACAAGGAATAGAGTAAGGCCTTTACCGATCCTGAGTTAATGAGTTAAGGAGTTTTTTTATAAACGACTTATCTGAAAGAAGGCTTTGCAATCAACGAATTCTTTGATTTTAAAAGCTCCTTTCCTAATCGACCTTCCGCCTTCCGTTATTTGATCTTTTTATGGATCTTCTTATCTTATTAAGTAGTTAAATGAAGTATCATCAATTTATAAATGACAATAAGTGATGTTCGATATCGCTTCTGTGCGCAGAGTATCTAAAGGAACCTCTCGGAGAAGTTCCGGGCCTCGGCAGCCCTCCTTTCTTATCTATTTTCATATATAATATAAAGAGAATAGAAAGCGTACTGACTCTGACTGCTATCTACGATACGATCAGGGGGGAATAGAGCAAGGGCTTAAGTCATCGATTCAAATCCTATCTTTTTTTCGGTATGCCGCTCCGCGAGCAAGGAGCGAGAAAACAAAGTGGGCTGTGGTGATGTCAGAATTTGCACCTATTTGTATCTATTTACTTATCAGTCCGCTAGTTTCTTTGATCCCACTCGGTGTTCCTTTTCCATTTGCTTCCAATCGACATGATATATTTGCTCACATTCCAGGCGTAACACGACGCTTCATTCCTTTTTTGTTACTTCTATTACTTCTAACTCTTTTATATCTCATTTGTCTTAGTCATGGGGCGATCCCCTTTTTTATAGGTCTTGTAAAAAAGGGGGCGGGCGTAGCCGCAGGCAAAATTGTTTCTTTCCTTTTCATAAAAAAATGGGGTTTTCGGGGGCGAGTGCAATGCTTCTAGGGTGTGCCGTTAGGGCGCTCGCCACTGCGGAAGCAACGCTCCCTATATGTAATATGATGTTACCTGGTGAAACAACTGAAGCATCAAGCTCCGAGCTTACGCTCGAGCAGGCAATCCTTAATGAAAATGATAACATCAGGAATTCTATTATTGACGGCATCTCTAAATATCTGGAACTTTTTGAAAAAGATATTATCCGGGAATACCCGAACGCTGCCGTAAAAATCGGGGGTCTTTCCTTTTTTTGAAACCTTACGAAAATCAATTGTGTCGGACTACGGCTTCGAGAACCCGGCTCCTTCTTCCCTTACCGACCTAAAAAAATTTCATACTGCGATCTGGGAGGAACTATCTTTCTTAAACGAAAAGACCCCGTATTGGAAGAATAATGTAATTTACGATAATTTATGGGTCCTTCTGAGAGAGAAAGGATAACTATGATCCGAAGTTGGACTAATTTGGAAACATTGGGCAATTTACTTTATACCTACTATTGCGTCTGGTTTTTGGTTCCTAGTCTGATTTTATTAGTAGCCATGATTGGGGCTATAGTACTGACTATGCATAGGACTTTAGTTCGTAACAAGGCTCGAAGACCTCCGGCTGGATTTGAAATAGATTAGGTAGGGCATCGCGTGGGTGGGATTAGCTGTTTGATCTATTTCCTTCAATGGTAGGAAATCCGCATCCGCGGGGGTATACGGGGGGAAGCCAGTCTGCAGTAACTCTACTTGCTCCTTTGGATCACTAAGGAAAATCTTTACTCACACATACCGCAGTGTATTCTTGTCAACTCACATAGTTGCACCTACCAGCACAACAAGATGACTACCCCCTGCACGCCACTAAACGGCGCTATTTAACGCTTTGGTTCGCCCAATACAAGAACTACAGCCCAAGCTTAAGGCTAAAGTCGTGGACTACGCCCCCGTGAGAGCCCTCTATTTGACTAACGTACTCCTTTTCCCCCATACCTTCACTGGGAATGATTGACCTTCGGATTCAAATAATAGCGCATCGCGTAATGTAAGTACTCCTTCCCATTTCTTCTTTTATGATTTTTTATACTTGAAATGCTTACAGCTAAGTGCGGAGAAGGTACCCAGGGGACCAAACGAAACGGCATTGAAGGGTCTTCAACTAAAGCTTCACCAGTACTGAAAGACGACTAAAGATTTATAAAGCAGACTTAAGGTTAATACCCCACCTTACCGGATTTGTAAAAAAAGGAAAGGCTCGAAAGACCTACTTGACAAGTTTCCTTGTGGGTGAGTTCGTAGGTGGTTTAAGTCAAGTATAGCGAAGGGAATGGAATGAACTGCAGGAGGATGAAAAGCCGTAGTGCGCTAGCGCTAGCGAGTTAGCACAACAACTTACTGTCTTGTTTTCTTCGCTGCTTCTTTTTTTTAAGATTAAACGAAAGCGGTTGCTAATGCTTGTAGCTTGCTTCTGTCCTTAGTCAATTTTGGAGTGAAGCTGTTCTGACTGCCGTATCTTTTTTGAACCGAATACCTTCCTCTCTCATCTCTGGTCTGTCTCTTTTTGAGAGAAGATTTTCTACCACGCCTGACTATGAAGAGCTTCGAGTCTATCGGGAGAGGATGTGGTGGTAACCCCCTCAGCTTCGTCTAGAGCCGTGCGTCCAGCCGTGTAGGAAGACTCACCCTAGCCACTATAGCGACCCCACCCCCAACTCTAGCTGAGAAGCACCCTCCATCCACTTCCCCTTTTCCGTGTGCCCAAAAGCCCGGTTTATGAGCCCATTTCCGATTCCCTTACCCAATCTCATGAGAAGCAAGCCCAGCCCTTAAAATGTCCCCAGACAGCCAGCCCTCACCAGGCATTGCTAAATGCTCCGCCACGAAGCAAGCTCTCCCCAGATGTGGAAGTGGGGAAGCCGGAAGTGGCTAAAGAAGTCGGAGGAAGAAAGTAGTTGGACAACTGTATACAGTTAAAGAACATCCACCTTTCTCATTCCTTATGTACTTTTTCTTACTTCATCCATACTTTTTTACTTTTTATGAAGTGTGGGGCAAAAGGCACCCTCTACTTCTACTTCTAACTAAAGGCGAAGAGCCGGCATTGCAAGCAAATAGCGAGCCTCCGCCCGTTTGATCGGTTGCGAGCCGAAAAGCGTACCGGCAGTTTTAGTCGCCAAAGGGCCGCTTGCTTTATATTCTAAAAGAATTATATATATAATAAATAGAATTCTATATCTATCTATAAAAAAAGATATATAGAATCTTTTTCTTTTTCCAATTGTTCATTCCTGGGGAGAGGAAGAAGCAGATAGAGCAAAGGCCTCCTCTTTCCGTTCGCTCTTCCCGAAGTGAGCGAATTGCATGTAGAGATCCGTAGGGGCTTATAGTTTAATTGGTTGAAACGTACCGCTCATAACAGTGATATTGTAGGTTCGAGCCCTACTAAGCCTACCACCCCCTGCTCTTCTCTTTCAGCCCTCCCTTGCTGGTGAAAGTCTTAGAATGAATGTTGGCCTAGATAGAGGAATAAAAACTAGCTCGACTGGAAGGGAGAGGATAGGCGAATCAGTTACTGAAATGAAAGCTGGAGTAAGACAATCAGTTGGAGAGCTAGGATGAAGAAGTAGGAAGGGGTATTTGAAAGGCAGAAGGGTAAGAGCTTGAAGGCTGTCTTTGAGGATAGGATGGTCGGACGAGGAATCCAACCTCTTTCTATAGATAAGATAAGTCTGTAACTTCAGGTCGAATCACTAGAAGGTATACTATTCTGAGGGTAGGCATTCGCCGTCCCTCAATCGCTTACTGATATGCTTTATCTCATCTAGCCAGCACTCTAAGACCCTCTTTCCACCCTACTGGAGGTAAGAGTCTCAGATCGTATGCTTTCTAGCCTGCCTCTTTCTTGAGTTGGCCATGGAATAAAAAGTAGATCTCTATCTGATCTGTGAAGTGAAAGACTTTAGCCCTCCCACCATACTTGTATAGTTCCTTGGATCAAGTCTTTTCTTTGAGTAAAGTCGAAGCCTTTAGCGACTAGCCTGACCTTTTCCTCCTAAGAGGAATCACGACCACCACATTCCCTTAAAACCTGGTAGTGAGCCTGTGAGTGTAAGGCCCTACAGATGCCCCCATATCCAAAAGGCAGAGATAGAAAAACAGGTCAAGGAGATGCTGTTAAGTGGTATTCTCAGGGCAAGTGTGAGTTCTTATGCCTCTCCAGTGTTGCTGGTGAAAAAAGGGACAATACCTGGAGATTTTGCGTGGATTATCGAGCACTCCATGCCATCACCATGAAAGAGAAATTCTCCATTGAGGAATTGCTTGATGAATTACATGGTAGCAGGATATTTTCGAAGCTTCATTTGAGAAGTGGTTACCAATCAGATTCGGGTGTTTGAAGATGATATACACAAGACTGTATTTCGAACTCACCAGGGCCATTACGAGTTCATAGTTATGCCCTTTGGTTTAACTAATGCTCCAGCCTCATTTCAGGCTTTCATGAATGAGGTTTTCATGGATTATATGAGGAAATTTGTACTGGTTTTTTTCGATGACATCTTGATTGACAGTGACAGCCTAGATAGCCACTTGCAACACTTGAGGATAGTGTTTGAAACTTTAAAACAACACAAATTGTTTGTGAAGAAATTGAAATGCTCTTTCGGTCAGGCAAGGTTAGAGTATTTCGGGCATGTGGTGAGCAGTGAAGGGGTATCAGCAGATAAAAGCAATATTGACAGCATGTTGAGCTGGCCACAACCCACTACTGTCAAGGGGTTGAGAGGCTTTCTGGGTTTAACAGGCTATTACCGAAAATTTTGAAAGCGGTATGGGGTTATCAGCAAGCCACTGACCAATTTACTGAATAAAGATAGCTTCACCTGGAATGAAGAAGCAGCAAGGGCTTTCAGTCGTGTTCTGATGCACACCAAGTCTTTGTCACAAGTTCTGAGTGAAGTTGTGCTCGTTCTTGTGCACCTCTGCTTGGATATGATCTACCATGTGACATATGCTACTTTTGTCTTGCTGCAATGGAGTGATTGCTGCTCACGTGCGCGTGCATCTACTGATTCACTTGATGACTGATGCTCGGCCACTGCTGCTGCTACTATAGAGTATTCTTCTCCTTGGTTCCTCTTGAAGCTTGGGGATGTAGTTACATGCTCATGAGACTACTGTAGTCAATTTAATAGTGATGTACTTTGTAATATACTTTTTGCTACCTTGCTCTCCCAAAGGAGCTTTCTAGCTACTGATCTCCTCGACCATCTTCCTTCTGGTACAAAGGAAAGAGCTTCCCGAGAGCCCCTACACGACCTTCCACTTGCAGAGAGTCATGCCGATGTAGCTCTTGTTCTTCTTCCTTATCGAGGTCTTCCCTTTCCTCTGATCAACAATGAAAGTTTCATTCAAGTCGTCACCTTAGTGAAAGCACTAAGTAAGCAAACTACCTTAATGAAATAGGAAAGCGGCTGAAAAGAAAGCCATTTTTTGATAGTGATTCAAGGTGAAGTAAATCCCCTATATCTGATAGCTGTAACAGGCCTTCTTCTTACAGAGAAATGCCCCTATTGCGAATCTCTCTCATAAGAAAGAAGAGAGCTAGCATAAGCAGAGCTACCAGCTATACTACGAGAAGAGCAGCTACTATCAGTCCTAAAGAGCCAGTATCCGTCCTTCATTCTTAACTTAAGGAAATGATAGACCTTAGCGCTTCCTCTTGATCACAGTAATGCGGGAAGTCTAGCTAAAGGAAGATAGCATCATAAAGAGATGAAAAAAAGAAAATTGAAGGCGTCAGCGAGGGACCTCTATAAAGTCATTATCTGATAGCTTTCACAGGGCTTCTTGCTAAAGATAAATTGACATAGAGAGCGACTGATTCCAGGCTTAGTATCTTCGGTTTCATCTTATAGGCTGACTTGCATCACTCTAATAGGATTCCTTGCTTGCATCATATCGTACAAATAAGGCATTAGAGAGCCCTTTCTCTTCCTTTATTCGCCGCAGGAAGAAATTCCAACTATGCTGCCTTCTAACGATAGGACTGGAATCCGAGCTCCTAGGCAAAAGCTTGAAGCTTGAAGACAGAAAGAGAAGAGATTAACGGGATGCTTTATAGTCGAAGTTGCGCCTAATGCTTAATCTAACTATTAGGTACTATATTAGAGAAAGACTCAATCTGCCCAATACTATACGCTAGGAAGAACTTGATTAGGGTAGTAGCCCAGCTCTTGAAGGGGGAAGCACATAACTAATAGGGTTCCGGCTTATACGATTCATGTTATCCCCCCGAAGCCCCTATCGCCTGCCTGGAACTCCTGAATTCACTCTTTAACTAGAGGAAGCGCCTAAAAGGGAAGCAACTGGGCTAGACTGCTGATCTTATGGAGTAGTCTGACCCTGGGAAAGAGACTGTCATCGCTGCCAAGAATAAACATGTTGTGCCGGGTGACTGGAATCCTCTGAGGTCAGCTGAACAGGCTGACAATCGGCAGAAGATGCTGAGCAAAGCTGCTTGAAGCGTGAGGCTGATCCGTAACATCAACTGCAGAAGAATGCGGTTAGAGTTGATGAACAGGAGAAGGCCGCAATACATCTCCATCATCATTCTCCCCCGGGGCTTATTAATTAGGTTAAGGAAAAGATGAAGCGCCCCCATTAAAGAGAACATTCAAGGATACATCGAGTCTCTTGGATTTCACGTCATAGCGTCTATACCCGGACTGAGCATATCTAAGAAAGACACAAGTGGTTTCCTTGGGGACAATTTCTCTCTTAACTGCGCAGGAATATGAACAAAAGACGTGCATCCAAACACTCAAGCCTATAGTACTGCTCCAGTAAGAAGTTCGTGAGGTGCCGCTGCAGCTTCTTCCCTCTCTCTTCCCCCAAAAAAGGATAGAGATGCCCCGTCCCTTCTTTATGCACATCCATATACATAGCCAGATACAAAGGTGTACAATCCGGTCAAAATCTGCGGCATTCACTGTAGGTTCTCTTACTTGCTCTAGTGGCTGGCAAAGGCCAACCGAGAGGGGAGAACGAATGGCTCAGGAATCGACTGGTTCCGAGCAGACTCATGGAGCTTGCAAGGATTATCGTAGAAAGAATAAGAGGAGCCGATTAGGAAATGACTTAACTTAAAAGACAGATGACGCCCCAGCTTGACTCGAGATCAAGACTCCTTACAGCTCGCACCAATAGCGGAGCGGCCGGAGATTGATTGAAAAGGCGCAGCCCTACCGCCCCCTAGCCGCCTACCTACTCGTGTTCGTAGCTCGATCAGAGGTCAAGACTGTGGTCCGGCGGAAAAACAGAAGTCGTCCGTATCAAGTGATACGTGAATTGCTCAGTAGTGCTTCGCCACTACCGTAGCTGGCAGAAATAGCTTATTTGGTAGAGCATAGCCTTGCCAAGGCTGAGGTTGAGGGTTCAAGTCCCTCCTTCCGCTCCCGGCTTCGTCGTTTAGTGGTAACGAGTGTGCGCCCCTTTAGAGATAGGGGTGAGCAGCAAGCAGCCCCTTGTATAGGGTTCCAAACCTATCTTCCTAATAAGAAGAAAGGGGCAAGCCAAAACCTAGTCCTAACAAGTTGCTGGCTTTTCATCAGCCCTTGCGTGCTAGCCTTTTCCCTTACTAGTAAGGGGCTGCTAGTTGTAGCGCGCATTGTACTAGTGAATAGGAAAAGCGAATTGAGATTACTAATGACGGATGGAGGTTGAGGATAGAAAATGTTCGGTCCCTCGCCCTTATCTCCTTCGCCGGAGACTGCAAATGACAGGAATCCTATCGATAAAGAAGAGGTATAAGCATCGCCTCTCGATCCAATCCATCTCCCCTGGCCTCCCCAAAACACTCTTGATACGAAAGAGACCTCCCGCCATAGAGAAGAGATCTAAAGTTTGGGTCCCCTCGATCACCCTCCCTTGAACCTGAACTGGTCGAGAGAGATGAACCCGCACCACATTTTATAACCTTCGAACCGAAAGCCCCAACTAGAGATGGAATTCCAGAACCTAAACCACTCCGTTGAGAGCTCCGTGACTCATTCAAGGGAGGGTCCACCAATGATTGCCATTCTCCCCCTATCTGTCTCTTGATCCCTCATTCCACTAATCCATTGTTACTTTACTGATTCATTCAAGTCATAGACTCCCTCTTTGTCTTATTAGCGCAGGAGCGATGAAAGCCGCTTAAGACTCGATGGGCGAGGCCCCCGGGAGGGCTTTCAGGGACTGGGTAGGGTGGATTATAGAGCTAGGGGCTAAGGTTTGTCCATTGGGATTGGGCATAGACGACTGGGCCAGCATTGATGAAAAATGACAAAAGAAAAACTTCTCCCATCGCATCATTAACCGGCGTAGGATTAAAGATCAGGTCCAGGATTCGAGTCAAATCGACCTTCCCTCTCATCTCAGGGTGAGGCAAGGAATTCAAGCAAATGTTCGTTCTTCAATCTCTTGGCTGCTCAAGAAGTTGGACTAGCTGCTCCTCCGACCCGGAGTGGATTCTAGTGGAAGGGCAGAGCAAAGCCTTGCAGTAGGAAGGTGTTCGTTGCTGGGACGGGTTCAAACTGGATTGAAGGGAGGAGGAATTCAATAGTCCTCTCTTCCTGGGGATTCATCACTGGCTAGGGCTTTCGAATCAAAGCATGGGCATCTGCAACTAAGAGGGAGCAGTAGATCGTCGATGGAAGAGCCATGTCAGTAAACTTCTATTGGGACTTCTATGGATTATGGATTCGACTAGAGGGACTCCTAGCAGCAAACTAGTATAAAGGGCCCCAGACGCAGGAGCCGCCAGCCGGATCGACCAATAAATGATAGGCCAGAGGGATGGGCTCATTCGACTAATCAGTGATCCCTGGGCCTACCTAAAACAGATGTCCCTGAAATAGGGGATTGGTTGATCGGAAAGCTCGGGCAGGAGTAGGACATTCCATACAATTCCGATTCGCTAGCCTCTCAAATCCCATTTTTTCATCGGGGTGAATTCTAAGGTTCCTTATTCCGGTTGTAAAGCGGAAGAAGAGGGAGAAGGGGCACAGCCCCACCAGCAGCCCACGTTTCTGACCCGAAAGGAATTGAAAATGAAAGAAGAATCTGTGTGCACTATCCATGGAGTGGAGTGACTATTCTGAATCTCCTCTTCTATATCTCTCCCTTTTTTGCCTTCGGCTATTACCGGCCCAACATTGGATTTGTTTGAAAACAATACAACCAAGGTGGCGTTCATTCAATCAAAGCTTTTATGCCCTACCACTAATGACTCTCTTTGGAAAGAAAGGAATGCAGGGAACAAGTCTTTCCTTTCCACTGGTTCTTGAAAGCTCTCAATCCCCACTTCTCCCATATTGATTCTCCCTCTCGCATCGGTTCTGCATCAGATAATGAGCCCATGCACAAACTTTCTCTTTTATTGTATTGGCGCCCGATTGGTAGGCTATTAGATTGAGTCAAAAGCCTACCATAAAGGTTCCGATTCAAGCAAGAGCCCAAACGGGGGAGGCGAGAACATCTTGATTGAAAGCTCCACTGTTCTGAATAGTGAGAAAGACTTTTTCAAATTTGATCAAATCGATCGATCATTTTTGAATATCTTAGGTGGGCCAACCGACCGAGTTGGGCTGGGCGTCCATGTCACAGAACCTTTCTCTAGCCAAGAATCCCATTATTGATCGAATCGAGGCGGATCCAATTCATTGGCAAATGAAAAATCTACCGTTTTCACACTCAGAAAAACCTTGAAAAGAGGAAGAGTCACTAAGACAAGAGCTAGGTAAGCAAGCAAGAAGGAGAGGCTAGAAAAGGCAGGGGCTCTCCATCTCTAGGAAGATTGTGTCCAGGATCTGGTAATCTAAAGCCTTGCTTCTTTTGGTCGGCTCGTATTAACCTGTGCTTTATTACAGGTAGTCATTCCCCCGTTCCTTTAGTCTTTTCAACGGTACTTGAATCTTAAGTCGCGGTCATGTCTCACCCCCTGGTATAGTGACCGGTTCCATGTTTTCCCCGAATTTCATCAGTTCCAGGCTCAAGTGCCTGTTCATCTATCTTCATTCCAAAGGCGAGCATATCCATTGAGTGACTGTAACTGCTATCGTTTACAGTCAATAGTTCTTAACCAACCCTTTTTAGAGCTTTATAAAGCTTTAAGAGAGAATAGGGACTAAGGGGGACCTTCGCTTCATTATAAATTGGACCCGGACCTTCTTTCTTATCCTGCGGAGCCCTGATAAAGTAATCGGCGGCAGGTTAGTACAGTTCTCCTGCTTGAGGATTTTTCCCTGCGCTGATTCAGGAGCCTTCTTCTTTCTAAAAATAAAAAAAGAGAAGAAAGGTTTGGTTACGGGAACCAACGGTGACGAAGGTTACCTACTTTTGGTGGACATGGAGCCAACGAGTTCAGTCGAACAGCGTAACGAGTCTAAGGTTACAGAAGCGTTCGCCAACTTTGATAGGCATAACATTGCAAGCAAATAGAGCAGAGAGCTTACCCTTTCTTTCTATTAGATTCGTGAGCTTGTTGTAGTCGGTCCTAAAGGGAGAACCTTTCTGCTTACCCCGCATCCTTGCGCGGCTCGGCTCGTTCTTCGAGCCCTGCTTCCCCCTTCCCCCTCTCCACGTTTACCGTCCAAAACAGGTCGTATGGAGTATAGCCAAGTGGTAAGGCATCGGTTTTTGGTACCGGCATGCAAAGGTTCGAATCCTTTTACTCCAGATTATGAACACCCGATCGGATCTGTCAAAAACGAGCTGACGACTACAGGGGAAGCGGCTGACTGTAGTCCCTTAGCCCAGCTTGTAGCAAGCCAAAAGTTTGACTTGAGCCTACTTTGCTAAGAGAAGAGAGAGAAGGAAAAGACAGACGGCAGAAAGCAATCCTTCCAACCGCGGAGTTGAACACAACACTGACTTCGGCCAGTTTCTTTCATCAATCTCCTGGCCCTTGCTTAACTCCTTGTTCCGTAAACCGGTCGCTGGTTGATCTGATCGGACCCCGGACACACTTGAGCCCAGCCTGAGAGGAATGCATGGTTCCCCGGCGCTTCAAGGGGCGGACGTTCGCAGTCCCCCTCCCTCTAATCTAAGCCCACAGCTCGCCCCAAACCTTACCAGCTTTCCAGGCCATTCAATCCCCGTCATTCCATTTTAGCTCACCTCCAACTGGAAAGCTTTCGCGATGATGTTTTCCGAGAATACATCCTTCAAAAATGGGATTTGGTTGGATGGAGTCTTGCAGAAGAATATCATTTTATAAAGGGGCGCTACAACTAGTAGCCACTTTCTTATTAGTAAGATAGGTTTCTTGAGCCAATCCTTAAATCGTGGGAGGAAAAGGCAGAAAAGTGAGCCCACCCCAGGCAAATACACTTCTCGTTATCTTGTTCCTGGTCAAGCTCCCGTACCCACTCCTTACTCGCATCCTCCCTAATTAAAGTAACATAAGGAGGGGCCACTATCAATTGAATAAGCGTCTCAAAGAGAATGAGGTCTAGCGCCCCATCGAGAAAGAGCAATAGAACAAGGTGGGAATAAGATTTAAGGTAGGACAACCAAGGGCAATTCAATGGCTTTATGGGAGAATCCTTAGACTTTATGCGTAGGCAGGCCCAGCGGTATCCAATCAATGTAGTCGGCGGAACAAAGGAAAGAGGAATGGGAGACGTTTTAGAGGAAGATCTAAGTACCGAGAGGGAAATGGAGCTCAAATCCATAGCATTCTCCACGCACCCACCATTCGTTAGCAGCGACCTTACCACGCTTACCACCAGCCATTTCACTCGAATCTGTAGTAAGCAGTATCCTTCGCAACTAGAGGAGAAATCCTCTTCTTTTCTTTATCTTTCTTGGAATAAAAAACCTTAAGAACCATAGGTGCCACCAACCGAGGCGGAGATTGGAGATACAACGATTGGAGTGTAGTGACCGTACCCGAGATAGATCTGAACCGACGGTTGCTGAGAATAGGTGCAACGGGGAATCATGGGAATAACGAGAGGGTACGTAGGGAACATGGCTGACCAAGCTCCTTTTTCTAACGATTGAAAAAAGAAAGAGGTCGGTGTTCTTACCAACTGCTCCAATAAACGTGCCTACACCCCATCCCGTCTGGAGAATGATATGATTGACCGAGAGTACTTATGAAACCCGGCACTGAACTAAGGGTTTGATCTGCGGCCTCCTGAACTGTTCGCATCGCTCTCTTCGGTTCAAGCGAAGGCTATAAGTACAGTTCAGATCGACTTCCTAGCGTACGGAATACGGAATGGATTCAAAAGCCCCTCTGTTTTAGCTTAGGCTAACGGCACCGAATCCTAGTGCTATAACAGAAACTGCCCTTAACGCGCAAATCAAAGCCCTCACAACACTCGATACCTGCTCCGGCTTATTGATTAGGGTGAGCCACTCAAGTCCCTTGTCACTCGTCCCTCTTTTATGTTTACGAAAATACTGGGCTTTATGCTCTTTTCAGAAACTAAACTAAAGTAGCTCGTCAACCTAAAAACAGAGGACTTCCCTCACTACGAAAGGTGTCCCGTGGATGCCGTACTGATATTTCTCCTATTTGTTCTGGATCCAGCTGAAAAAGCCCTTTGCTTTATATTAGCGCGTTAGCGCCCCTACAATTGAAAAGACATTCTAGCACTCCTTTTATAATATAAGGAATTGCATGGCTTCGGTTGGTCACTTGCGGGAAATGAAGTCTTTGATGCGCGAGAAAGGGGGCTGCCTTCGCAAGGCTTGCTTGAAAGTCCCAACTGAAAGGACGGTTAATAATTAGTAGTTGGCCCGGCTCTCCCTGCCTGCGCTTTAGTTCTCATGCCTCATTTTGTTGACGTCGTGCGTAGGATAAAGGATTTGCACCGGATAAGCATTTGTTACAGTCGCGAAATACGGGCTTTTGTAAAAGTTTTCATTTTCTAATCTACCTTTAGCTAAGAAAATGCCATTGTCCTATGGCTGCACTAAACTTTGAACTGGACTAAACGAAGACAAAGTGAAGTCGAAGAACAAAGTTTAGTCTAAAAAATTTAAGAATTTTTTTTTTTACTTTCTAAACAATGGTTAGGCGGAAAGGGTACCCTTAAACCATAAGCCAGTGAAAAAGAAAACCTAGCTAGCCTATAAACTTCCCTCTCCGATCATTGCTTGACTCGCCATAACCCTTACACCAAACCACCCCTCGTCTTCAAGCTACGGCTACCTGCATGAAAGCCAACCGCTACAATCCTGCTGCAATAATAACTCGTTATTTTAGCTTGGAAGGACAATAGACTGGCATATCCCATATCTTTTTATTGGATGAGATTAGGGGGGTCTGTGAGAGCCCTTTCTCTAACTAAAAAATGTGCTCGCCTCTTTCTTCTCGGAATCCTACGTACCAATGTTGCAACTGGCTCTTCCCCAATCAACTCAAGGTATGCACCTAATCTTTTCCTCCACCACCTCAGGCAACCTTACCACAGTCTCAGCGGGTTCGCCCGTCTCCACCAAATTAAGGCCAACATGGCTATATGCCAAGGCAAAGGCCTAGTCAACCGCCTAGGCAGTTCACTCAGCTTAACCAACCCATGAGTTTGATTTTACCGCTCCGTGTTCTTTGATTTTTTAAGCCTCTTGAAGACTAATCGGGGGGACTTCTATGTGATTGACCCTTGTCTTGGATTTGACTACTATGTCATCCACATAGTCTATACATCATCTCATGGAAGATGGCCGTCATAGCCCTCTGGTAGGTTGCTCCGGCATTCTTTAGGCCGAGCCGAATGGCATGACCTTTGCACAGAAGGTTTCCCGCCCCGTGATGAAGGAAGTCTTCTTTTGGTCTTTCTCGGCCAACCGTCTTAGGTTGTATCCTGAGAAACCTTCCATAAACGATAGCGTTTTGTACCCCGACATCTAAATTTGGGAGTGGGAAATCGTCCTTGGGGCAGGCTTTATTTAGTTTAGCTTTCTAAAAGAAAAGTCCTTCCCATCCTTTTTTGGTACGGGGACGGTTAGAGATCCAATCAGAATAATCCAAGTCCTAATTCAGCGGGCCACTTTTCATTTTTTCTTTGAAAACTCCAAGCCGGGATGGAGCTTGGAGACTTTCTTTTTAGACCTATATTAAAGTTATGCTCTACTAGGACTGGATCTAAGCCTGGCATATCGTTACATGACCAAGCAAAGACGTCCCGGTATCGGCTAAGAAATTGGGCAAACCTTGCCCTTTCTTCGGGACCTAATGATGTGCCGATCATAATGATATTTGGATTCTCCTCGGACCAAGGACCTTTTCTATGCTTTCTTCGCTCTTTCGGCTCTCTGGGTGGAGTTCTATTATAGGAATGAATTGGCCGATATCCTCTGTCATCCGATAGCTTAGGCTTTTGAGACTATGATATGAAGGGCTATCCCTTTTCCCGCTCGTTAGGCTCCCTTCTCCTCTCCCTCTCCGGTATAGTCGACTGGCCTCGCTCCTATCCTATTTCTCTTGAATCTCGACATTTCATCCAAAGAATAGAAAATGGTTAACACATGCCGATTGGAGAACGTACTCCCTTCCCAGCTATTAGTGAAACAGGGGCCATCACTCTAATACGAATCGAAAGAATCACTATCGGGTTTGGTACCAACCAAGATTATCGTGGTTGAAATACAATCAATTTTGAATAGTTATTAGAGCTTCTAATTAAGTCGATTAAAATAATCTTCTGATTCAATCAGTATTATCTCGTTCATGCTCCTCACCTGAGAAGCATTTCACTAACCACCTGAGGAGCAGTAACAAGTACCTCCCTTGGGGTCGGGTAGCTATAGTCACACACAGTTCCTGTACACAGTAAGACAGTAGCAGCAGTAGCTACATTGTACCTACTTAGCCGGTAGCCAGTAGCCAGTGGGTAGGAAACCTTGCCTGCCAACTAAAAGAGCGATTGAGAGTGGATTTCAGGTTCGATAGTGTCGAGAAGGTATTAGCCACCGGTGACCGTACTTTCGTAAAAGCACCATTGGGCGGTGGTTCCTCTTCTCTTCTTCCTCTGAACCTCGAACAAAAAAAGATCTCGGCATCAGCTCGACTAAGAGTTCCGAATAAAAAAAGGAAACTTCACTTTACTTAAGACGAAGGAACCGAGTGCAAAAAAACCGGTTTCGCTTCAAACTACTAGTAATTAAGACTAAAAGTAAGGAAGTCCTTTTCTTGACTTGGCCTGCGTTCATTATACCTACCCCTTTTTAAAAAACTTGATTTCAATCTCAACAAAGAAATGAAAGCATAACTCTTTGCTTGTTGTCCTCTTACTTACTCAATTGTGGAGGTCTCTCGGGTGTCTGATCCGATCAGTCTTGTGATGAAGAGAATTCCGATCTTCCACTAAGAAAGGTCTCGTCACGACAACTCAATTTGTCTGGTAAACTACTAGGGGCTCCCCATGGTTTATTAAAAGGAAGGGGAGATTTGCTCCTCATCCGGGGGTTCATTTCATTCATTATGCACTCAAAAGTGAAGGTCTTAAAAACTTCATAGAATTCATGATCGGCCATTCCATTTGTGCTTTCAGCAAGTAGGCGACGCGAATCAATTTCTATGCTTCAATTGGATACCAATTGCTTGGATGCGTTTGAAGCCTCGAAATGACTTGCAGAAAAAAAGCTTTCTAGGTTTGTCTTCTGTCTCCGTAACAAATGGTCCATTTATTGATGGGCGAACGACGGGGATTGAACCCGCGCGTGGTGGATTCACAATCCACTGCCTTGATCCACTTGGCTACATCCGCCCCTACCCCCGCACAGGTTTCAGTCTTTATCAACGATCAGATCCTTTCTGAACTCCCCTATGACCGCTATCAAAGAGAAGCTTTTTCCTATACTATAGTTGCAAGTCTATTGTTCTCTTTCTGAATGAAGTGAAACAAAGCTTCAAACAAAGAGGTTGGACTGTTCACTTCATTGATTTGACTTCACTTTACTTAAGATTAAAGAGAGGGGCCGGGCGGGCAGTAAAGGCTCATTTAGTAGACAGCGAGCGAGCAGCAAGCACCTACTCCTATCAAAATGAAAAGAAGCTGAACTTGAATTGAAGAAGTGAGCCTCTATCAGAGAAAGGAAAGCCGTTGCGCGTTAGCGCATCCGTTTTCTTGCTCGTTAGAGCCCTTCCTTCAGCTGGCTTCGCCTATATTCATCTCTTTTTTAAAATAGAGATTTATGGATCTCTCTTGTTCATAGATCTTGAAACCAGATCTATCCCCGGAAGAACCAACACTTAAAGGGTGTAAGCAACGGAAGGTTCTCACCCTGTCCCCGACATTGTTCTCCGACGATGTCCCCTGGGCGAAAGGGGCCACCATTCTCTTTCTTTCTTCAATCGTTCTGATCAGGACAAGTGGGTTGGTTCGTTTCGTCCTCCTATCTACGCAATTCTCTGTCTTCGTTCGTGATCATGTTGGGCGAATGGTAGTTGTAGAGGAGCGGCTGTGAAAGGGCTCTTCCCCCCTTTCCATTGAAGTAGGGAGGGCTTCCTTCCCCACCATTCCGGCCTATTATAAGGATTTTACCGATGCTGAAGGTAGCTTGCTTACCAAGCCACCCACTTGAGAAGCTGGTCGCTAGAAAGAAGCGACGAGGAAGCGAAGCTGTCTACGAAGCTTTGCTTCTCCCCCTGTAGTCGTAATACTCGGCTCATCGCTACTTTGATTCAAAAGGTAACCGATGATTCCCGACTTTCTCTGGTTTCCGCAACCGTAACCCTTTTTCCGATTACATAAACTTTTTTCTTTTTCATAGAGATACGCTCTAAAAAAAGTGAAGGACAAGCAACCCTTCTAGAAGCGGTAGCTTCCCGCCTCCTTCATTCCTACTGCCTCCTTCGGTGAGAAGTTCCCTTCCTTTTCTAAAAAAAAAGAAAATGCCTGATTGGTCTGCTCAGCAAACGTACAAAGTGGACCGTTGTTTGGCTGACCCCCTTCTTCCCATTCGGGTTGGGTTGACCCAGAAGTACAGTAAGAAGGAATGGAACCGCTTGAGAGTCATCTGAAGTTCACACTTGGGTAAAGACGACTGACTTTGGAAACGGAACACGAACCAATTTCAGCTATTCCGGCTTCTTATTAAGCGTAGCGAAATCAAGGTTTATGAGAAAGTCAGCGAAGTTTCTATGATGTTCTACCTTTGCGCAGTCTCGCTCCACAGTGACAGCGGAAGGCTCCGCACCTGAGCCTCGTTAGACTCAGCAGAAGTGTAAGGTGTAAGTGAAGACAATAGAAGAGATGAAGTCTGCCCCTTAGCCTAGTCTATATCCACAGCTGACGCAACTCCGTCTCACTACTACTTAATTAATTAATGGCTAAACTTTTTCATAACCTGAGCTTTCCTTAACCAGTTGACCTTACTTTGTAACCTTAGCCTCTCTTTCTTTATAGTTCGACTAAGTGACTTCGTAACCGAAACCTACTTTTTTTCTTACTGTAGCTTAGGCCTTCGCCACTTCAAACGGGCGCTTCGCCCCTCTTTTTTTCTTAGAAAAAGCGGGGCCTTACTTATTCAGGGGGTGGGGGAACCGTAAGAAGGGGGATGAACCGCCGAATTTACATCTGAAATCGCCAACATGAACACAAACGAAATCTTTAATTTTGTATAGAAAGAAAACGAACCACTTCTATTCTCGGAGCCCACGGAGCGGTATATGAAGAATGGCTTTTTGGTCCCTTTCGTCCAGTGGTTAGGACATCGTCTTTTCATGTCGAAGACACGGGTTCGATTCCCGTAAGGGATAGGTACTCATTCCCGGCCGCTTTCAGTTAGTGTTCATTGCTGAGTGATCGCTCGCTATCTGGCTGGAAAAGGTGGTCCGGAAGCTTCCTCTCTCCCAGCAAGCAAGATGAGATCACCACTTCTCTCGGACTTCCTTTACTTCGTAACCTTAGCTTTAGATGTCCTTTCATAGATTCTCGAACCTTCGACAGACATAATATCCATGCGCATTTCTTTCTCTCCTCCCCTCAGCCATAGAGTCATCTTTCCCCCTTTTCTTTTTATTTCTTTCTTTTTCTTTTTAGGCATTGAACCCCGCCGCTCCGTGGGGTGCTGAGTGGTGTCCTCCCCTCCCTAATACCTAATACATAGTTCCGTTTATGGAGCCTAAAGCTTTAACCATGGCATAGCAGTAAGCAGTAAGTTGGCCTAGTCTCTCGCCCAGCCTTCGCCTTCTTCAGTGGCCAAGTTGAAGCGTTCACCGGTTCTTCGGCCTACCACCTTGATCAAGGTTGAGCTTGTTTCATTGAAGCTAATGCTATGCTGCCCTTCCCTTGTTCAAGAGAAAGCGAGCACTTTCTTTTAGCTACTGGCCCAAACAAAAGAGATTAGCCTCTTGATCGATTGATTGATTGATTGGATCGAAGTACGAAGGGCTTGATTGAAGTGTGAGATCAGCCCAAGACTAAGGCCGAGCAACTAGCTGCTGCAGGATTGGACGTCTATCTATCTCACCACACTCCCCTACTCCTATAAAGGCCGGCAGAAGGAAAGCTCATTACCGCAGCGCTCGTTCACCCCTTCGGCTTCTTCCATTCAAAAAGGTAGTTTTTTTCTTATTGGCAAATAACATCTTGAAGTGAAGCGAAGGCATTATTGAAGGAAAGAGATGGCGGGTCGGTCAAGTGCATTCGCTATTCGATTCCATCCTCGATCCCACCAAATTGATATTCAAAAGTTTGTATCTCTTCTTTACTTTTAAGTGACAAGGGGGTGACAAAGTTCTCTATGTTGCCGTCTCCTCAATGAACGTAGATTGATAGAGATGGCTTTTGTGCCGGTCAATCTGTATCCCATTCTTCAGGTATAGTTTTCTTTGATCACAGATCGACAGTCCTTTCTCCCCCTTTCGTCATAAGGCATGGTCTGACTCTGAACCATTCCTGTGTTTAGGTCCCTACTAAGCATAATCCGTAAACTATGAATGGCTATTTGAAGACTTTTTCAAAAGTTTCTAGCGAAGCAAAAAAATGAGAAACGCTCTTACGAGGTAATTCTGAGTTAATCCGTAAACTATGATCGACAGCCCGCTCCGTTCTGCTACTAGGGTTCCAAACCTTCCCCTTAGTTCTATAAAGACCTTTCCAACTCAAGAGATGCTAAAGCTATTGTGAATTGGTCTTTCTAAGTCAGAAAGAGGGCTTTGGGCAAAGACTAACTCGAAAGTACTTGACTTCAGTCCCAGTACTGAAAGACGTGACTTCAGGAGTGGATTTCGGAAGGAAAGACTTCGTTTACTTCCTACAAATTCTTATGTAAGAACTAGTAGAAAGAAAGGAATTTTGAACTAAATAAGGCAGCATTGATAGACCGTTGAATGAGAATGCTTGAGTGGGAATCGTCTTAGCAACTGGCTATAGACATGACTAAAAGCCACCGGGAGAGGAGAGACAATCTTTCATGAGAGGGACGAACGAGTGAGAGATTGGGAAAAAAGAGGTAGGCCTTCTGAGTGGTCATTTAGGGGCCTTGTTAGCAAGCCATCATTCTTCCCTAAGCTACCAGAATCCGATCGAAGCGAGCAAGAGATAGAGGAATCATCGCTCATAGATGTGAATTGAGAAAGCAAGCCCTAATTCTTTTTCATCTCCTCGGGCAAGACCAATTATAAGTCGACATCTTAACCTGACTTCCTAAGCTCAGTTGATTGTTGAAGCAGTAGCTCTGGATCGAGAGCAGGATGCTTACCGTGGGTATTATGAAAAGGGGAAAGGCTTTTTTTTATAGAGAGAGTTATAGGAGAATGGAAGACCAAAGAGACTCAACTCATATCGTACCAAGAGCTTGCCATTGACCTGATCAAGCGCTTTAGGGAGATCCCCTTCACCCATGTTCCGAGAATAAAAAATCGCTTGGCTGACTCGCCAGCCCTTATGGAATTCATACTCAGCCGCTCTAGTACACATGCTAGTACACCGAAGCACAGAGTCGCTTGTCATCGACATCCGAGCCACAGAGAGCCCTTCCGCCGAACGGGACTCATTTCTCTTCTTGGATGATGACTATCGGGAGTTGGAACATGATGAACTATCACCAGTCAAGACGAGGAAGATTACGAGGACGATGGGAACCATGGTATTATTCTTTCTACAATTACCTCAAGACGGGTTCATACCGGAGTACGCCACTCTTGGTCAGAGGAGAGCCCGGAGGGAACTTTCCCGACGATTTGTGATCTTGGGAGATGTCCTTTACAAAAGGTCACGCGCCCTTCCTTCCGAAATAAGGAGCACACATTGTTGAACAAGCTCATACAAGTGGGTGCGGAGGACACGTCAACAGCCAAATGCTTGCCAAGAAAATCATGAGGCAAGGCCCCTATGAAAAGTAAGGGTGTCAAGATATGTCAGAAATGTCAACTCCTTTGATTTGATGGAATTTTCTTTCAAAATGCTGCATCATGTCGAATGGCGGGTCCATCGTCTATCCCCAAGGTAAGACCCCGAATGAAAAAAACGTACCTTCGAAGGCTGCGATCAGGAGCTGCTTAACATCACTGAGAACAGGAGATCAGAAGATTTGATGGAGGATAAAGTCAAAAGTGAACCAACACTGGGATCTGATCATAGCCGCCGTGAAGTGTTTGGATGCAAAGGCGATGGTTTTTAGATTCGGCAAACATGATATGTGTCCTGCACGAAGTACATCGAATTTTGGAGATATCCCGTAATGTCCTTTTTGTACCTAGATAAGGACGACCTCGAGAGAGCAGACGACCAGTAGAGTAGGTGCTCCATCTCGTTCCTGCTACGTAGGTCTAAGGTAATTCACAGTGCTAGCAGATCAGAAGTACGGAAGTGGGCCCTCACCCTTCTCTAGTAGGGGCAGAGCTACCTATAGAATGGGAATGTTCATCCTCTCTTAAAGTCCGTTATGGATTTCAAGTCAGGAATAGAGCTGTGGTAAGCAATATAGATCGCCCCTAACTCTCTCTCTATAAAAAAGCCCTTCTTCATTATTAACTTAATAAGGCGTCGGCTCTATGGAGTAATGGGAAGTGCAGATCTGGAGTGTTTGGACGAGAAATAAAGGCTTTGCAGCAAGCGGAGTTGTACCGAAATGCAATTTTCTGGGCATACGAGAAAAGAGTCCAGCCGAGCATATTTGTTTGCTAGTTTCTTGATCCCGGAAATCTTGTACTCAGAGTCACGGATAAAGTGGACTACCCAGCGCCTTTGATACTTGGTGGATGACCTTTCTAGTGGCTTTTTCCCGTCCCTTTTGGGACCATTCACCCTTTTCCAAGCATAGGTAGAAGCCCTCTTTCCCATACACGACGGTTCCAAGCAAGATGAATAGTTTATAGTCGACTCAGTATCGATGAAATCCCCCCATTGAATCTCTTTAGTACCTATTCTCTTGTAGTGCACCCTTCATCGAAAGAGTAGGCGGTTGAAAGACCCACCTCTGAATAAAACCTTTAGGTTGGGAGATCTCAAAGGGGAACCTCGCTTAGCTTATCAGTCCCTGTATTATTCAACTCATCTGTCCACTTATCTTGTCCAAAGCAGAAGGAATTTATCAATCCTTTGTTTCGAAGGTAATCCGCCAGTGTCTAGACTGGAAAAGATTCAATCCACTTGTTGGCCTGCTTCTATGTCCTGTAGCTTCTAAGGCATTAGCTTCAAAGGGGCTTGTTGGCCCCCTTCTTAGCTCTTGATGTCTGCTTTAATTTAAGCTTCATCGAATAAGGCCCGTAGCTTACAACATCTTATGAGAAGGGCCTGTAGCTCGATACAATTTAAGGCCAGTTGCGTACTTGCTAGAGACGGATTCCGCCATTCCCTGAAACATTAGGGCCCAGCTTGAAAAAGATTTGGATGTGGATGATAGAGAGCATATTTTTTATATATCCCCAAAATGAGAGCTATTAGATGAGAAGAGACTTTGCGCCATGGAACATGCCCAGGTCTACCAGAAAAGGGGCTTTCAAGTGAATTCCAAAATAAGGTAATATAGAGAAAGGTCAACATAGGAGATAAAGTCTTGAAAAAGATTCTTTCCAGACGTGAGCCTCACCCAAGAGGGAAACTCCATTTTGTGCTTGATCTCTTCTGTCACGCATCACGGCTGGGTGAGTTGTCCCATTGCGAATGAACCTCCGTGCTTCCAATCTGGTTATGCACTTCTTTAAGATGTGGAACCTGGGAGCTTTCCTCTTATAAAGAGGGCTAAATCTTTCGTAGGGGGGTAAGGATGGTGCCGAGGTCTTAATAGAAAGCAGTTGATAGTCCCGTCTGCTAGGCTTTTCCGAACTTCCCTTCGCCTTTCTATCTCTTAATTAAGGGGGGTTTCAGAGAATCATCCGAACGAGATAAGGTTGTCAAATGGGGAAGAGGAACGAGAGGCGTCCCTGGCTCACTAGTAGGTGACGAGGGGATTCAAAAAAAAGGGCTCATTTCACCTGCCCATGCATTCGTTCGGATCCATTCTTCCTTCTTTACCTTTTCAACCCACCCTTACTAGCTAATAGGGCTTACTAAAAAAGCGAATTTGCCTCTTCCTGGTAATGAATTAAGCGGCAGCGAGGAGGTCCGGTTCCATAGTGATTTCGTCTGCTTTTGGAACTTAGATTCCTAGGGACAAAGAAAGTGACTTCGGACTTTTGAATTCTCAGAACCTCCTTCGAATGAAAGAACTTGAGAGGGTCTCACAGGCATCTCTCATCGAGCGGCAGTGCAAGCTCGGATGGTGTTAGCGCTGGCAGAATGTCCTGGATTAGTTTGTACCGGTGTAGGTCCCTGACTGGTGACTTGTCCCCCTTGATGTTGTGGCATTGGATTAGTATAGATCCCCAGTAGCTTCAGTGACATTGGCGGCTTTAAGGTATGCCTTAACTTCGTTCCAATTGAGAAGATTTTCATCTAGATGACATCACGCAAAGTATGACACTCTTCGATGGTACGACCTGCGTATCGGTGAAATGGACAAAACTTTGAATAGTCGAGACCGCGAGGCCAGGGGAGTGCTTTATCTCTGGGCAGAGAAAGGGTTTTACGGGGCAGAAGGTGGAGAAGGCTAGGCCATAGCTATTATACTAGGAGAAAAGTATGACCTCTTTAAGATCTGGGATAGATCTTTCCGATGATATCCATGGCCCACCCTCGAAATGGCCAAGGCTTTATAATCGGGTATAACTCGGAAGCGGCTTGTGCTGGATTCCTGCATACCTCTGGCAGGCATCGCAGCTCTTAGCATGTGCTACGTAATCTGCAAGAACCGTAGGCCAGTAGTGGCCATGTCTCCTGATCTCTCGAATTTCCCTCAGCGCGCTCGATCTACCTATCTTTCTGAGTTTGATTGGTTTTCGCTCCAGCTGGCCTTTCCATTTAATCACTCACAAAACCTACCTTTCAATTCTTCTTACCCTATGAGCTTTCGGCAAAGGAAAGATTTCTTGGTCCATTGACATCGATCAACGAAATAGACCTCCTTCTTTCACTTTTGTCGTTGTCTTCCAATTCAAAGAGCCCCATTAAGTAAGTGTTCCGCGAGAAAAGAGAGGCTGACATCTTTTCTTATCTATCTATTTTCGTAAATGAAGAAGATAAGTGAGAGCTTACTGACTGCATCTTCTAAGAAGGGCTTGGAAGAAGAAATAGAATCTCCTTTCTTTTTCGAGAAAAGATCCCATCCTTCAATATCATGATTGGGTCGACCAGGCCAGATCATGAGTGAAATATCATGATCGGGTCGACTAGGCCAGATCATGAGTGAATAGAAAATCGAAAATGTACATAGCAGTTCCAGCTGAAATACTTGGAATAATTCTACCACTTCTACTAGGAGTAGCCTTTTTAGTGCTAGCTGAACGTAAAGTAATGACTTTTGTGCAACATTGAAAGGGTCCTGATGTAGTGGGATCGTTTGGATTGTTACAACCTCTAGCAGATGGTTTTAAATTGATTATAAAAGAACCTATTTCACCAAGTAGTGCAAATTTCTCCCTATTTAGAATGGCTCCGGTGGCTACATTTATGTTAAGTTTGGTCGCTCGGGCCGTTGTACCTTTTGATTATGGTATGGTATTGTCAGATCCGAACATAGGGCTACTTTATTTGTTTGCCATATCTTCGCTAGGTGTTTATGGAATAATTATAGCAGGTCGGTCTAGTAATTAGGGGGCGGTCGTTCGGTCGCCTATGATACTAGGAACAATAGGTCAAAAATGGGTTTGTGCCGCAGGTCAACGATCCACTCTACACAGGTGTGGGCTTACAGGGCTCATAAAGCCTTTCTTTCATTCATCAATAGGGCCGTGTCGGTCACTTTTCTGGGCCAGGATCGATAAGTGGAATGGAAGTCATAAAAAAGATATCTTGATCTTCGCACCTCAGATCAAGAGGCTTGTCAAGCGCGTCATTATTATTCATTATTCTATATAAAAATATATATAATGAAGATAGAAATCAAAAACGTTGTCTTTTAACTGGCTGTTCTTCTTTGTCAACGCTACTAAGGACCTATAGGTTCGCAATAATGAAAATTGGTTGTTTTAAAAAGAAAAGGCACTATTTAGCCCTACATTAGAAGTAAGCGGCTGAGTTAGCCTAGCCTACCCTAAAAGTGGTATAGTAGGGTATAGTAGGCGAGCGAGTTAGCGAAGACGCTTAGGCTAATAGAAAAGAGAGTGTCGGTGCGTAGCCTTCATTCTACTACGCTACGAAAAGGTTACGAAATCACTTAGCTCGATGTTAGGAGAGTCAAGGGGGAACGCCATACCTACATAGAAGAACCACTGTTCACTGACTTTCTAAGGTCTAACCTTTCGCCCCCTACTGAAAAGGGGCAATTAGCTTTGCACCACTGATAGACTACTTAAGATTCAATTCAAAAGGCCCTACTTAGTTTCGCAAGCCTTTGTCATTGTTAGTGAACTAAGTAGGGCCTGAGGCCCCCTGTGAATCCGTAAATCTGAGGAGCATGCCGCAACAAAAGGATGGTCCCCTATGCATTTCATTCTTTCCGGAAGGGAAAAAAAGAAGTACCCCCCATCATAGTGAACCTCTCCTTGTGATCGGGAAAAAAAGATGCCTCCCAGCCGGGGGGCGGATTGAATCGGAGTTTCCTTAGGTAGCCACCGACCTACAGTTATCCTTAAACTTCCGTTCTTGGTGGAGAAGAAGCGAACAAAGGTACGCTCGCTTGCTGTCTTGTTCTCTGTCGCGAACTGGGATCGCTCGCCAGCTAGGTCAGATTGGAGCAACATTGTATGAGAACATATTACCCATATTCGGGGACAAAGGGCGAAACGACCTCTCGATCTACTTACTGCAGCCCAGGAATGAAAACGCCGTCTAGGCGTTACCTGTTGCTCCGATCTCCCCTACACCTAGGACGTTGCCTGGGCCCACCAAGAGCCATAGTTAGTTGTTGTTTCCATTTGGTAGTTTTTTCTCGTTGTTGATACCGGCAAGACCCAGCCAGATGATGTCTGCTGGTTGGTAGTGGGAGGACTCTTAGTACCTGCATACCCAAAAGGGGGCGCTGGTTAAAAAACAAGAATTTTTCTCTTTCTTGCTCTCCCTTAGCAGCGGGAAAGGAGTCTATCTATCTGCCTAGCTTTGGTAGATTTCCCCCAACGCAATCCACAGAAATTCTACGAATCCCTTGGTGGATAAGTCCGACGATTCAGCAGCAGTGCGGAATTTTCTTTCTCGTCTGCTGGATCTGATCTATAGTTAGGGGGCAATACATATCAAAAGGTTCGAAGAAGGATAATGAGTGAAGATCTGCCCCAGCCAAGTCGTCGACCGCTGCGGTACCTGAACTGAATGCTCTGAGGTTGAAAGGCAAGTAGATAAATTCCTACCTGTATTTTTATTGTCTCGATTCGTCCACTGCTGCTACTGATAATGGAAAAGGTTATGAAGTTGACTTCTTTGCCTTCTTGAAGGTGGTTGGGCATTAACCAACACAACAGTGAAACCCGATCCAGCTTTCGCTACCTCCGCTTCCTCAGGGCCCTCACTTCCTCACTCAACTCACTCAGACGCTCGCCTCACGTCACTTCGCTCACCTTGGGAGGAAGGCTACTGATGGTAGCGAATCTCAGAATACGAATAAGATCAGAAAGGCCATCATAAGAGCAAACAAGGCAATGGCTTCCGTGAGAGCAAAGCCTAAAACGGCATAACCAAACAATTTAGTATCCAATTACGGACTCCGTGCTACTGAATGGATCAACGAACTGAATATCTTTCCAATTCCGTCTGCAGCTCTAGCTAAAGCAATTGTAGCAGTTCCAGCACCTACGACTTTTAAACCCTCCATAACATCTTTAAAAGTTTTCATTTCAGTCTATTAATTGGAAGCAGGATTTTGATTCTTGAAAGCAAGTTAAGTGGCTCTGAGGGGCACGAACGGTATAACAATAGGTACTGATTCAACTAGCTCGAACGTGGGGAACGAATGCTTGAATGTAAACAAATAGCTGACTCTTGCAAGTTTGTGGCCAGCGATCACCCTCTAAGCTATACGCTTGATAACGAACTAAAGGGCTCGAAGCTATAGAAGCTCTACAAATAGCAGTTCTTATGAATTTATGGCACAGTTCTTTAAGCTGGGTAAAGGAAAAGTAAATAGTAAACAGCAAAGACTCCCTATATCGAACCCCATTTTTGATACGCCTTAGTATAAAGAACTGGCTTAGTACATATCCATAAATATGTCTTTTTGACTGCGGCATAGCTATCCCGTAGTTTTCCTTTTCATAAGAGAAAGGATCCTATAGGTATAGTATACGTAAGTTTCCCTATATCTATGTATTTACCTTATATGCCTTAAATTTACAGATGAGTCGGGATCCTAATCTTACTATTACAATTATAGGATCAGCTCTTATTTGCAATCTTCCTTAAAGAAAGTCTAAGGTAGTTGCAGGTCCATTTTCCTTTTTTTATAATGTGCGGGATTCCTCTCTGAGTAGGCTTCTTCGTGCGTGCCATTCTAGGAGTCTTCATTTACTCTGGTATAAAGTTATATCAAGGTCAATAATTTCTTTCTGGTCCACCAAGAAAAAAAAAATTTCAACTAAGGTTTATTTATGTCCGGAACAGCATGCCTTTTCTGTCTATAGCGGATAGGTAATTTAGCTACCTCCGCAGCAACAATTGCTTCAGCGGGAGCTGTCGTCGTGGGATCCGTAATAGTGAGCATTGTAACTGATACCGGGAGTTTAATATCTAGTTTTTTCTGCTTACGAAATGCTTACGCTTACCAAAAGTACTAGGGCATCTTGTCAAAAGCAAAAGCGAGCGGTGACTCTATCGGAATCTATAAAACTCGACTGGAAGCGGGAGGAAGCCACTCTAAAGAGGAGGACTGTCAAAGAGTCATGTTGGGCTTCGACTATGGACTAGGAGTTCTCCTCGGCCATAGAGAGGCAATTGACCTTTTAGACAAATTGACACTAGGAAAACTTATTTTCTTGCGGATTGTGAAAGTAGTGTATAGTTTTTTAGCCACCTGAGCAGTAGTTTATTTAGCTTTGATTCAATGGGAAGATGTTTAGGTGAATCCGTACCAGTAACAATCCGGGAAGCCAACTTCACCCATTTAGTGTGCTCTTTCTTTTATGTGTCCAGATCTTTAGGAATCTTGTCCCCCCTGGTCCTGGCACTGACTCACGTGTTTTGTACCTCTACCTCTTCTACTTGTACCCGCTATTTGGTCCCCAAGCCAAGCCAAGCGGTTGTCAAACTCTTCCACGGCAACTTGTCACTACTAAATGCAGAAGGGGATAAGAGAAAGAAAAGAAAAGGAGACTCATAGGGATAGAGGAAATGAGAGAATGGTTCCGTGAAAACAAGAAGCTTACTAAACATATTACACTCACTGGGAAGGGTTTGTTCAAGTCAATAAGAGGTAAGGTCTCGCTTAAGCGTAGTATCTCCCTCTCAATAGTTGTAGGAACATCTTTGTGCACAGCTGATTGTATAAGAGAATAGGTTCCTTCTATTCTTCCTAGAGGCAAGAGAAGCGTGCTATTCTTTGTCCTCCAAATCTCGTAAGAGAATAGAATATAGCCTCGGGTGCCCTTTTCCCTACTTACTTGTCAGGTACTTTCATAACTAGCTAGGAATCTATTAGAAGCATAAGCTGTCCGTTGTTCAATCTAAAATAGTTAAATAATAAGAATAAATAGGGTGGAGTAGTGGGAGAGAAGCCATAATTGGAATGGAATACGACTTTTTATAAGCAAGCCAGGAATTCGAGGAGTTGGCCAGATACGGATCAAAGCCCTGCCTCGAAAAAGTCAGGACTTTTGGACAGATTCCAGTATTCGACCCATCTCTTTCTGCCGATTCCCCGGGTTATCGGAATCTCTGGTTCGATCAGGACCAGGAGTCCCATTCATTCGTTTATGGGAGCGACTCTCTGTTCCCATTCTCCACCGGGTCATCAAGTGATTAGCCAGCTCAATCCATTTTTCCATCCGATGATCTTCACCCTAGGACTGACTATGTTCGACCTGCCTTGATTGCCTAGCTAATGCTTACGTCGCAAGCAGGGAGTGAACGACCCTTCTATCTAGTATCTAGATCGGTGATTTCGTTCGGCCGAGCCAGCTATCGAAAGTCTTGCAAGCAACCTCACCCTCACCTCGGAATGAGAGAGACATCAAGGACATGAACGTAGGAAAGCTCCTTAACGGGAGATTCAGCCACGTAATCAATCCCCCAACCTGTAACTCGGAATGTTAGGATTGCAAGCAACCGACACTAAGCGAGCTAGAAGCTAAAGTGAATCTTTTTTGGCATCTTTTTCTTTGCTTTGACCGCGACTTTGTTTGGTCTTCCTCTTTCCTTCGGCCCATGTTTCAAAGCTAGCAAAAAGTTCGAGCCTCTGGGATCTCTCTTGAACGGCGGTCGGTCAGTCCTTTTCTTCTGTTGATGTTGAGACTGATGCTTTGACTGTCTCCCATATCATTGAGAATAAAGATCCACTTGTCGACGCTAAACTCAGTACCTCGCTTCCTTCCTAGTACACCTACTAGACCCATACTCATTACGAATGTGTTCACCAGACATCTGACTTAGCAAACTTCTGCTTAGACCGGCAACGATAAGGAAGGAGATCTATGGATAATGGGATATAAAAGTCAGGTGCGACGGTCAGCTCAGTCAGAGCGGAAGCGGTCAGGCAAGGTTATCGTCAGACAATGTAGTGCAAGCGACGGGTAGCGCTTGCCATATGAAGAAGGCGACTACAATGGGAGACGAAGGCGACGTGGGCTTGCCATATAGATGTAGCGCTTGCAAGGCAATTCAGACGACGTTAGCAAGATGTAGCGCTAGCTAGGTTACGGTAGCGCTTGCCATAAAGAAGCTAGCCAGAAAGCAGGTCAGGAAGGCGATAGGATGTTAGGAGGATAGGCTTACTAAAGCTCGAGTAAACAATATTGATAGGAGAGAGGGGTGAGTTCTCCATCTCTATTAGGAGGGTCTTCTGTCTTTTTAAAATGAAAATTTGATCTATTTTTTATGTTCGAGATCGCCTCCGTGTGGTTCCTCCTAAGTAGCTAATCGAATATGCTTTTGTCTCTTGGAATCGTATCATCCATGGCGGGGGTATCGTATAATAAGAGAACGGTTGCTTTTAGGAGTGATCTGTTCATCTAACTATCAATTTAATAAGAGAATAAAGAGCAAGTAAAGTCAAAAAGTACGCCCACTAGATCCAACTATTACTCACACGGAACACTAACCCAATCTTGCTTGAAAGCGGAGTGGAATCAAGAAACTCGCAGACCTTGAATCTAGCCTGCAATCCTTTCGCACTTCTCTTAGGAGATAGTAAGCAAGATTTTATACGCTAATTTCTTCTTTTAATCAATTTAGAGTTACAAAGTCTTATTGCAGACCTTCGTCTTCACGGGTTGTTGTTGAATCCGACTCTTCCTCTTGGCGTTGTCCCTATAGGTTGAACTGCTAATGCCTCCGATTAGAGATTTCACAATGCCATAGGATTGATTGAAGTTTCTGGCCGGGTAACTTTTCATTCCGACACCCAGAATAAAGGCTTCCCTGCCGTAGTTGGGTTCATTAGGTCGTTTGCCTTCGGCCAATTAAGAATGATCCATTTATATAGATGAAACTAATCATATTTTTTTACATGGAAGCTGGTTCCACGACTTTAGTGGAAATGATGATCCTGCTCCCCCTAAAAGTATCAACTACCTGAGGCTTAGGCGGATTTGTCAACGGTTGTGCTGCTGGCAATGATTAGAATAGCTATGTTGCTCAAACCTACCAGCGCCTTTATTTAATAGAATGAAGTTCCCGAATAGAAAAAAGAAGGATATCAGGTTTCAAACTAGATATAGATGTCCGGGAAGTGCTTCCTTGCATTAAAGCACATTCCGGGAGTGAAAGGTCATAGGGCTCATAGACATTATATATTTCTTATCTTTCCTTTATGGGGATCGTAGATCTCTCTTTTCAAAGTTGGCAAAGTGAGAACGCTGGTTCCGCAATAACCAAGTCAATCCAATCCTCAAGGGGAGAGGGGTCCGTATCCTGGGACTTAAGGATTTAGGGATCCCTCAAAGGACCGGGTTCAGGCTCAACCAAGTCTTCGTCCACCTTTTCTCGAACCAGATCCATGCCTTGGGCTTGAGTCCCAACTTCGGTAGGAGTCCAAACAACATTATCCATTTCTAATTCCGAATTCTCATCCATAGGTGGAAATTCTTTTATAACGGCATCAATTGGTTGTTTTGCTTATTCAACGACCCTTTCCCCTGAGCCGATTTTAGCTCTGGCAAACAGCCCTGATAGCTTAAATCTAATACAGGTTCTAGGTTGAAAGAATCAATGGAACCAAGCTTTCTGCTCAGGTTCAATGTGACTCTAAGGCACTTGTTGATGCGCTACTACTATCAGTTCGACTTTAGCATTAGCAGTTAGGATTTATTTGACTTAGCCGTGCCTGCCTGACCTCATTTAGGGAATAAATTAAATATGATAGGACCCTTTCTCACTCATTCCCCTCACTTGGCTTCTCTTACCACCTAAATGACTACTCAAAATAACACACTTTCTTGGTTGAGCTGATGGAGACTATTCAAGAATCCTAGCTTATCCCCCGGATCTTACTAATAAAGAAAGCGCCAAGACAGAACTTAAAGTGCGGAATCCCCTCCTACTGCAGGGATTGGAAATTGCGGAATATCCGGATTTAGGCTCTCGCAAAGAAGGCAATTCATTCGTAGTAGGATATTGAAACCTCAAACCCTCTCTGTCAACAACATCTAAAAGATTAGGAGGAAGGAGATCTCGCTCTCTTCCATATTCAATTCTCGGTAGAAAATGATCAGAAGCGGATTCTACGCATCAGACTAACTGGAGTTCATGCTTTCCTGCGTGAGACAAAGGAAGCACAAATTTACTTACTCGGCGGGAAGGGAAATGAAAGACTTGTCCTCCCTCTCAAAAGAAGGTTTTTTCAACTATAGAAAAATCAAAAGATATATAAAATAGATAAAGATATATCGGCTTTTTCCTTGTTCGTCAAGCTTTCAAGCAGCTCTTTCAACTGCCGCCTAATCCCCCTCAAGAACCGAGAGCCGCCCAGGGACTGGACTCCACCAAGAGGTTCTTTCTCTCATGTCATTTCGCCCGCCCGTTTCATTTCCTTTTGCCGAAGTTTGTTCAGTCGGTAAGCATCCCGTTAGCTCTTCATATTTCCTAGCCTATCTATCCCCACTATCTTCGAATTCTGTAAGCCGTAGGAAGTCCATAAAATGTGAATAAAGTCCTCATGCGAAAGTTCATCGCCTTCGCTTATCTTGTTTTTTAAGGTCAGTTCTTGTATGATGTCGACGAAAGTCTCATGTTCAAGATTATTATTCTTGCAAAACTCGGAAAGTATTAAAGCACATTTCTTCCTCAAGCTGTCGATTGTGTCAGTCGGAAGTGCATACGGCGGATCAGCTTCCTCTACCTAGGTACGAATTGGATGCTCCTCCTGCTCGGGCAGGACTCTCAGATGGCTATGATCGGACAATAGAGTATGTAAGATATAGGTCGTGCCTCTTGGGCTTAACAAGATGGGGTTCAGATGAAAACGGATCTCGCTAATCCAGTCTATTCTATTTTGAATAGACCAGGTAGTTGACTACAGGATCGGATCCTCTGTCTTTGCCTGAAACTTTCACTGTCTGTCAAAGGAATAGCTGAACTACTACATTGATTAGGCGGATCTAACTCTTTTGAGAAATGCCCAGAGGCGTCTGTCTACTAGTTCAGTTGATAACAAGGTGTCGAACTAGACTGATAACTGATCGTCTATCGAAGCGCCTCTTTAAAGGCAGGATGTCGAGAATCGTGTCTCTATATACGAAGAGCAGGCATGCGTGGGACTTTAGGACAAGACTCCGTAAGACCTTTGTTTAATATGCCTTTTGTTTACGACGAATAGGAATAGGTTCTTTTCAGATTTGACATAAGAGGGTAATTCGTCAAATTGGAATCGGATCTAACATGTGCAGCCTAAGCTTACTTCTCTTGGCTCCCGGCGGGGTTGTCTAGTCCTAAAGCTAACTAGAACGGCAAAGAAGAGTTCTATTCGGCGACCGGTAGGGAGAGGAGAGGATGGGAGGAGAGAACGTCGATCATAAGGGAGAGGAAGAGAGTGAATCTAAAAAAGAGAGTCCGACTTGCATGTGTTAAGCATATAGCTTTCACTTCTCTCGAGTTCACTCTTTTCCTATCATGGAAGTTAGCTCAAAACCAACTCTTCTTTCTAGCTTGGTAATCCCTCGCTTTATTTACTTTTTTGAATGCAGTTCGGGATCGAACGAGGTTCTTAAAAAGAAAGGCTATTCATCTTCCCTTACGGGCTTATGGATCTAGTGGATCGTCCCAGTAAACTACTATTTTTTGGGTAAAGGGTTACCCCAGTGATTTTATATCATATCAACAAAACAAAACAAGTAGAGAGGCTAAAATACCCCCTAGTTCTCTTAGTGGCATACCACACAAGAGGAAACAAGAACACAACCAAACAAAACAACCATACTAGTAAACTATAACAAATCTACTAACATTGGTGGTCTTCTTCATCAAAAGTCTCTACCCCATCCAACTTCCATTCCTCCAAAAACCGCCTGACATTGTTAGTGGCTTTGTATTTGAAAGAGATCAATTTTGTTCTAACCGTACGCAGAATAAGCTCTGCAACTTGCTCAGGTGGTCTTAGTTGATTGTTGAAAAATCTGGCATTCCTTTCAATCCAAATGTAATAAGCCGAAGCCACCAGCAGAAGTCTACTTGTTACCGCCACAATAGATCGATGCGTAGCTTTAGGGACCAGCCAGTGAATTATATCCTCCCATCTTTCATTAACCTGGGTCATGTCTCCTCTTTCACGGACTATACACCACACCATCTTTGAGTACTTGCACTCGAAAAAAAGATGTTCATGCGTTTCAATACCTGAATAACATAGAAGACAACACATTTGATTCATAGAACCAGTAACCGTATGGTTCCAGTGTAATATTCTGTCTTGAGTCCACAGCTTCCTCTTCAAAATCAACCAACTAATAAAAGCATGTTTTGGAATGTTAAACCGAGACCAAACTATATTCGACCATACAACAGGTTGCTCCCGAGGTCTAATAGCAGCCCACACCTCTTTAGATTCGAATGTGACCAATTTTCCTTCCGGGTTCATCCACACCTCTTTAGTTATCGTCACTGGCTGCAGATCTGGCTTGGCTCGATAGCCTATTGAATAGGATGGAGGAAGCCTTGTCCCTAGCTTCTGAAACGAGAGAACGAACCGACTCTAACTAATCCACTCCTACTAACAGGAAGTGTAAGGGCAGACCTCGTCCTACTTTCACTCTACTTTTTCCATTTCAATGCTAGCTCGATTGTAGCTAGATTTCTCAGTAGGGACTACTAATGGACTATCAGAAACGAAGTGAGGGATTGGACGACGGACGGGACAACTAGCTAATTAGGGGACGGAGGGACAGAGAGAACTCTTCAACGAAAATCAATCTTGAAATTAAATAATAATAATCTCTATCGTTCATTAGGAAATTTCTTTTCTTTTTTTTAAATAAAAGATAGAATCGTTCAGTAGGCTAATCTTCAAAGTTTATCGATTGAGACAGCGGCAGGCCCAAAGAGCTCTACAGTAGTGCCTTGCGAGATCGTAGCTCGTTCACCTAAGATGGAAAAGCACTTGGTTGAAAGCCTAGCAACGAGAAAAAAGAGTCCCATGCATCCTTTAGTCAACAACCATTAGTAAAGAACAGGATCAGACCAAGTGCGAGATTGGATCAAAAATAACGTATAGAAAGGATTTGCAACAGAGAGCCTCAACAGCAGCTCTTAACCCACACTTTTTGCTAGTCAATTGCATTTCAAGTTCCCGCACAGTTTTTTTGGGTAAAGGGTTACCCCGGTGATTCTATTAAAGACAACCGCAAATAAGTACAAGTAGTGAGGATGTGTTCCACACTAGTTCATATACAGGACATGCCCCATATATGCAAATCACAAAAAAAACCAAGGAAAACTATGACACCCCATAACCTAGCCTACTATACATCAGTAGACGAAACAATACAAAAAAACAAAAATAAAGTCCTCATCCGCCATCATCAAAAATGAAATTGCCAGAAACCGGCAACCCCTTCACACGAACCAAAAAAGATCTATCCATTGGAGAATTTTGTGGAAGAGGTGCTAGCCTTTGCTCTCGAAGATGACGAATGTGTACCCGAGGTCATAAATTCACTAGTTTCATTATAGACTTCAACGACCTCCTCCTCATCCGAATCCTGCTTGTCACTACTAGTCTGTGCAGCTTTCTTCTCCACCCGACCCACCGTACTACCTCCCTGATTACCATCATCGTCCTTAAGAATGTCAAACGGGTTTGATGTTGAAACCTGGTCATTCATCGGACTCATCAAGGACGATTTTGTTTTAGGTTTGACAACTTGTCTGTACACTACCTTAGGCTTCTGATTTTTCATATGGAGGCCTTGGTTATTAGCTTTCTTTTTCTTAGCACCCACATCCTGAAAATCATCATTATTCTTTCCAGAATCCCCGCTTGACGTAACCTGAGGGTTCTTTGGGCATGAGCTATCGTCATGACCAAACACACAGCAAGAGGAGCACCTTAGAGGCTCCCAATCATACTCAATTTTGACCTCTACCTTTGAATGACCATTACCATCCAAAGATGGAATTGCAACAGTAACACTCTTCTTTAACTCAGCCTCTGCCTGAACTTCAATAAGCGCTCTAGCATAGCTACTTCTTCCCCAAGACTCAGCACACATCGTGGCAGTATACAAATCCAACATCTTAGGATTCCCAATTTTAGAAGCAACCAAGCTAAGACCATCCTCGGTAAAAGCCGCTAACGGCACATCATGCATCTTGACCCAAACTAGAACAACTTTAATATCCTCTTTTTCCATCTTTAAAGAAGCCGACCATTCCTTCAAGATTATCGGTACATTTCTGATCAACCAAGGCCCGTCCTCTAACATTTGACTCATCCCTTCCTTAGTTTTAAACTTAAAGAAAAAGAACCCGTTTGCATTCATCATTAGCCGTGACAGACCATATTTAACCCAGTTGCTTTTAGCAAAATAATCGACCACAGGAAATGCCAACCGTTTACCAAGAAAATATCCATACAAAGTGTTAGCATACCTATCATTGACTTGTTGAACCGATGACAACGGAATTACAACATCAGCACCGTCAACTGTTTCGGTGGATTCCATCGCCCTGAAGTTCACCTTAGCATTCTCCTTGGCGTTCTTAACAATGTTAGCGAATGATGTAGGATTTACAACCCCCGTATTTCATGATTTTCCTTGTGTATCCGACACATTCAATCCATCCAGACCTGATAAAGGCGAATATCCCATATTGGGATAATCCCAACAATGTTCCGATCGCTCAACAGCCGGTTTCGCAAACCTCCCCTGATCGGCCGACAACTTCACTCCATCCACACCTGTTGTTGATGAACCTAGATTATCTAATTGAACCGGTAAAGTGACCTTTGTGAGTTCATCAATAATGTTTATACCACGTCTTGGCTGCATAGTGTTACCATCAACATCCAGAATACGATCGGCTATCTCTTTAAATGTCAGTGGCGGCCTTCCACCAGATTTTATTCGATCATCCATTACAAAGTTGACAACTCTCTATAACCCTACGGAAGAAATAAAGCAAGCACCAAGAAACCACACGAACCAGATGACAACGAACAAAAAGAAAACCGAAACAAGGGAAAACCCTAATCTCTCTCTCTAGCAATGGCGATTCTGGTTCCTTCTTCCACCTTTGATTTTTCTTCTTGAGTTTCGTATAACAGTCTGATCATCGGAGTATTGATTTATCAATAATTCTGATTCGAACTAGTTAGCGAAAGGATTGAGTTGAATCTAGGGTTTTCTTTTTGTGTTCGTATTGCTGGATTAGGGTTTCTCATTGTGTTTTTCGCTTGGGTTTCTTGTTGATTGGTTCTTCTTGGCTACGTGTTTCTTGGGTACATGATTAGTTTTCTTACGTGTTAATGGAGAGAGTTGATGTGTCTGATGGGGATGGGTTGTCTGATTCGAATGAGACGGTTGAAACAACACTTGGAACAGCTCCGATTAAGGGTATTAGTCTTCGGGTTACTAATATTGAAGGGAATGCATTCATGCCAAAAAGAGGTATGTTCCATACGAATAATGAGTCGGTCCTTGATGGATTGCTGAATATATCGAAACCTGTGGATCTGGAATACAAAGGGGGATATGGTGGGGATGGTGCGACGGCTGTAAATCAGCCCCATGCAAACCCTAATACTTATGGTGGTCATGCAAACCCTAATCTAGTTCAGGTTGAGCCGATTAGGGCTGATGTCAGCAATCCTGGAGAAGACAATCGGGTTAAGCCGCTATCCTATGCAGATTCTTTGAAATCTCAGAAGTCCCAGAAGGTTAATTTCAGGTCTCTGGCTAGCTCACTGCATCATGATGATTGTGACATTGTTCTTCCGGTTGAATCGGTCAGGGCTGTTCAGGATAACTTAGCGAATACATTGTATGGATACTTTTTGGGAGATTGTATAGCGTATCCTGTGGTCGATTATTTTGTGAAAAACAACTGGAAAAAGTTTGGTTTACAGAAGTCGATGATGAATGCAAATGGCTTCTTCTTTTTTAAGTTCGAAGATCAAAAAGGTATGTTGGATGTTCTAGCTGCTGGTCCGTGGATTATTCGGTCACAACCATTCTTTCTTCAGGAATGGACGCCTACTACCAAGCTAGAGAAGAAGGAGGTTAATAAAGTTCAACTATGGGTAAAAGTCCATGAAGTTCTGATTGCTGCCTACACGGAAGACGAACTTAGTATGATTGCTACTGCTATTGGTGATCCAAAACTGCTTGACTCATATACAACGTCTATGTGTGTGGATAATTGGGGTAGAAGTAGTTTTGCACGTGCTCTTATTGAAGTGTCAGCGGATAAAGAGCTTAAAGAGAAAATCACTATTGCTATTCCAAATCCGAACGGTGAGGGTTTTTATCAAGGAAACGATGTATGTTGAATACGAATGGGATCCACTAAGGTGCTCGACTTGTTGTGTTTTCGGTCATTCTAATGATTCATGCCCAAAAAATCCAAGGAAACATGCTCCGCAGAAAGGTGTTAGGCATCCGGGTAATCAAGTTAAATCTCAAATAAAAACCACTCCTAGAGTAGATGAGGACGGTTATATGGAAGTGCAAGGCAAGAAGGTTGCTAGGAAACTGGGTATTTCTATTCCAAAAACGAAACAAAAGTTTGAGTATAGGCCGATTACCAACAAACCTAAACCGGTTTTAAACATTAAGTCGGCTGGTCCTAGTTTTCAGTCGACGAACCCTTTTAATGTTTTAAGATCGGTTGGTGCGGATGAAGGACAAAGTAGTAAAGGCCCGACTGGTGATGGTTTTGAAGACTCTGATGATGAGGAGGTGATGGAGGATTATAATGAAACAAATGAGTTTATGGTGGGAGGTACTTACAATCCGAAAGACACTAAAGGGGCAAGCACTCCTTCTACAGCGGTTAAAGATGGTTAGTATAGCATCGTGGAATATTAGAGGGTTGAACCGCTCTCTTAAACAATCAGAGGTTCGGCAGGCAGTGAAGGATTATAATCTTAGTTTGTGTGCTATTTTGGAATCACATGTTGACATTGGTAAACTTGATAAAGTTTGTAGATCCGTTTTTCGTTCTTGGGAGTGGACGTCCAATGGAGCCAAGTGTGTTAAAGGTACTAGAATCATTATTGGTTGGAACCCGGCTATTTTCGATGTCATGGTGCTAGCTCAATCCGATCAGGTTATGCATCTTCAACTTAATTTTAAATTGGATAAGCGGATGGTTTTTTGTTCTTTTGTGTATGCCGCCAACTATTATGTCTCTCGGAGAAATTTATGGCAAAGTCTTTCAATGCACAAAGTTCTAGTGGGTGATAATCCTTGGTTCGTTATGGGTGATTTTAATTTTACGCTGAATCTGGAAGATAAATCCTTGGGGACCTCTTCGATTTCTATTGGCATGAAGGATTTTCAATCGTGTGTGGACGATATTGAGATGTTTGACATTAACAGTTCGGGATTCCATTTTACGTGGAACCAAAAACCAAAAAAGGGAGTCGGTCTTCTAAAGAAAATTGATCGTGTTTTAGGGAATACTCAATTTGTTGCTCTTTTTCCGTGTGCGGTTGCTTTATTTCAACCATATCGTCTGTCGGACCATTGTCCTTGTATCCTTAAAATCCCTGAAGCTGGTAAGTTGAAACCGAGACCTTTTAAATTCGCTAATTTTTTGGTTTATAAACCGGAATTTTTAGACATTGTCAATCGGGTTTGGGGTACTAGAATTAATGGAGTGCATCAGTTTTCTGTTGTTAAAAGACTTAGACTGCTTAAAAGGCCTCTTCGTGGTTTACTTTTTAAGCAAGGTAATCTTCATAATAAAACTCAAGGTCTTCGTGATAAACTTGATACTCTTCAGCAGTCTATTGATCGGGACCCTATGAATGCTGATCTTCGAGCCGAAGAAGCTAGCATCACGAATGCTTATTAGGAAGCTTTGCTAGATGAAGAACGTTTTCTGAAACAGAAGTCCAAAGTGGACTGGTTGTGCGCTGGTGATATGAATACTGCGTTTTTCCACTCTTCATTGAAAAATAGGAACCATCGCAGCCGCATTGATGTTATTCACGATTCTGGTGGAAATGTGTTTGAAGGTGATTTGGTCCATAAAGCTTTTGTTAACCATGATGAGAATTTCTTGGGTTGTCAGGGAGATGTTTCTCTTACCCCGGCTCCAGATTTATTTTCTAAAACGCTGAACCCGGATATTGCTGAACATATGATTCGTCACGTAACTGTTGAGGAGGTTAAAGCGGCTATTTTTTCTATTGGTATTGATAAAGCTCCTGGCCCTGATGGATACTCCGCCGCTTTTTTCAAGAGTGCTTGGAATATTATCGGAGTTGATATTTCTAATGCTATTATTGATTTTTTCGATACCGGAAACTTGTTACGTGAATTGAACCATACGCTTATAGTGCTTGTTCCAAAGGTCCCTACGCCTTCGGTTGTTACTGATTATCGGCCTATAGCTTGTTGCAATGTCCTATACAAATGCATTTCCAAGATTGTTGCAGAGAGAATTAAAGGAGCGTTGAATGATATTGTGAGTGTTAACCAATCCGCCTTTGTGCCTGGTAGGCGAATTTCTGATAATATTTTGTTAACTCAAGAGCTGATGCACAATTATCATAGGAATGTTGGCCCTCCTCGGTGTGCGTTTAAAGGTGATATTCAAAAAGCCTATGACACTGTTGATTGGAGGTTTCTAAAGAGTATTCTTCTTGGTTTTGGGTTTAATATCAAGATGGTCAATTGGATTATGGTATGTGTCTCTACTACCTCTTATTCTGTTTGTGTTAATGGGAATATTCATGGGTATTTCAAAGGTAATCGAGGTCTAAGGCAAGGGGATCCGTTGTCCCCGTATCTTTTTACTCTTGTTATGGAGATTCTTACAACCATTTTGCAGCATTCGTTATGGATTGATTCGTCGTTTAAATTTCACAATAGATGTGAAAAGCAGCAGATTATAAACTTATGTTTTGCAGACGATTTGTTTCTTTTTGCTCGAGGTGAAATTGCTTCGGCAAAGTTTATTATGTCTTCTCTTGATACTTTTACTAAGATGTCAGGGTTGGTCCCTAGTGTTAAAAAAAGCACGGTTTTCTTTTGCAATGTTCCCAGTTACATTAATAGTGCTATTTTGAGAATTATGCCGTTTGTGGAAGGTTTGCTGCCCGTGAGGTACTTGGGGGTGCCCCTCATATCTACGAGGCTTTTATATAAAGATTGCAATGTTCTTGTGGAAAAGCTTGAGAAACGTATTATGCATTGGAGGAATAGGATGCTTTCATTCGCGGGCAGGGTTCAACTTCTCATTTCAGTTTTGTCTTCTATGCATATTTACTGGTCTTATGTCTTTATGTTGCCGTCTCGGGTGATTAACGATTTGGAAGCTAGGATGCGGAACTTTCTCTGGTCTCAAGACTGTTCTTTTCATAAAGGAAAGGCGAAGGTTTCATGGAAATCTATTTGTATTCCGAAGTATGAAGGGGGTTTAGGCATTAGACGCATTGCTGATGTAAATAAAGCTCTAATGACTTTTCACATTTGGAGCATCATTACCAAACGACAATCTTTGTGGGTTGACTGGATTCATTCTTACAGACTAAAAGGTAAAAGTTTTTGGACATGTACGGTTCCGACAAACTGTTGCTGGTCTTGGCGCAAGATGTTACAAATTCGGCCTCTAATGAGAAATCATTTTTGGTCCGAGTTAGGTAATGGTGCTAGAACTTCTGTTTGGTATGATAACTGGTGTACGTTGGGGCCGTTGGGAGATTTTTTGACTCCGAGAACGATCACAAATGCGGGGTTCAGTTTGGATGCAAAAGTTGCTGATTTACGGTTGAATGGGGCGTGGATTTGGCCTGCGGCATGGAGGGACTTGTTTCCAGTTCTTATTCAGTTGGACCAGGTGAATATTGATCCGAATAAATGTGATCGGATTGTATGGCGAGATGGTGATCGAGTTAGTAACTTTTCTGCTTCGTATGTCTGGGATTCGATTCGGTATGCAGAACCAGAAATTGATTGGTGCTCTATTGTGTGGTTTCCTCAGTGTATCCCGAAGCATGCGTTCTTTATGTGGTTAATCATAAGGGGTAAGTTACTCACACAGGATAAAATTTTGAGTTGGGATTTGTCGCGTAGAAAAAATATGAACATGATGTGTTGTCTTTTATGCTACGAGAATTATGACTCTCATAGTCATTTATTCTTTGAATGTAAATTCTCATCTCAAGTTTGGCATATGGTTCGACAAAAGGTGGGCATGGATACGGTTCAACCTATATGGGGGGATATTGTGGATTGGCTTTTAGCTCGTGCTCGGTCGAAGACAGCGGATAATCTTGTTACTAGAGTTGCAGTTGCGGCTAGTGCTTATGTGATTTGGCAGGAGCGGAATGCTAGGTTGTTTAAGAATCAGTTAAGACCACCAGAAATTATTAGTGTGTCTATCTTTCAAATGGTTCGTTACAAATTGATGGGAGTGAAGCTGAAGAACACTGCTGGCGTCCAGAGGCTTCTTGGAGATTGGGAGATCCACAGATTTCACAGGGATGATGATGGTGGTTGAGTAGTTGATAGTTTTTCTTATGGTTTTGTTTCTAGATTAGAGTCTAGTGGTTGGTTATTTGTGTTGATTTGACGTTTTTGTTTACTTTCATGGGGCATGTCTCATGATTGAACTAGTGTAGGTTTTTCTACACTACTTGTTTTGATTGGTTGGGAATATATAGAATCACCGGGGTAACCCTTTACCGAAAAAAAAGAAAACCGAAACCCTACACTAGCTGAAGCCCTAACCCATGAATCTTACAAATCGGACAGAAAAACTGATAAATCAAGGCTGATCGACCAGCAAATCAATCCAATATGCTCGAAACAGAAAGTGAAGGCTGCGATTTTAAATAAAACAGAAAACCCTAGCCGGCAATCAAACAATTCCGCAAAACAGATTATGAATTAGATGTTAGAACCTCTAATCGCTGATCTGATCTTGAAGAATCAAGCTGAAAAAACTAGGGTTTCAAGAAGAGTAGAGGTCGCCATAGCTAGAGAGAGAATTAGGGTTTCTATTTCCCAGACCCTAAGTTCCCGCACAGTTGATCCAGCAAAAAATAGAATCTAGTCTCCGTGAGTCTATACCAATATTACACTTTCTTTAAATACTTTTTTTTTCTATAGGTTATGTTATAAGGAAGCCGAATTTCCTAGGATTGATGGTTAGTCTAGTAAGGAAGCCGAATTTCCTTGGATTGATGGTTTTTTCTATAGTTTATGATGGAGGGTTCTCGGCCAAGCAATGGTAAAAAAGGGGCAAGCACTCCTTCTCCAAAGGTTTCCAATGGTTAGTCTAGCCGTGTGGAACATTAGAGGGTTGAACCGTCCTCTCAAACAATCAGAGGTTCGCCAGATAGTTAAAGACAATAGTTTGAGTTTTTGTGCTATTTTAGAATCTCACGTTGATGTTAGTAGACTTGATAGAGTATGTAATAGTTTTTTTCGTCATTGGGAGTGGACGTCGAATGGGGGTGTTTGTGATAAAGGAACTCGTATAATTATTGGCTGGAATCCCGAAATCTTTGATGTTATGGTTTTGTCTCAGATGGCTAAGGTTATTCATGTCCAGATTATGTTTAAGGCTGATAACAGGGTTTTGTTTTGCTCCATTGTTTATGCGGCTAACTATTATATCTCTAGACGGGAGTTGTGGAGTCAATTATCTTTGCATAAGCTATTTGTTAGTAATAGGCCTTGGGTGATTATGGGCGACTTTAACTCTGCTCTAAACATGGAAGATAAATCCATGGGAGGTTCTTCGATTACCACAGGCATGTGTGATTTTCAGGAATGTGTTGCTAATATTGAGGTGTTTGATGTGAATAGAACGGGGCTCCATTTTACTTGTTCTCAGAAACCGAAAAAGGGTGTTGGGTTACTTAAAAAGATTGATCGGGTTATGGGGAATTCTCATTTTGTAGATGAATTTCCGAACTCTTATGCTGTTTTTAAACCATATAGAGTCTCGGATCATTGTCCAGGTGTGCTTACTATACCTGGTGCGGGTAGATTGAAGCCAAAACCTTTCAAGTTTGCTAATTTTTTAGTGCATAAACCGGAGTTTCTTCAGATTGTTGAAAAGAATTGGGATGTGCGTATTAATGGTGTCCACCAGTTTAGATTGGTAAAAAAGCTTAGGTTGCTGAAATCTCCTCTTCATGCGTTGCTATCTAAGCAAGGTAATGTTCATAAAAAAGTTAACGATCTTCGGGTACGTCTTGATGCGGTTCAGTCGGATATTGATCAGAACCCGTCTGACTCTGATCTTCGGTCCTTAGAAGCACAGCTAGTTCGTGATTTTCAGGAAGCTAGCTTGGATGAGGAGCGGTTTTTAAAACAAAAATCGAAGGTTGAATGGTTGAAAGCGGGTGACTCCAATACAGCTTTCTTTCATAATTCTCTGAAGTGTAGGAATCATAGAAGTAGGATTGATGCCATTACGGACTCTAATGGCCAATCGTTTGAGGGTGAGGAGGTTCCAAAAGATTTTGTTCTTCATTACGAAAATTTTCTTGGGAAAGTTGGTGATACTTCGCTTAGACCAGCCCCGGATTTATTTGCTCGGCGGCTCAATGCTGATATGGCGTCTAGTATGATTGCACATGTTACAGGGGATGAGATTAAGAGGGCAATTTTTGGTATGGGAAATGATAAAGCTCCGGGTCCCGATGGTTTCTCTGCAGCGTTTTTTAAGTATGCTTGGCCGATTATTGGAGAAGAGGTGATTTTTGCTGTTCAAGATTTCTTCACTACTGGGAGAATGCTTCAAGAGCTTAACCACATGTTGATTGTCCTTATCCCTAAGGTATCCTCCCCTACAGCCGTTACGGACTATCGTCCAATTGCTTGTTGTAATGTCATTTATAAATGCATTAGCAAGATTGTGGCGGATCGTATGAAGAAAGCACTTTCAGGGAATGTGAGTGTTAACCAGTCTGCGTTTGTGCCAGGGAGGAAAATTTCAGATAATATCTTGCTCACTCAGGAGCTTATGCATAATTATCATAGGAATTTTGGTTCGCCGAGGTGTGCGTTTAAGGTGGATATTCAGAAAGCGTATGACACGGTTGATTGGGATTTCTTGAAGGATGTGTTACTTGGATTCGGGTTTCATCATAGGATGGTGAACTGGATTATGATGTGTGTTTCGTCTACATCTTTTTCTATTTGCATTAATGGCAACACTCATGGTTATTTCAAAGGCAAGCTGTAACAACTGTGCTTGTAATCACTATGAACAGTTCTATTATCAATAAAACAATGTTATTTGATCCCAATGTTTGTTTTGTTATGTTTTACATTTTTCATGTTTTGACTTTTATGTAATTTCAAACTCTACATCGCTTTCTGGAGAGTTATACGCAAACTAGTGCGTAAACGTACTCAGTTTAATGCGAGAAATACTCCGGAACATCAACATATACTCAACATACCTTAAATAACCTTTACATAACTTAGAAATAAGTTTTGAAGGCTTTGGTATGGCAAAAACAAGTTAATTCGCTTACAGGGACTAAACTTGACAAACTGCGAAAGTACGATGATTCGTACTGGAACGGACATTCTGGAACATAACCATAAGTTAAACATACCATAAATATCCTTTACATAGCTTAGAAATAGGCTTTGAGGGGTTCGGTATGCTAAAATAAACTTTTGGGTCATTCAGGGACTAAAAGTGTCAAAAAGTGCACAAGTTTGCATTTTCGCGCATAACTTACATTCTGAATACATCCGGACATCCAAAAATTTATGTGAGCATGACTATATTATATTTTAGTGTTCGCCTTAAGAAAAATCCATTCGTTGCGTCATTTGGATCGTTTTTCGCGCTTGTGCGCATTCCGTCGTAATTAAGCGAACATCGCGTTCGTACGACCAAACGAACCATCACCCGGCATAATTTTTAGCCTGTTTCATGTCCACAATGTTTAGGCAACATTTTAGGGCCTTAAAGTTGGCTTTACGGGCCTTAGAAGTGCCGGAAATGGGCTTAAACACGTGCAGGGACCAAAACTGTCAATTTTGCAAGAAGTTTGCTGATCAGACAGCTAGGCGGCCCGCCTCAGCCAAGCCTAAATCCTAGGCGGCCCGCGTCAGACTCCCAGAACAGATCAGAACGAACAGTCAGCGTGTACCAGCTGTTTTAACCACAACCACACACTTGCAACTTGCATATTCAGCTGATAAACATCATTTTTAGGCACCACAACTTTCCGACACTTGTACGGTTTCGATTAAGGCACAATATTCAACAAACGATCTTAACGGTTACCCGAAAACTATAAATACCCCACCCCCCATTGTTCATAATCACTAGAAATTTGATTTGAGAAACTCTAAGTTGAAACATTTGTTTCATACCTGAGATTTTCGAATCGAGTTTAGCATTCGGGGACCCTTCGTAAGTATTCTTTCGTTCTTTTCCTTATTTTACTGCTTTTCGAGTCAGAAAGTCAAACTTTGTTTGACTTTCAGCGTTGACCAGTAATGGTCAATGCGAAGTTCGTTTGAACTTCGCAACGTGAGTGTAATCACGTTGGTCATAGTCCCTTGGGACTATGCCCACTGATTACCACGTTGTCTAGGGTCGTAGGGTAGGCGATCTAATCAATCGCCTATACCTTCGAACCCGACCTAGTTTGGTCGATCATTAGGATCCGACCAAACACATTAGGTGACCATAGTAGGTAGGGAATAACCTTCCAAGGTTATACCCTATGGTCACATCGTTTAAGTAGTTGTATGATAGGTAGTTTATATGCCTTAGGTAAATTACCAGAATACCCTTTTCATGTATAATTGGTAATTAAGCATATGTAACCTAAACCTTTGTCACATAACTGATTATGTAACATGTTTAGGCATATAACACTTGTCATAGGGCTGGTTAGGCGTTCCGAACGCGTTTTACGCGCACGATGCGTTAACGTAGCATAAGCTACCTAAACGGATCGTAATGGGTCGATAAGACTTAGGTCAAGTTTCATTTAGCATGTAGGCTTTGTTAAACCATATCACATGAGTTCCTACACTCATTTGGTTTACAAACCCTAATGCTACCCAGTCTTCCGATTTAGGTCCGGTTTATTAACATAGTTACCTATATTAGGTGCCGTTTGATTCCGAGATCTATAGCATTACTTGGTGGTTATCTTTAGACATCTGAGCAATCACAAGTGAGTACATAGACCCCTCTTTTACTGTTTTCCAAACGTTTTGGGGTGGAACACATGTGCCTACTTGTTACTTTCATGCTTTCCTGTTTTCACATCATATACATGCTATGTTCGTTAGTACATAATAGTACATGATTTCATCACATTTCATGCTAGGTGTGCCCATTGTGTGCATTACTTAGTACATCGTTTTACATCACATTTCATGCTAGGTGTGCCCATTGTGTGCATTACTTAGTACATTGTTTTACATTACATTTCATGCTAGGTGTGCCCATTGTGTGCATTACTTAGTACATCGTTTTACATTACATTTCATGCTAGGTGTGCCCATTGTGTGCATTACTTAGTACATCGTTTTACATTACATTTCATGCTAGGTGTGCCCATTGTGTGCATTACTTAGTACATCGTTTTACATCACATTTCATGCTAGGTGTGCCCATTGTGTGCATTACTTAGTACATCGTTTTACATTACATTTTCACGCTATGTATGTTCATTTGATTACATACTTAGTGCATCACATGCTTACATTTTGTTATGACATTTGGTTTGTTTAACATGGAACAATACATTCATTAACATTAATTACGCCGTTCGTTAGTAGGTAGTGGTACCATAGGAATTGACAACTCCCGTTCCGGACATCCCAGGGAAAGGGGACAGAAAGGAATGACCGAATTCGATATACATAACTTAGATAAATCTTTAATTTGTTTAAGGGTTTATCGCCACAGTCTCAAGGCTTGGATGTATGCATTTTAACAATACCGCATAAATGTTTGTATCAATATAGCATGCATTTGTTACACACAACATGACTTTGATTTAAACTGTGTTTTACTTCAATACCTTGTTGTTGTGCATTTTACATATGGTTTAGTTGATACATTTCACTTACCATACATGACATTTTGGTTACACATTACATGATCTACATTGAACATAAACATTTTGACATTGATATACACATTTGGTGGTTTACATTGAACATAGACATTTTGACATGGTTTACACAATAACACTTGACAATTGGTTTGTACATGAACATTTTACATCTTGATGGTTTGGTTTGATTAAGTGATTAAGTAACGATGCGTGTGTAATATGATACAAACATGGTGGATACGCCGCTGGTACTTCCTATATATAAGTGTTTGTATAATATTACATAGCGTAACGTTATTTGAATCATTTCAGTTTGATACATATAACATTTTATACAAATAACATACTTTTCATAAGACATTGTTTTACAACCAACTTATCCTATACAAACTCATTTTACATGGTTATTCATTTAACCTTACATTTACTTATACATATCAACTGATCTTATCGTTTTTCAAATGATTTACAAGACAAAGCAAATTACAAGGTTCATGACTAAACATTTTCTCAAATACAAGTCATGAATCCTATTTTCACAAACCTATGTATCTCACATGCATTTTTATGCTGACGTACCTATTTTCACATGTGTTTTCAGGTGCTTTTCCGTAGGATGTTGATCATGACACTAGGGCGGACCTGTGCCTTAGAGACTTTAAAAGAAGATAGACTATGTTTAATTATGTTATAAACTCTGTATTTCTGTTTAAAACAATGAAACTTTTGTGTTGATAAATAAAATACAACTTTGTATGCCATGGTTATGAAACAATTAATTCTGTCGCGATCACTCCCCGGCGTTTCCGCCGCGGTTCGTTGTTATACGCGGTCGGGGTGTGACAGAAGAGTTGGTATCAGAGCCAATGGTTATAGGGAATTAGGTTATTAGTAATGCTTTGACCTAGACTATAACTTTTCTAGGACCCTAACACAAATTATTTGTGTTTAGATCTTAAAACATGCACATCACCTATCCTTAGGTGATTATCAGAACAAAAGCCAAAAATTTTCCTAAACGTAAAAAAAAAAAACAATCATCTGTTTTTGAATAATTTATTACAAGGTTTTGAACCCTCTGTTATAAGGTTTTGAACCCTTTTCAGTTTGGTTTTTGGCCTTGTGCCTTCAAATTTTCAAAAATCCCGTCAAACGTTTTGGGTTTTAAATAATGTGAACATGTGCAAACTGGAAGGGTGAATGCCTGTATTCTGGGTTTTCTGTCTAGGCAAGCACTTCGTATACATCTCATCAGACGCGAGACCAGTTGTGCTTACCTGGGAATTCTTGGGATGAGTGTTCACTTATAGGCGAGCATGTCTTCATTATACATTATTTTTGATCCATTTACTTTGATTAGTCACTGTGTGTCGTTTGTTTGCTTTGTGATACGGACGAATGACCACCATCTTTGCTTTTGTTGATTTTGTTTCATCTCATTCTCTTCATCCAATCATCTCACTCGTTTCCTTTCATGTTTTCCTCTTTTAGAATGCCTCCTCGACGCGACAATCTGATAGCAACTGCCGAGCTGGCAGAAATTATTGCGCAGCAGATGGCTGCTCAATTTCCAAATCTCTTTGCTCAATGGAACCAAGCCAACAATAACAACAACAACAATGTTCCATGCAAATACAAGGATTTTAATCAGGCTAAACCACTCAAGTTTAGTGGTTCTGAAGGAGCGACTGGGCTTCTTCAGTGGTTCGAGAGCAGTGAGAATACTTTCCGCCACGTGCAATGTCCGGATAATCGCAAAGTCGAGTTTGCTTCGAGCGTATTTCAGAAGAGGGCTTTGACATGGTGGAACGGGATTATGAGAGACAGGGGTGCAGAAGTTGCTCTTGCACAGACATGGGCTGAGCTTAGAGCCCTTATGATGAGGGAATTCTGTCCTCGTCATGAGCAGCGAGCTTTGGAGAAGGAATTTGATGATTTGAAGCAAGATAGTGGTGAGCACAGGGCTTATACTGATCGGTTTGAAGAGTTGAGTCTGCTTTGCCCGACAATGGTTACCCCACTCGACAAGGCTATCGAGAGATACATCGACGGTCTACCTGACTCGGTACAAGATATTCTTACTGGTAGTAACCCTGCCACACTCCGTCAGGCAATCGAGTTATCAGCGACGCTGACTGAGTCGCAGATCAGGAAGAACAAGTTACACAGGAAGGGTGACAAGGGCAAGAAACAGTCGGCTGACAAGGGGGATAGCAAGAAAGGTCAAAACTTGAATGGAAAGAACTCTGGTTCTTCGAAGAGGTCAAGGAAGCGTAAGGCTTCCCAAAATTTTGCTATCACTGCCCAAGCTAACCAGGCAGCTCCCAATCAACCCGCACAGCTTCCAGCAAAGAAACCCTATACAGGGAATGCACCTTTGTGCAATAAATGTAACAGTCACCATCAGCCGCAACATCAGTGCCGTTTCTGTACTAACTGTGGGAAGTCAGGTCATCTTGCCGAGGTTTGTCGGTTTGCTCAGAATCGCTCAGTTCAGAACCCGGCTCAACAAGTTGCACAGCCTCCTGCTCAGCAACAGGGTCAAGCTGCACGACCACAATACCCACCAGGTGCTTGTTACAATTGTGGGGATCTGACCCACTATAGGAATCGGTGCCCAAGACTGGCGAACCAGAACCAAAATCAGGCTCCGGCTCGAGGCCGAGTCTTTAACATGAATGCCCAAGAGGCGCAGGCGGATGATAATGTGGTGAACGGTACGTTCTTTATTAATAATCAGCCTGCATCTGTTCTTTTCGATTCTGGTGCCGATAAGAGTTTCGTGTCAATATCTTTTGAGCAAATGCTTTGCGTGTCTAGAACGAAATTAGGAAAACCTTTGACAGTAGAAGTTGCTAGTGGTGAACCCATTGTTCTGGATTCTGTTCTTCGCAACTGCCAGTTAAATCTTAACGACCATCTTTTTCCTATTGACCTCGCGCCTATGCAACTTGGAAGCTTCGACGTTATTGTGGGAATGGATTGATTATCCAAGCATCACGCAGAGATAGTTTGTTCTAAGAAGATTGTTCGTGTGCCGCTTTCGACAGGCGAGATTCTGCAGGTTCAAGGTGAGAAGCCTAACGGTGGTCTCAAACTCATGTCTTGTTTTAAAGCTCGGAAGTATCTGCAAAAGAACTATGTGGCTTTCTTAGCACATGTTACAGAAGATAAAGGCAAGGGTAAGTCTATTTCAGATATTCCTGTCGTTCGGGATTATTCTGAAGTATTCCCTGAAGATTTACCTGGTCTACCTCCAGCACGCCAAGTCAAGTTCCGCATTGATCTCGTACCTGGTGCAAATCCCATTGCCAGAGCTCCATATCGTCTTGCACCATCAGAGATGCAAGAGTTGTCTAAGCAGCTTCAGGAGCTCTCTGACAAAGGCTTTATTCGTCCCAGTTTTTCACCTTGGGGTGCTCCCGTTCTTTTTGTCAAGAAGAAGGATGGATCCTTTAGGATGTGTATCGATTATCGTGAGCTTAACAAGCTTACCATCAAGAATCGATATCCCCTACCTCGCATCGATGATCTCTTTGATCAGTTACAAGGCGCTTCTTATTTTTCGAAGATTGATCTGCGATCTGGATATCATCAACTTCGGGTGCAAGAAGAAGACATTCCGAAAACAGCATTCCGTACTCGTTATGGGCATTATGAATTCACAGTCATGCCTTTCGGTTTGACTAATGCTCCTGCTGTTTTCATGGACTTAATGAATAGGGTCTGCAAACTTTATTTGGATCAGTTCGTCATTGTTTTTATTGACGACATCTTGATTTACTCTAAGACGCAAGCTGACCACGAGCAACATCTTCGTCTTACCCTTGAACTCCTAAAGAAAGAGCAACTTTTCGCCAAATTCTCCAAGTGCGAATTTTGGCTTAAAGAAGTTCATTTTTTGGGGCATGTTATCAACGAACGGGGTATTCATGTAGATCCCTCCAAAATCAGTGCGATTAAGGATTGGGATACACCTTCTACTCCTACTGAAGTTCGTTCTTTTCTTGGTCTAGCGGGTTATTATCGCCGCTTCATAGAAAACTTCTCGAAGATTGTAGTTCCTCTAACTGCTCTAACTCAGAAGAAAATGCCCTTTTATTGGGGACACAAACAAGAGGAAGCTTTTCAACACTTGAAGCAGAAGCTTTGCGATGCGCCTGTTCTATCATTGCCTGAGGGTGATGATGATTTTGTCGTGTATTGTGATGCATCGAAATTGGGTCTTGGCTGTGTTCTTATGCAAAGGAACAAAGTCATAGCTTATGCATCAAGGCAGTGGAAGATACATGAGAAGAACTACACCACTCATGATCTTGAGTTGGGTGCAATTGTCTTTGCTCTCAAGATCTGGAGACACTATTTATACGGTACAAAATGTGTGGTTTTCACTGACCACAAAAGTCTTCAGCATATCTTCAACCAGAAAGAACTCAACATGAGACAGCGACGTTGGGTTGAGCTTTTAAACGACTATGACTGCGAAATTCGCTACCATCCTGGTAAGGCGAATGTCGTAGCTGATGCATTAAGTCGTAAGGAACGTACTAAGCTTCATTGTGTACGTGTTCAATCTGTTATTCAAGCTCGATCCGATATCCAAGCACGCATTTCTCTAGCTCAACAATCTTGTGTTTCACAAGGTTTGATGGATAAGGAATTTCCCTATCACATAACACCTGCTCTGGAACTGAAGGACAATGGATCATATTACTTCATGGACCGTTTGTGGGTCCCAAGCCAGGATGATCTTCGTACCTTGCTTATGGATGAAGCCCATAAGTCTCGCTATTCTATTCATCCGGGCTCAGATAAAACGTATAAGGATCTTCGTATTCACTATTGGTGGCCTGGTATGAAGAAAGACATTGCCTTATACGTATCCAAATGCCTTACTTGTCTTAAGGTTAAGGCTGAGCATCAGCGTCCTTCTGGTTTATTGGAGCAACCAGAGATCCCAGTTTGGAAATGGGAAAACATTACTATGGATCTCGTTACCAAACTTCCACGCACTAAGAAAGGTCATGATGCCATCTGGGTAGTCGTTGATCGTCTTACAAAGTCAGCACATTTCTTGCCAATCCGTGAGGATTTTCCTGCTGACAGACTTGCTCAAATCTATGTGGATGAAATTGTGGCTCGACATGGTGTTCCTTTGAACATCATTTCTGACAGAGATGCTCGTTTCACTTCTCATTTTTGGAGAACCATGCAATCTGCTATGGGGACCCAACTTAATCTGAGCACAGCTTATCATCCGCAAACGGATGGTCAATCTGAGAGAACAATCCAGACTCTAGAGGATATGCTAAGAACTTGTGTGATCGATTTTGGTGGTAGCTGGGATTCACATCTTAAATTGATTGAATTCTCCTACAACAACAGTTATCACACTAGCATCAAAATGGCTCCTTTCGAGGCTCTCTATGGTCGAAAATGTCGTTCACCAGTCTGCTGGAATGAGATTGGCGAGGCTCAACTTACTGGACCTGCCCTCATTTTAGAGACAACTGACAAGGTCAAGAAAGTTCGTGATAACCTTCAGGCAGCTAGAAGCCGTCAGAAGTTTTACGCGGACCCAAAACGCAAACCCTTGGAATTTCAAGTCGGTGATCGTGTATTACTTAAGGTCTCACCTTGGAAAGGTGTGATCAGATTTGGAAAGAAAGGAAAACTTGCACCTAGATATGTTGGACCATTCAAGATCGTCGAAAGAATCGGAAAGGTAGCCTACAGACTTGAGTTACCTCCTGAACTTGGAAATGTTCATCCAACTTTTCACGTGTCCAATCTCAAGAAGTGTTCAGCTGATGAAAACTTCTCCATACCGCTTGACGAAATTCGTGTTGGCAAAACACTGAAATTTGTTGAGAAACCAGTGGAAATCATGGAACGTGAAGTCAAGTGGCTTAAACGCAAGCGCATTCCTTTGGTCAAAGTTCACTGGGAAGCTAAGCGTGGACCTGAGTTTACTTGGGAACGCGAAGATCAAATGAAGGCGAAATATCCACATCTTTTTCCTCGAGTTTCCTCTAAATAAATTTCGGGACGAAATTTCCACAAGTAGGGGAGACTGTAACAACTGTGCTTGTAATCACTATGAACAGTTCTATTATCAATAAAACAATGTTATTTGATCCCAATGTTTGTTTTGTTATGTTTTACATTTTTCATGTTTTGACTTTTATGTAATTTCAAACTCTACATCGCTTTCTGGAGAGTTATACGCAAACTAGTGCGTAAACGTACTCAGTTTAATGCGAGAAATACTCCGGAACATCAACATATACTCAACATACCTTAAATAACCTTTACATAACTTAGAAATAAGTTTTGAAGGCTTTGGTATGGCAAAAACAAGTTAATTCGCTTACAGGGACTAAACTTGACAAACTGCGAAAGTACGATGATTCGTACTGGAACGGACATTCTGGAACATAACCATAAGTTAAACATACCATAAATATCCTTTACATAGCTTAGAAATAGGCTTTGAGGGGTTCGGTATGCTAAAATAAACTTTTGGGTCATTCAGGGACTAAAAGTGTCAAAAAGTGCACAAGTTTGCATTTTCGCGCATAACTTACATTCTGAATACATCCGGACATCCAAAAATTTATGTGAGCATGACTATATTATATTTTAGTGTTCGCCTTAAGAAAAATCCATTCGTTGCGTCATTTGGATCGTTTTTCGCGCTTGTGCGCATTCCGTCGTAATTAAGCGAACATCGCGTTCGTACGACCAAACGAACCATCACCCGGCATAATTTTTAGCATGTTTCATGTCCACAATGTTTAGGCAACATTTTAGGGCCTTAAAGTTGGCTTTACGGGCCTTAGAAGTGCCGGAAATGGGCTTAAACACGTGCAGGGACCAAAACTGTCAATTTTGCAAGAAGTTTGCTGATCAGACAGCTAGGCGGCCCGCCTCAGCCAAGCCTAAATCTTAGGCGGCCCGCGTCAGACTCCCAGAACAGATCAGAACGAACAGTCAGCGTGTACCAGCTGTTTTAACCACAACCACACACTTGCAACTTGCATATTCAGCTGATAAACATCATTTTTAGGCACCACAACTTTCCGACACTTGTACGGTTTCGATTAAGGCACAATATTCAACAAACGATCTTAAAGGTTACCCGAAAACTATAAATACCCCACCCCCCATTGTTCATAATCACTAGAAATTTGATTTGAGAAACTCTAAGTTGAAACATTTGTTTCATACCTGAGATTTTCGAATCGAGTTTAGCATTCGGGGACCCTTCGTAAGTATTCTTTCGTTCTTTTCCTTATTTTACTGCTTTTCGAGTCAGAAAGTCAAACTTTGTTTGACTTTCAGCGTTGACCAGTAATGGTCAATGCGAAGTTCGTTTGAACTTCGCAACGTGAGTGTAATCACGTTGGTCATAGTCCCTTGGGACTATGCCCACTGATTACCACGTTGTCTAGGGTCGTAGGGTAGGCGATCTAATCAATCGCCTATACCTTCGAACCCGACCTAGTTTGGTCGATCATTAGGATCCGACCAAACACATTAGGTGACCATAGTAGGTAGGGAATAACCTTCCAAGGTTATACCCTATGGTCACATCGTTTAAGTAGTTGTATGATAGGTAGTTTATATGCCTTAGGTAAATTACCAGAATACCCTTTTCATGTATAATTGGTAATTAAGCATATGTAACCTAAACCTTTGTCACATAACTGATTATGTAACATGTTTAGGCATATAACACTTGTCATAGGGCTGGTTAGGCGTTCCGAACGCGTTTTACGCGCACGATGCGTTAAAGTAGCATAAGCTACCTAAACGGATCGTAATGGGTCGATAAGACTTAGGTCAAGTTTCATTTAGCATGTAGGCTTTGTTAAACCATATCACATGAGTTCCTACACTCATTTGGTTTACAAACCCTAATGCTACCCAGTCTTCCGATTTAGGTCCGGTTTATTAACATAGTTACCTATATTAGGTGCCGTTTGATTCCGAGATCTATAGCATTACTTGGTGGTTATCTTTAGACATCTGAGCAATCACAAGTGAGTACATAGACCCCTCTTTTACTGTTTTCCAAACGTTTTGGGGTGGAACACATGTGCCTACTTGTTACTTTCATGCTTTCCTGTTTTCACATCATATACATGCTATGTTCGTTAGTACATAATAGTACATGATTTCATCACATTTCATGCTAGGTGTGCCCATTGTGTGCATTACTTAGTACATCGTTTTACATCACATTTCATGCTAGGTGTGCCCATTGTGTGCATTACTTAGTACATTGTTTTACATTACATTTCATGCTAGGTGTGCCCATTGTGTGCATTACTTAGTACATCGTTTTACATTACATTTCATGCTAGGTGTGCCCATTGTGTGCATTACTTAGTACATCGTTTTACATTACATTTCATGCTAGGTGTGCCCATTGTGTGCATTACTTAGTACATCGTTTTACATCACATTTCATGCTAGGTGTGCCCATTGTGTGCATTACTTAGTACATCGTTTTACATTACATTTTCACGCTATGTATGTTCATTTGATTACATACTTAGTGCATCACATGCTTACATTTTGTTATGACATTTGGTTTGTTTAACATGGAACAATACATTCATTAACATTAATTACGCCGTTCGTTAGTAGGTAGTGGTACCATAGGAATTGACAACTCCCGTTCCGGACATCCCAGGGAAAGGGGACAGAAAGGAATGACCGAATTCGATATACATAACTTAGATAAATCTTTAATTTGTTTAAGGGTTTATCGCCACAGTCTCAAGGCTTGGATGTATGCATTTTAACAATACCGCATAAATGTTTGTATCAATATAGCATGCATTTGTTACACACAACATGACTTTGATTTAAACTGTGTTTTACTTCAATACCTTGTTGTTGTGCATTTTACATATGGTTTAGTTGATACATTTCACTTACCATACATGACATTTTGGTTACACATTACATGATCTACATTGAACATAAACATTTTGACATTGATATACACATTTGGTGGTTTACATTGAACATAGACATTTTGACATGGTTTACACAATAACACTTGACAATTGGTTTGTACATGAACATTTTACATCTTGATGGTTTGGTTTGATTAAGTGATTAAGTAACGATGCGTGTGTAATATGATACAAACATGGTGGATACGCCGCTGGTACTTCCTATATATAAGTGTTTGTATAATATTACATAGCGTAACGTTATTTGAATCATTTCAGTTTGATACATATAACATTTTATACAAATAACATACTTTTCATAAGACATTGTTTTACAACCAACTTATCCTATACAAACTCATTTTACATGGTTATTCATTTAACCTTACATTTACTTATACATATCAACTGATCTTATCGTTTTTCAAATGATTTACAAGACAAAGCAAATTACAAGGTTCATGACTAAACATTTTCTCAAATACAAGTCATGAATCCTATTTTCACAAACCTATGTATCTCACAGGCATTTTTATGCTGACGTACCTATTTTCACATGTGTTTTCAGGTGCTTTTCCGTAGGATGTTGATCATGACACTAGGGCGGACCTGTGCCTTAGAGACTTTAAAAGAAGATAGACTATGTTTAATTATGTTATAAACTCTGTATTTATGTTTAAAACAATGAAACTTTTGTGTTGATAAATAAAATACAACTTTGTATGCCATGGTTATGAAACAATTAATTCTGTCGCGATCACTCCCCAGCGTTTCCGCCGCGGTTCGTTGTTATACGCGGTCGGGGTGTGACACAAGCGTGGGTTAAGGCAAGGGGATCCGGTTTCTCCATACTTGTTTACTCTTGTTATGGAGGTCTTGATATGTATTCTGCAACAAATGTCCAGGCTAGATACGTCATTCAGGTTCCATAATAATTGTGAAAAGTAGAAGATTATTAATCTTTGTTTTGCGGATGACCTTTTCTTGTTTGCCAAAGGTGAAGTTCATTCGGTGAGATGCATTATGGAGTCGTTGACAAAGTTCACTAAGATGTCAGGTTTGGTGCCAAGCATTCAAAAAAGTACAGCCTTCTTTTGTAATGTTCCTAGTTTTGTTAAAAGTGTTATTCTAGAGTTACTGACATTTGTTGAAGGTAAACTGCCAGTTCGATACCTTGGGGTTTCTCTTATATCCTCTAGGCTCCTGTATAAGGATTGTAGTATCTTGGTTGAAAGATTGGAGCAGAAAATCTCGTCATGGACTACGAAATTTTTATCCTTTGCGGGTAGATTACAGCTTATCGTTTCGGTTCTGTCAGCTATGCACATCTATTGGTTGTCAGTCTTTATCTTGCCGGCTAGAATTATTAGTGAATTGGAAGGCAAATTACGCAACTTTTTATGGTCCCAAGGAAATTCGTTTCGGAAAGCTAAGGTGGCGTGGAAGAATGTTTGTATGCCAAAATTTGAAGGGGGCTTAGGCATTAAACGGGTAGGAGAAGTTAATAAGGCATTGATGGTTTCTCATGTTTGGAGTATTATTTCAAATAGGGAGTCCTTGTGGGTTGAGTGGATTAAGTCGTACAAGCTCAAGGGTAGAAGTTTTTGGGAGTGTAGTATTCCAGCTAATAGTTGTTGGAGCTGGAGAAAGATTTTACAGGTTAGACCGAGTATCAGACAGTATATCTGGTCTAGAGTTGGTGACGGGAGGTCCACTTCTGCTTGGTATGATATTTGGTGTGAAGGTGGCCCTTTATGTTTGTTCTTGACATCGAGAAATGTCACTAATTCGGGGTTTCGGCTGGATGCTAAAGTGAGTGACGTTTGGGCTGATGGAGATTGGAGATGGTCGCTGGCATGGAGGGATTCTTTTCCGGTTCTTATTCATGCTTCTAGTATTAATATTAACAACTCTACAGCTGATCGTTTCCTATGGAAGGATGGGGATATCTTGTCAGATTATTCTTCAGCTCTAGCTTGGGAGTCGATCAAGTCGAGGGAGCCTGAAATTCAATGGGTTAGCATTGTTTGGTTTGCTCAGTGTATTATTCCTAAGCATGTGTTCCTCTTGTGGCTGATTATGAGGAGAAAGCTTCTAACACAGGATAAGATTATTAAGTGGGATTTTGAGAGGAGGAAAAACATGAATATGATGTGCTGTCTTTTGTGTTATTCGAATTATGATTCTCATCAGCACCTTTTCTTTGAATGTACGTTCTCTATGCAAGTATGGTACGGTGTTCGTGGAAAGGCAGGTATGTGTAATGTGGATCCAAAGATTTCGGCTATTGTGGAATGGTTGTTATTGCGTTCCAAATCTAAGTCAGCAGGTTGTTTGATTAGTAAGTTGGTGGTGGCGGCTTGTACGTATGTTATTTGGCAGGAAAGGAATGATCGTTTGTTCAAGAATCAAACTAGGCCGCCAGATCTATCATTTGCAATGCAATTCTACAAACTGTTCGGTACAAGTTGCTAGGTGTGAAGTTTAAAGACACGGCGAGTGTGAGGCATCTTCTTGATGATTGGGATATCCGTGGGGACGATGGTAGAGACAATGGCGGCTGAGTAGTTTTTCTTTTGTGTGTCTTTTGTCTAGAATTTTGTCTAGTTGTTTGGTTTTTGTTTCTTTTGTGGTTGTTTGGTTTACTTTCATGGGTTATGTCTCATGATTGAACTATTGTGGGTCTCTCCACACTACTTGTTTTTTTTTGGTTGTTGATATATAGAATCACCGGGGTAACCCTTTACCCAAAAACAATTTCCTAGGAAGAGAAGCGTGAGGAAAAAGAACAGGGAATAAAGGAGAAAAGGAGGATTGAAGGGGACGTGTAAGCATGAAGGCGGATACTAAGGTCAATCTTGGTAGTGAATAGGTCAGCAGTTGGAGAGGAGAATCTTTCTATAGATAGAAGCAAGCGGATACAAGATCGAAAAGCTCTTTTTCATGCCCAACAACTCCCATGCCTTTTTTTTGAAATTGACGAAGGTTTCTAATGGCTCTCTCTGGGCGATCTAGGCGATTTGGGCGAACAACTTGAAACCCTACGTCGATCTTCATTCCTTCTCTACATTGGATCTGGTTAGCTATTAGGGTAATTGATTTCCTTTCGTTACCATAAGATTGAATCAGTTTCCTTTGTGAGTAGGGTTTCTTCTTCGTGTGTTTGTTTTTTTCTCTGATTATTCGTCCTGTCTGAGTTTGGTCCGATTGATCGGCTGGTTTGTGATACATATCCTGTCCGTTTTTTATCTAAGGCCGAATTAGGGTTCGAAATTGGTCTGATTGAGCAGGGGTTTCGAATTAGGGTTCCTGTCTTGTATTAGGGTTTCGAATTACTCTGTTATGATTTCTGTTCTCTATTAGTGTATTGGCAGCAGTTGGATTTCTTTCATCATGGATGATTCATATGAAGATAACTCCAAGGTGTTTGCTACTAGAATTAAGAACATTGATGGAAAACCGTTTGAGCCAAGAAAAACATCACAGATGCCTACGGTTTCAGAAGTGGGTAATAAGAAGGTAAGATTCATGTTACCACTGAATGATACGGACTGCGTTCTTGCTGTTCTGATGCCCCAGATGAGGATTATGCAGTAGTTTTTGATAAGCGAAAGGTAGCATTTGTGCTTCCGCTAAATGATGTCAGTTCTGCTCGTGTTCGAAAGCAGGAAAAGTGTGATAATGTTCCAGTCCAACAGCAATTATATGCTGATGTGGTCCTAAACAAACAGGTACAGCAGGGAGGTAATTCAAATCAGAATCAAAATGATGATGGAAACACTAGGATGACCAATGTTGTGGCTAATCAAGTTCCAAAAATCAATTTTCGAATGTTAAACTCTGATGCCACATTGGATGGTGTGGATGTAGTGCTACCGATTGATTCTGTTCGCCAGGTTAACAACAGGTTAGCTAACACAATTTATGGTTATTTCCTGGGGGATAGAATTGCATATCCAGTAGTTGAATATTTTGTGAGAACACATTGGAAGAAACATGGTCTTCAAAAAACGATGATGAATTCAAATGGGTTCTTTTTCTTCAAGTTTGAAGACAGGAAGGGAATGGACGCTGTTCTTGAAGGGGGGCCTTGGATGATCCGTAACAAACCTATGTTTCTCAACATTTGGTCCCCTATAAACACCCTTAAAAAAGAAGAGGTTAAAAAGATTGCAGTTTGGGTGAAATTGCATGACGTCCCTCTAGTGGCGTATTCTGATGATGGTTTATGTATGCTGGCATCAAAAATTGGGTCTCCTGTGCGATTGGATTCGTATACTATTGATATGTGTAATGATGCTTGGGGCCGGAGCAGCTATGCTAGGGCTCTCATTGAAATATCGGCGGATTAGGATTTGAAAGAGACTCTAACAATGGCTATTCCTGAATTGGATGGAAACAAATATGTTACGGAGAAATTCTTGTAGGACCGAGTTTCGTGACCGAAACCGTGATTCGTGTGAGATCGGTTCAAGACGGGAGAGATTAGAGATGATAAACAAACAACTTTGTATTAATCTGGTAGTAAAACATTACAAATCGGCCCGATTACATGATAACCGAACTAATACCAAAGGAGTATACATTCCAGGAGAGACCAAGTGGTGATCTCTCCCTGGTGAGGTCTCAAACCTCCTAAAATCTCCTCATGTTGCAAATGGCAAGGGTTTTCTATTTATAGTCACACCCCTTGTCTTGCAAACACACACGGTCAACCGAATAACCCTCTCGTTTGACCACTTCAAACGAGCGGGTCTATACACGTTCGATAGACCGTTTCACTAACTATTACAAATTCAGCGTAAAATAAAACTAATCTATTCGACAAGCATCGAACACAAAATCTGCATCAACAAATTCCCCCTTGTCCGTTGCTGTCGAATGCTGAAAATGCAACTGCAATCGATCTTCAGTCAAGTATTCATCTTCTCTGTGTTAACAAATTCCCCCTTGACCGATGATCCAGGTAAGTAGTATCTTGACGCTTCTTGTAAAATATTTCCCCCTTAAAGTACGCGTATCCGTGTTGGGTGTTGTGCAATTTCCTCAATTGACCGATCTTCCGCTGATCTTCCAATACTCCAACCGGCATTTGATAAGGGTTCCAATCTTTAAGAACTGCATCAAGTCTTGATCTTGTCATAAGAACTCTATTTCATACAAGCATACTACATTGATAGAGATTTCTGGTGAACTGTCTTCTGTAAACCGTCTTTGTGGAATCGACCAAGTAATGCACTTTAATCTTCAGCATCAACACTCAGGAAAGTCAGCTAGACCAAGTGTATCCCTTGCAAGCTCAACCAGCATGCTTAGTTGAACTACATCCAGATCTCATTGTCTCGCCTTTGTGAAGTTGACCACGTAATGCACTACGGATCTTCAGCATCAGTACTCAGGAAGTCAGCTAGACCAAGTACATCGTTTGCAAACTCAACGAATTGAGTTACCCCCAGATCCCTGTAAAATCCCAAAGAAACATCAAACCCAAAACCGAATCATGCAGGTCTTCAGTCTTGAACTATCAGCTTTCATAAAGATTCCCCAGGTCTTCAGTGAACAGCGCTTTTGTAACTACTGTAGACTTTAGAAACCTGTATTTTTCCGTGCAAAACCCTTCACGCTGGCTGGAGAATTAATTAAAATCCTCAAATATGTGTATGTGCAAAACATTCCACGCCGAACCGTTTGTATCACCAGAAAATCACAAACTCTACCACCTGTGATTGCGTTTAGAAATTTACCGAAGAAATTCAACATACGAAAATTTTTATCCCCCCATTTCTTTGGTAAAATCTCTAAACCTTAACAGATTCTTTCCACTTCAAAGAAACAGTCGTCAAATGTTCACCAATTCCCTCCACTAAGCGGAACTGTCGTCAATCTTCATTGAATGTTCTCGGTTCCGAAAAATCACGAAAACGACTTTCTTCTTTGCATATTCTAGTTGAATAAGAACGTCCCCTAGTACCCCGTAGGATCCGACTTGTATCCCTCCAAAGACTTTGTGAACTCGTTAGGACCGGTATTGACATTCTAGGTTCATTCATTCGTTACCAAATGCGAGAATATGACAATAAACAAAAAGATTTCTTCGTTGCATATTCTAGTTGATAAAGAAATTTCGCCTAGTACCCCGTAGGATCCGACTTGTATCCCTCCAAAGACTTTGTGAACTCGTTAGGACCGGTATTGACATTCTAGGTTCATACGTTCGTTTTCAAATACGAGAATATGACAATAAACAAAATGCTTTCGAACATTTACGAATAACCGATAACAATCATAAACATTGACGTGCGGAAGTGAACATACCGTTCTTGTTTTTGGCCCATAGTAGTCAAGTCACCAAAATTTGACGTTTGCATCGGTAACCGTGACTACCCCACATTTTTCAAAATAAATCATCATCTTTTGTTTTCATCATGCCGCATCATCCCGCGCGCTCCCGAAGAAATTTCCATTACACAAACAACATCTGCCTTTATGTCTCTGCGATACCCAACAATTCACAGCAACTAACTTCAAATTACCAGCCGACATCTTCTCTTTTAAAAGATAGATCAGGTCGAAAGATATCCTTCGAGGATCATCTTTCGAAGCTGATCAGACTTTGAAATGGCACCTTCGAGGATCAGCGCTTTGATCATCCTTCGAAGCTGATCAGACTTTTCGAAAGATGGATCAGGTCGAAAGTTATCCTTCGAGGATCATCTTTCGAAGTTGTTGAGGGTTCCCACAAATATCTGGTATCTTTCGATCCAGATCTGGATCCTTCGACCCAAAGAACATCCTTCGAGGATCATCTTTCGAAGTTGTTGAGGGTTCCCACAAATATCTGGTATCTTTCGATCCAGATCTGGATCCTTCGACCCAAAGAACATCCTTCGACCCAGATCTGGATTAAGCAGCCGCCAAGAACATCAAGAACACAGCCTCTGTTCAATTTTGCAGATTTGACGAAAACACTTTGTATACAATTTTTGATGATGATAACTTGAATATTTAGGTGAAAAACATAAAACCCACACTCGTTTCAGCACAGATCTGAATATTCGGGTCCAGATCTGAGTTTTTCTCATTTTCACCCAACTTTTCTTCTTGAACAAAAATCACTAAAATCATAGATCTAGAGCACATGTGACTTAGTAAACGGTTAGATTTACTAAATCGGGCACCATGGCTCTGATACCAATTGTAGGACCGAGTTTCGTGACCGAAACCGTGATTCGTGTGAGATCGGTTCAAGACGGGAGAGATTAGAGATGATAAACAAACAACTTTGTATTAATCCGGTAGTAAAACATTACAAATCGGCCCGATTACATGATAACCGAACTAATACCAAAGGAGTATACATTCCGGGAGAGACCAAGTGGTGATCTCTCCCTGGTGAGGTCTCAAACCTCCTAAAATCTCCTCATGTTGCAAATGGCAAGGGTTTTCTATTTATAGTCACACCCCTTGTCTTGCAAACACACACGGTCAACCGAATAACCCTCTCGTTTGACCACTTCAAACGAGCGGGTCTATACACGTTCGATAGACCGTTTCACTAACTATTACAAATTCAGCGTAAAATAAAACTAATCTATTCGACAAGCATCGGACACAAAATCTGCATCAACAATTCTCTCTCTAGCTAATGGCGATTCTGCTCCTTCTTCCGAAACCCTAGCTTTTCATCGTCACTTCTGATGCAGATTAGTTTTTAGAAGTTCTTAACATCTTAAACGAAATCGGTTAGTAGATCTGTTTCGATTTTCTTCTAGGGTTTTCTTTATTTCCTTTCAATCGCCGCCCAAGTCCTTCTTTCGAATAGTTTGTTCATTGGTTATCGGCTGTATTTCCAAGTAAGCTATCTGATTTATCTGTTTTCATGGGTTAGGGCCTATTGCTAGTTTAGGTTTTCTGTTTTGTCCTTCGTTTGCTGGTTCGACGGGTTTGATTGGTATTCTGGTTTTTCGCATTTGTTTCTACATACGGTTAAAGAGAGTTTTTTTCCGAATGGATGAGCATAACACAAACATTGATGAAGGCGGCAGACCTTCATACTCGTTTGAGGGTTTGGCCAGCCGAGTTATTGATGTAGATGGTAATACGTGGTTACCTCGACGGGGCACAGTTCAGACGTCTCCATCTGAACCCCGTAAGATTAATATAATCGATGAATTGTCTAAGATTTCTGTTCCAACTATGGCTGAAAATCTACGGCCAGTTACTACGCTTTCTGATAGGGATGGAATTATTCAGCCTAGCATGAGATATGCGCTAATGTCTGATTTTGATGTTGCTTCTTCGGCTGGTCAAGGGAACATAAAATCTCCGGGGATGACGATACCGTTATCGTTTACAAAAGTTGTAAACAACACTAAGGAGAAGGTAAAGGTGAATTTTAGGGAGATGAAGTCTACCGAGGTTGTTGAGGGAGTTGATGTTGTCATTCCATTGTCTTCGGTTAAACAAGTCACGGACAGGTATGCAAACACTCTCTATGGGTATTTCTTGGGTAAACGCTTAGCGTTTCCTGTTGTGGAATTTTTTGCAAAGACCAACTGGGTTAAGTATGGTCTATCGAGATTAATGATGAACGCAAACGGATTCTTTTTCTTTAAATTCAAAACAAAGGAAGGGATGGACAAAATGTTAGAGGATGGGCCATGGTTGATAAGAAATGTTCCAAAAATCTTGAAGGAGTGGTCGGCCTCTGTCAAATTAGAGAAAGAGGACATTAAAGTTTGGGTAAAGATGCAGGATGTGCCGTTAGCGGCTTATACTGAGGATGGTATTAGCTTGGTTGCCTCTAAGATAGGGGTGCCCAAGATGTTGGATTCGTATACTGCCACGATGTGTGCTGAGTCTTGGGGTAGAAGCAGTTATGCTAGGGCACTTATTGAAGTCCAGGCAGGGGTTGATTTAAAAAGGAGTGTTACTGTTGCAATTCCATCGTTAGATGGTAATGGCTATTCAAAGGTGGAGGTCAAAGTTGAATATGATTGGGAGCCTTTAAGGTGTTCTTCTTGCTGTGTGTTTGGTCATGATGATAGCTCGTGCCCGAAGAACCCGCAGGTTGTTTCGAATGGGGATTCTGGAAAGGTGAGTGATGATTTTCAGGTTGTGGGTTCCAAAAAGAAGAAAGCAAACAACGAAGGTCTCCACATGAAAAATCAGAAACCCAAGTTAGTTTATAGACCAGTTAGTAATCCTAAACCAAAACAGTCTTTGAGGAGTTCGAACCAGGTTTCAACGTCTAACCCTTTTGATGTCCTTAAAGACGATAATGGAGATCAGGGAGGTATCACTGTGGGTCGAGTGGAGAAGAAGGCAACACAGTCTAGTGACAAGCAGGATTCGGATGAGGAGGAGGTTGTTGAAGTCTATAATGAAACTAATGATTTTATGACTTCGGGTACACGTTCTTCATCTTCAAGAGCCGGGGCAAGCCCATCTTCCAAGAAGCTCTACAATGGATAGTCGTTTCTTATTTCGTGTGAAGGGGCAGATGGTGTGTGATTGTTTCGTCTTTGATGATGGAGGTTGACGGTTTTAGTTTTGGTGTCTTTTGTTATGTCTGCTTTATTTTCATAATGTAAAGTAGGCTAGGTTATGTGGTGTCATTGATACTTTTGTTGATTTGGTTTGCATATATGGGGCATGTCCTGTATATGAACTAGTGTGGAACTCATCCTCACTACTTGTACTTATTTGCGGTTTGTTTCAATAGAATCACCGGGGTAACCCTTTACCCAAAAAAATATGTTACGGAGACTATTCGGGTGGAGTACGAATGGGAACCCCCGAGATGTGCTCAATGCTGTGTGTTTGGGCATGACTCTGAGGGATGCCCTAAACGTATTGGCTCAAAATCCAAACCGCCTACTAACATGCCGAAAGTAGATGAGGATGGGTTCACTGAGGTTACGGTCAAGAAGAGTGCAAAGAAGAATGGCTTTCAAGTTAATAACCAGAAGCCCAAATTTGAGTATAGACCGGTGGATAGGAAGGAAAAGGCCGTTGCAACTCGGCAGGTTGATATTTCCCCTAAAATTCAAACTCATAATTCGTTTTCTGCTATTGCTTCTGTTGGGGGCATGGTGGTTCTATTCAAGGGAGAAATAAAGGGGGTAGACAGATTCATGAGGATTTAGATGAGGAAGATGTTGAAGTTGTCTATGATGAAACCAGTGAGTCTATGACTTCGGGTACATATCCTTCATCTCTAAGAGCAGGGGCAAGCACCTCTTCCACAAAGTTCTCCAATGGATAGTTTGTTTTTGGTTCGTCTAAAGGGGGTGCCGGTTCGTGGCAACTTCATTTTTGATGATGGAGGATGAAGAGTTTGGTTATGTATTGTTTTGTCTGCTAGATATCTTTTCATGATGTATGGTAGGCTAGGTTGATGTGATGTCATAGGTACTTTTATGTTTGTTGGCTTACATATATGGGGCATGTCCTGTATATGAACTAGTGTGGAACTCATCCTCACTACTTGTTCTTATTTGCGGTTGTTTATAATAGATTCACCGGGGTAACCCTTTACCCAAAAAAAAAACTCCCATGCCTTTCTTGGTCGGACCAAGCCAACTATTTTCGACAAGTCTTTCCTCATTTTTCGAGCAAGAAGCGGAACTACAAGAAAGTATCTCAATTTTATGACAAATCCGGTCCGATGGCTGTTCTCCACTAACCACAAGGATATAGGGACTCTATATTTCATCTTTGGTGCCATTGCTGGAGTGATGGGCACATGCTTCGTATGGAATTAGCACGACCCGGCAATCAAATTCTTGGTGGGAATCATCAAATTTATAATGTTTTAATAACGGCTCACGCTTTTTTAATGATCTTTTTTATGGTTATGCCGGCGATGATAGGTGGATCTGGTAATTGGTCTGTTCCGATTCTGATAGGTGCGCCTGACATGGCATTTCCACGATTAAATAATATTTCATTCTGGTTGTTGCCACCAAGTCTCTTGCTCCTATTAAGCCCAACCTTAGTAGAAGTGGGTAGTGGCACTGGGTGGACGGTCTATCCGCCCTTAAGTGGTATTACCAGCCATTCTGGAGGAGCAGTTGATTCAGCAATTTCTAGTCCTCATCTATCTGGTATTTCATCCATTTTAGGTTCTATTAATTTTATAACAACTATCTCCAACATGCGTGGACCTGGAATGACTATGCATAGATCACCCCTATTTGTGTGGTCCGTTCTAGTGACAGCATTCCCACTTTTATTATCACTTCCGGTACTGGCAGGGGCAATTACCATATTATTAACCGATCGAAACTTTAATACAACCTTTTCTGATCCCGCTGGAGGGGGAGACCCCATATTATACCAGCATCTCTTTCGGTTCTTCGGTCATCCAGAGGTGTATATTCCCATTCTGCCTGTATCCGGTGTCATAAGTCATATCGTTTCTACTTTTTCGGGAAAACCGGTCTTCGGGTATCTAGGCATGGTTTATGCCATGATCAGTATAGGTGTTCCTGGACGTTGATACCCGTGCCTACTTCACCGCAGCTACCATGATCATAGTTGTCCCCACTGGAATCAAAATCTTTAGTTGGATCGCTACCATGTGGGGGGGGGGGTTCGATACAATACAAAACACCCATGTTATTTGCTGTAGGGTCCATCTTTTTGTTCACCATAGGGGGGCTCACTAGAATAGTTCCGGTAAATTCTGGGCTAGACATTGCTCTACATGATACTTATTATGTGGTTGCACATTTCCATTATGTACTTTCTATGGGAGCCGTTTTTGCTTTATTTGCAGGATTTCACTATTGGGTAGGTAAAATCTTTGGTCGAACATATCCTGAAACTTTAGGTCAAATCCATTTTTGGATCACTTTTTTCGGGGTTAATCCGACCTTCTTTCCCAGGCATTTCTTAGGGCTTTCGGGTATGCCACGACGCATTCCAGATTATCCAGATGCTTACGCTGGATGGAATGCCCTTAGCAGTTCTGGCTCTTATATATCCGTAGTTGGGATTTGTCGTTTCTTCGTGGTCGTAACAATCACTTCAAGCAGTGGAAACAACAAAAGATGCGCTCCAAGTCCTTGGGCTGTTGAACAGAATCCAACCACACCGGAATGGATGGTACAAAGTCCTCCAGCTTTTCATACTTTTGGAGAACTTCCAGCTATCAAGGAGACGAAAAGCTCTGTGAAGTAAAAGAAAAAAAGGTCGCCGATTGCTACTAAGAACCTAACAGAACTTTTCAAAATTGAAAACGGATCAGTCGACCTGGTCTACGAATCTATTCTAACTATCAACGAATTCTTCAAATTTTAGGTGGGATGGGGATTGTAATTATTTATACTTCTCGAGGTATAATGACAGACCGGGAGGCTAGATTCGAAGGAATCGGCGGATCAATTTTGTGTTATATATGGTATTCTGATATCCGAATTAGATCCTAAATTTACTATTTGTGAAAAAAGAGAAAGGGCGGGTTGTATAATCTCACTCCTCCCCCATTAGTTGATACTTCAAGGAGGTTTTATCCGGAATGAATAAAAAATGAAAAAAAGAAAGAAAAAGAAAATAAATAAAAGAAAAGAAACTGGTTCACGTAAGAATGGAAGTCTTGGTTCACGCAAGAGTGCACGTAGAAAAAGGACTTATTCATGTTCAAGCAAGCTTCAACAATACCATTGTGACTGTTACAGATGTAAGGGGCCGGGTGGTTTATTGGGCCTCCGCCGGTACTTGTGGATTCCGGGGTACAAGAAGAGGGACACCGTTTGCTGCTCAAACTGCAGCGGGAAATGCTATTCGTACAGTAGTGGAGCAAGGTATGCAACGAGCGGAAGTGATGAAAAAGGGTCCTGGTCTCGAAATCCCCTCTTCCAGGGTCAGGAGCCATGGAGCCAGAAGACCGTTCGACGATCCTACTTCTGATGTCATCCCCTTCTGTTCCCTCTCTGTTGAATATCCCAACTATACTCTATCAATTCCGGGATGGATCATGAAAGATTTTGTCTTGAAATGCCGATAAGGAATAGCCAGTTATAGAAGCGGGTGGCAGTGAATGAAAGCAAGCAGTCCTGTGCTATCAAAGTGGAGAGATTAGTTAGAGCTAGGGGCAGGCCATCTATTCCTGCTTGACTTTCTTCAAGATACAAAATGAGCAGCCGTTTTTCGTGACATCATCTCACTATTCGGCAAGTCAATCCCGCTTACCGGCTCAATTTATCTCCCAATAGATTCGCTTGCCACAATGACCGGACAGGATAGGAGATCGCCCAACCTTCCAATTTCTCTTTCTGAAGCAACTATAACGGATGGGCAGCTTCCCCTTAAACTTTTTCCAACCCCAGAGAAGAGAACTTCGAGGATACGCGGTAGACATGCTTTTCCCAAGAATCTTCAAACTTTTTGCTTATGTAACGGGGGAGGTACCAGCTGATGTCTTTGAAGACATTCAGAAGGACGTTCGAGATATGGAGGGGTGCTTTGGGTTTGATCTGAGATGGGTTCATACCAGGCTGGGTGCAGTGGCCAAGGCAATATTTGATACCCATCATCTCGAGGAGTACGCCCAGACTTCAGCAGCGCTCGAGAAAGCTACAAGTGCATTGGCTCAACTTGAAGGAGAGTTGTCTCGGCGTAGTGAAACTACTTCTGCCCATTTGGTGAACAACTCTGTTGCTACTAAAATGAAACATTTTCCCCTCGAGGGAGTGGTTATTTTCCCGATGAAATCGAGGGCACACGTTTTAAATGGGTATGGAGCTCCACGGCTGGAGCATGTATGAGGTTGCCATGTAGTTTACAAACCTTGCACCTCTTAACAAATGTTGCTGAATCTATCTCCATAGTTGGCCAATAGTACCCCAGGGTCATCAGGTGATCACATATCTTTGCGCTGCCAATATGTCCTGGGGCGTGGGCTTCCTCGAGAACCTGCTGCACATCCTCTCGAGGGGTGGAGAGGATGGCCATTATTGCCCTTCTTGTAAAGTTATCCTTGCTTAGCAAAGAAGCGAAATGCCCTTTTATTTATTCCAACTACATCTTTTGTTTCAGAGGGGAGGATTTTGTGATCCAGAAAAGAAATACAATAAATATAGGGCTTTCTCCAGTCTTCATAATATAATATAATGCTCTAAGGCACATTCTGCTAGACATGGGTAGAATTTACATTGGAGGCAAGTTTTCTGAAATTTGTTGGCTTCCTCCAATACTGCAACTGAGAGTTCTGCTCTGATGGAGGTGCATATTCATATTCTCCACTCGGGAAATGGGCAAGCAAATCAACTAAGGCTTTACTTTTCATTGCGTTGGGAGTTACACATTTCATGTCATAGCCTGCTAGAGTGAGGAACCGCCGAGCAGCTCTCCCTATGAGCATAGTATAGCTCGAGACATTAAGTGTTTGATTGGGTCACATCTTTTCACAATATGAACTGTGAAGGACATGAAGTAGTGACGCAACTTTTGAGTAACAAAGACTAATGTGAGGCAGTGCCCTTCCACAACTGAGTACCTTGTCCCCCGACCTGTGATCACTCGGCTCAAGTAGTATACTGGGCATTCCTTCCTATCGCAATGCCCTACGAGAAGTAGAAGTGAGTTAAAGCTGTAAGGGATTGGCTGAATATTGATCCAGTTTAGGCAGCTTTCAGTCTCTATAAACTTGATGGAATATCTCTTACACAAGGAAAAAGACTTGCATCAATCAATGGCATGAAGGAGTTGAATCAGGAACAGAAAGACTTTCAGAGCCAAAGCAAAGGCATTCATTTAGCAGGAGTTTACGCTGCAAAGACGATTCGTGCTAGCTCTTCTCTTCTTTAACTAGTTACATGAATAGCCTATTGGGCTAGTTTACTAAGCTTTCAGTCTACATAAACTTCATTCAATATTGATTACACTCCTTCTCCTACTGCTTCTCCTTATACCCAC